>OV816028.1:44162745-45570044 GCA_929113105.1 Agrypnus murinus
CGCGGAATTGCTATGATCATTTGGCCGACCCTACTAGAATTTAGCCGAATCTGGGGGAATTCCACCCCCAGTAGGGATCTTTATCGTGCCAAACATCGCATTGACACGGGACCTACAGTTTTACTTCCTCTCCGAAAAGAAGGCATGTTTTAAATTTTTCTCCGCTATGAAAAATTACCAATTCGGCCGGGGATCGAACCTGCGATCTTTGGATTATGAAGCAAACATGCAAACCACTAATCCACCGAGACTGGCTAATTCAAATTTGATATGTTAGATGAATTTATGTTGGTATTTTTTTTATATTACTTGAAAATAATGATATACGTAAATAAATTAAATAGATGAAATCAAATATAATAAATAAAATTGAATGAAATAAAATGAAAACTGTATTAACATTGATTTTTCTCATTACTTGTACGTGATCCCAGACGTGATTCGGCGATGTGGTCGCGGACTACTGAGTGCGTGCTCTATATTAAAGAGACACTATGAGTGGACAAATCAGTCTAATTTTTGATTAATAAGTGAGTAAATATGAAGTTCATTAGTAACCGTTTATATGTGTATAAAAAGGATCGAAGTTATGTACTAAAATATTGAAAAACAGTGATAAACTTACAACGACCTTTTTATTGTTAGTTCCCGCTCTTGAAGCAAAGCTTTCTCGCTACTTGACTTCTCTATAATATCCCCTGCTTGCTTCAACGTTGTTTTGCTCACAGCAGACATGTCAAGTGATGTGACAATCGCGTTGATTTGACTTGCCCCAATACCGGCATCGATAATCGTTGAAGATCAATTTTTGATTAATTAAGGTTATACACAAAAAATTATAATTATAATAGGAAATAGTATAAGAATCTTCTACCTGCTGCAAGTTTTATATTCAAAACATGACGTTTTGTAGAATCATCATTGGGGGAGTATGTTTCTGATCTGTGAACGTATTTGACAACTTGGCAAGAAGGGCAGCGAATCGACCAAATTGAAGCTATACCACACACTTGTTCTTTTATGTCATCAAAAAATAATTTTTGGTCACAATCATATTCATGACACCGCATAAAACTAACGTGCAGTATTCAATAATTCTTACCAAACTCTAACCTCACTTTGGTTTTACGTCAAATACTGATCGTACATTGCGTTGCCAAATCTTACGCATTAATGTATACTACGTTAGTAAAGCGAACAACGATGTTATCATTATTAATTTGTTTTCTGATTTAAAATGACAATTTGTGTGTGTTAAACAACAAATAAATAATTTTTTAATTTTCTATAATGTTCATATGTAAATTAAAATTTGTTGATTTTATTCATATACAGCAGCTAGCTTGACTTTAGATTTGGGTGACTTTCTACCTTAAGCTTTACTGATTAACATTATTAATAATTCTTAACCTTATGTCAGTTTCTGTAAATTTACTAATTAATGGTTTAATTCTTTGCGATTTGTATATTTTTTGTCTTGATAAAGATAACAAATTGTTATTTTATTGAAACGTCGACAAATTGACGAATTTGTAAGAAATAAATTTGAAGTTTTATTTAATTTTAGATTATCAACAGTCGTGATTTCAACAACAGTTTATTATTAGAGTTGAAGGTTGAAGAGTTTCAGAAAGAGACTATACTTCGAAAATTAATTTTTGATTTATAAGTATTAAGTTTAAATAAATTTAATGTTTGGACACTCAATTTGAAATGTTAATTATTAATGGTTAATTATAGGCTATTATTTCATTTTTACGTGTTTCGATCACTTCAATCAATTCTAAGCAAGTTTTCTGTTGATTTATTTTCGCCTCTACAGTCCGAACTTGAGCATAAATTAATTGTGAAGTTGTTTTTTGGTGTTTATTTTGAGGGTTTAGCCATCTTGGAATTAGTAGCGATAGACCCTGTAAATGCTTTTGGCTATATTAGATTCATGAGTTCGAGGATAAATTATTTGTAAAATCGCATTAAACCTGAAGCTCAGTGACGGATCCAGAGAGAGGCTAATGGGGGCTAAAGCCCCTCTTTGGTTCCAATCTTATACTCTACTTACACAATAAAATAAAGCTTGTCGTTAACCAGAAGCTGGTATTGCAGGTTAACGACAAGCTTTATTTTATCCACTGTAAGTTTGGAACAAAGGGGAGGGAGGGCTTTAGCCATCATTAGCCCCTCTCTGGATCCGCCACCGCTTGAAAGTAATAACAAATATTAAAAAGCATATGATAAACTTTAACCCTCGCCTTTAAAAAATTCTGGATCCGCCGCTGCCGAAGCTGGATCGTATCCACCCCTTAGAGCTAGCAGAAGCTCTTCTAATGCCTTCAAAGAAACCAGCAGCGTACCAGTTAAGTATTTTTGTACTTTAACGCTACACTGAGAAAAGCATTTAGTTGGCCCAATTAAATTTATTTAATTCAACTAAATATTTAGTTAAATAAAATAAAATTTAGTTCATTTAACTAAATATTTAGTTGAATTAAATAAATTTAATTGATCCTACTAAATGCTTTTCTCGGTGTATCGTTCAAATAAACATTACAATATAAGCTTCATAAGATAACTCAATTAACGCAACATTAAAATACTTTTTCTTCTTTTCCTAAAGCTATCACATTATTCTTACATTCACTGACTAGTTTAAATGAAATTATAAACTATAGATTCACTAAAAAATAATAAATTGAAAGTGAAGATAATATAACAACAAAAATGTTGAGCATTGTTAAAAAAGAACTTGCAGAGCCTTTAAAAGGCTTATCTGCAATTTAATCCTAAGTGCAGGAGAATTTCCTACAATATTTAAAACAACATAATAGTCCCAATTTTTAAATCTGGATGTAAAAGTAATGTACCTCAGGAAGTTCCCCAAGGCAGTGTTCTCGGTCCAATACTTTTTACATAATCGAGTTTATTGATAACAATATTATATTGTATGCAGGTGATACAAGGTGTCTTTGTGTAATGACATACCTAGGAAGATGTTATTAAAAGGTTAGTGAAATATGTGAAATTGTATAACATACAGGGTGTAACTAATATAACTAGAAACCTTGTAATGGGGGGGGGGCTGTAGCCGTAACGATTTAGAATATAGTTTCCTTATCAACATGTGGTTGCTTTTCAGGTCGCATTTCAGATTTTAAGTACGCCCCTTGTACTCACATTACATTAAAATTACTAAACACCTAGTAAGTAATTCCCAACTGACTGACAATTTTTCCATATAAACTTGATATTATTGCTAACATACAAGAGGACTAAATTATAGCTTTATATTTTTATAATTCGCACAAGCTTTATCAATTGCCGAGTATCAAACTTTTAGGAATAATTATTTGATAACGCATATCTGTCTTGGGTTAAATGCGTGTCAACTATAAAGTCTTTAAAAACATGATAACGTTCGACTAATTTAGATCAATATTTTTTAACATATTTACATTCTGGAATATCTACAATCGAATTACAAAAAAAAATCTAGTTATAAATAACAAGAGCAATAGATGTGTTCATTGCTGGTGCTACTAAAATGAATCGCATTGTATTTATATTCTACTTCTTGCTTATCTATGATATAGTTGTGGAAGCTGGCATAGCAATTTCTTATGAACAAGGAAGTATGAATTTGTTGATACATATTTAGTTTATAAAAATGACGTATGTTAATGCTTATTATCCATTTTATTGTTTCTAGTTATAATTAGCATGTCTGAGATTTATGAAGTGAGCAAAAGCAATCCCGAATACTACTGGAGAAATTACACCGGTGAGATTCCTCATGACGCACTACCTGGAGGAAAAGATAGGGAAGGTAAAATAACTTATATTGGACAAACTACGCTTAAAAATGGTGCTTTGGTACCTGGACAAATAGACACTGCCCAGGCAAAACTTTTTTATTATTATATTGCTGTTGGTTACAAAACTAGTGAAAAAGTGAAGGTAATTGTAAATTTTAGTATTCAGGATTGCCAGATATCCCGAATTTTGCGAGACTGTCCCGCGTTTAATGCTTCTGTCCCGCAAAGCAATTTTTCATGCTCATATATAATGTTGGTTGTTTATTTTGTGAGCCCAAAGCGTGATATTTATGTAGTTAATAGCTAGATAGGTCTAAGCAGGTTACAGAAAAAGACGACTAAACGTATTTTTCTACGATTAATTTAGAACAGTAACCTCGTTTAATTCTCGATTACGGAACGATTACATTCTGTAACACTATGCGGCAATATTCTCACTCTTGTGTTAGAATGGCATTGCCATTTGCATCAGTGCTACAAATGTTGAAAATTAAATTTATCCACAGGGTGGTTCCTAATTATCCGATTTTATCCTCTGACCTCAGTGCCATCTCTGAATGAGATTTCAAGCTTATAAACTTAAATGCGGCGCCTGCGTTGATAAAAAAAACTACGTTTTTTAATCAACACAGGCGACGCTTAAATGATAAAAATAAACTATAGAATACTGTAATGCTATATTTATTTTGATAAATATTCGGAGGAGCAAGTAGATTCTAACAAAAAAATAAACATCTGCTTAAATTATAAAAACATATTCTAACTCCACATTAAACCCCGAGTTGATAAATTCTTTTATGTCCGATTGCATTATAAAGTACTGTTTATTGTATTGTTTTGAGGCAGTGAACTGGCTAATTATTGTACTCGTAAAATAAAGTGGTAGTAGTAAAATAAAGTATATAGTAGTAAAATAAAGTATGACAACTGTCTATTACCTGTCACATGTTCTTCTGTCAAGAATAGATGTCAAATTTATAAACTGATTTTTTTTTGATAATTAGCCAATTTTAGGAATCGAACATAAAGCTTTGTATGCAACTCTTACATAATCGGACCTTATTGACTCGCCCTTTTTATAGGCCTTGCTCGCTTCGCTCGCTCGGCCATAAACTGGGCTTGTCTATAAAGTCCTACATTATGTACTTGTTACATAAATAGCTATTACATTAAATACTAAATTCTATATAAACATATTTCGTATAACAACAAAGGAGTCTCAGTAACTACTAATAATAAAGTTGGGGAATAACTAAAGTGTAACCTAATTTTCTTGTTTTACTTGATTAGGTATTTCATTAAACAGAATACACAGAAGATTAAACATTTTTGGAATATTTTCTGAAAAAGCCCATTTTTATGTTATATTTGTTTCACTTTCATATACTAATCCTACTAGCATCAGCATCACTTTTTATTTTAATTGTACTTACTAATTATAACATTCTTGATATTATACTAAAATATCATTTTGTCTCTACCAAGCACAGTATATAAAAATGAAAGGAATAAAGTTAATATAAGAATGGAGATTTTTGAAAAATATCTATCTTCAGTGTCATTTTTCTAGTAAAAAAAATGTCCAAGTAAAACAACAAAATTACATTAACATTATTACCAACAACAAAACTGCACTTTTTCATTCGTCTAAAGTGAATATTGCCAAGTTTCTATGTTGGCGGTAACATAAATTAAATGAAATTTGGCACTGTCAAGAATTTTTCATTTAATACAACTATAAAGAAAGTAATTGGAATTTAGTTAAATTACCTATTTTTGTAATATTCAAAATATCCTCAAATTATCCGATAAATGAGAGGGTTAGAAAATTATCCCCGAATAATTCAAATTATCCGCAAATCGGATAATTATCCACCAATCGGCAGCACTGATTTGCATTAATAAACCCAGTGGGGTCTATGACTGATGCAGTTGGCTATGAGAATGGTCACAGGTAGCGACATCTCATAGCTATTAATGGAACTTTACAATAAAAAATATCTTACTAAAGTGTATTCAATTTCAAGCTAGAGTAAAATATGCAACCCAAATAACAAATTTCTTTAGTAACTGGATAAATAAAACAAAATTAAAGAAATATAGATCAAAGAGTGATGGGTTTTTGACTCTTATGTCATAAAATTGTTTGTGGTTAAGGGAATTTGTCAAACTTGATGTTGTTTTTACAGATTTAGGTAAAGTTGCAAAGATTTTGCAATAAACCATGATTTAGAATTGAAGAACAGTAACGAAAGTTTTATTGAACATAATATAAATAACTGAACATATTTTAAAACAGAATAATGACTACTAATACCTAATAAAAACTAAGAAATGCAGAATTTCTATCTTGTCAGATTTTATGATTTAATAACTAAATGTCAAACATAAAACATAAGAAGCAAATGCCTCTTTGATTTCACTTAAATTTTATTTAATTTTATTCATCCAGTTACTAAAGAAATCTGTTATTTGGGTTGCATATCTTACTCTATCTTGAATTTGAATGCACTATAATTATGGTAATATTGGTTGTAGATTTTATAATTTAAGTATAAAATACGTTAATAACAGAAATACGTTAATTACTGTTTCTAAAATTGTTAGATTTTCTAAATTTTAGTATGAATGAAAATAAAAATGTTATTAGGGCGACAGCTAATATTAAATTATTGTTCTACGGAGTATCAAAACTATGTCTCTACCATACGTATGACTTATTTTGTTTTCTTTAGATTTTTTAAAAAGTCAAATTAATTAAATCTGTTATTTTGTGCAAGTACTGTAATAGTTATTTACGTTATAAGTCCTGGAATTGTATTTTACAGTCGAGTAATTTTACATCGAAACGAGACTGTAAGGTCTTTAAAAACATTTATTTCATACTGTATCGTATTATCAATATTTACGTTAGCGCTTTCAGTTCCGAAATTGCGGTTTTACAGTCGAGTATGACTATTATGATCTATGGCAACTATTAGTCGAATTCAAAATATGGACATCTATGAAGAACGATTACCCATGGTAACTGAATACTAAATCATTGTTCAGTTGATTTATTTTATTTAAATCCGGTAAAACTTGTTATCTATGACCACTAATAGAAAGTTACACATTTCGCACAATATAGTAACAAACCATGAAAATGACTCTGCTCACAATCTCCAAACTGAACGGAAATGAACGTGCGAAATGATATCGCACAATCAGTAGTTCTATTAAAACGGCATAGATGTCAGCACATGCAATATAATAATATTATTAATTATTTGAAATATAAAAGTTATAAATTTTAGATAAAGGTTAATTTATTTTGTTTAATTTTTTACATTAAATTATATTTTGAATGCAAATCTATATAGAAAAATTATCAGCCCGGCAGGGAATCGAACCCGACTTATGGAGACTTACCATAATTTATTTATTATTACTCTATAAAGTTATAATAAAATTCTTGTTGAATTAACGTAAAATTCATTAGTTTTTAACATTATATAATTGTTAATATCTATTAATAATATTCATTATTGCTCAATTACAATAAAAACAATGAGAAATTTTGCAATTTGCAACATTTCACAATTGGTACACTTAAAGCTCTCTTCCTTGTCACTCACAACACCTGCAATGCATGCCAGAATATATTTACGTTTTGTGGAAAAGGGGCTAGATAAAAGATAGCGTTATGCAGATGTAGGTGACAGAAAAATATGGCACGTCTTGTTTAACTATTATATTGGTTATATCCGTATTTTGTTGTTTGCTTTTAAAAATAACATCGGCAATTGAATTGTGATTGTTTATAAAAAGTTACTTTTGAAAAGGAGTACATAAGTATGATTTTTTAGCTTTACTGGATTGACTGAAATTAAATTATCTTTAGATATTTAATATTTTATTGTTTTAGAAATTTTAGATTTATCATAAGTGAATCCGATAATAGGAAAATGGAAGCTGCTCACATTACATCTCTTAATTTATTGCCAGAGATTTCACGTAAAAAATTTGAATGCGAGTATAAATTCTAGATTAAATATTTTCCTTAGCTTTTGGTGTTTTATTACTATTTTTGTGGTCGTAGATAAAGTATAGTGTGTAACACGTGCAAAAACGCCAAATTTACATTCATGAGAAATTGGCACGTTTCTGCACTTGTAACACAATATACTGTTACAGTCATACTCGACTGTAAAACTGCATTTTCGGGACTGTAATCGCTAACGTAAACATGGATAATACGATACAGTATGAAATAAAATAATGTTACAATTGTTACAATATTAATTTTTATTAAGTTTAAATTAAAATTTATAATCATATTATAAGGAGAAATACATGAAATTTTGATGAAGTCGAGTTCTTTATTTTAACAAATAATTTAATTACGGCGGCTTGCATTGATCATTGAACATAACACGTGTCCATTATTATACTCTGCAAAACTTGATCATTCTAGTTGGAGATATTTTTTAAGGGGTGTGGATTTAAGAGTGGTGTTTCAATATGACACTACATACTAATATTTAATACTGACTGTTAATAGAATAATATACCGATAAAAATTTAGGCGTTTACGAAAATTGGATCGTACGGTATCTATTGTGTCCCCAACGGTAAACGGCTGATACCTAACTACTACGGTCATACTAGACCGTAAAATCGCATTTTCCGGACTGTAATCGCTACCGTAAACATGGATAATTCGATACAGTATGAAATAAAATGTTTTTCAATAATATTTAAGTCGTAATACCACAGCCAGAACATATTCCTAACGACCCTAACACATGTTTAATGAAAAGGTACGTAAAAACCGCACACACATCACATATGAAACAATTTCAATTCTAGGTTATGGTTACTGGTACATTTTTATTTATCGAATGTAAATATCGATCCACGAATTATGGAAGTGGTAGATGAAACGGGTATACAGGGTGTAAATAATTGGATGTAAAAAATTTAAAAACATTTGTTTTGCTTGTTTTGTAGTTTTAATGTAATGTGTGTACAATGGACATACTTAAAATTCAAAATGCGATTTTCTCGACAACCAGCAGAAGCGGCCGTATGTTGAGAAGGAAAATATGTTCTAAATCATTACAGTATTTCTAAATCATTACACTACCGCCGCCCATATCATCGCATACTTGTCAAGCTTTACAATATAGTTGGCCGATTTCACAAAGCTTGATTAAGTTCTAATTAACTTAATCATGGTTAAATTTGAAATCCAGAAATACAATTGGATAAAATTTCAAGTCTGTTCAATTGCAGCCAATGAAATTTCTGGATTTCAAATTTAATCATGATTAAGCTAGTCAGAACTTAATCAAGCTTTGTGAAACCGGCCAAGTAACTTTTTTGTATGATTGGTGCTGTAGATAAAAACTTTTTAAATATAATTGACGTTTGTCATTTTGACACAACATTTAATACTGTGTAGTTCTCCTTCTAACCTAAATTGTGTTTGACACTTTTTAATGTCAACAATACTTGTAAAGATAATAGTTACTAGGTACCAACTGCTTACCCTAATGGGTAAGCTTTAGTAACTAACGCACTCTTAAAACACTGCTGTTTTTACTGATTGTTGCTTTTGTTGAAATACGAAAAAGAATTTAAGCTCGGATCCTCACCTCTCTCTCTTACATCGAGTGCGTAGTTCAATAGGGTTTGGGCCATCCAGCGCTAGGTAGCGCTGGCTGTAAAAAATATATCGAGACACATGAATGAAAACGGAATGCTTGTACTTAATATTTTTAAGATTTATGGTACACGTGAGTTAAGTAAGATATTATACACGAACGAAAGATTAGAACTGCAGGCTCGAGTGGGTTAATTTTTCTCAGTGCTTGATATCCTTATCTCGCGTGTGCTATACAATTGATTCAAGCATTATGAATTTGAATTAAAACGAAAATATATGAATTTTATTATTAAGTTTTTAAAAGTCCCGCAAAATGCTAAAACAAATCTGGCAACCCTGTTAGTAACATATAACAATGGGATAGAATAACATTTGCTATAATTTCCTAGATTCTCTGTTCCAAACATCCTGAAAAATTTACATGGATTAAAACATTCATAGCAGATGATGACTATATAGATGGGTTAAATTACATACCTGGGGGATTTGACGACGGTTTTCCTTTGCTCATTGGAAGAAGCAACGTGAATGGAGAAGTAATTGTAGGAAAATTCACAGTCTATTACAAATACAAAGGATTTGCCTACGCTACTAGCGAAAAGGCAGGCAGACAGGAACAGTTTGAGCTACTTACGTATAACCCATTCTAAAGAATATCTAAGGAATTTCTGTTCTCAATTAATCTATAGCTTATTATTTACTGAATTACATCCTTCTAACTTTTTCTGGTACATATTATAAAAAGTTATAGTTAGAAGAAATAAACATATAAATATATATAGAAATATTCATACAGATATTTAATAACCAAAGTGGGCTTTGATTTTAGTTATTGATTTTAACAACTTTGTATAGTTAGAAACTGATTAAAAGAATTAAAAATCATCATTTACACAGAGGCAAGCAGACTTGGATTAAAAACTAAATAGTAAAGAAGGCTAAATAAAATATGACATCTCTATATCCTTCTCAAATACTTTTAAAACTTTTATGTTTCACTTGTATATTATTCGTTGTTTATACCTGTGCTGTGATTCTTCTTCTTTGATCCTTAGCTGGCGGAATTATTTTGTGCCGACTTCTGCAGAAATTTTCTTAAGTAAAATTTGTTATTCATTAGATGACATTAGTGCTATTTGCACTTTTTTTGTTTTCATGTTAGTAACAACAAAAACATTTAATTTAAATTGTCATATCTGCGTTTGACTTGTAAATTTAGTAAAAGTTACCATCCGTCAAACATAAAAATTTCTAGCTTTATCAATATATAAAACCTTAATCTGTGCATAAAATAGTCTTGAAAATAGTGTATGTATAGCGGGCATATCTTGCTTTTCTGGCTCTACAACCTTTTCCTAGCCTAGAAATAACGCTTCTAGCCATAAAAGCTTCTTTATGCCGTTAATACATAAATAACTATTTTGGTGAACTATGGTATAATAAATACCAAAATGAATAAAGTTTACAGACTTCTTTAAGTTTTCTTGAAACCATTATAAGGGAGTACTTTAAATAATTCAGATGGATAGATAAGATCCAGCTTCAGCCTTACTTGCGTTTTTAAGGAAAGTAAATTAATTATCCTGGGCGCCAAGAACCTAACAAATACAAAAGCACTTCTGGTTCTAACAGCTAAATTACCAACAACAAATAAAACCTCCGACTAGGATGGACTAGTTTATATCAGGATATAAACTCAAAATCAGACTGTAAAAGCGAATAAATAAACGAAACCATATAATACGGTTAAGTAGATAATAGCCTATAAATACTGAACAATATATATAGTGCGGTGTAATCATTTCACCGAATTGAAAATTTTAACAACCGAACGGAAACGTTAATACAAATATTTTATATCGGATTTAAAATTAAAAGAGGGATATGTTATGTCATGGGCATAATTAATATAAAGGGTATAGATAGGACCACAGCTAGGTTCATTAATGTTTAAATTAAAAACTTAAAAATAAAGATTTCATGCAAACATAACCTAGCTTTCTCATGCATAATAATAATAGTTTCCAATTTTAGAAAAAGGATATAAATTAGTTAGATTGCTTGATTATAATCATGTTTATGCAACCCATGTTACTTTAGGACGGTTTCCAACTTGTTAGGAGGAAGTAACTTCTACACTGAAATTATCAGATTACAATGTTTAGCGTCACATAGACTTTTATATTTTCCAGGAGGCCAGCTCAGTTTCATGCTGTTAATTTGCTGAAAATAGATAAATTAGGTCAATCTTATTATGACTGATATAATACAATTTTAATCTTTGAATTTGTTTACAAGATTTCTGATCACTACAATTAATGAAGGTTTTGAATCCTGTCGTTCGTGTTAATTTGACTCTTATAGACTTTTATCCTGCTTTTTCTCACCACTGTGTTTAAGTGTTAAGAGCACTGCATGCTGGACATTTTGTGCATAATTTGATTAACGTTGATTTTATATTTAAGCTGGCATTTGTATAAGCATCAATTGGTTTATTTATTGCAGTTCGTACTGTAAAAATTATGTTTATGTTAAATTGTAAAGATGTTTTTATGGAGAGATTGTTAATTTTATCTATATCATGTATTCCTGTTAACTAGCTTGTTAAGAATGAACCTTGATTTGTAGAATTTTATATGTAATTAGATCGTAACGAGTTTCGTACATTGTCAAACGTTTTTCTCGAATATCTTCCTTACGATACATTTTGAGACTATGAATGTATTATACTTTTCTGATCTTCGTTTCAAGGGCTACAATTCTATAGTAATAGAATTAGGATTAGTGATCATCCATATCAGCTGGTTCCGGATTAGTGACGTCACAAGTTTGCTCGGTGTTCCGCTGTTTTGGAAAAATGTCATAGATTTCGTTTGTTCTAGCAGAAAGTATATAAGCTGGGGCAAATTGTAACAAAGTCAGTCGATAAAACATTGAAGGCAGAAGCTATGCCCGGCTCCGGATAAAATATCTGTAATTAATTTGAGGTTAGATTTTTAACCATATGGTTTTGAAACATATGTCACATTATAAACAAAGTTAAAATAAATTGAAGTGTTACCTGAACATTTTTAAAAGGATTAAAAGAAGATTTAATTATTGTGCAACAATAAATAAAGTGAACGTGATTGTTCAAATAAATTCAAGTGAATTTATTTTTCGACATCGATTTTCGTATCGATTTTATAAACAAGAAGTCAGCTGACAGGTTCTGTCACAGTGTTACCACTAAAAGGATTTTTATATAAAAGGGAACTATTTTATAACGTACCAGGTTGGTTAAAATAAATGATTCTTGTTAAGTTCATAAATAATAATTAATTTGTAAAGTTCATCCACAAATATTAAATTATTTGGTTTAGTTTATTAAGTTCTTTTCAGAATTTATTTGATTTCAGTTAAATAAAACAACAAAAATTTTTTTAAAAATAATTTATTTTTACTTGACTATTTCACTCAATGTTATACGAACCAATAAAAATTTATCCTGTGAACGAAATTCTCTCTATTCCGGCGACTATTTTTTGTTTATAAAATTTTCCGAACTTGTTCTACCAATGAAAACGTTCAAATAAGCAACCTACCCTTTATTTCACCGACAATTTTTTTGCTATAGTAACGATCCTACAAAAATAGTATACACAAACTGTACGTTTCATTGAAATAAATGTTAAATATTTTTATTCTTTGTGTTGTTTATTCGCGAAATAGTCATAACGAATAACATATGTGGTAAAATTTTGTCTTGGCAAAATTTTCTTTTTGATTTACTCGTGTTTGTTGCCAATTCATCTCGTGACATTGATCAAAAACCACTCGACTAACGTCTCGTGATTTTTAGTGACAATGTCACTCGAGAAATTGCTATGCAACAAACGCTCGTAACAATAATATATGACAAATAATCCAATACTACTAAAGTTGATTTGTATGTGTGTCCGAGCCCCATTCTCGCGTTCTATAAGGGCTGGAGAGATGGGCTTGGGCTCATTCGACGCGTAATTTGCCGAGGATAATGCACGGCCGAATTTTTTAATTAGGTTATGTTAAATTATGTTATGTTTTAAAAATCTACTACTAATAAAATTGATTTTTTGTATACTAAAGTTGATTTGTATGTGTGTCCGAGCCCCATTCTCGCGTTCTATAAGGGCTAGAGAGATGGGCGTGGGCTCATTCGACGCGTAATTTGTCGAGGGAAAATTTTTTAAATTAGGTTATGTTTTAAAATTTTTTAAATTAGGTTATGTTTTAAAAAATCGATAAATGCTGATTCTATCGTACTATTTAGTGCTATTGAGTACTATTTAGTGCTATTGAGTGTTATTTAGTTAGTTACACTAGTTTACAAGAAATTTTTCAACGAATTAATACCAAGTTTTCTATAGTAAAATTTCGTATACATTTGTAAAATCATAATCGTTTTTAGATTAGCTCGGATTTTTGAGATATTTGTATAAGACCACTTTTTCGCATAGTTACAGCCTATATGGACATAGGTCAGTAAAATAGAATCCGTTGGTGGAAATAAATGTTGGAAAGCGGGAGATCGTTTCGATCGCTTCAGTTGACGTCAAGTATAAGTATCCTAGGTTTGCACGGTCCCTCGACACGAGCTTACCTGAGGGAATCAAAAGAACAACGAAATCTTCGGATCTTTTTTAGTTTTTCGCTTATAACTTTAAAGCAGTGCTTTTCAACGAAAACCTCACTAATACAAGAATTAAAGAGCATTAAATTCTGCGTCGGAGGAGTATCCAACACTTTATATTCGGTTCAGTGGTATGGTCGAAAAACGACAATTTTACAAATTTTCGATTTTCCGTCAGATCGGACGCCCAGAGGCTTTTCGTATAAAAAAAAAACCCGTTGGACTGTTAATATAAGTCGAGAAATACCTAAGCTTTGATATTGTAGAGGTTGCCGGATTAAACTAATGGCCATTTCTTTGTCATCCCCCATCACAGCAATTGGGATCAATTCATATGAAGTGCTGCAGTACTGGTCGCTCGATCATTTCGAAAAAAAATTTTTTTTGTGTTATCACATCTAAGTATTGGTAGATCAAAACCATTGTTATTTTGTTTTTATTCCTTTTGATTGAAATATAGCAGCCATATTTTTTTGATGTAAACGTAAATCTTGATATTACGTATCATAACGAGAACTTAAAAAGCCCATAAATACCAAAATAGTACAGTTTCCGAGTTAAAATATTTTAACTACCTCTAACTGTGTACTTTTAAAAAGAAAATCAGCCCTAAGACTTCATCTTCATCTGGATATATGAAATATGCTTCCCTAAAAAGCGGAAGTTTTTGTAAAAACGTCGTTAAACTTCGGAGTTAAATTGCATTCATAAGCAAAGGAATACATGGAATACATTTACAGTTTTCAACGGAGCATAACTCTGTCCTCACGATAATAACAAAGTTAAAATTTTTACCACAGTTTGCCATCATATGCAGCTTCATATGCACGTAATATAAAGAAAATCCATCAATGACCATAAGAGATGTTGAGGTCCAAAATTGCTCAAAAATGAAGAAAACGAGAATTTCAAAAGCCCATAAATACCAAAATAATGAAGTTTCAGATTTGAAATATTTGAAACATAAAGTATCCTTAACTGTGTACTTTTTTAAAAATAATGAGCGCTGATACTTCACCATTGTCCAAATTGTGACATTGTCTTCACCAAAAAAGCGTTAAACTTCGAACTTAATTTGCGCCCATAAGGAAGCATCTTACAAAATTTATGTTTAGAACAAAAAATGTAGTTTGAGATGTGAACCATGCAATGGCTTTTACCGCGACTTTCTACGACCAACTGTTCTTGAGATATCAAGATTTTCGTCTACATAGAAAAGTGCAAGAAACGTAGTGCACCACGAAACAAATATGGCTGCCATATTTAAACCAAAAGAAATAAAAATAAATTAATAGTGGTTTCGAACTACCAATACATAGATGTGATAACACACCAAAAATTATCCTTTTCTGAGATGGTTGAGCAACCTGTGCGGAACCACTTGGTTATGGTTTTAGGTTATTCGATTTTCACCACATTTCCCGTTCTGAGCGTCAATTTCTAATTTGTAAAGGTTTTAGTATTTTATATTTACAAGACTTTAAAAAAATTATTCAAATCGAAGTAGTTTGGACCGGTTCCGAGATAACGCTCTTTTTTTGCTTAGCGTTACTCCACTATCTGAGTCTAGCTCGAAAGGAGGTAAACAGTATCCCTGGATACCAGTTTCTACTCTTTAAGCTCGTCGTAACTAGAACTAGGTAAGTTCAGAACTAGGTAAACAATATCCTTGAATATCAGTTTCTAAGTTCTGAACGTCGTCGTAACCTGAACATGATCACTTCGCATATATTAAGTCGACTTAATATAATATTGTAATAAAGCTTTTAGAATACCACATTAGTATTCAACCATTAAGATAAAGATTCTGAGTACTGGCAAATATTTGCATATATTATGCAAATGCAGAATAAGATTAAGATAAGATTCTAAATATATTACCAACATGTGCATACATTATGCAAATGTAGAATAATATTAAGATAAGGTTATGAATATATTATCAGCGTTATCTTATATGAATGCATACAATCTATAATATTAACTCGTATGTAGTGTTATACAATATAAGTATTTTACAACTTTGTTCTAAGACGTACCACTTTTTCAGAAAAAAAAGTTGTAAACTTTAACATCATTTGGCCGCGTTAATAATATTAGCTTAATTATGGGATTTTGTCAGAAGATACATCTCATTTAGCACAACAAAAAACCTTTATAACATTTTTATGTATGATCAATCGTTTACGCGCAAAATCAGATTTTACATTTAATTTTTACATTTTTTACAAATTTTGAATTGAAGATTGCTGCAGTAAACCTAAAGTGATGATGTAAAATAAATTAAAATAAATAAGTAAAATTGCTATAACTACTACAAAACATGTCTAATATCGACATTAGACTGAAGATTCTCGTAATAAAATTCTCCAATTTTGTTACCCATTAATCTTTTTGCAGTTTTGGTTAGTTAAAGTTAAAAAAATACAGAAAAAAGTCGTCTCATATATTCTGCCATAGCGACTAAACTAATGATGCGAATTGGCATTTCTATAGCTCAAAAAAGTCTCCTTTACAAGTTCTGAATTTGGATTCGATACCATGCGGAATACATATAAACTTTTTACATATCCATATAGGCTTGTTTATTATTGTAACTCTGATAAAGTGGTTTTATGCAATTATCTCAAAAATTCGATCTAACCTAAAAGACGAGTGTGGTTTTCTGAATCTACACGAGATTCTACTATAGAAAACATGGTTTTTCATTCGTTGAGGAACAAATTTGTAAAAAGTAGTAAACTAGTGTTACTAATCACTTAACCAGATTAATTACCTGGTTTTAGATGCTTAAGAAGAAAATTAATCGAGTTTACTGTGCCCAGCCTTACTTTATAGAACTCCATGATCATGAAATATAATAAAAAGATTAATTAAAAGTTTCACAAGTTTTATTAAGTTATAACCTGACACTTGTTTCAACATTAAATGTCATTATCAAAGGCAGACAAGATTGATAAACGAACGTACGTTGCTAAAGATAAATACAGAAAATAGGAAACTAGATACAATGCATACAAAAACTAAATATCTAACACTTCTAATAAAGGAAGATTACTAAGATCAGTTTGTTCATTCATTAAAGGTACTGTGCGTTTATGTTTGTATATTTCAAAAGCTTCTAAAATGTCTAATTATTGTTTGTTGCTGTAAAAATGTAAGATTAGGTGGTTATGTTTCAAAAGGTGTGTATAGGCTGGCGGCAAAAGCAGGTGTCTAGTGAGTGCCAGCCCCTTCGAGAGTCTTCTAGAACATATAACAGGAGATACATAACGCCCGCCGGGGAAGAGAAGAGCAGTTAATTACAAACGCGCAATGTGAAACAGTATAAATAAATATCTGTGTATTTAAAATAAATATTGCAGTTAATAAATAGCCTTTAAAGAAATTAGTTGATAGTTCATAATTTGTGTTTAATAAACAGTTAAAACAGCATCTTTAGTTTTATTTAAAATGAACGTTACCATAAGAATTAAAAACTGACGGATAACCTCAAAATAACTTCTTTAATTTTAATTAATCTTTTTACTTTTATTATATTGCAAGAAAATTAACCCATCACAAAGTGTTTTCACAAGGACAACTTCTAATACGTCTCATGCTAGTTATACATTTTAACATATTAGATCTTGTTTTAATAAAATAAATTAAGTTAAATAATGGTGATTATGAAAAAAAGGAAGAACAATTAGAAAAAAAAACACAATTTGACAAGGTGATATCAAGTAATAATATCAGGTACTTACTGTTCGATAGGAACGGTTGCTACTGCTAGCAAAACAAAACGTTCAACTGTTAATACATATCTTGCGTTTATGAGGGTGCCAGATTGGTTCCTGAAAGGTAAAAATTAAAAAAAATAGAATAACGATATCGTTTAAAGAAACCCAAGAAAGTAGTAATATCTCACAAAGATTCGTTGCCTCATCTTCATTAGATAATTTCTAATTTACTATAGTAATTCAGGGGGGTCGCTTCTTCTTTGCATTAAGACAGTTCATACAGGACAATCTCAGGAGAGAATACCAAACGGAGAGAGAGAAAGAGGTTGCTTATTTTTTAGCTAGCTCTATATTCAAATAAACGATAATAGGTAAAGATGTGCAAGTAAATAACGCACGAAATAAGAAGTCATAAACGCTATCATTTCTATTCCGTACGAAACGAGAAGGGTTCAGGTAGATTTCCGTCAGCGGACGAAATTCGACGCACGAAACAAAAATATACCATCGTTCCATGCCTAATCTGGAGATTACACTCTTATCAGATAGGTAGTTAACTGACGACCACCCGCTATTGACCAACACCCGTGTTATTACATGAATGCCTGAATCACTATAATAATCAACAATTTATAATGTATCACATGTTTCACTACACATTTGTTTATAAAACAATCTGTCCGCGTTGCGTTGACGTCTGCATCATCATGACAGTCCACCAATTAGAAGAAACCAACAGATAATGTTGGTTTCTACTTACAACCACCCAAATAATTGCAATTGTTTGAAATTTTAATAAGTCTAATATTTTTTATGTTCTACAGGGAATATGAACCTCATGTTCAGTTTATACGTGCTTATTATTTTAGAGCAGTTTTTAACTTCTCTAACTTTAAATATGTTTTTTCTTACCGTAGAAGCCTATTTCGTGGTTCATATTTAGGATTTTCGGGATCCCTAACTTCTATAAGGGCCACCCATGGAAATTCATTAAGAGCCGTATGATCTACGGTGTGAGGATAGTCGTCTGAATGCTGGTAGCCGCACTGTTTCGGTAGGAGCTTCTTTATCTTTTCTCCTTTTGTTGAATTAGATTTCAAATTTTGCGCCATAGATTTAGTTGTTTTATTGGCTTCTGATTGATCAATGTGTTGTGGCGTTGACGCTTCACTTGCATTTTCTAAAACAGAATCACACAGAAGTTAAAAGATCTACAGTTTTTAACTTTGCTTAATATTTAAGGTGGGGAAAAAATATACTATTATTGTAGAAAAAGTAGTAAAGATATACATTTCTGAAGTTATACAAGTTTACGTTGAAATATTTTAATGCTGTGGATTTTAGTATCCAAAATTTTGGAAATTTTTAAAAATTTTGTAAAATTCTAAAATCTTTGTTAAAAACTAACACTTTTGAAATAGTTTATGAACTTTTCCAATTAAGATATTTTCAAGTTATTTACTTGTGTGTCATTGATTATACAACCAATATGTACTTTTTAATAAGGTTAAATAATCCATGTTCTTTTGTTATCAAACAGTGTACTCACAAAGTTCTTAAGAATACGTAACATCCAGTTGTGAGGAAGTTATTGTTATTATGTAATTCATTTATGATTAATTTCAAATGAGTAATATCAACGGCTAATGAGATTCTCTAAGGTTTTTGTTTATAATAATAAATAATAATAAAGCGATTTATTCCCACACTTGTTACAAATAAAAAACTATTTGATACAATAAATATAAACACTGATACACTGATACAATAAATAGAACACAAATAAATGTTATATGTAATAAAAATAAAACATAGAGTACCTTACAAGTAACAAGTCATGGAAATCGCAAGGTTGAGATTCAATTTGCAACAAGTTGCCATAATTGATCTTCCATCACAACCTTGACTGATAAAGAAAAACTTAAATTTAAAGAAATGCTTAATCCTAGGTATAAAAAACGATTAATATTAAACTATACTCTGTGATGCCAGCTCATAATTAAAACAATTACTAAGAATAAAGAAAAAAATAATAATAAAAAACTTAAAGGACGATAAACGATTAAATGTGTTAACTAGTAGTTTGTTCCATAAACAGCAACTTGTGGAGTTTGGTCTTAAATAAAACAGGTGAATGATGTTTGAACTCTAGAGGAATGGCATTATATATTTTCGGTAGATTTACTAGAAAGGAACCTTTAGTTAGATTCAGACTGTGTGGCGGTATCGTTATCTTACCCTCTTATGTTATGTAATTAGATCATTAATATTGCATAAAGAGTTGTGTACTGAACTATAATAGATATATGTCACTTTTACTATATTAATCTGCTGTTATGTATTGTATATAGTGTAGTGATTGTATTAAATTGTAAGATGACGTAAAATTGAGTAATGTGATGATGTAAATAGTATTTAAGCTTAGGAAACAATAATTTTAAGACACTTCCTGATATACGATGAACGAAAAAGTATGTAAAAATCAGTCTAGTAAATAAAAGCGACAGAGTAAATTCGTGAAAAGTAATTTAATAAAATTGTAAATAGTTTAGTCTTGCACAGACAATCAAGTTGGTTGGTGTGTTAATAAACGGCGATAGTGTATAGTCGTTATACAATTGTAAAAGTATTTATAAGGTTATAAAGAACCACCTGCAATATTTAATTTAAAATTACTAGCTAAAATTATAGCCGGTGAATAAATCTTTGTTAAAACCATAAACTGGTGTTTTATTTAATTAAACAAATACAACAAATATTCTTCGACTAAGGGAAATTTACCCGCAATTAATAAAATAGATAAAAGTGATTTATCAAAATTGTTATTTCTTTGTGGAAAGAGTTTTGGATGGTGTTATATGGAGAGTCCATGCAAAGACCATTAAACCGGAAGTGGAAGCCAGCTTTGGAGAAGTATACAGGGACATACGCTGCCGATGATATGGAGATGGATAAGCTGAAGAAAGTTGCAACGATAATAGGAACTGGGAAAAACCAACGATATAAAAAGGTAGGAAAGTTATTTACTTTCTGTAACTGGTACCTGCTAAAGAAAAGACAATCTTTGTGAAGTGTGGTTAAGTGAATTAAACAATTTAGTAATAATTAAACTTAATTAGTGATTTCAATTTAAAAGTTATTTCAATTTTAATTTTTAACCACGAGAATCCATATTCGCCCTGAGATGAGTGTTTCGTAATAATTTATTTCAGTTATATTAAATTTCTTAATTGGCGCCCAATATATCTTACGTAATCTTGAATTAGTTAAGAACTCACGTAACATTCTTATATAACTATTACATTATTTATAGTATATTAAGTATCAAGGACAGTTTGGCGACTGAGCGAAGCGAAGTCGCCAATATTGGAGGAGATCGGTAAACTCCTTACTGTTTGAGATGCTTATACTATTTTTTGTACGATCACTATGAATATAAAGGTATTAACTAAGGAAATATTCCGAAGATGGTAAAAAAATAGATTTAAGATAATTTATTTTTGCCATGTGAGTATATCCACCAAACATTAAGTAGGTTTTGTCGTTACCATGGATACGTTTGTAATTTTATTTTTGAATGTCACGATATTTTTGTCATTACCATGGATACGTTTGTAATTACTATTATTTTTGAATGTTAGATATTTGTCAAATTTGTGAGAAGGAGTGAATCTGAGAACGAATATAATTCGGATATTGAAGAGGCCTGAGCAAATTTAAATAAAAAACATACATTTTTTTAATAGTCCAATTATTTAGAAAATAATGATTTTTCCGCGATCGCGAAAGAAACATCTAAAGATCATGCATTTATTTTATAAATTACATATAATTTACTTACCGTTCTGTTTTTGACAGAACTGAACGGTAAGTAATTACTTACCGACGCGTTTCTGCTTAGCAACCAGTAAATATAACCTACTGTTCTAAAACCAAGTATGGTAAACAATCCGAAATGCATGGTCGTACAAAAAATCTATTAAAAAGTATTTTTTCTATTTAGCGTTTAGAATAAGTCGATTCTAGCGCCCAAATGACGTCATTTGAGTGTTAGAATAAGTGGTTGGTGTGCTAGAATAGGCTACTAAAATTTACTGCATTGATGTTGGTAGCGTTGGTTGAACTGTCAACTGACATCGTCGTAGAAAAAAGTTTTCTAACGTTTTTTGTGCAATTTGCCTAATTTTCGGCGGCGTTAGTGATAAATTTTCTTCACTATTCATTTTCAAACAACGCGAAATTGCGAAAATAAAATCTGACATTTCAAATTAATTTTTTTCCACAGCCGCCTAAATTTACATACATCACATAAATGTCACCAACCACCCAAAAAATCCCTACATTTAAAATTTTTATTTTTTAATTTATAAAATGGTATAAAGCGGCAAAATAGAAAAAATAGTATAAAACACTCGTTGCAGAAGGTCCTTCAAGCACTCATTTGTTCCTCAACTCCTCAATTCGTGCTTGAATAGACCCCTTCTGCAACTTGTATTTTAATATACTATTTTAAATCATATAAGAATTTATAAAAAAGGGAAGTTGAAAAGTATTTCCATAGTTTACTGTCATTCTAAATCTCAAATTAATGATAAAATACATCTACGATATAATGGCAATTATTCGCAATTTTAAAGTAACGTGTGAGCAACGAAATTTTGATTCAGAGTTGGCCTTGAAAGAAAGATAGACATATCGGTCATGTGCAATTTTGAATCGTATGAATTAGTTTATTTAAACATGTTAAACTGTCACTTTTTGAAAAGAGCTGTCAGATTCAGTTTTTGAAAAAAAATGAGAAAAAAATCAGTTTTTAATAATGACATTCATATTTAATGAAGTACAAAAGAGAAATATGGATGAAATTTATCTAACAGAGAATTAGCAACAAAATTGAAGAAATTAATAACCTTGTATCCTCCATAATGTTATCGATTCCGTTAAAAGGAGAGTGGCATTGTGTAGAGATGTAGGTGGGGGCCATATAACTCATCTTCTTTAATAGATTTTTAATTTAATTGTAATATTTAAAAATTTCTTGATTAAAGATTGTTGAAAGCTTTGAAATCAGAACCAAAATGCTAAAATCACGGCTAAAATGCATTTATAATAGGTCTGTCAGTTAGTGACTGAGAGTAGTTCTCAATGATCTGTAGTAGTTCTAAATGATCTTTAGTAGTTCTACTACCTACTTAAAATTTAATATCAGATGTAACCTAAAATTTCCAAGGCCTTCTCTGAATCAAAATTCCGTTGCTCACACCTTATAATGAAATTGAATAAAAGTAATTTTTTATTTTTAATTAGCCAACAACACCGCATTTATTTATTTTGCTAGCCAATGTGGACAAGAGTTGAAATTTTCCTTTTTTTGCGAATTTATCGCAATATATACAGGTACAACAGTAAAATTATAAAAGCTGCATGAACTAATTTAATTGGTTGTTTATACAGTATGATCCACATTGAGTGAGGACGGTTTGAATTTTGTAGGTTTTAGTGCATTTCACGTTGTTATACTTCAACACCTGAATACAAGAAATGAGTAACATTCGTAATCACACCGGAATAAACAAATACGACCCGGGGTGAGATATGATAAGAGTGCAAATTTCACGTTGCTAAAAATTCAGTGACGTACCTTAGATCCAACAGATTTTCATTACTGATTTTACATTTATTTTTAGTTTAAATCAGTTTGTTCCGCTACTGAATCTTTCTAGCACAATTATTGTTTATTTTATCATTTAGATTACAGCGTGGCCTTCGCGTAATTCTAGAAGCATTTTATATTTCCGTCCACGTGATTTGTGATGACTTTCTTTGTATTTCTTGTATTCATTTCTTGTATTTATGGTTGAACTATATGTACAACCACGACCTTCTAGATTTCACGAGACGACGTCTCTTATCCGGCCTGGGTACTTTTACGATTTCCCATATAACTTTGTTTCTGAGAAAACGCAAAATTTCGCCGTTTTGGCGCTAGCTGACACGCTGATGTTTATTTGTCACTTGATGATGTATAGGTTAGGTAACCCTTACAAATGTCAAGCGTTGCATGTTTACGTAAATATTTTGGGAATTAATTAAATAAATTTATATAATTAAATTAATTATGTTATTAAAATTAATTTACAAGTTTGTGAGTGGTTTAATAACATTATTGAAATTACAATTTTATAACTTTCCGTGAGCTGGGTGGGTTTAGGATATAGAGAAAGTGAGCAGTAAGTACATAATCTGTTAACGTTTTTGCGATGTTTCTGTTTGCCAAACAAGGTTTTAGCAATTTTTAAAGAATTATATTACTAAGTTCCTCCTTGTGGTCGTGGCAAACAAAGAACTGTAAAGAAGCAATTGGAGTTAGAAGTACCTAGTGATGTTAGAATATTAGACGGATTACATTCTCCAGGTAAATGTTCTACAATCTGTATTACAAGTTCGATTATTTGGTTGAATAAAAGTGTAAATCTTCTAGTGGAGTATTTTAATGCGCCTCTGTCTTGAAGATTTACAAATCCTATCAGTGAATTTGAACAGGAGGCAGCTAACAGAGAATCTAACAGGCTATTGGCATTCAATCTTTTCTTCAATTTTTTTGCAATGTATCCTGCCAGAATAGCTACAGATGCCGAAAGAATTCCGTAATCGAGATGCATAGATAAGGTTTGAAGTGATTTTATTAATTTTGTTATATTTTTAGGAAGTTCGATGTTGAAATTTATTCTTTCAGGTATCTGTAATTGTTGATCTGTCGAAATAAGGAAGTATATATTATTTTGCTGTTGAGTGTTGGTGTCCATAACCCCAACGTAAGATTTTAAACCATTTTTATCGTAAGGTAAAATTTGAAGAAAATTCATGAAATGATATTGTAGGATCACTTCCTACTATTACACATTGCAATGCTGCATTTATACATTTTTCTGCTAGTGCTTGCCATTACTAAAGTGAACGAAAAAACCGCAACAAAACTACGAAAATTTAAACAAATAACAAGGAAATAACGTAATTATATTAAAAAGTAAAGAAAACTGCCTTAGGGCCGGTATTATAAAACTTTTTACTTCCTAGATAAAATTTACTTTGAGAGTAAATTCATTTGTTCTGTCAATTTCATATGCAAATTGACAGAATAAATTAATTTAATCTCAGATTAAATTTTATCTAGGAAGTAAAAAGTTTTATAATACCGGCCCTTTTTAGAAGATTAGGAAAATATAATTTATTGGCGATACTCGCAAAACCGACAAAAATATAAAAGCGCGCGAAGTTAGCGTAGTTTGAAATTGGCGTTTACGTGTTATATATCCGTTTCCGCATTTTCGTGTTTGGTGGCGCCAGCGGAGAAACACTTGAACTAATTGAGTGCGCAGGCCGGAGAAGAGACTTCGTCTCGTGAAATCTAGAAGGTCGTGTGTAGATCTATTGAAATGCGTCAAATTACAACGCCAACTCGTCACTTTTTCATTTGCATCGTTGTGCTTTGCCACGTTGTTCCGAGTTTTTATTAAGGAGGTTACAGCGGATCTTTGCGGGGTGAAGGGCAAGGGGATATCTCCTATGCTTTTACATAGGCTCTAACAAGAAATACCAATCGATGAAAAAATAAATTAACATTCTTAAAACTGAACAAAATCATTTTATTATGAATGCCTATAATGCATTTATTAATTATTTGTATATATTAAAATAATTTAAGTCGATTGGAGTGCATTTGTTTAACTGTTGAAAGTGTAAAAATAAATGTAAATAGGTTAAGAATCGTGGCAACACCTCAAAGAAATCAATCGATTTTGTTGGTAGCAATGTTAGGTTTCAGCTTTCGATTGAGTGACATCCTAACCTCCAAAAGTCAATCCCAAAATATAAGTGGAAACATTTTGAATGTTTTGTAATTTTGTATGCAATTACAGATGGAAATATTCTATTTTTTAACTTTTGTATAGTCTAAAGAGTACAATCTGCTAAGCAGATACAAGAAATATATAAAAAGTTGTTAAAGTTTAATACATATATTTTTAAAATTAGTATGTTTGTATTACTGATTTCGTGAAGATTCTGATTGTGATGATAAATTGTATTCATCACATTGCAAAATGTAATTTTACATTTTGCAATATTTCCGTCGAATTAACATTTGTATTCTGATTATTAACGCAGAAGACTGAATTGTTCAACATAATCTGATTAATAAAATATATGATTATTAGTTAATACAATAAAATATAGATTATTATAACAGTCATTATATGTCATCATTCTGTTATATTATTTGAATTCGCGCGCTATGAGGTGTTGTCACATCTCTACTGTCTTTCCACATATGTAGTGAAAAATTCTTGTTTTCTTTACTTTAAACTATTATTGTGCATTAACTAGACACAAGATTTCAAAAATATTGGGCAGCATTGTTCTTCGAATATGAAAGTATGTCATTTTAGTTTTTTATCAGATTCTCTACATTTCTTCAGCAGAATTTTTAGTGAAAACTGCTAAAGGTTAGACGGTCTCCATAAGAGCCCATGTTAAATTCTGGACTTTATTTTCCATTTTTCTCAGTAATGGTACACAAGAAAATTATAAAAAAAAGCTACCGAATAGAATAAGGGCCGATTGTACAATGTGTGCTTAAGCCTGGCTTTAGCTTAAACCGAAGATAAGCTTGAGCTTTTCACAAACTAGGATTGTACAATGGAGGTTTTAGTGTTGAGCGGGAGCTTAACTTGAACCGTCAAACTTGGCGGTTTAAGCTTGGGTTCAACCAAGCCTGCAACCAAGGTCCCTGGGTCTGACGTACCTAACCTTACTTTTTTGATGTGCGTACCCATTTTATGGTATGTGTGAATATTTTTGTGATGATGTCTCGTTTTATTTTCAAATAAGTGCTGTTGCAAAAAAAGAATAATTATGGAAGGATTTATGGATACAGATGATGAAGAGATGTTGGAACTGGTAGATGTTATAGAAAGACAGCGAGCCCGCAAAGAATTTCGTCCTCGTGAAAATCAATTTCTAAAATGGAATGATGTAGAGTTTATGAGAAGATTGCGTTTTTCAAAAGATGGAGTGCGTTTTATTTTTTTGTGTGACTGTCAACTGTCACCGTACTCACCGTAAAAGGGTAAAAGTATAACATACGCATGCGCGGATGGCTACTAACCATATGAAAACGTTGCACTCTACAGTTTAGCTAAACTCGGTCTCGATACGCTTTGTACAACGGATCCAAAAGTTAACCTCGAGTTCAGCTGAACCTTAGCTCAGGTAAGCTTCAGCTGAACTTCGGTTTGTACAATCGGCCCTAAGTGTCAAAGAACTCGAGGTTTAAATTTCACGTCATTCTCTACATTTTTACATTTCGCTGTATCCTCCTTAAATCTTTGTTTTATTTCGCTTGTTTTCTTATTTTACAAAACAGATCTTTTTTTTAGAACTGCTTATTATTTAAAATTGATGAAGTTTATAAGCTATATTATTTTTGAGACGCAACTGTAATAGCTATTTATGTAACAAGTACATAATGTAGGACTTTATCGACAAGTCCAGTTTATGACCGAGCGAGCGAAGCGAGCAAGTCCTATAAAAAAGGCGAGTCTATAAGGTCCGATTATGTAAGAGTTGCATACAAAGCTTTATGTTCGATTACTAAAATTGGGTAATTATCAAAAAAAATCACTTTATAAATTTGACATCTATTCTTGACAGAAGAAAATTTGACATGTAATATACAGTATCATACAGTCATACTTTATTTTACTACTATATACTTTATTTTACTACTACCACTTTATTTTACGAGTACAATAATAAGCCAGTTCACTGCCGCAAAACAATACAATAAACAATACTTTATTGTCGAAAACACTCAGGGCCTTATGGATAGCAGCTATAAAGCGTGATAATTTAACCGAATCAAAGCTGAATTATCAGAAAGTCTGCAGCAAACATTTTATAACTGGTAAGTTTGTAAAACTTTATGGAAAAGTAACCTTCTTAGCGTTTTGAGAAAGAAAATTTTAGTGGTTTTAATTTCTAATACATTTACTATTAATAGGGGAGCCTGCCTTATTGGAAAACAAAGAACATCCAGATTGGGTTCCTTCTCAAAATATGGGGCATATTGCAAAAACTATGGGTAAAAACCAAATAAGAAATTATATCCATGTTTGTGATAGGTTGAACTCCATTAATGGTGTAGTTAAGGTCCTGAGAATTAATTAGAAACGGGTCCAAGCCGCTTATTAATTTTAATTTCAGTCGATACCTAAAAACAAAACGATGGTTACACAGGTAAACAAGAATATAAATTGTTAAACCTACCTTTCACCAATATCTAGATTCTCCGTTGATAATTTTCGAAGATATTCACTGTTCATTATACAAAAATTCAGCTTATTTAATAAAAAAAACACACCAAAATACTTAAAAACACGATCTAACACTGCAACGCCAACAAAATAAATGGTTTGGTTATGGAGCCTGTCGCCATTTGTGCCAACCAACGTCAGTTTTGTTGACATTTCTACCGCGTGGTTTGGATTGCCTAATTGGGTTAGGTTAGGTTAGGTTAGAACACTATTGTTTAGCTCGATGAGATCCATCAAATGGTATACATATAGCAGGTGCGGGAGGGACCTAATCTAAAGTTTTATCAAATGTATTAAGAGGGTTTATAGGGGAAATAGCAAAAATAATGGACAATTTAATTGACCAATTCACCTGCGCTAAAGCCCTGAAAACACTATAATGGGTGTTAAATTTCATTAATCATATAAAAAATTCATTGAAAAGATACAAGCAAATGAAAAAGTAATGAATTAATATTAGCTATTACATATTTTACCTACTTAGCAAATGTTACCTATGAACAATTGTATATATGAGGGGCGCAAACGTAAGTCTCGCAGGGGCGCGCAATTTTACATAGTTACGCCACTGGGTGTGTCACTGGCATAATATAGCGTATTCATATTGTCGATAGTAGAAAAAATATTTTTACCATGATTTTTACATAGTCAGATGACACTGATGACAGAGATCACACACTCTCGCGTTCTACTGTAGATTTGGAACTATCAGTTTTGCCATCGAAACTGATAGTGTAATTTTATAATAACACTAAAGAGCACGTCAATTGCTCGTCAATAAATAATATACAATAATTACAAAGCTTGTAAAATTTCTCTAATAGCAGTGGTGGTTAAAAGACTATAGGTAGAAAAAATATACAGTAGTACTTACCTACTTCTGCCAATCCAAATATAAAAGCGGCTACTAACACAAGCTTTAAACACATGTTTTGATTTTTTAACGATGTATTAACATAAATGTTTACTTATTCATCCTTGTACGTATGCATCGAAAGATAAATTACAAGATACAAGACCGGTTGTTTATGTAAAAACTCCTAATGACTAAATATTAAAGGTTAAGTTTTTAAAGTAAATCGGGAAAATTTGTTTTTTCTGTACCTACTTACGTAGAAGAAATAAACGCTTAACATTTTCAAATTATAAATTTCATTTGTTGCAGGAAACTGTTAATATTTTTTAACATAAAAAAGTCATTTGTTTTCTTGAGTAGATATATTGAAATTGCAAACTTCTAATTAATGTTGGAAGTAAACGATTAGTGGTAATAATAATTATGACCTGAGGAAAGGACCCCGCAATAATCTTATGGAAATTGGGTTTCGGTCAAATTTTCTGAATTTTTGATATGTTGTATATTTTGTCATCCTGAACAAAAGTCTCCATGGGCACAAAGCTCCAAATTCAATATTTTGGCAGCTACGGAGCTCCACAGATCCGTTACAAAACTATTCATTTTTAATACTATTTATAGATGTTAAAAGCATATTTTAATTATTTAAATATATAAGTTTATGTTTTTGAGGTCGCTGAATTCAAATCTGATGTCAGATTTAAAAAATTGACAGTTGACAGCTGTCAATTTACTGTCAAAGTAGGATAAAAAAGTAAATATTCTCTTTCTATTCTCTGCAAAGTGAAGTAAAATTGGCGGTCGGTAATGCGATCACGTGACTGCACTATCGCTGATTAAACATATTCGGATCTTCGGTGCATCCAGTCAAATTCAACGTAAGTTAGACATTTTAAGAACAGTGGTTCAACATTGCCATCAACTTTAAAAAATAAAATATTACCGTTTCCAGAATTCTTTTGGACACGCAAAATACGTGTTCTAATGGCTTCATTTGGACACGCAAATAGAAATTAGTATATTTTCATAAGACAAGTTTTTAGCGCACGTGTTCAAGTTTAGAAGCAGTAGAGATGCTAAAACGTCTTATGAAACGAATAATTTATATTATCTTTTCTATTTGTCCTTTAGAAAACTTCCCTTATGTGAGTCGTTTTCTAAACTTGGACGAGTGCGCTAAAAGCGTGTCTTATAAAACGAATACTTCATACCATTTTCGACGAACAAAAAGTTCGTCTCTGAATTCGTGAAGTCTGTCTGTCTTTCGCCTTTTTCCCTGTTGACTTTTTTGAATTTTTCTTTTTGGAATCTTATAGTACATCAAATTTTTTCTTTTTTTCTTTTTCAGTAGCTATTTTAAAAACGTTTAAAGAAAAAATATAAAATAAACATTCTAGCAAATAGAAAACTACATATACAACGATACTGAATGAAAATTACAAGAATTTTTCTGAGAAAAGTGCATAATGGGTTTCATACAAATTATACCATTCAGTTCCCGCATAACGATACCTCAGAAGCTTTCGTTAAAATACCGATTGCATGATAACGATTTTCGTAAGAATTTGTTTTACAGAATACCAAAAGTAGGTATTGGGCCCCTTGAGCGTGGGAAAATTTTGATGACCGTGGGAACCTAATTAGCATAATTAATTGCTCTAATTAAATTGATTGATATGCAAATGAGCCGCGATTGCTCTAATTAATATGCAAATGAGGCGCGAATTAAATTTATTGCTCTAATTAATATGCAAATGAGGCGCGAATTAAATTTTTGCTCTAATTAATATTCAAATGAGGCGCGAATTAAATTTATTGCTCTAATTAATATGCAAATGAGGCGCGAATGCTCTAATTAATATGCAAATGAGGCGTGAATTAAATTGATTGATCTAATTAATATGCAGGCGTGTATTTATTGCTCTAATTAAATCATCGAATTATTTGATCTAATTGCAGGCAATAATTTATTGCTCTAATTAATATGTAGGGACGGCCATTTTGGAACTTTATCATTCGCAGTCTCCTCTCTCTCTCTCTCTCCGGTTAGAGGACGCATGAAAGAGCTCTTTCTCCTATTAGAGGACGCATTAAAGAGCCCTCTCTCCTATTAGAGAATGCTTTCTCTCTCCAGCGCACACACACACACACACCCTGTACTCTTTCCACTACCTTTTCTAGAAGAAATAATAATAAAGCCACATAGGAATTAAAAATTATTTTTATTAATATATGTATACTGTTAAGGCTACATTTAATTTATAATAAAAATGTTGATAGAATGCTGATGCTTGAGGGCTTCAGGACTGACCTCTGTTTTCTATTTGTGGTTCCAGGGGCTGTAACAACAACGACAACAATAGAACGTTAAAAAAAAAGGGGTTTATTGTATAAACATGATGTTTACTCGTACCTTATTTAATTCCACAACATGCTTTTCGGCAACAACAATCACACTTTGACGTTTATCACGGCAAACGACTCTTTTGAATTGTAGTATCTCTGCAATTTTTTTTATTTTGTAATCACATAACTTCTTGATTGGCTTCTGGCTAACGGGAGATTTGTTCAATTGTTGTATTAGCAAATCCATTTTTTTTTCTATGTAAAAAATAAACAAAAACTTAACACTCACAAGAATAATAAATGATTATTTTAACATACCTAGTTCAAGCAAACAATAACAATATTACTATCACCGTAACCGATGTCAAGAACAAACTAAAACGGAAGGGGGGTTTGTCTGAGCTTTTATAAACTTCGCACCTGCGCGAATGAACACGATTTTAGATAAAATCTTAGTTTATTACCCTTCGGAACAAAAAGGGTATTAATTTATTACCCCTCGGGACAAGAGATCGACACCTGCACTGTCAAGTAAAAAAAATTTAAATTCAACTTTTAGATGTAACTATTGATAACCATTTAATTTATTACACACACACACACACACACACACACACACAGACCCAAGCAAAAGAAACTCGTTAACGAACAAAAGAACACCTGAGCTGTCAATGTAGGTAACACTTATCTATGTGCCCGATCTTCTAAACAAAGGGTTGACAGTGTTAGAGCATTAAAAGTATTTTTTGTCATACTTTAGACATTTTTTTTTTTATTAAAAAAATATACCTATTTAAAGAAATGGTTTTTTCGATTTATCATAATCACATTTAACAGAAAAGTTTCAATGGATTATAATATTGATATACTGTAATAGCAAAATAATCAAACATTTCATCACTCTTTGTGGTTACATACTACTGCGTAATTATATATAATATTGCTTGTACGGGTTCTATCATATTTACCATTCTTGTTATTATTTAATCTACCTGAGCTCGCTTGTTTATGACATCCGACTGATTTATGACCTAGTAAAAAAAATACTTAATTAACAAAGTCTTGAACAGGCGCATTCCTATCTATTTCGTAATATTACGCAATATCATGCAATACGTAAACGATGTTTTAATGACAACCAGAGGACGCTACGATTGTTTTTTAGAAAGTATAAAAACAAAATCCTTAAAAGCAACCTCATAATAGGGCATAAACGTTTGAAGGTTTTTATTTAATTAGAGCAAATTCCTTCGTATTTTAGTTATTTGAACACGATGTCGAACTAGAGAAATATTATAGAGAATGGATTTATCTATCGATATTTGTTTTAAAGCGAAGCCTAATCCTTCAATAATGTTTTTAAAATGATAAACACACACGCCTTTAAAAAAAAGGGGCTGTATCGAATGCTAAAAAAAAGCAGGTAAATTCTTTTAAAATTTTAAAATCATTATGACAACAGAACGAATTATAACCCTGTTCAGAGAAAGAAAGCTTATCTTTTACTCAGATCTGAGTGTAATCATTACCGACACGACAGACGATGCTATGCTGACAAACAAGATGAAACAAGCATAAGAGGGCTCGCTTATTTATGACAACCGACTGATTTATGACCTAGTAAAAATACTTAATTAACAAAGCCTTGAACAGACGCATTCTTATCTATTTCGTAATATTGCGCAATATCATGCAATACGTAAACGATGTTTTAATGACAACCAGAGGGCGCTACGATTGTTTTTTAGAACGTATAAAAACAAAATCCTGGGTGAATATTTCACCATTTACAACATAATCATGAATAAAGTGGTTGGTGTATTTTTTGCATACGAAACAATGGAACATTTATTTACCTCTCTCTCTCTCTCTCTCTCTCTCTCTCTCTCTCTCTCTCTCTCTCTCTCTCTCTCTCTCTCTCTCTCTCTCTCTCTCGCATCACCTGCGTCGCTTTTATAGCAATTAAAATCGTTCTTGGAGCGAATTAAAACTAGCTGACAACTCATATGAGGTATTACTTTTTTATAATCGTCTGCAAATCCAAAGATATCTTTTAATGGTATTCTACACGTGCAATGAAAGACGTTATTACCCTGGTTATGTAACAAATCATTATCGCTAGTAATCCCTAAGTTCCATGCTGAGCTGGTTAAAGCTCTATCCTCGGTGCCATGTGAAGCGAGACCTTTTATAGTGCTTGTAATGCCGGGCTGTTTACAGACATCTATGAGCTGGTTTGTGCCTAATATTAGTTGAATTTCATCAAACAGAAAGTGGGCAAAATTGTTTACCAGAAGGAATTGCTTGTTTTCTGCACGCGTTATGCTACCTTTAACAAGTACATAGCTGTCATACAAAGCTAAAACGTTATCGGAATTTTGTATGCTGATTCTAATGGTGTCGGAATGATTGGCATTTAGCGTAAACGGCAGATAGGTATAAAAATCCTCTTTTATTATATCTGTATCGACGCGAGGCTTCCCAAATATGTTTAATTTATCAATGGTAAAGGTGTCGGTGTTAATATGCATTTTACTTCGTTTTGACATGCTGCTGCTGCTGCTGTTATCGTACTTTAAAGCCTAAAGATTCAAGAAAAAGGCGACGAGCTTTAGTTAGTTTTAATCGAAGGTCTGCACGTGCCGACGTTCGACGGTGAATGACCTTTGATGGACATATGCTGATGTTTTTATAGCTAAAGTTTATTCCCATTTTTCACGTTTAAGTTCTAGCCTGATGCTCGTGAAAGTGTCTTCAGACAAATTTATCAACTCTCCTCTCGCGTCTACCAGTCTAATGGTAATGTTGTCGATCTCGCTGACAGTGATGGGAAAGTAAATCACATGCGATGGCTCCTTTTCAATCAGATAACCGGGTGGTACGCAAACACCAAATTCGAAGATTGTATGACCTGCTTGATTGTTTCTATATGAGCCGCCTGTAATATTCGTGTCTACAAAGATGTTTGGAGTTGAAAGTATATCGACAACTCGATCTGATACGTGTCTACTACCGGGTTCTAGCACGCGCTTCTTAAATCCTAGTAGTGATCCTATGTTATCGGGTTTGGTAAAATCAATCAACTCGGTAGCTGATTCAATCTCACACTTTCCCGTATTAGTGTTAGCTTTGATTTGTAGTAGTAGATCTCCCTCTTCGGGATCGCCACTAATTTGATTCTTTATATAGTTAACGATTTCAGACAACTCGTAGCTACCCGGTTCAATAGTTATCGCCTTTTCTCCGTAATAAAATTTATTTTTGCCTGGGTATATATTCCGTATCGTGTGACTTGTATATAAGCCGACTAAACCTAGTGAGTATTCGTAACGCACGTGATCTAGTGTTATAGGTGGATAAATACGATCCGTAGAAAGCCTGTTTCCTGTACCGTACACCGTGATGGTCCTAGCCATACTTAACCGATTTACACTTTCACCTCTCTTTTATACAAAAATCGTAGACACAGATGTCCGCAGTTGTATGTATGTTGTATGTATGTATGTATGTATGTTGAACTTTTGTTCTTGGGCTACGTTGTAGTATACGGCGCAGCGAGGCCCTAAATATTTCACAAGTTCAGATGGTGGTCTCAGGTCTCCGAAGGGGTCATAGTACAAAACCACGTTTCGATCCTTTCTATAGGCAACCCAATGAGTACCCGGTCCTCCAGCGTCGTCAAGATTAACAATAGCTCTTTCGAATTGCAAAGGTTTCGTTGCAGGTAGACTTGTTCTCATATAGACACCTCTAAAATAGGGAATGTCTTTAGCATGTTTTATTATATCTAGGTCTGTAAGTGGTCTCCGAGGCAAGTTATTCAGTTTTTTGACCGCCTGACATATGGTTTTAAGTACAATGCAGCTCCGCCAGCTCTATACGGCTTCAGGTAAAGGGCGTTCCCGTTCTTACCGCCTAAAGCGATAGCTTCCATACTTTTATTATGCCGTGTAGTTTCTTCTAGCTGTCTCTTATTACTATTAGCAGTGTTAACAGCTTTTGCTACCCCTGAGGCGCCTCCTATAGTTGCACCGAGAGCCGAGAGGCCAGCAAAAATTGGTATGAGTGGTAAAATACCGCCTGTAGCTGTAGGCACAGGAATTATTCGGGGTACTTTAAAGTTTTTTCGACCGCCTACGTTTTGAATGATTCTTCTGGCAGCGCTCAGGGCATGATGTATTAAATCTTTACCCGTGAGTCTCTTGCTTGCACGATTCACTACACCAACAAGCTTCTTTAAAACGTCACCTTTGAAAGTGAAAACGGTATCTGTCCAGAGCTAATGTTTTCCAGTCTCCCTTTCTTGCCTGTCTGTATGCATACTCCCATACTATCATATGATGTATATTATTCATGCTTGCGTCGGCGAAACTTACTTTCTTTACCATATCGATGTGTTGCTGCTGCTGCTGTTGCTACAAATCGCTATGTTTGGAGAGTTATTGACATTAGTAAAACTAAAAACTTTGTTTAAATACATTTTTATTTCTTCAACGATACATTTAGGCTAAGATAGAAAAAAATAACTGATTAGCGTAGATATAAGCAAACTAAGCATTTGCGCAGCATTCCCTTAAGGCTCACCACGTTTCCTATCTGCGCTAATCAGGCATTTGATATAATACACTTAAAACTAGAATAAAAAATGGTGTCAATATGATTAGGTCAACCGATAGTAGTAGTAAATTCCGTTATTAGTCGGTATTGTACACTCTCTTTATGTTGTAAGAGTTCGTACGTGTTGCAGATTCGGCTATTAGGGCATCAAACGATGATCGCATAACTTTTTGAGTATCCTCGAGCACTTGTACTTTATCTAATAATTTTTTATGATTACTATCTAGGGTATTATTCGTTTCTTCTATCTTTGTCAACACACTCGAATGATTAGTTTCCATCTCATCATTCGCTATTAGGTGATTTCTCTTTGTTTCTTTTTCCAACGTTGTTAGCAAACTGTTAAGTTTACTAGTTTCAATGTCAACCTTTGTTACCTTTTGCTTTAGATCTTTAATAGTGTTCTGAGTGTCGGTAGTCATTGTAATGAAGTTTGTATAGCAGAGTCGAATTGAGCATCTACATAAGCTTTAGAAGTGACATCCGTGCCATCTATAGGGTAACTTACTGAAACAATACGTTTACCATCTGCATTAAATTGCATTTGATCGTTTGTATGCATAGCCCGATTGTTAAAATACTGCCTAGAGATTACATCTTTATCCTCTAGAGGCTCCCCTATATTACAAATTCTTCCATCTTTAGCATCATAGTACGACCCCTGTCCTTTATCCTCTCGTCGTCGTCTCAAACAATTAGAGAGTAATTTTCTTTCAACATCGTCCACCAGCTCGTCGGTATACTTTTTCGTACAAACATCGTGGTTGTCAAGCGGTTCTTTAACGTGTACTAACCTTCTTTTCTTAACATCAATTACACCTTCATCGTTATCTGATAACATTAGTACAGAACGCTTCGTGACAAGATCGTTATCGTTGATAGGAGCGCCTACATTAGTTATACGACGGTTCTCAACATCGAAATTACCCTCTGGTGTTAATTTGAAACCATAACCTCTCGGTCCACGTTTTGTTGCAGCCATTGCTTCATCTGTCATACTCATCATAGCTCTACCGAAGAGATCTATTGTGTTCATGATGACGTATGACAAATAACTGTCACGCATGAACAGAATACACAGTATTTATAGCTGAGATCTTCATAGCGCAATGATATACATATTTCAATACGTCATGAGATTTATACAGTTCGTCGGATGTTCTCGGACATAATCGTAGACGGTACTGAGACTTCTCGTAATCAGCCCGCATTTAATTTAGTAAACATCGTATGCTTTTACGCTTTTTTGAATAATTATCATCCGAACCAATCCCAGAACAGTAGACCTAACGGTTACCTCTATCCAATACTGTTTCATTTACTAGCATTAGGAGAGAGAGTGAGAGAGCGTGAGAGTGAGAGAGGGAGAGAAGGTTCTTTAATGCGTCCTCTCTAATAGATGATAAGGAGAGAGTGAGAAGGAGAGAGCGAGAGAGAGAGAGAGAGAGAGAGAGAGAGAGAGAGAGAGAGAAGAGACTGCGAATGACAAAGTTCCAAAATGGCCGTCCCTGCATATTAATTAGAGCAATAAATTAATGCTTGCAATTAGATCAAATAATTTAATTCGATCATTTAATTAGAGCAATAAATTCGCGTCTGCATATTAATTAGATCAATCAATTTAATTCACGTTCTTCTAGAAAAGGTAGTGGAAAGAGTACAAGGTGTGTGTGCGCTGGAGAGAGAAAGCATTCTCTAATAGGAGAGAGGGTTCTTTAATGCGTCCTCTAATAGGAGAGCGAGAGAGAGAGAGAGAGCTCTTTAATGCGTCCTCTAATAGGAGGGAGAGAGAGAGAGAGAGAGAGCTCTTTAATGCGTCCTCTAATAGGAGAGAGAGAGGGCTCTTCCATGCGTCCTCTAACCGGAGAGAGAGAGAGAGAGGAGACTGCGAATGATAAAGTTCCAAAATGGCCGTCCCTACATATTAATTAGAGCAATAAATTATTGCCTGCAATTAGATCAAATAATTCGATGATTTAATTAGAGCAAGAAATACACTCCTGCATATTAATTAGATCAATCAATTTAATTCACGCCTCATTTGCATATTAATTAGAGCATTCGCGCCTCATTTGCATATTAATTAGAGCAATAAATTTAATTCGCGCCTCATTTGAATATTAATTAGAGCAAAAATTTAATTCGCGCCTCATTTGCATATTAATTAGAGCAATAAATTTAATTCGCGCCTCATTTGCATATTAATTAGAGCAATCGCGGCTCATTTGCATATCAATCAATTTAATTAGAGCAATTAATTATGCTAATTAGGTTCCCACGGTCATCAAAATTTTCCCACGCTCAAGGGGCCCAATACCTACTACCAAAATAACGAGTTTCGATATAACGAACTTCGATATTTTAACGTTCGTTATCTCGTCAACGAAGTCTTACAGAATAAGGGGGTTAGTTTTAAATAAAATTTGTTTTTTACATAACCTTGCTTAACTTTAGGTAATCCGCGCGACGTAGAAATTCCCATTCGTATCTCATACACACAACGACCGCTAAGCAGCAGGACCTCGTTCAAATTTGCCAGGTGTATTATACGTACTGTTGAAAAATATTATAAATTCAAAGTAGAATGTATGCCAATATATTTGTGACAAATAATTGCTACTTAATGAATTAAAAACTTGGATAAAATAAGAATAATTATATTTCATTTCATAGAATAAATACCTTGTTTGTTAAAGAAATTAATGAAGTATAAATGCAATAGTATTTTCAGCAAAGAAAGATTTTTGTTAACCAAAATAATTATTCATTGGATCTTTTGGATATTATAACTTATAAGGTAAAGATATATGTATAATTTTATAAAATTTAATTTTATTACGTTAAGTTTATCGTGAGCTATTAATTGCAGATACACAACACAATGCATCCTTATGATGCCAGTATCAAAATTTACAATTTCGTTAATAATAAAGTAAAAACTGTTACGCCCTTATTAAGACTAATTATTATTCGGCGCATTTATGTAGCCTGCAATACTAGTTTCGCAAGCGTTGCATTCCAGTTATAAGAGTTCACTGCGTAAATAACATAAGTTTGACATTCTAAGAACAGCTGTCTAACAGTGATATCAACTTTAAAAAATAAAATGTTACTGTTTCCAGTATTCTAAAAAATTTAGCCATTAGCCATTAGGACACGCAAACATAAAAAATAATACTTATTACTGTTTCCAGTATTCAACTAAATCTCTTTTGGACACGCAAATAGAAAAAAGGATAACGATAATAAATAATAATAATTTTTGAAAGTAGGTGTACCTATACTATTAAAATTATTTTATTTTTTTAATTTTTTCTTGAAGAAATTCCCGGTTTTTATTACTAATTCAAGGTTCTTTCCCGGTTTTTTCCCAATGGTGCAAACTCCCGGTTTTCAAGGATCGCTGGCCACCCTGTGTATATATCTACTTCCTTATTTCGACAGATCAACAATTACAGTTACCTGAAAGAGCCTGTATTTTCAAACAGATTGCTATAAAATAACATTCTGGTCGGAGTGCTAAAGCATGATGCTGTATCTTCACTTCTGTTGGTACGTCTTTATTAGTGGTTAAATAAATAACATATTAATAAAAGAACTTCAAACCTTATCTTATGCATCCAGATTACGGAAGTCTTTCAGCATCTATAGCCCTTCTGGCAAGACACATTGCAAAAAACCATTGAAGAAAGGATTGAATGTCAACGGTACATGAAATGTTAAATAAGAAACCTAAATCAAATCCAGTTGAAGTAGTTGAAAGAAATTTTCAAGGTATAAATGATCAGTTATCAAACAAGTTCAATGAATCTTTTGTGACTAGGGTGTTTGCTTTGAAACAACAGGTGACTGCGGTTCCAGAAATTCTGGGCCTACAACAACAGTCTGTAAGCGCATCTCAATCTGTATACTTTCCTGAAATGACTATTTCTGAACTTGCGGAGATCATTAGCCATATGGACACCAAAAAATCCCCTGGTATCGATAAAATCCGAATTAAAGATATCAAAATTAATTTTCGTAGAATTGGTAGTATTATCTTAACACTTCTGAATCTAATACTCTCGACAGGTATAATTCCAAAAGATTTAAAAACTGCACTAGTAATACCGTTATATAAAAGTGGGAAAGTCAAAGAATTTAATAATTACAGGCCTATTTCGATTCTTTGTACATTTGATAAAATCATTGAAAGATACATTCATACTAAACTTACAAACTACCTTAATACGTTTAATTTATTGTCAAAGAATCAATACGGTTTTCAAAAATATAAAAGTACAACAACTCTTTTAAATAAATTTTGTGATAAAATAAATAATGCTTTGGACAATGAAACAGTAGTAGCGGCTGTTTTTCTTGATTTATCCAAGGCATTCGATACGCTTGAGCATAGTATCTTGTTAGAAAAATTTGGTATCAGAGGAGGTCTCCTAAAATGGTTTGGTGATTTTCTCAGGGAAAGAAAACAAATTGTCAAACTTGGAAATAATTTGAGTGAACCTATGAATATTATCTATGGCGTTCCTCAAGGATCAATTCTGGGCCCATTGCTATTTAATATTTATATAAATGATATTAATAATATAACTCTCAATAATAATTCCTTTATATTTCAATATGCAGATGATACAGCTATTATTAATATCAATGAAAACGCCGATGTAGCTGTCAATGATTTGCAAACAGATATCAATAAGCTTTGTACGTGGTTTCACAATAATGCAATTTTCCTAAATGCAAAGAAAACTGAATTTACTATATTTAAAAGTCCTATGAAACACATTAATTACCCGATATATCCAATTTTTATTCATGATAGTAGTTGTTTATATAGAAACCATATCAGTTGTTCATGTAAACACATACACGACGTTTGTAAAGTCAAGTATTTGGGCTTAGTTTTAGATTCAAATATGAAATGGAAATCGCATATTGAGAACGTTACAAAACGACTGCGAGTTGTGTCGGCAAAGCTCTATCACCTTAGATTTATGCTCCCAGTATACATAAAAAAAAGAATTTATCAGTCTCTTGCTGAAAGTGTTATAAGGTATGCAATGACATGCTATGGATTCACATTCAACTACCACTTTGATAGTTTATTGAGGGTCCAAAATAATATTTTGAAGTCTATCGTAATTGATGTTAAAAATCCTGAATCATTTAATCTAACTATAGAGAACTGCTATAGTACAGTAGATGTACTACCGTTCTTTAAACTTAGAAACTCAATAGTTATTCTACAATTTTATTTTGATAGAAATTATTTAATTCATTCTCAACATGGTTATCACAATAGACCTCAAACAAGATTGTATTTAACTCCTCGTATAAAAAATCATTACGGTATGGCTCAGTCTAGTTATTACATCCCCAACGTCTTAAATAAATTTCCGTTTAAAGAACTTACTTCGGTTTCTGAAATTAAAAATAAAATTAAAAGCTGGAATCCAACTACATAACGTGTGTTCTAGATTATGTTTATATAGTATTATATTGTGAGTGGGTTGCATGGAGGTGGATGGGTTTGGACTGGGATCATAGTTCCTAGACGGCTTTGATTACTCGTTGATCGCTGCCGGGAACTGATCCTTGTTGGCTTAGTCCGCCTGTATGCGATCTACCGCATGTTAAATGTTCTCCTAGCTTTCCGTCAGAAATTAGTTATAAATCAAACTTTTCCACAAATAAGTCTTCAAGGCTTCGTAGGATGGGCGTATGGAGGTAAGGGAAAGGCTCGAGCAACTGGTCAGTGCTATTCTCTTGACGAGTTGCTCGGAGGGGAGATGGGCGGCCTTATATAAAAAAAAGAAAAGAAAAAAAAGAAAACAGTCTGTTAACTGCCTCGTGTTCAAATCCACTGATACGATTTGTAAATCTTCAAGACAGAGGTGCATTGAAATATCCGACTAGAAGATTTAGGGCCGGTCTTTCCATCTACTATCATTAAAGTTGTTTATAGTTAAAGATAACTTTATTTTAATGTCAAGATTAATCTGGCCGGTAAGCAAATCTGTCTTTTCAACTAAATTAAAGTGTGCATTAACAACTGAGAGGATAAATCTACAGAATGGAAGTTGGCAGTATTGTAATAAAAGAGATAGCCTGAGTATTTGTGTCTGCTAGAGAAAGATAAATGAAAAGGAATCTGGGTGATGTTTGTAAACTATAATATAACCTCACTTTTGTGAACTTTTATTTGAACAATAATTTTCTTTTAAAATAAAATAAGCAGTGCAACATTTACAGATAATATCCTGTATGAACAGTGGTAATTACTTGAAAACTCACAATTGCTGTGTATTAATTTGATACTTGAAGATAGTTATATCAAATTATATTCGACTGCTATTTAATTAACTTCTAGTGAAAATGTTGAAGCATATGCTATCACAAAAGTTTTGAATTTCCAACTTTATTACTTATCACTACAACCACAACGACGTGTCAGTTTCCTTATTTGCTCTAATAGCCGCATTCGGATTTCAGTTCTGTTTACTCGAAGAGCTTGGTTTCTATGGTATCCATTGTTGTAAATAATTGTAACTACAGCAATAGAGCTTTTAGATCAAAGAGTTAAAATACCGATCCCAGCAAGTAGAGCCTGCACTGTTTTTTAACAAACGAAATCTGTTCATAAATTCTTGTTCATCCCAAACATTTATGTTATCAGTATGTGGTCGTACTCATGTAATGTATACTGTTTTCTTTGCAGTTGATTAATGAATAATTATATTAGATCATTATCTAATATTAAATTGATGTCCTCTGCCACATCCATAATTCTTTATTATTGATAATATTTGCAAATTGAGATTATATAGAAAGGTGCACAAAAGCATCTGGTCATTAAACTTCTCTTTAAATGGTTAAAGGGCAGCTCAGGTTGGCATTAAGTTATCGGTCAGATAATCCAACTTATCTACAGGATATAATTTAATTTGAGGTGAAAAGGTACATTTCCAAATTATAGAGAAGATAAACTTGTTGGCCAGTTTATTGAGAGGTGGAAAGACCGGCCCTTACACTTTTAATCAAGCAAATACCGTATTTACTCGAAAATAAGACCCCCTCGATTATAAGACCCCCCTATATTTTGGAGCGAATTTTAAAAAAAAGCTTTTGTATGCGAATATTGGACCCCTAAAAATATAAGTAATATAAGATATTGAACATTTTTCAGTTTTATTTTGTTAACAAATTCCGTTAGTTATGTTCATGGAAAAAATTCTACCCTTTATCTATTTGTGAAAACAAAGCCTTTGTGGAAGCAGTTTACCTGAATTCCAGGAAAACTTCTAAAATTGTAGGAAGTTCATTCAAAAAGTGGTCAGATGTCACTCCAATAGATAATAAGATTTTGCACACTTACTGCAAAGATTAAGGTGCTATTATTGTTAATAGTTAGGTAGGTACTTAAGAGATTACAATTCTTCGGAGGGTACTATGAAAGGCTTAATTGAATTTCTTAGAAATATTTTCACCATCACTAGGTTTTTTCACTAATATCGACTCTGTCAGTTGTCAAGCTTAATTTGTAAAACCATTGTTATAAAAAAATATATTATAAAGGTTAATAACGATCTTACAGAGGGTGATGACGACAACGGCGATTCTGACTAGGTGCTAATAAGCTAACAATAATTGTATATGATTTCATAATTTTCGTAATTACTGTAGTTGTTGCAGTCAATAAACTTTGCTTATCGTGGGTTTCACAATGGCGTCATAGGTTTACATGCATCAATATCGGCTAAAATGCAGACAACCTGGCGAGATGTTATATTAAACAACAGAACGCTATTTTAGATGTTATTCTATTGTAATACAATTTTTATCATAAATACTAGTAAACATTACTCAGTTACACTCATTGTTTTCACATTTTATTGAATATATCTTTTTATACTCGATTATAAGACCCGACTCGAATATAAGACCCTCCCACATTTTAGAGCAAAAATCTAGGAAAAAAAGGGGGTCTTATTTTCGAGTAAATACGGTAATCAAACTTGTAATACAGATTGTAGAACATTTACCTGGAGAATGTAATCCGTGTAATATTCCAAGTACCTCACTAGGTACTTCTAACTCCAATTATTGCTTCTTCACAGTTCTTTGTTTGCCATGACCACAAGAAGGAACTTGGCAAAATAATTCTTTAAGAATTGCTAAAATCTTTGGATAAAAGAAACATTGCAAAAACGCGTACAGAAATGTACTTATTGCTCACTTTCTCTGTATCCTAAACCCACAGCTCACGGAAAGTTTTAAAATTGTAATTTCAATAATGTTATTAAACTTGTAAATTAATTTTAATAACATAATTTAATTATATAAATTTATTTAATTCCCAAAAGATTTACGTAAACATGCAAAGCTGACATTTGTAAGGGTTACCTAACCTATACATTATCAAATGTCAAATAAATGTCAGCGTGTCAGCAATTTGCCCTGGCCGGATAAGAGACTTCGTCTCGTGAAATCTAGAAAGTCGTGCATTGGAGATTGTAACCTTGCATGTGGTGTATTGGCAATTCTGACAGCACTGTTAATGACGTAACAGCACTGCTGTAATAAAAATAAAAAACCTATTATAGAAAGTCTAAAAAAATAGTTCTTAAAAGATGAAAAATGTGTCATCTGGGAAAAATAAAAAAAGATTGTTTCTCTATATACCAATTTATTTTGTACATAAAACATTTATAAAATGTATCATTTCCTCAAAATAACAAAAAACATTACTAAACAGAAAATGATTAAGCAGGTATACACAAATAGCAATAAATATAACAAAATAAAATATATTTTTAGCTTTTTCGCTTTAAATATTTAGGTTTCTCTTCTTTTTGTTTTTATTAACAAGCATTGCCACGTTCATTATAGTTAACCGCATAAACTTGTGTACCTTAAGTAGTATTGGAAAATTAGGATCGGTCACATTCTTTTAATGAACAGGGTGATAAAAGTGTATGGTAACCCCCTATTATTTTTTTTTAATTTTTAACCCTTTTCTTGACATTGTATCAATTTGGATACATAAGAAAAAAATGAACTCAACATATACGAAAAGTAGAATTCTGTAACACCTCATGCTATTAATAGTTACTCCCAACCTTGCTTGAACATAGAAAATAAAGTCACTAGATACAATAAGTAGCGCAATCAATTAGGCCTATAAGATAGAAAAAGATAGTTATCGAAATCCCAAACATGGCTGCCGTTTGACAATTTTTTTTTGACAGTTGGACATGTGACATAATTTGAACTAAAGTTCCTAGGTAATTATAGAGACTTTAATTTTAACCTGTGATTTTAACCAGGGATTTTAACCTAAAGTTTCTTAGTTGTCGTCACGAGCTGCAAGAGGAAGATGAATTTTATTCATATCTTAATCTGTCGAGCGCAGTGCAGGCCGGCTTATATTATTTGTTAGGTGCTGTTTTACATAAAATAAAAAAGCATTATGCAATATGCGCTAATTGTTATAAAGCAGTACAGGAGGTTCCAGATGAAGTTACAGTTTTAACTAGATTTACTAAATTGAGAGAATATAAATCTAACATTTTAGTATATCCTAAATTATCATTATATGATTGCATATTTAATATAGAACTTAGTTTTAGAGCTCATGAAGATGACATTTTAGAAAATAGATTAATTGTAGATGATTTTATAAGCAATGCAATAAATACTTTTGTGTCCTGATAGCATTCCGAATTGTCATGAATTGTCATTTTTGAAAAAATTGTAAAATTATTTTTTAAGTGTCGGGTCTATTTCTTGTTGAATAACAAACATAAAAAACCAAATTGTAATATTTCGACGCAGAGTAGCCGCAGTATGGCAATGCGAGCTTCTGTAAATAAATAATTTTCCATTACATATTCTGTGTTATTGTCCAATTCACATTATGCTCTGGTTCTTTTTCAGTCATTTTTTTACTAATTTTCCTCATTTTGATGAAATCAAAGATTTCATCTTAGGGACAACAGCAATTTCACTTGCAGCAAGCAGAAAGTGAAATGAATGTTTGAGACATCTCATTTTGAATTTGCCGCTTTAAAAATCCCAAACATGGCGGACGATTGCGCTACTTATTGTATCTAGTGACTTTAATAGAAAATACTTCGTAGTGCCATCTAGTGAATAGTTACTGAATTGATTATTAGTATTGTCAAAATGGCTGACAAAGTGAATATGTTACCAAACTGCCAGGTAAGTTATTTCAAAATTCTCCATAAATAATGACATAATAAAAAAAGTATTTAGCGATTACTAAAAATAGGATGTAAATAATTAGTCTAATGTGTCAAATCAGGTGAAAGTGACATGATATTGCTAAAAATAATCTCTAAAAATGTGGTTTCCAAATGGATACAGTGCCCGGTTATCATAATGTTTCTTGATAATGCCTATGTTTCCATACCGATACAACGTCAAATCATTTACAAATTACTTTCTACAATATTTGTATCCATTTGGACACGATATCAAAATCAAGAAATATTGATATGAACATTTTTATTGTTCTTCAGGCCGTCCTAGAGGTAAACTAACTGTGTTTTTCATTGTTATAGATTTCATCTAGAACAAAAAAGATTATGGAAGCCTTTGTACCACCTCAACATTCGGATATTGACGAATCTTCCGACTCAGACGGAGATGAATTACATTACTTCGACAGAAATTTTAATGTGAGCCCTATTTCTTCGTTACCATCTCCATCGCCATCTCCAGTAGAAGGAATTTTCAATAACAGTTTTTTTGAAGTTGATGAAAACGATAGTAATTTCGATGATGAATTAGAACTAGAAGACAATGAAAATACGGAACAAATTTCAGAATTTCAATAACAGGAAAAAATTCAAGTTTTGACAACACCTAGTTCGTTAGGCATTAATCAAGAACAACAGGAAGACATTCAAGTTGTAACAACACCCAATTCGTCAAGCTTTAATCAAGAAAAACAAGAAGAAATGCAAGTTGTGATAACACCTAGTTCGTCAAGCTTTAAACAAGGACAACAGGTAAAAATTCAAGTTGGGGCAACACCTAGTTCATCAAGCATTAATCTCAGAAGTAAAAAGAGAAAAGTAGATGATGAAAATAATATAGCAGAAGTGCTGAATATAAAAAAAAAGTCAAAACATATTGACACAAAAAAGAAATATGAATGGAAAAACGGATCTCTGATATATAAAGCTGATGTGGATCAATCCATGATATGCGATATTCAAAAACAGAAAGTTAAGTCTCCAGTAGATTACTTTCTAAATTTTTATAATAGTACTGTCATAGAAATGATTGTAAATAGTACTAATTTATATTCAACACAGGTGACTGGTAAATCAGTAAATACAAATAGCAATGAAATTCTTGAATTTATAGTTATAGAATTAATTATGGGTATAGTTATCATGCCTGCGTACACGGATTATTGGAGTTCATCTTATAGGTATAGTTTAATAGCCGATGTAATGCCTTTGAAGAGATATCAAGCTCTGGGGCGATTTATTCATTTTGTTGATAACGATATGGATACCGATAGATATTTCAAGATTCGTCCGTTTTTAAATGAGATTTGAAACAAGTGTTTGCAAATTGAAGAGGAGCACAAATACAGTATTGACGAAATGATGGTTCCGTACAAAGGTACACGGGCTGGGAATCGTAGGCAATATATACAAAACGAGCCTCGAAAATGGGGTATAAAATTTTTTATTAGAGCAAGAGTTTCCGGCATGATTTATGACTTCTTGGTTTATGGTGGCGAAGATACATTTCGGGGTTATACATTTACCGAATATGAAAATGGTATGGGCCTGGGAGCAAAGGTTGTTCTAGCACTTTGTCAAGCCATACATAGAAAATCGTGCTCGGTGATATACTGTGATAATTTTTTCACATCTTTGGAATTAATTGAATTACTACGACATGAATACGGCATATTTTCCCTTGGGACAATAAGAAACAACAGGGTACGAGAATGTCCCCTTCCATCTGACGCTGTTTTAAAAAAGCAAAGCCGAGGATTCTTTTCTCAAGAAGTAACCACTGACGGAAGAATTGCGGTGTGCAAATGGTATGATAATAAATGTGTTGTAATTGCTAGCTCATATACCGATGCTCATTCTGCCAGTACAATTAAACGATTTTGCAAAGAAAGAGCAGGAAAAATAGATGTCACATGTCCCCAGATGATAAAAGATTATAATTTGCACATGGGGGGTGTGGATCTGGCCGATATGTTGGTAGCCTTGTACAGGACAGAATTACGGTCACATAGGTGGTATCTTTCATTATTTTCGCAAACGATTGATATATGTACTAATAATTCATGGCTGTTATATCGCAGGGACCTGGAAGAAAAAAAGAAACCCATGCCTCTAAAAGAATTCAGGAAAGCAATAGCTGTATCTTTGCTTACAAAAAATCCGAAACGTGGTCGTCCACCAACACAAGAAGAAAGAACGATGAGAATAATTAACCATCCAGTTAACCGACCAACTGAGGATATTCAATATGACGGACTCAATCATTTTCCCGAGTGTTGTCCCAAAGGAAGATGTAAAAACTGTGTCAGTGGTCAAAGTAGAATACAGTGCATGAAATGCAAACAAAGATTATGTTTATTGCCTGAAAGGAACTGCTTTTATATTTTTCACAATCAAAACTAATTCAGCAATATTTGTTACCTGTTCTTTTTGACATTGTCTTGTTTTGAATATTTTGTTTATATTACAATCAAAAAGTAATACATTTATGTGACAATTATTATTTTTTCATTGTAGTACCTATCTACACCCTCCCATTATCTTCAAAATTTAGCAGACGTATGTACCGAATTAAGGCAGTGTGTACATTTGGACACGCTCTGTAAATTATCTGGTTTCTTGTATTACTGGCGTTGTGTCCATTTGGATATGACTCCATATTTCGTAAAAACTCAACGAAAAAAAATTTTTGTTATTTTTTTCATAATTAATAAATAGCAAATTAACAAAAAATAGCAGAAAATATTTTTTCCCCGCAGTTTTTTTCTCTTGTCAAGAAAAGGGTTAAGATACTGGGTTCACTCAAAAAATAATTTTAAACAATATTTTGTGTAGTTTTTAAATATACTAAAAGTTTCTAAAAACTCGTATATTATACAGGGTGATAGAAAAAGTGAGCCTTTATTTTTTAAATGGAACACCCTGTCTATTTTTCAATAATTGAAGTTCTCACTATTTTCTGATGCTACTAGAGCAAAAATAAAAAAATAATAGGAGTTAAGATATACTTGTATCAACCTGTACAATTAAATTAGCCTTTCATTACAGTTAAATGAATGAATGATCTAATTCATCATTATGAGCACTACAGCCCATTCAGTTTAGTATAACCATCATTAAAATCATTCATAATGCCAGTGGAAGCTCGTGTCTGTATTTCAAGAAACAATAGGAAATATTTTTATTTATTCCCAATTATCTATATTCGCTTGAATTCAAATAATTAAGGAAAAATAATCCCTTGTTTCAATTCTTTCTTTCTTCTTTAGTTAATAACTATCGAATGTCCTAAAACAAGAGTTATCTCAGTTATATATGAAAATAAAAGTAAAAATCTTGGATTTAGGGATAACTTTCCAACTCCAAATAACTTTATCCGATGGTTAACTGTTATCGATGCTATCATACAAACAATTGTAACCATAGCAATTAACTTCCAGATAACTTTATCAGAAGATGGAAAAACCCAGCCTTACTCAAATTATACCTCGGTGATTAATTATTTAATTCTAAGCGAAAATTACTGTCAAATAATTTTACAAAAATTTAATACCACGCTATTTATAAGTGGGGGAAAAATTACAGGCTCTAGAGCAAGGTGCGGTTTGTCTTCCAAGGCACAACAGAGGCAGACAACCACCCACACAATCAAATGAATTTTAGAATAGCAGGCAAAAATATTTTACTTTTCCTACCCGTGTATCCCGGTTAAGGGGAAATGCTTGATATTTTGGCAATTGACAGGAGGTAGTAAATGTCAACATATGTTCATATAGGTTATAGAAAAGAATAAGTTTTTTAATTTTAATTTTTTAATTCATATGTTACTGGATAACTAGTGTTTTAGAATACAGAATACATAACACCGATCGTAATAATTATATATGTAATCAGTACCTAAAGTTTGGTTGTTTATGAAACGAATGTTAAGGTTATTGGACAAGACAAAGCTGAGGTCAATAATGAACATGAGTTCCATAAACCAACTTTAAGTACGAAGTGCATACAATATTTTTTGGACAACAGGTATATTAATTGAAAACTTTATTAAATTTGACATTTAAAAAATTAACTGTGATGCATTTCTTAAAATCAAATTAATTTCGATATTTGTACGTCATACTTCTAAACAGCACAAGAGCAACAAATGGCATTAACAGTTTGTAAACATTTCATTTCAATAAAACTCTATGTTTCAGATTGTACATAGAATGGAATAAATGTGTAAAATTTTACCACAGTATAACAACCAATAGGTGCACTCTCGCAAATATTATCAGTGTGTGACCTTGTTGTATTCTCAGGCTGTTGGCGGGCTTTGGAACAACAGTTATGCTGTGATATCTGCTGCTCGTTATTACCAGCATGCAATGACAATGACGAGCGGTGAGCTGATCGTGGTATGTGTTTGCTATTCGAAGTTAGCTTAACAACTTCAAAGTCCCAACAATCGAGAGAATATGCTATGTTTTTCTCTACACGCTTTGAGTGCGTAAAATTCAACTTTACACTGTTGTCCAGAAATAACTTTTTATATTATTTGTAATTAAAAATTCAAGAGTTTCTTTTAATGTAAGTACTGGATCTAGCACTTAAAAAAGATACTCTTTGGAAGGTACACATGGCAATACAACAGATTATATTATAATTATTAGTAATAATAGTTTTGTATTACATAGAATTTAATATACAACCATTTGGCATTTTATTATAGATGTTAACTACACATTGCAAAATACCAATTTACAGTTGCTGCAATAACAGCAGAACACTTATATATATTATTTAAGGAATGTATACAATTAACCAAAAGTACAACAGCTGTTTGTCTTACGTGCCGTTTTGTAAAAAGCCTTTGATTGAATACTTAGGCCTTCTGATTTCGCTACCAAATCATCCAATTTCTCACCTCTGTCCAAGACTGCCTCTATTGTATTATGCTAAAAACATAAAGAAAATATATTGTATCATATCAAGAAGAAAATACATAATTATGTACATATGTGTTAAAAATATAAAAAAATATTAACTTTATTATTATACAGTTTAATGGTAGAATCTTACACAGCAGCATCTAGGTTTGCAAAAATATTAAGGGTTGATATAAAGAAAAATTATAAAGTATTATAATTTGACTATAATTACACAGTCCCACAAAAATTAAAAAGTCTTGTAGTTGAAAGGTGAGATACCATACCGTATGATTTTCGGTGTGCTGAAAACGAATCCGGGGTCACAATTGACACATTACCAAAGGATTTCGACATAACTTTCAAAAAAGCTTAAAAAAAACAACTCGAAAAATTTATAAAAATACATCTAAACAAAAATCCTTGGGTGATGGGTCAATTCCGACCCCGGATTCGTTTTCAGCTCACCAAAAATATACGGTATGGTACCTCACCTTTCAACTACAAAACTTTTTTCTTTTTTGTGAGTGTGACGACAGGCCCACAAAAAGAAAAAATAAGTCTTGTAGTTGAAAGGTGAGGTACCATACCATATGCTTTTTGGTGTGCTGAAAACGAATCCAGGGTCAGAATTGACCCATCACCCAAGGATTTCAACATAACCTCAAAAAATTTATAAAAATACATCTAAGAAAAAACCCTTGGGTGATGGGTCAATTCTGATCAGATTCGTTTTCAGCACACCAAAAGGCATATGGTATGGTACTTCGTCTTTCAACTACAAGACTTTTTTTTTTATTTTTGTGGGCCTGTGCTATTTACAATTCAAAAGCATTTGTTCTCATGCAAAATGTTTTATAAAAGAGGGCTAATCAATGAATGGAATTTTTTAAATGGGTCATCCTGTATATTGTTTCCCAAATGGTTTCTTTTTTAATGCTGATTCATCTTTAGTTAGTTTCTTTATTTCCATCATAAATATGATGTTACTTATAGTAGAGTCAATTTTTGCATTAAGTTCTTATTTTGTACCCGTAATTTAATAACGCAACCAAATTGAGCGAAATTTATGTTGGGAGGATTCTTGGAGTTGCTGATTATGAATACAATGAGAAAATCGAAAAATTCAAAATGGCGGACCCAAAATGGCGGACCCAAAATGGCGGTTCTAAAATAACGGCATTTGAGATTGAGAATGCGATTTACGGCGATTCTATTGATTTTAGAGAAAAACTCAAAGAGTCAAAAAGTGTTTAAAATGTGATTTTGCAAAGGAATACACTATTTTGGTTACCTTATTATGTAACCCCTTCGCGCTGCCCTACTATCCATTTTTTTTCTAGAGTCCTCTGACTTTGAAAGCGTATTGCTCGGGAACTACTGAACCGAATTAAATATTTTAAAAAGGAGCAAATAGTAAATTCATTTCTACATACTACAGTAAAATATTATATTTGTAACTGGTATACTTTTGTTTTTATCGTACGATACGCAATAAAAGGTACCCATTTTTAGGGACAATGCAGAACCACTCACCCATTTATTGAATATTTCTTTAGAAGTTGGATACTTTCCCAAACATTTAAAACATGCCTTGATTGTGCCTGTTTACAAAAAAAAAACATCCTAATGAAATTAGTAATTATAGACCAGTAGCCTTACTACCAGCGTTTTCGAAAATATTTGAAAAGATGTTTTATGATAGACTTCTCGAGTTTTTGAACAGAAATGAAGTGCTCTCTCCACAACAGTTTGGTTTTAGAAAAGGTTATTCTACACAAGACACTGTTTTCTCATATTATAAAAAAACAATTGACAATTTAAACGACAAATTAAAGTCTCTTGGCATATTCTTCGATTTAAGTCGAGCATTTGATGTTATAGATCATGATCTATTATTATTTAAGTTCGATAAATATGGCGTGCGTGGTCCGGCAGCGTCTTGGATTAGATCCTACCTATGTCATAGGATGCAGTCTACTATAATTAATTATGATAACATAAAGACCTTATCTAGCAGCCTAACTGTCCGTAAGGGTGTCCCTCAAGGGAGTCTTCTGGGTCCCCTATTTTTTATTGTTTTTGTCAATGACGTAACTAAACATTTGAACAATTCTTTTCTGACACTTTATGCCGATGACACCTCAGCAATCGTCTCAGCAAAAACAGTAAATGAGTTGCGTGAAAAAACAACCGCCTGTGTTCTAAGTATGACCCAATGGTGCCGTTCAAACGATTTAGTATTAAATTTTTCGAAAACTTAATGTATGCTATTTTCACCTCAAGGTGTTCATTATGACTACTCCCTGCTTATACGCAGTGCAGCTGGTACAATAAAACAAACCACAGCTGCAAAATTCCTAGGTTTACATGCAGATGGCAACTTATCATGGATTGTTCATGTTGACAAAACTGTTAAAAAACTGAGTGTCCAGAATTTTATAATCTATCAGTTGCGTGATATTGTTAGCTTCATTACATTAAAATGTTATTACTTCTCTTGCATACATTCTGTAATCCAGTATGGTATACTTTGTTGGGGAAATTCTACTAAAATTAATGACATGTTTATATCACAAAAGAGAATAATTCGCAGTTTGTTAAAGCTATCCTTGACAGCTTCTTGTAAGCAACACTTTATTGGTACCAAAATTTTAACAGTTCATTGCTTATATATTTTAGAAGCGGTGTGTTATATTAAAAAACACATAAGTCAGTTTTCTAAATGTCGAGATATAACAATGTATCAACGCGTGCCTCTGAAAACTTATACATAGCCCCATTCCGATTACAACAAGTCAATAGAAGTCCAGTTGTTAACTCCATACGATTGTTTAATCACTTACCAATCCACATTCGGGATATGAATTATAATATTTTTAAAAGAACTGTCAAGATATTTTTAACAAAGAAAGCTTATTATTCAGTACAAGAATTTCTAAACGATAATATTAACGATATGTAATTTACAATTATCTCAATACGTACTCTAAAAATTTTATGTATGATTATATCTAGATTTATATTCTTTATATCAAACTTTTTATTTATTCTCCATATTTATTTCTTGTTAACGTATTTTTATCTATTTTTATTGTTGTTATAACTTATACAGTTATAATTGTGTATATTGTTGTAATTTTGTTGTACTTTTTTCTGTAACTGACAATTTCCAATACTATATGTAATAGTCAAAAGGAAATAAACATTATTATTACTATTATATAGAAAATGAATATAAGTGAGATAGGTTGGGTAACCCTCTGACGTTTCGCGCGCTCATTGGCTAATACTCACTGAGGCAACCTATAAAGTTAATGGACCTTGATCTTAGACAACGCCTGTCGAAAGTTCTTCGAATTTTCTACGAAATGGGAGTGAGATTTTACATTTGTAAGTATTTCTTAGTGATATTAATTCTTAATATTCAAATTACCACTTTTTACACATATTAGAATTGCAGAAAATAAAAAGTAGTTTAACGTCATATTGTTTATTCTAACAATCTTCTCACAGAGTTTGCTAGTTAAAAATAAGCGGTTGGAGAAAAAATAGTATGTTTTTGGGACGAATAAGAAAGTTCCCGGACGACGCGTTAGCGGAGTCTGGCAGCCTTATGAGTGAGTTATCACTAATGAAACAAATAACTATTTTCTGTAAAATTTTCAAAACTTCTAGTGCCACCATGATTTGAGGCGAAGTTATGAACTTTTGAAATTTACTCTGCATTTTGTCGTGTGTTTTTCCTCTTCTGCCAGCGACATTATTATCAAATTCAAAAAATTCTGAAAAATGTTGCAAATGTTTTTAATTAATAAAAACATTTTTTTATTAAGGTTCATTTTTTTAACGTGTAACCGCGGACAGCGTTACCCGAAGTCGTAGTGCAAGTGTCTAAATTAATGTTTTGATTTTTATTTTACTAATGTTTTCATAACGGACATTCAACGTGCACGAATTGTTGCTCTTTTGGAGGTAGGAGTTAGTATACGGTGTGCAAAATCTGACCGACAACCTCCTCGGTGCAGTTTGGGAAACGCTGATGTCGATGGTTACACGTTAAAAAGTTTAAAGTTAATAAAAAAATGTTTTTATTAATTAAAAACATTTTTCAAAATTTTTGAATTTGGGGAAAAAAATGTTCAAACTCGATTGGTAATAGTGCCACGGGCAGAAGACGAAAGACTTCCGACAAAATACGGGGTAAATTTCAAAAATTCATAACTTCGCGCCAAATCACCATCGGCACTCAAAGTTTTGAGAACTTTACAGAAAAAGAACTGAACTTCATTGCCCTGGCGGTCGATTAGGTACACGATCTTTTTGGTACACCGTACAAGCTGTCAAAGTTTGACATTTTTTTAATCAAAAACATTTTTTATTCTTCGGGGGGTAGCGGGGGGCGGAAAAGCTTAAAAGTAACATTTGCTTACACGATTTTAAACTAGACACTTCAAACTTTTTATCATGCAAAGGTTCATCCATTTTCGTATTCGCCGAGATATGACGGTTTAGAATTTTGGTATTTTTGGCGCGTTTTCAAGTGGTGCGTTTTTTTCCTCGAGTGTATTTTTCTAGTATTATTTATTTTTAAATAAAATTTTTTGCAGAATGTTTTAATTGCATTTATTGACAAATAAAACATTGTCATTCTACGGACGCGGTAATCCGAAAATCGCGATAATTCGGATTGCTCGTTTTAATTAGTCCGAATTAGCGAGACTTCACCGTGTATCTTTTGTTAGAAATTTAAATTTAATGTCTTTTCTAAAAATCATTATTACGCCTCCAGTATGTCTACTATGGGACTTACATGATTCCAAGAATACCATAGGGAGTTAAAGATAGTAGTTTCAGTCCTATTTCATTTTTTTTCTGTAAATTGTAGTGTGCCTAGTTTGTTCAAAAAAGTTTCTTAGAATCACAAAAATAGTCGAAATCCAAATTGTAACAGAAAAATTATTATTTTAAGTAATTTATAATATAATGCAAATAATTAAAATTGCATTGCATCCTAATAAAGAACGCCATTGTAAACAAAAAGTTTGCAGTTTTTGCCATTAAAATTTGCAGTTGACAGGCATGTTTTACAGTTGCAGTGCAAGCCATCGCAAAAGCACAGTTTCTACTGAAACAACTAAAAACTAGTTGTTGGAGTTCCTTCTTATTTAATGACCAAGATATGTATCTGTACATTAGCACACATTTGACGATGGTGTTGAATGTGAACTTTTGTTTCTTCTGACATTTCCTTTGAGTTCCAAACTTTTAGCAATTTGTTGCCTGCATTCTGCGCCCTCCCATTTTTCTTTTCCCGTCATGTGTGCAGTAACCTTTATCAGCAATTGCGCTTTCCAAATATATTGTAATGAATGGAGAGAACATTCTCAATTGGCAGCAAAATCAGACTTCTAGAGAAGACTACAGCATTCTAGACAGCAACACGCAAAACACAGAACTTACAAGAGCCGGGTAGAACACATCACGTGAGATTCTATATAAATATGGGACGTTTGGGAGAAGAGCAACCAGTTAACCAGAAGCGTTTAGTGTGAAATAGTACTAAATAAATGTCTGTGTATTTAATATAAATATTGTAGTTAATAAAAAGCCTTTAAATAAATTAGTTAAGTTTAAACCTGTTATTGTAAATATTTCTCTTCTTATTATACTTTTAAACAGCATCTTTTCTTTTATTTAAAAAAGAACGTAACAATATAAATTAGTTAACATCTTTTATCTTCTTGTTTTCTACTGCGGTTCGGTTATTGCTTTAAATTTTTGATGCATTGTTTTAACTGTTATTAGCGCGAGTATTTAGGTAAATTATTAAGGTATACTAAAATGTAATTTATTATAATTTATTGATATTAAAATTGCAAAATGTAGTAAACTTGTATAACTTCAAGGAAGTGGGATCTTGGATTATTAATTTATTTTTAATGTTGTGATAAGTATACTTGTTTGTAATAGAGATACATCTATTTTATAAGCTTAGAATTAACTGACGTTCCATTTATTATTTTTAACTTACATAATTAGGTAAATGAATTATTTTCAGGTGTTTTAAAAAACAAGACAACCAAAGGACCCCGAACAAAACAAATGGAAAACAGGGTACAGTTAGACTTGGCTGAAACTGATGTATGTTGTAGTTCATGACATCTTGATCAAAAGTCCTCATGGCACAAAGTATGAAAATAGCCAGTTTTTGGGTAGTTAGGAAGTGTCAAAGTCTACTGATCAAATGGTTACATGTATACAAAAGTATGTGTTAGCCTTGTGGTAGCATATGTATACAGTGCTATTAAATTAAATTGCAGTATGTGCATTAGGGTGGTCCAACAAAAAAGCAAAGTCGGAAATCTTATGCTCTCACCCCCTAGGATTATTGTATATCGAAAAAAAATTACCCCTATTTTTTATTTTGAAATCGGATGATGTTTAGGGGTGCTTCAAAGCCCTTTATACACTATTATACGCTTCATATATTATATTGCATGGTAAATAAATAGCACTGTGTAAGTGCGTGTATTTGTTTACACGAGAGGAGGATTATGTGCATGAATGTATTAACATATTCGGATGACTTGATTAACCAACTCTAAACTCTACTTCGTATTCTTGACCATTTGATCAGTAGACTTTGATGCTTCATAACTCAAAAACTGACCATTTCCAGACTTTGTGCCCAGGAGGACTTTTGATCAGAATGTCATGAACTACAACATACATTAGTTTCAGTCCAATCTGACTGCACCCTTTGCCTTTCATATGGTTTGTGCGGGGTCCTTTCAGCGGAGAAGAGAACGTTATGATGGTAGACTTCATTAGAGAGAATAGAAAAATCATGCAGTCAAAACTCGAAACTTCATAAATAAACAAAAAAGGACTGAAGTTTGGCGGCAGCTTTCTGAAAAGATAGTTGCATCAGGGTTTCATAAACACGAACCTAATATTTTAAAGAAAATCTATTAAGTCTGTATCTTCTTCATTATAACATAAAAACACATTTATTCCCTCCTGAAAATGCCATGGTCGCAGTACTAAACGTGCCCCATAATGATTTCGCACATTTCAACCTAAATTTATTTGATCATTCAACCTAACCTAATTAAATAGAATAGCTTATGTCAAATTGAAGGTGGTACTTGGCATGTTTAACTTTTGTTTTGATTTTATAACAAAATAGAGGTGTTTTAATACTTAAAATAGGTTTAAGAATAGATATTTCTTAATACACCTTTTTGTGCAAGTTATATTAGCATTAAAATAGGTTAAAGAATAAGGCCCATTGTTATTATCTGTGTTCATTTTCATTGTTTTTGTCTTGTTTGTGTTGATGTTGAATTCTCATTTTTTTAAATATATTTTTACCAGTCTGTTGACTCTTTTTTTGTATATGTTAAAGTTTTTCTGTAACCAAATATATAATAATAATAATAATAATAATATGCATTTATTAACCAAAAGTGTAAAGGTACGAAAAACAGTACCGCATAGTACAAAATAAAACAATTTACAGTACCTAAAATTAACACATTGTTTGGTTAAAAGGCTCTAATTCAGTTTGAACTGTTCTTCCATTAGAGCCCTGAGGAAAAAACAAAAAAAAAAACGAAAAGAAACAAATTATAAATGCTGATTAAGTAGGTCAGAAAGCAATAGGATAAAATCCATATTCCAGGCATTTCCATTTAACTGAATAAATAATATATGGTTTTTTATATACTTTTTTCAGTGGCGTTTTCCATTTTTGAAGTAACTAACCACTAATTGAAAAACAATAATAATAAAAAATAAACAAAAAAAATAAATTAAAAAAAAAAGTGATACTTTTTCCAATCAGCCATTCAATAAAATGAAGTGTTTTATTTATATGAACAACTATATGTATAAAAATATATAAGAAAAATTTTTTAATGTACGTTTCTTATTGATTGGCATTGTTCTTCAAATAGTTTTTTAAACATATATTTTTTAAAACTAGCCAGACTTAGTCTTTTATAATTATTTTCGATCGAATTGTAGATCTTGGCAACATGATAACTAAATGAGCATTGGAACTGTGCAGTGCGATGGTTTGGTATATTGATAAGTTGTTTGGTTCTTATATTGACGTCGTGTAAGTTGTATCTTAAAACAATTTTTTCTCTTAAGTACGCAGGTGAATTAGTTAGTAGAATTTTATGATATAATATAACGCAGATGCATGTAGGTATCTACAGTTGGCCATGTTTAACCAGTTGGCTTTTTCTAGGGTATGACTTATCCTTTCAGATTTTGTTATATTAAAAATTAGTCTTAAGCAACTGTTTTGGAGCTTTTGTAATCTAAAAGCATCTCTAGCGGACAAACATGCATTATATACATAATCGCAATAGTTTGCATGACTTAGAACGAGTGCATCTGACAGTTCTATCTTTAAAGTTCTGCTCAGAATGTGCCTATTTAAGTATAGAGTTTTTAAGTTAGCATATGATTTTTGGAGGATATATGTAACGTGGTCTGTAAACTTTAGTTTTTTGTCCATTATTAAGCCTAGATTTTTAAATTTTTCCATAAGAGGTAGTTCTACATCTTTAGCTTTAATACTTATAGTCTGATGTTGGTCCACTTTTCCAAAAATTATAACACCCGATTTATTAGGATTAATATTCATAACGTGGTTTTCTGATAAAGTAATGAGAGATTTTAGATCATCGTTTAGATTAGATTGTAAATTTATGAGATCAGATTTTGATGAAAAACAATACAGTTGGGTATCATCTGCATACATGTGGATATTTGAGTGCTTTAGTATAGTTGGAAAATTACATGTATATACAGTATACAGAAGAGGTTCCAAAATAGATCCTTGAGCTACGAACGATGCCCGCAGGGGGAAAGTTTTATCACCTCTGTTGTGGAATCTGATGGTCGATAAGCTCCTAGATGAACTAAACAAACAAAGTTATTATACTGGGGATATGCCAATGACCTGGCTATACTTATCTCGGGGAAATTTGGAAACACCATCTCAGAGCTTATGCAAAGAGCTTTAGACATAGTGGAAAGCTGGTGTATTAAGGAGAACCTAAAGGTACATCCACAGAAAATAGCACTGATTCTATTTATAAGAAGAAAAATGAACAGATTAATATTATAATCACAAACTCATTATTAGAAAAGAGCAGTGACGCCATGCAAAATGCAAAATCAAATGCAAAAATGTGTCAAAGCAAAATCTCAATAAACCCTTCGATATCCAGCTTGAGAGGGATGAAGGGCTAGTACAAAGATGCTGTCAGGGAGGTAAAACAATCTGGTACACAGATGGATCCAAAACTAACAGTGAAACTGTTTTATATATAGATCACCCTGTTTTAATGCATATGCATCTTTAGGGAAGTATACCATAGTATTCCAAAGAGACGCTTATGTTATTGACATCTGTCTGCAGGTGGACATAAGAATGAACTATCAGGACAAGAATATCCTTGTCTTAACAGACAGACAGACTACTATAAAAACTCTGACGAGTCACCAGATTGATTTAAAATCGGTATGGGAGTGTCTTCAAAACTTTAAAACACTGGTAAACCATAATAAAATTACTCTTATGTGGGTCCCAGGATATAAAGGATTTCAAGGCAATGAAAGAGCTGATATACTTGCAAAAAGGGGATCAGAAACGACTACAGAGCTAATAACCGGTCAGTGTAACCTAAGAAAACATATGCATACAATGGACATATACGAGTTAGAGCTGGCAACACGGCATTATTACATACCACCATCCTTCATTAGTAAGCTCTGACAACAGTTGAGTCGCTGCTATCACAGAGTAAACGTGGTATATACGATTTGTCGTGTCGAAACATGTGCGCGCTATGATTTACTACGATTTCAAGGTCGGTTTAAGTGAACAATAAAGTCATGAACAGTTGCAATGAACATTTGGTGATGAAAGTCCTTCACACGCAACTATGTTTCGCTGGTATATCGCGGACGGTATATCGGACGGATATCGCTTGGTGATGAGGCACGTGCTGGTAGGCCCTGTTCGTCAGTTACTGTTGGAAACATTGAGAGAGTGAGACGTATGATCGAAGAAGATCCAAGCTGCACCTATCAAGCGACTGTGGCAACTCTTGGTGTTAGACCCGCAACAGTAAATTCCATTTTACATGATCATTTTCATATGAAAAAAATTGTTACTTGTTGGGTGCCACATACGCTTAATGATTCCCAAAAGGCAGAGCGAGTAAGAATTGCACGGGACACATTAGAAATGTTAAATAATGGTGGGCATTGTATTCTTTCTAAAATAGTAACAGGTGATGAAACAAACATACCATTTTATGATATTCCTACCTGCCAGGAGAGCCGTGTGTGAATTCACGAAGATGCACCAACACCAACAATGGTGAAAAAGCAAAGGTCTGTCAAGAAAGTTATGTACACAGTTTTCTTTCGTAGTACAGGATTAGTGAAAGCAATTAACCTTGAAGATCAACGAACAGTTACAGCAAACTGGTACACCACAAAATGTTTACCTGCAGTGCTTGAGTCAGTCAATATTCGCGGGTTAATGTTGCATCACGACAATGCATCGTCACACTGCACAGCAGACGGTTGAATTTTTACGTGAAAATAATGTAACAGTAATTGAACATCCACCCTATTCACTTGATTTGGCCATGTGTGATTTCTGGTTATTCTTTAACCTAAAGAAACATTTACGTGATCGACCTTTCACGACGGAGGATGAGATAGATGAAGCAATTCATCAATTTTTTGAGAGCATTTCAAAAGATGACTGGCTTCGAGCATTTAAGTTGCGGAAGCTTCGGTTACAAAAGTGTATTGATGTAGGTGGTGATTACTTTGAACATAAATATCATTTTCCTAAAAAGACTTGTAGTTTTCTTGTATCTCAAAATATGTGGCGTGACCTTCGTATAATGAGGAGCCTATGTGCAGACTCTGCAATGAAGAGGATGAAACAGCAAATCATATCATCTTGATGAAGACACACACTCCTGGGAGGAGCCTAGTCTTGAGCAACTCTAATAAGAGAAAACTTGGTAAAAAGATTACTAAATCTGATTGGGACTACAACACTTTTTTGTCTAACTAGTGATATGATGAGCAACACAATAAGCCTACAGGCTGCAGTGCCCAAGGGCGGATTCAAGGTCGGGGCGATCGCCTCCCCCCCTTAATATAGGTGTTTAAATATAAAATTCTTGATGAGATTTATCAAAATTCTATAATTATCGGAAAGTTTTAATATTCATACTTTACAAAGGGCTTTGACCTGCAACTACTTAAAAAAATTCCAACAAATGTTAAATAAGTACACATCGGGCGGCAAGGGTATCAATATAACTGAAGAATGGATCGAAATTATTTTATTGCTTTTTACAGGAAGGTTCGTCCCTTGGACCACTTAACAAAATAAACACGTGTTGTCCAGTCGAAATGCAAAATCTTTACAACATTCTAGGTAATTCATTTATTCGTTTGCTATATTGACTTTTGGAAATTTTTATTTTTAACATTAGGTAAGTTCTGCCTTATGCATAAATTATACGTGTGTAGTAAATCTATAAAATTAAATATTAATTCAATATTTTATGTACATAAAATATAGAAATAAAATATAGAATTTATATTACATTATTAAGGGTGTTATTATACAGGAAAAAATAAGACTACCAAATTATATATACTAAATGCTTCTCAAGTTCTCTAATGATCTTATAATAGCTATTATGTCGAAATAAATTTCCAATAAAGCACTTCCTAATATTATTTATAATTTCTTTCTTTATACCTAGTTTCGTATTTAAAATAAGGAAACACAAACGTCCGTTTGCTATAACTTGTTGACTTTTTAACAAAAAATCGTAATAAAAGAAGCACTTCTTTAAATTATTTTATGCAATTCATTGCATACTATTGTTTGTAAAAAACAGACTTGAATCTCCTCGCAGATTATTGTCAAAGAATACTGTGTATATTTTTCTGATTTGTTTTTCTAAATTTTGCATAAATCCTTTTAGGACAAATTTTTCAAGTTACAATATTTTCAAAAAATGTCGTGAACAAGACGTTATGAAAGTCTCTTTTTTCACTCATTTACTTGATAAGTTCGGACTTTGTCGTCGTTAATCAAACCTATGCAAAGACGTGAAAAAAAGTATGACTTTCATAACTAGCTGTACAATATATTATTTCCCGGTTGTCTATTTGTTATTAAAAATATTATACATTACATATTATTGTTACTCTTCTCCATATAAAAATATTAAAAACGTGGCTAAGATCTACAATGTCTCATGACAGGTTAGTTGGTTGCATATACTGCATATACATAAAACAAATCCACCATCACCAGACAAACTTATAGAACGTTTTGTCAAAAATGGTAGTGATCGACTACTACTTGAATGATTCATATTATTGCAACTATTAATTTTACTAATGTTATTTAGCAAGTATACCTGAATAATAAACCTAATAATGTTGTTAACATCAGTTTTAACAGAGTATGTACAGTACGACCATTAAGAGTAGACAAATGAACGAGTGGTTATTCTGCTCATCGATGAAGAGGAGGGAAACCGAATTACAAACAAATCCTCAAGGATGTGGGTGTACTGATGTATATTTACATTTTTATTATACAAATTACTTACTTGATTTACTTTACTGCTATTCAAATGCAAGATAAACATGTTTTACATCATTTTTACCTAATAAAATAGATAAGAACAGTAGTAACAAAACGAATAATTTCAGCAAGCATTCTTGACGGCGTGTAATAAGGAATAGCTAAACGGACCGAGAGAAATCCTTTGCCCGTCGACCGTCTCATTCTGAAATCATTGCTGTATTATTTTTCTCTGTCTGCACAGAATAAACACTCGTTCATTTGTCTACTTGTAATGGTCGTATTGTATAATGTAAATAACATGTTATAATAAAATAAATTTCCTTTGTTGCTTTATCTTGGAAACATATATGTTCTTGAAAAAAATTATTTTTTATCGCCCCCCTCAAAAATTCTCCTAGATCCGCCCTTGGCAGTGTCAGGGGCACCCTAATCCTCTTTCATTTCACCTCACCATTCAATCAATCAAGCCAAACATTTCATTGTACAGGCCTGATTTAGTTTGTTATCTTTGAAATCGCTATTACCATATTCGTATGTCCTTTTACCCTTGAAGTTTTCACTGTAATTATTTGTCTGGCCAGGTGTGATAATTTTTAAAATGTCAGTGAAATTGAATAATCATTCATAGATTCTTCTCAATAGTATGTTGACTGTACCTTCATTCTACCACATAATTTCTTTTAGCAAAATACCGCAAGAGTGCAGTTGATGCGTCCAATACAACCAACAATATTACAATTAGATTTGCAAACGTAAAATGCTAAGGTTCCTAGATTTAATGACTTTCAAAATTCTACTTCAATCAAAGTGATACTTTAAAAGGTTTCTTTATAAGGCTTTGCTTATTAGTTTTTAACATAAATTATAAACAAATTTTATTCACAGCAATTATAAAAGAAACGCTTGGAAATAATTGATAATAAAAAAGTGTTGCCCATTGGAAAACAAAAAAAGTGAAAGTATATCCTACTATTGATTAATATCATGCATAATTGCACTAATCACAATGCAATAACCTCGTTGCTCAATAAAAAAATAAAAGAAACTAAAACCACAAATGGGTATTAATTAGAATTAATAAAATTAGAAAATTTTACTTATAAACATTAAACATACTAATTTAAAGAAATTGATCAATAAATTTTGCTTTAAAAAATTTCTAATTCCTTTGTTCCCTAAACAGATTTACTTACCAAAATAATTTTGGTTTCATCAAGATCACACTGTATTTTGGTCATAGCATCAGCCTCCCTAGGATTTTGATATTTAGCTAAATATGCATTCAGTTGAGGAAACGCCACATCTCTTTCCGTTAGTTCAGGCCAGCTAGATGCAGGCACTGCTTGTGAGAATTCGTCAAGTACTTTTGTGATTAATGTATGTGATACCCTAGATGGATACTCATGGTCCGAAATGAGAACCCCAGCTAAATTATCCCGTCTTACATAAACATGGCACATATATTCTGAAAAGGAGCAATATGGTGTTATAAGTCAACATTTCATTAAAAATGTAAACATACCTCCTTCTTTAACAGACTGTCTTGATGCTGATATCGTTCGTTCTGTAATAGTTTTACTAACAAAAGCCATAAATTCTTGTACTGAACCTCGTTGGAAAAAGCTAAAACCCTGTAGATCATACGCTGCTTTTAAGCATGTTGCAATTGTTTGCCCTTTATAGAAGATGCTCATAGAATATAACTTGACCATTGTTGTAAAAATGTTTTTGAATGGATAATCTTTGCCCTGGTCCTACTACATAGACCATTCACGATAATCACGTTATTGGTGCATTTATTTATATACCTAAAATATAAGATTGGTCAAGAAAAATAAAGGATTTACTTAAAATACTCACAAGATATAATGTAGACGTATTAATTACCGGTTTTAGGGTTGAGATTTAAAAAAATCAACACAAACTAATTAAAACTCAAAACGTCAAATTTATAATGACACATTTTAGAACAAACGGGACATACTTTCTATCTTACAAAATTCCCAATTTACCAAATTCTTATTTTATCAAAATGTCCATTTAAACTAAAACTATTTAGTCTAATAGAGTTTTCGATATATACGTACTAATATTGCACTGACCAATAATAATAAACGTTGTGTTGCACTGACACGAAGCAAATACCGATTCTGTAACTTTGTTATTATAGCATGACCAACTACTATTAAATGTAAACATTATGGTCTTCTCAAGATATAGGTACATAAAAGAAACAATTAATAAATAAACATTAGTAGTAAATTTATAATAGTATATTGTGTTACAAGTGCAGAAAAGTGCCAATTTCTCACGAGTGTGAAATTGGCACTTTTCTAACACATTATCCATATTCGCTATGGAGAATGAAACATTTTCATTCACATAATTATGAAACAATTTCAATTCTAGGTTATGGTTACCGGTACATTTTTATTTACCGACTGTAAATATCGATCCGATTATGGATGTGTTAGATGAATACAAATTAAAAAAAATATTTGTTTTCAAAAGCGGCCGAATGTTGATAAGGAAAATATGTTCTAAAACATTACAACTACCCCCCCCCATATCATCGCATACTTGTCAAGCTTTACAATATAGTAACTTTTTTGTAAGGATGGTGCTGTAGGTAATAGTAATTTATTTCATACTGTGTCACATTTGTCAGTTTTACGTCAAACTTTTTAGTCCAGAACATGCGATTTTACGGTCTAGTATGCTTATAACAAAATTTTACAGGACTTGTCACTGTAAAAAATTTTACCGGACGCAAATACAATCAATCAAGTGGACAATGTTTTAGTACGTAATCAGTTACCATGGAAACTCGTTGTTCATAGATGAGCATATTTTGCATTCAGAAATGTATTTTATATAATTTTTTTTTTAATTAAACCAATATTCCAATAATTGCAGTATGAAATAAAACGCATTACGTCATACGTCCTGGAAATGGTCTTACAGTCTCGTTTCGATGTTCCGGACTCGGCTCCTTCGTCGCCTTTCTCGACTGTAAAATTCCATTTCCAGGACTTATAACGTAAATTACTATTACGTTATAAGTCCTGGAAATGGAATTTTACAGTCGAGTAAGATGTTACGGACAAGGCGATGTATTAAATAGAATGAGTTAAAAATGGATATTGTCGATTTTCAACAGCACTACTAGCAAACAATTCAATAATTTTAACAATAATGCCATTAGCAGAAAATGATTTATTTAAATCATTGGTTACTAAAATAGTTGTAATATTATTGTAACGTTCTTTTTAAAATAATAATCAAAATGCTGTTTAAATTCGTCTATTAATAAAGAGAAGATTATTTACAATGCACTTAATTAAAAACACTATAACTATAAACTATTTAAATGCTAGGTATTTACAAATTTATATGAGGACTATTTATATAAAAACTAACTATTTATGTATTACAATAATTATCAACATTTATTTATTCAGGGTACATTTCAACACGACGCCGGTTAAACATTAACTGACTTCCTTCTACTCGCGATCTCAATTTATATCATACGATGACTCATTCATACGATGACTCATACGTCTAGAATATTCGATGACGTGTTGATGAGTCATACACGCAGCTGCCGGTCGAAATCGAAATCACGTCGATGAGGTGTGTCGATGAGTCATACTTGCACGTGTTATTGATGAGTCATACAGCTGATGACTCATACACCTAGAATGTTTGATGACGTCATAAGTGGGTTTATTATTCGTTACACTGCCCCCCTCTTCAAGTCTGTTCTGTCCCAGAACAGGTTTTATTATCTGGTTTCTGTAGAAAGGGTCGTGACGGTATCGACAGTCTTCACCTCGACTACATGTTCCATTACGGTAGAAATAACAGTCTACACTCTTTGTTGGCCTTGATACGGGCTGGGGATCGAAGCTACAGACTAAGATCTTCACATCCGTATCTCTAAAAATAACTTCCAGCAGGTTTCGAACGATTCTCCAATCCAACTGGTCCCGTCCACAGCCGAGTTTGGGAACTGCCAATTTGTTAATACCCCTGGTAAGCAACTCGGTCCTCAAATCCCATAATGCCCTCCAAAGGCCGACGTAACTCGGCTTCTGGTAGTAAAACTGCTTGGTTACCAAGTAGTAAATGGAGCGGTTATGATCAGGCAAGTGTAAGGCTTTGCCAACAGAGGGATTCTGATTTCAAAGTTCATCCAGCCGTCCAAATTTATTTCTAAACACTACTGCGATCCCCCTGGACATGCGGAGATCCTCGGAGACACAGTGGGCAATGGAATAATCACCAGGGACCCGGAAGAGGTCTTGTTGCACCTCGGTCGTGACTCCGAATCGGGCTTTTCTAGATCCGGAAAACGCAGCCATAAATTCTCTAAAGGTTGGCTGATCATCTTCAGGCCTTACGGTATTGACAGCCACCTCAGCATCATCTTCTCGATCCGGGACTACGTTATTGTTTCCTTCATAGTGCGCCAGACGATTGGAGTGTACCACCTTTGGTTTCCCTCTTGGCAATTTCTGAATGCGATAAATCAAGTCATTTATTCGTTTCTTCACCTGGTATGGGCCCTCCCAATTTCGCTGTAACTTTGGAGAATAGCCACGACGTCTTTGCGGGTTGTATAACCAGACAAGCTCTCCAGGTTGAAACCCTCCTTCTTGGGCTCTCACATCGTACGTAGCCTTCATCCGGTCACTCGCGATTCGACTATTGTTTCGGGTTCAGTCGTGAATATCCTCCAACTTTAAGTTGATGACATAATCATTCCCGGCTACCTCCTGCTCTATAGGTGGGGATCCAAATTCCAGATCACACGGTAACCGTAACTCGCGTCCAAACATCACAGACGCTGGTGACTGACCAGTTGTTTCGTGGACCGATGCACGATAAGCCATCAGGAACAGATGCAGGTGTTGGTTCCAGTCTCTTTGATGATCGGAGACGACCTTGCCCAAATATTTGCCCATTGTCCAATTCATGCGTTTTACCATTCCACTGCGGATGTAACGGTGCGGTCCGAGTCTTGCGAATGCCCAACAATCGAGAGACTTCTCCAAAGAGTACAGACTCAAAATTGCGGCCTTGGTCCGAATGCAGCTTCATTCGCACTCCGAAGCGACTGAAAAACTCTTTGACTAGTACGTCAGCAACAGTCGCAGCTTCCTGGTTTGGTAGGGCATATGCTTCTGGCCATTTGGTAAAATAGTCCATTGCCACTAAAATGTATTTATTCCCATCGTCGGTTTCGGGAAATGGTCCGGCAATATCTATAGCTATTCTTTCCAGGGGACTACCCACATTGTACTGCCTCATAGGTGCTCTTCGTTTCCCCAAGGGTCCGTTACCAGTGGCGCATAGTTCGCATTTCCGGCACCACTCTTTCACGTCTTCTTTACAATTGACCCAATAAAAACGCTCTTTAACTTTCTCCAAAGTCTTTTTGACACCGAAGTGTTCCCCTGAGGCACCGTCATGGAGATGTCGCAATACTGTAGCCACTCGGCTCCTTGGAACCACGAACTGAGACCTAATGGTGGTGCCATCTTCACTCTTCAGTACTCGCTTCAGGAGATCGTCTTCCACCTTCAAGGACTCCCATTGGACCCAATATGCTTTTAGGGTTCTGTTGAAAGGGCTGACAGCTTCCCAGGCAAGCCTTTCTCCCACGCGCTTCCATTCCAGTACCATTTTCAGTTCGGGATCAGCCTCCTGCTGTCGTTGCAATTCTATCGGCAACCAATTGCCGTTGACGATGGTAGTTCTTAATACTTGGCAAACTTCCTCTTCCAAACGAGAACAATGACGGCAATCCGTTGGACAGGGTCTTCTTGAACGAGCATCGGCATTTCGATGACTAGTGCCCGCTCGATGTTCCGTGTCGAAGTCGTATCCTTGTAATCGTTCGATCCACCTTGCGACCTGGCCTTCAGAATTACGGAATTGTAGGAGCCATTTCAACGCAGCATGGTCCGTCCTCAATAAAAACTTCCGTCCGTACAAGTATTTGTAGAAATGCTCAACGGACTTCACGACAGCCAATAATTCTTTTCTGGTCACACAATAATTCCTTTCGGCTTTCGACAAAACCTTACTAAAATAGCCGATGACCTTTTCTTGTCCATCCTGTATCTGAGAAAGTACACCCCCAATGGCCAGGTTACTTGCGTCTGTGTCAAGTATGAATTTCCCTTCTGTCCGTGGGTAGCTCAATATTGGCGCTGTTGTCAAGGCACGCTTCAACTGTTGGAAAGCTGTTTCGCACTCTCCGCTCCAAACATACTCGCGCCCATCTTCAGTTAACCTTGTCAGGGGCTTCGCTATATTGGCAAACCCAGGAACGAAACGCCTGTAGTAGGTACATAACCCAAGAAAACTACGAACTTGGTGTTTATCTTTCGGTGTTGGCCACTCTTGGACTGCATGGATTTTATCGGGGTCGGCTGCCACTCCATTTCGTGATACGACATGCTCGAGATATTTCACCTCCCTTCGGAATATGCGGCACTTTTTCGGACTCAATTTCAGGTTAGCTGCACGCAGTCTCCGGAACACTTCCTCCAGATTTTTCAGATGCTCACTGAATGATCTTCCAACTACGATCACGTCATCTAGATAGACCAGGCAAGTCTTCCACGACAACCCCCTCAGGATGGTCTCCATTAGACGCTCAAAGGTGGCCGGAGCGTTACATAGACCGAAAGGCATAACCGTAAACTGTCATAGTTCGGAACCAATAGTGAATGCGGTCTTCTCCCGGTCTTCAGGTTCCATTTCAACTTGCCAATAACCACTCTTTAAGTCCAAAGTCGAAAACCATCGTGAACCAGACAGGGTATCTAACGTGTCGTCGATGCGTGGTAAGGGATAGCTGTCTTTCTTGGTCACGTTATTGAGCTGCCGATAGTCCACACAAAATCTCGTTGACCCGTCCTTCTTACTGGCCAGGACCACCGGTGATGCCCATGGACTGCTGGATGGCTCGATGACCCCTTGTTCTTCCATATCGGTAATAATCTTTTCGGCTTCTGCTCGCCTTGCTAGAGGTAGACGCCTCAGCTGCTGACGGACAGGCATAGAGTTACCTGTATTGATTTTATGTTTTACTACATCTGTTCGTCCCTTCTGGCTATCGTCAAGAGCGCAGATATCTTGGTATCGGTGAACCAAACCCTGTACCTCTCTCACTTCCGTTCTATTTAGGTCTTCGCACGAACTAACAACCATACCCACTAATTTTTCACCATGGTTTTGGGGCACTGGTTTTGGAACATCAGCCATACACCTGGCTACTCGGAATACTGACACACACTGTCCCACAAGGGTACTCTTCTTCAATGTCACCGGATCCACATTAATATTCATAAGCCTCACCGGTACTGTCTTTCCAACCTTGATCAGCGCTTTTCCCACCAGTATGCCACTATGGACCTTCTTATCACAAACAGGCTCCATCATTCGCACACATCCTACCCGAAGATCTCCATCCAAACCTGCCTCGACAACAATCTCGCTTTGACCCGGCAATATCACATCTTCAGTCAGCAAAACCCTTACAACAGGATCTTCTCGTGGGTGCAACGGAAGTTCTTCGTTACCGACCTTCAAAACACCCTCCTTCAAATCCAACGTAAAACCAAATTTTTTCAGGAGGTCCATTCCCAAGATGAAGTCATCAGTGATATAGGCTACCAGCACCTCATGATCACGTTCTTCACTTCCAATGCCAATCTTCATCTTCACCACTCCGCGTGTTGGTATCACTTCACCTGCTGCTGAACAGAGTTGAGTAGTTGTCAGTAACAACTTAATACTTGATCGTAGAACATCAGAGCGTATGATGGATTTTGTCGCCCCCGTATCAATAAGTAGTGGAACAGTTCGGTTAGCAATCTTCCCATCTACGAACAAACTGCTGGTACTGTTCTTCGATATTACGGCATGGATGGTGATTTCCGGGGCATCTCCACTCAAGGTCGACGTTCGCCCCCTCTCGTCGACCCCCTTTAGTTTTTACGACGGCTGAACTTGTTTGGGTTTAGGGCAACGGCGTCGTATGTGCCCTTGTTCGCCGCAGTTCCAGCAACGGGGTCCTCGAACTTCCTGCGGATTCCTCTTACGACTATCTTCCTTCTGAAGAACTCTCATTAGTAACTCCTCTAGACGATCTTTCGAACCTTCTTCTTCTTCGGCAACGGTTCGAACTCGTCCGTGGCCTCGGGACGCTTGCTTTGCGGCTTCAAATTCTATAGCATGGGCAAGCGCATCATCATTCGTTTTTGGTCGTCCCAGCCTTAAGGACTGCTGTGTTTCTCCGTCTCTTAACCCATTAATGAAGGTCTGCACAGCGAGTTGTCCCAGAAATGAATCGGGTGCCGTAGGATACGCCAATCGGACAAGCCTCGCAACATCGGCTTCAAACTCCTGAAGACTTTCTCCATTCTTCTGGACACGATTCTTCACTTGCGCGTGATACACTTGTTGAAGATGTGCGTTTCCATATTCATCTCCAATCTAGACACTAACAACTGGTAATCATTTTCTTGTCCTGTTGGGATTGTTTGCAGGACGTTGAGTGCATCTCCACGCAAAGCCACAGTTAAAGAAACGGTCTTTTCCTTGCCTGTCTATCCGTTGGCCCCAGCGGCCGCCTCAAATTGTTTGTAGTAGGTGGACCAAGGTATCTTTCCATCGAACGTAGGCGGTTTTACTTTTATCCCTACGGCAGGACCCTTTTCTTCTTTAAATTGTTTCTTTACTTCATTAAACTCAGAAGTTGAGGGAAACCGTAGTTGCCTCATTCTATCTTCCAGCATTTCGGTCATATCGTCTTTCTTAGTTGGTGGTAATTGCATTTGGGCTATTTTCTCTTCTACCATCTGTATTACCCTATCTTGTTCCGCCAATCTACCTTCCAATTTAATTTCTAATAGTCCTAACGCGCTGGAATTTTCCAACAATTCTTCGAAAACCTTATCTTCTAACACTTTGACATTATCCAGCAATTTTTCTTTAAGCCTTCTAGAACTTCCTTCGGACTTTTCTAGTAATTCTTCCTTAAGCAATCTTGTGTTTTCTAGTAATTCTTCTTTAAGCATTTTAGAATTCTCTTCCGATTATCTAGAACTTTCCAGTAACTCTTTTTTTATCATTTTAGAATTCTCTTCCATTTTACTTAACAACACATTAGTCTCAATTGCGGGTCCAGGTATTTCGAAGCGGTAATTTTCAGGATCTTCCTTCTGTTCTAAAAGCCATTCTCTTAGCCGATTTATCAAAACTTCTTTCTTTCCATTACTATCTAAGTCTCTCTCGTCCAATTCCTGTTTTAAATCTATCACTAAGAGATCTTTTAACAATTTCATCACAATTTTAATTGTTTGTTGAAATTATTTTTAACACTAAAAACTTATTCTCACAGCACTTTATTAAATTATTACGCGATTTTATTTATTTTAAAACTCCACACCTGACAACATTGTAACGTTCTTTTTAAAATAATAATCAAAATGCTGTTTAAATTCGTCTATTAATAAAGAGAAGATTATTTACAATGCACTTAATTAAAAACACTATAACTATAAACTATTTAACAAACTATTTAAATGCTAGGTATTTACAAATTTATATGAGGACTATTTATATAAAAACTAACTATTTATGTATTACAATAATTATCAACATTTATTTATTCAGGGTACATTTCAACACGACGCCGGTTAAACATTAACTGACTTCCTTCTACTCGCGATCTCAATTTATATCATACGATGACTCATTCATACGATGACTCATACGTCTAGAATATTCGATGACGTGTTGATGAGTCATACACGCAGCTGCCGGTAAATCACGTCGATGAGTCATACTTGCACGTGTTATTGATGAGTCATACAGTTGATGACTCATACACCTAGAATGTTTGATGACGTCATAAGTGGGTTTATTATTCGTTACATTATTATTCGCAAATACCTTTTCGTATGCAATATTTTTATATCTTCATTCTTCAATTGATTTAAATTCAGTTACATTCTGCTTAATACAAAAGCTAAAAAGAAAAAGAAAATACACAAATTGTAGTTTAAAATCTACTTTTTACAATAGACAATTACAAAAACTGCATGTTTGTATAAGTAAATACCTACCTACCTGATTTCTATTTAGGTTTTATTCGATTTCTTTCATGAGCATTTACTTCAAGAAAGTCTATTTATTTTTGAATATTTATTCAAAAAGGGTTAGAATAAATTGTCAAACCAATGTCAATCAAATTTTGAAATTTTTAAGTATGTGCAACTTGAGAAAACAAAACTTACTAAAACCTTATATTGTTTCGTCCAAAATTTTAAAAAGTTTTTGAGCCACTGACAGGATTAGTATCAGATTCTATTGTTGAGACGAATTGATTGACAGCAATGCATTTTAAATGGGAATTATGTTGCTCTAAAATCCCGAATTGCGGCTTTCCTATGAATTTCTCCGTGTTGGGCCAATGATATGAATTTTTCGTTTTTTCATTATCTATTCAATGGTATAAAAATCAACAAAATCGACTGGTCCTTAGATTTCCATTTAAGGGGTGCCTAGATCTTTAATTGATGTTTGTTATTTTGACACATTTAATACTGTATAGTTCTCCCTGTAACCTATATTGTGTGTCTATATGTGAACAATACTGGTAAAGATAATAGTTATTTATGGTACAAAGTGAGTTAAATAAGATATTATCCACGAACGCAAGATTGCAGGCTCGAGTGGGTTAATTTTCCTGAGTGCATAATATCAGCCGTTACTTCTAGCGACTGCTGACTGGCTCGGTTCTATCAAAATGAAGTCAGACTGTTTTTTGAGAAACAGTATTCAATAAATTAACACTGTACCAAATTTGAGCTTTTTCAAATCACTTCTCTACATTGACCTCATTTTCAAGACATGCGACCACCGCATTGGTGCTCAACGCCTTTGATTATTACGCTGACGACTGTTTTCCAGTCTTTTATTACATAAACTGCTTAGTGATCAATTTTCAGCTTTTGAAAAACACTTAGATGACTACTTCTTGTTACAACTTTCAGACTGCGCTGACGTCGAGTGTCCCCATATCCGAGTTTCTTTTGTGTAGGATATTTATTTACCCCCTAAATGTAAGCTAATATTAAAATATTAGCCTTTACAAAATTCTTATAATTTTTGGTCGCCAGCTCTTAGGCTATTAGTATGTAGGATACCAACACGTCTGGGTTTTTTACAGGGACTGGAACACTTTACAAATATAGATTCCGGTTCCAGATCCGATTCTTCGAAATTCAAAATAAGGGTTTCGGTTCCGGTTCCAATTTTAATTTTCTAAGCATTAAGGTTCCGGTTCCGCTTCCAGGATTTTTTTAGGTTTCGTAAGGGTTCCGGAAGCAAAAGTAATGACGTCACATTTTATGTTGGTATATAGCTCCAAATATCTCAAAATAAATAGGCTTGATAACTGACAGTCCATGCATGTTAGGTCATAGTATATTAAGTATCAAGAACAGTAAGGACAGTTTACCGATCGACGACAATGTTTCGACAATGTTTCGCTTCGCTCAGTCGCCAATATTCGAGGAGATCGGTAAACTCCTTACTGTTTGAGATGCTTATACTATTTTTTGTACGATCACTATGAATACAAAGGTATTAACTAAGGAAATATCCCGAAAATGGTAAAAAAATAGATTTAAAATAATTCATTTTTGCCCTGTATATCCACCAAACATTAAGTAGGTTTTGTCGTTACCATGGATACGTTTGTAATTTTATTTTTGAATGTCACATTATTTTTGTCGTTACCATGGATACGTTTGTAATTACTATTATTTATTGGATATTTTTCACAGCAAATTTAAATAAAAAACATACATTTTTTTAAATAGTCAAATTAAGTATTTAGAAAATAATTATTTTACTTACCGTTCTGTTTTTGACAGAACAGAACGGTAAGTAATTACTTACCGACGCGGTTTTACTTAGCAACCAGTAAATATAACCTACTGTTCTAAAACCAAGTATGGTAAACAATCCGAAATGGCATGGTCGTACAAAAAAGTATTTTATCCACAATCACCTTATAATTGAACTTCGATTCACTCTTATGAACCGTATTATATTAACCAGCATTTTATCCACGTGTGGAATAAACTTAGTTTATTTCACTAGAGAAATAAAGCCTAATTGATACAATTATTGAATGAGATTTATTGAAAAAAATTATTATTTATTTACATTAACATTTATATTTAAGGTAACACACAGATCACGGTTTGTTATTTTGACTTCGTCGTCATTGATGCGCCTCTTTCTTTCGACGTTTGTAGAAATCGTAACATCTGGCACAGTTGACGTAGTTGCAGGAACTGCAAATGTGTCTTCTTGCCTGGAACTAGAAGACTCTTCCTGAATTTTCTTTGCTATATTCAGTTTATTTGAGATAGAGTCTTCAATATAACTCTCTGCTATCGCTGAAGAGCGCCATCCACCATGCCGGTTGATCGTTATAATGTCAGCGCCTTTATTCGCCAACAAAGTTGTTGATGTACGTCTCATGCAGTGGCCCGTGTAGGTTTCCGCGTTAGGAAGTTTCAAAAACGAAGCAACTTTGAAAGGTACCTTTCCCAGTGTGTTAATTCCAACAGCCTGCGCCGTACATTTTTCATTCACATAGCGTAAAAAGAATCTGCGGTGTGGCAATGCCTTTGGACGTAGCGAAATGTACTTCTTACAAATGCTTACTGCATTAACAGAAAATCCTTCTTCGATAATGGTAAATTTACGTGAAATATTCGTCTTGGTATCAGGTATTGAAATCAATAAATATGAACCAGTATCTTTTACGTCATCAATCGTCAAGTGTGTCAATTCACAACATATACATGCACCTGCGACGCCCATTATTAATGCAACCTAAAATAATGTAAAATATAAGTATACCGAATATTTTCAAAAAAGAAAGTTTACCTTAATCATCAAATACTCTTTATCAGGAGCTCTTATTAGAAATTCTTCAATATGTTTTCTTTCCAATACATTTGCTTTCTTCACTTTGTATCCTTTAGAAGTACTATTCAGGAAAGCCGTCAATTTACTGTATTTTGACAAGTCTATGTTTTCATGAACCTTTAGAGTAGCCTTTAACATAGAATACTTGCTCCACATTGATGAAACCGCGTACCTTTTCTTAATATTCAAAAAATATGAGAGCATCACTTCCTCATTGATTGTCTTTACTTGGCGTTTTTCTCTCCAGTTGTTAAATTCATCAAATTCTTTTTTGTAATGTTTTTTAGACTTCTCTGGTAATAAACGCAGAGTTGCCTCTTGAGCTTCTTCAACGATTTCTGGAGGAATAGACTGAATTTCTTCCATTGCTTCCATTTTCGCCACTTTTTCGAGCAAAACGAAAAAATCAACAACACCTTAGCAACCAGCGCGCATAGCATTCTGAGTTTCACCGAGTTTTAAAAGGGACGTCACTGAACAGACATTCGATGAGATGTTTTAAATAATAATTTGGGCTTGTGATTGTGGAATAATTTGGGCTTGTGATTGTGGATAAAACGTTATATTGCAATTCGTGTTTTAGTTGTATTCTATCCACTTAAAGAAAATTAAACGCTCGAACTGCGTTCTCGCGTTTAAACATTCTTTGCGTGGATAAAATGCTTTCTAAAACACTTATACAATAAATAACTATTTCATTCTCTCCTTTACGAAAGTGTATCTTTCTATCTTGCCAAGGCAACCGAAAGCGAAAGTAAAACATGCGAGGTGATTGCTAGGTATGAAAAACTTTCGGTCCCTAGACAACGAAGTAAAACTCTCAATTTTTTAAAATATAATGTTATAAGGTGGCTATTGTCAACATTAACTTGGTAACAATACTGTTGTATATACATTTTTGAACGACCATGCTATTTCGGATTGTTTACCATACTTGGTTTTAGAACAGTAGGTGATATTTACTGGTTGCTAAGCAAAAACGCGTCGGTAAGTAATTACTTACCTTTCAGTTCTGTCAAAAACAGAACGGTAAGTAAATTATATGTAATTTATAAAATAAATGCATGATCTTTAGATGTCTCTTTCGCGAGAAATCATTTATTTTCTAAATAATTGGACTATTTAAAAAAATGTATGTTGTTTATTTAAATTTGCTCAGGCCTCTTCAATATCCCAATTATATTCGTTTTCAGATTCACTCATTCCACAGAACACATACTTTAGAACTGAAAGTTAAATGTACCAACCTTGGACTATAATTTGGAGGTTTACGTATTTGCTAAAGCTTTTCCCCGCAACCGTCGAGCGGCGCCACCCCTGAAAACAATCATGGCCAACTGCATCAGTCATAGGTTAGCTAAAGCAGATGGCCATGAAACAATCGATGAAAATTTGAAAATTCCGAACTGTCGCCATTCGCACATGATGTGCGTGTGTTAAATTTGCAGATTAGGCGTTATTGTGTTCAGTAATTAATTCTGAAATGGTGCAAACAAATAATTTTGTTATTAATTTGTGAAGTCTGAATTCAGTGAATAGATTTAAGGGTAAGTTTAACAAAAATATATTAGTTTAATGTTTTTCCTTCACTGTGTATCTACATGCTTGCAGGAAAACATGGATATCCACCTGATATATAAAAATAAATGTTGCGTACCTGGTTGTGAAGATCATTACAGTAAACGGCATTGATTTTCTAAAGATGTCAAGTTATTAAAAAAATAGGTAAAGAATATCAACCAAGCACGTTTAAACGATCTAATTCTTGATCAAATATATACCATATACTACGGATGTAATCAACATTTCTTACAAGATAGTATATTATTGCAACTACGAAAAGAGGACTGAGAAGAGATACAATACCTTCGCTGGGATTACCAGGTATATTAGTCACTATAAAATGTTTCTACTTTCATTTAATTAATTTTTTACTTATGTTTAAATATTTATGCAGATGTTAATGAAGGAAGTGACAAAGAAAATCAACCACCTCAACATGCACGAAACGATGGTTCACTGTTTTAAGATTTAGATTCCACCTTATTTACATATATAACAAGTAGTGTAGTCTGTTTATATTTATTTGTATATTTACAAGCTAAGGTTCTGCAATGATTTTACAATTTATTATTTTAGTTGTTTTATTTGTAGTCTCAAAAATTAAACTTTAATTAGTATTTTTATATAAATATAAAAGTTTGTAAGTAGGTATTCATATTTGAGTATATTTTTACAACATTTAAAAATTATCCTCTGTACTATATCTCATTTCTATTATTCCAATCCATTTTAAATTTCTTAGATTGTGTGGATGTTCTACCCCAAACTGATGTATGTTGATATCATTATTTATCATTTAATAATATCAATGTACTTAAGTTTGGGGTAGAACAGTGCATCCACAAATCCCTAGAGATTTAAAATGGATTGGAATTATAGAAATGAGATATAGTATGATTATTATATTTAAACCTCCCGCCATCCGATCTTAGTTTTCCCCGCAACCACTTTGGCGCTGCAATTTGTCCAGTGTTGGTAATGCAGTACTTAGTTATCTAAAGTGTTTTATTTATGACTCATTCTCACGAGTTTGACAAATATCGTGACATTCAAAAATAATAGTAATTACAAACGTATCCATGGTAACGACAAAACCTACTTAATGTTTGGTGGATATACAGGGCAAAAATAAATTATCTTAAATCTATTTTTTTCGGGGATATTTCCTTAGTTAATACCTTTATATTCATAATGGTCGTACAAAAAATAGTATAAGCATCTCAAACAGTAAGGAGTTTACCGATCTCCTCCAATATTGGCGACTGAGCGAAGCGAAACATTGTCGAAACATTGTCGTCGATCGGTAAACTGTCCTTAGTGTTCTTGATACTTTTAATATACTATATTTTATTATAATCAGTGAATCATCATCTTATTTATTTATTTACGGTGATTAATGAGAGAATAAAAAGTTTAATATATTAGACGCTGCGAAAGCCCTTTCAGGTAGGTGCTCGGTGTCTTTAATTAACCTCGGCTACGCTTACTCTTCGCCTCGGCCAATCAGAAACACCTTACACCTAAAAATAAACTTTGGCAGCTTGTAATGTAAATAACTAGTTTATAACATGGGTGATAAATATTTGCTGGGTTTGGTATTTCAACTGTTTTTACTCTAGCAAAAGCTCTATTGCTATAGTTACAATTATTTACAACAACACATACCATAGAAACTGAGCTCTTGGAGCAAACAGATGTGAAATACCGAACGCGGCTGTTATAGAATTTCTCAAGATGAAATTTATTTGGAAATATTCAGGGCTATCAATATAAGATGTGAGGTAACACTTTTCTAGTCAATTCACAGACTATTGGTAACTTAGTAGTGGAAGTGGACCTAGTATCAACATAAACTCAGTAAAAGATGGTTATGGTAGCGCTGTTGGGAGAATGTCTAAAAAATGTTGAACTATTGTTTTTTTTTATTGGTAGAACCGAAATGTGGAACCGAAAAATAACGGTTCCTTCGAAAATTTATAACGATTCGGGTTCTCATCTTAACAGTAACACGGATTTTAATAAGGGTTCCGATTCCGGTTCTTTTGGGTTCCGCCTACCATCCGTTCTTTCCGCAGTTATCAATGCAATTTGTATTATCACAAACACTATGAAATACATGCTAAGTTTACAGGATAAGTATTAGCGTCAAAAATGATAACAATTATTCAAATGTGGGAGGTGGGGAATGCACCAATCACATGTTCCGTCCGAGCTCCAACTATTCGCCTGTCGTGCGTCAGCTGATTTTAGGTTATGTTCGTTTGTTTAGAAGTTTCTGGCGACTTTTCATGGGTATTGAAAAATGGATTAAGGTTGGAAATTGAGAAACTCCGGAGAAATTGCCGTTGGTGTCGCTACTAGTGCAAAACATTAAACATTAATTCATTTAACATAGTTCAGTTTCAGATCTTTTAAGATTATACTACAAAATCATAGGTGGCCCTCGCGTCGCAAAGTACAATGATTTGTAATAATAATAATAATTTTGTATAAATATTAACAAATATTAAATATAACAGAATTCATATTAAAACGTCGGTATCGCCTCAATTTTAGAATAAGTTACAAGACCGATCGCTATAATTTTTACATATTTAGTTAGAATTAACGAAAAAAAAAATATATTAGAAAAAGAAAAAGAGATATTATTATGTTTTGCATTACATAATTGATTTACAGATACTTAAAGTTATCTTTGTAAGCTAGTTATGGTAATGCATACGTTTAAATGTAAACCAATTTAAAAATTTTAATGTGTATTCGAAGATTAATAAGCACTGTTGTGAATTAAATTTGAAAATACTAAAATACATTAAAAAAATGCTACAGCGCCATCGCTTTCAGAGTAACTGAACTATTGTCCACCAAAACTGCTTAAAAATGATAATAATGGTAACCGAAACTGTAACATGATTATTGTTGTTATAAATAAATTTTTATCAATTAAATTTGTTCATCTGTGAACTACTCGAGTACTTTAAAATTATTATATAAAGATATTTTAGTTTTAAGAAAGAAAAAATATTTATACTTATTGTTACAGTTTTTATGTTTATATAGTTATTTTCTAACAAATATTAATAATTCTTTTGTTAAAACTTAGTCCATATTTTGATCTACAAGATTCTAATATTGGATACACAATCTATGATATATTCTTTCTTAAAATAATGTAAATTCAGTGGCTCTGTATAGCGTATTTTTATACAGTCACTTCCCCCCTTAAGAAGAACTAAATGTAATAGAACAATACAATGTATCAAATATTTATTGTAGAATAAAAACAGCTCAGAGCTCGTGTTGAGGTTAGGTTGTTTTATTGACGCGCGCGCGCTCGATTTATAATGGGGAAGACACATACGTCGTCAATTGAGGAAATTCTTGCATTTTCATAAACGACATTATTAAATTAGTTAGAATATTAGTTATAAAATGCATTAAACAGTTACCAAATTTTAAGTAATTAAATTTTGAAAAACCTTGAAAATTTAAATAAATTTAAAATGCAATACTGGTGTCCTCTAATGGATGAAACTTCGTTACATCACACAGTTCCAAAGACGACCCACTGTTGGTGCTAATGTAACAGTTAAGATAGAGTTCCTGTATAATAATAATAATAGGTTATATAAGATAAGAGTTAGGACATGTGGATCCAATGTCAAGAACGACTTGGTTTTCCATAAAGTATTTTTACCTATCAATTTTCAGTTGTTTGATTTGACAAATTGTTTCTTGGCAAACTATGTACATAGATGTCAATAAGTCTTTCGATTCAACATTATAATAATAATTTATTTACTCGTAAAAAATACATATATTATATTAAGAAAATTTAATTTCATAAAGGAAATGTGTATTAGGATGTAAAGTAATGTAAATATTGTTATACAATTTAAAAAACAAAGTGTCAGACTATTAAGATCATGTACTCCTTGACATTATATCCAGCCAATTAAAATCTGGCATCGTACTTGTCCCAACTCTTATTCATATTATTTAATATTATTATAGAGGGACTCTAAGTTAAGAGTTACCTGTCAGTTTGAGAAAATGCTTTATTTTCAAATTCAAATATGTCTACTTATTAACGAGTAATTAATATAATAATGTACGTTTTGCTGTTGTGTAAATTAACTGCCATACAAGTGGTGTAAAATATAAATTCAAAATTCAATTTATTGGTATAGCCCCTCTATTTCAAATAGTAGCGACATCCTGGAGCAAACCTGACACAAACTTTAATAAACAAAAAATTACTACATGCATGGTGTAGCGGGAATTCCATGAAAAGTTGTTCAAAATTACAATTATGGAGGTATATATCATATTAATATGGTCTTTTTCACAGAACATGAATTTCCACTATCAAATTAATGTGAAATTGTAAGTATTTTTGTTCATGATTATTTTTAAACCTAAGATTTATTGTAAGACGGAATGTCAAATCTGGTAACATTCAGTGTCGCCAACATCGTTCTGGTGCTTTTGCTCCAACGGTGAGATCAATCGTTGTCGCTACTATTTGAAAATAAAGGGGCTATATTTATTGGTACCACGAGATCATTTGAATTTATAATTAAAGTTGGCTGTGATTTTTAAATTAGATTGGCAACACTAACTGTTCACTTCACAGTTTGATTTGAATTGTCAAAGTGACGCTCCAAAATGTTTAATCTAGAACATAAAATTGCATAACCTCTAATTTACACAGCGAGTCAATTGGCAGGATCGCCAAACGTATAAAAAAATTCCCGCCTACTTTAATTTTAAATTTAAATGATCTCACGGTACTTTTTTACATCAAATAGCTTTGGCTTTGAGGGAAGTAGTTTAAGGCCAAATTTGGTTTAAAATGAAGAGAATAAAATTAAATTTTTTCAAGTAAATTAAGCGTTTCTACAAATTTCGCTTATGTGGAAATATCTTTCTAACCAAAACGAACGAATACAAAAATTAAAAAATATACGTGCGTCTTCTCCATTCCTTTTTTGTATGCTCGGTGTTCGTGCTAATTTACACTAATACAAAACTTGCTCGGTGCAAGGGCAATATTAGTGCGTATAAATCGAAAACGCTATTAGCGTACCGGAAAACACCGAAAAGCAAAATCGAATATTTGCACGGAATGATGAGTTTTATATGTCAGTGTATATAATTCGAATCGCTACGATGCTACAAATTTGTTTGACTTTCATAATTATTATAAAAAATTTATTAGGATAATTTAATAATAAGTTATTAAATAAACCATTATATCCTGTAATCTTCTTGCAAACGAAATGTCGTTAAGTGGAGTTTGCAAAATAAAACCAGAGTAAGTTCAAGTTATCATACCTTTATATTTTGTACAAAAACATAACCTCTACTAACATATCCCATGTGGATTGTTCAGGTACATCATTGAAGAACATATTAGCGAATTGAGTCTGCAATGTGTATCTGAAAAAGATAAAGAAAAATTGAAAAATGATGAATCTAATGACAAGAGTGAAGAACCACCAGAGAAAAAACAAAGACTTACGAAAGCTGAGAAAAAGAAGTTGCGTGGACAAAATAAAGCACGACCAGCTACTTTTCGAAGAAATAAAGAATTAGAATTATGCAATACTTTAATACACTTACGAGAAGGTGAAGAATATGAAAAATGTAATAAGAAAAACTGTACATTTATGCATGACATTCAGGAATATTTGAAAAATAAACCTGAAGATATTGGTAGTATTTGAAATATTTTTGCTGTTTCTCAAATTAAATTTTAATATTTAGATGAGGAGTGCCCTAATTTCAAAACATCAGGGTGTTGTAGTCGTGGTTTAACATGTAGATTTGGTAAAGCACATATTTCAACAGATGGTAGAAACATTGTTGATGAAGAAAAACAGAAAGCATTTACAGCTATTGGTTTGCATACAATTAATAGCCTTTCGTATGATCTGCAAAATTCATTGAGGAAGCGACGATATGATTTTAATTTAGCTGAAGCGATTGTAAAGTACAATGATAAACAAAAAGCAAATGTAAGTAATATTTAGTTTTGTTACCTTCTATAAAATCCCAAACTTGGGTTAACTTTTTAATTTAAATTTTGCCAGTGGGGCAGACATATTGACTAATGATTTATAAAAATGAGGTTACGAGTATGTACAACAATAATGATAACTTGATCATTAGTTTTTAAAAAAAGAATCTACTTTAATAGGTGGAATTACAAGTACTTTTACGAATGCTTTCGATAGTTAATCTTAAGAGTTAAGGTATGTACGCAGTTGTGTGTTTATATAGTTGCATACATCCGGCAACAGATGAATAAAACAACTCCCTTTTCTGAAGTGTTTTAGAGGTGCGCATAAATTTGACAGTTGACATTTGTTTTATAGTGTTGGCTAAACTTAAGGAGCCTTCCTTATAGTTATTTACATGCATGTACATCTAACGTGGATTGAACCTGTACAATTTTACAAGAAATGCATATTCATAAACATTTTTCACTGAGTTATAATTTATTTATGCATGTTAATTTTATAAGCATGCCGACTCTAGTTTAAGTTACGCTTAAAGTGACAAAAGCAATTTTACTGTCGTAAAATCTGCCTTTTTTGTCAATTTAGTAAGATGGATTTATATATCGTAGAGATTCAGAATCTATTAGAAGCTGGTATCGAGAAATAGGCAGCCCAGGGATGGCCAAAGTTTATAAAAAGAGGCAAGACCCCTGTGATACATAATATGGGAGATGTTATTAGTTGTAAATTTGCGTTCAGAAACACGCACATCTTTCTTGTTTTTATTCATCCAATATCAGATAACACTAAAAAATTTACTGGAATGGTGGATAGTGTTTAATGTTAGGTATAACTTGTACATAACATAAATCAATTTATTTCGATATCACATAAATACACAATTTTCTATTTTGAAACATAAAAGGTATTCTTTATAAGAAAATTACATTACGCCTTGTAATCAGCGATGCTAATATACCGTATTTACTCGAAAATAAGACCCTCTTTTTTTTTGCTAGATTTTTGCTCTAAAATGTGGGAGGGTCTTATATTCGAGTCGGGTTTTATAATTGAGTATAAAAATATATATTCAATAAAAAGTGAAAACAATGAGCGTGACTGAGTAATGTTTACCAGTATTTATAACAAAAGTTGTATTACAATACAATAACATCTAAAATAGCGTTCTGTTGTTTAATAATATAACATCTCGCCCGGTTGTCTGCATTTTAGCCGATATTGATGCAAGTAAACCTATGCCGCCATTGTGAAACCCGCGATAAGCAAAGTTTATTGACTGCAACAATTACAGTAATTACGAAAATTATGAAATAATATGTAATTATTGTTAGCTTAGTACCTAATCAGAATCCCCGTTGTCGTCATCACCCTCTGTAAAATCATCATTAACCTTTATAATATATTTTTTTTATAACAATGGTTTTACAAATTAAGCTTGACAACTTACAGGGTCGATATTAGTGAAAAACCCAGTGATGGCAAAAACATTTCTAAGAAATTCATTTAAGCCTATCATAGTAGGGACTGAAGAATTGTAACCTCTTAAGTACCTACCTGATTGTTAACAATAGTAGCACCTTAATCTTTCCAGTAAATGTGCCAAATTTTATTATCTAGTGGAGTGACATCTGACACTTTTTGAATGAACTGCCTACAATATTAGAAGTTTTCCTGGAATTCAGGTAAACTGCTTCCACAAAGGCTGTTTCCGCAAAGAGATAAAGGGTAGAATTTTTTCCATGAAATAATTAACGGAGTTTGTTAACAAAATAAAACTGAAAAATGTTCAATATCTTATATTACTTACTAAATTTTTAAAAGCTTTTTTAAAAATTCGCTCCAAAATATAAGGGGGTCTTATTTTCGAGTAAATACAGTATTTTACTAAAACCTAAAGAATTACTTGATTGTAACAGTAATCCTTTTCAGTAAAACTGAAACCATCATGAAATAAGCATTAAACTTGTAAAATTTCACAAAAACGATCTCGGGACCGAACTTTTCAATGAATGTAAGGAGCTTATAAAAGATGATATAATTAAGAGTTTTTTTCTGGCGAGATAATCTAAAATGCACGTTTTTTTATTAATAATAGCCTTTATTTAGTGTAAATGTTTGTGTACAAATGAATACACAACACAAATACATTTTTACGTTCTTTAATAACATTCGAAAAGAAACAAAAGACAAATCAAACTTTTAAAAAGAACATTTTCATAATTTCGGTGTCAGATTCAATTTTTATTGTTTACTTAACAAACCACAAATAACAGAACAGAAGAAAAAAATTCTAGCTTGAAAACAATTTTTTTAATTTGTAAAAAATTGTTTGCGTTACTTTTTGCTAATACGGTCCTGTTATATTTTACATCAATTTGTTATTATTAGTTAATAAATCTTTCAGTATTGGAATAACCAAAACATTGTAAAATGATATGTATTAACCTGCAGAGTTGACCAGAAATTCGGAGAACGCCCGAGTTAAAAACACGAATATTGCTCACGGTCAAGTTTTCTTTTTTATAAACAATGACATATTACCGTAATAAGCGTTTTTGTTGCAATCATCATCAAACTAATTGTTCTTATTATCAAGAGCTTATTCGAAGGTGTTTTCCGTTTTAAATAAAATGGACCAATGGTAAAAATTGCTCTTATTTAATAAATCGTTCTTTAATTTATATTAATTTAACTAATGTTAACAATTTTTATAAAAATTAAAATTAGCTTAATTTTAACAATCTTATGAAAAATGTTCAAAATGTCCCATATTAGAGTGCAAACAAGCTCCTAAACGTCTTTCGAAATTATTCATTATTCCAGGTAGAGTAGCAATTTAAGTTAAAATTTTCTTGTCCAAGATTTCAAAAGAAGTGAGCCTTTAGTTCTGTTATTTGGGGTTTGTTAAGTAAACAATAAAAATTGAATTGCACCGTAATTATGAAAATGTACTTTTTAAAAGTTTGATTTGTAGTTTTTTTATTTTCGAATGTTATTAAAGAACGTAAAAATGTATTTGTGTTGTGTATTCATTTCTACACAAACATTTACACTAAATAATGACTATTATTAATAAAAAGACACAAGCATTTTAGATTACCTGGCCTGAAAAAACTCTGAATTACCTCATCTTTTATAAGCTCCTTACATTCGTTGAAAAGTTCGGTCCCGAGATAGTTTTTGTGAAATTTTACAAGTTTAATGCTTATTTCATGATGGTTTCAGTTTTACTGAAAAGGATTACTGTTACAATCAAGTAATTCTTTAGGTTTTAGTAAAATATATTAGCATCGCTGATTATAACGCGTAATGTAATTTTTTTATAAAGAATGCCTTTTGTGTTTTTTAAATTAAATTCAACGTGCCCACACAAATAAAAATCGTTCTTTAATTAACTTACCTTATTATTGGGAAATCAAATGTTCTCTTTTAAAACAAGATGTTTTTTTTTAAAGCTGTTAATTAGACCTTGAATTTATTTTAAAATAAACAAACTGCAACATGAGCAAAATGGACATGTGTTTTATTTAAGAATTTATTCAAGATCAAAAATCTGATTCGGAGTATTTTGTGGGATAGACAAAATCGTGTTTTATTGACAAATTATTTCAAGTTCAACGAACTACAATCCTCAGCATTATTAAGGAGAATGTTGAGCAGAATGTGCACAACCGAATTCAAAACTTGAACCTTAAATAACTTGGAAAGTAATCATTTTAGAAAAAAAGTTTTCTCTACACATCATCCACTATCTCTTATTCAGGTATTGTTTGTTGTATTTGGGACACTCTGGTATATACTTTTCAAATTCATAATGAAATCTTTACTACAAAGGGAAACTTTTGGTGTAAGGATCTTCTGATATTTTTGTTCATTGGCCCATTAATATTCGGACTCATTCTTTGAATATTTACGATGTGTACACCACTTACTATACTCTGATGTCTGTTTAAAGTTGTCATGTCAGTACCTAATGCAGATGCCATTAGGCTTCTGCTTTTTTTACTGTAAGAGAATATTTAATACTGTGAAACTTAGCACCATTTGATTTTTAAGAAATAGTTAGAATGTTATAGATCATTTAAAGCTTTGCAAATATTGTTTCAATCTAAAATAAACAATTTTGCAAATGTTCTTAAACAATACAGGGTGTTTTGGAAAAGATGCCTTTCCCGTTAAAGGGCAATAGAGAAACATGTGTAGAGTAACATCTTACTAACAATTTCCTGAAATGCCCCTTTCAAATGACAACCCCCCTTATAAAAATAATAGGCACGCCACTGCAACATAGTAGATAAAATTGTATGAAAATTATGCCTATTAAATAGTACATACTTTTAAAAGTCATCAAAAAAATAATCATAATAAACCCAAGCCGGATAAATGAATTCTTCGAAATTGCAAGCAAAACAAAGGATTAGGACGTGCTTTTAAAACGTTTTAGCTAAATAATAAACAAGTCATTTTGACCATCTGTAAATAACTGTTGATGACTCAGATCTTTGAAGCTTGTAATTTGCAGTATGCAGTTTGTAGTCAACTTTCTTTGTGTTAAGGTGGTCGTGAACTTGAGTTTCGATTACATATTAATACACGTTTTAAGTGGGTATTCCACACGATGTTTTGCCACGCAGTTTCCCCATTTAGGACAAAACGGCGGGGAAACTGTCAAGAAAAGCTAAAACAAATTGTTGGTTACATTACAGTTTATATTAGTTTAGAAAGAGGTTATTGGTTTTAAAATTCATTTACAGATCTTTTTAATCGAGTTGATAAATAAACTAATAATAATCAAGATATCTGATTCACGTTATTATTCTAAACATTTTATAACTGAAGTTATTGAAATGTATAAAGGTTTTCTGTGTTTATGGAAAGTCAAGAGTAGTGATTATAAAAACAGAAACATTAAATGATCGTCTATGCTGTTACTACTCACTAAGGCGGCTACTCCTACTAAACAAAATATGTATTATAAGTATAATAATAAGAGCTGTAGGAAAACTGGGAGAGAAGATGCAGCTAAAACAATACAACAAAACAACAAACAAAACAACATGTGGAATAGCAAATTTTTTAAACATCTTCCCCGGCTGCTTCCCTGCTGGGGAAACTGAACCTCTTCCCACGTGGCAAAACATCGTGTGGAATACCCACTTTAGAATTAATAACTTGAGTGAGGTGGTGTTACGTGTTTAATTAATCATAGTTAGTTACTGTTTAGATTATGGCAGAACTAAACACGCCTGCTGAATGTACGGAACTTTTCAAATCAACCATTTTCAAAAAGTACACTCCATATACCGCGAGTGCAATTTTGTCAATGGCTATTGGAACGCAAACAGGAAAATCGCTAGTTTGCACAAATGTTTTACTCGGGCGGGTGTTTACACGCCTACATTTTCTGGTCAATGAAGTGTTTGACGGACCCCCTCTATTGAGCACCACTACACTTTGACTTTCGACAGGTACGGGAGTTTTTACTCATTTTGTTAAAATGACATTCGTAAAATGAAAAACAGGCAATGTTTCCATCACAATTAGGTCAACGAACGTATGTTACATTTTATTTACCGACCTTAATAAATGATCAAGTCATCAAGGTAGTGAGTCACTAGGCAATCGCTGCTAAAATTCAATTCTGTTGTTTCTGTAAATTGATACGTATGTAGCGGAGGTCAGTTACTATTATTTGCTTTATCAGTAATTCAGGGTCAACATCTTACAAACAATCCATAGTCGACTCGTGACTTGTAAAAAATACGGAAAAATCCGAATTTTTTTTTATTTTTTATTTTATGAGTTTTGGGGTCTCTATATGGTCACCTTTCACCCCCTTAAAGCATTGCAATTTGTCTGGAACACCCTGTATAGAAAGTGGTAAAAGTGCAACTAATCTTAATAAACAGTTTAGTTCAAAGAATGTTACCCGATACTCTATAATTTTTACACCAAAACTAACAAATAACATCATTTATCTGAGATAAGTTATTTTCTAATTAAATTATTTTTTTTAGAATAAAAAACCAGCAGATACTACAACAGATGCACCATCTTCAATAACAGAAGAGAACAAACCTTTAGAAACAGAAACTAAACCTAAAAAATTATCTGGCACAATTACCAATGAAGACATTATAAAATTATTGAACAGAGAAAAACACAAAATCAATTGGAAAGAAAAACTATTTTTAAGCCCTCTAACTACAGTAGGAAATTTACCTTTCAGAAGGATATGTAAGGAATTTGGGGCCGATGTAACCTGTGGAGAAATGGCAATGTGTTCAGCTTTATTACAGGGTGCACCACAAGAATGGGCTTTAGTAAAACGACATCATACAGAAGATATTTTTGGAGTGCAATTATGTGCTAACAATCCTCATCTTTTAACAAAGTGTGGACAATTATTAGAAAAAGAAGTTGATATTAATTTTATCGACTTAAATTTAGGATGCCCTATTGAATTAGTATATAGGGAAGGAGGTGGATGTGGTTTATTGAGACGTCCAAGAGTTCTAGAAGCTTGTGTACGTGGCTTAAGTAATGTTTTGACTATACCGCTTACAGTAAAAACTCGAACAGGAATTTATAATAATGAAAATGTTGCCCACACTTTGGTAAGAATATTAAGCATAATGTCGACTTCATATGAAAAGTGCATAATATAAAAGATTTTAACGTCATCTGGTTAAATATTGCTTTTTCTATAAACGTGAAAAATTCCAAAAATAATTAGTAGATGTCACTTAAATAACAAAAATAAAATCAGGCACAAGTGCAAAAGCATCGACAACAACATGAAAAGTGTTACATTTCTTGTAAATAGTCTTTTCGGACTTATGCACTTTTGATGTGAAGTCGACGATTAAGTAATTTTTGTATTTTTAAATAATTTTTAATAGGTCAAGAAATTTGGTGAATGGGGTGCAAGTTTAGTAACAATACATGGAAGATCAAGAGAGCAACGTTATACCAAATCAGCTGATTGGTCTTATATAAGACAGTGTGCCCAAGAAGCAACACCTTTGCCGGTGTTAGGAAATGGCGATGTATTAAGCTATGATGATTACAAGACGGCTCTTGAAAGTTGTCCTGAATTAACAGGGGCTATGATTGGAAGAGGTGCCCTTATAAAACCATGGCTGTTTACAGAAATTAAAGAACAAAAACTCTGGGATATTTCTAGTTCAGAAAGATTTGATATTATAAAGAAATATGTGAATTATGGATTGGAACATTGGGGATCTGATACTAAAGGTGTAGAAAATACAAGAAGGTTTTTGTTAGAATGGTTGTCGTTTTTATATAGGTATATACCAGTAGGAATTTTAGAACATCCACCTCAAAAAGTCAATGAGCGACCACCACGCTTTAGAGGCAGAGATGATTTGGAAACATTAATGGCTTCACCATCTGCTTCCGATTGGATTCAAATTAGTGAAATGTTATTAGGACCTGTTCCAGATGGGTTTCAGTTTTTACCTAAACATAAAGCTAATTCTTATGGTTAAGAAAATAAAAATTGTAGAAAATATTTTGTTTTTGTAATTAATTATAAAACAATGTACAATTGTTAAATAAAATAATTACTAATATAAAATTGATAATATTTTAACAATCAAACTATTATACAGGAGAGTTCTGCTAGAGAAAAGTGATAGTTAATTTGTGGTCTAGTAATTAAAATGGCTTATGTAATTTAATCTAGATTTCATTTTGGATCTTATTACTGCTAGACACAACTAAATAAGTACCACCTTTCTAAGCAGTAGCTTTTTGTTTATAATATTCCAGTTAAATCTATAAATAAAACAATAAATTAGGAAACAAAAAATTCTTATGATCACTGACAATAGTGCATTAGTGTCAGCCTTGCTGTAATATTCATCGCTTGTAACTCTGTAAGCAACAATTTGCAAGCATATGGCATGGTAATTGTTGAAACATGTCCAGAACTTTTACAACTGTTGCACCAACCACAATAGCCTAGTCTTCCACAATTGTTACAGACGTCGACTTCACATTGATCACTGGATACCATTAGTCTTTCAACTAACATCATGCTGAAACAAAGGAAAATTTTATTTGATAAATTCAATAATCTAATATTGTAAATATTGATTTTTAGAAGTAGGAAAGACATACGATCTTTAGCTAAGAGGATATTATAAAGTAAATCTAGTTAAAATTTAAAAATACTAGAAGTCATAAAGGTTTCCAATGAGTTGTAGCTTCTCTTTGGTTCTTTTCAAATATTGCATAACTGTTATATTACTACTATTTTTTTCTACTACTATCAATTTTTTTCTAGAGACCTCCGACTTTGAAAGCATATTGCTCATAAACTACTGAACCAAACTACATATTTAAAAACAAGCAATTAGTAAATTTATTTCTACATATAACATTAAAATATATTTCTAAGTGCTATACTTTTGTTTTTATCGGATAATATGTAACAATAAAAGGTACCCATTTTTGGGGACAATTTCATTAAGAGTAAATTAAATCATTTTTTCTCAGAAAGTATAGGGTAACAGAGGCTTCTAATGCCAGTGGCGTTTAAGGCCAAGTAAGCACAAGTTTTATTAACATTTGTGTAGAATGATATACAGTGTGGGATTAAAGTATGGCATAATAAAAAAAAAAAGCAAACTCAACCTTTTTTTTTTAAAGCTGAGACACGTCAATTTTATTTTTTTAAATATACATTAATATGTGCGATTCACCTTCCGACTTTCATTTGTTTGTCAGTTATGACGTCATTACAAAAAGATTTAAATGACAATATAGATTTTTAGTAGTGGAATCCGATAGTGATTTTTCTTCCCTTTATGATCATGCAAATAAATCATAAGGTTATGCATAACAAAAATATTGAGAAAAATCGAGCTGAATTATCGTATTTAGTAGGAAATGATTCTAAAATAACAGAAAAACTAGATTTTCTCATAAACTATGCAGAATTTCGATATATCCATTAGGCAAACATACTTAGAATAAGTGTAGAATCAAAACAGTAAAAATATACAGGGTGTTCCATTGAAAATAAAAAAGTTGATGGTAACCACAGCAAAATGACTCACCCTGTATACACAAAACTATTACAAAATTAAAATTTGTTTTACACCAACCAACTTTGATATTTAACTTTTTTTCGTAACTTACTGTTTCCAAGATAAGGTACAGGATCATCTTGCATGGGCCACCCTGTACAATACCTACATAAAGTTTGGATTACAAATACCAAATTTTGGACAATGACGATCAATTTACACAACTAGTAGGACTGTTCGGGCTATTAGATGTGTTCGGATTATTCATACATTACTGAACCAACATTAAATGTTCAGCTTGATTTTTCTCAGAACTTTTGTTATGCAACCTAAAAATCTATATTGTCATTTAAATCTTTTTGTGATGACATAACTAACAAACAAATGAAAGTCTGAAGGTGAATTGCACATATTAATGTATATTTAAAAAAATAAAATCGACGTGTCTCGGCTTTCTACAAAAAACCGGTTGAGTTCACTTTTTTTTTAATATTCCATACTTTAATCCCACACTGTATATTTACCTAGTACTCATTTGAGATGTATACATATGTATACAAAACTGTCTGATATGCAAAAAATAAATTATTTTAACTTAAAACCGTTTTATCTCAATTGTGGCCTATAACGCCATACGCTGATTGGCCAATAACACCAGGTGTTGATTTTTGATTTTAAAGTGAATTATTTAGCTTTATTATGATTGACACTTTAATTAAACAAAAAGATTATAGGTTAGCTATCAAAAGAATATATCCCATTGACAATCAAACAGAAGACACAAATTACATATCTATACCATATTTTGGCAAAATATCAGAAAAAATTGCACATATACTAAGAAAAACCAACAATTATAAAATAACATTTAAAACCAACACTAACACTTTTTCATTTTTATTTAATGCTAAAGACAGAACACATGATATCATGAAATCGGGCATTTACCGTTTAAATTGTTCTTTTTGTAGTTCGGTATATATTGGACAAACACTTCAAAATTTTGACATAAGATATAAAGAACACGTACGTCATTACAAAGATAAACATCCTGAAAAATCGAATTACGCCAAACACCTTTTAGAACAAAATCACACAATGACTCCTCAAAATAATATTAAATTCCTACATTTTTGTAATAACAAACGCAAATTAGACATTTTAGAAGCCTTTGAGATATACAAACACAAACTCAGGGTACCTTTAATGAATGAACAACTTGAGCTCAGTAATTCTCCGTTACTGGAAGTATTAGATGTTTAATTATGATTTTTATTATTATTATTATTATTTTATCTAGTTACCTATTTTGTATCTACCTTAGCGACGTGTTTGTTTATAATTATATTACCTTTGATAATGACAGCATAGCTGTCGAAACAATATTGTCAGGTATATTTTAATAAAACTGTGAAACTTTTAATAATCTTTATTTATTTCATTATTATGTTTAAATAGCATTCATGCATGAAAAATACTTAAATCCACGTTCTCATTGTTTGACACATTGTTTTGAGTGCCATGTTGAGGTTACGTGACACAATTTAATATATACAATCAAATTACATTGTTGTTTTTAATTTCGAATACAAATTGATACTTTAATCATTTTAATTGTGAATTTACTTGATTAATTAATTTGTACATGATTTTTTCACTTACAAGGGAACATTATATGGGCCATTATCCCGAAACCGTGCATTTCCGGTATCCAGACACTTACAGCCAAACTATTTGCTAAAATATATAAAATTTGTTATATGTATTTCGATAGTTCCAATAATTGTCGATGAAGTTCAAGTAAAAAAATTATAGCCAAAACTATTATTTGTATTTTTATATTGATTTAAAGATGCTAAAACTAAAGACCGTCACGCGTAATCACCACGAATTACCAACTTTAATTAAGTACTCTGACGAAATGTAGTGTTACAAGATTATTTAGAAAGGCAAAACTAAAAAAAAAAAAAACAAATGAATTTAGGATACTACAGATTTTAAGGCTACTTTATGTCTACTCTTTTACAAAATGCATATTTATAGTTGTAACCGCGTCATGACTCGGGACCATCACATAGTAAAATCTGATTTCAAAAAGTACGCCATTTCTTCAAGGTATAATTCTTCATTTCATAATAAATTTTTTCAAAGCCAGTGGTGTGTTGTATGTGATAAAAACATGTAGCTTTTCGTAAAACAAATAGCGAAGTTTTAAAGACATTTTAAAAAGTAACTTTTTTGTTTCATATACTTACTTTTTTCTAGACTGTCACTATAGTTATTGAGTCTTTTATTAATGTTAGAAATATTTTTCTTGAAGTATTGTCTTGTCTTTAAATAGAGGTTGCTAATTCTAATCTAAAAACATCAAATACACCTGTACTTAGTTTTTAGCGGGAGATTTATTGATTAGGTTTCGAGACCGTCACACTCAGGACGGTCGCATAACCGTCACACTACGACAATATAGTATGTTGGCTAGGTGCAGAAATAAAACAGGAAATAGAATTATTGTCGATTTTCTACAGCGCCAGCATTCTGGAAATTTTATATGGGCATCGCCAAAAGATGTTCAAAAACCCAAAGTTAAAGGATATGTTTTACGTCAGATTTCTGTTGAACGAAGTGCTTTAGTAATAACTATAATTAACGTAACTATTTTAATATGTCTTGATAATTATCAACAAATACATAATGACTAGATAATCGATTTCTTTACGTTTTGTTCAAAACTAATTGCATGGCGGTATTACCGGTATAATACCTGGTTTTTTACGTTTGATAGGCGTAAAGTATGGCCCTCATTTAAATTTATATTTCTAAAGACTTCTTCTCAGTAAAATTGTTAAAAATTTCCTGCTAACCACTTCATTTTTTTCCAAAAGGTAGGACTGAAAGTGCACGGGTTTTGGATAATGGCCCATATAACTGACGTGAAGCAATTTCAAATATTTTTAAACAAAAGTAAATCCAAAATAAGGAAAGACCTGTTTCTGCATTTAATCTAATGCGACTTACTTTAAAAAATAAAAAATTAACACAAATAAGATGTAACTTATTTACTTGGAATAAAAAGGTTACCTGCAATAGATACGGTGGTTGTGTGATAAGAGTAGCTGCTTTACAAACGGTTGCACTGCGTTCGCTTCCCACTAACTGCATTACTCTTTTTTTTTTTACATTAAATTTTTGAAATCCCCTTGTTAAACCTGTTTTTGATATATAAAGATGACTAGAAGCAGTGAGTGGAATTATAGGCTGCATCGGAGGCCTATAATGCCATTTGTATATAAAAATATATATCATGTTTCTAAAGCTTAGGAGTCAGGCTATCCGAACATATACTGCCCTGCTAAGCGAAAAGGTCGTATCTGCAAAACTGCAATGTAGAAATGTATTATATAAAATGTTAATGTAAGCTAAGAAAAAATATGGTATATTTCCGAGTTGATGTTTTGCAGATACGACCTTTTCGCTTAGCAGGGCAGTATAGCGCTTATTTAAATGAATCAGTTTATTATCAATAACATTCAACCAATAAAAAGAGGCGTTATAAGCCTCCGTTTAGCTAAATCAACACATTTCATATATAGGCACTATTTTCCTCAAAGAAACGTTCTTAATTTTAATGATAAAAATGCAATAACAAAAAATGATTTTTCGTCCAAACTGCTGGTCACTAAAAATCGTTTTGTTATTTAATGTACTTGTGGTACTTTGATTACTGAATTTTTTGTTTCATTCTGGGTAGTTTGTTTTAAAATCTCTTAGCAGGCGCCTACTATGTCGCTTAGTTAATTGTTATGCAATCAACACTTAGTCGACCGAGATCAAATAGCGTTTAGGAGCCTACACTGTTGCCAGTTTTAAGAATCTAAAACTGCTTATATCTCTTAAAGGAGCCATCGGAGAAGAAAATCACTTTCAAAAGATACATGGCCGGTTTCAGAAAGCTTGATTAAGTTCTGATTAACTTAATTGTCATTAAATTTGAAATCCAGAAATTTTATTGGCTGAGATTTAACAGACCTTGAATTTTATCCAATCATATTTCTAGATTTCAAATTTAATCACAATTAAGTTAATCAGAGTTTAATCAAGCTTTGTGAAATCGGCCATATGCTTAAATTAGGGACAAACCGATCTTTCCAACCTTTTTTTTGAATCTCACTATAGATACATATAAAATAGCCATGGTTAATAGGAATGAATAGATTAGTCTCTATACTTTAACGGTGAATACAAGAAATTAGTCACATTCGTAATCACACTGGAATAAATAAATACGACCCGAAGTGAGATAAGATAAAGAGTGCAAATTTCACGTTGCTAAAAATTCAGTGACGTACTACGCTAGAACCAACAGATTTTCATTGCTGATTTTACATTTATTTTTAGTTCAAATCAGTTTGTTCCACTACTGAATCTTTATATTACAATTATTGTTTATTTTATCATTTAGATTAGATCACCCACCCATTATGATTTGTGATGACTCATTTCTTGTATTTATGGTTGAACTATAGTTTTGGAAGCAAGGGACAGTAGTAGAGAATTTATATATTGCAAGTTTTCAAGTTTAACATTATTACCTTGCACCATATCCAATCAGACAATCACGTTCCATCTCACCCAATCTCAAACCTCCATCTCTGCTTCTACCTTCAGTTGGCTGCCTTGTTAAAACTGCTCTAGGTCCACGAGCTCTATGAACAAAATATAATTTTTAAGATTGTAATTAATCAATTATTATTAACAAATCAACCTTGCATGCATTTTATCTTGCACCATGTGCTTTAATTTTTGATAATACACTGGACCAGAATAAATATAAGCTTCCAATGGTTCACCGGTAATACCCGAGTAGAATACATCTTTTCCTTGATAATTAAAACCATGCTTTACTAATTCTTCACTTACATCTTGCACTTTGGAACCTCCAAATGCTGTTCCATAATGAAATTTACCTAATACAGAAAATTTATAATTTTATGTGTACTAAAAATTTTAATTACTGTATATAAGACCTTCAACAAGTCCTGCTTTTCCTGATAAAAGCTCTATTAATTTCCCAACTGTCATACGAGATGGGAAACCGTGGGGATTCATAATTATATCTGGACAAATGCCGTATTCATTAAAAGGCATATCTTCTTGTTCTACAACTAGTCCTAAAAACAAAAAATTATAATTACAAAGATGAATATCAATGTTAAGTTGGTAACATACCAACAACACCTTTTTGGCCATGCCTTGAACTAAACTTATCTCCTATCTCAGGTCTTCTAGTCTGCCTTAGCAAAATCTTTATAAGACCAGAATCTTCTTCATTTGTTGAAACCATTACTTTTTCAATATAACTCGGTTCTATATTTCTATATGATGCAGACACATCTTTATATTCAACATTACTAGTACCTGCTGATGTACCAGGTACAGCAGAAGATACTGGTGCTGATTTATTTACAAGAACCTAAAAAAAAATATTAAATAACTGGAAAACATGACCACTGAAAGAAATAATACCTGTCTGTTTTCAATCATTTCACCTGGTGCAACAATTCCATCCGAATCTAAAATACTATGCTTCCAAATTACTTTATTGGTACTTGGATCAATTAATGGTCCTTGAACTCTGTCAAACGTTTGATTGGCATAACGCTTTAAAATGCATTTAGAATTTCTATAAACTAGGCAACGACCAAAACCTCTATCTACTGATGCTTTATTAATTATTAAGGCATCTTCTATGTCATAACCACTGTAACTCATTACCGCTACTGTTGCATTCTGACCAGCAGGTAATTTATCAAAACTAGTCAGTTCTATGGTTTTAGTCTTAACAATTGGTGCTTGAGGATGTACTAAACTATACAAAAGGGTGTCTATACGATTCCTTTGATTATAACCAATGGTACCTGAAAATAAATTAGTTTAGATAAATCAAATGTTTCTAAAGGTATTTATCTGAAGAATTGTAATGTTGTAACGGCGCTAGGAGAAGTCGTCGTGTTGTAGTGGTCAGACGTAGCCAACCAAAATTACATCGAAGCAGTTATAAAAAATTATTTTGTCACAGAGCAATAGATAAGTTTTGTCATATGGCATTGTGGTAAATGATAAATGTCAAACTGCATGTAGTTTAAAAATGTGAATGTATTGGAGTAATATAAATACAGGTTTTGATGCCGTAAAGTTGTTGACATGTCACACTGCAATTTTATGCATGGCCTAACAAAAAACCAATGCTTTGAAGAGATGAATAGCGTCCATCCTTAAGGATTCTAGTAAGATTGTTTATTTAATTCCAAGAAAAAAACTATAGCTTGGACGACGATCCAAGGTCAGCTGATAAAAGCATGGAGGATGTAAAAGACCTGTTGGAAAATGACCTGCATGTGACAAACAAGCAGATAGAAGAAACTCAAATGAAATGCAACAAGTGTTCATTCTACACAAGCATTTGCATGTATGCAAGTTTTGTTCACTATGGGTAACCCATTTCATGACTAACGCTATGATAGAGCATAGTTAAATTCTGTAAAGACATATTAAAGAAATTTAATCTTGGCCAAACAAACTATGTCAATTCAATCGTAACATGTAGTGAATCCTGGCACAATATACCTACAAAATTGCAGAGCAGAGCATGGGTGTTTGAAGCTGAGGATCCTCTAACGTTGGTCAAACAAACATTTGGTGAAGAAATGAATGGTTGCTGTTTTTCTTAACACAAATGGTACTGTTACTCTTAATAGACAGAAGATTGTCACAGCTTCGCGGTATATCGAAGAATTTCTCCCTTGAGTGCACCAAGATAATACGCCGGCACATTGTGCAACAAAAACTATGGACCCTTTTAAAGGAAACAAAGATCAAAATAACAATAAGAAACAAAACAAGTTTCATAACACATATCAGTGTATGCCTATAAGTATATACAGTGAACCACTTGAAGCCAGTCTTCCTATAAACAAGTGCACTCCATTGTATGGAGTTTTTGTGAGACGAGAGTACCGGCAAGAACAGCTCCGCCCACGGTAAAAGTAAATTGAGGTTTTAATAGCGTTAAGGTGAATTAAAATAGCGTTCAAGTGAATTAGAATAAGTGTATGTGCGTAAGTAAAGACGAGAGGTATAAAGAACCGCAAAACCTGAATCGGCAGGAAAGAAAATTAACGGGTTTTCGTATGTAAACATTGATAGTGATAACGGACAGGTCGTGACCTTTAAAGAAGAAGTCGTCCGAACACGTAAAACCGGTCGCCGCGGAGGTAGCGCGCATAAATTCAAACGGCGAGTAACTGAAAATTCGAGTAGAAAGTAATAAAGTAGAATTTAACTTAGTTTGATGGAAAAAGAAGAGACAAAATTTAGAAGACCTAGAGCACATAGTACAGTCAGTATTAAAGAATATTTTAAAAGGAAAAGAGAATTGGAAGATCCAGAAGAGTTTAATAAGTGGGAGGAAGACCAGATAGCTTTTAGCAAAAGTGCAAAGATACAAAGGAGCCCACAAAAACAACAAACAGGTGAAGTAACTCAAGACACCCCAAAGAGAGAAGAAGAATTAGAAGAAATGGAGGCTGTGCTGAAAAAGTTAGATGAGGTTAAGGAAGAACTAAAAAGAGAAGCTACCAAAAAACACACGGATGTCATGGCTGAACTAGGAAAGGTAAAAGAAGAATTTCAGGCGGCAAAAGAAAAATGGGAGAAGGAAGCAGAAGAATGGAAGCGACAAAAGGAGATAATGGAAACGAGAATTAGTAAACTCGAAAACAGGCTAGGAAAACAAGAAAAAGAGAAACGTAGGAATAATGTGGTAATAAAAGGGATGTCAATAGGAGAAAACCAGATTGAAGGAAAACTCGAACAGTTATTATTAATGGATAAACTTAAATCCACTGCAAAAGTTAAAAAGGCATATAGTATGAAAGGGAAGGATGGAAAACAAATAATAATAGCAGAGATGAGCTCGTGGGACGACAAAAAAGAGGTCATGAACAAGAAAAGTATACTAAAAAGCACAGACATTTTTATTGATAATGATTTAACAGTAGAGAAAAGGAAAATTCAAGCACAATTATGGAAAATTATAAAGGAGGAAATAGAGAAAGGAAAGAAGGCGAAATTGGGATACCAGAAGATAATTATAAACGATGTAAGGTATGATTGGGAGTGCATTAAACAAGGGATAGGTGTACACCAGTCAAAAAACTAGAGGTGCAACAGATGGATGGATTAACGGAAACAAATTTGGCAATGAGAATGGCTGTGCAAAAAGGGGAGGAGGGTACAAGCAAGGGAACCAGGAAAACTAGAAGGCAAGAGTAGGAATAATAATATAATGAGAATAGCAACGTGGAATGTTAGAGGCACTTAAAGAGAAGGAGCAATGAAATTCTTAATACAAGAGGTCGGAAAATATGCACTAAATGTTGTTGCAATACAAGAAACTAAGCAAAAAGAGAATACAATACAAGACTTAGACCAGCATATAATGTTTAATAGCGGGAGCTCAGAAAGGGTAGGTATTTGGGGTAGGTTTCCTTATAAGGAAAAAATGGAAAAAAGCAGTGATAAGATTTGAAGCAAAATCAGACAGAATGTGTTACATAAGAATAAGAACAAAGTATAGAAAACTTAGAATCATAAATATCCATGCTCCGACCGAGAAGAAAAGGATGAATATTACGAGAAGCTGGAAGAATTATATAAGAAGATAGCGAATTACGACATAAAAATAGTAATTGGAGATTGTAATGCAAAAATTGGCAAGGATCAGATGTATCGGCCAGTAATAGGATAACACAGTAAGCATGGAGTATCCAATCAAAATGGAGAAAGACTAATAGAATTTGCAACAGGAAATAAAATGAGAATAATGAGTATGTATTTCATGCACAAAGATATACATAAGGGGACATGGGTATCCCCAGATGGGAAGACAGTAAACCAAATCGACCACGTAATAATAGAAGCCAAACATGCAAAAACCATACATGATGTCAGCTCCAGTAGGGAGGCTGATGCAAATTCAGACCACTATATGGTAAAAGTTATTTTAAAGATAAGTGTGCCAGATGAAAGTAAGAAGCCTTTGGAGAAGAGTACAAAATGGGATCCAATGAAGCTACAAAATCAACAACAACTCAAAGACTATCAAGAGATAATATCGAGAAATGTGGAAAAGAAAAATGGAAGAGAACGTAGATGTGAATCGGAAATGGCAAAGAATAGAAGAAACGATATGGGAAGCAGCAGAAGTAGTAAAGAAAGATAAAAACAATAATAAAGAAAAGGGATGGTTTGACACAGAGTGTGCAGAACTAATAAAACAAAGAGGAATAGCTAGGCTAAGGATGTTACAAACTCCAACAGAACTAAATCGAAGCAAAGGAAATGCAATCGAAGTACAAGGAAAAACAAAGTGATTTAAAGTAAACTTGCAGAAGGAAGAAGAGAGTTTATGGAGCAAAAGCTGGAAAGTATGGAATGAAAATACAGAAGGAAGGACGTAAGAAATTTTTACCAAGATATAAGAAAGGAAAAAAGAGGGTATCAAGTAAAAACCCAATACTATGAAGACAATGATGGTAATCTGATAGGAGGGAAAGAGGAAATTATGCAAGGCTGGGTGCAGCATTTCAAGAGTTTGTTATATGATGCTGTACTAGAAGAAGAGGAGGATACGAAGAATCAACTGGCAATACGAGCTGGAGAAACAACGAAACCAGAATTAGAAGAAATCATAGAAAAAATGGGGAATAATAAGAGCCATGGAGAAAATGAGATAGTGGCAGAATTCATAAAAAGTGGGGGGGAAGAACTTCATAGATTAATTTTTTATTTGATAGCAGAAGTCTGGGAGAAGGAGGAAATACCAAGCAGATGGGAAGAGGCAACGCTATGCACAATATATAAGAAAGGAGGTAGATCGAAATTCCAAAACTATAGAGGGATTGCACTTCTGGATGTAACGAACAAAGTTATGGCATCTAGGTTAAAAGAGAGGATAATGGAAGGGACTGAAGAAATCATAAAGGACTACCAAGGAGGTTTTAGGGCAGGAAGATCAACAGTAAACCAAGTACAGACATTGAGACAAGTGCAAGCTAAATGCTATGAGTGCAGAATATCGCTGTAGACATTATTCATAGACTTTAAGGAAGCCTACGATTCAGTGAACAGAAAGAAATTATATGAGATAATGGAAGAGTTTGGTGTACCAGCAAAAATAATAAGACTGGTAATGATGACACTGAGTGGTACGAAGTGTAAGATAAAAGCAGATGGAAGCAAAAGCGAGAATTTTAAAGTAAATAAAGGGCTAAGACAAGGAGTCCCAATGTCCACTGTATTGTTTAATTTAGTCCTAGAGAAAGTGGTCAGAGAAAGCGAAGTGAATACCAGTGGAACAATATACAGTAAGGGACTATACCAACGCATAGCGTATGCAGATGATGTAGTAATTATTGCTAGATCAAAGGTTTCAAATGAAATCCGGATTCCAAGTGGAATCCAGGCGCAATGTACAATTTTCTATTCTTTTAATTGAGTATTTATTTTGCCGACTAATTTTTCTACGGACACCCTAATGACTTTAATCTTACTTTCTCAATGTGACATATTATATGGATAACCCGCAACATCTATGCGGATTAATTATTTTTATCTTGATACTTTTTTTTCAGTATAAATGCATAGGATAAAATAATAAAAACTAGTATCATATTAGCCTTGCTGTCCTAGTCATTATGAAATCAATAGTACATAATAATAATTTTTATAGAATGTTATAGAAATAAAATAAAAACCGTCACTAATCTAGACTTAAACGAATTGATTTTTAAAAACGTTTATGCAACGTAAAGCTTTTTAAGATTTTATTGGAACAACTATATGTTTCTTTTGATTTTTGGCTTTTGGTAGGACTTAGTCAATTGCAATGACTATTTGTCAATTATTTATTGTTACCATAAATGGTAACTAATTTCACTAGAGACAAACTATTTTAATTTGTATATAGCAAGTTCAAATCCGGTTTTCAAATCCGGATTTCAAATCCGAAGTATTCGGATATCCGAACTTGAGATGTCGGATGCGTCAAATCTGGATTAACCGGATTTTTAAAATATCCGCATGTTTACAGCCCTATTGGTAACCTAATATCACCATTTTAAAATTATATGACCATATTAAAGACATGTGGAGACTTTTAAAAAGCAATAACAAATTTCAGTTCATCTTGATATAGGCAAACTGTGGCAATGCAGTAATAAAATCAGAATGTTGATATTTCTTGTGACAGTGTTTTCAAATTTTTTGAGAGTACAATATAGCATGAATTCTTATGCAATTCCAAAATTATCATCATATTAGGTAACCTTACCCTACTGCAAAATATTTTTATCAAGGCAATGTTTTTTTCATAAACTCAAACTTGAAAATGCTACAAACAGAAACGTTTTCATTTAAGTAAACTATCTCTGTTTACAAAAATTTAAACATTTTAGAAGATTTTCGTAATGAATAACTACTTACCCATTGCTTGTTTACCCATAGCACATTGGTAGGTATTTCTAGGTGACTGATTATGATGAGGGTACGGTATAAGTCCTGCACATACACCTAATAAGGTAAAGGTTGCAATTTCCAAGTGAGTAGTTTGTGATGTTACATCACGCTCGTAACATGCAATGAAACTATCATTTTCTTCATTAACATCAAGAAACTCGATTAATCCTGTGAAAGAAAAACAATTTTTAATGTAGTATACATCCAATGCATTTGAAAAAGTTATTAAAAAATTCTTAAACACAAGATTTGCAAAAAAGCTACCATTTTCAAAATGATTTCAGTTAACAAGTTTCAAATTTTCCACAGTTTTATCTTTACTCAAGGTTTCAAATTGAATGAGTCGAATTAAACTGAAATGGTATTTCTATCAGTGCTACACCACCTTTAGTAAAGATTTTTTGACTTATTTAAATACCATGATGTAGAAAATCCTCAAAACTTCTTAATACTCCGGTTCCTTTCTCCATTTCACTTATATGCTGTGCTGTAACAAGAGGTATACCATTTTCAACAATAATATACGGTCTACACAAGCGCCCTCCGTCCGAACTAATATAAATACATCTTTGGGCTTTGTTCAAATAAATTGAGGTGTATTGTGATATCTTCCCTGTCCTGCGCCACATTCGGAATGAATCTAACAGATATTTAAATTGTTTGGTGACACCCAAAATGTTACCTAAAACACACCTATTACTTTTTTGTGATCTAATTGCAAAAATAATTATTACCATTCAGAAACACTAGATAATGAACAGGTGAATGTAACGCTTCACCCCCAACAAAAGCCACTTTTTGAACACCAGTATTTGTAGCTAAGCGAATCAATGGATGTTCATCAGCTTCAGTTGTAATGTGTGTCATTAAAGCGAGATTTTTGACTAAACCACAAGCCTAAAAGACAAATTATATTAATTTTCTCAGAGAAATGAGAATGTTTTGACTTACCTCGCCTTCAGGGGTATCACTTGGACATAACATACCCCATTGACTTGGTTGCAAAGAACGTGGTCCTGATACTTTTCTAGTTTTCTCAAATTGAGAATTTATACGTGTCATCATACCCAAAGCAGATATATAACTTAATCTGGACAAAACCTGTGTAACACCTTGCCTTTCCATTCTGAAACGTTTAATAGTCCAATTGCCCTATGGAAGTTTTAATTTCCTAAGAATTCAAATACATATTTTTAAATATAATACTTACTGTAGATATAGCAAATACAAGACAATTAGTTATTAGATCAGATCTCATATACTTAATAACGTCAAATTGAGTAGCCCTAATCTTTGGAATAGTTTTTTCAGCAATTGATTTTAATTCCCAATTAAAACGTTTAAAAACATCTTCAAACATAAGAGAAAGAAGAGACCCAGCTAATTCCAAACGTTTATTACCATAATAATCTCTATCATCTATTGCATTTTTATTATTTTGTGCATCCATTACTCTTCTTACCTAAAAAAGAAATTAAGTTGATTTTCAATTGACTAGCAGAAGCTTTAGAACAGAAATACCATTAATGCTAAATAGGTAGCTTTTGTTTGAAAATCAAATTGTTCAACAGGTACATGCGCTAAAACAGTAGTAGCTAACAGATCTCGTGCTTCATCAACTGGTGTTTTAATTTTGCTAGCTGCTGTAACAAATCTTTTTGCAACCAATTTTGTTCCTAGATGTTTCAAAGCAGCTTCTTGGGTGTAAATTTCTAAATTATGACATTCTTCGAGTGTTGGTGTAAATTTACTCAAGTCATGAGGACAAACATATTGGCATATTTCTTGGTCACTCTCAAATCCCATTGCTTTAAATATTATGGATACAGGAATAGGCTGAAAGTTTAAAAATACTATTACAGAAGAGATCTTTATATTCAATTGCCAGTTCCTGAGATATACTACCATGATAAATACTATCAAAAACATATCAATCAAAGTTATTGGTTTTACATCAAACGCTTGCTCAATTGTCAGTCGAATAATCTTCAAATACGTTACCATCAAACCCTATTACATTTATTCCAGTGGATAATACAGTACAATAGTAATTATTTAATCAGTGAAAATCTAGTTATGCTAAATCATGCTAAATGGAAGGGGTTACTATGTGTTAATCTTAAGGGGTGATAGAAGACATCAAAAGGAACAGAAAAGTCTTATACAACTTTGTTCTAGGACGTACCACTCCTTCGGAAAAAAATAACAAATTGTATGTGTTGCCACATTTTTTGATTGAAAAGTTTGATTGATCACTTATATTCTTTAATTTCTATTTGGATTTAAAGCAATTAACACTTCAAAGACTGCTGAAAGGTTTTTGTATGGTTCAATATTGTTAATCCAATGTAAATAACTGCTTCTAAAAGTAAATTTAAACATATGTTGGAACTGGTGCATTTTCATAGTAAAATATGTTGAAGTTTCCCAAAGAAATGAATCACCCCATATAATATTCACTTGGTCAGAAACAGCTGGCAAAATTACAACTTGTCGCCTTTAACGCATATTGGCGTAATAGTTTTTTTTTGCAACTTTACAGGTGCCCAGTTTAAATGCGTATAAAATCTAAGTTATAAAGTTTTTATAAGCATTTAAAAGTGCATTGTTGGTAGGAAATTACTCAAAAACTTCAATCTCAATGCAATCTCCATCTGCAACAATGCACTTTTATGCAGCTTTTATAGAGAATGATAAGAAATTGGCATATATCATGCATGATATGCGGCTTGACAATTCACTGACCATATATGTATGATTTTGATCTAACAGGGAAATTTTTGTGAAAACAAGCATCTAGCTTGATTTCCAGATAATCACATGTAATTGGCCATTAGTTTATTATTTGAAGTTTCCCATTGGTTGAAATTAATTAAAATATATGAGGTGAATTGCCATTAAAATTGAAAATGTGATATCAAAATACAGATGCCGTAAACATTTACTTGTAGCAGTATTACAAATCATCATTATGTAAGTGTTATTTGAAAAAGCTTCCCTTGAGAAACAAAAAGTAATAAATAATATTTTATACTTTCAATTTCGTTATTTGAAAAGAAAGGCTGTTACGCTCAAGCGCGTCCAAATAACATAAATAAAGTATATGTAGCTTGTTAGGAAATCGATAATAGAAGCGGTTACTTCATTACAAAAATATCTCAACCCATCCTCGCATAGGCGCCCGCAGAAATATGTCCGGGGGGGGCAAGCCTAGAATAAATGACATGCTAGGGGGGGTAAGACTAGAAAAAAAAACAGCATATTATACAAAATTTTCAATAAAATTCAAATAGTTCAACTTCCAGGGGAGCGGGCAAGTTCCCCTCCTTGCCACCTTTTTCGGGAGCCTATGCATCCTCGTACTATAGCTTAACTTTAAACTTTTCACATGCAATGACTTGGTTATTTAAGAAATTTAATAGATTTTTCTAATGAAACTGAACACTTCAAGAAATATTTATCAAGGCGGTATATCTCTAAAAACAATAAGTTATAAAAACTAGAATAAGAAAAATAAATCTTACATCTGTAAAACTGTTATGGGACATGAAGTATTTACTTCCTTTAAAAAAGACTATTGTTCTTGATTTTTTCTCGTGAGTTGAACTTGTTACTTGACATTGAATACCAAATTTAGATTCTTCAACTATCATTCTATTTTTCAGTAACTGTTCTTGTATTAAAATAACTTTTTCTTGACCCTTTACAACAAAGTAACCTCCAGGATCAAGAGGACATTCGTTCATCTTCGCTACTTCATATTCCGATTTGTTTGTGAGAACGCAATTGGATGAGCGTAACATTATAGGCATCCTAAAACAATAAGTACAGTAAATATAAGGCATATGTACACTGGCTTGCAAAAAAATCGCATACACTTTAAAAATCAAGTAACCGAGTTTTGATGTAGTTTTTGCTATGTAAACGTGACCTTTCTGACTTTTGACATTACATTTTTGACAGATAAATCTGTCATTACGAAAATAAAACAAAATAATTTTAACTGATTGACACTGACAACTTAAAAGTTAAGACTGACTTAATACAATAAAAAATAGGTGTACGCGAATTTTTTGCAAGCCAGTGTATATTCAAAAAAGCACACAAGTAGATATAATACAAATAGTTAAGGATATATGTGTACCTCTATATGAAAAGGGCCCAGATTTTCGATATGAACTTGTGCACTTGCTCGTAATAAACCAAAAACATGCTTCAAAACAAAAAAACACTTTAGGTCACTTCCATGATATTTTATTAAATTTTGTATTAAATTAAGAAATATCCATTCTTCAGAAAATAAGATTTAAACTTTGCACAGTTGGTAATCAGCAACACCACAAAGATCTGGGTCCTTTTCATCTAAACCAAGAGAGGCTTTTAACAGCCAGTAATTAAACTCAAGGCCATAAAACTAGTTTCTATGTGTTCCTAAGGAATCATTCTATAAGCATGTACAAATAAGTGAATTTGTAAAAATTTTGACCTTCCTACATAAAATCGTTTGTATCTCTTTTGAGATCAGTAGAATCGAAGATCTGGGCCCTTTTCACTTTACTGGGCAACTTTTACTAAAGTTGTCATATTTCTGCATGATCACTGACGATAGAACTCGTGCAGGTAATGGCCATCTACATTAAAACAAAACCTGCCCTCTTATGGCCACCTCACAAGATGAAAACAGCATTTCTCAGCTTTAAGGTGAGTTCACAGGTACGTGTTTTTACAGTTGTGGTAAGTTTACATTTTCTAAACGTTCATACTAGCCAGAGGTAAACTTGACAGTTGGCTGTTGTTTTGTGGAGTCGGTTAAGTATCTCTGGTGCTCAGCAAAAGTATCTCATATTTCTGTAGTTTCTGTACATTGGAACAGTAGTTTTATACAGTGATGCCAGAATCAAGCCGCTGTCATTGCTTCCTCTGATCAGCTGTAGCTCCCACCATGCTCCCTTGGCGGGCTTACTTCCGCCGCACTCGACCAACGGCGACAGCGTTTGTTGATGTTTTTGAGTTCTTGCATTATCTTATCTCCCGTACTGTATTTTATAAACGTTTTTTTCTTTAGAATGTCACATAATCGGCCATTTTAGCAGCGTAATAATTTGCTTATTGATCTTTTGTAAGCTTCATGGATGGCTCATTTGGCTTGACCAAAAATTCCATGTACAAGCTGTACTTGTGAATGGAGTTTTTCGAAGCTGGCATTAGCAAAAACAAAGCTTCGATCTACAATGTGTCACGATCGTTTGTCTTCTTTGTTATACATTGAACAAATTAAAGTCATGGACATAGATATACATATGTAATCAAAGAGTTTAAAAAAATTGTTTCCTTTCAACGTCGAATTTTATTGTAAAAATTATAATAAATATTAATTATGTCGGGTCATCTTGGCCGATTTATGGACCAGTTCTTAGAGCATAAATTGCTAAATTAGAGCTCTAGGGCTGTAGAAATATTTAGATTCCACTAGAAAAATGGCTACCCTTGTTTTTGCCATCTCCATAGTAATAACAGTAACTATTAGACCACTGCACCTACCTACCTACCTACCTACTTGAAGTTTTAAATTATTTTTATTTTAAAATTAAACATTCATTTTAATTTAGACCAGACATAAACTAATGTATGCATTTTGGGCTTAATTAGTATTATTCCTAGTCCTTTATCACCTGTCCGGGCTCTGAAACATTAAGCCCTTAATACAGTGGTTCCCCAACTTTTTACTATGGCGCTCCCTTTTTTATATCATGAAAGGCCCCCCCCCCCGATAATTAAGATAAAAACTTTACTGCAATAACATTTATTTATTTATTTATTTATTGATTTTTTTAACAAAAAAATCAAAATGCGAAATCATTAATGTGAAGTGTGGTGCTGAATTTTCTTAACGTGATGTGAAATTCTCGGTGTTATGTTAATAATAGGTTCTAATATTTGTAAGCAAGGAATAACTTTTTCAAATTTATGTAGTGTACCTATATTTGTGTTAAAAAATTGAATTTTTATCCAGGAATAAGATTTTTTTCTGTGTGTTCTCACGTCCCCCCTTAACGTTACTTCACGCCTCCCTAGGGGGCATGCTCCATAGTTTGGGAATCACTGCCTGAATACATAATATACTATTAAAATGTTTGATTTAATTATAAATATATTACATTATTAATGTATACGAGTTTGAATATACATATTTAAATTATACACACACCTAAAAACTACAAACAGTATCTCAAAATTTTCATAAGTGTGCACCCCCATTAATAAGACTCTGCACATGCCTATGGTAACAACCTATGAAAAGTATTGCTAACGCATAACTGTTACCAACCACTATCTTAGGCACCTAACCCCACATTTGAAAACAGTAATACTGTTACCGGAAAAGATCTCCAGCAAAAGTTTATTTTCAATCAAGTTTCTCAGTTGACATAGAATGAGAGTATGTTACATAATAATAAGCTATGATTGGTAAACGTATCATCGGAAACCAAATCAAAGATTTAAACGAGTTGAATGTATAACAATATATGTATTAATTAGTGATGGCAAATGAGCAGTCATTTTTAAAAGTGATAATAACCTTAACATACAGTGTTCTTAAATTAAAATGCAAATATACTCTATATTGAGAATTGGCCCTTTTTGAAGGGTCGGGTTAGGCTGGGTTTACAGATCATTTTTAAGTTGAGAACTTCAAAAAATGCAACACATGAATATTAGGGTGGCCATTATTTTGCAAGTTAGAATTTCTTGGCCCTCCCCCCTCTAGATCCATTTAAAATGTCAAAAAAACGTTCTGTGTAAAATTTCAGCCCATTTGGTGAATATTAACCCATGCCACCGAGAAGTTAAAGTTTTAAATGGGATTTAACATGGGTTTGGTGCACTGTTAGAAACTTTGTGGCATAACTTTTTTATCTTTCTATGTTTTAGTGTGAAATATTGTATACTTATGTTGTTGAAGTTGCTTAACACGAATCTGAAGCCAAAAATACTTTAGCAGTTCTGCCAAAATGCTGATTTTAGTGAAGTTTTTCGATTTTTTGACAGCTGTAAATGGGGCCTGGCCACAACGGCCAATCGCTATTTTGGCTGTTGTGGTCATAACCACAACGGCCTCCGTGACCATAACGGCCAATTTGACCATATTGCCCAACTCGAAACTTGACCATAACGGCCACCATGACCACAACGGCCAACTAAAAATTCCACCCCATCCGCCATTTTAACCACAACGGCCACCGACGCTTATGTATTGCCGTCGCTGGCGACGATGACCACAACGGCCAACTAGGGTGTGCAACCACAACGGCCAACTGTGGAGCGTGACCACAACGGCCAACTGTGGAGCGTGACCACAACAGCCAAAATGACCACATCGGCCAATTTTTTTCATTCTGTGTTTTTGGTTTCGTCAAAGTTCATTTCTCTCTTTTAACTTACACTGTATTTCAATAAGGTACGTCCAGAATTTAACAGCGGGGTCTGATGTCAATGTAGCGCCGATTTAACGTGACTTACATACACTGAAAAATGTACCTCTATAAACTGCAGCCACATGAAATTGAAGAGTTTTTTTTCCTTAGTTTCTCGGTACGTATCCCAGACAGATTAAATGGTGAAAATTTGGTACGGGTACTTCTCAATACACTCTAACTATTTACAGATGCATGATACTTTGCAGTTAGTTATAGTTTGCAGGGTAGTTAATGTAACATCAAAAGAAGTTTTTTCTATAACTTGTTTACCACATTATATCCATTTTGGGGACGTTTAAATAAGCACGAAATAGAACTATAAAACAACAAGCTTGACGTTTTATTTATAGATTTTCATTGCATTGAATTTTAAATACGTAATTAGCTGTTTTTATCAGTTTTAAAATTAAACTAAATGTAAATCTTCCCCTAAAAAGTAAACACGATATCTACGAATCTGTTCAGTACTTAATAAAATCCATCTAGGGAACAGCATGCGACGCAACCCCAGAAACAAACCGCAATAATCCAAAACAGTATTGCTCCATGTAAATGTAAATCTTCCCCTAAAACGTAAACAGGATATCTACGATTCTGTCCAGTACTTAATAAAATGAATCTAGGGATCAGCATGGGACGTAACCCCAAAAAAAACCCCGCAATAATCCAAAACAGTATTGCTCCATAATACGTATCCGAGAGAAAATACAAAAAAAAGGCAGTTGCTTACTCGCGCACCGAGCAATAAAACATAGTTCTATTGGACCGACACAAGAGTTTAATAAATTATTAGATGAGCAGAAAAATCAATATTTCCAGAACTATTTCCACTCCCTAACAACAACTAAAGCAACTGACTGTATTATGGAACACCACAAAAATCAATCAACTGCAGTCACAAAACCCTCCGATTAGAATGCAATACTTGGCGATTGGTCTAAAGACAATAGTCAAAATGCAGATACCTTTGGTGAACATCTGGCGAACATGTTTACGCCTCTTATCATTCAAGAAGAAAACTTCATACGGGACTTCCTTCAAGCGCGAAGTAATTAAGGTTATCAAAACTAAAATAAATCCGAAGAAGTCCCCAAGCTTCGTCCTAATAACTGGAAAACTCCTAAAGGAACTTTCATATAAGGGATTTTGCATGTTAACAATAATCTATAATGCGATATTAAGGACGAGATACTTCTCTGGTCAATACAAGGTGGCCCAAATAGCAATGGTCCCAAAATCGGGGAAACCCATCCAGTGAATGGTTTTTAAAAAATTGTTCCTCAAGTGACGATCAGCGAATACCCAACTAAAGTGTATTTAAATTCAAGATAGAGTAAAATATGCAACCCAAATAACAGATTTCTTTAGTAACTGGATAAATAAAATTGAAGTGAAATCAAAGAGGCATTTGCTTCTTATGTTTTATGCAAGATATATAAAACACTGGTAGGTCAACTCCCCTATGCTTGCCATAATAAATTTTTCACCCAAAATTGAAACGAGATCATTAGTTCGAAAGTCGCCGCTAGATGCCAAAACAGTGAAATGTGAGTGTCAAACCAAACCACATGTGTTAACCTTCAAACTTTATTAAGCTTTTTTAATAATAATAAAATTTATATTTTTATTATTGTCATTCGAGAATTTAATTGATGTTTCTTATGCAGCTTTGTTTCTGTTTATTATAATTAACAAGCCAGAATTAATAAAAGATAGCGCGTTCTCAAATATACAGGTAAGTATAAATGAACACTTATTATTTCTAAACTAATTTTTCTGGTTTGTTTTCGATAGCAAAACGCCATTTGTATCATGTGATAAATTTTACCAGTAAATAGTTTGATGTTTAATTGTTCTATTAAAATTGCTCTTTTTAGGGATTCCACCTTTCTGTATGTGGCTAATGGTAATGGAGTGAGGGCCGGTATGTATTTTTCAATCACAATATAAGCTATTTAGAAAATCAGTTGTCAAAATGTAATTTTTAAATTTATCATAAAATGAAATCGCTTTAATCTAAACCTCTTATATTCTCAGGGACATTGCATGGAAGGTCTTGTATGAATTCTCATGGAAGTGACTGAGGTTCTTAAAATAATTTCAAAATTTGGTTACCAGAAAGAATTTTGTTTCCAAAATATGAATATGGCTGTACTACAGGGTCAAACCAATCTTTACATACATTACATTTATGTTTAGATTTTATTGTAATAGTGATCGATGTCGACTTCACTTTCCTTGCCAGACCACAATTGGTCTGGTATATCATTGATTTCGTTGTTGTCATCATCGATGGCCTTGTTATTTTATAAATGTTTGTAATTAAATTTTTAAAATATAACTATTTCATGGATAGTTTTGCTGTAATTGATCTTGTTTGTTACAGAGTTAGATGCACAATAATATAATTGTTATCAAGTCAAAAAGCTATTGCTTTTCAGTACAAAAGTCTGTGTTCTGCTGTTGTATTTAACATTTTTGTCCCTTTCACATGTGGACCATGTTTATATTGCTATTTAGCGTCTTGTTGCTATAAAAATTATGCTGAGATGTGTGCTTTATTGCTATTAATTACCAGTAACAGTTTTACTTAACCTGCTTAATGCATATAATTAAAAACATGTTTAAGCATTAAGTATATATAATTCGACTTATACCTACTCTTTTTTAATACTTGAAATCTTTAGAGCGTCTAATAGGTTTGAATTTCGCATATAGATTTTTCTATAGTGGCACACAAGGTCTTTACTTGTTAATAAAACTCCTGTTGCATGAATCCATGCTTGCAGTTTATCTGCTTTCCGTAAAATATTACAAAATAATTGATGAATTTAATTACAATTCTCAAAAGAAATGTTTGCATAGATCAATTTGTATTCTTATTATTTAAGTTAAATGAAAATAAAAAAAGATGTTACCTTAGTTTGCTGTAAAAAATAAAATTTCAATTTAGTTTTATTACCAAAGATGTTTTAAATAAAGAAGTCACAATTTAGCATTTTAATAGTTGCAAAGAATCTTGTACCTCTATCATCATGAAAAAGTTTATTTAATTTGTATTACGAAAAATACGGCAAAAGTAAATATTCATTATTACAAGTTACGTTGCTGTAGAATGACAATCATGCTCGCAGGTCGCGCCATCTATCAGAAATTTAGCTCGCGTTAAAATTGGTTGACGAAATGACGGCGAGTTGACATACCATATGTTATATATATCTTGGTTTTATGTTTGACATTTAGTTATTAAATCATAAAATCTGACAAGATAGAAATTCTGCATCTATATAATAAACTCATTGTTTAAACAAATAAATTAGTACAAAAGGATTCAGGATAAGTGGAAATTTATTTATTAATTAATTATTTATTATTAAATCTGTAAAAACAACATCAAGTTTGACAAATTTCCTTAACCACAAACAATTTTATGACATAAGAGTCAAAAACCCATCACTCTTTGATCTATATTTCTTTAATTTTGTTTTATTTATCCAGTTACTAAAGAAATTTATTATTTGGGTTGCATATTTTACTCTAGCTTGAAATTGAATACACTATACCAGCATGGATTTCATCGACAATACGCTACAATCGAACAAATACACATAGTTGCATCAAAAATTAGGTTTGACCTGGAGACCAAATCGATTTTGTTCAGCGGCATTCATAGACATAAGCCAAGCTTTTGACAGTATGTGGCATGTATGTAGATATACTCTACAAGCTCAAGCAATGTTTACCATATTTACCTTCTTTAAAATCCTCACGTCATACCTCACTGAAAGATACTTTTTCTTAAAATATGAAGACTCCACCTCAGCTATTCTACCCATAACATCTGGTGTCGCGTGACTGGTCCGATTGTATACCTAATTTTCACCGCGGACTTAACAACAACCAATATATTGCGGTGTATTAAAGCTTAAATAAATAATATGCACACCGTTACAAATAAACATAAATTATATACGGTGAACTAAAATAAAAATACACCCCAAATATTTTTCTTTTTCCCAATCGGCCAACTCAGGGTTTATTCGATAGAGCATAAATTGTTTGAATTATGAGACTCTTATTAACTCTTACACCTGAAAGAAGAGAAAAACTTATACTGCAGACACTTGGGCTCTTGCAAACTGGACAACCACTGCTAAAATCTAAATGCAAAAAGAAAGAGAACTGGATGCTTGTATGTGCATCAATTAAACACATGAATAATTTAAAACACAAACTTTATTTAATTAAAAGAAATAAATAGAAATTCAAATTGAAAGAAATAAAAAGAAAAATTGTTTAAATTAGTACAATAAGACAATTAGGAAATTAATTCCTAAGCTTGCTCGAATGTAATTAAAAGTCGTAATAGCCTGACATAGGGCTATTACAGTCATTCGCTTGAACAAACTAACACAAATCAAAAATATTCACAAATGTTAAAATGTTTATCTTTATGAAAAATAAATTTAAATAAAAAGAAATTAAATTGTTTGATTTTTGATAAAAATAAATTCTTTTAAGAACCTTAAAGGTTAAACAAAATAATTCTGAAATTATTCAGGATAAACTATAAATTTTAATATTGTCAATCAAATTTAAAAGAACCTTTTATTACGACCAACCTGGTATGTATAAAAATATAGAATTTCCTTTAAATACTATCCTCAATTGGTATCACTGTATTAACGTTTGTCAGATGATTTCTTGTTTTAAAATGTCAATTCATAAATCGATAATGGAAATAAATTCTCCCAGAATTTATTTAAAGTTCTCGTTCACACCTCCAAATAGTTGTGGAACAACAATAAAATCTTCTTTAAACTTTATAAATGTTCAGGTAAACACTTCAACTTAAATTCAATCTTGTTTATGCTAGAAGTTGACATAAATCATATGGTCAACACTATCTAACCTCACTTAAATTTACAGATTTTTTTATCCGGAGTCGGGCATAGATTTGCCGTGAGCTTTTTGTCGACTGACTTTGTTAAATTTGGCTCCAACTTATATAGGTTCTGTCGAAACAACTGCCGGCACTGACACTTTTTCGAAAAAAAACGAAACGCGGAAAATGTTTATGACGTCACTATTTTTCACAGCTGTTCATTTTTCTCACGAATCTTAATTCTATAAACACAGGATTATAGCTAATAAAACAAGGATTAAAACAATGTAATACACTTATGTCCTAAAATGCATCGTAACGAAGATATGAGGCAAAAACGCTTGACAATGAACAAATCTCATTATAGCTTAATTGCATACAAAATTAAATAAATCAAGGTTTGTCCTTTACAAAATAGATGCATAATTACACAATACAACTAATACATATTAAATTTCCACAGGAACATCTTTACAATTTAAAAGAAACATGAATTACAGTCCGTTACAACATCGAATCAACCAAATAATGCATTTACAAGTTCCAACATTAATATTGATTCAAATGAAGTCAATTTATGATCAAATTGTCCAGCATACAGTCCTCCAAGTGTTTACATAAAAACAATAGTGAGAAAAATAGTATAAGAGTCAATAATCGTCAAAACTGAAACATAACAACAAGATCGAAAACATTCAGTAATGAAAATGCTCAGGATTATTATATAAGAGTTCAAAAGCTAATTGTGCTATATTAGTCATAATAAGATTGACCTAATTTATCAGTTTTCAGTTAACTGACAGCACGAAACTAAGTTGGTCTCTTGGAAAGTAGAAAAATTCATCCTACGTTAAAGATTGTAGACTCTAAATTTAAACAAGAAGATTTCATCTTCTCTACAAATGAAAAACCCATCCCAATATGCAACTTGGGTTGTATAACCATGTATTATAATAAAACAATCTAAATGAATGATATCCTTTTTTAAAAATCAAACCTTTTATATGCATATGAATTGAGGTTATGTTTGCATGAAATTTTATTTTTGATTTCTATTTTGAATATTGATGAGCCTAACTGTGACCCTATATGTAGCCTTTATATTAACTATGCCTATCACCTAGCATATCCATCTTTTAATTTAGATTTGATATGTGAAATATTTGTCTTCACATTTACGATCTATCGTTACATAAAATTTTCAATGAGGTGAACATATTACACCTCAATATATTTAATTAATTTACAATATATTATTTAGACTTTTTGGGAATTTATACTAATGCTAAAAGCGTTCTAGCGGATCCAAAGGGTTGAAACGTTTAAGCCTGTGTGGCTTTGGGCAGTCAGTATGTCGACTGCTAAGTTGTTTGGGTGGGTTCTGATACGGTTTTGATATCTGATACTATGCTATTTGATGGTTTCTTAAATAGAATGTATATTGAGGTGACTTTGGATTACGTGGTTCGGCGCAAACCAAGAGACTTTGGTTATAAAACTCAAAGTCTTGGACTGAAGGCGCTGCAATGTTTGACTCGATTGTTGCTCTCCATAATTGAATACCATAGCACAACATGGGCCTGATTGCTACTTGTATACACAACTAATTTATTTTCAAGAGATAATTCCGAGTTTTGTCAAATTAGTCAGTATTTTCTTGAGGATTAAACCTAGTTGTAGTCTTTTATATCAAATATGTTTTGACCATGTAAGACGTCTGTCTAGATGGATCCCTAGATATTTGACCTAATCTTTTTGGAGCAGTGAGTTTCTGTTAAGGTGAACTAAGGTGGACAAATAAGTTTTTTAGTAGTAAAAGTGGTCTGTGTTGATTTTTGTATATTTGCTTTAATGCGTCATGTTCCATGATCTTTCAAAAAGGCTTAGGTGGTTTTGTAAGTTTCTAAAAGCTATATCTGCATTAGTATGGGAAACCAGTATTGCTATGTAGTCCGCAAAGGTTGCTAGGGTCGTGTTTCTAGTTGAAAATTAGGTATAAAATCGGACCAGTCACGCAACACCAGATTTTATGGGTAGAAGAGCTGAAATGGAGTCTTGTTATTTCACAAAAGGTTTCTTTCAGTGAGGTATGACGTGAGGATTTGAAAGAAGGTAAACGGTAAGCATGGCTCGAGCTTGTAGATCTACAAACATACCACAACCTGTCAAAGGCTTGGCTTATGTCTATGAATGCCGTTGAACAAAATCTTTTGGTCTCCATTGTCAATTGGTCTCCAGGTCAAATTTGATTTTTGATGCAACTAGTTATTGCAAATTGTTAGTTGGGTATTCGCCGATTTTCGTCAATTAGCGGCGACATTCGCTTGACGAACAATTTTTTAAAAACCATTGACAGGATGGGTAACAAACTAATAGATCTGTATGAGGCCACATCTGATGGCGGTTTCCCCAGTTTTGCGATCATTGCTATTTGGACCACCTTCCATTGGCCAGAGAAGTATCCCGTCCTTAATACCGCATTATAGATCACAGTTATCATACAAAATCCCTCATATGAAAGTTCCTTTAGGAGTTTTCCAGTTATTAGGTCAAAACCTGGGGACTTCTTCGGATTTATTTCAGTTTCGATAACCTTAATTACTTCGCGCTTGAAGGAAGTTCCGTATGAAGTTTTCTTTTTCAATGGTAAGAGGCGTAAACACGATTTTTGTGGCGTTCAATATTCCAGCCAGTTGCTTTAGTTGCTGTTAGGGAGTGGAAATAGTTTTGGAAATCTTGATTTCTCTGTTCATCTAACAATTTCTTAAACTGTTTGACGGCCCTATTAAACTACGTTTTATCGCCCGGTGCGCGAGTAAGTAATCTGTCATTTTTTTCTAAAAGCTCGTTTTTCTTGCATTTTCTCTCGGATACGTATTATGGAGCAATACTGTTTTGGATTATTGCGGGTTGTTTTTTGGGGTTACGTCACATGCTGATCCCTAGATTCATTTTATTAAGTACTGGACAGAGTCGTAGATATCCTGTTTACTTTTTAGGGGAAGATTTACATTTAGTTTAATTTTAAAACTGATAAAGACAGCAAATTATGGAGTTCAATTCAATGCAATAAACGTCCCCAAAATGGAAATATTGCAGTAAACAAGTATAAAAAAACTTTTGATGTTAAATCAACTACCCTGTAAACTAAAGTATCATGAATCTGTAAATCGTTAGAGTGTATTGAGAAGTATCTGTACCAAATTCTCGGCATTTATCTTTTAATCTGCCTGAGATACTTACCAAGAAAATAGGAAAAAAAAATTTCTTCAATTTCAATGGGGCTGCAGTTGTATAGAGGTGCATTTTTCAATATAGGTAATTCACGTTAAATCGGTGCTAATTTGACATCAGACCCCGCTGTTAAATTCTGGACGTACCTTATTGAAATACAGTGTAAGTTAAAAGAGAGAAATGAACTTTGACGAAACCAAAAACACAGAATGAAAAAAATTGGCTGTTGTGGTCACAGACCCTAGTTGGCCGTTGTGGTCATTTTGGCTGTTGTGGTCACGCTCCACAGTTGGCCGTTGTGGTCATCGTTGCCAGCGACGGCAATACATAAGCGTCGGTGACCGTTGTGGTCAAAATGGCGGATGGGGTGGAATTTTTAGTTGGCCGTTGTGGTCATGGTGGCCGTTATGGTCAAGTTTCGAGTTGGGCAATATGGTCAAATTGGCCGTTATGGTCACGGAGGCCGTTGTGGTTATGACCACAACAGCCAAAATAGCGATTGGCCGTTGTGGCCAGGCCCCATTTACAGCTGTCAAAAAATCGAAAATTTTTAGTTGGCCGTTATGGTCAAGTTTCGAGTTGGGCAATATGGTCAAATTGGCCGTTGTGGCTGTTGGCCGTTATGGTCACGGAGGCCGTTGTGGTTATGACCACAACAGCCAAAATAGCGATTGGCCGTTGTAGTCATTGGCCGTTGTGGCCTAGACCCCTGTAAATTGTCAAAAGTTTTTCTGACAATTTGAATTTTATCATATGCGTGTTCAGCAGCTTCAACAACATAAGTATATAAAGTTTCAAGTTAAACCATTGAAAAATAAAAAGATACGCCACAAAGTCTCTAGAAATGCACCAAACGCATGTTAAATCCCATTTAAACTTAACGGTGGCACAGGTTAATATTGACCAAATCGACTGAAATTTTGCACAGCTCATTTTTTTGACATTTTAAAGAGATCTAGGTGGGTGGACCTAAAAATTCTTAACTTTTGCAAAACGGACACCCTAGTGAATATGTATTATTGTGTCAACATTCAAATTTTTACTCCTTAAAATAACGAAAATACGAGAGTGTATTTATCTTAAATGTGACACACTGTATATTGCATTTGAAAATAATCAAGTATAAGCATTAGTTTAAATTGGCTAGTTGTTGCAAGTACATGGTTTGTTATAAACAATAAGTCTTTGAATCTTTTATTTGACAATAAATGGTATTTTCATTTACGTTTGTGTTTTTAAACATTCAATTAGTCTTAAATTATGCTCTAGTATTACGAAAGAGGTTAAATGGCTAGCGCATCTTTAGCTGTTATTATTGACAGAAGTCGACAGTTAACACTGGAGATGCACCGAAGCTTCAATTTTGCTTCGGTGTTCAGCTACACTTTTTAACAGATTTGCTTTTGGCCGAAGCAGCGTGAAAGATTAGGTATTTGGCAGACCAAAGCGGATTATTTTTGTTTTTTTTTCTGCTACAATCTGACTTATCTGAATGCATTTTAACTGAAAAACTCATTATTCAGTATTTAACCATAAGAAATTATTTTTAAAAGAAAAGTTTTAAAAAAATGTATCAGCATTTATTTAATTCCTACAATTATAATTTTTAAGTTCTGTCTAGACGATGACACAACGGGAGCGTACATTTATATTGTCTCGACTACTATGCACGATAATAGCTATAACAGTAATTCATAAAAAAGATACAGTAGGTATTTCTTTAAGAACTTTTAAATGAAAATTTAAATAAAATGTATGAATCAAGTTTTATTTCAATTAACAACAGGCTTTATCGGTGTGCGTTACGTACGTACGTACTTTTTATCCAACACAATCTTCCTAAACTAAATTTTAAATACTGAAATGTTTATTTAATGCTATTATATTACGTTACAGTTTTTTAGGAAGCGTTTTTTAATTAACTTTGTGACATCCAATTTTTTTATAATCCGATATCGTGAATTTTTTTATTAATTTTATTTATATTATTTTATTAAAGAACACATATTTTTTGGGCACCAATGTTTTCATTCTGTAACATAATTTTGTATTCGATAAAAATAATCAAAACCAAATTTCTATTTTGCTTCAGCGCTTTGGCAAATTTTAATGGCCGAATATTCAGTATTCGGCCAAAAGCCGGTTCGATGCATCACTAGTTATCACCATAAATGCTATAGAAGTCTTGGAGGCACCACAAATAGAGTATCCAAATGACGTATATGATAACACAATATAAAAATACTACCTATTTGTCTTTTTCTATACATGCATACTTATTTTAATATGTTAAAAAGATATTATTTACAAACCTTCCTATTAAAAGACCAGTCTTCGATACTCTTTGATTACCTTTAACATACTCAATATCAACAGTAATGGGAGCTGAATAGGTCATATCACGCAATCGACATTCATGTGGTGTAACAGGTTTACTTATGTTAAATCCTTCATCAACATCAGGAGTACCCACATATACATTTGTATACCTAGAATTTTATAAAGAAGAAACAAAAACTTACATTATTAAAAAATATTAATTAACGTAACTAACTTACTTGAGATAAAATAAAGGATCAGCATCACATGTAACTTTAGCATTAGCTTCAACAATTTTCTTAATTTCCACATTTATAAAATAGTTAAAGGAATCTATATGTTGTTTTACAAGTCCTTTAACTTTAAGGAATGCAGGGACTAGCTTCCATTTTTCCTAAAAGCATGTAACGTACAGACACAACAAAACAAATAAAATAAAGATCACTTACTTCAATCTCTTTAATTGGCATTCTATAAAATGCAGGATCGCCAAATTCTTCTTTGAGAATTGGCTTTAATTTCGCATATTCACCCATATTCATAGATTGGTCTTTAATTTTATTTTAGGAAAACTTTATTTCTTTAAGGTTATAGAGGTTAGGATACCGAGTAATAAGTTTAATGATTAATATTTATCGTAAACATTATTGCCCCTAACAGGCACTTAATTATATAGTAATGTTACTAATTTATTCACACTTGTATCTGAAAACTAAGCTAAAATAAATTAATATTTACAAAATTACAGACGAAGATTCATGATGAACACAAGGGGAATCTTAAAAATCATAACACGCACATTGCGCATGCGTAACTGCGCTTCTGCGATGCAGCGTTGCCAGCCATCAATCAAATTCTTCAAGACTGGAATTTATTTATTTTATTCCTTACGGCATTGCCATTTTTTAAAGATATAAAAAGAATAATACAACACAATACAAACTATGTAGTATCTCTAAACTAACAATAAATTCACCTTGTATAACAATTGCAGTTGATTTGAATTACAATTGCAAAAAGGAAGAAAAACACAAAAAGAATACCTAAATAATCAATATAATATCTTATAACCTTTTTACAAGTGTTTAAAAGAAGCTACTGATGAATCGAACAACTCAATACTTGAGCAATGCTTAATTAGCCAAGCTTAACATTCTATTTATAGATTCATTTTGAGCATAATTAGTACGGTAAAAGGGTATGTTAAAAAATACAGAGTTTCGAGTTCTCCTTTCAATTACATTAAAAGTCATGAATTCTAGAATTTCTGGTGAGTTTATGTTGCCATTGAGAACTTTATGTAAAAATACAAGATCCGCTTCGAGTCGTCTGTGCTCTAATGATTTTAAATTAAAATTAATCATAATTATCAAGTACTCACACTCTCCTCTATTTTGAATCCTAATCTAAATGCGCCATATCTAAGAAATCTGTGTTGAACATTTTCTAATGTATCTATATCAACATTGTAAAGCGGGCACCAGATAATTGAATTGTATTCAGTCATAAGATCTGACAAGTAAACAATACGATAGTTTAATAGTGAATACTGAAAAATCATTAGAATTTCTAAGTAGAAATCCCAATATTTTCAGTGCATTTGAAGCAACATTATTTATATGTGGTTTCTAGGTCATTTTCGAATCAAAAGTAATTCCTAAATCTTTTATTTTATTGGTTCTTTCAAGATCTGTATCTTTAATTTGATAATTATATTGTATAGGACAATTAATTTTAGAAAACGTGATCTGATAACATTTTTTAACATTCAGTTATAGCATATTGATATCGCACCAATGTGAAAAATTGTTTAAGTCATATTGCAACAACTCCGCATCCTCTAAATCTTGAATTGCTCAAAACATCTTTACGTCATCAGCAAAAAGCAAAAACATGCTATGTAGAATGCTGCAATCAATGTCATTAATAAAAAGGTTAAACAATAAGGGTCCCATATGGGATCCTTGAGGCACACCAGATGATACCGTTATCGGTGTGGATATCGAGTTAACATATTTAACAGATTGTCATCTATCACTGAGGTAACTTTCAATCCATTTTAAGACTTGGCCTGTTATACCTATAGCGTTAAGTTTTTGAATTAACAATCTATGATTTATACGGTCAAAGGCTTTTGAGAAGTCTGTGTAAACTGCATCTACCTGCAGTCTTTTCTCAAGAGCCTTGACTATATAGTTTTGATATAATAGTAAATTTGTCCCGGTAGATTTACCTTGGCTAAACCCATGCTGTTGATTAATAATTACATGCTTGCAGTCCCATGAAAGCTTCTTGGTTATTAAATTATCTAGTATTTTAGGTAATTCTGATTGGTTGCATACTGCTCGATAGTTTTGAACATCGTTACGCGATCCATTCTTGAAAATGGGTTTAAGAAAACTGTTTTTCCAATAGTCTGGGAATACAGATGTTGTCAAAGACAAGTTAAATAGTGAATGTATGGGTTTGGCCAATGTATAAATACATTTCTTAATTAAATATAAACGAATACCATCTGGACCTGATGATAATTTCCATGGAAGTGATATGGCTAAATCGATTATCTCTTTAACATCTATGTAATATGAACAAACATTAACAGTATTATTAAATTCATATTTAGGTATTTGATTCACTGGTTCGTTACTTTAAACTGTTGAAAGTACCAGTACCATTTTTAGTTCGGGATCAGCCTCCTGCTGTCGTTGCAATTCTTCCGGCAACCAATTGTCGTTGACGATGGTAGTTCTTAATACTTGGCAAACCCTCTCTTCCAAACGTGAGCAATGACGGCAATCCGTTGGACAGGGTCTTCTTGAAAGAGCATCGGCATTTCGATGACTAGTGCCCGCTCGATGTTCGGTGTCAAAGTCGTATCGTTCGATCCACCTTGCGACCTGGCCTTCAGGATTACGGAATTGTAGAAGCCATTTCAACGCTGCATGGTCCGTCCTCAATAAAAACTTCCGTCCGTACAAGTATTTGTAGAAGTGCTCAACGGACTTCACGACGGCCAATAGTTCTTTTCTGGTCACACAATAATTCCTTTCGGCTTTCGACAAAACCTTACTAAAATAGCCGATGACCTTTTCTTGTCCATCCTGTATCTGAGAAAGTACCCCCCCAATGGCCAGATTACTTGCATCTGTGTCAAGTATGAATTTCCCTTCTGTCCGTGGATAGCTCAATATTGGTGCTGTTGTCAGGGCACGCTTCAACTGTTGGAAAGCTGTTTCACACTCTCCGCTCCAAACATACTCGCGCCCATCTTCAGTTAACCTTGTCAGGGGCTTCGCTATATTGGCAAACCCAGGAACGAAACGCCTGTAGTAGGTACATAACCCAAGAAAACTACGAACTTGGTGTTTATCTCTCGGTGTTGGCCACTCTTGAACTGCACGAATCTTATAGGGGTCGGCTGCCACTCCATTTTGTGATACGACGTGCCCGAGATATTTCACTTCCTTTCTGAATATGTGGCACTTTTTCGGACTCAGTTTCAGATTGGCTCCACGTAGTCTTCGGAACACTTCCTCTAGATTTTTCAAATGTTCGTTGAATGATTTTCCGACTACAATCACATCATCTAGGTATACCAGGCAGGTCTTCCACGACAGCCCTCTCAGGATGGTCTCCATTAGACGCTCAAAGGTGGCCGGAGCGTTACATAGACCGAAAGGCATAACTGTAAAGTGCCATAGTCCGGAACCAATAGTGAACGCGGTCTTCTCCCGGTCTTCAGGTTCCATTTCAACTTGCCAATAACCACTCTTCAAGTCCAAAGTCGAAAACCATCGTGAACCAGACAGGGTATCTAACGTGTCGTCGATGCGTGGTAAGGGATAGCTGTCTTTCTTGGTCGCGTCATTGAGCTGCCGATAGTCCACACAAAATCTCGTTGACCCGTCCTTCTTACTGACCAGGACCACCGGTGATGCCCATGGACTGTTGGATGGCTCGATGACCCCTTGTTCTTCCATATCGGTAATAAGCTTTTCGGCTTCTGCTCGCCTTGCTAGAGGTAGACGCCTCGGCTGCTGACGGACAGGCATAGAGTTGCCTGTATTGATTTTATGTTTTACTATATTTGTTCGTCCCTTCTGGCTATCGTCAAGAGCGAAGATATCTTGGTATCGGTGAACCAAACCCTGTACCTCTTTCACTTCCGTTCTGTTAAGGTCTTCGCACGAACTAGTAACCATACCCACTAATTTTCCACCATGGTCTTTGGGCACTGGTTTTGGAACATCAGCCATACACCTGGCTACTCGGAATACTGGCACACACTGTCCCACAAGGGTGCTCTTCTTCAATGTCACCGGATCCACATTAACGTTCATAAGCCTCACCGGTACAGTCTTTCCAACCTTGATCAGCGCATTTCCCACCAGTATGCCACTATGGATCTTCTTATCACAAACAGGCTCCATCATTCTCACACATCCTACCCGAAGATCTCCATCCAAACCTGCCTTGACAACCATCTCGCTTTGATCCGGCAATATCACATCTTCTGTCAGCAAAACCCTTACGACAGGATCTTCTCGTGGGTGCAACGGAAGTTCTTCGTTACCAACCTTCAAAACATCCTCCTTCAAGTCCAATGTAAAACCAAATTTTCTCAGGAAGTCCATTCCCAAGATGAATTCGTCAATGATGTCGGCTACCGGCACCTCATGATCACGTTCTTCACTTCCAATGCCAATCTTCATCTTCACCACTCCGCGTGTTGGTATCACTTCACCTGTTGCTGTACGGAGTTGAGTAGTTGTTGGTAACAGCTTCATACTTGTTCGTAGAACGTTAGGGCGTATGATGGACTTTGTCGCCCCCGTGTCAATGAGTAGTGGAACAGTACGATTAGCAACTTTCCCATCTACGAACAAACTGCTGGTACTATTGTTTGATGTTACGGCATGGATGGTGATCTTCGGGGCATCTCCACTCAAAGTCGACGTTCGCCCCCTCTCGTCGACCCCCTTTAGTTTTCCGACGGCTGAACTTGTTTGGGTTTAGGGCAGCGGCGTCGTATGTGCCCTTGTTCACCGCAGTTCCAGCAACGGGGTCCTCGAACTTCTTGAGGATTCTTTTTACGGTTCTCTTCCTTCTGAATAACTCTCATTAATAATTCTTCTAGACGATCTTTAGAACCTTCATCTTTTTCCACCACGGTCCGAACACGCCCGTGACCTCGGGACGCTTGTTTTGCAGCTTCAAATTCTAAGGCGTGAGCAAGCGCATCATCAGTTGTTCTTGGTCGTGCCAGCCTCAATGATTGTTGTGTTTCCCCGTCTCTTAACCCATCAATGAAGGTCTGCACAGCCAGTTGTCCCAGAAACGAATCGGGTGCCGTAGGGTATGCCAATCGGACAAGCCGCGCAACATCGGCTTCAAACTCCTGCAGGCTTTCTCCATTCTTCTGGATACGATTCTTCACTTGCGCGTGATACACTTGTTGAAGATGCGCGTCTCCATATCTCATCTCCAATCTAGACACTAACAATTGGTAATCATTTTCCTGTCCTGCTGGGATTGTTTGCAGGACGTTCAATGCGTCTCCACGCAAAGCCACAGTTAAAGAAACGGCCTTTTCCTTGCCTGTCCATCCGTTGGCCCCAGCGGCCGCCTCAAATTGTTTCTAGTAGGTGGATCAAGGTATCTTTCCATCGAACGTGGGTGGTTTTACTTTTATCTCTACGGCAGGACCCTTTTCTTCTTTAAATTGTTTCTTTTCTTCATTAAACGGCCACTCAGAAGTTGAGGAAAACCGTAGTTGACTCATTCTCTCTTCCAACAGTTTAGTTACGCTATCTTTCTCAGCTGTTGGAGGTAATTGCATATGGGCCATTTTCTCTTTTACCATCTTTATTACCCTATCCTGTTTTTCCAATTTCATTTCTAATAGTCCTAACGCACTGGAGTTTTCCAACAATTCTTCGAAAACTTTATCTTCCAACGCTTTGACATTTTCCAGCAATTCTCCTTTAAGCCTTCTAGAACTTTCTTCGGACTTTTCTAGTAATTCTTCCTTAAGCAATCTTGTATTTTCTAGTAAATCTTCTTTAAGCGTTCTAGAATTTTCTTCAGACTTTTCCAGTAGTTCTTCTTTAAGCATTCTAGTATTTTCAACAACTTTTTCTTCCAGTACTTTAGTATTTTCAAGTAATTCTTCTTTAAGCATTTTAGAATTCTCTTCCATTTTACTTAACAACAAACTAGTATCAATTGCGGGTCCAGGTATCTCGAAGCGGTAATTTTCAGGATCTTCCTTCTGTTCTAAAAGCCATTCTCTTAGCCGTTTTATTAAAACTTCTTTCTTTCCATTACTATCCAAGTCCCTCTCGTCCAATTCCCGTTTTAAATCTATCACTAAGAGATCTTTTAATAGTTTCATCACCATTTTAATTGTTTGTTAAAATTAATTTTAACACTAAAAATTTATTCTCACAGCACTTTATTTAATTATTACGCGATTTTATTTATTTTAAAACACCACACCTGACAACACTGTAACGTTCTTTTTCAAATAATAACAAAAGTGCTGGTTAAATCGTCTGTTCACCAAGAAATATTTATTTACAAACACTAATGAATACACTATAAAATTAACGCTATGATTATAAACCATTAAAACTATTATTTACAGACTATGAATTTCTAATACAACATTTATCTTTACATTTACTATTTATTTCGTGAAACACAGTTAATGACTCGCTGTTGATTGACTCTTTTATCCGCGACGTCGATTTTATATCCTCCTATAAATGTTCTAGAAGTCGCTCGAACATACCATGTTTTTCTAGAAGGCGCTAGATAAACCGCGTCTGGTTTACATGCTTGGTGCGATGCGTCATTCTCTCGAATGCTGTAGAATATTCCATTTGTTGTTCGAAAAGAGGTTCTTTCTTTTTCTCTCTTGTTACAATATTGCTATGATATATTATTGGTTAATAAGCATTGAATTCGTGCGACAATTAAATTTTATCGTGATAGCGCTGTACTCTAGTATACACTTTACAACACTTGATCATCAATTTATTTAAATTTAAAGACCACTATCACTTATGTTTAATAGTAACAAGGCAAACTGAAAAGTCATACGAAAACAAACACGTACCACTTACCTTTGTGATGAAAAGAAAATTTGCTCCGGCTATGATTTTAAAATCCAAAGACAAGCTCAAGAAAATTGCATGAGAAAATTTAAGGTGGGTCGCTCTTTGAAAAAAATAAAATATTGTTCAACTTATACCTTTGAAATTCTGTTAATGGACACAAAATAAGAAAAATACACAAATAAACCTCCTTTTTAACATTTAAAAATATTATTTTATTAATAAACAAAAAAAAATGAAAACTGAAAGTTCATAAAAGAGAAACAAAAACAAAAACATTCTTACTATCTAAAATGGGATTCAATTAATTATTAGTGCCAATTGGATTTAACAAAATAAAAATTAAACAGTCTAATTCCCTTTGTCCAGCTCAATTTTTATTTGATCAATCCCACAATCTTAAATTATCATTAAAAGAAAGAAACGAAATAATAATAAAGTTAAAGTTTGAAAATAAATTTTTAAATTCAAAAATTTTGCGCCACTCTTGGATTTTTGCACACACTATATTATTTGGCAGTTCTCTGTAATAGTCAGTAAATTTACCTGCTTATTTGTAGCGTTGGTGAACACGCATTTCCATATAATTGTTCTTGTGGGTCTTCTTTTGCGATTTATTACAACTATTAAATATTGAACAATTTACATCCAATACGTGAGTACATAAATAAATTGTCTATTTCCCAAAAATTCTATTACATCCAGTTTTAATTTCCTTCCATCCAGAAATAAAGTTACAATACGTTTTCCAAAAAATTTTCTTCTTATAAATAAATAGTCAAAAAACCAAATTAACACTTCCACTTTCCTTTTTATTTAAATCACTTTAATTGTTCAATGTTATTTTCATTATTTAATAGTATTTACCACTTTTATAAAAAAATTAAATTTGGATGACATTTGCCATAACCTCACTTTTTGACAATTCATTAACGTAAAATCTGTCACACATAACCTCAAAATTTTATTATTGCGTGATCTGACATGGCTTCTTCTTTATATGAAAATCAACAAGCAAGTAACCAGATTTTCGATCTGCAAAACAAATGCCAAACGTCATTTTTCCACTAATAAAATTTAGTAAGTAACTAAAAACAATTGAACATCTAACCTAACAAGATCTATATAACCAAGATATGATTGAAAAATTAAATTAAATGTTTAAACAAATTACACAATCGGAAAGAGGATAATTTTCCCTATATTTTGGTATATTGCATGTCTAACAAAAAGCAAATTTAACTCCAGGATTCAATGGCAACCATCTTGAATTTCCTGACAATACATGGTTTTATAAAATTAAGATAATAACACTTTCACACCTTATTAATTCCTTTTTTAATTATTAAATGAATCCACATATCCTATCACACAATATTTACATCAATTGTGGCACCAAAACTTGAAATATTAACTAGAATTTACCATTTTAGCAGATAAGGTTAAAACAATACAAATTATAAGCTTCAACAGGCTAAACCTTCTCTATATAGAGCTGCCGACTTGAAAATTATATTGCTGAAGGTGCTCTAGAATCTAATTAAGAATATTGCAGCAAAACATTTTGGCTGCAAATGCATAGATTAATGAAAATTATAAATTTATCATGAAATTTGATGAATCGTTAAACCAGCATGGGATTTACTTGAAATTCAACAACAAAAACTGTGAGTATTGTGGTGATTGCTTGCATACACCTTTCCATCTATGGCTTTTATAATTTCCAGGCGAAACTACACCTTACAATGGCTTCAATTATGAAAAACCAAGTCCAACAACCTAACGATATGCAAATCGTAACTTGTCAAAATAACTTTTCAATTTTAAGTAAAAAATCCTTTTAAGATCTACTTCTTATTATTATCAAGTGATGTAGAGTGTATTCTTTACCTATTAAGTAACAAATTAATTTATTCAATTCAGATTTGTTCCAGTTAAGTCCAAACACTTAAATATATAGGCAACCCAAATGACATATTCAATTATGAGTGCTGGAATCACAGCAATATATATCATTGGATAGCTCTCATTGAAAACTATTCTTAGATATAGTTTCTAGACCAGAATGGCTTTTCGTTGTCAAGAAAATTGATCTCGAGATTACAACTACTGTATCGAGGGTTGTCGTAAGTAAAGCCACTCATTTAAAAATCAATTTGTTTCAAGAAACTACAATGGAAAACTGATTTGGTTATAACAATATAATGCCTAAAAGTACTGTTTATTTGTAACTCATTTTAAAATACTGTAAACACCACTTTTAGAAATGAATCGTAATTTTTGTTTCAGCCCTTTCATTAAATCTTGTGCAGACTCCGCCACTACTTCTGCAGTTATATTTTTCAAACCCCTTACATTTTTGACTGGCGTGATTCTTTCAGAATATTTTCTTTTTGTTACTGTGCAAAATCTTTCTATGGGCTCACCCTGTGGCATATTTCATTGTCAATTAACAAATCTAATATCATGAAATAAATAAAGATTAGTAAACAGTTTCGCAATATTTATTAAAATATAACCTGACAACATTGTTTCGACCGCTAAACTGTCATTATCAAAGGTAATACAAATATAAACAAACACGTCGCTAAGGTAGATACAAAAATAAGTAAATAGATACAATGATAAAAATAATAATAACTAGGTGCCAACTGCTTACGCTAATGGGTAAGCTTTAGTAACTAACGCACTCTTAAAACACTGCTGTTTTTACTGCTTGTTGCTTTTGTTAGTAAGAAAAAAGAATTCAAGCTCGGATCCTCACCTCTCTCTCTTACATCGCGTAGTTCAATAGGGTTTGGGTCATCCAGCGCTAGGTAGCGCTGGCTATCTCCACAGAAAAATGTACTGAAACACATGAATGAATGAATGAAAACACAATGCATGTACTTCAAGAGTATTCAAGCTCAGATCCTAACCTCTCTCTCTTACATCGCGTAGTTCAATAGGGTTTGGGTAATTCAGCGCTAGGTAGCGCTATACCGAGACACATGAATGAAAACAAATGCATGTACTTAATAAATGTTTTAGATTAGAATTAAATATCTAACACTTCCAGTAACAGAGGATTACTGAACTCAAGTTGTTCATTCATTAAAGGTACCCTGAGTTTGTTTGTATATCTCAAAGGCTTCTAAAATGTCTAATTTGCATTTGTTATTACAAAAATGTAGGAATTTAATATTATTTTGAGGAGTCATTGTGTGATTCTGTTCTAAAAGGTGTTTAAAAAGTGTGTGATTATTATTATTTTTATCTTTTTATCTAGTTACCTATTTTTGTATCTACCTTAGCAATATGTTTGTTTATATTTATATTACCTTTGATAATGACAGCTTAGCTGTCGAAACAATATTGTCAGGTTATATTTTAATAAATACTGTGAAACTGTTTACTAATCTTTATTTATTTCATGATTATGGAGGTCCACAAAGTAAGGCTGAAAACAATAAACAAAATCTAATATCAGTACGTTTTCATAATAATAATAAGACCCAAGTTTATATCTTCCTTTGTGTGGTGTTTTTCAATAAACGGAACCAGCTATTTCTTTAAAACATACAAATATGCCACCTTATTAATTGTGCCTTTGCTTACGTAGGAATCCAGAAATGTTATCATCGGAATCAATTGCCTGTTACACCAATAATTTGCAAGGAAATCTAGACTTGGTCGAAAGTTGATTTTATCGGATACTGATTTATAATCGTTAGCCATAAAAAGCTTTTTTCCAGGGACTGCTTTGGGATCACATGGTATATAACTTTCATCGTTCATTACTACATTTTTTCCTCCAAACATGGATAAATCAAAATTTTAAGATGATTGTGAAATTCCGGGTGAAATTGAGAAATCTAGACCGATATGTTTATTGAATGTATGGAAAAGCTCTATGAACAACTAATAGTAAAGACTAAAAAATGAAATAAAAATTATCTAACCAAAATTTGCAGAAGAAGCTAAAAGAAAGGCAGCGAAGAATAGGGACCTATGTATATCAATTGCTTCTGCTGCTCACAACTCATTCTGCCACTCGCTAGGCGTCGGATACTGGTTACAATAGACATTATTAAAAACACCTTTAACATGGTACCGTGGAAAGGAATAATAAACACACTAGAAGATATGTAAGTCAATACAAAGATTAAAAAAATAATAACCAACTACCTAAAGAACAGGAAGCTCTGCATAGGGGAAAAGAAAACAATAAAAATAACTTGTGGAGTGCCACAAGGATCGGTACTTAAGACTACTGATATGGAATGTGTATTATAATGAAGTACTCCACATAAAAATGCCTCCAAGGACAAGCACAATATGCTTCGTAGATGATACAGCAATCATAATAAAGGCAAAAACAAAAGAAAATATAATGGTTCTGAGAAATGCCGCAATTGAACAAATCAAGAACGAAATAGGAAAAAAAAGACTGAGATTCGCTGATGAGAAGAGAGAAATGGTTATACAATATAAAGGTAGAAAGATGAGTGAAATTAATTAAATTAAATTAAAGATTGGCAACCAGTGGCGTGTGCGGTGAGAATTTAGCCTAGGGAAGCTACGATGATTTTAGTTTTAATATAGCTTATATATTTCTCTCCAAAAGCACACGAGGCTTGGAAGCTTCACTAACGAAACATGTATACTATTTTATTCACAATAAGTAGACTTAAATAATCAAAATAAAAAGTAATTTTAAATCTTAAAATAAATTTTCTATAAACTGTCATAATTCCAATCAGCGGCATATATTGACCAAACGAAAATTTATTTAACATTTCGTTTTTCCCCATTAGATGGCAATGTATGCGCTCAGTATCACGGCCTACTAGATTCATATAAGCTTAGCTTATATACGGCCCTTTCATTTCCAGTTTTTTCATTGTTGAAAATTATTACAGATTCGTACGTTAAATGGCACCCATTAGCGGTAATTTTACAACAAAGATATTTGAAGTCAGAGCTCAGTTGTTCATTTTTAGGTTATACTTTATGTCAATTGTGTCAAACTGCCTCCGATTAAAGAATGTTTACTCGAATATTAACAGTAATTACCAATAAGAAATTTATTAACAACGATCAAATATTATTAGATTATGCATTAAAAAACATTATATTACATTACAAAACGTTACATTAAAATTTTATTTATTATTTTAATTTATTATTCTTTCAATGTCTTTATTTTTATAAAAAGGCTGCCAGTCCCCAAATAAAATTGGTAAACTATTAAAAAAAGTTACATTAAAACTAAAAAATACACTTTAACAACCACTTTACAAATACACCTATTTTTATGGTATTTTTTCCGGTATGCTTTCAGTCTTTTCTCTATAGGCAATTGTCTATAGCTGGAGCAGCCTAAGTCTTCTTTTATTTGGAGTATAAATTGCAGTCTAGGTCTAGCTAGAGTGTTCTTTCCTTCGATCATGCTTTCTATTATTATTTTTAGATAATACTCGAATGTCTTAAAGTATGTCATATTAATCTATCTCTGCTTCTCATGATCTTCTTCATTAACTATCTTTCTTCTTGTACTTTTTCTAGTATTTCATTGTTCGATTGTCGGTCAATCCATCTCGCCTTGCTCGCTCTGCTACAGCACCACAACTCAAAAGCCTGTATACGTCTGTTTTTAATGTGTGTAAAAGTTTAATAGTATTGAGATTCTATACCGTTTAGATCACGCATTCAGTTAGTTCAGAAAAGTTTCAAACTCCATCTTCTTCCTGGAACACTTCATCTACCTTCTTACTATAAAATCTATTAAGACATGACATGAAAATCGTTATTTAATTATCGTTATCCTAGATTTTTAACCGCCCTTCCAAAATTTCTAAATACTTTTTCCGATATCGCTTTGGATTTATATCATATAAACCAAGTTCTATATAAAGGTAATGTTTTATGAGGCAAATTTCGTCAGTCTTATATTTATTTTACTGAAACGATTAAACGGTCTTAAAACTCAAGTAGATTTCATCAGCTCTTATGCCTAAAAAATATTTATTTTTAGTAATGACTGCCACAGTGAGAATTCATCATTCCATGAATACCTACTTCTAATACTTCTAATCATAGCTTCAGTTCGTAGATCGTGCATTGACATTATGTGTTTACATCATATGCTGTGTGATGCTGTGGTTGTCGAGTGTTTTTAGTCTAAGAATTGGGGCATTAGTAAACATTGCGCTAACTTAACCCATTTCCACCCAATGTTGCGTTAACGCAGCACTCCAGACGAAATTTTTTTTAAGTATGTTGGGTTCAATTTATATCTGTTTTTATAAGTTCTGTGTGATTTTATAGTATGAAATTAAATGTAGCATATTTTTTCTATTTAAATTCAGCTTTTCTTTAATCAAAATTACAGCCTGAATTTATTGAATTTTGAATACTATTACATGGGTGACAGAAACATCGTTAAAAAAATTACTCGTACAATTAAAATTTTTAATTTTTATCTAGAATGGCTCTGGAAAGATTAAAAAATGTTACTGTTGATATAAAAAGTAAAAAACTTATATAGTTTCGAAAAAACGTGATTATAAATTAGAGCGTTGCGTAAACGCAACATTGGTTTGATGTGGGATACAAATGTACATATCCTGCATTGTTAAAAGTTCCTGCATTTTTGGTGTTAAATGGTGAAATGGGTTAAATCTGTTGTGGTTACAGAGTTGTTTCTTGTGCTAGTAAATACTTGCACAAGAAGCAAATTTATATTCGAAAAAGGGTATAGGATACTACGCCGATCGGACACAACTCCGACCGTGGACACCTTGCCAACCGTGGGCACTATGCTGACCGCAAGCGGTGGACACTATGTCGACTGCAAGCGGTAGACACTTTACCAATCGTGCACAACCTAAGGTCATATTGTAGAAAACATCCCAGATATTATATTTGTGAAAACCATATAAAAATTGACAAACAGGTTAATTAGTTTTAGCTTTTGTGGAACTTTATGTTTGTATTCACATCAGAATTGTAACTATGAACGGGTCTCTCCCGTTTGTGATCGGCGCTGTGTCGAGGATCGGCGAGGTGTACAGCGATATTTATTTAAGGGGTTGGCGTCGTCTCCAAGTTCGGCAAAGTGTCCATCGCTTGCGGTCGGCATAGTGTCCACGGTTGGCAAAGTGTCCACTGCTTGCAGTCGGCATAGTGCCCACGATTGGCAAAGTGTCCACAGGATGCGGTCGGCGTACTTTCCACGGTCAGCTAAGTGTCTACGATCGGGAAAGTGTCCAGTAGCAAAATTTACTTGAAGGGTCGGCTTAGTGTTGTCGGTCGGCAATGTGTTCAAAACCGCCAGTCAGCGTAGTATCCACAGTGGGCATTGTGTTCCCGGTCGGAGTTGTGCATTGGCGTGGTAGTGGTATCCTCCCAATGTTGCATTTACGCAACGTTAAATTTTTTTATGTTCTAATATATTATTTAATTTTTTTTTGTATTAAACAGCTTCAGTTAATGTTAATAAAAATAACAAAACACAAAAAAAATTATTTGTAGTTTTTCTTTAGTAGTGAAATGGGTTAATATAATTTTTAAAATTTTATTATACTGTGTAGGATATTTTGATTTCCTAGTTCCTACTGTAACATATTCTTGGCATATTTATGTACATTATATCCAAATCTATATGTACAAATACCAATAAATTAATGAAGTATTTATTACACAATAGGAAATGACAATTACTGACATGACATATAACCTAAAAATTAATGACTGCAGTCTGACTACAAACCATCTTTGTTGCAAAATGACCGTCAGTGGGCGCTACTTAACGTACGAATCCTAATTTCAACAATGAAAAAACTGGAAATGAGACGGCCGTATATAAGCAAAGCTTATATTAATCTAGTAGGCCGTGTCAGTATTCTAAAATTAGAAATTAATTAATTCCATCGTAATTATTAAATGTAAAATATGGAAAAATAAAAATAAAACGAATATTAAATAAAAAATACATTTTTAGTGTTAAATACATTTATAAAAACCTAAATTTAAATCAAATAAAACGTCCTGTTTTAAATTATTTACAAAAAAAAGTTGGCCAAGACTTTACATGTCAGTTTTACAGACATGTAATAGTTATTTATGTGCCAAGCTTTGTAAATTAATCTTTATGGGTGAGCGACGAACCACCCAATGACACCTCAAAACAACATTAAATTCTTACATTTTTGCAACAATAAACACAAATTAGACATTTCAGAAGCTTTTGAAATACACAAACATAAACACACAGTACCTTTAATGAATGAACAAACTGAACTTAGTAATTCTCCTTTATTAGAAGTGTTAGATATTTAGTTTTTGTATGTATTATATCTAGTTACCTATTTTCTGTATTTATCATTAGCAACGTGTTTGTTTATCAATCTTATCTGCCTTTGATAATGACATTTAATGTCGAAAAAATATTGTCAGGTTAAGAATCTAATAAAACTTGTGAAACTTTAATTAATCTTTGTATTTATATTATATTACATTAAAACAAATCATGTAACTCCTAAAACCATTCACATGCAAAAAAGTAATACAGGAATTTTATATACAAACCTTTTGTACCAAAAGCCTTATGAACATACAATTTACATTGACTTTTGTGCATCGTTTTTGAAAATTGCTGCTACTTACATAGTGATTGCAAACTTTGATCTCTATTTTCTCAGTAACGAAAAGCCATTCTGATCTAAAAAGTGCATGAAAACGGCTCTCAATAAAGAGCTTTCCAATAGAAAGCATGTAAATATATCATTCAAATCCGAGTGTCAAGATCCTTGAGGTTCCATTGTAAGTTATAATTAGTCATATTTCTGGTTTGTGTGATCAGGTTTTAATGGCTGTGGATACTAAGTCCATTAGCCAGTTTTGACATATTACTGGTTTGGTATTACGGCATTACAGCATTAACAAGCTCAGTTCAGGTTTACCAATGAATAAGTATATTTTTCGAATTCAAAAACAAACTAATCTTCAGTTTATTATTTTGGATACATTTTGTAATTAAAGAAAGGATCTTAAGAGTACTACTTAAATGGTTAATAATTAAATACAGGGTGGCTCATAACAAAGACATCAAACACGGCAGGTATATACACATTGATAAAACACAAAAAATCCCTATAACATGTTTTTCTCAGAAACGTAGTTTTCGGAAAAAATTCGAATAAAAACGGGTATAATGTTTTTAGCACATACAGTAGTGTTTATTATTTTCTTCAAACAAGATGTTTTATGGTTTGTTATGTTTACATTGCTGATTCTGCAACATGATGGTTTTTATAATACAATTTTATGACGTCAGTCACTTAAATGATAATTCTGCCAATGCAGATAATTAAGAAAAGGATATTGGTGTAGGTCAAGCCATTGTAAACGATGATGATTCGCAAAATCGGGAAATCCCCCCATTGAATCACGGATATAATAAACTAATAAACAAGTAAATGGAGAATCTGGGTCAACGCGTGATCAACACTTGTGTAAACAGATAAAATGAGATCAGATTTCAAGCAACACTGATATTATCTAAGCTGTTAAAAATGTCAGCGACATGCAAAATGACTAAATATGGATAGGGGCAATAGATGTTCATTTTCATTTTATTTCTCTTCTTAAAATTAATTAAATTAATGTTATTGTAATTAAATTACATTTTTAAATTTTGCCCTTTTACCCTGGTAATTTTTGTGACCCAGATTCTTCATTTTCTTGTTTAGGTTAGCATCATTAATTAACACTAATTAGAAATTAGTGTTAATAGACTAGATTTAACCAATTTTACAGTAAAAAGATATGAGAGGTCACGGTTAAATAAAATTAAAATCCCGTTCTAGACAAACGTCTTGTAAAAATTAAAATCTTAATGCACAATTTCTTTTTGTATTCCAATTAGGCATCATTTGAGACATGCATTGTAGTAAAGCAAAACCACTATGTCAACGAAGCGAAGCGATTTAATTTGCAATAGTACAATGTAAGACAATTGGGCGCATGAAAATGTTGGGTTTGGACTAGAAAAATACACAGTAATATGTGATCTCATCATCATGTTTGTCTGGCTTTAAAATTTCAAACCTTGCACTTACATATACAGATAACTTTATTTTTTATTAATGATATCAATATCACTATGAGCACCTTATAATTTTATACGTACTTTTAAATTATTAAAAATTTGAACTTTCTCTAATCAAAAACTTGATTAAGATTTTTTTCTTCCAAATGCCATGCGCTGGTAAGTCTGGTGCAGGGGCTATGAAACACCCTGTATATTTAAGAATGATAGTTATCTCCTTGCAAAAATAAAGAAAAATTCAAAAATAAATTATATATCACTCTGATTTTATTAAGTGCTTTACAATTTGTATATTAAAAAAATATGTTTGAAAGCTGCTTAATCTTGAAAGAAACTTAACTTTTTCTTGTAAGAAAACACATTAAAATATTCAACAATTTATATCGCTTATATATAAATGTATTATATACACGCAAAACTTATAAAATACTTTGTTTTGTCTATTAATAGTAAATATTGCTAAATCACATTCTTTTCATTTTACCACAACTTATTCATACATAAAATAGAAGCTAAATCTCACTAACAGTGTTTATAATAATAATGCATTTAATAACTGTACGTAAAATGTAGTAATTGATTTGATTTTGTTTTATTTTACTAAATATGATAGTATTGTACTTACAGAAAATTAAGAAATGATCTAACATAACAAAATTTTTGGTATCAGAAATATTGTCATGAAAGTACCTGATGATATACACTGACATAAATAACAAATGTTAAACATTTACATAATGTTTACATTACTTATATAAATTAATACGTAATAGCACTTTCAATATGTATCAAGCACATATTTCTAAAAATTCACATTTATGTATAAATTGCACAAATAAAACATTACATGCCATAAATCGTAACAGTTAACTTTAATCTTATACAAAAATAAATTTTCAAGTTTTTTAATATTGAGAGGAATAAAATGCAACAAATGGTCATGGAAGCTAACTCACTGAAGATAAACCTTTGTAAATTTTACTAAATATATTATGGAAGATCCAAAGCTATATCATTTATCAAAAGTATGTAGTATTATATATATACTTCTTTCTCTTTAAATTAAATCCTTTTTACGTTCCTGTGAGAAAGTTCCCAGGTAATATATAAATTTATTTAATTTTTTTTAAGATTTAAACTTAAATTAATTAGAAGAAACATTCTTAAATAAATAATAATACCATGCAATACAAAAATTCATTACACAGTAATCTTCATAAGACCTGCTTGACTATTTGTTCCTATACTTGTTTCATCAATTGAATCTAAATCTAGTGCACTCTCGATCATTGTTGTGTCCTGCAGCAAACGTAACCGACTTGCACTTAACAAACTGTTTTCTTTATCATGCATAGTCAAATCATTATCCAACTTAAGATCCGATGAACGTTTCTCATTCATGCTTGGTAGTATATGACTATCGCGAATCACAACTGGGTCCAAATGTAAGTCTTCCATATTAGTGCGCACGTTTATATGTGATTCTAATTGTCTGTCCACTTCGGCATTTATATTTTGTGCGTAACTTTGTGATTTACTGATTGGAGTTTGCACAGAAGTAATATTACTGTATACATGGGAATGATTAAGGTTGGGTTGGGAAGAGTATTGTTGATTTTCACTGGTTTTGGGCACAACACCGAGTGGAAGTTCGCTGTTTACTAACTGTGTTACACTACCCGCATTACTATCTGCAAAGAGAAATTATACATTTTAGTATTTTTTTGTATCTTTTAGTCTTGTCTTTAGAAGCTTCATTTATAACCTTCAAATTTCAATGTAAATTATAATAATCTTTTTTTTTTTGTTATTGGAACACAATATTACAAAAAAGATATTAATCTAACATTAATTAAAAAGTAGTAGAACAGTATGTGTGTTGAGGGAAGTGCTTAATACATGGCGTGTGCAGTGTTAAAAAGAATAAAAAGTAAAAAAAAAGAAATAAAAAATAACAGTAAAGTGACTCAAGAAGGTATAACAATAACAAAACTTCTAGAAACTGATTAGACTCCAACCTACCTATGTAGAAATTATTTATTAGTACCATCTAGAATTCAAAATTAAGTGTGTTTAAAATTCCTATAATAAATTTTCATTTATCGCATATTCACAGGTAGTTACTGTTAAGTGACTATCAAACCCTGTATTTTACAAAGAGAAACTAAAAATAAGTCAGAGCAACCTTAAAATCATGCCTAATTCACATCTGTAGTTTTAAAACTATAGTGTATCCAAGATTACTTGAATACCAATGTAAACAAACGCAAATCACTGATGACAATCACGTCACACAAAATATCGGCCTCCTTTTGGTTAAAGTACTAAGCCGGTCTTAAGTCTTTACATAGAGAAGTAATTACGGTTGTGTTATTAGCTGTGCTGTTGCTATTGTTGTTTTTTTAATTTGCTTATTGTATGTTTTACAATGGAAACATCTTTAGGCTCATTATGCTACTGTGGGTAGAAAAAAGCGATTCTAGATTTGTATGAAAAATTGTTGGAATAAAATCCAAACATTGCCTTAATAAGACATTTATAATTCAGTTGCTCAAACCGTAAAAATTAGTGTGTCAACAGTTTGAGGAGTGTCGAAGAGTTAATGCTGACTCCTGCCAAAGAGACCGCAGATCCAACAGTTTAATTCATTGTCAATAGAAAGGTGGCTTTTATGTTGCAGCGTTTCTATGGAAATGACATAAAGCAATTAGTTTAGTAAAAAATCGTAAAAAATATACTGGGGCCGTTTCTTGAAATTATACGAACAAATTTCGGATACGAGATGACGTAATTTTCACGTCATAAGGTACAACTTAGCCAATCAAACGTTAGAAGGTAATACAGAATTACGTCAATTCGTATGCGAAACTTGTTCGTATGAATTCAAGAATACGGGCCCTGGCATTAAGTTACTTCGTGACCGTTACCCTTAGTAACGAGCACGAAAGTGCATTTCGCATCCTGTCCGCATGTGTCCACTTCGCGTACGGTTGCACAAAAAAATAATAATGCGCTACGTGTTTTTGTTTGTAGCCTATTCCTAGTTTTAGTTTTTTATTTTTCCCTGAAAAGAATTCCCGACTTTGATCACTAATTCAAGGTTTTTTCCCGATTGTGCAAAGTCCCGGTTTTCAAGGTTTCCAGATTCGCTGGCCACCCTGCTTTATAAATATAAAAATTACTAAACGTAAACAACAAATGCATCTGCATAAATTTTAAATAAACTTTTTTTTAAATAAAACAAGAAAATAATTTTTATCTAAAGCTGCAAATAACAATAATATTTATCGAAGAAGAAAGATTTGGTATTAACATGTGTAAAATGCACAGGTTCATGCATTCTTTTTCCACAATGAAATACCATCCATTGACTACATTCTTTCGGTTGTTAATGACGTTGAGGCTACTGCCTACTTTCAAAAAGTAGAACCTTCTGTGAAGTTTTTAAAAAACTTCATTTCATATATATATCTAAAATTTACACCGTGTAAGTTAACGTTTATGACCAGCCATATTGTTTGCTTACATCGGTGTTCAAGTAATCTCGGATACACTTTACCACTACCATTATATAAAAACTATCACCCTTTTTTAACATTTTCTATCACTTTTGCTTTACTTTACGTTCATTTACTAGATTTGGCAATTTAATTGATCCACATCGCTGTAGTACTGGTGTCATATCTAATTAAAGGAAAGCAGCACATAATAGTTTCTGCGTAGACTGCTAGCTCATACATCGTGCTTCTGTATATTACATTGTGCTGTAAATTAGGGAAAAGTTAACACTTTTTGTACACAATTAAAGCTGTGTCCATAAGTCATACTAGTGGTTAAATATTTCAAAGATGGACATGAGGATGTTCAAGATGATCATAGAAGGTTGATCTGTCGAAACTCAGATTCAATCATAAACGTTCATGAACATGTGGTAAAAAATGATCAAATGACCCTATAAATGATGGTAGATGAATTAAGCATCACCAAGTAGATGATTCAACAAATTTTACAGAACAATTTAGAAAAGAACATCTGTGCAAAGTTTGTCCCGTAGCATCTCATTAATGAGCAAAAACAGAGAAGAGCTGCATCGTGCCTGGACTTTATTCAGACTTGCAAGTAGCGGCCATGTAAATTTTCTTAATTACATTGTCACTGGTGATGAGTTATGGGTATTTCAGTAAAATCCTAAGAAGAAACACCAAAGTGGATTGGAGAATCAACATCAAGACACAAAAAGGTTTAAAGTTCAGAATCAAAATCATGCTGATTACTTTTTTTGATAAACAGTGTGTGATCCATAAATAATTTCTGCCTGAAAAGGGAAACAGTTCGTGCATTCTACCAGTAAAGTGTTGAAGAGATTATTACAGCACATTTCTCAAGTGCAATTTTGAGAAAAGAGTAGATGGTTCTTGCTACATAACAATGCACCTGCACATTCTGCTCTGATTGTGAAGTAAAAGTTATTTAATACAACATGTCATTGTTGAAATCAATCACCCACCATAGTCACCTTGCATAGCATCAGAAGGCTTTTTGCCTTTCCTAAAGTAAAAATTATTCTCAAACAGAATCGATTTCAGAATGTATAAGGTATTAAGAAAAATGTAATGGCCAAATTGAAAACAATTGCTTTTGTCAACTGTTTTCAAAAACATTTAAGGCCAGTATTATAAAACTTTTTACTTCCTAGATAAAATTTACTTTGCCAGTAAATTAATTTATTCTGTCAATTTGCATATGAAATTGACAGAACAAATTAATTTACTCTCAAAGTAAATTTTATCTAGGAAGTAAAAAGTTTTATAATACCGGCCCTTAGAATGTTGTAATAAGTGTGCTAATGTAAATGGAGATTACGTTCTGTTTCTTTTAATTGTGCCAATCTGAGGATTAAATTGCCAAACCTTGTAGATATTGTTGATTGATTGCCAAGAAGATAAAAGTGCTACAAACTTGTTTCGATTACACTACTCATAGTGTATTATTTCCCTGCACATCATTCAATTAATTAATGAAGCAATTTGACTAATAAGTAATAATCAAGTATCATCTTATCAATCAACCACAACTGTTTAATTAATTACATGACATGGTGTTGATGAGAAACATCACAAGAGCCACGTTCGGTATTTCAGATATATTTACTCAAAGAGCTCGGTTTCCATAGTATCCATTATTGTAAATAATTGTAACTACAGCAATAGAGCTTTCAGAGCAAAAAAAGTTGAAATACAGAACGCACCAAATATAAACAACAAATTAATGTAGAATGCCACAGAATGTCATTTAATTTGGGTATAATCTAAAGAATACAACTCTTGAAATCGTAATTAATTGGTTTGTACTCAACATGAAATTAATTTTTCAAACAAATTTTGTACAAACCTGATTACCAACCAAAAATTAATCAAAATATTGTGAATGGCTCAAAATAGCCCTTCAAAAAACATCCTTAAACGCTGGTTGCATAGCAACGTTTAAGAGATCATGCAACTTGATTAATTTTTGAAATTGTACCCTCTGTTTTTTTTCACGCAAACGTATTCCCCACTTCATTCTGCATACGGTAGTATGCCGTAGTTAATTATCTAATGTGCATTTAGGGGTTTTAAAAAATATTTGTTATAAATTGAATTTATCTTAAACTTAAAGCAAATGCTCAAAATGCCTTCCTGTGGACTCTACACAGGCTTCAAAGCGCCTCAGTAGTTCCCTTGTAGACACGGCTTTAATCATAATACTTTTCGAATAAATAATTTAGTTAGTGAATATGAACAATTAATGTGCACAATTTATAAAAAGTATTTTTTTCAAAATGCACATTAGATAATTTAGTGCGGCATGAAGTGAAGAATAAATTTCCGTGAAAAAAAAACAAAGGGTGCAATTTGAAAAATGAATCAAGTTGGCATGATCTCTTAAACGTTGCTATGCAACCAGCGTTTGAGGACGTTTTCTGAAGGGCCATTTTGAGCCATTCACAATAGTTTTTGGTTGATTTTTTATTTTTTTAAATAAGGCAGATATTGCCTGTAAACAGCATTTTGGGACACCCTGTGTACAATATTATATACGATAATTTCTTAATTAGTATAAGATAATTGTCTAAATTTCCACAAGTGGTTTCAATATATTTTATCGGCAGTTGTCTTTTAAATGTGAATTACTGGTCAATTTGTCAGACTGGTATGTGCCAATACAGGTCTGTAACTGTTGAATATATGTAAATCAAGCTTAAGTTAGTTGGTAAAAAAGTCAATATCATGCGACCATGAAATATAGTTTTATTGTGCTCGCTGAACACTGCTCTAAGCAAGTTACGAGATTCTTCATACATCAGAATGGAATTTGCAAGAAATTACAAAGCGTGATATTTAGTGGTTTTTAATCCGCTTAATAATTAATATACATATAAAATCCACAACAAAAAGCAGATTCGAGTATAAATACTTCTTTGCAAATTATCCAAGCATAGAGATACGGATGGTAAAAAATGAAATATTTATCTATATTAGTCGCATTGTTTTTAGAAGTTGTACAGGTATGTGCGTTATGTGCTCTGCTTGCTTAGATTATGATAAAAATAATCTTGTAGTTCTGTTGTATGATCAAAAAGTCTTTGGATCGCAATAGCCATGGAATGTAAAAACCATCTATAGACCATTCAGTCAAGCAGAGGGCTTTACGTCATAATCTGTTACCAACGTAAATTAGCAACTATTCCAATACTTTTACGCCTAAGAAATGTCATTTATGTTGGTATTACGATTATTACGTTTATTTGCATCTTCCAAACGAAAACAATTATCCATTGTTGTATCACTGCAAATGTTTTATCAATTTGTCAAGTTGAAACGTCAGAGAGGTTATTAGACAGTTAAATACTATTTCTACCTTGTTCTTTAACCATGCCGAAACCATTTAGTTTGCAATTAGGAACCCATCCCTACACCACCGTTCAAGCTCGAGGCTTGAACATCTCATATATAGCATATGTATATATCATAAAATTGATACATCTCACGAATTATACCTTGTTGTTTTACGTTGTTTAAATATATAAGAAGAGACCAAGCAAATTTAAAAGGTATTAAAAAAAAACCAACGAAGAAAACGGTTCTGTTTTGATAAAATATGTTACGTTAGTTGTTAGTTACAAATTGGGTTTCCTATGGCTGATGTATATTAAAGTTTGTAAGAGAGAAATTACACAAATTTCAATTAAGAACTTTATTTTATTTGAGAGATATCAATTGCTGTAAAAATATACACTATTTATAATTCGAATTAAATATTTCAGTTTTATTTAGTTGTAACTACAACCACTTTGCCGTTGTTTACATAACCAAAAAACCAAAAAAGCCAAAATACACACCATTTCACAAACACTCCTAACCTAACCTAATTTTGAAAATGAAATGTCAGAAATTATTGGTATTTTTATCTTAACATGTTTACAAAGTAAGTCACGTGACTTATGACGTAAGCCCTCTGCTTGACCGAATAGTCTATATAGATTATTGACTTCTACTGCCCGTAGTTTTTGTGAACTGTACAGAGTAGCGCCGATGTATCTTGAGTAGCGCTAATGGAGACACAGCCACCTGTGTCAAGAGAATACGACGCGCTGACACCGCTAAACAGAGCCACATAGTACACAGAAAATGTTAGGTTAGCATATGCTATTATTATTTCTTGTGCTTGCAGTTATTTTAAGTATTACTTAATAACATTTATAAAAAGAACACAGAATGGAATTTATTTGAATTATTATATCTATTGACATGACAGTTGTGAAGTAAATGTCAAAAATAATAGAAATAAATAATTTCATGGCAACCCTGATCCAAAGACCTTTTGATCATACTATATTTTTTTCCTAATTTTTTTTCCTGCGTTATCATCACCTAAAACTTCAGGTTTTTATCTTGAAAATTCCGAGTGTCAAAGCTGTAGTATGAAAATGCTGTTTCTATAGGTATTATGTGCAATTTTTCCAATATCAACAGATTTTCTTATCAATATTACTATTTTATATATTTTTTTCTTTTTAATTAATTACAATAGATACCTAATAAGTTGTAGTAGGAAACAAATAAAAGTATCATTTTATTCATCTGTTCACTTCAAGTAGTACTGACTTAAAAAAAAATCTGACATGGATTTATCATACACAAATTTAAAATTTAAATGCCAAAGTTACGTAACCAGTAGGAAACTAAAGCACATAAAACACTGTACCTGGAGAGTAATAAGTCTTTTACAGATAAGAATGTTCTAATTTCATATCGTATTGATTTTCTTTGACTTAACTTGTGGAGAGTTTTGTTCCAACAAGTTTTCAAATGATCTATTGTTGATGTGGTCTTTTTCATAGATTGCATTACACTGTATTACATATATTGTTAAGGAGGATACAGCGAAATGTAAAAATGTAGAGAATGACGTGAAATTTAAACCTCGAGCTCTTTGACACTTATTCTATTTGGTAGCTTTTTTTTATAATTTTCTTGTGTACCATTACCGAGAAAAATGGAAAATAAAATCCAGAATTTAACATGGGCTCTTATGGAGACCGTCTAACCTTTAGCAGTTTCACTAAAAATTCTGATGAAGAAATGTAGAGAATCTGATAAAAAACTAAAATGACATACTTTCATATTCGAAGAACAATGCTGCCCAATATTTTTGAAATCTTGTGTCTAGTTAATGCACAATAATAATTTAAAGTAAACAAAACAAGAATTTTTTACTACATATGTGGAAAGACAGTAGAGATGTGACAACACCTCATAGCACGCGAATTCAAATAACAGAACAGAATGATGACATATAATGACTGTTACAATAATCTATATTTTATTGTATTAACTAATAATCATATATTTTATTAATCAAATTATGTTGAACAATTCAGTCTTCTGCGTTAATAATCAGAATACAAATGTTAATTCGACGGAAATATTGCAAAATGTAAAATTACATTTTGCAATTTGATGAATACAATTTATCATCACAATCAGAATCTTCACGGAATCAGTAATACAAACATACTAATTTTAAAAATATATGTATTAAACTTTAACAACTTTTTATATATTTCTTGTATCTGCTTAGCAGATTGTACTCTTTAGGCTATACAAAAGTTAAAAAATAGGATATTTCCATCTGTAATTGCATACAAAACTACAAAACATTCAAAATGTTTCCACTTATATTTTGGAATTGACTTTTAGAGGTAGGATGTCAACTCAATCGAAAGCTGAAACCTAACATTGCTACCAACAAAATCGATTGATTTCTTTGAGGTGTTGCCACGATTCTTAACCTATTTACATTTATTTTTACACTTTCAACAGTTAAACAAATGCACTCCAATCGACTTAAATTATTTTAATATATACAAATAATTAATAAATGCATTATAGGCATTCATAATAAAATGATTTTGTTCAGTTTTAAGAATGTTAATTTATTTTTTCATCAATTGGTATTTCTTGTTAGAGCCTATGTAAAAGCATAGGAGATATCCCCTTGCCCTTCACCCCGCAAAGATCCGCTGTAACCTCCTTAAGTCAACAATGTGCCTTTACAATTGTTTATAGTAGCGGTTCCCAACCTTTTTCGTTCGCGAACCGCCAAACGACGTAGCATTTGCTTGCGGACCGGTAAGGTAAAAAATTCAAAATATCATTTCTCAAAATAAATCTTATAAAGTAAATATTCATTCTTTATAATAACAAAAGTCGGTTTCGTACCCCTTCCTGCATATCAAACCTTGAACGACCAAAACGGCCCGAAATCGACGGGTACCGAGAGGCAGGAATTTTTCTCTTTTTGTCAAACGAAGAAACGATCGCAGGTCGAGGTGCGGCGCCGAAGACCATAACCGAAGGTACATGGACGGTCTATCGTTCAAAACCAGAACAAAATATCTCTACAGGGACCGGAGATATAACCGACGCTGGCGAGTGGGTTTCGGGAGCGGCGGCGGCGGTTAAAAATGGGAATGGGATCAAACGATCCAGGAGGCAATCATATAAGACTTGCTAAAGTAGTTTCCACTTAGGAGCCCAATTAGGCTGGTGGCGGTGACATTACGATTCTCGTGTGAAAACAAATAAAAAATCTCGAGTTTTTTGGCTGTAACTTTTTTTTACGATTTTCACGGCATTTAAAAGATAGTCGTATTGGCTCCTATAGTTTCCGAGATACCGCTCCTCAAAAACAGGCGGAGCACTCTACAGCAGAGAAGGCTAGATATGGAAAAACCAATTGATGCACCGCCCATAGCAGGCTGCGCGACATTGAATGCTGCCAACACACGTTCGATCGCCCCCCAAAAACCCCATGCTATTAGAATCAGAACCCCCCCTGCCCCAGAAAGAGTGCTTGCAAAAATCTTTTCCGGTAAAAACTATTATGGTACTGCGATGGCAAAGAATCCGCGGTCAGATTTTCGCCCCGACCTACCGTAAGGCGGAGGCAATTTTTTGCAGTCTCTGCCTAAACGGTTTACCGGAGACGGTCGAGACTTCAAATCTGAGGCGGGAACTAGCCAACACATTGACACACAAAAAAAGGTTCGCATCGAAGCAAGATTTGTAGTCCCTCGAAACCGCGCAACCCAGATTTTGATCGTTTGCATTAATCGGGAACACAAAACGAAAAATCCGTGTTCCCCAAGCCCGCCTAAAATTTCTAAAAGGGGAGATCCTCCTTATTACCTATTAATGGATACTACCCCACCACCTACGTACGGAGCCGGCGCGATATATATCACGTATGTATGTACATAGCGCCGGCTCCGTACAAATTTACTCGGAGTTTACGCTTGATCAACTCCGATAAACCATTTGACCCTACATTAGCTCCAGGATAACAACAATTAAAAAAATGCTTTCAGTAAAATTTTGAAAAATACTTTTATTTCTCTGCGGACCGGCACCGGTCCGCGGACCGGCGGTTGGGAAACGCTGGTTTATAGCATGGTATCACTACATTTCTGAAGTTATTTCATTTGACTGAAAATTGCTGATTACCTACTTAAAAAAGTCATTTGCCAGGAGATTTCCAGGACTTAAAGAACACAGCTAAAAACAATCCACGTATATACAAAATGAGGTTGTTGAATATTTAAGAAGCTTTAAAATTGAAAAGCTGATAATTACGCCATGAATTATTACGGAATTATTTATGGGAATAATAAAAGTTGTGAGTGCAATATCAGGTACTTCTTATAGGTAGTAGCAAAGTTGTTTACAAGGAGGAATGCATTTAAAACGTAGTTATTTTATTTTGAAACTTCAAACAAATTCTTGAAATAATACTTGCTCGGCTGAATCAAGAAAACATCTTTTGTAAAAGCTATGAATGACTTAAAACGTGCCAACCGATAATTAACACTAAACAGCAAAGGCTTTGCAATAGAGAGAGAGAAAAAAATAATTTTACAATAGAATTTATTTACTGTGTACCTGGCGTGCATTTTATTAACTACTATACTGTTTATTGTTTCTAGCATAATTACTATTATTTTTCAATGGAAACTTTTGGGAAAAAGTAATTAAAGGGTTAGTTAAAATGGTTTTCAAAAATGAACATTTGAATTCCAGGGTCCGTAGCAAACTATACTCGAAAACATATAACAATATGTAGCTGAAATATTAAAAATATGTACTATTTATGCAGTAAAAAAAACATAATATGTATAAAATATGTAATTCAAAATCACAAGAGTGGTACTTTTAAATTCAAGGTTTTTTCCCGGGTTTCTAGGTCGTAAAATATCATTTTCCCGGTTTTTTCCTTCAATAATTTACGCATAAATTTACTTTAGCGGCCCCACCCACAAGGAGCGTTAGTGGCGTCAATCGACAGGGCTTGAAGAGGGGAGTCAAACGGTTAAATTTATGGGAAATTTTTTGTTTCATTGAAATTCATTGGCGCAATAAATTTAAGGATGTTCCTGACCTGAAATGATCTGACCTAACGTACCCTGACCTGGCATGACCTATCCTATCCTAACCAAACCTAACGCCGTATTGAATATTTTTCTATGAAAATTAATTAAAATCAATTAGAGACACGCCCATAAAAGGGCGTTTTAGGCGCTGAGCGTCAGCTTAAATTCGCAAGAAACACATTGATTTCGAAAATCAAAGTACTATTGATTTTCAATGAAAAAAAGTCTCTCGCATAGATTTAACATAGGTAGCAGAAAGAGCCGTACTTTTTGAATGGTATTTTCGCACCTTGAGACTAGCGTCATTCGACTCAGCTAGCCAAGCTGCATCTAGTCACCTAGGCCAGCTGGTCGATCAGAGTACCGCAAACCGCCGCCATATTGGGGCAGAGAAGAGTGATTTTTAATAATGGACAAATTAAAACTATGTTTTACGTGTTTGACATATTAGAGGTTTGATCTTTCAGAATACGAAAAACCTTTTAAAGTAAACGTGGATTTGATTAAATGGAATACAGGACAAATAATGAACAATTTCGTGCTTCGTTTGCCCCAATATGGCTGCTGTTTGTGGTACTCTGGTCAACCAGCTGGCCTAGGTAACTAGATGCAGTGACTCTATACACATTAAGCGATTAGCGCAATCTAGGTTTTTCCCGGCTGTGCAAATTCCCAGTTTTCAAGGTTTCCAGGTTTGCTGGCCACCCTGTTTAAGAAACACTTTATTTGGTAATAAAGGTCTCATGAAACAAAACAATATCAATAGAAAATCTTGGAAGAAATCAATAGAAATTTTTTGTTCGTACGTGCAATGGCCGCAACATCATGTGTCACGTGTTCAGTAGTTTTGACAAAGCACAAACCAGTCAACGCACAAACGCGGCAAAACTGGGTTGTGGCTACATTTCGCCGCCGGGAACTTATTTTACAGGACGAATAATAAACATTTCAAAAATATGAAGTTTAGAAATATGTAGTAATATGTAGTACTATGAAAAATATGTAGTTTTTCATAAAATATGTAGAGAATACGGACTCTGGAATTCTTGTAGGTTGTGCTATGTAAAATTATTACTCGGGATTCCTAGGACTTTAAAAAAATGTCGGAATAGTATTGGAATAGCAAAATCGTTGAGACTCAGAAACGCTAGTAAATACATATTATAACTTGGAAGGTACACTTTTTGTAAGGTGTTTGAAGGGGGTAGTTATGTAAAGATTCGCTCTGTGTACGTGAAATAGTTTGAAGCAGTGGTTTTGTTGCAAAATCTGCTACAGTGTGGTTTAGCTAGAAAAACCACCAAGGAACCAGATCCGTTGCTAATTAGTGGTTTTAAGAAAAACCTATTGATGTCGTTAGGACAAGGGCAGGCACTTCTAGTCAAACAGAATAATAATAATAATTTATTGGTGAACCTAAGTAAGGTACAGTTAGTTATGTGCATATTATTAGAGATAGAGAAAAAATTTAAATAAAGGTTGTAAATAATTTCTAAAATGGCTGTTTAATGGTTTCTTAAAAAAAAACAGGTTAAAAAAACCACCTGTGTAACACCCAGAACTGCATTTTTTAACTAATAATTTGCTCAAGAAATGGAAATAAATAAAACTTTAATATACAAATGTCAATTCAAATTTGTGTTCCAGGAATTTCCCAGGTCGGAGACACTAACGTGCAATAACACCAATCTTGAACTCAAGAGAAAAAGATTGAGACCGGAGAGAAGTTTTCTGATCTAAACAGCTGACATTACTGAACGTATTAAAGAAGATGGGACAATTAACATTATATCCCTTGGATCAAATTCTAATGTACAGGAGGAAATGCCCATTGACCTCTTAAACAAAACAGAATTAGAATGTTAGGAAGTGTCCAGATTAATGTTTGACCTTCCCTTTGAGCTTGAAGTACCTGACCCCCATGTTAACTTCGATAACCAGGTAAATACAAATTTGTACAAGAAAATGGCCAATTTAAACATTAATCAGAATATTAAGAGCTACCTCTTAGCGTTGGTATGAGTGCAATCAAACAGCTTCAAGTACCTAAGCCTATTTATATTGACTTCAATGACCTTTGGAGATCAAACCCGAATTATCAGACAGATTACTTTCCGAGTCAATTTTGTACAGGAGATCAAGGTATCTTTTTCTATTTATCAGAATTAAAACTAATTGTTTTATCTTCTTTAAATTAATTAAAGCAATAACAGAAAATCAAGAGTTGGTAGCTATATCAGAAGCATTGATTCATTGTAACGCTCTCATATCTGATTATAAAATACTATACAGGGTGGGGCAATAGTGTGGGGAAGTCCGATAGCTCCTAAACGGTAACAGCTAGAAAAATCGTTCTAATACGGATGTAAACAGTGGCTAGAGCCCCATCTAAAGAAATTATTTTCAAATTGCAGAAAACTGTGGCACGATTAAGGTATTTTTTTTTTAAATAGAATGCCCCAAATATGTTTGCATATTTAACACCTCTCTTGGCAGGTTTATTCATATCTAAAATTTTAGCGCCATCTAGTGACCGGTTTAGAAGTTATAGATGTTTTTTCAAAAAAATTGAGTTTTACATTATCCCACTTAACAGTTTACCGCTTTCACGGCCGCAACTGTGAAGACGAATTTAAGTAGGGATTTTGTTGCAGGGGCTTGTAGGGTGCTCTTCTTTAAAAGAAAATGGACCCACCATGTACAGGGTGTTCAAAATTAATTTTTAAATTTAGAGAACTTCAAAGCTAAAATTCACAACTTTTTCAAATGGAACACCCTGCATATCTTGTACCTTTGTGATGCAGAATTAAATAACGAACATTTTTTGTATGTACGTCCCTATAGCTATCTGTAACCACTTGATTTATTGAGAAAAAACTGCAAGAAGTACACCAATAAAATTTATTTATTTAAAAAATCAAGGTTTTTCAAATAAAACAAAAGAAAAAAACTATAACAAATGCTCCATATGTTGCCCATTTGCATGGACACACATTTCGATGCGCCTTTGGAACGATCTTTATATGTTTCTTAACATTGCCGTCGTGATACTTCTAAAAGCATGTATTATTCTATCCTTCAAATTTTGGATTGTGGTTGGTGTCTCTATATAAACAATTTCTTTCACATATCCCCATAAAAAGAAATCAATTTTTGTAAGATCAGGAGATCTCGCAGGCCATTTAGTGGGTCCATTCCTTTCAATCCATTGATTTTGGTAGATATTATTTAGGTGGTCTCTTACTGCATGTAAATAATGCGGTGGAGCACCGTCTTGCTGAAGCCACATCCCATTTCGGATCCTTTGAGGAAGGTTCGCCAATAATTGTGGCAGATAGTTCTCCAAAAAATGAAGATAAATAGCTCCAGTTAATGTACCATCAAAAAAATGTGGCCCTATTACATGTTCTCCAATAATTCCCCTCCCCCCCAAACGTTTATGGACCATCTGTGCTGGTTATCAAGTTGTCTGAAAAAGTGGGGATTTTCTGTAGCATAATAATGGAATTGTGCCTGTTAACAAATCCATTTTTATGAAACGTTGCCTCATCAGTGAACAAAACATTGTTGAAGAATGTAGCATCGCCTTGCATTTTACCTATGGCCCAATTATAAAACTGTAAACGTTTTAGAAAATCGTCATCAGTTAATTCCTGGTGCATTTGAATGTGATATGCATGAAACTTATTTTTCTTTAAGATTCGACCAAGAATGTCTACTTATTCCTACAGATGAACTCACTTCTCTCTGACTAACATGAGGATTCTCAATCGTTGCCAGCACAACAGATAACTCATTTTCTTCGTTCACAACATTGTTAATTCGTTCACTTTTTTCATACTGTACATTGCCGGTCCTCACAAATCTATCGAGCAGGTTTTGAAAGCTGTGAACTTTAGGGAGCCTCCGTTTAGGATACTGTTGGTGGTAAATTCTGCGGGCAAGCAAACAATTTCTTTCCAACTCACCCAAAACAAAAGTCATGTCTACAAGTTCTTCATTACTAAAATTCATTTTGAAAAACTAAAACACCTACTAGAATTAAACACTGATGGTCGATAACTGCGAGAAATGTACGTTTTGCATACGTGCACAACAATTGCTAGATGCTTTAATGTTTTGTTGAACAAAAACAACCAACACACTTGACAACTAAATAAATAATTGTTTTTAATTGTGTACTTCTTGCAGTTTTTTCTCAATAAATCAAAAGTGGTTACAGATAGCTATAGGGACGTACCTACAAAAAAAGTTCGTTATTTAATTCTGCATCACAAAGGACAAAATATACAGGGTGTTCCACTTGAAAAAGTTGTGAATTTTAGCTTTGAAGTTCTCTAAATTTAAAAATTAATTTTGAAAACCCTGTACATGGTGTGTCCATTTTCTTTTAAAGAAGAGCACCCTAAAAGCCCCTGCAACAAAATCCCTACTTAAATTCGTCTTCACAGGTGCAGCTGTGAAAGCGGTAAACTGTTAAGTGGGATAATGTAAAACTCAATTTTTTTGAAAAACATCTATAACTTCTAAACCGGTCATTAGATGGCGTTAAAATTTTAGATATGAATAAACCTGCCAAGAGAGGTATTAAATATGCAAAAATATTTGGGGTATTCTATTAAAAAAAAATTACCTTAAGCGTTGCACACTTTTCTGCAACACCCTGTATATTTGAAAATAATTGCTCTAGATGCGCCTCTATCCACTGTTTACATCCATATTAGAACGATTTTTCTAGCTGTTACTGTTTAGGAGCTATCGTACTTCCCCACACTATTGCCCCACCAGGTATACACGAACAGTTCTATTCATTTTCTTTAACAGTTAACGAACAGTTCTTTAACTTTATTCTTTAATTTAAGAAGCAGAAACCTCGTAAAACATGTGCTATTTGCATTGAAAAGTCTTCTTATCAAAACAAAGAAATTATAGACATTATAAGTTATTGAGGTGAACAATACAGAAAGAAGGAGAATTCAAAATTGCATGAACATGTTATAAATTAAGTAAATTTGAAGGTTATCATGAAGCTTAATGTAATAAGCAGACGTATGTCAGAATATTCAAGTTTTTTGTTGAAGTAATATTCTGATTGTTTTTTTAACTTTATATTTGAAGCGCAGATTTCTAATTATCTTACTATTTGAGCCAATACAATATTGCATAATTATCATCTCAATATAAAAAGAAAATTTACAATAATTGTAAAAAACACTATTACAGAATTATTATTATTACAAGCAGCTATTCAAAAGCCATTACTGTTAAGAAAAAACTGGAGACTTTAAATGCAATTATTAAAAACATTCTTTGCATTTATTACAAGCTAGACAAGAACTATCTTCTGCTTATTATTATACAACGTTTTAAAAGAAGAAAAAAGGTATAAATATACGTTATTAAGCCAATGCTTATAAGGAAATTTCAGCCCATAATACGTTTAAGAACTGTAGAAGAATAAATAAATAGAATGCAAAAACCAAACTTGAAATAAAAAGCAAAATCTAAAATAAAAACTCATTAATGCATGCAAAAAACTAAAAACTTACCCACAAAATACTCGAAAACCTCCATCAACGAAATGCAATGTAAGTAGAACAAAATATATGTACGAACGCAATTACTACCAAGTAAATAATTAAATTATATACTTGCATATAAAGTAAATTAATTGTAAAAACCATAAATGCTGAACCCAAAATTAATTATGCAAATACTAAAAAACTATTCACTACTTTAAATATTTACAATTAATAGGAAAGGTGCAAAGATATAATAAGATGATTTTTAGAAATTTCTAAACCTACTACCAATATCTTGATACTTCTTTAGATATTACACGTATATATTTATAAAATAGAACTTAAATATTAACAGCATAACCTGAGTGCAAAGTTTGATTAACATTATACATATCAACAATGAGGCAAAATGCAATTACCTTATAATATTATATCAAATGCATGTAAGACACAACTTCTCTATTACACTACATGAGGTTAGTTTATGGACGTTTACAGCAATATTATTTTCAATTTATCAAAATCCAACAAACTCAAACAAATTTTAAAATTACAAAAGTATTGTTGAAGTACAAAACAAAACGTATAAAAAATAAATCTAGTGATAAAAAAAATAAAGATCAGCTTTGGTTTATCTTCAGAATGGATATCATGCCATATTGTTTAGGTAGATATAAAAATGTCTTAAAACGATATATATTTATTAATAATACATACAGTGTAGGATTAAAGTATGGAATATTAAAACAAAAACGAACTCAACCGTTTTTTTAAAAACGCTGAAACACGTCGGTTTTGTTTTTTAAAAATACACATTAATATGTGCGATTCACCTTCCGACTTTCATTTGTTGGTTAGTTATGATGTCATTACAAAAGAATTTAAATGAGAGTATAGATTTTTTATAGTGGAATCTGATAAGAGTGATTTATCTTCCACTTATGATCATGCAAATAAATCATAAGGTTGCATAACAGAAATTCTGAGAAAAATCGAGTTGAACATTTAATGTTGATATTATCGTATATCTAGCTTACTGCCAAGAAGTCAATAGGTGGCGTTTTGAACATTTAATTTAATAGTGTTAATCTTATTTGCTTTATTTTACTTGTTCAGTTTAGAATTTTTCATTTATCATGTCTTAGAAGTTATCAAGTCCCATAATATCAACATTAAATGTTCAGCTCGATCTTTCTCAGAATTTTTGTTATGCAATCTTATGATTTACTTGCATGATCATGAAAAGAAGAAATATCACTATCGGATTCCACTAATAAAAATCTATATTGTCATTTAAATTTTTTTGTGATGATGTCAACTAACAAAAAAATGAAAGTTGGAAGGTGAATCGCACATATTCTGATAGCTCCTAAACGGTAACAGCTAGAAAAATCGTTCTAATACGGATGGAAACAGTGGATAAAGGCGCATCTAGAGAAATTATTTTCAAATATACAGGGTGTTGCAGAAAAGTGTGGCACGCTTAAGGTAATTTTTTTAAAATAGAATGCCCCAAATATTTTTGCATATTTAACACCTCTCTTGGCAGGTTTATTCATATCTAAAATTTCAGCGCCATCTAATGACCGGTTTAGAAGTTATAAATTTTTTTTCAAAAATATTGAGTTTTACATTATCACACTTAACAGTTTACCGCTTTCATGGCCACAACTGTGAAGACGAATTTAAGTAGGGATTTTGTTGCAGGGGCTTGTAGGGTGCTCTTCTTTAAAAGAAAATGAACCCACCATGTACAGGGTGTTCAAAATTAATTTTTAAATTTACAGAACTTCAAAGCTAAAATTCACAACTTTTTCAAATGGAACACCCTACATATCTTGTACCTTTGTGATGCCGAATTAAATAACGAACACTTTTTGTATGTACATACGTCCCTATAGCTATATGTAACCACTTTTGATTTATTGAGAAAAACTGTAAGAAGTACACAATTAAAAACAATTATTTATTTAGTTGGTCAAGTGTGTTGGTTGTTTTTGTTCAATAAAACATTAAAGCATCTAGCAATTGTTGTGCACGTATGCAAAACGTACATTTCTCGCAGTTATCGACCATCAGTGTTTAGTTGCAGTAGGTATTTTAGTTTTTCAAAATGAATTTTAGTAATGAAGAACTTGCACAGACATGACTTTTGTTTTGGGCGAGTCGGAAAGAAATTGTTTGCTTGTCCGCAGAATTTACCACCAACGGTATCCTGAACGGGGGCTCCCTAAAGTTCACAGCTTTCAAAACCTGCTCGATAGATTTGTGAGGACCGGCAATGTACAGTATGAAAAAAGTGAACGAAGAAAATGAGTTATCTGTTGTGCTAGCAACGATTGAGAATCCCCATGTTATTCAGAGAGAAGTGAGTTCATCTGTAGGAATAAGTAGACGTTCTGTTGGTCGAATCTTAAAGAAAAATAAGTTTCATGCATATCACAGTCAAATGCACCAGGAATTAACTGATGACGATTTTCTAAAACGTTTACAGTTTTGTAATTGGGCCATAGGTAAAATGCAAGACGATGCTACATTCTTCAACAATGTTTTGTTCACTGATGAGGCAACGTTTCATACAAATGGATTTGTTTCACTTTTTCAGACAACTTGATAACCAGATAAGATCTCCTGATCTTACAAAAATGAATTTCTTTTTATGGGGATATGTGAAAGAAATTGTTTATACAGAGACACCAACCACAATCCAAAATATGAAGGATAGAATAATACATGCTTTTAGAAGTATCACGCTGGCAATGTTAAGAAACGTATAAAGATCGTTCCAAAGGCGCATCGAAATGTGTGTCCATGCAAATGGACAACATATGGAGCATTTGTTATAGTTTTTTCTTTTGTTTTATTTGAAAAACCTTGATTTTTTAAATAAATAATTTTTTAATTGTGTACTTCTTGCAGTTTTTTCTCAATAAATCAAAAGTGGTTGCAGATAGCTATAGGGACGTACATACAAAAAATGTTCGTTATTTAATTCTGCATCACAAAGGTACAAAATATACAGGGTGTTCCATTTGAAAAAGCTGTGAATTTTAGCTTTGAAGTTCTCTAAATTAAAAAATTAATTTTGAACACCCTGTACATGGTGGGTCCATTTTCTTTTAAAGAAGAGCACCCTACAAGACCCTGCAACAAAATTCCTACTTAAATTCGTCTTCACAGTTGCGGCCGTGAAAAGTGGTAAACTGTTAAGTGGGATAATGTAAAACTCAATTTTTTTGAAAAAAATTTATAACTTCTAAACCGGTCATTAGATGGCGCTGAAATTTTAGATATGAATAAACCTGCCATACTTTTCTGCAACACCCTGTATATTTGAGAATAATTTCCCTAGATGTGCCTCTATCCACTGTTTACATCCGTATTAGAACGATTTTTCTAGTTGTTACCGTTTAGGAGTTATCGGACTTCCCCACACTATTGCCCCACCCAGTATATTTATAATATTAATGTTTTTTTACAGCCATTTGCAATTATTGGCCAACAAACTAAAAAAGGTGAAACATTTGACATCCAGAAGTAAAGGGTTTATTTAGTAAAAATTCTTGTTACAAATAGGGTAAAAATTACTTCTTACGCGGTTTGCATACTTTCTTTACAAGAATCAGTAACCTGTTCATGTATCCATTAAATAAGTTTAAAACAACTATCACGCTTATTATTATATTTATTCCTCTATTCGGGTAATGCGGCGTCAAATGACCCGAGCTGATTTTTCAAGGTATACCAAGAAATTCCTTTACGTAAGTTATTCTAAACTACCTTCATAACAGCTTTGAGGAATACACTAATAATTAACGGTATTTAGAAAAACGGTGAAATTATTTAAAAAAAATTAAAGTGCAGGCCACTTGAGACCCCGTTTCTGTCGTCCGAGGGTTAATTATGAGAATTAGTCAAGAACACAATACTGAACATATTACAGAACTTAGAAACCTTTAAGAATAAACTTATATGACAAAATATTGATATTCTAATTTTAAGAAATTTTTTAAACAGAGTACAAAAAAACCGTAATCAATACAGCATGACATGAAAAACAATATGTTAATACCTTATGTCAACATAATCTTTTTTATAAAAAAATCAGTTGCCAAAGATCATAATTGCATATTACCAAATTATTGAAGACTTTCTTGTATATACATTGAACTAAATGCAGGTGTTGGAAAATTTTTCACTTTTACATTAGCAGCACTATTGACATTTTTATCATTCTTCACTTTACTAACATTACATTCGTTATTTATACAAAACTCATTTTGAGCATGGATATTTTCATATACATAACTACTCTTTGGCCTTTGCTTGTTAGCAATATGTTTTCTTTCAGGCACACGCATGCCAAAGTTTGCACTATAACGTTTTTCTGGCGGTGTATATGGCCTAACAGAAGAATGTTCAAATCGTAAAGGACTACTTGAAGACATATCAGGATTGTTATATAAACTCTCACGGGAACTGTCATAGACTGCATAGTTCTTAATTCGGGGCAAGGACGTGCTATTTTTTATTGCATCGACGGGACCGTTTTCAATGCATTTTTTTGGTAATTCGTAAGGTGCCAATTGTGAATGAGCAGGTATAACTTTTTTAGTGGCACAATGTGTGGACGGTACAATATAACGTGTGGTGTATACTGGCTTTTGCAGCGGTCGATACATACCTATATTCTCTGTTGTTTGTCGATACAGACCAGGCATTTCAGGTGTTGTGTTTATTTGGGACTGACCATTTTGCTATTATAAACAAAATAAATGTAACAAACATAATAAAACAGTGTTTTATAATAAGTACCTGAACTGTTGTTCCATATGATTTTAATGATAAGACTGGATCTGCTGTAATAACTGGGTTAGTTAATTCTAATCTATATTCATCAGTTACTAATCCTCGTCTACAAATACAGCAAATATAAATTAGAAATTAAAAAAGAAAAACCAATGGTTATATTAAGGGCTAAAGAACTCCTCTTGTTAATTACCTATCTATTAGGGATGGTGTTACAGGTCCACATAATATATGAAAACAATTTAAACAAACATTTCCATGCGAATATGGATTAAAGCTTTCTTGTCCCCTTTTGCTGGTGAAAGATCCTTTAATCTGAAATACACGTATTATAAGTATGATACAATAAAAACATTGGGAAACTTACATCTTCATTTGTTGTTTGATTACTAGTAGTAAGGTACGTATGGAAGCCTGCTAAACCTAAAATACTCCAAACACTGAAGAAACAAACTACAGCTACTATGACACTTGCTGGTGAGTCTTTTACAGCATCCAGAAACTGCCGATCTTCCCTTGTTACTGCAATAGAATAAAATTTGAAAAGCACTGACCTCATTGAAACTTGACTATGTGTTGGCATTTTAACTATTTGGTAAAATTCAAATAATTATTATTTACACTCAGTGTAATCATCATGTAAGTGTGAATCGCCAATTTCAATCAAAATTTTTATATTATAGAGACAAAACAATTACAACAGTTTACCATAACATTTTCTTGTTAGCAAAATTAAAAAATAAAAATTCCAAAAATAATTTTTACATACATACTAGTTGTGTAATGTGCTGCATATTTAATTGCTTCTTTATAAATTAAGATTTCATTAGTTGAATATCAATGGTAGTTTTGACAATAGTATTCCTTATAAGCGCAAAATGCTAGTAGACCTTCTAAAAGTGTATGTACAAAATGCCACTGAAACTAACACACAAGGCTAAAAAACAAGTGAAATTACGAGTGAAGTTCTTATAATAAACTGGAGAGCATAACTATAGCACCACTGGGAAATTAATGATTTTTGCTAATTGCTAATTATAAATTATGAAATACTGTTTATTGGTGAAACGATAATAGAAAAGTATTATTGTAAAAGAAAGAATTATCATTTTATTTTCAGAACAGTAATTTAACCCTACAATTTAATGTTTTTTTGTATGTGCATAACTATAGCACCACAATTAGAAATTAATGTTTTCAGTCCTCGCTATGTGAAAAGTAAGTACAGTAGAATATCTATAATTCGAATGCCAATAATTCAAAGATTCCAGGTGTTCCCATCAAATTAGCACTGCAGCAGAATACAAAATGTTCCTATAATTCGAACAAAAAATTTTAAAATATTCGTTTATTTGAACTTTTACTACATATCTTTTTAAACTTTTGTCGGTTCTTTTTATTACACTTTAAACCAAAAATGTAAATTCTTAGAACATTTTAGGTAGTTTTCTTGTTATTTAGGCACTTAAGGTGCCTAAATAAACAATAAACGTGTTAGTAAGTAGCCGGTGATAGTAAACAGGTTTCAAAGAAAGGATTAAGGAATGATTCATTGCAGCTCCTTTTCATTACCCATCCGGTTGAAAACCAAATGTTAAACAAATTTTTAGAAAATCCCCAAATAAGTAGGTAAACCTTTTTAGATAAGGTATTTAATTGATTTGCTGTTGAAGAAGATTATGGAATTCGGTTTGTTTCTTTGATCTTGTGCATGTACTTTTTGACATTTTAAACCTATTTTGGCATTCGATGAGAGAAGTTGAAATTGCGATTTTTACGATGTCCGAAAACTATAAAACGCTAAACCTTGAAAATAAAGTGCGATTAATTCAACGTTGTGAAAGTGGAGTGAAAAGAAAATGTAATCTAGCCAAAAATTTGGAATTCAACCGAATGTGCTGTCCACAATTTTAAAGAACAAAAAGAAACTCTTAAAACTCTTGGAATTCTAACGAAATTTGTGTTTCAGGAAACGTCTACGTGAACCGCGTTTTGGTGAACTAGAAGGATATGCTTTAAGGTGGTTTAAACCAGTTCGCGATAATAACATCGCGGTAAGTAGACTTGTGTTACTTAACAAGGCAGAAGAATTTTCAAAAATTTTAAAGATTGACAATTTTAAGTGCTGTGGTTGGTTAAATTAAATTTTCAAAAAATTCCTTAATTCGAATATTCCTTAATTCAAAGTTTTTCTTAACTCCCTTTGACTTCGAATTAACGAGATTCTACTGTAATAAATGAATTTAATAATGGGTAGTACTCCCATTTCTGAGAATTACTTCAAAAAATCATTCTTCAAATGAGATTTTCTTAAAGTTCATGTCCCAACTTATTCCATGTCGTAAGTACGGCGCCTTTTAATTGATTGTTTCGTTCAACTGTTTGATACTGTTTATTTTCAGCGTATATTCGACGTACTATGGCGCCCCATAGGTTTTCCATATGATTTAGATCTGGTGGACGAGCAGGCCATCTCATTAAATTCATTTCATTCTTTTGGAACCAAGCCGTAGTTTCTTGGCTAAAGAGAATTCTTGAATTATCTTGTTGAAATTAACTAATTAAATACTTAGTAGTAGTAGAAAGTATTTATTTAGTTTAGTTTTAAGAGTATCAGAAAAAAATTAATGGTTGGTCTTATAGACCAGTTTTAATAGACAGACACTGTAGGTCTATGAAAAAAAATCTAGTTGAAAAACCCATGAATCCCTTTCATTTTGATTGAAAAAAGGTAACAACTGGTTCTCCAACGCTGCTGTATAATCAGCACTGTTCAGTTTGTTAGATGTAAAAACCAGTTTTAGAACACCTTCACTGGAAAATGCCACCCCATACCACTACAGTCCTCCACCAAAATTCCATTTTGAAAAATAAAGCGGTTGTTTTCTTAAATTCCTTCAGTATGAATTAAATCAAATCCATCAAGACCATGTAATTCAATTTTTTTCATCTGAGAAAATGACCTGCAGTACATAATTAGCCACTTTGGTGGATCAGTAAAACAACGTAAGGTTTACCTTTTCCCAATTTCGATCCATATTCTCTTGAACGCATTCTAATCGAGCGGTTTAGTTATGCTATAGCAGTGCTATAGTGCTGCTCCCCAAAATTAACAGCGCTGAGTATACAACGGTGTTGGAGAACCAGTTGTTACCTTTTTTCAATCAAAATGAAAGGAATACATGGGTTTTTCAACAAGACAATGCAAGAATTCATGTTAGCCAACAAACTACGGCTTGGTTCCAAAGGAATGAAATTAATTTAATGAGATGGCCTGCTCCTTCACCAGATTTAAATCATATGGAAAATCTATGGGGCGCCATAGTACGTCGAATATACGCTGAAATTAAACAGTATCAAACAGTTGAACAAAACAATCAATTAAAAGGACTTGGAATAAGTTGGGGCATGAACTTTAAGAAAATCTCATTTGAAGAATGATTTTTTGAAGTAATTCTAAGAAATGGGAGTCCTACTGATTATTAAATTCATTTATTACTTACTTTTCACATAGCGAGGACTGAAAACATTAATTTCTAATTGTGGTGCTATAGTTATGTACACACAAAAAAAATTAAATGAGAGGGTTAAAATAATATTCTGAAAATAAAATAATAATTCCTTCTTTTACCATAATGGTTTTCTATTACTGTTTCAGCAATAAACAATATTTCATAATTTATAGTTAGCAATTAGGAAAAATCATTAATTTCCAAGTGGTGCTATAGTTATGCTCTCCAGTTTAGTATGACAACCTATAAATTCTAAATGGTAACTAAGGAAAAATGAATTCCATTCCCATATAACATCAATCCCTTATTTGATTCATATCTAGTGAAAATATGCATTTCTGCTATTACCGGTGTGTAGCTAACAATGATGGAAATACCACTCATGCAGGTTTTTCTTTCTATTGCACCTGCGTCACTACACACATTTTGGAAGCACAATCGTGACGTAAATAACCTATTTCATATCACAACCCAACGAGCGTAACCCTACTCAACGACTATGGTTATTTAGGTTGCTACCTGACAGGGTTGCAAAAAACCCGGGTTTTTTTAAAAAAGCCCAACCCACTGGGTTTTTTGGGTTTTTTATATTTAGAAATTAAATTTATTTGTAGAAATTTTAATTTTAATTAATCTATTACTTCTGTATTTATATAGTTTATATGTTTGATGTGTTTATTGAGTGCATCAATATCACATGAAATCTCATATTTAAATTAAAAGTACATTTAAAAGTAGTTGTTAAAAGGATTCGAAATTAATCACATTTTGTAACACTAATTTTAACATGACAAATAGCATTTCATCTTAAATCATATGTCGAACTTATTTCAAATTGTTCGAATATGCCGCGAGAATATTCTAGTTTGAATCGGTTCATTACTAGGGGAATTCGTTTCCAAGTTGGTGGGTAAAACTGGGTTTTTTTAAGTGGGTTTTGTATTTTATATGTTCAAAAATTAGTTCAGGTAGCAGGGTTGTTCATATTTTACCCACCCAAAAAAACCCACGTGGGTTTTTTTGGGTGGGTAAAATATGAACAACCGTGCTACCTGAACTAATTTTTGAACATATAAAATACAACCTGGTGTAAGATATGAATGCTTTTTTTAACAACCTGGTTGCCATGGGTGGATTTGGGTAGAATGAGATTATCGGCATTGGCACATTTTGAGGTTAGAATGAGTATTCATTTACATTTTTCTATTTAAATGGAGGGCGATGGGTTTTTACAAAAGAGGAAGTTTTCCACTAAAAGTAAGTAAATCCTTTTTATACAATTAAAGATAATTATTACCTAACATTATAAGGAATATTTTACATGCTGCTTTTTATAAGTGGTCAAATGACAATTATGATAGGGGTAGTTGGCCTTAGATAGTTCAATTTGGGAATCAGATTTGTGCTGCGACTTAACCTCTGACCAACGTTAAGATCAAGTCTTGATTTTGCCCCTTAGAATGTACATTGATAGTGGGACTAGGGATTATCAACCATGGAGGGTTCAATTCTGAAATCAGATTTGACCTTTAGCACAGGTTACAGATCAAATCCAGATTTTGTTTAGATTTGATTTTGATAATGGGATTAGGAATAATCCACCTAGCTGTATTCAAATCCAAGCTCTGATTTGACTTTCAATATGACATGGCGAATATGTAAAATGCCTGCCTTTTTCTGAAGAGTAGCAGGCTTTACTAATTTCAGTCAAGGTAAAATTGGTTCTATTAAGATACCTGTTGGGATTCTTATGGTAGACAGATTTTAGCAAACCAGGTAAAACATTTTCACTTTCAAACTGGATTTTTCCATAAAATAGAATTCCTGTTCTAAATTTGAAACACATCATGCACAGAAATACAAGTTTACATATATCATTTACCATAAAAATCGACTTTCAAACTTTGAAGGCGGATTTTAAATGTGTTTAAACTGAAGACCGTAATTAATTAATTTAGAAGAAACCTTATAGTCCAATCTTTTCCTGGAGCATGATCAGGATTGAGAAGCAACCAGAAATTATTTTCTGCAGCAAAAATTCAACATCAGATTTATTGGCTGAGTTCTAAAACAATATGTAGAGCCTGGCAGTGTTGAATATAAACGGTCTAGTGTTAGGCGTCCAGTGATTTGACCCACAAAAAATGCCAACCAGTTGAAAAAGAAGATGATAAAGAATCCATGCTTGTCAACTTGATAAATGGCCATACCAATGAAGATCAATCATTCGAGCATCATCAGATTGAAATGTAAAGCTGAAATTATGACAAGAATAAAGGTTAGTGTTCCATTATACATACCTATAAATAAATCAGGATAATTATTCCATATCCAGCCCCCTAACGTACATGTTTATTTAAAACAGTAACACTTACCAATGGTTTCCATTACATTTAAAACATTGAAATACCGAGCGCTAAGAAGTTTTTCGTTGAAAAAATGTCACAAAAACAGGTAAAAATTATAAAAGCTTCTTGTCATATGACACAAACAATAGGTACCATTTTTACGCTATTTGAAGTAAATAAAGCCAACTCTTTTACTGCCTGTAACCTAACATCATAACATTCTAACCTCAAAATATCAACTTTAGTATTGTTTTTCTTATTAATTACGAATGAGAGCCATGATCTTTTTATAAGTTATGGTTCTCCGAGTTATTCCCTACAACCTAGTATCATTGGTTTACCTGGGTTGAATGGGGGCGGACGATCAAATTATTAAGGTCCGTTCGTCGAGACCTGTCGCAAGACGTAAATACACTTGAAGTTAGCACTAAAAAAACTATAAGCGATGATATTAGTCGGCGCGGGGCGCACGTGGTCTCATTAACGCTTAAACTACTTTACATAAATGCGGAAACACGTATAATACAATCACTTTCCATTTCATATTACGCCAACCGTAAAAGCGAGTTAAGCGTACACAGTACGCAAACGCGCACCATCGTAAATGAAGCTTCAAGAGTCAGCTAACTTCAAGTGTGTTTAAGTCTTGCGACAGGTCTCGTCGAACGGACTTTAATAATGAAATAAATACAGATTAGTAAAAGTTTCACAGTTTTATTAAAATATAACCTGACAATATTGTTTCGACAGCTGTGCTGTCATTATCAAAGTTAATATAATTATAAAAAAACACATCGCTAAGGTAGATACAATTTAACGTGTTTGTTTATAATTATATTACCTTTGATAATGACAGCATAGCTCTCGAAACAATATTGTCAGGTTATATTTTAATATAACTGTGAAAGTTTTACTAATCTTTATTTATTTCATGATTATGAAGTTCCACAAAGTAAGGCTGGAAACAATAAACAAGGACTTTAATAAGATCAAGCTGAGAGGACAAGGATCAACTGCAAGAAGGTCTATAAGCAATTGGTAAAAGCAGGCGGTGAAAAATTTATAATTATGGATGATGATCCCTCTGTCTGGAGACAGATTCCATGCAAACAATTCTGGAATATCTCTGGTGTTAAATTGCCTTCAAGGTCTTTCAAAAATATAAATTTTCATAAATTTTAATTCATCAATTGAAAAAATTGAGGTTTTAACGTCACCTGGTTAAATATTACTTTTTCTATAAAATAAATGTAAGAAATTCCGAAAATAATTAGATGTTGCTTAAATGGCAAAAATAAAATTAGGCACAAGAGCAAAAGCATTGACAACAACATGAAAAGTGTTAAATTTCTTGTAAACAGTCTTTTCGAACTTATGCACTTCTCATGTGAGGCTGCCATTTTAACACCAATACAAATGTTACCAAATGATTTAGACCAGGGGGCTCTAAACTATGGCCCGTGGACCACATCTGGCCCGCGATATGATTTTATCCGACCCGCTAAAGAATTGTGAGCAAATGTGCCAATTAGACTAGTTTTCCAATAAGAATCTGTAAACAAACCATAGGGTGTTGTCAAATGCATTAACTAAAATTGCAAAACAAAACATGTTTCAAAGTTTTCTCAATTTAAGCAAAAGTAGCGTTAAGAAAAATTTGAATCATTACATCGTTGTTTGCATTCTCAGCAGATTTATTTACGAAGGCAAACTCAGAAAATGCAGCCTTAAATTTGGTAAGCTACAAAGTTGCTTATGTGTTGGCTAAAACAGGAAAACCTTTCACTGTGGACATATTATTAAAGAGTGTATGATGGAAGCAGTGACTGAGTTATGCCCAGAAGAAATTAATCTTTTTAAATTGATAAGTCTTGTGCCAAATACGGTTGCTTGTTGGATGGAGAATATGGAAAATAGTATTCTCCAATAATTTGTAGGGAAAGCACAATGTTTCAGTCGGTATTCTCTCGTGCTGGATGAATCAACTAATGTTTGTGATATCTCGCAACTTTTAGTACTTTTTCGTGGCGTCGATGATGAACTGAATATTACCCAGGAATTATCCTCACTCCACAGCATGCATGCCACTACAACAGGAGAGGATATCTTCAAAGAAATACAAAATACACTAACACAATATAATTTGGACTGGAAAAAAACATGGTTTGGGTTGGGATTGATTGGACAAATCACAAAAGCTTGTGAGGTTGCAAGAGTATCAAAACCAATGTTTCTTCACTGTGTTATCCACCAACAAGCACTTTGTGGAAAACACGTAGATATAAACTGTGTATTGAAACCTGTTGTTTCTATAGTAAATTTCATTCGCTCTCGTGCACTTCATCGCCAGTTTTGGTCTTTTCTCGAGAAATGTGATTCTGAGTATGTTGACTTGACATATTGTACTGTAGTTCGATAACTTAGCTGTGGAAAGGTTCTTTTGTGCTTCTTTCAGCTCAGGAATTAAATTGATATATTTCTTACAGAGAAAAAAATTATGAATCGCTTTTATCATATCGAGTGCTTTGGAAACTGGCATTTTCTGTGGATCTGGTGAACCACATGAACAGTTTGAATTTAAAGTTGCAGGGTGCAGATAACTTAGTTTGCGATTTATTTGTGATATCAAGGCATTCAGAGCAAAGTTGATACTTCTGGAACACCAGGTAAAATATTGTAACTTTGCTCATTGCCATGCTGTGCAGAATTGTACAAAGAGGGAAAAGCAGAATTTCCTTCCTCGTTCACAAATTCAATCATTCCAGATTTGAAACAAGAATTTCATAAGAGATTTACTGATCTGGATGCCAGTGCAATGGACATTAGATTGTTTCAAAATCCGTTTGACGGCGACATTATTGATGTCCCAAGTCATATTCAAATGGAAATTATTGATCTTCAGGTAAATGTTCACATTAAAAACAAATACAAGGAAGGAAGCTTGATCGACTTTTATAAATTGTTGAACTCTGATGAGTTTCCAAATTTGAAGAAATTTGCTTGTAGATTTATCTCCGTTTTTGGTACAATGTATCTCTGCGAACAAACCTTTTTGCGAATGAAATATATTAAATCAAAATAAAGGACAAATTTATATGATGAACATTTGAAGTCGCTACTTGTAATTAATATTTCAAAATTTGAGCCTCATTTAAACAGTTTCATCATTCACATTGATGGTTTTAATTTTCTTTAATTTAAAATGTGAGAATTTACCGGTTTTGTTTGTAGTTGTCAATAAAATATAATAAAATAGTTAACCGTAACATACAACCATTTACATTATTTAATTTCGAAAGGTTACTGTAAACCCTAAGAATACACCAAAAGAACTGTTTGCACCACAAAACATAGGCTACAATTTATCTTAATAGTTTTGATTTTATTTTAAGCAATATGTACTCTACACCAAGTGGTAATTGGGTGTTATGATAATATATTTTATGCAATATTTCTCGAGGTATGTGTTGAGGAGCGACAAAAAACGTAAAAAAAAATTAATTTTTATACTCCCTCAAGAGGAGATATCAGCATTTAAAACTCTTGAGCATCATAAGCTTCAATGCTTGATCCAAAGATTAAAAGTGGCTTTTTAAGAATATGGCAAGAACATTGCCAAGTGAGACAAGGTATTTTAAAACATAACTTTAAAATTTTACACATTAAACAGTGCCTTTTTTGACAGGACAATATTTGACCAACTCCATATTTAACATCTTAAGGGCATAAGCTACAAATGTGGTTAGGAGCTGTTTTTACATTTCAAACTTCCACAGAATCGTTTTTTAGGCAAGTCTTGAGCTCCAGCACCCTACTGGAATTTCTAGTAACATCATAACGTTCGTGGTGTTTGTTTTGGAATGAACACATGTAATAGATCGTATCCGGTCATCCCCTAAGGGACCGAGTCCCCTAACAGGGACAGACTTCAACATTTAACATGATGAGCGAGAGAGAGAGACTAACTCTAACAGGACAAACTATGCCAAGTAAGTGTTAATATTCTTAATATTAATTAATGAAATAATTATTACTTCATAATGCATGGATGCATTCTCGGTAGTTTCCATTCTCAGCTTTGGTTTTCTCAGTTGTGGTTTCTCGGGTATGGTTATGGTTTCTCGGTTGTGGTTTCTCGGTAGTTGTCTTTCTCAATGTTTGCTTTCTCAGTGATGACCTGGACCCGTAATAGATTAACTATAGTATAGAATTCTGATGCTGATTTTTTGATATTGAATTGATATTGATATAATCTTCTTGTTCCAATCTTTGGTAAGTTGTTACCAAAGATTGGAACAAGAAGATTATGTCAATATCAAAAAAAAAACAGCATCAGAGTTCTATACTATAATTAATCTATTACTTAATTCTTCTTTTTTTCTTTTCATTCAAGTTCTTTCAGAATTTATCATTTCAGGTGTTTTTGCCTGATGTTTTTCCAATTTTGATTTTAATAATTGCTTTGACTAATTCTTCTTCCTATCATTTCTACTTCTTTGTTCTTGAGGTTCATTTATTTCGTTAGTAGTTTTTTTCATTTTGTGCTCTAATACCTTTTAACTTACTTGTAATATTCTTTGGTATTCTCGTCTGTACCTTTGTTCATTTAGTTTATAGCTTCTTGTTTTATCTTTTACTATTTTTCTTCTCTTTTCTTGTTCCTTCTTTTTTATATAACTTTCTTTATCTCCATTACATGATCTCTTTCTACCTTTTACACTTTACATTTTTTGTTTCATTTTTCTCTGCTTACTAGGGAGTAATCAATGATCGATTTCTCTCCTCTACTATGAGGTAAGTAAGTAACATTATAAATCAAATTAATTTTAAGTTGATATTGTACTGAAAGAACATAAAAACAAATAGTTTAATTGTTACTTTTGCTAATATACAAGTATTGGAAATTGGAAAAACAACTTGGAAGTATTGGAGAAACCATATGTATAAGGAATGCACGTAAAAACAAAAGAAAGGTTTATATCAGATCCCTTTGCTCTCCTTAGTTCGTGTTATTGGAGGACCTTCAAACATTAATATTATTACTGTTTAGTAAACTACAAATCAAGCAATGGTGTGGTTGTTCATAATTACATAAAAGAGGTTTTCATGATATTCTTCCCAGAATTAAAGAGATTATTTGCTAAATTAGGACCTGATAATTTCTTGCCTTTTAAATTAGTAGCTTACAATAATCTTAGCCATAATGACTGTGAAAATAAAATAATTATTCTTATAAAAGTATAATCAAAATAAATTGAAAATTTTAAACACCAGTCAAATTAATAAAACATTTCAACAAAGTAAGAAAACTTCTGATCAATTAAAATAAATTATTAAAAAAACTTCCTCTAATAAATTAAAGGATCAAATAAACCACCTGCTTCTGCCAAACAAAACCCATATCTGACATACAGAGATAATCTCATATTATTTAATTGAACTGGTGTAATTGTTGCACAATGTTCAATAATTTTTTCCCTTAATTCTTCCAAATTAGTGGTTCCTTCAAATTTATGTATGTAGATGGGTTCTTTCAAACATCTCCACAGAAAGAAATCAAGAGATGCTAGGTCAGGTGACCTGGGAGGCTATTTTATTGTTTCTGTATTATTACTTATTAAATGATTAGGAAATGTAAGTTCAAGAAACTGAAATACTGGTTGTGTGTTATGGGCTGGACAGTCGTCTTACTGAAACCAAACTTCACCAAAGTTGACATGAAAAACTTGAACTGTAGGAATAATTTCAATTTGAAGAAGCTGTCAATGTTTTGTTCCATTCAGATTGCCACCAATGAAAAAAGGTCCTACATATGATGATATTGTTGATATTCTCGACCAAACATTTAATTTTTGAAGGTATTGTGTTCCCTCAGCAACACTCAAATATCTATTTTCCTGTAACCAATAACATATTACGGATGGATTGTGTTTCCTATGTAATGAAAACGATGATTCATATCTCGCCTCTACTTCCAATTCATATCGTACGAGTAGGAAGAATACATACAAACAAAACATATTCTTCCTAAAAGAATTTCCATTTCTGTATAAACTAATTTGTATGCCAATGTATAGACAATTTAATAAAACAAAATGTGGTGTTCTATGTACGACACTCTTATTCAGAGTGATCGACAATGATTGACAGTCTAGAAGGCTGTGGTTCTTTATAAATCTTATAGAACCCAATCCTGTATAGCATCTGTCATTATCCAGTTTAGTTCAGTTTACGTTTATCAACACCATCATTTTGTAATGAATAGCGTTCGTTTAAGAAGTCTTTACTGCAACTACTAATATTTAAGACTAGTATCCAGAAATTGATTTTTCTAATACGGTGTGAAAAAGGTGGGTGATTTAGTGGCCTACAGATGACTGTTTCAACGCATTTTAAATATTTTGAGCTTGCTATCTTTATTGTAAATATTGTTTTACTTTCTAAAAAAAGTGTCAAGTTAATTTAGAATTATGGGTCTATTCTGTAAAAACTCTCTATAACTCTTAGTGTTGTAAATGATATAACATTCTGAAAATGCTGATGAGAATGTTCGTGCATAATAAAACCGTATCAAAAGAACGTTCTCTTGGGGAGCATAATCAAGCACGTTCGAGAACGTTCTCATAATAATTCTCGAGAACTTTCAGAATAATACAGCATAAACAAAAAACATTAAAAATCGAGAATAAAACCGGAACTAAACGATCTCAAACCGTACACACATATGCCCAAGCAGTTGCTGTCGGCGTCGGGTGTTTCAAAGACAGACACTTTTATAAGCATAGTTTGCACAATTTATGCCTTTGATAGCATTGACAAGAAATTTAGGTTACCGCCCGGTAGCACCTCTTTTGTTTTTTGTTCTAGTTACATATGAACTTTATATATAAATTTTTTATATTTTCTTTATACAAAAAGTGGCAAATTTTTGCATACTTGTGGGACACCAGACCGACCGTGACCACGGTGGTCAGCGTATTGTCCACGGTCGGAAAAGTGTCCAGTAGCAAAATTTATTTTAAGGATTGGCATAGTGTCCGCGGTCAGCAAAGTGTCCAGTAGGTGTAAATGTGCATACCACATTAAAGGTGTCTCTAACTAAAGTTTTAATTAAAATCAACAAGAAAAAGGTGCTTTACCTTATTCTAATAGGTGGAAAAGAATTAGAATTGGCCACCATGATAATTAAACATGTTATTAACTTAACAGTGAGATGTGAATATGGCCGAGCAAGTTTAATATTTTCTATTATTACATTACTTTTCAACACATTACAGTCAAAAGTCAAATTAACTACAACTAGCATTATAAATGAGAAGAGGAAAATTGGAGAACATTCAAACATTTTCAGCATTTTGAGAATATTTCAAGAACTTTTGAAATTATCCTTATTTTGGGTATATCTTTGCAAGTTAAAGTTATATTCTCCAGTCCTGCTCACGTTTGAGGGTTTATTCTCATTCTTTCTCGTTTGTGCTCCGGAAATATTCTCCAAAAATAAACGCTCGAGCATTTTCCAACACTAATAACCAAAGACGAGAATTAAAAGCTGATAAAGAAATAAATGTAAAATAATGCAATGAGTGTCCAAAGCAGCGATTTATTTATAAATGGAATAAACTCATAACAATTTAAAAGTAAAATTTTATACACCCCTATGTTGTTTTGTAACAAAACAACAAACAGGTTTGGAAGTAACTAAAAACGCTCCAAAAAGAGAAGAAGAATTAGAAGAAATGGAAGCTGTGCTGAAAAAGTTAGATGAGGTTAAGGAAGAGCTAAAAAGAGAAGCTGACAAAAAACACTTGGATGTCATGGCTGAACTAGGGAAGGTAAAAGAAGAATTTCAGGCGGCGAAGGCAAAATGGGAAAAGGAAGTAGAAGAATGGAAGCGGGAAAAGGAGATAATGAAAACAAGTATTAGTAAACTCGAAAACAGGCTTGAAATGCAAGAAAGAGAAAAACGTAGGAATAATGTGGTGATAAAAGGGATGTCAATAGGAGAAAATCAAATCGAAGAGAAAGTAGAACAGTTATTATTATTGGACAAACTTGAATCCAAAGCCAAAGTCAAGAAGGCGTATAGTATGAAAGGAAAGGATGGTAAACAAATAATAATAGCAGAAATGAGCTCATGGGAGGACAAAAAAGAGGTCATGAAGAAGAAAAGTCTACTAAGAAACACACACATTTTTATTGATAACGATTTAACTCTAGAGGAAAGGAAGATCCAAACAGAATTATGGAAAATCATGAAAAAGGAAATAGAGAAAGGAAAAAAGGTGAAAATGGGGTATCGGAAGATAATTATAAATGATGTAAGATATGACTGGGATTGCAGTAAACCAGGAATAAGTATACATCAGTCAAAAAACTAGAGGTGCAACAGATGGATGGATTAACCGAGACGAATTTGGCAATGAATATGGTTATGAGTGAGAAAGAACAAGATGACTTAAATAAACTAAGTAAGGTTAAACCTCAGGTGGCAAGAAAACACAAGAAAGTCGAACAAGAAAATAAAAAGAAAAAACAAGCCAACAAGATTAAGAAGGATATGCTGATAACAGCATCGTGGAATGTAAGAGGATTGAATAAGGAAGGAGCTATAAAACATTTAGTGAATGAAATAAGGAGATATAAAATAGATTTAATAGCTTTACAAGAAACAAATATTAAAGGAAGTCAAATTATGGATATAGAAGAATACACGTTTCTAAACAGTGGAGGAACTCAGAATAAATTAGGAAACGGTTTTTTAATAAGGAAACAAATAAAAAATAGTTTAATAGAGTTCAAAGAAATAACCAACAGATTATGCTACATACGACTCAAAGGAAAGTTCCGAAAAATCACTGTAATTAATGTACATGCTCCCACAGAAGTTACAGCGGAGGAAGAAAAAGATGAGTTTTATGAAAAGTTGGAAGAAGAATTTGAAAAACTACCAAAGTATGATATAAAGTTGCTTATAGGTGATTTTAATGCCAAAGTAGGAAGAGAAGAAAGAAACAAACCGATGATAGGGAAGTTCAGCAAACATAAGACCACAAATGAGAATGGTCAAAAATTAATAAATTTTGCGGCAGGAAAAAATATGATAATAAAGGCAACTTACTTAGAACATAAAGACATTCACAAAGGAACCTGGAGAAGCCCAGATGGGAAGACAACCAACCAAATAGACCATGTCCTTATCGAGCAAATACACTCGAACAATATTAAAGATGTTAAAAGTTGTAGAGGAGCAGACGTGGAGTCGGACCATTTTATGGTTCGAGTAATATTAAAGCAAAAGTTACCGGAAGTAACAGAGAAGAAAAGAACAAGAACAAGGAAATGGGACCATGGAAATCTAAAGAATAAAGAAATTGCAGAAACATATAAACAAGAAATAGAAAAACAATTGATAATCGATTATGAGAATAAAGAAATTGAAGCTGAATGGAAGAAGATGAAAGACACCATAATAGAAGTAGCCCAAGCAAAACTAAAACCAAAGGGAAAGAAACGAAAGAAAGGCTGGTTTGATGAAGAATGCAAAGAAATACTGGAAGCTCGGAAAGTGGCAAGATTAAAGATGTTGGAAAGAGAAACTACTGAGAATCAAGAAAGGTATAAGGAAATAAGCAAAGAAGCGAAGAAGATGTGTAGAGCAAAGAAAAGAGCATTCCAGCTACAAATATTAAAGGAATTAGAGGAATCATATTATAATTATAAAACAAGAACATTTTACAAGAATATAGGAGAAATAAGAAAAGGATATCTACCACAAATATCTGTATGTCGTGACAAAGAAGGAAAAGTAATAGGAGGAGAAAGAGCAGTTATAGATAGATGGACAGAACACTATAAAGATGTATGGTCTAATATAGGTAGCAGCAAAGAATTGGAAAATGAAGAAATACAGAATGAAGAAGAAGAAGTAGAAGCACCAACACTAAAAGAAGTAGAAGAAATAATAGCAGCTTTGAAAAATAATAAAAGTCCAGGAGTAGACGATATCCAAGCAGAGCTTATAAAGTATGGAGGAAGCCGAACGACAGAAGGAATTTACGAGCTAGTTAAAAAAATATGGGAGAGTAAGAACATGCCGCTACAATGGGGTGAAGCGATAGTATGCCCGATCTATAAAAAAGGAGACCGCTTGACATGTGAAAACTACAGGCCGATTTCATTACTCAGCGTACCCTACAAGATTTTAGCCACACTAATTAATAAAAAACTTAAACAAGTAACAGAACCAAAAATCGGGGAATACCAATGTGGTTTCAGACCAAACCGGTCAGTTGTAGATCAGCTGCATATTATACGACAAATTCAAGAAAAATTTGAAAAGAAAAGAATCCAGACGCATATGTTATTTGTTGATTTTAGGCAAGCTTATGACAAAATTAAAAGAGGGAAGGTGTTGAAGGCAATGAAAGAACTAGGTATTCCAGAAAAGCTACGAGAGTTAGTGAGAATGACATTTGAAGGCACAGTTAGTCGAGTGAGAATACAAGGGCAGCTATCAGAGAAATTTGAAACTATAAACGGTTTAAGACAAGGAGATCCCATCTCAACCACCTTGTTCAACATAACTCTGGAAGCAATCTTAAAAAACTGTAGATTCAAGACAAATGCCAACATTTTCAACAATGCATACCAAATATTAGCCTATGCAGATGATCTAACTATAATAACAAGGACAAAGGAAGAACTTAAAAACATAATAACAAAGGTGCAGTTAGAGGCAATAAAATACGGGTTAGAGATAAATGAAAACAAAACAAAATACCTAGTCAACGGAGTTACACAGGAACAACATGAGAAGCATCTAAAAGTGAAAATTAGTGATCTAAACAAAGAGCTAAAATTTGAGCAAGTTAAATCAGTAGTGTATTTGGGGGCAGAGATAGCAAGTGGTGAAAGTGTAAGCAGTGAAATAGAAAAACGAATAACTAAAGGTTTAAAAAGTGGAGCAGCATTAAATAAAGTGTTAAGTTCAAAGAACATATCGCGAGCAGTGAAAGAAAGAATTTACATATCTATAATAAGACCGACAGTGACCTTTGCAAGCGAAACTTGGACCTTGAGACAACAAGACATGGTCAAACTGGGTATTTTCGAAAGGAAAATGTTAAGAAGAATATATCAAGGCAAAAACCATGGAGAGATATGGAGGAGGAGGACAAATGAAGAGCTATACGAACTATTCAAAGAACCCAATATAGTCCAAGTAATAAAACAAAGTCGTATAAGGTGGCTAGGACACGTAGAAAGAATGGAACCGACAAGAACACCAAAAATCATTTTGAATCAAGAACCACACGAAAGAAATAGAAAAGGGAGGCCAAGAAGACAGTGGTTACAATGTGTATTAGAAGATCTGGAAGAATTAGGAATAAAAGAATGGAAGAAGCTGGCAAGTGAAAGAAAGAAGTGGAAAGAAATTTCCAAAAAAGCCCTGGACCTTAAAGGCCCGTAGTGCTGATATATATATATGTTGTTTTGTAAATCTAGTGGCAACTATCAAGAAATGATACATTGAGATAATCGTCCAAACAATTTTATAGTTCATGTTCATTTAATTTATAAAGAAACCGGATGACTTATCAGGTGGTCCACTGCAGCACCTGTTTATTTTAAATTTCTCGTTATCAGCTGAAGTATCTAATAAAATTAAGACAGTGGCGTGGAGCTTATAATATAACACTTTTATTTCATGTAAATCACATAAAGAAACATTACTATACCCTAACATATAAATGAAGGATCCAGGTCAATGCGTGCACATCAGCTGTGAGAACATTACGATAAGATAAGAATGTACGCAGAATATTGTATTACGGTATTAAAAAAGTCAGTAGCGTACGTTTGGATAGTACTTTTTAACATTATGTAAATTTATCATCGTTGAAGTATCTATTCAACCATACTAACGAGTTATAATTAAAAATCTCATTACGTTTTAAATGGCATAGGGTAATGAATACATTTAAAGAAAAGTAATTGCAAAAATTTTACTTTTTTGTTGACTTATGCCATTCACTTTTGTGGTCTATACGGATGAAAATAAATTTTATTATTATAGGTGGAATGAAATAATTCAACTTCGACGTTAATAATAATTGTTCTTATAGTATAAATTAATTTCATTTTCCCTATTTTGTACGTATATTTGATTATAATCGAATACGCATTAAGCATCAACGTTACCCTTATTAAATCACATTTTGTGACGCTACTGAATCATTCGAATTCATCTGTTGCTTCTGTTATCAGATAAATTACTGGAGTCGACCACGTGATCGTGGAGTGAACACTGCGTGATTTGCGATGCTTTTTACAATTCTGCCCTCGTGATATCGGTAATCTTAAATCCTTCATTTATATGTTAGGGTATAGATAAGATTATTGGTAAGCTAATGATTCGACATATTGCACAGGCTTATCAGCAAATCTTTCTGGTCTCTGCTAATAACTCTACAATTCTCTAGTCTATAACCTTTTGAATTCTATAAGTTGAAAAAATACAGACTTATAGAATTTGTTCACAAATACAATTCAGTAAACATTTCTATCAGTACGAACACTGTAACAAAGAAGATATAGTGCTGCTAACTTTAAAAAGTTGGGTTAGAAAAATCCCAAAATAGAGTTTGTACTTATAACCAAAACGTTTCTTTGTAAAATAAATTAACAAGCATCCGAAATTGTAAAATGCAGAACTTTTTAACTTTTTCGAGGTTTTTCAGTTTTCCTAAGTCAAATCTCGCATGTCTGAAATCAAAGATGTCAATGGTACCAGAAGTTGTGCGATGCCGATATATATTCATAACAAGAGTTTATTTTGTTGATTGAATCAAAGGTCATGGAGGTATAAAATTGTTTATGAACAGATACATTATAATTAGACTATTATTGCTATACTCATCTAAACATAACCGTCTCTTTACGGCCCAAGAGCCTCTTTATGGTCCGACGGGCAATAAAGAAACGTCAATTAAATGTCAAAACTGTTTTTGTAGAACTTGATTAGTTCTTAATATAATTTGTAAACTTATCACCAATAAAAATAAGCTGAAATTAAATATTTTGGAATAGTAACTATAGTAACGTACTTCGTATAATACATACGTATACGCACAGCGGCTTGTTGTACTACCTACGTACTCATTTAATTATATCTAATTATATTTTTTACACAACAATAGATTTGAGATAAAAACCTAATCTGTGCATAAAATAGTGTATGTATAGCGGGCATAACTTACTTTTATGGACCTGCAGCCTTTTCCTAGCCATTGGCTGACGTCTCGTGCTAGATATAACACTTCTGGCCATAAAAGCTTCATTATGCCCTTAATACATAAATAACTATAAATGTGCATTTTTGTAGAAAATGCCTGGGTCATTATTACTTTATTACACTGAATGCACTATTTCTTTCTGCACTAAAAATAAAATCCGATAAAAATCTCTAAAAAATTATTGTGTGAAGATCTCAGATCATTCGGGTACTAATAAAGTCGCAAAACCCTTACCCACATTTCCTGCAAAAATGGACTATTAATAGTTTTAGTCAGTTTCCTGGAGACAAAAAAAGAGCGATTCCTCAGAATTCGCCTTTTGGGCACCGATTTTGATGATTTTTTTATAAATTGTAGGTAATCGACTATATTTCAAAGTCTAAATGATGGATTTGTCCGCTAATGCCCTGTTTAATTATTATTAACAAATTAATATTTTTTGCATAAGGGGCCAATTAATAATTAAATAATTTCATTAAATTTTATTATAATTTTATAAAATTAGGTACTTATAGCTTTTTGGGGTCGCCAAATCGGTCAAAAGTGCAAAATGGCGTCTACAAAATGGCCGCCGAGTTCAGAAATTTATTATTTGAAATGGCAACGGAAAAATAGTACTTACTAGGGGATTTTTAAAGTAGAAAATTGCAATGTTATAGTTATTTATGTATTAACATCTGTTAAGATAGCTATAATAGCCAAGGGAGTTCTTTGAAGCCCTACGAATGAGGGCTTTAATGCTTCCGCGGTTAGAGAATCGTAGACGCCGTTGTTACCTTGGCCATGAAAATTTTGAAAAAAGCGGGTCGTTAAAAAAGACTGCCTGTTGAAACCTTTTTTAACAGCTGAAATCGGCCCAAAGTCTAAAATGGCGACTACAAAATGGCCGCCGGGGTAAAAAACTTAATATTTGAAATTTAAAATGAAAAATAGTACTAGGAATTTTTAAAGTCACAAATTCCGATGTTAAGCTAGAAAATGACCTAGATGTATAGTGCCGGTCACAAAATGACCACCGAAACTAAATATGATTAAAATTTAAAATGTTTATTCTCTCCGACATGTTTGTTTAAGATGGATTCATATACGAGTACATATCAGTTAATAAAATTTTAAGATTGTTCCAATTATTAGTTAGAGTATTATTTATTTAAAATCAAATTGGTGGAAAGGAATTTAGTTTGAATAGTGTTAAAATAAACTAATATTCCATAATTTAACCATAATTCCGATTAGTATTGAAACTTTATTCATCGTCAGATTTAACTTAAGATTATTGTTAATTATTATTTAATTGTGTCTCTTTTAAAATACTCTGCCAAATTCACTTAAAATACTTAGCGATAAGCATACCACATTAAAGAGAAATTTGACTAGGCAAATGAGTTTACACACGCACTACTGATAGAACTTTTAAGAAAATGTTTATGTTTTAAATTTTATCTTTCGTTACTTATATGATGTTACTTATATATTGTTACTTTTTAATTTATTTCTTTAATTATTATTATTATCATGCCTTAGCATTTAATATAGCCAACCTATGTACAGACTCCTCTGTGTGTCTCTATAGGACATTATTTATGCGTATGTTTATATTGTATATTGATGTATTATATTGGCTGAAATAAATAAATACTAAATACTGTTAGTTTCACCATCTACTTCCAGCAACGACAAAATCGGTTGTACATTTAAGTAGCCATCTCCGTTGAATTCCCTGCAACCTGAAGTACAGTATAGTCCTATTTATTACACCCACATGCTGTTCCATGTCCAGTTTTGCATCCGCAAAATATAATCTCTAATACCTTTGCTGAAACTGCAGGTTCTGTCATCCTTATGGTGTAAAAGATTACATTCATAATTGTCAAACCATAGTCTTGAATTGTCATACTATTTTCGACCCATAGTTGAACTTGCAGATATACCCTCTTTAAATGTTGCTGCGCAGAATCGACTGCTGGACACAAGTCTGCTAAATTTACAAAATTATTTTTCGCTGTGGCTTTGGTTAACATACAACACAATATCACTAATCGGTATTGCTGACACACATGGTGTGAGTCGGGGCGAGTTAGGGCGAAACACGTTTCGTCATGAAAATATATTTTTTGGAAACCTTTGAAATTGCATGCGGCAACTTGTTTTGGTAAATATAGTTACTACTCCTAAAAAGCTTTAGACTCATGTTTTGATCACATTGAATATTTATACAACATAAAAGATTTGTGGAGATTCTTTTTTAACACAATAAAAACTGAACACTTAAAATAAACATACAGTTTAACTTTAGCAGCCCAGTTTTAAACACAGACTTTCGACCACAGAAATCAAACATGATTTTTTTACACTACAATTTTGATACAATGGTTTCAAACGTTTTTAAATAACGCAGTGTCAATAATGTAGTGCAAAAAAAATCGTGTCCAATTTCTTTGATCAAAATTCTGTGGGGTGTAATAGTTTCTGAATGTTGTATATAAATATTTAGTATTGTTAAGAAAATATTCAATGCAAAAGTTTTGTGTTGTATATTGGTGCTTAAAATGTTAATGTAAAACTTTCTCTGTGTAGTAAACTATAGCTTCCCATGTTTCGAGATGATCATTATACCATTTTTTAATTTTACCGGCCATTTTGTGACCGTCACTTTGGATCTAAGTTATTTTTGAGCTTTTCGCCATACTATGTTGTTATAGAAGGAATAACGTTCAAACACTTGACATCCGTTAAGCTGTCAATAACACTCTGGTAACACTCAGGGTTGTTAAAAGAGGTTTTAGCATACGGTCTTTTTTAACGACCCGCTTTTTTTTAAATTTCCATTGCTAAGCTGACAACGGCGTATACGATTTTCCGACCGCGAAAGCATTAAAGCTTTAAACAGCTTCCTTGGCCGTTATAGCTATCTTAACATATCTTAATACATAAATAACTATAACATTGCAATTTGCGACTTTAAAGCAACTAGCACTATTTTTCATTTGCCATTTCAAATAATAAATTTCTGACCTCGCCGGCCATTTTGTAGCCGCCATTTTGCAATTTTTGACCGATTTGGGCTCTGAATTCGTATTCTGCGACCCCAAAAAGCCATAAGTTCTCAATTTTATTCAATTATAACAAAAATTTGATGATATTATTTCATTACACTCAAGAGCATTTTGGGTTGTTGAGAGGGTATGGGAAGATTCCACTTTTATTCGATTATTTGGATCATAAATAGAAAAGTAATTTTCAGATTTTGCTAGGTTAGCGATTTTAACGGAGATTTTAGATTTTGAAGTTTGTATTGCCACATATGGTGAGAGAAGTGCTGTAAAAAAATTAAATTTTGTTTAAATTCAGATATTTTTACTAGGGAAAGGTCTGCCTGGGGGTTTTTGGGTACGAGGAATCCGAATCTGAGGTTTATTTTTGCCTAATATGAACACTAGGGGCGCTGTCGAACAAATGTTCCTAATTTTCGTGTATTTTCACTAATATCTTTCTGATTATTTTTAAAAACGTTTTTAATGCTGATAAATTAATCTTTATAATTTATTTAGGTGTAAATCATAATTTTGAAGAACATAATTTTTCATTTATAGGCACTTCCATACCATTAAATCAAAAAAGACTCAATTTTTTTTCCATTAAGTTCTCATCTCATCTTCGTCGTATTCATCCAAATCTTCTTTTGCAACCTTCAACCACCAGTAAATGTCAGCTATCATATCATTTAATTTTTTAGCATTAAATTTAATTTTTAACATTGTATTGTATACGTACAGCTCTTAAAGAAATGTCAAAACATTCTTCACGCATAGATGTGTATGCGTAGCAGATGTACGTTTTAATAAAGGTTTATGACATCATCTATTAGAGACCCTGTATATATATTTATATAAAAGTTGACCAGACACAAATGTCATCCGTGACATTGGATCCAAAACAAATGAATTCTCATGGCAGAGTCGGTAATTAATTACTGACTCTGCCATGAGAATTCATTTGTTTTGGATCCAATGTCATGGATGACATTAGTGTCTGGGCCCGTATTCTTGAGTTTCGCATACGAGATGACGTAATTCTCTATTACCTTCTAACATTTGATTGGCTAAGTTGCATCTCTTGACGTAAAAATTACGTCATCTCGTATGAGACACTTGTTATGCGAAACTTAAGAATACGGGCCCTGGTCAACTCTGATATAAATATATATACAGGGTCTCTATCATGTATTATAGACCATCTATTTCATATAGTAGCGACATCGTGGAGCAAACTTTAATAAAGAAAAAATCACCAGATGCATATTGTTTCGTTATTTTAAAAAAATTTGTTTAAAAATTACAATTTCGTAGTTGTCTATTACATTAATATGATCGTTTTTACATAACATGAATGTCCGTTATCAAATTCATGTTAAATTGTGAATATTTTGTGCATGAAGATTATTAAACCTAAGATTGATTTAGTGTAAAACAAAATGTCAAATCTGGTAAATTCAATGTCACCAACATACTTTTGCTCCAGCGACGAGATCAATCATTGTCGCTACTATTTGAAAATAAAGGGGCTATATCATGTATGTTTTAGGTGCGTCATCTGTTGAGTGTGGCGGTAGTACTTTTCCAAATGTTTTATGCGTTACACATTCAAAATGTAACATGAATACATACATGAATGTAAAAAGGCAACTTAATGGAAAAAAATTGTCTTTTTTTGACTTAGTGGTATGGAAGTGCGTATAAATGAAAAATTAAGTTCTTCAAAATTATGATTTACAGCAAAATAAATTATAAAGATTAATTTATCAGCATTAAAAACGGTTTTAAAAATAATCAGAAGTAGATATTAGTGAAAATACATTAAACTTAGGAACATTTGTTCGACAGTGCCCCTAGTGTTCGTATTATGCGAAAATAAACCTCAGATTCGGATTCCTCGAACCCAAAAACCCCCAGGGAGACCTTTTCCCAGTAAAAATATTTGAATTTAAACGAGATTTTATTTTTTATAGCGCTTCTCTCACCATACGTGGCAATACAAACCTTCAAAATCAAAAATCTCCCTTAAAATCGCTAACCTACAGAAACTAAGAAAATACTTTTCTATTAACGACCCAAATATTCAAAAAAACTTGAAATCTCCTCATATCGAGACGGCTGCTGTTGAGTGTTATTAATTAGCGGAAGCATTAAAGCCCTCCTTCATCGAGCTTCAAACAGCTCCCTTGGTCATTATAGCTATCTTAATAGATCTTAATACGTAAATAACTATAACATCGCAATTTCCGACTTTAAAAATCCCCTAGTAAGTACTATTTTTCATTTGCCATTTTAAATAATAAATTTCTGAACTCAACGGTCATTTTGCACTTTTGACCGATTTGGTCACGAATTCGTAATCTGCGACCCGCAAAAGCTATAAATACCTAATTTTATTCAATTATAATAAAAATTTGATGAAATTATTTATTTATTAATTAGCCCCTTTTGCAAAAAATAATAATTTGTTAATAACAATTTAACATGGCATTAGCGGATAAATCCAACATTTAGACTTTGAAATATAGTCGATTACCTACAATTTAAAAAAAAATCATTTTCTCTAGGAAACCAACTATTTATACCTATATGACTTTTGATTCACTAGACAAAATCATTTTTTTTATATAATCCATTGCTCAACAAATAATGTAGTTAATTCTCAAATGAAATGGTATTCTTGTAGCATGAAGTGATTCATTAAAATGAGCATATATTATTTATTGTCCATTTTTACCCAATTCTGCTTATTGGAATAGTGCGGCAAAAGACTATAAGAAATTATAGCGACATCTTCGACCAGAGATGTTATGTCTATTACAATTGTAACAGATCTATTACATTAGCAAAGCCTCTATTACTCTATTACAATTACATCTAAATCTATTACATTTTAATAATTCTTATTTTTGTTCTCTTTTTTACTTATTTATTCTTTATGAAAACGTTTCAAAGCAAAAAATATTAGGCGACTGAAATTAATACCATAAAAAAGAGATTCAGCAGATTTTACCAATGCACGCATCATCATATCATTTACTAATAGGAACCGAGAAATTAAATACTGGCGTTTGTTAAAAAAAATTAATCAGAAAAAATTAAAATCAGATTTGAACCTTTTAACATTTAAAACTGATGTTGTTTTTTGATTTTTTTGACATAGCTTTTGATTTTTTCCATTATTTTATTATATTACATTTTAAATAATACTTATTTTTGTATAAAAAGTTATTAATAACGATAATAACTAAATCTTTTTAGATTTCCAATATAATTTATTTTATTTTTACTTGGTTATATTAGCGTCAAAATACAGCTCACGTTTTTCATTCAGTTTTCTTTTAATAATCGTTTTTTTAGGAAGATAACGTTTGATGTCGATTGCTAAACTGTTAAGGTAGTGTGGATGATAGTTTGTAAGGAGTAGATATCTAAAATAAATTTTATAATCGTAGTCGAACATAGCCAATCTTGTAGAATTAACGTTTTTTAAACAATAACCATAATACAGTCATTATATCACTGTTTAATAGCAAAATCTATGAAAATGGATAAATTAGTATTGATTGAAATAAAATAGATGTACACGGCGCGAAAATTTAAATATGGCAGCACAAAAATCAGTCATTTTTAGTTGAATGCTTTCTGCACCAGGAAGCATTGGGTGGTAATATTCGCCGGACATTTAAAAATAATTTAACTTTCCTAATCTTTTAATTATTATTTAATAAATTCCCGAAGTAAATGTTGTTTTTCTTTACTTAAGAGTATGTGACAATTAATTTTTGAATAAACTATTTCACTCTTAATTAGTCCTGATTAATTTCTTAAAACGAATATATATTTTCAATATTTTAATGTAGTAATACTTTTCTTTTTCTTAAAACCAGCAAGAACAACTAATATTTTTAAAGATATTTAGCAGTTTTATATTCCCTTTTTTGATTTCAACTACCTTAAATTTTTCCTTGGCATTTAAAAATTAAAAATTTCAGTTAAACTTAAAATATTTTAAAAGTTCACGCATGTCTGGCAACACTGTGAGCACAAATTTTAGTTTTAAAGAAATTAATAGGGAGAAGAAGTGCATACGTCATACCGTGCCTGACGTCATAATTCTTTCCTCGCAACGCGCATGTTCGCATCGCTCTACTTCGCTGTAAACTGTTTGTTTGACACTGTTGACAGTTGGAAGAGAAAACGTGACGCTACTTTGTGAGGTTAAAATAATAGATAGGTACTATCACAAATAAAATATTGAAACAACAATGGGTGAAAGCCATTGGGTAAGTGTTTTTATAGCTTGTAAACATCCTTTTTAACACTATCAATAATCAGAAATGAAAATATAATGTGCCTTATTGAAGTACATGCGCGTTGCGAGGAAAGAATTATGACGTCAGGCACGGTATGACGTATGCACTTCTTCTCCCTATTCCGTTTTGGAGACCATAGCGCCATCTTTAGGTGTTTATAGTTAATGAAGCTTCCTATTATGAAAACTGGCGGCGATAACGTGCCCTTAAATCCGACGCGTTCACACATCCAAATGTACACTTAGCAAAATGCTTGGAATGTTTATAATCTGTGATATTTTAAAATAAAATCCGGACTCTTCTGAAGGTTATTGTTAAATATTTGACTTTTCTAAACTTTATTCAGTAATTATTCGATATAGCGCTACGGGTTTTCGTTCGAAAAACGTCATAAAAACAGTTAAAGATTATAAAATATTCTTATCAGATGACACAAACACCATTTTTAAGCCATTTTCACGTAAATACAGCCAACTTTTTTACTAACTGTAACCTAACATCATAACATTCTAAGCTCAAAATAGCCATTTTTAACATTGTTTTTTTTATTAATTACCGGCGACCAGCGCGATGTTTTTTCGGATTATTGTTCTCTAAGTTATCCTCTACAACTCAATATAATTGGTTTACCTGGGTTCAGAAGGGTCCGTATATCGAATAATTAAGCTTTATTCTACTTTATAACGAATTTAGTGCGTTTGCTTTTGTTTGATAAGTTTTTGATTTAAAAATAGTAATTTTACTGAAAAAAATGCCAATTCACAACAAGAAGTGCTATGTGTTACTTACAGAAATTACAAAAATGCAACGAGTTTCTTCGCATTTTCTTCCAGTATTAGCTTACGAAATAGGTGGATTGAAAATTTACATCTTCCTTCTGGTAGGATTAAAACATATACTTTAGTAATATGTTCATTTATTTTACTTTATACATTTTCTAAATTACATCGTATTTAGTGCATTGTACAGTAGAAAGGGACAGTCCGGACAGTATAGTTAACGTAGAATTTTAATTTATTTCAGATACGAAAATACCCGAAAGTACTGTTATCTGTAAATTACACTTTAAAAGCAGTTGCTATAAAGACGGATCTTCTGGTTGAAAGTTATTAAAATGTAATGTGGTGCCCTACAGTACATACAGTAATTTCTGAAATATATTTTAAAAAAATCTTTTATCATAACACATTTTAGACATGTTTTTCGAGCACTCCTCATGATGTACAGTATGTATTGACCAATTCCTTGACCAATTGCTCCTCAAATCGCTCTTAGGATTAATCAATCAACAAGATCGTAGAGATTTGAAATGCCCTAGTAAAAATTTCATATTAATAAACCAAATAACAGAACTGGCTTTAAATAGATTTCAATATTTACCTCAAGAATGCAATCATTGCAGTATTTTAGCTGATCTTGACTTCAGAATTCTTTATCTTAGAATTCTTCTTCTATTCTCAAGATTCACAACAAGGACCTTTGAAGAATAATTTTAAATATACTTCTAAAATCAATATTAACTAACCTTGCCAAAAAAACACCAACAACATATCTGGAACGCGATTGTACATTAAACTTCTTTCTAAAAAAGTACTCAAACATTGACAAATAAATACTTTTCATAAAAAAATGCTTTTTCTTAGAATCACCACTGCCGATGGCATAAATTGTAATTTATTTGAAGTATGTTAACTGTCAAAAGTGTAAAAATTTAAGCTAATTTTCGAACCATTTCAAATTACCGGCGCAGTTCCGATCTCCAATCCCCCGGTAGCTAGCGCCATGCGGAGAACATGTGCATAATGATATTTTTAAAATTTGAACTGGCCGTATTAAGACGTCAAACGTCGAATCGAGGAGGTCGTGTTTTCGCCTAATCTTAATATTACAGGAATCTATTACAATTTAAAGAAATCTGTTACATTTTTAACCTTAAAACTAGTACGAAAAGCTTCCGCTCCATAACATCACTGTCTTCGACACTGTAAAGTTATAGACATTTCTTATAGATGAAATATAATCAAATTAAAAGATTAATTCAAAGTTTCACAAGTTTAATAGAACTATAAAGTTTCTAGAACTACAGGAGACCTACAGCATTGTTATTTTGTTACAGTCTATATATTTTACCAAGGTTATAGAGTTATATACCTTACAGAAGCTTACAGAATAGATCAATAAGTTTGAGTATAATGCAGTAATAATAATATAAAAAACATTGGACGTCCGAATATGTAGTGGTTAGGGCTTGTGTATAGTAGGTGTTCAAACCTATTTGATTTGTCAATGTTAGAATCTAGTTTTAACTGACTGCAAAACTGTCAGAGGCAAAATTTTATAAAATTAAGCATAATAATTCAAGAGAATTTGGATAATAATGTAAGATGTTGCTGGCTAAGAAATGTTGAAGATGCCATGGTTATTTATATTTCCAGGTCTTCTCACATGTAATTATTTAAAAGCAAATTAAATATTTGGGAGTGGATAGGAATTTGAAATTTAGCCATCATGCTGATTGTATCTGTAAGAAGATATCAAAGAAGCTGGGATTCTTGGCTTGTGTCGGCAAACATCTGTCGGTGTATTCAAGATTACTTGTGTATAATGCCACCACACTTTTACTATTGTGGTACTATGAAAGTTATTTTAAAGTGTGATAAATATACTAAAATTAGCGATATGCTTAATGAATTAAGGTGGTTAAATGTAAGGCAATTGGGTAAATATGATGCAATGGTATTTATATATAAATTAATTTAAAGGGATATGCCATCTTATTTGCAGAATATACTTGTGTTTTGTGGTGACATTTATGGGCATGATACATGAAACAGAGATAATTTTTATTTAAACACTCAAAGGAAATTTACTTACATAAACTCATTATTTTATAAGGGGTTAATAGAATATAATAAAGTAAATGCCAGTATTAAAGAAGCCAGTAGTTTAGAGACATTTAAACGTAACCTAAACGATTATTTATTAAATTAAGAGATTTTATTTGACTTTTTCTAGATGTTTTTTGTATTAATTTTGTGCTGCATAAAGAATTATTTCCATATTTGTGAAATAAGTAAAGATTAATAAAAAACATCTGACATCAATCTAAGCTGTCATTACCAAAGGTTACTTACCTTTGATAATATCTTAGCTGTTGAAACAATTGTCAGGTTACAATTTAATAAATACTGTGAAACTTTTTATTAATCTTTATATATTTCATGATTATGGAGTTCCACAAAGTAAGGCACGAGGCAGTAAACTTACTTGCTCACCATGGTTTTTACCACTAGCATAAATTAACATATGGTTAGTTAGGATAACACTGTCTTATTCAAAGAATAGTGTCAGTTAGAAAACACAAAATGGTTGAGTAAAAATTAACCAATTTCATAATATAATGTATAGTACTTACTGAGTATAATATGAGCAACTGCACAAGCAAATATGAAGACTGCAAGGAAGGCAAGTGATACTATAAACATATAAAAAAATCTATAGTTACGTCGACCAACACAATTGCCCACCTGTAAAGTAGAAAAGGCAGTTATTAGTTACACATTCAATTAAAACATTATTAAAAATTATGGTTTTTAATTCTACATAAAAAATATTTCATTTATAAGAAGCCTTGTCAATAGGGTCGTTCCATAATTTTGAAACTTAACGTTTTTATGTTAGACATAATTAGTAGTAACGTTACGCATTTTTTTTCAAAATTTACCTTGAGCGAGATATTCAATTTACGATTTTAAATTTTTCTGTCCTTTTCTAGTGCAACATGCATAGTCACTAGTGCAACATAGTCCTGACATGCACTGTATTGAAATCAAATATGTAAGTTGGCAATATAAAATAGTTTGACAGCTGTGTTGTGTTTATATGTTTGAATCATCTGTTTTATACGTAATCAGTAAAACAAGTATCGCAACGACTATATTTAAGTTTAATTGTACGGTCGGCCGTAACATTGGATATGACAAAAAAATTTAACAGCAACACAATCTGACAACAGACGTACAGCGTTGTTAAACAGCATACTACAAATTCAAGCTTTAAAAACTAGCCTTCCGGGAATCTGTTTAAGAATATTTTATATCTCTATGATGCCAATACCTACCAATAGGGATATACTAACATTGTTTTTACGGCAATACCTCATTTCAGCAAAATGTTACATACGTTTTTACGGCCGACCCTTTAATTAGCAAAAAAGTTGAGCAAATGAGTATTTTATTAATATATGTAAATTATTAAACAACTTAGCATGTTTAATTAAAGGTTTATTAATAATATGGATATCAAGAAGTGTGTCGTGCTGTCGTTTTTATTTTATTTTACTTTTTTTTTAATTTTTCTACGGAGGTCGGAAAGTATAAAAAATGTGGTGCTTGGCCATGAGAAGAAGTAAAATCTTATTAAGCACTTCTGGTACAGTATATTATCGAACGATTATATAATTTATTTTGTGCATGTTTCCACTTGCAGTTTGACTAAAGCCAACCTTGTAAATTGTCATTGTAAAAACATGCGCTTTGTTTAAAGTACTACAGGATTTGATCGATTTGTGTCATGTTTCAAGTTCGGTTTACGTACTTGCCACTGCCAGATTTCAAGTAGTGCCAACATTACGAATATAAATCACATTCCATCTTGAATAGGACTGTAATGTCAGCAATGTAGAAAAGGGCGGGAAATATTCAAACTCTTAAATTGTATTATTAAGTTATTGTAATGCATTTATCGATTTTATGTAGACCTGTACATTAGGTAACAATTATACTAATAAATTAGCTAAGTGCTAAATAAATGATTACTTAAAAATATTTAAGTTTTGTAAAAATTTAAATACCATGCAACAACCCTATTGAATATTATCTAATCACCAAAGAACGGACCCGTTCAGTTAATGCGTCACCGATATATAAGTTTTCGTCCAAATATCGTTATATCATCAAGGGCATCTAGTCTTGGAATAGCATATAAACGCATGCACTGAAACTACAATTTAATTTTAAATTTTAAAATGGAAATCTATTTGCTATGCATATGATACAGAATTTATTTTGCTTTCTTATCAAAGTTATTACATTATTTGCAGGTGTACAACGTTCACTTCACCATTGTAAATTAATGTAGCTATTGTATATGAATAAGTTTGAACATATGTACAACTGAATTAAGACGTTGACGACCGGTTCTTGGTTGGTGAACTCTCTCTAGGTACTGCAGCTAAGTTCTACAGTTTTCCAATATTTATTTTCTTTGGGAATTTATGTATAGTTACTGAAATAAATGCCTTTTTACTAAAATTGTTAAAAAACTCTCTACTTATTCCGGTAGTCCAGTTAACTGGACATAGGTATTTAGGTTAGAAATATTTATTATGAAAATAATACACGAATAAAGGTAATGACAGTCCAGAAGAAAATATTTGTAGCACCACATCCATACCAAAATACCGCAATAATAACCTAGACTTAAATCTAGGTACCATACAAATAAATAAGACATAGCATTTAAACCCATAGAAAAGACCGTCTAGTAAAGTGAACAAGAAGAACCCTGGATGTCCAGTATACTGGAAAGTGGTTGTCAACGTGTTAAGCGATCGACTGAACAGGTCTACTCTTTGTTAATCTAATGAACACAAGTATTCAGTACTAATACCATAAGAGCTTTGAATTCTTTGATATTTACGAAAACTTGTTGCCAAGCTAGCAAAGAGTGTCAAATTTGATTAGTATTAAATAATAAAAACCTGACAGTGTTTAGTGTTGAAGTATATTTATTGTCAAATTTGAACCATTTTAGTTGATGTGTAGGAAGTTTGAAGAAATTAATGAAGAAAAATTCAAACTTCAAATGGTATTTAATTAGATTATTTTAACAATGCAACGTTAACGAACGTTGCAACGAACCCATTTTAAATTCTATTTTGCTAATTAAAAGGTAATTTATAGATTATTTTTTACATCTGTAGCCTTCAGGGTTTTTTTATTACTCTTTATATTAATAATAAAAGCGTTTGTTGATCTATGTAGATTTTGTCTACACCCACCACCGTCGTAACACTATCAGCCAACAAATCACATCAACAACCTGCTATAATCTCGTTTATAATATTCACCTTCCAAGAACGCATATAACTATTCATTTTTAGTATTTGTATGTACATAGAACTTTCTTGTTCAGATTAACGAGATTTGTTCGAATTAAAGAGGTTTGTTCGGATTAGATTGTAAATATTGTTGTTTGGATTACTGGATGTTCTGAATACAGTGTGTTTGGATTATGGATCTCTACTGTATAACATTAGAAATATAACAGCATAATATGAAATCCTAAATATAATACTGATAACAAATTAACTGAAAAAGTTGAAAGTTCTTGTGGTTTGCCACTTACAAATTAGACTTTTAGATAGAGAAAACTAGAATATGCTGATATATTAACCACCTTTGGTACCTTGAACATCGCTGATTTACATTTTTACATAAACTGATAAACGGTAGTGTTAACTTTCCTGAATTGCTAGAATATATTCCTTTCAATGTTAATGTAAGAAGAACTCGTAATCCTAAGTTTTTTAAAGTTTAATTTCACCATATTAATTACATGGTATATGGTATGATATTGAAAATACTAACAAAGAAAGCTAAACTAAAAGTGTATACTACAATAATTAAACCAACGCAACGATAACATACGGTAGAGAAACATGAACCCTGAATAATGAAGACATCAACTTACTAGTACGTTTCGAGAGGAAAATAATTCAAAGAATTTATGGAGGAAGAAAAGATAACAATGGTATATGGTATGTATGACTAATGGCGTTTTCAATTGGAGTCCGGATTGCTCAATTGCAGATTGCTCTGGGGTTGCTCGCAAAACGGGTATGATGACATTGCTCTTATGTAGATTGACCTTAGATTGATCGAAGAGTTATTCACAATACACAACCGAATAAAATCATTTCGATCGCCGTATGCTTGTGTGACCATTATTATATAAATTAATATAATAATAATAAAACACCTGGAAATACTAACTGTTTTGAAACATGGTCAGGAATTTATTTATTAACCGTGAACCGCAAAAATGAGCAGAATCGATTAATAAAATGTTGCATTGCGTGCCTATTATTATAGCGAAACTTACCGATTCGTCAGAAAATGAATTTATCGTATCCAGGAAATTACGAACTTTGCATAATGGTTGTTTCTGATTTAAATATTCAATAATAGCTTCAATTTCTTTATCCTTATACGAATCTGATGATAAAGATTTTTAATAAAGCCAAACGACACCTTTTATCGTCCATAATAATACTTTGAATGCATTTTTCCAGTTGAAGTAACGCAGATCGGAATGAATTAAAGGTTAGGTCTTTGTATGATCTGAATTGATCTGTCTCGTGGGACAGATCAATAAAGAGCACTCTCGGTGTGATTTTATACAGAGTGCTTGCCGCAATCGAACATGCAAATCTCGATGACCGAAATGTCAGGTGAACCAATCGAATACGGAATTTGCTCTCAGGGCAATCTAAGAGCACTCTAGACCAGTCAATTGAAAACGCTATAACTGTTCTATTGAATGAATTTCATCGCTCTACTAAGCTGCAGAAAAACCACCCAAGCAACTGTTCAAACACATGAGTTCACTCTAACAGTGAAAATAGCCTAATAGCCAACTTATAGCCTATTGCCTTATTAATTTTATAATAGGCCGTATTTGATACTAGTGTAAATTTGATTAGTTTATGTATGAACGTTCGGGTGATCTTTCCCATCTGTTAGACATGAATTGAGTTATGCTCAATTAGCGCGCGTTGTCTAAGACAGTGCTACCAATAACCCACTGGTGGGAGCGAGGTTACTATCCATCCTCTACTAGCTCTCCAGGTTAGTGTCGGAGTGATAAACATGTTCACCCGTCGGCACCGTCTCCTATGAGATGGTACCTTGTCCAGCTTTGGACTTTCCCCAACTCCCAGAGTTAGGGACCACTACACGATCCAATCCAACCTCAGTTGTGGCTGGACTTGGTTTCTAATGGTTTTGCAACCCCGATGTATCAGATTACAGGCTTGGTGTGCCCTCGACAGCGCTTCGTTTTCAAGTCTACACGTTATAGATCCCCGGTGTGTGTTCTTACAGGTGAAGTTGTCTTGGAGTGAGAGGCTATGTACCCTTCTTACTTCATTCCCCTTAAAGTACAGGTTCTAGAGCCTCTTTGGATCATAGGACCAGGATTAGTCACAAGTCATAGAATGAGCCAAATGGCATCCTGAGCTCTGTACCTGGTAGCATGCAGTTTCCCACTTGTCCAGATTTACCCTTTTGGATTTGGGATAAACTTCACTTTAATTCTCCTCCTTAGGACTCAGTCAAGCAGAGGGTTCCTGACGGTGACCATAAACGACCTTGTCCCAGGTAAGAATCAAATCCACCCACACCGGTTCTCATGTTAGCAGAGTTTCCTCTGCAACGTTTATGAGAAAACGTAGAGAACACTTGCGTGTTTCTCTCCCACACATTTGATGCCAAGGCCTAGGCAGGGGACCTAGAAGCCTTTTTTACTAAATAACCATTACCCAGATAAGTCTGGAATAGGAGAGCTTAGACCAGTTCTAAGGGCAGGCGCCGTGTGGTCTGCTCTGCCAACCCTAAATAATAAATAATATAAATGAGCAAATGAAAAAATTGAACAATTATTAAACCAATAGAACATTAAAAAATTTATTAATATACGAAAGTTAAGATGGTTTGGCCACCTACAGAAGATGAACAGAGGCAAGCTACCAAAAATAATAGTAGAATAGAAACGAGAAAATACTTGACCCCAATGTAAACCTAGAAAAAGATAGAATGACCAAATGTGAGTAGACTTACAAAACTCTGGAAATCAAGAACTGAAAACCTTTAGTAGAGGACAGAAAAAAATGGAAACACATTTTAGAACAGGCTAAAACACACCCAACTTTAGGAAGAAGTCAATAGCAGTAGAGACAACCCCAACAGAAACTTAAGAAATTAGGACGAATTTAACACAATCAAGCAACGACAGGGTGGCAAACTGTTGTATTGTCATTACGTCAAGAAAGTGCAAAGCACAGGCCAAAGATCCTTTCGAGGATTATAGTGAACAAATGAAAAAAATTTAACAATTATTAAACCAATAGAACATTAAAAAATGTATTAATATACAAAAGTTAAGATGGTTTGGCCACCTACAGAGGATGAACAGAGGATGAACAAAGGCAAGCTACCAAAAATAATAGTAGAATGGAAACGAGAAAATACTAGACTCCAAGGTAAACCTAGAAAAAGATAGAATGACCAAGTGAGAGAAGACTTACAAAACTCTGGAAATCAAGAACTGAAAACCTTTAGTAGAGGACAGAAAAAAATGGAAAAACGTTTTAGAACAGATTAAAATACACTCAACATTAGGAAGAAGTCAATAGCAGTAAAGACAACCCCAACAGAAACTTACGAATTAGGAAGAATTAACACAATGAAGCAACGATAGACTGGCAAACTGTTGTATTGTTATTACGCCAAGAAAGTACAAAGCACAGGCCAAAGATCCTTTCGAGGATTATAGTGCCATTCATATAATTATATAATATTGGTATAAACGAACCAATCACTAGGCTAATGAGAACTGCCAATATTAATTAACCTCTTAGGATTTAGTTCTTTTTCGTTCAAAATGCAACTTAAAAATTTGTATTAGAATAATTGAAAAGTTGGTGTATCAAACAATCAAGTGCCATTTGTGATATCAAAACCATGTGATATCATAATTAACCGTAAAATATGCTTAGTTCCACAAACAAATATGCTTATTAGGGTGGTCCAACAAAAAAGCAAAGTCGGAAATCTTATGCTCTCACTCCCTAGGATTATTGTACATCGAAAAAAAAGGTACTCCTATTTTTTTATTTTGAAATCGGACAATGTTTAGGGGTGCCTCAAAGCCCTTAAAGTTTCCCATGTATTTTATACGGGAAAAAAACACTTTTTCATAGATTTGGTATAGAATTTTAGAAAATCAATATTTTTCAACCGGACTACTCTGTTTCTCTTCAGAAATGTTCAGAGAATGACACCCAATAATTTATTGATCAAAATCTTTTATATTAAAAAATAGAAAAAAATATCTTTTAACGGTTTTTCCATGTTTCTTCCATTTATGGGATTTTTTGTGGGTCTGTAAAAAATAGTTCATATAAGAAATTTAACAAATAAATTATTGGATGTCATTCTCTGAACATTTCTGAAGAGAAACAGAGTAGTCCGATTGAAAAATATTTATTTTCTAGAATTCTATACCAAATCTACGAAAACGTGTTTTTTCCCATATAAAATACATGGGAAACCTTAAGGGCTTTGAGGCACCCCTAATCATCGTCCGATTTCAAAATAAAAAAATAGGGGTACCTTTTGTTTTGATATACAATAATCCTAGGGGGTGAGAGCCATAAGATTTCCAACTTTGCTTTTTTGTTGGGCCACCCTAATGCTTATCCAATAAATTTATAGTTATAAATAGTTATTTATATACCAAGGGCGTTAGAATGATGATAATGTCAGGAGGGCGACGATGTTCCAGCCCGAGGGATAGAAGTCTTCCGATAGGTATTATCATATAGTAACGCTCGTGATGCATACAAAATTTTATGTTTCAGAGAATATGTATAGTAGAAAATCAGTTTTAATTTATAATTGTTGGCGTTGCCAATGTGTTGCTTATATATTTATAAAACTAGGAATTTTTATGTTATGTCGGATGGTACCTAACAACTTTTACTAAATTTACAAAAGTCAAACAGATAAATGACAATTTAAATTCAAATGTTTTTTGTTGTTGTTACCAACATAAAAACAAAAAAAATCCTAATAGCACTAATGTCATCTAAAAAATTAATTAATTTTTGTTAAGAAATTTTTGTCGGTAATTAAGTTGGCACAAAAGTGTTCGTGGATAACACGCCCAGAAACTACGTGCAAATACTTGTTATTTGTTGTACTGCAACATACTCATACACACTTTCCGACCTAATGATCCAAATTACTATTGAATGTAAAGACGGCTCCTATTGTAAAGTAAACCATGAGCAAGCGTTATGAATATAGCGCCCGCTTATAATGCCCTGGTTGTTATGAAGTTGTTTATGTAGTTCGTACCACAGGTATAAATAACAAATAATATGCAAGTGAAATATAAAATGCTTTATAGTATTTGTATTGAATATCTCAAAATTAGAATTTGTTACCTCGACCCTTTGGTACGGCAGCTCTTCAATTGGTAAAACTTGTGTTACAATTAAGTAATTTTCATTTTACATATGTATATAACTAGGCCTCCCACAAATTCGATTAATTTGTGGTGTAATGGATATCCATTAAATAAATAAAAGTTGAACATAGAAAGTTTATTATATATCTATATATTTAAAACACAAGGCTTATTTTTGTTCCAGTTCGTTTGAGAGGTCTACTGGGCCGATTTACGTGATTCTTTTTTATATTAAAGCTTTCGCTGTGTAACATCCAGTTTATTGCAATATTTTGTTTTTGTATTTCACATAAGCATGTGGTAGCAAAAGGCACAAACAAATAAAATAGTAATTAGGCTGTTATTGTAGGAAAGTTTAAACCTTTGCAAGTGGTATCCTTTTGTTATATTACAGGACCTACAACTGGTCCCGTGGAACCCCAAAATATTTCCACGGAACACACTTTGGAAATCAATATTTTTTGACATTTGTCATTTCAATAAGTTTCCGGAAATATTTCCATGGAAAGTTACCAAAAAATAAATTTCAGGAAAGCCAACACTATTTTTATGTCACGTTTTTGAAATATGTACTAATAGACGTTTTCAAGAATTCTTCAAACAAGATAGATTTTAGATTTTATTCTTATCATTTCATAAGGTAGAATTTCCGTATGTATGTATGTAGAATAAGCCGGAGGGAAGAGGTAAGCCAAAGAGGAAGGTATGTCGAAAGAGAGGAGGGTAAGCTGGGAGAGAGGAGTGCTAGGCTTAGAAAGCACACGTTGTAATAACACAACGAATGTTGTAGTTTGTTATAACATTTATTGAGATACTTTAAAGTTTGTGATCAAGATTGTGGTCAGAACTAGCTGGTTGAGTTAGTGGTACATAGTAGTACTGTGTTTTGCATGTATTTCATTCCATCGCTAGATATGGAATGAATATTCTGTAACAGTATAATAAAAAAACGGTTAGCCTTGATTTCATTGTTTACATTAAATGTCATACTTTTTAAGGTTATTGTGCTTGTTTTCAAATTGTAAATAATGCTAAGTTTAAATTTTCTTGTGGACTTGGAGAAACCATGGTCTGTTACTCGGTTAGAATTGAAATTCGATGCTCGTGGTTCCTTCCTTTTCGGAATCTTCCACTGGCATCGAGTTTCTTCTAACCTCGTTACAAAATATACTATTCCATGTTCACACTGGTTGTTGTAATAGTAAATACAAGAAAGCAACATTTTTCATAATATAATTGATCATTGGGTTAGTCGTTTGTTCATGCTATATCTTGATCATATAATTAAAATTAAATTTTAATATCTCGATCAAAGATAATCAATCAAATTATTGTATTAATCCACACAAACTGCGTGATACAAACGAAATGTACAAAATACTATTTTCCTAAATTACAAAAAATATGCTTTATCTTAATAATTGAAAAAAAAACTGAATTAGGCAGACTGAAGAAAACGACAGCAATAAACAGCATAGCATAGAAAAGGTGGCCAAGAAGAACTTTATCAATACGGATATGTTTTTCTTTATGAAATCTAAATGTATAATGAAATCTGTCTATACATTTTTTAACATTCAATAGAATTACATTACATTGAAATTTTACTCAATATAATCCTTTTGCTCAACTAGAAGATTCTAATGATTTAGAATTAATAACGTTCAAAGATTGCTTTCTAATTATTATTGGAGAATTTAAAATTTTCTTTGATTTAGATAGCAATAGCTATTTATGTAACAAGTACATAATGTAGAACTGTATGGACGTGCCCAGTTTATGGCCGAGAAAGAGACACGAGCAAGGCCTATAAAAAGGGCGAGTCTATAAAGTTTAATTATTAGGGTGGGTTGTAAAAAATAATATTTAAAAAATGTCTGCTCCAGAGGGTTTTTTAGAGGTATTGTAACCTTGAGATCAGCTGTAAAAAATTTCAAGTATATTGAATCATTTTAGACCCCCTCGGAGACTTTGAAATATTTTAGTTTTTTGCTTACAGACTTACTATTTAACTACTTTTCTATTTAACATGCAAATAGAACTCTAGAATTCGCTTCTCAAGTTATGACTGCAAATATTAGTATTTTATTATTAATCAAAACAAATGTTCTAAAAAGAAATTTTTAAATATTCAAAGGATACAATTCACATAAAGGACAATAATAATTGTTCTTTATGTGAAATAAATAAATGTTATAAATGAATGTATGTAAATGAATTTTGGCATTATTTTAAAAAGCATGTTATAATACAATAAATTATTTTGTTATTACTACAGTAAATCAGTTTTTATAATTTAATTTTATAAATAGTAATCACCAGGTGGTGGTTTAATATTGAAATTAATTGAAATACACTATAATCATAAAGAAAATATACATTTTTAAAATAAAAACAATTAGTTAAACAAACTTATGTCTTAAAAATAAAAAAGTAGATTTCAGAAAGGTTTGGCCTTAATATGTCAACTAAAGTTAAGTTATAGGGATTATAGTTAAAGTGTGACACCCTGTACACTGCAATTGGTTTTTATGAATTTTTATATTGAAAATTTAGTTAGAATAAACTGACTACTATACTAAAATCTAAGCAGTGGTATTGGTAGGAATATAAAGTTATTTCACACAATTTCTATAAGTTTCATTTCAACTTTTAACTACGAGGGTGGTCCCAGAAGTACCCGACCTGACCAAGAGGTGGCAGTAGTTGTTTGAAAATATCACTGTATTGGAAAGTACGCAGTCTATAAAGCATATGTTTCAAGTTTGAAAGCGCCACGTTGTTCAGTATTTGTTTGGCAGCCATCAATAGTGAACGTTGTCAGTGAATTTGTGAAAATGGAGAAAATTGGTCATCGTTATGTGATACAATACTTTTATTTGAAAGGCCTCAGCCCAACCAATATAAAAGCTGAACTGGATTCTACTCTGGGTGAGTCTGCTCCTTCGTTTACAACAGTTAAATTTTGGGTAGCTGAGTTTAAACGAGGCCGTACGAGCTGCCAAGACGAGCATCGCAGTGGTCGACCAAATGAGGCGACGACTCTAGAAATGGTGAAGAAAATCCACAAAGCGGTACTTCATGATTGTCGACTGAAAGTGCGCGAGCTAGCAGACATTACGGGCATTTCAAAAAGTGCGGTACATCGGATATTATCTAAAAATTTGGACATGAGAAAGCTGTGTGCAAGATGGGTGCCGCGTTTGCTCACACTCGAGCAAAAACAGTGTCGTGAAAATGTTTCAATTGAGTGTTTAGCGAAGTTTCACAGCAACAAAGCAGAATTTTTGCGCCATTTCGTAACAATGGATTAAAAACATGGGTCCATCATTTCACACCCGAGACAAAAGAACAATCGAAACAATGGACTCAAAAGGGAGAACCGGCTCCAAAGAAGGCGAAGACCGTTTCATCTGCAGGCAAGGTTATGGCGTCGGTTTTTTGGGATGCGCGTGGAATAATTTTTATTGACTATCTGGAAAAAGGAAAAACTATCAACGGCCAGTATTATGCAAACTTATTGCAACGTTTGAGCGAAGAAATCAAGCAAAAACAGCCGCATTTGGCTAAAAAGAAAGTGTTGTTTCATCACAACGCGCCAGCTCACAAATCCATTATTGCAATGGCCAAAATTAATCAATTAAAGTTTGAATTGCTACCTCATGCATAGCCCCCTCGGATTATTTTCTGTTCCCAAACTTGAAAAAATGGCTCAGTGGTCAAAGATGTTCCAACGATGAAGAAGTGATGTCAGCAGTTAATGGCTATTTTGAGGAGCAAGACAGTTCTTATTATAAAAAGGGTATCGAACTTTCTGAACATTGCTGGGAAAAGTGTGTAGAGCTGAAAGGAGATTACGTTGAAAAATAAATAAATTTTTTTCCAAAATTTTTGTGTTTTCTTTGTTGGGTCGGGCACTTCTGGGACCACCCTCATATTTATATTTTATAAATTTACTTCCTTATATAGACCATAGAATTTACATATATAAATATGAATGACTTGGTGACTCAATAGTATTTCGTATTTGGTTTAAAAATACAAGTATTTTTTCTCTATTTATAATTTAGTTTAAGAACAGAAAATTCTATTTTAAATTTGATTTAAAACAGGAAGTGCTTTAACATTAAAAATCGAACTTTTATCTCTGGTATAATTTATAGTATTGAGTTTCTTCTGAATATTTCTCATTCTTCAACTATGAAATTCAAAACATTTGCCAACCAATATAAAAAAGCACCTTCATGAACAGATGACCTTTAATATTTATTACAACTCTAACATGAGACCTTCAAGTGGTGATAATTATAATCCTTGAGAAGAATTGCATTACAGAATAGAATATGGAACAAAAGATTAAATTATAAATAAAAAATGATATGTTTAGCTGCATACATTGCCATCATTTTAATTTAAACTTAGGAAAAAATGAAAGTTACATCAAATGCCATAACAATTAAGCTTTCTTCTATTATTAGGTCAAGTAATATTATTTTTCCCAAACTTTTACTATTAGCAGCTTTAATTAATTTTATCAACATAATAATAATGTAAAGATCTGTAACAATATAAAAGAATTATTACATTATTATTATGGTGGGCTGTTCTATCAAATGCAAAGAAACAGGTTACTGCAATTTTATTTCATAACTATTTCATTAAAAAAAAATAGCTTTATTCTGCTAATAATTGTAAAATACATGTTTTAATTGTTATCTAAAAAATATAGATGTAAAGTAAAACATAAGAATAATTCAAACCCGAAGAGCTTGAAATCACGCTCTGTTACTTTACCAAGTTGTCTACTTTTCAATGTGTTAATTAAATAAAGTGGTCGATAAATGTTTACAAGATTACATTCTCAAAATTCCTACATGCTTTTTTTATAATTATAAATGATAAAGAATTACACCTAACAGAATAGGTTGTGTTTGTCATTTTTAATCGATTTTAAAATGGCTTAGGACAAGATCAAAAGAAAATTCAGGAGGCAATGCAGGAATTAAATGTTAAAAAAGCACAAGCCAAATAAAAGTACAGGGAGACTTATCCAAAAGCTTTAAAGTGAACCGGGGCCTAAAACAAAGGGACCCCCGTCCCCAAATCTATTCAATCTGGTGTTAGAAGGAGTTATTAGGAAAAGCCAGATAAATCCGAAATATAACATTTTGACAGAACCGTACCAAATTCTAGTCTATGCAGACGACCTAATAATAATGACAAAAACGCAAGAAGAACTTAAGAGATTAGTGAAGGTTTTAGAAAATGTGGCAAAAGAAGTTGGGTTAGAAATTAATGAGAAGAAATCCCAATATATGGTTTTAGGCAAAGAAACAACAGACACAAATAAGGACCTAATAGTTAAAAGTAAGCAAGAGAATAATAAAATTAAATTTAAACTAACAGGAAATGCAGTGTACTTGTGGGTAGAAATTAATAATAAAGGTGACAACATCAGAAATAGACAGACATCGCGATAGGTTCCAGAAGTGGGAGTTCTTTAAAAAACATCCTAACCAATAAAAACATATCGCGCTCCCTTAAAATAAAAGTGTACAGAACAATAATCAGACCTACTCTTACGTACGCAAGTGAAACGTGAGTGCTAACCAAAAGAAACGTTGAAAAACTAAAAATATGGTAAAGGAGGATTTTAAGGAAAATTTACAGTGGGGTACAGGATGAAGAAGGTTGGAGACGCAGAACGAACATGATACTCGATGAGCTGTACAAGGAACCAAAAATAGACACAATCATACAATAAAATCAACTATGATGGGTAGGACACATAATAAGTAGCCAAGAAACACACAGCAAAGCAAATTTTTGTGACCAATATGAGAGGAAAAAACAGGAAGGGGTGGCCGAACAAAACATGGTGGGATAACATTGAGGAAGTTTTAATGGAAGCAAGAATAAACAACTGGAAGGTGTTGGCCTAAGACAGAGTGCAATCGAAAAAGATAATACAAACTATAGGCCTGCAGAGCTGTGACATATATAGTTATTATAGAAACTAAAGTTTTTTCGAATCATTGTTATTTATAGAATTGCGTTACATCGAGTTTTGTTAGTTATTGTAAATATTACCAAATAATTGATAGGCATAACAGATTTTCGAAAATCTGAATTAGCAGATTTATCAGACAACTTACTCTTGTAGAGGCATTGTAAATATACGAGCCCCGTCCCAGTGAAGTTGGCACACTTCTATTTCTGTTATTCGGCGCCTCGTAATTTTCGCCCTGGATTTTTTTGGTTTTTCGAAGTAGCTATTTCTTGTTGCTAGAGTAAAGTACTGACCTCCTATATTATAAGTTATGTTGTTTTATTGTTAGATTTCATTGTGTATTCATCTTTTATATTTTAAAACAAAGTACACCCCATAATTTTTTTTCCAAAATTTCTTTTGGTCTTCAAAGTAACTGTTTCCTATTGTTAAAATAAAGTATTGCTTCTGCACCTACTCCATGTCACGTTTTTTTAAATCTTACTAAGTCAGGCATCCCTCTTACCGCTTCTTTGCATCCGCAGACTGTTCGGAATTGAAGGGGCGGCATGAGGAAACCATTCGATAGAATTTCATGAAACTTCATGGAAAAAGTGCAAAAACAGTACTTCACTCTAACAACAAAAAACAGCTACTATGTATATCAGAAGAAAAATGCAGGGCATCCTTTAAATAACAAAAATGGCGAACTTCACTGGGACGGGGCTCGTACTTACTAAGCACTGTGCAAAATCTGAGAACAAACCTACACACCCTTCTTTTTATTAGATGTATAATTTCAAAAATTAATTAATCGTTGAGCGGTGGTGCCCTCGCCATGGCAACTCATTTCCCCTCTTTGTCAACGTGAAAAAGGACCCCGCACGTTTCTTATGGAAATTGGATCCTGGTCAAATTGGCTGAAATTTTGATATGTTGTAGTTTATATCATCCTGATCAAAAGTCTCCATGGCCATGAAGCTCTAAAATTAATAGTTTCGGAGTTACAGAGCACGAAAGGCAGAAGAAATTCATACTTCGGTTTATGGATTTTTAACACGTATAGTCTTGGTAACGTCATTTTTTATGTACATATTTTATTTTTGTTTTGATTAGTTTTGATTGTTTTGACAGGTAATTATGTTGTTTTGCTTTTGTGTGAATTATGTGAAATTATACCGGGTGTCCCATTCTATTTTGCCCTCTTTAGAAATCCATGTAACTTTTGAATTAATTGAGATATGAAATACAGCGTTCACTAGTATTCTTATTTTTTTAAGTTTTTTCTAAGTATCTGTCTTTGTTCTAACATCCTGTTTAATTGGAAATGACATAGCGTATTTTTGGAGATCGGGCAATTTTGTGATTTCAAATGGAACACCCTGTATAGTTTTTCACAGTTGGAAAGCCCATTGTTTCCCCTTTCCGAAAGTGCAATACCAGTCATGGTTATTATACAGGGTGATGGTTTTATAAGTTCTTAAAATGAATACTACATGTTATTGAAATGCTACGAAAAAAGATGTCTTTAACAGCATTACCCCCGATGTGTTAAGTAGAAGCTATGGCATCTTGGTAAAGCGAATAAATAAATGTATACAAGTTGATGGACAACATTTTGAATATCTTTTATAACTAACTAATGTTTAGTGATTTGTTTATTTCTTAATTGTTTAATGTTTAATAAGTATCCTGTTACCCTTTGTTAGATCGAGTTTCATATGTACATTTTGAATATCAGCAATTGAAGTAACATGTAATTGTCAATAAACTAATTTGACATTTACACTGATGTTTTTTTCGTAGCATTTCAATAACATGCAGTATTCACATTAAGAGCTTATAAAACCATCACCCTGTATAATAACCATGACAAGTCACTTCTCAATTTAACATTTGTATTATCTTGAAAAACATTTTTTGTTTTTATTTTGACGTTCTATTTGATTTTATTTTTGTTTGTTTAATAAAGTTTTTGTGTTTTCAATTTTACATATGTGTTTAATTGATGTTAATACAAGCATCTAGCGTTCTTTTCTCTTAAATTCGGAGTTTAGTAGCAGTTGTCCAGTTTGCAGGAGCTTTAGTGCTTACGAAATAAGTTTTTCCTTCTTTCCAGGCATAAAAGTAAATAAGAGTCTCGTAATTCAAATATTGTATGCTTTACTGAGCAAACCTGAGCTAGCTGAGAGGAATAAAGAAGAATATCTGTGGTGCATTCTCAATTTAATCCACCGTATATAATTTATGTTTATATTTGGAACGGTGGATATTATATTATATTTATTCTCATTTCAATTGACAGTGTTACCAGTAAAAGGATTTTTATATAAAAGGGAACTATTTTATAACGTACCAGGTTGGTTAAAATAAATGATTATTGTTGAGTTTATAAATAATAATTAATTTATAAAGTTCATCCTCTAATACAAAATTATTTGGTTTAGTTTATTAAGTTCTTTTCAGTATTCATTTGATTTGAAGTAAATAAAACTATTACATACATACATAATCTTTAACCTCATATACCTTTCGGTGTCGAGGCGTCAGACACACCGAGCCGCAGAGTGGATATGTGTGTGTGAGACGAGGCAGCGGAGCCTAAATAAAACAATTAATTTTCTTTATATAAAATTTATTTTCATTTGACAATAATTTTTTATTTATAAACAAATTTCATTTGTGTTGGTTTGTTCAAACGAATGACCGTAGTTATCCTATGTCAGATCTCTACAATTATTTATAAACCTGAAAAGTCACTTCTCAATTTAACATTGGTATTATCTTGAAAAACATTTTTTATTTTTATTTTGACGCTCTATTTGATTTTATTTTTGTTTGTTTAATAAAGTTTTTGCGTTTTTAATTTTACATATGTGTTTAATTGATGTTAATACAAGCATCTAGCGTTCTTTTCTCTTAAATTCAGAGTTTAGTAGCAGTTGTCCAGTTTGCAGGAGCTTTAGTGCTTACGAAATAAGTTTTTCCTTCTTTCCAGGCATAAAAGTAAATAAGTCTCGTAATTCAAATATTTTATGCTTTACTGAGCAAACCTGAGCTAGCTGAGAGGAATAAAGAAGAATATCTGTGGTGCATTCTCAATTTAATCCCCCGTATATAATTTATGTTTATATTTGGAACAGTTGATATTATATTATATTTTATTCTCATTTCAATTCACCGCATTATATTATGTAGTTTAAACAATGACTAAATAATGACTAAATAATTTAAATAATGACTATAAAATTAAGGGATAATTGTATGTAATTATTCTTTTTTATGTTTATTTATGAAATTCTTAAAAATACAAACAAAAAAGGATAATAATTGACCTTCATTAAAGAAGCAAGCAATGTCAACAGACAGTAAACCTTGTGGAGAGGTTCTCTGTATTTTCGTCTAGAAAACCACGGTTCAAATCCCATGCAATTCTTTTAATTTTTTTATTAAAATATTTAATATATTTCATAAACAATTTTTTTTAAATTATAATATTTATAAAAAAGAATAATTACATAAAATTATCCCTTAATTTTATAGTAATTGTTTAAACTATATAATATATGTAGAACATTTATGTTAATTAAAAATAAAACTAAATGATTAACTATTTTATTAAAAAAGAATTATACAAACCTCATGGGATTTGAACTGTGGTGTGTCTGCTTATTTAATGACTGTCATTAATCCTTTTTTGTTTGTTTCTTTTTTTATTAATTTATTTATTACTTATTGATGATTTTTACAGTTACTGATTACTGTACATTCACTTATTAATTGATCAATATTAATTAATCAACTATTAATATTAACTCATTTACGCACGCTGTTTGTGGTATGAAAAATCTCAATGCTTCTCAAGTATAACCCTGTCCAAAAAAATTGGTGGTGGGGGACTAGTTCGACAGGTTCCCTTCTCGTTGTCCCCTTATCGCTGCCCCCCAGCAGATGGTTCGGGACTGTTTAAATATAGCCTTAACCATTGGGATTCCTAAAGCCAGCAGAGAACGAAAGTGCATGTTATGAGTATTGAGTAGTATTAATCATTCACAATTTATTCGCGAATGAACTTTTCAAATAATTTATTTCTTTGAATAGTAATGTAGATAAAAATTTATTCGAATAATGTGCAACACTCACTTTTCAAATTCGAATTGTGGCAAAATGGTTGTTGGTATAAATTTGTCTTTGATCATTAGTACTAAATTATAGGCTGATTTTTCTTGATTTGCTTAAGTTTATTGACGTACAATCTTTTTCATTTTTGATTAATAAAGTGAACCTAATAGCGAACTTGACTGCATTTACTCTTTCTCAAAAACAATTGCTTTTCTCAGTGAAAAAACAAAATTGATGTTATTAAATGGCTAGAACATTACTGCTGTAACTTATTCCAACATGTCAAAATGCGTGTATTGACGTACTGTAAAGTGACGAACTTTGCTGTACATCAGTTTGCTGTGTTTTACGGAACTCAGTGGCATGTTCCCTTAACTGTCCACTAAATGTCCATTATTATGTGTTGCCGAGCATCAAATATGAATAATTATAAACGTCCATATATGCAAGCAGTGCACCGAGTGTATTTCTTAATAAATTAGATGCTATCTTATGTTACTCTTATTATTCTTGATAAACCTAAATAATTCATTCAAACTTTTAACATTTCGATAACTTAACCTGTATAAGTTGCCGAAGTTACAATCAGAATATCTTGAACTTATTATCTCATAAAGTTTTACTATCAGTATTATACGACATTGTTGCCAAATATTTCTCAGGATAATAGTGACCAAGTATAGCAGAATTTGTAAATTGATAACAGAGCTGTATTTAACCTAATTTTAAGTGACAGTAGTTGCCAATGTTTCCAAGGTCAATTATATAAATAAAAATCTGAAGCATACGTATCACGATGCAAGTAAACAAAATGAAATCATGGCCACCTATTATCCAAAAAGATTTTAACTTTTATTTAAAATCGGAGTGAATGAGTAAGAGGAGCCAAATTAAGTCATATTTTATTATCTAGGTCATACTTAATTCGTAAATGCAAAAATGATAAATACAGCTATATTTACAAAGTAATAAAAAAATTATCTAATTACGAAATTATATTATGTATGCAATTAGTATGTTGACAGATTATTAAATACTGGAGATATTATAAAATATGTACACTTATTAAAAAATTTCATGCATATCTATCTTGACATTATTATTTAAACTGATAAATTGGCTTAATCAAATTTCGTCATATATGATTACAATTAAGGGTAATTAAAGTAATAAAAGTATACATACCCAAGGGCAATGGTGATCAAACCGATCAACACAATTATCACATAAACTGCAATGAGAAGCTCTAGGCGGTCGAAATATTTTGCACGTAAAACAATATTTCAACTTCACCGTCTGACCTTTAATTAAAACTTCTTTTGTACGAGGTGGTGGCCTGTAGGTCGGACTGTTTGCTGAATTTGTCACTTCTAAATAATAATCTTTCAGTAAAATTAGAAGTAATTACGAATTAAAAAAACTGATATTTCTATTACCTATTTGTTTTTCTACGTAAGCAGCCTCTTCAGGTGTGGCTCTAGGAATAATTCCTGGATCGGTAAGGGATGTTCGTAGCAAGGCAGACATTGTGAATAAAAATAAAATAGCACCAATTATAGGAATTGCCACCGTTACATTTGTTGCTAAGTACTGGCAACTAGAATAAACAAAACTTGCTTATAATAATTCTTTTTTAAATAAAATAAGGTACGTACTCAAAAATAAAAAACAGTAAACTAGTTCCAGTAATAAGACATACTGTCAATACGAAAACACCAGAATGAGGAGCTGTCATCAACCGACCATTACAGTAAAAACGATTACGACCTGCAAATACTTCCCATTTACGTGTAACACGTTTAGAGGGATCTAGAGCCATTTCGTCACTAGAAAAGGTGTCTGAAGCATAAACATATTTTATGCAAATTAACTTACGATTAACTGTATCAACTTACCTTCCGTTCGAGGTGAATCCAAAGCCACAGGTTGGTATTTACAATCTGTTGTCATAAATTAAGGGTAGGTGAAAACGAAACTACTGGATTGTTATTAGAAACACAAAGATTAACCAAACCTAGTTCATTTTATTAAAGTCCTTGTTACTTTTTAAATCATTTTAACCTTTTATGTATGGTCCACAGGACTGTTTACAAAATGGTCTTTACTGCACATAAACCAACACATTTTAGCACATTTTAAATTATTTGTTTTAGTAATCAATTCAACAACACTACTATAAAACACTTCTTTCGATAAACATATTCACTTTTGACAGCTCAAATCTTTCTTCTTGTTGTTCTTGCGAAAAAAATTAAAAAATTATTGCCAAATGTCAAAATTCTAACCTAGAAAAAAGAAGCGAGATGTCAAAAGAGTTTTTAAACGAGAAAATTTTATTAGAACAAAATCAAAATGTAAACTCTGCTAAGAATAATGATGACGCTTCTTTTAAACTGAAAGGTTATTTATATTTTAACTTTTAAATTATAATTTTTATTTAACTTTATGCTTATTACTTGTAGCTGGAATATTTCTAGCCAGTGTTACTGGCATGTCTGCAGTTGTAGGTTTCGGAGCTACTTTAGCATCAGTAAAACGACAAGATCCAAAATATTTTAATAAAGGGATGTTGGGAACTATAGAAATGACTGAAACTGGCACCTCATTAGCTCTTAGAGCACTTGGATGGGGTTCTGTGTATGCATTTACTGGTTGTGGAATACTATTTTATGCAATTTGGAAGTTATCTGGAGCTCGAACAGTAAGCTTCTTTAATGTTCTGGAATCTTACAATTTTACCTCGTTCTTTTCTAGATGGAAGAGTTTCGATATAAAATTGGATCTGCTATTCCAAAGATACCAAAAAATAATTCACCTCAAGGAAGAACTGAATTTAGTGGTTTAAATGATTTATTAGGGTACCTAGCTGAATCTAAAGGTTCTAGGGAAAAGTAAACTTGTACATATTATTATTATTATTATACATTATTTATTGATAATTAAAGACTTTTTTAGAATGTTATTGCATATTTTGTATTTTTTTAAATATAATATTTATGTATCTAGGGCATTAGAATGATGAGAATGTCAAGAGGGTGATGATGTTCCAGCCCGAGCGATGGAAGTTGCCCGATGGGCACTATCATCTAGTAACTCTCGTGGTGAATACAAGGTTTTATCTTTCACAAGAATATATTGTATCTAGTATTTTTTTAAATTTGACGTCAACATAGGCTGTGAATAAACCAGAAAATGACATCTAACCTCACTTTTGTAATTTTAATTGAAAATTGGACAGAGGTTGGATTTGAACGTTTTGACCACGACCTCCTTGATTTGACGTTTCGTTTGACGTCTTTCAAACGTCGAAATCGAGGAGGTCGTGGTTTTGACAATGACATTTATTAATACGATCAAGATCCGTTCACAATCAACTACCCATAGCCGCCTTCGACGTCAAATTTAAAAAATACTCGATACAAGTAGGAAATTAATTTTAATTTATAATTGTTGGCTTTGCCAAGCACATTGTTTATATATTTATAAAGTTATAAATCTTTATAGTCTAGTCAAACTAAACATTTAAAATGGAAGTACATGAGAATTTTTATTTCCAACATGCAGGGGGGGGGTCTAGAAAAGTTTAACTTGAAGTTTTCGACCTCAAATTCATATGAGCTTTTTCTGCCATTTTGAAAAGCAGGAATGAAGTGTTGTTTTGAAATTATCTCTGTAACCATAGGTCCGACAAAAAATTTGTATAAAGCATTTTTGTCGGCAATACGATTGTCTACAACTTTTATTTCAAACTTTTTTGCGTAATATAAAAAATGAAAAAGTTCTGAGGGAAAAACATTGGAAAAAGAAAGTATGAAGTGTTATTTTGAAATTATCTCTGTAACCGTAGGTCCGACAAAAATTTGTATAAAGCATTTTTGTCAGCAATACGATTGTCTACAACTTTTATTTCAAACTTTTTTGCGTAATATAAAAAATGAAAAAGTTCTGAGGGAAAAACATTGGAAAAAGAAAGGATGAAGTGTTATTTTGAAATTATCTCTGTAACCGTAGGTCCGACAAAGAATTTGTATACAGCATTTTTGTAGGCAATACGATTGTCTACAACTTTTATTTCAAACTTCGCGTTGGTTTTGGATACTACGGAAGTCCGACATCTCCAGCGACTGCTTGTTCGTTCACCCTAATGTCTGCGAGTCCAGTGAGCAAATCCAACAGGTCAATGTCTTCTCAAACACAAGGAATTCCATTCAACGTTTCAATTACTTAAAGCGAGAATTGTCGACGTCCAAGTTCTACTTGCTACTGGAGAGCGTTTTTTGATGGCATACGGGGCCGATAAGAACGAGAAATCCTTAAATTCATTGAGGTACAAAAAATTCTGCACTAACGCGGCAAAGAAGACATTAAATTTGTCAGCAATACCACCCACCGAAATCTCTGCGCGACAGCATATTTTCCGAACGTGGTTAGGATTTGAAAAGGATCCAGAGGAATGGGGTTGGCGAGGAACTCATCGAGGTCTTGAACCTATCACAAGAGCCGCCTAACCCGTGCCTACGGAGGACTGTACCCGTGCCAGGGAACCTTTTACAACTCATCTCCTGCAAATGCGAAGGGAAATGTGAAGCAGCTTGTGGGTGCAGAAAAGCAGGTGTTAACTATTTGTCTGCATTGCAGTGGACAGACCTGCGAAAACGTCGCTAAATATGACCAAGCTGTCAATGAAGACTCTATGAAGAATTATTAACTACATGTACTATAAATGTAAGTAATAAATAAGATAATGTAAATTAGGCAAACTATGAGCCGATAATTGTTTCCATGCACAAAGGTTTACAATGCACAATATGTGATAGTACGTGGCGCGTACCAAGCAGTTCACGTACACTAACCTCCCTTCGAGCGTTGACTTGACCTATACCAATAAACGGAATAAAAAAAAGTCATTAAAATTGTTCCTCATGAAATGCTCTACAAAAAAACGAATGAATAATTTTTTACTCTACTAATAATGAAATAGTTATATCATCTACAAAATTAAGCAACAATTTCCACCCTTCAATTTTCAACGTTTTTCCCTCACAATCTTTTCATTTTTTATATTACGCGAAAAAGTTTGAAATAAAAGTTGTAGAGAATCGTATTTTTTGTCAGACCTACGGTTACAGAGATAATTTCAAAATAACACTTCATCCCTTCTTTTTCCAATGTTTTTCCCTCAGAACTTTTTCATTTTTTATATTACGCGAAAAAGTTTGAAATAAAAGTTTTAAACAATCGTATTGCCTACAAAAATGCTTTATACAAATTCTTTGTCGGACCTACGGTTACAGAGATAATTTCAAAATAACACTTCATCCTTCCTTTTTCCAAGGACTTATAACGTAATAGTAATTTACGTTATTAGTCCTGGAAATGGAATTTTACAGTCGAGTAAGATGTTACGGACAAGGCGACGAAGGAGCCGAGTCCGGAACATCGAAACGAGACTGTAAGACCATTTCCAGGACGTATGACGTAATTCGTTTTATTTCATAATGCAATTATTGAATTATTGCTTTAATTTAAAAAAAATTATATAAAATAAATTTCCGAATGCAAAATATGGACATCTATGAAGAACGAGTGTCCATGGTAACTGGTTACGTACTAGAACATTGTCCAGTTGATTGATTGTATTTGCGTCCGGTAATAGTATATTTCATTACGAGGCTTGAAACCAAGCTTTTCCCGTGCGAGTTGGAAGTTTCCCGTGGGAGCCGCAGGCGACCACGGGAAGCCAGCGAGCGCGGGAAAAGCGGTTTTTGCCGAGTAATGAACGATATTTTTCAGTATACCTCTCTGAAAACCACAATAAAATACTCAAAAAACAGAAAAATTTAAAGATAGAATCATAAATCGAAAGAGTGCTTTGAAAGTCGTGTCGTAGGAAAATTTCCTTAAAAACATAACAACACGTTGTTTGTTAAAAAAATGTCTGCAACATTCGAAATCCCAGAGGAAATATTACGTATAGCTGCTGAAACTAGCGCGGGATTGCTCCCAGAGAAGTCGCGTAGCAGGTATGAATACGGCCAATTCTGCGAGTGGCGAGAACGGAAAAAAATAAAGGGTGTCAGTGACGATGTGCTACTGGTTTATCTATCAGAGAAATCAAAAGGAATGAAGTGTTCTACTTTGTGGAGTCGTTTCTCAATGATAAAGAGCTGTCTAGCGGCGAAGGAAAACATAGATGTTAATAAGTAAGTAGATCTTATTACAAGCCAAATGTTTAATTGCAAATCGATCTCTTAATTTAGATTTCCGAAAAGTGTAGCATTTTTAAAACGCCAAAGTGTTGGTTACACACCGAAAAAGGCTAAAATACTAACTGGAGAACAAGTTACCCAGTTCATGTGTCAGGCATCGGATGAAAAATGGTTATTAATAAAGGTGATATAAATATTTTAACGTTGTCAATGTCAGTGTCAATGTGTATTCTGTACAGGTTCTTTTATTGTTTGGAATTTTCGGTGCCTGTCGAAAGGACGATTTAATTCGTTTGTCTGTCGATGACGTTGAAGATAATGGACGTTTTCTGGTCGTGTTTCTTCGGGATGGCAAAACTCATAGGTCTAGAAATTTCATAATTACCGACGATGGGTGCCCTTTCCAACCATGCAACCTTTATCGAAAGTATATCTCCTTACGACCTGTGATGGAGAGTAGAAGATTATTTGTTGCCTATCGAAATGGCCGATGTTATGCTCAGCATGTGGGCTGTCATTCTATCGCCGGAGTTGCAAGACAGATTGCGGAATATCTGCATCTCAAAAATCCTCAAGAATATACAGGACACAGTTTACGGCGAACTTCAGCTTCAATGTTAGTGGAAGGCGGAGCAGATTTACTCATGTTGAAAAAACATGGCGGATGGCGGTCTTCAGCGACAGCCGAAGGGTACGTTGAAGAATCATTGCAAAGAAAAAATGAGGTGTCTAAGAAATTGTTTAATCACACAACAAACGAATCACCAGTAACAACTGATTCCATTCCGGACCAAGTACAGCCAGCAAAAACAAGTGTTTGCACTATAACACCAACTACTTTTACTACAACTTCGAGGTCGGAGGAAACTATTTCAGTTTCACAAGATCTACCTTCTGGATTCAATTTGTTTAATAATACAAACTGTACAATAAATGTTAGTTTCTATAGTTCAAAATAAAAATACATATTTATTTGGTAATGCTATTTATTAAGAGCACGGGAAAGCCTGCACGGGAAAAGTTTTCCGGTGCACTGCACGGGAAAGGTTGCCTTTCGCAACCAATAAACAAACATGAAATTTATATGTTTTCAGAGAGGTATACTGAAAATGTACATATTGCAATATGATTGGGAATAAAATATTTTTCAAAACAACTGTTAGATACAGAATAGTACTCTACGTTTTTGGCGCTAAAACATTAAGGAATTATAGGTATGTTTAATTTTAATGATATTTATCTATGACTGCTTTGATAACTGCATAGAGAAAAGTAACCTATTATCGCATATGTTCCTAATATCGGACAGGTGCATATCTCAGAAAATAATAATTTCCATATATCGGTTTGTACGGTAATCAATAGTAAGCGGAATTTGTATGTATCTGTCAAAATTACAGAGCCTGGTGACTTTATGTAGCGCGTTACTCTAGGGTTTTCTTATTAACAGTAGTTCAAATATTTATAATCGTGTAGTTCTCGTCAGTATAGTTTTAAAAGGTAAGTCTAAATAACAACTAATTATACGCCATGAGATTAAGGTTATTTCAGTCTTCTACTTCATATACATATTATTTAGTGTAATTTGTTTTCTCTTTTATAAAAATTTGAATGAATTTAATTAGGTTATGTGTCCTAATATCGGATAGTCGCGACAGCCTAATATCGCATATCCGATATTAGGAGCTCCTACTTACTTCTTTAACTGATAGATATCATAAATTTAATTAATTATTGTGTAATCTTGTTTATTGTTTCCAGCCTTATTTTGTGGAACTCCATAATCATGAAATAAATAAAGATTATTAAAAGTTTCACAGTTTTATTAAAATATAACCTGACAATATTGTTTCAACAGCTATGCTGTCATTATCAAAGGTAATATAATTATAAACAAGCACGTCGCTAAGGTAGATACAAAATAGGTAACTAGATAAAATAATAATAATAATAAAAATCATAATTAAACATCTAATACTTCCAGTAACGGAGAATTACTGAGCTCAAGTTGTTCATTCATTAAAGGTACCCTGAGTTTGTGTTTGTATATCTCAAAGGCTTCTAAAATGTCTAATTTACGTTTGTTATTACAAAAATGTAGGAATTTAATATTATTTTGAGGAGTCATTGTGTGATTTTGTTCTAAAAGGTGTTTGGCGTAATTCGATTTTTCAGGATGTTTATTTTTGTAATGACGTACGTGTTCTTTATATCTTATGTCAAAATTTCAAAAGAATATATCCCATTGACAATCAAACAGAAGACACAAATTACATATCTATACCATATTTTGGCAAAATATCAGAAAAAATGGCACATATACTAAGAAAAATCAACAATTATAAAATAACATTTAAAACCAACACTAACACTTTTTTAATTTTATTTAATGCTAAAGACAGAACACATGATATCATGAAATCGGGCATTTACCGTTTAAATTGTTCTTTTTGTAGTTCGGTATATATTGGACAAACACTTCGAAATTTTGACATAAGATATAAAGAACACGTACGTCATTACAAAAATAAACATCCTGAAAAATCGAATTACGCCAAACACCTTTTAGAACAAAATCACACAATGACTCCTCAAAATAATATTAAATTCCTACATTTTTGTAATAACAAACGTAAATTAGACATTTTAGAAGCCTTTGAGATATACAAACACAAACTCAGGGTACCTTTAATGAATGAACAACTTGAGCTCAGTAATTCTCCGTTACTGGAAGTATTAGATGTTTAATTATGATTTTTATTATTATTATTATTTTATCTAGTTACCTATTTTGTATCTACCTTAGCGACGTGTTTGTTTATAATTATATTACCTTTGATAATGACAGCATAGCTGTTGAAACAATATTCTCAGGTTATATTTTAATAAAACTGTGAAACTTTTAATAATCTTTATTTATTTCATGATTATGGAGTTGCAAGAGTTGCATTGAGTCTTTGCAAGAAATTATCACAGAAAGCGTATTGTTGTGCTTCACTCTCATTATCTACTAGTATGACGAAGATAGCATTACATTAGCACTTCTCTGGGTCGTTGGAAGTTGATTTGACTAGCTCTGTAGAGTGTAGAATACGGAGTGGCCAACCTTACAAATAAATTCCTAGATCAAATTAACATATTGCCACAAAAAACAAAAAAATAACTACATTTATTGGCAAAATTATCGTGGAAAAATTGAATGTCGTCATTACAAATAAAGTTGATCAATTTTAGGGATTCTTTAAGGTATTTCACAGATTTCTGAAAGAAAATGCCAAAATTATAGGCAATGCTGTATGCGGTTATGAACATGTAACTTTATTGTAAAACATATCACAGGTATCTCTGATACCTGTAGACTGTAGATTTGATTGGCACAGGTGACATTTGCTGAAGTTATTTCTTATTTACATGTTTTTCGTGAGTGTTATAGTGTTTCAAGAATAATAATAATAATAATAAGCAACAGTTAATAATAATAATGATCAATAATAACTGGCAGAAAATCGCAATTTTACCTAATATAATACATATTAATATTATGGACAGTATAAGGGAAGACACTGCATTGGCAGTCTCATCAGTTATTGCTGAATTTACTAAACTAGTTCGAGGGAGAAAAAGGAAATTGTGGAAATTTACTTCCTTTATTTTGAGTACAAGAGGTAAGAAACGTTAATTATTATTTATGATCATATTGTAGTATAATTGTTTGTTTATTGCAGCGAGCAGCTGAGGCTTTAAAAATTTGTGTTTCAACTGTTAAAAGGGCCCGTAGTAGAAACCAGCGAGTTTTATCGAGTCCTGGTAAAAAAAAGACAACGCAAGAAGTTGAAAACTGCAGGCCTAGCAAGTTCTTCTAAAATGGTCGCCAGAGAAACTGTATATAAGTGAAAGTAAGATGTTTGATATTTTTTGATTTTATAAAGTCTATGTTTTGTATAGTTTCAGAAAAAGCGAACATACAGAACGACAGGCAGATAGACGCTGCGTTTTATTACAAGAGAAGAGATGGATAAGCAAAAATAGTGTTAATTCTATTATAATTAAGTACTTTAATAGCATTTAAGTTGATTAAAATGAGTTTTGTTAAATGTAAAACTGTATTTGAAAAGAATATATTTCTCCATATTGAAGGTGTTATACTGTGACAAAGGTTATAAATGAGTTAATTTCTTAAATATAAGTAAAAGTGATTTCTTGTTTTTTAGTACTTGGTAGTTCTGTAAAACTAGAGAACGTACAGTACTAATAGATATTCGCGAAAATCTAATTCTTAGTTTCCTACTGGAAATGTTTTAAAACTTTCCAAAACAACAAGTATCTATGTTAAAAATCTAAAAGAAGGTTATAAACGTCCAACATTCCTTATCCCTAACCTCAAAAAACTACCTGCTATGACATTTTCGTAAACACGGTAAAAATCAATAATTGTGAAACTATGGATGCTGATTTGACTAGGAATTTTTTAATCTTATACCACACAGAGAGCATCGATGACCAGCGTTCATCTTTAGTTGGACGGATAATATTTCAACAGTATGGTATATTATCTATACCACGAGCATTTTCCAGAAGCTAGATGTGATAGGTAGGAATTTAGTATTTTTATAAACCGAAACAGAAAAGTATCCGATAATAGGCTACTTTCCTCTATTATATTGTAACAAGAGAGAAAAAGAAAGAACCTCTCCTTCACACAACAAATGGAATATTCTACAGCATTCGAGAGAATGACGCATCGCACCAAGTATGTAAACCAGACGCGGTTTATCTAGCGCCATCCAGAAATACATAGTAGGTTCTAGCGGCTTCTGGTACTATTGTATGAGGGTATAAAATCGACTTCGCGGATAAAAGAGGCAGTCAACAGCGAGTAATTAACTGTGTATCACGAAATAAATAGTAAATGTAAAGATAAATGTTGTATTAGAAATTCATAGTCTGTAAATAATAGTTTTAATGGTTTATAATCATAGCGTTAATTTATAGTGTATTCATTAGTGTTTGTAAATAAATATTTCTTTGTGAATAGACGATTTAAACAGCACTTGTGTTATTATTTAAAAAAAAGAACGTTACAGTGGTGTACAGGTGTCGGTTTAAAATAAATAAAATCGTGTAATAAACAAAGTGCTGTGAGAATAAGCTGTTAGTGTTTATTCTGTAAAAACAATTACAACTAATAATTAAAATGGCGATGAAATTGTTGAAAGATCTGAAGGTAATAGACTTAAAACGCGAACTGGAAGAACGGGACTTGAAAACAACGGGCCTTAAAAGCGTGTTAATAAATGGGCTAAGAGAATGGCTTTTGGAACAGCAAGAAGACCCTGAAAGTTTCCTCTTCGAAATACCTGGACCCGCAATTGATACTAATTTGTTATTAAGTAAAATGGAAGAGAATTCTAGAATGCTTAAAGAAGAATTATTGGAAAAGCACGAAGAGAATTCTAGAAAGTCCGAAGAAAATTCTAAAATGCTTAAAGAAGAATTACATGAAAATTCTATAATGCTTAAAGAAGAATTACTTGAAAATACTAAAGTGCTGGAACAAAAAGTTTTTGAAAATTCTAAAATGCTTAAAGAAGAATTACTTGAAAATACTAAAGCACTGGAAGAAAAAGTACTGGAAAAACACGAAGAGAATTCTAGAGGGTTTGCAGAATTACTAGAAAAGGCCGAAGAAAATGTTAGAATGCTAAAGGAAGAAATACTGGAGAATTCCAGGAAATCCGAAGACAGTTCTAGAAGGCTTAAAGAAGAATTGCAGGACAATGTTAAATCGTTGAAAGAAAAAGTTTTCGAAGAATTTTTGGAGAATGCCAGCGCGCTAGGACTATTGGAAGGCAGATTGGCGGAACAAGATAGGGTAATCAAAATGGTAGAAGAGAAAATAGCCCAAATGCAATTACCACCAACAACTAAGAAAGACGACATAACCGAAATGCTAGAAGATAGAATGAGGCAACTACGGTTTCCCTCAACTTCTGAGTTTAATGAAGTAAAGAAGCAATTTAAAGAAGAAAAGGGTCCTGCCGTAGGGATAAAAGTAAAACCACCCACGTTCGATGGAAAGATACCTTGGTCTACCTACTACAAACAATTTGAGGCAGCCGCTGGGGCCAACGGATGGACAGGCAAGGAAAAGGCCGTTTTTTTAACTGTGGCTTTGCGTGGAGACGCGTTGAACGTCCTGCAAACAATCCCAGCAGGACAGGAAAATGATTACCAATTGTTAGTGTCTAGATTGGAGATGAGATATGGAGACGCGCATCTTCAACAAGTGTATCACGCGCAAGTGAAGAATCGTATCCAGAAGAATGGAGAAAGCCTGCAGGAGTTTGAAGCCGATGTTGCGCGGCTTGTCCGATTGGCGTACCCTACGGCACCCGATTCATTTCTGGGACAACTGGCTGTGCAGACCTTCATTGATGGGTTAAGAGACGGGGAAACACAACAATCATTGAGGCTGGCACGACCAAGAACAACTGATGATGCGCTTGTTCACGCCTTAGAATTTGAAGCTGCAAAACAAGCGTCCCGAGGTCACGGGCGTGTTCGGACCGTTGTGGAAGAAGATGAAGGTTCTAAAGATCGCCTAGAAGAATTATTAACGAGAGTTCTTCAGAAGGAAGAGAACCGTAAGAAGAATCATCAAGAAGTTCGAGGGCCCCGTTGCTGGAACTGCGACGAACAAGGACATGTAGAACGGCGTTGTTCCAAAATAACAAAAGTACAACCGTCGGAAAAGTTAAAAGGGGTTGGCAAGAGAGGGCGAACGTTGACTGTTAGTAAAGATGCCCCAGAGATCATCGTCCATGCCGTAACATCAGGGAATAGTACCAGCAGTTTGTTCATAGATGGGAAAATTGCGAATCGAATTGTTCCACTGCTCATTGATACGGGGGCGACAAAATCCATCATACGTCCTAACGTTCTACGAACAAGTATGAAGCTGTTACAGACAACTACTCAACTCCGTACAGCGACGGGAGAAGTAATACCAACACGCGGAGTGGTGAAGATGAAGATTGGCATTGGAAGTGAAGAACGTGATCATGAGGTGCTGGTAGCTGACATCATTGACGAATTCATCTTGGGAATGGACCTCCTGAGAAAATTTGGTTTTACATTGGACTTGAAGGAGGGTGTTTTGAAGGTTGGTAACGAAGAACTTCCGTTGCACCCACGAGAAGATCCTGTCGTAAGGGTTTTGCTGACAGAAGATGTCTGAATCTCCTGAAGCGAGTACTGGAGAGTGAAGATGGCAGATAGTTCGTGGTTCCAAGAAGCCGAGTGGCTACAGTGTTGCGACATCTCCATGACGGTGCCTCAGGAGGACACTTCGGTGTGAAAAAGACTTTGGAGAAAGTTAGGGAGCATTTTTATTGGGTCAACTGTAAAGAAGACGTGAAGGAGTGGTGCCTAAAATGTGAACTATGTGCCACTGGTAACGGACCCTTGGGGAAACGAAGAGCACCTATGAGGCAGTACAATGTGGGTAGTCCTCTGGAAAGAATAGCTATAGATATTGCCGGACCATTTCCCGAAACCGACGATGGGAATAAATACATATTAGTGGCAATGGACTACTTTACCAAATGGCCAGAAGCATATGCCCTACCAAACCAGGAAGCTGCGACTGTTGCTGACGTACTAGTCAAAGAGTTTTTCAGTCGCTTCGGAGTGCCCATGGAGCTGCATTCGGATCAAGGCCGCAACTTTGAGTCTGTACTATTTGGAGAAGTCTGTCGATTGTTGGGCATTCGCAAGACTCGGACCACACCGCTACATCCGCAGTCCGATGGAATGGTAGAACGCATGAATCGGACAATGGGCAAATATTTGGCCAAGGTCGTCTCCGATCATCAACGAGACTGGGACCAATACCTGCATCTGTTCCTGATGGCTTATCGTGCATCGGTCCACGAAACAACCGGTCAGTCACCAGCGTCTGTGATGTTTGGACGCGAGTTACGGTTACCGTGTGATCTGGAATTTGGGTCTCCACCTATAGAGCAGGAGGTAGCCGGGAATAATTATGTCATTAACTTAAAGAAGAAGTTGGAGGATATTCACGACCGAACCCGAAACAATAGTCGAATCGCGAGTGACCGGATGAAGGCTACGTACGATGTGAGAGCCCAAGAAGGATGGTTTCAACCTGGAGAGCTTGTCTGGTTATACAACCGCAAAGACGTCGTGGCTATTCTCCAAAGTTACAGCGGAATTGGGAGGGCCCATACCAGGTGAAGAAACGAATAAATGACTTGATTTATCGCATCCAGAAATTGCCAAGAGGGAAACCAAAGGTGGTACACTCCAATCGTCTGGCGCACTATGAGGGAAATAATGACGCAGTCCAGGATCGGGAAGATGAGGCTGAGGTGGCTATCAATACCGTAAGGCCTGGAGATGATCAGCCAACCTTCAGAGAATTTATGGCTGCGTTTTCTGGAACTAGAAAAGCGCGATTTGGAGTCACGACTGAGATGCAACAAGATCTCTTCCGGGTCCCTGGTGATTATTCCATTGCCCACTGTGTCTCCGAGGATCTCCGTATGTCCAGGGGGATCGCAGTAGTGTTTAGAAATAAATTTGGACGGCTGAATGAACTTCGAGAACAAAATCCCTCTGTTGGTAAATCCTTACGCTTGCCTGATCATGACCGATCCATTTACTACTTGGTAACCAAGCAGTTTTACTACCAGAAACCAAGTTACGCCGACTTGTGGAGGGCATTATGGAATTTGAGGATCGAGTTGCTTACCAGGGGAATTAACAAATTGGCAGTTCCCAAACTCGGCTGTGGGCGGGACCAGCTGGATTGGAGAATCGTTAGAAACATGCTGGAAGTTGTCTTTAGAGGTACGGACGTCAAGATCTTCGTCTGCAGTTTTGACCCACAGCCCGCATTAAGGCCAACGAAGAGTGTAGACTGTTACTTCTACCGTAATGGAACGTGTAGTCGAGGTGAAGACTGTCGATATCGTCATGACCCGTTCTACAGGAACCAGAGCATAAAACCTGTTTTGGGACAGAACAGACTTGAAGAGGGGGGCAGTGTAACAAGAGAGAAAAAGAAAGAACCTCTTCTTCACACAACAAATGGAATATTCTACAGCATTCGAGAGAATGACGCATCGCACCAATCATGTAAATCAGACGCGGTTTATCTAGCGCCTTCTAGAAATACATAGTAGGTTCCAGAGGCTTCTGGTACGATTATATGAGGGTATAAAATCGACTTCGCGGATAAAAGAAAGCAGTCAACAGCGAGTCATTAACTGTGTATCACGAAATAAATAGTAAATGTGAAGATAAATGTTGTATTAAAAATTCATAGTCTGTAAATAATAGTTTTAATGGTTTATAATCATAGCGTTAATTTATAGTGTATTAATTAGTGTTTGTAAATAAATATTAATTATTAATAGACGATTTAAACAGCTCTTTTGTTATTATTTTAAAAAGAACGTTACAATATACAAAACTTTATCTATGACTGCAAAAAATTAAGAAAATCGAAAATTTAATGCTGCCGATAACTCCTATTTCTTTACATCAAAAGTAAGGTGACCTATGGATATGTGCAGTAAGCACTATGGCAACCGCTTACAATTTTTCAAACAAAGCTCGCCATTTTGAGATAATCAGTAAAAATTGTGCTTTGTGGTAAAAATAAGAAAATTGTAAACATGGATGACTCAGAAAGTTTACCTTCTGATATCGAAGAAGCGGCGACAAATGCTGCTTCTTGCTTGGTGCCAGTGAAGTCCAAAGAAAAGTACGAGATGGCTCTTCAACGGTTCAGTTCATGGTGCGACGAGAAAAATGTTAAAAATATTACGCATGAGAAGGTTCTACTTGCATATTTTGATCATTTATCAAAACAGTATAAATCATCGAGTTTCTGGGCTTTTTATTCTATGATTAGAACAATAATGAAAGTGAAGAAGAATGTTGACATCAGTAAATACGTGCATTTAATCGCCTTTTTGAAAAGAAAATCTGAAGGATATCGTGCTCAAAATTTAAATCCAGCGCGAGCTCAAAAATTAAATCCTGCAATTGGTAAAGATCACTTCACCAAGTCGGAATCAATTCTAAATGAGCTTGGCATAACACAGTCTCCAGAACGTATCTTTAATATTGACGGGATAAAAGGGATCACGTCGTGTCCATCTAATTTTTAATGAACACGCAGAAAACTGTACTGTAGTAGCATGTGTTAGTGCGTTGGGTTATGCTGTTCCACCAATGATCATATTTAAGGGGTTAAGGTTAAAGGAAAGCTACAAGAATAATCTTCCTCATGGTTCAATAGTTGAAATGGCCAATAAAGGTAGCATGACCAGAGAAATCTTTGTACGATGGTTGCATCATTTTTCAAAATTTAAGCCGGCTGGTCGACTTTTATTAATTTTAGATGGAGCCTCCTGCCACTTGGACATTTCAGTTGTGGATACTGCTGAACAATACGAAATTTCCCTCTACTGCTTACCATCCAATACTACCCACGAATTTCAACCTTTGGATAAAGCCGTTTTCAGAGCTTTTGAACATTATTGGGACGCCGAACTGTTACGTTATTGGGATAAAAACTCAACTGCTCCAAGAACCTTGAAGAAAGACAATTTTGGAAAAGTTTTAGATCCAGTCTGGAAGCAATGTATGAGCATTACAAACATTCAAAGTGGGTTTAGGTCAACGGGAATATTCCCATTTGACCCCTCAGTAATTCCGGAAGTGGCATTTGCCCCATCCATGCTTACATTTAAAGAGCTTGATCAAACAGTCATGGAACAAAATAACAATGATTCGTCGGATGATGAATTACCATTAAGTCTTTTAGCTAAAAATATAAGGAAAACAAGTAGTCCTAAGCCGGGGTGCTCATATGTTCCAGAGAGTCCAAAAATAAAAATTTTGGACATGAAAATCATGAAGCCTGCCTCACATGAAGCAAATTCTCACACACAAAAAATTCGTCAACTTTTGCCCACACCTGATCTTGTCACACGAAAACAAGTCACTCCTAGGCGAAAAGCAATCAATTATAAAGCACAACTTCTCAAACGAGACCTCTTTTCTGAAAAAGCTTCACCAAAAATCATAAAAGCCAAACGAAAACTCACTGACAGTAAAGAAAAATCTCAAAATTCCAAGGAAGACAGCGATACCAGTAATTGGATGTGCTCTATCTGTGCGGAGGAGCGGGTTGAGGACATGAGACAACGTGCAGCCTGTCAAACATGGGTCCACGAAGACTGTGTCGGACTCACCGCGGAGGATGATGAGGAGTTTGTGTGTCCAAATTGCTTATCATAAACTTCATATTTTCGCCCTCCTATTTTTTACCGGGCCATATTAACCCTAATGGCGGAAATATGGCCCATATTTAATGTTTTTTAAAAATTCGTGTTTTTGTTTTTTTGTTATGAGAAACCTTCATTCAGAATGTATTTTTAATTTTGTTATTAGTTTATAAAGATTTGTGCAAAAAATCAGTAGTTTTAATTATTAAATAATTCTTTTACGGGCAACATAGTTGAAGGTGGGCCTTATTACCCCAATGTACCTTACATACTTTGGTACTGAAGTATAAAAAGACGGAAATAATGTCAAACGATATCAATCACGGTGGCTTCGCCAAGAAAAGTCAGTGGGCAAGAAAATGGCGTCTAATGAGACGACCTATCTTTCTAAGCTTGCTTTATACATCTACGGATCTTGGTGCTATAGCTTGTAGCGACGCCACCTATTCATTATTAGAGGATTATAGAGGTACGTAGTACTACCTAAGGGCGTATACAGCTCAAAACGGTAGGGGGGTAGCTTTCTGAATTTCACTTTTATCATAGGAGAAGGGTAGTTTATGGGGGGACTATGCAGCAATACACAATAACAAAAGGAATAATAAAATGTTATTTAAAAAATATATTTTTTATTGGGTATGTGGTTAAAGTATCAGGACAATAATCCCACCCTTGTAAACTTTTTTTCTAATTGTGTTGCTTACTAATTATTATTTTTTATCTAAGTTATCTATCTTAAGTTAATCTTAATCTAAGTTAAATTCTACTTCTACTTACTTTTGCAAGGGTACAAATTTAGGAGGAAAATAATAAAATAGTATTGAATTTTCTATACATATTAACGTTTACAAAAAACAAACTATATATAAACTAAATAATAATAATAAATAATATTTGTATAGTATTTACCAGTAATAATATTAAATTAAATAGTATTTGACCTATTTTAAAATTCCAGACTTACAGAAGTGAAACAATTGGAATTAATTTCAAGTTTTTATATATGCAATTCATCACAGACACATGGCTAACTAAAGAAAAAATGGAGATGCATGCAGGTTAAAATAAAATGGAGAGATGTACCAAACTCTTTGATATGTTTTTAACCTGCAACCTACGTTTATTGGGTATGACTATATCTTGTTTAGTACATCGATGCTATTTTATAATTAGTTTCTTTCAAAATGTTGTTCAATTTATAATTTTTCTATTTTTTGTTTTATTCTTTTTTTTCAATTTTTTCATCTTGCAAGGGGGCAGCTGCCTCCCCCCTGGATACGACCTTGGTCTACTACCACATAGTAAATCCCCATTGCATACTTTCCATGCAGTATGGAATAGCACTAAGCAAATGCGTCTATAATAATAAAATTAAGTTTTTAGTAAATTAAATAAAATGTCAACCCAAAAAGATAGCAAGTTAAATACATAGTTTAAAAAATGTTAAGTAATTTAAGTATTTGTTTTGTGATTTTCTTTTGCTTATGAGTTAAACTGTAGACATTCTGTTTAATAAAAAAAACATATCCTTTGTTTATTTTGCATTCTTTAGTTGTTAACGCTTGGTTCATTTTTAATTATTATTTAATTACTTCATTTAACGATTTGTTCCGCAGGCACCGTAGTTATGTACAATTTAAAAGGTACATAGATATTGCTTTTTTTATTAATTTAATGTAGTAGGTATTTATCTTTTGTCTTTATGAACGCATAACTATATTAAATGTGTAGCAATTTTCTTTTAAGGCCATTACTGTACGTATACTGTATTAAAGTGTAACTATATCTTTCTCACAGTATCGCCGGTATTAATTCAGTCTCATATTTTGTTGAAGTATCTACCTCTTATTTTATACCAGTTTTGTAGTAAACATCCATGTATATTGCAATTATTTTACCTTAAGTTAGATTTTATTATTTTTGTGAATCTGTTAAAAAAAGTTGCGTAACTTAAATAAAACACCTTAAGGGGGCGTTATTGGCGCAAAATATTAGCGTCAAAATATAGCTCACGTTTTTCATTCAGTTTTCTTTGAATAATCGTTTTTTTAGCAAGATAACGTTTGATGTCGATTGCTAAACTGTTAAGGTAGTGCGGAGCATAGTTTGTAAGGAGTAGATATCTAAAATAAATTTTATAATAGTAGTCGAACATCGCCAATTTTGTAGAATTAACGTTTTCTAAGAAATAACCAAACTAAACATAATACAGTCATTATAACACTATTTAATAGCAAGATCTATGACAATGAATAAATGTCTTTGCTTACTTATTTAGTATTGATTGAAATAAAATAGATGTACACGGCGCGGAAATTTAAATATGCCAGCACGAAAATCAGTCATTTTTAGTTGAACGCTTTCTGCACCAGGAAGCGTTGGGTGGTAATATTCGCGGGACATTTAAAAGTAATTTAACTTTCCTAATCTTTTAACTATTATTTAATAAATTCTCGAAGTAAATGTTGTTTTTCTTTACTAAAGAGCATGTGACGGTTAATTTTTGAATAAACTATTTCACTCTTAATTAGTCCTGATTAATTTCTTAAAACGAATATATATATTTTCAATATTTTAATAATAATAATAATAATAATAATAATAATAATAATACTTTAATATAGTAATACTTTTCTTTTTCTTAAAACCAGCAGAACGACTAATATTTTTAAAGATATTTAGCAGTTTTATATTCCCCTTTTTGATTTCAACTACCCTAAATTATTCCTTGGCATTTAAAAATTAAAAATTTCAGTTAAACTTAAAATATTTTGAAAGTTCACGCATCTCTGGCAACACTGTGAGCAGAGAACTGCGATGCGATCAAATAATGTTTTTATTTACATTTTCAAATTTTAGTTTTAAAGAAATTAATTCCGTTTTGCGGACCGTAGCGCCATCTTTAGGTGTTTATAGTTTCTGAAGCTTCCTATTATTAACACTGGCGGCGATAACGTGCCCTTAAGATGTTAATATAATTTTACATTTTTTAGGTTTTAAACGTAGCTTACTTCAAAATAGACGCAGGTACTGTGTTTCTAGGTTACAATCGAATCTGAAATGTCATTTTGTTTTGAATAAATAAAACACAACTTGTAGAATTTGATTCATCAAAAAAGTTGACAATGGCAATAATAACCATTTACAGAAAAAAACTTCGTCAATCTATGGGGCATTGAGTAAACAAGATGCCGTGCAAAACTCTCATCATTTGCTAAACTAGAATCCCAATATACTGATTCAAAGCCTTGGTAGTGTAGCGGCTATTGTGCTAGTATCTCACCCAGGGTGACCGGGATCGAATCCCGGTGCCGGGAAATCTGATTAAGGTTTCCTACAGTTTTCCTTAGTTGTAACACAAATGTTGGATTTGTGCTAATACCATCTGTTAAGTCAGGTGCAGCCGTACGATGGACCTACGTAAAAATAATAACCGCCTCTCCCTCCCGCACAAGCTTATGGAGCTTGGTTTCCAGGTTATGTGAAGTAGTAACTATTATTATTCAAGATAATTGTATGGTAGAATATGTAGATGTCAACTTCAAATTTAAGGAAATTGATCTTTTTGGTTTCTTTCTTGGTATTATATGTTTACAAGTCGTTTTGGGGGTACAAGTGATTATTATTATATAGTTTACTATTATTATTTATTATGTACAAATATTGGCAACATTGTTCTTTCTAAATATGTTCTTTAATTTAAAGTTACTAACCAATAAACGCCAGTGTAATGAAAAAATAATTACAATAAAATTTTGAAAAGAGTATTTTAATATTTCATCTGGAATATTTGTTCTTATAATTCAAAATATATTATGAAAACAAAGCCACGTGTTGAGGAAGGGTGTCTAAAGAGACGCAACTAGACGTACCATTTACTCTTGTTTCTTTTTAATAAATAGTAAATAGTAACAGTAAAACTATATTTTATTTAAACATTTTCTGTCATCAATGCTACAAAATAAACTCGTTTAAAATCCTTTTTAGATATTATCAACTTATGTGTTTTTATAGCTTTGTTTGTACAAGAAAAAGTTTTACTAATTATTAGTATGAATGTTATTAAACCGTAATATTATTAAAATAAAGTTACATGTTGTGGCCGTATTGTCGAGCCAAATTGCTAAAAAGATAAAAGACAGCGGCTTTCTGGTCGTTTATAGCACACATTTAACTTAAAGGGCCCCTCAAGTAATCCAATAAAAAAATTAAAATATGATACTATTCAATCTAGTCATTCTAAGAATGTATATATTTAAAACACAAGGATGATTTTTGTTCCAGTTCGTTTGAGAGTTCTACTGGACCGATTTACTGCTGATTTCAAATAATTTAAGACAAGTCTTGAGAGTGATTTTTGCATTTTTAACAACGTGTGAAACAGGCTTTAAATTATATTTTCATAGGTAACTACATACAATTTATTAAATACCAAGAAAAATAAAAAGCAACTTTTACACTATGCAGTACTGACTGTCCTAGATTTATTTGAAATCAGCTGTACACGATTCTTTTTGAAACTAAAGCTTTCGCTGTGTAGGTTAGTGTACACTACTTAATTTTAATATTTTTAAATTGTTATATTTTTAAATGCAAAAGATAAAAGAATTATTTTGAGACGCTTGAAAAAAGCCACCCACTTAATGCGTCCTCTTAGTTTCTAGCGTGTTAACTTTTTGAAATTACGCTTATAGACAAATCACTTCTATCACTAGCGTGTAGGGTTAAAGCCGTCAAAATGTGCTATAGCTATTTCTAGCAGTTGTAATTTTATATTTCAGTTGTTACAATACTCAAAATATATAAAAACTCATAAACATGCTGTTTATTAATATTTATTGTAATTAAACAATTTTGGTTTGAAACATAGTTTTAACTTGCAAAAACGTAAAATAATGGATTATTTGACTGCCGATTTAAGAGAAATTCATTTTATAAGTCAGATGTTTTTGAAATATTAATAGATGTGTTCAAGAATTTTTTTAAACAAGATCAATTCTAGATTTTATTCTCATGATTTCTTAATTTAAAGGCGTGCTGTATTTAAAAATACTACAACAAATTAATTACAAATGTTAGAAATGGCCATAGCGCATGTTGGGGACTGCAGCCCTCCGTCATCCATCATTCGGTGTTTAATATTTGAATTGTTCTGATGTAAATAGACAAGTATAGTTTTCCTTTTGCGATTTTTTAATTAGTATTTATATTTTTAAAAGCGTTATTTGTAATCGAAGCATTTCTATACGCTCAAAACCGATTGTTCACTTACAGCGCTAGCTTCGTCCGTCTCGGAGCTAAATCCTCCATCTACTTGCTTACTACATCACCAATCGCTTGCTACACTATTGATTACAAATCATACCACAAACAATTCTCAGCCGAGTGTCATAGTATTTGTTGTGGAAGATTTTCACGAAATTCAATGTGTGTCTGTTTTTTCGAATTTTTTAAATTTTCCATTCAGATTTGGATATCTGATAAAAAAGTAGAATATGAATGTCTGAAAAACTAGTACCCTATTTCTTAAGGAACATGGACAAAATGACGGATACAGTTTTGAAAGTTGGTAAATACGAGTATTTTAAGAATGTGATAGTATATGAATTCAATATAGAATCTCATGGCGAGAATGAATGAGTAAGCCTGAGAGGGAAACAAACCAGAGAGAGGTAAGTCCGAGGGTAAGCTGAGAGAGAAAAGTGCTAGGCAATGGTATGCTTAGCATTTTCTACTGGTTATGTTTATTTAAATAATCACTCATGAAAATCTGAAGGATTGTAATCACACAACGAAAGTTGTAGGTATATAATGTAATCCTTCAATAAATTAGTCTTTTGACCGTCAGGTCTTGACGGGGTTTCCCTAGTTTAGACTAATACTAAATAACAAAAAATTATTCTATAAAAATAATTTTTTTATACCATTTCCTATAGACCTAAAACAATGTATAAAGACTAGTTTTCCGGAGTTTTACGACAATATTTGAAATAACATCTGAGATATGAAGTGAAAAGTAGAAAATACACCAAATTCCTATTCTCATACAAAATATTCTTTCCCTCATTTTCCAATTCGAAATGAATCGGGGAACTCGAGATTTAAATGTAGTATCTGGTGATTTTATATATGAAATAGTTTTTTGTTTTTGTGTAACCCTTAGTTGACAACCCCTCCTATAAAAGACTACATACAGGATGCAAATCCCCGACTACAGAAACTGGTCAATACTCATAGAACAAACAGGGGTGTTCAGATTGCGGTTTCCTAATAATAATATTTGTCGCCGTAAAATAAGGCGTGCTTTATTAGACTAATAAATAACTTTGGATAAAATAAATGTTCTCACTTACTGCTGTAATACCATCCGTTCTGTTTTAATTATATGGCACTAGTGGTTCAAGGCACATAACGTAGATATTTTGAAAAATTTTACAATTAGATATTTGAATTTAAATGTGCCGCAATGATGACAACTTTTAATTTGTTTGACTTTAATAAATAAATATTTACTACTATTAGCACTGAGTCTATAAAATTAATATTCACCTTAACTGACGCGAATTATATTACAACTGCTACCGTTATTATTGCATTTGACTGTTATATTTCAATTATCAAGAGAATCGTGAATATTCGGTTGTATAACGTTACGTTCAACGCAATCAAAAATATGCGTAATGCATATGGTGATGTTGATTAGGGTGTTCGTTATTTGTGAAAGTTCGTTTTTCGGGGAGTAGGTACCCGTCTGGTATCGAAAATATGTTGGAAATGAAGGATAATAAGTTTCTCGCTGCGAGAAAGATGTTATGTTGCATTTTATCGTGCCTCCAGTAATTTGATTTTTCCCATGTTATTTAAATGGAATTCTCACATTTTATTGTATTTATTCCCCCCCCCATCCTATTATAATTTCAACTAATGTTTTTGCTATTGCTTATCATTATATTTCCATACCCCTGTATGAAAAAATATCACCATGATGTATTGTTTAAGTAATATGTATTTCATTATGTGGACCACTTAATTATAGCTCTTTTATAGAAAAATACGTTTTTTCGTTAGAATATAAAACTGTAGGAAGGTGCGTAACTATTCGCAATAAGCTTGATTGGATATGACGTCACACTGACCGCCATTAGACACCACCTAAATCTTCTTTTCTCCAAACTGCGACAAATACGAAGAAGGGAATTACATTTCATAAGTGGGTATTCGTTAGTTTAAAATATTAAATATGAAATTTATATTCTAAGATTAATTTCAAAATACTATGTTTTAAAATTAAGGTTATGTAGTTATGTATGTGCGCATTTCGAGCGCCAATGGAAATATTTGATTACATAACCGGAAACACCTACTGCGCCATATTGAGACCCCATCCCGGTCGTATGTCGTAGATGATTATGTTCTTTCCTACAGTTTTATATTCTAAGGTTTCTTCCTATTTTAAAAGGTTCCTGAAATTTAAAAGGTTTTATTTATGAGCAAAAAATGTTTTTAATAATCTCTTGATAGTAAAAACATGTTAACAATTGTTTATAAACTATTTATTATTTTTATCAAATCGTGAACGAAAAACGTATTTTAGTGCATAAAGTATTATATCGTTCCACAGTTGAAATATACATATTAGGTAACATTTCTGGTCACTAATTCAACCCTAGAGGGATACACTGAACTGGGGTATGTTCATACCCCAGGAGACAGAGACACTAAAACGGATTCCTAATGTGTTAGACAGATACATTCAAAATAAGTGTAGTTACCCGTTTAGGGTTAAAATTTAACGTTATAAAAACGACTTTTGACAGTAAACAGCTGTCGATGTTGCTGTTAACTTTATAAAATCTTTCATTTTCAAAACCAATTAACATTATGCTATTACTCAATTTTTTTTTGGAAATTAACACTATAATTGTTTATAATTGTTTTGTAAGTCATAATTGCATTTATTGATATTACATAAAAATATTTTTAATGATCTGAAAAAATTTGCATCAAAACTTATACAAAAAATATACCTACCGGAACTCTACGTTATCGACATGAACGCAGTTGATCGTTCAAGTGCTCAAGCGTGGTTCTTGTTGTTTGGCACATGTTTGCACCATTTTGTAAGAAAGTTTTTTTAGTAGTAAAACCTAAAGGAGTATAACCTAAAAAGAGTAACTTGTAATCTTTGTAAATTTATTTTCATGCTGGACTTTCACGCAAGCGGCCTGGATCGACTCCCGGTACCGGCAGATCTGGTTAAGGTTTTCTGGAGTTTTTCCTTAGCTGTGACACAAATGTGGGATTTGTGCTGTATCATCTATGAGTCGGCTGCAGCCGCAAAATGGGTGTGCGTAATGATCATAATCGACCCCTTCCTCCTGCACAAGCTTCATAGCTTCTGAATGCTCATCACAAAAAAGCTAATGGAAACTAATTTGTTGTTTAATCATAATACCATGACTAATAATGTCTTTTTATAAGAAATATATAATAAGTAAATTAGTAAAAAACTACTGTGTGAAGATGGAAATAAAACCTTGCACGCGGCACTGAATTATGGAGGCTCGCTCCTTCGTCGCTCGCCCCACAAACTTTGCAACTCGCTCGTAAGGATTTATTTACAAAGCTTGCCACGTAATAGTTATTTACGTGCCAAGCTTTGTAGATTAATCTTTACGGGCGAGCTGGAAAGTTTGTGGGGCGAGCGACGAAGGAGTGAGAATCCATAATCCAGCGAGCCCAGTAACGATTAATTGCAAAGCGTGTCGCGTACAAACTTTTATTTCCACTTTCACCAGCATTTTTTTTATGAATGGTACATTTTTTATAAAAAGACATTTTGGAATCAAAGGCGGTAGCACAATTTATAGCTAGGCGTTGCCATGGTGTTGTGGTTAAGCAACACATTAGTTGCCATAGCTTTTTGTTGATGAGCATTGTAAAATTTTACAGGTGTCTTTTAGGAGCCCGTAAAGTTTTACAGGGCTGTGGCTGTAATTACTCATTTACTTAGTTACATAAAGGCCTGTAAAGTGGCATTTACATAGAAGGGGGAAATAAATATCTATTATATGTTTTTATTCTTTTACCACCTGTTTCTATGACATAGATTTTACTAAGTGCTCTAGATAACACAACACGGAGTACGTTTGGCATTCTAATCTAGAGTACTTTGTAGAGTAGCCTAGTCACATAGTTAATTTGAATCCTGAACACAAGAATATTCGAACAAAATCGATCAAACCTGTTTTATTTTGGTTACATAACCTTAAAAGTTACTCTTTAAGTTATAAGAAATGAAAAATGTTTGTAACACTATTTGTAAAATTAACTGTACCATTGTTAATAATCTTTATAATTTTTTAAATCAAAGAAGTCTATGAAAGAGCTATAACGTGCAAAATAATTATTTCTGCTAATTTATTTCTTTCTATACTGCATAGAAACAGTACTATAAATTTATAATGGAAAGCATTCAGGAAAATGGCAGTTTTGTAAAATGAACTTATCTATCTTATATTTTATTATTAAAAAAAAAGTTAAAACAGGTATTAAAATAATTAATAATATTTAAACAAAGGGCCAACAGTTCTCGCTGCCTTTTTTACAACAAATTGAATTCTGGCACGCAGAACAATGAAGTCAGTTCTGTGAGTTCTGTCAGTTCTGTTGTTCCCTCCCCCTGTATAAAACGTCGGTAATTTCTGTATTGCTTTACTTTTAGAACTGCTTCAAGTATAATCTGTGCAAATTTGAAGATTGTAGCTTACGTCATGCAAGAGATATACAGATATAGAAAAACAGGTAGGAAGTACGTACGAGACCATATGTATGATAAGGAACGCGCTAATAAAATAAAGAAGGGTTTATATCGGGTCACGCCTTTGTTCTTCTTAGTTTGTTAGTGGGGGAACATTCGAGCATTAACGTTGTTTAGTAAACCACAAACCGAGCGTTGGTGTAGTTCCCCAACCCCACTAACACAAACTAAACAAGAAGAGCAAAGGCGGGGCCCGATATAAACCCTTCTTTATTTTACTAGCGCGTTCCTTATCATACACACATATGGTTTCGCAGATACTTCCTTCTTGTTTTTCCATACCTGTATAGCCAAAATGATTTTTTAAGAAATGCATCCCCCTTAGGTTGTGTAGGATTAAAAATATACTACCCCTATGGGGTAAGGTCCACCTGCCTGTAAGATTCCAACTTACTAAATCTTCTAGTTTTTTTTCCTCCTAATTAGACACCTGTGTGGTGCTTTGCATTAAAACTGATCAAAGCTGACCAACCATTATTTTTTATCTAATAAATCTTAAACTAAATACTTACAAGCTAGAGTTCATCCATTAATGTCCTGTAGTTTGTTCTGGTTGAAACTATAGTAAACATTCTCACTCGCGCACAATGCTCAGCTTTTACCCAAAACACTACACAAGCTCAAATAGTTTTGTCCTCTTCAATCTTCGGACGAGATCTTAATTGTCCATCAGGTGAAGAGCTTCTACATTGATGATTATGTAGCCTGGCTTCATGCCTGCTAGCAAACCTTTTAATCTCGTCCTGAACAGTTGGAATGCCAAGGTCCCGATGAAGGTCACTATTGCGGACGTACCATGGTGCCTTTACCATGTTACGCAGAACCTTGTTTTGGAAGGTCTGAATGGGCGTAATGTTACTAGCTTAGGTACAACCCCAGAGCTGTATACCATATAACCATATCGGCTTCAAGATCTGGTTATAGATTAGGATTTTGTTATTTAGTGCCAACTTAGAATCTTTTCCAAGGAGCCAATAATATTGTTTATATTTTAGGCCAAGTTCGGTTCTTTTCTTCTTTACATGCTCTTTACATCGGAGCTTAGCGTCTACGTTAATCTCTCCGCTTTTGCAACTCTTTGGCGATTATACACCCTCTATAATTGGCGGGATGTGCGTCAGCGCAGTTAGCTCTAGTTTTTGAAATATTTTTCGGTACATTGGACACCAGACATCAGACATCGGAACTGGCTATTATTATATGTTTGATTGTGGATGCTATAATTGTTGCTTTGTGCACATCTTTCTGGCGGGATGGACATCAAAGTCATCAAAGGTGTAACGATACAAATTTTATTTCAACTTTTAATGTGTGTAAAACTGATTGTTATATTTCTTTGGTTATTTTTAAATATAGACATGCACATATAAAATTGAAATTGCAAATAAATCTGCGGATTATACAGAAATTTTTAAGATATTTGCTTTTAAAGATGCAATTTTTTTGAGCTAAATTTCCCAGTTTTAAAAAATACTTTGACAGGTAGGTATATCAATAATTTATGTTTTTATAATATTATAAAAATATTAATACTATTATATTATTTTATCATTTTCTTTGTTGCAAACAAATGTTTACAATTTTTTTACCAGTTTTATTGTGTTCCTAAAAAAACATTAGATATGATAGATTTTCCAACTACCTATATGAGTCTCATTTAATTTGTCTAACAGGTTACTACTGCGGCCAAAAAACCGGAATCTTCACTTTATTTAATAGAATATTCATTTAATAATAATTATAGGATAATTGGTATCAAAACCAAATTCACTAAACGAAGATTAGAAAGTATACGTCAGGTTAAAATAATCTTCATTCCTTTTATACTGTTTATCTGCTCCCATAGAAAATTCTAGTTTACTTACCACGACCACTAAAATGAAACTACTCTTATCAGATCTGCCCATAGCGCCTCTCCGGTTCTTGCATAGTTTAAACATAGTATACAGGGTGTCCTGAGTTAGAACGCATTAATTTTAAGGGGTGATAGAAGACATCAAACGGAACAAAAAAGTCTTAATACATTTTTTACTATGTTAATAGGCTTTCGAGTAATTTAGGAAAAATCATTGCCATATCTGGCAACCTTGCTTAAATATAATCGCAGCTGGGTCTTGACTTTGTTTTAGAAAATCAAACAAACAAACTGATGATGACAGCCGCTGTTTAAAAATAATAAACATCTGAAACAGATTAGTCGGGTGACTAATTCTACGAAATCGTAATCCGCACCTTTTTTCCGTAAACAAAATTTGTACGTTGTACGTTAAAGACACGCTGATTCATAACAAACCAACTGTAAAAATAAAACAATAATTGACCTACATTTTATATTTATTAATTTCCGGAATATTTTCAAAATTTCTTGACGTATTTGTTTTTTTAATTAAAAAATACTGTCTTATGTAAAAAAATGATTAAGGCACCGAATTACCATACAATTAAAAATTTTCTTAATGTAGCCAAAACAAGGTGTCAACAAAATCCCTTAACCTAATTACCTAATTTAAATTAGATAAATCTTCTCTTTAAAAGATATTCTCTTATAAAATCATTAAAAGCTGTTATTAAATAAACGGCAAGTCGTGCGTTATTGACAAATTATTATTTCAAAGTTCAACAAACTCAGTATGATCTCACTCTAACAAAAGGTATTATTTACAAAGCTGTGATCAGGCATTGACCCAAATATTCTTAAATTGCAAGGTTATAAGCAAAACGTGCTTTATTTCAATGTCAACAAACTTCCACATCAGCATTTTGTGCGGATGTAGAGCAAATTTTTTGCAACCTTTACAGGGCAGTCACGTTTCTTAATTGAGTAAAATGAATTTTTAACTGTAAAAAGAATTCAATTTTACGCGCTAAGAACATACGATACGATAAAATGTTATTAAGGTTTGTTGTTGTGATAGATGAGATGCAGCTGCCGACAAAGCGCCATAATTAAAGTACTATTATTAACGCGGCAAAATGATGTTAAAGTTTCCGACTCTATTATTTTTTTCTGAAAAAGTAGTACGTTCTACAACAAAGTTGTAAAAGACTTTTTTGTTCCTTTTGATGTCTTCTATCACCCCTTAAAATTAATGCGTTCTATCGCCGGACACGCTGTATATGAGAATTCTATGAATGGACACAGACAAACAAATATGCCATGCTCATCAGACGCACCCATTAAAATTCTTTGGTCCTTGCTTAGTCCAACCACATATTTATGCATTCTATAAAGGGGCTAATATACTAATAAACACATCTACCACGCTCACAAACATAATACTACACCTACCAGAACCACTCACTGAACATCTTTGGTCTTTGGTTAGTTCAAGTATGTACTGTGGATACTATAAGAGACAAACACATTGACAAAAACATCCACCGTCCGACTAACATGAAGCTCTGCTGTTCTGCTTCATGCTGAGTCCAATAACGTAGGTAGTTTGGAGATGAGCTTTACAGGAGCTAGGTTTATAAAGGGACAAGCATATTGATAAACATTTTGAATTTTAGTATATAGGTACATATAGATTATTATCATTCTGTATAGTTTCACCTACCAATAATGTGAGCATCCTTATTGAATCATCCGGTATAGACATTTCCTTAATCATTATTTGACAAGAAAGTCAACATAAAAGTTTATTGTGATTAATGATTGTGTATTATATTTAATCTCTGATAAGTAATATCTCTTGGTAAGTCATTATAAACAATATCTTAATACATTATTAAATTTATTTAAATATTTTTAAATCTCTTAACAAACATATATGCATAATTATAAAACTTTAAAATAAGTAAACATCTTTATGTTTGATAAGAATTATCATTTGCTCGATTACACAAGAAGGATTAACCATAGCAATAGCAACAGTCAGTTGCTTTTGTACATTTTTGAAGTACAGATAAAATGTCTCTTAATATGAGCCTTAGGTTTTTAAGAAAATTTCAAAAGATTACAGCACTTAATTGCAGACAGTTATCACAATACTATCCAATAGATGAAAATATTTATGGCTTAACAAACGAACAAATACAAGTAAGACAAATGTAAATAGTAATTCTCAAAATAAAACTTTTAAATCATTTTTTAGTTAAGAGAATGCGTATTTAATTTTGTACAAAAAGAATTGGCACCAAAAGCACAAGAAATAGATAAAAAAAATAATTTTGACGGGTTAAGAGAGTTTTGGAAACAATTAGGAAATTTGGGTGTTTTAGGTATGAAACTTTAAAAATTAGGAAGTATCAGCAATTCTATTTTTAAATAATATTGGTTTATATTAGGAGTCACAGTAAAAAATGAGTATGGGGGTGCGGATGGTGGATATTTGGATCATGTAATAGTTTATGAAGAAATATCACGCGCCTGTGGTGCAATCGGTTTAAGTTATGGTGCTCATTCAAATTTGTGCGTTAATCAAATACATCGTAATGGAACTGAGGAACAGAAAAAGAAGTATTTACCAAAGGTAAGTGCTGACTATATAATCTACACAGTATTTGATTAGTTTTTACCCTTCTTTATATACCCGCCCGCTTACTGTATAGATATTCAAGCTGAACAGTTGTAGATCACAACATAGCTAGCAAACAAACCCTAAATATCACGTTTGTGTTCTGCAAGTCCACCCTTGAAGTTTCTACCACTTTGCCCAATATAAAATGCTCTACAATCATGACAATAAATTTTATATACACCAGACTTTTCCTTGTTGTCTTTATTATTGCCTGCTCTTTTATCTACTTACATACAGTTTTTATTAGTACAAATTATGTTGCAATCTAGTTTTCTGAGCTTGTTTACTATCTGTCACTAATTTGCGGTAGGTACGTAGTGTATTATAAAAAACTTTATTTATAATTTGTTTCTTTTTGTTTAAAATTTAATGTTATCACTAGACGATTTGTTCATTTTTACTTTCATTTCACAGTAAAAAGAGACTTTTAAGGGCCGGTATTATAAAACTTTTTACTTCCTAGATAAAATTTACTTTGAGAGTAATAGCTATTTATGTAAAAAGTACATAATGTAGGACATTATACAGTCCAGATATATGGCCGAGCGAGCGAAGCGAGCAAGGCCTATAAAAAGGGCGAGTCTATAAGGTTCGATTATGTAAGAGTTGCATACAAAGCTTTATGTTCGATTCATAAAATTGGCTAATTATCAAAAAAAAAATAAGTTTATAAATTTGACATCTATTCTTGACAGAAGAAAATTTGACATGTAATATACAGTTGTCATACTTTATTTTACTACTACCACTTTATTTTACGAGTACAATAATAAGCCAGTTCACTGCCGCAAAACAATACAATAAACAGTACTTTATAATGCAATCGGACATAAATTAATTTATTCTGTCAATTTGCATATGAGATTGACAGAACAAATGAATTTCCTCTCAAAGTAAATTTTATCTACGAAGTAAAAAGTTTTATAATGCCGGCCCTAAGAAACATAAAACTTTATAGAATTTTTTTGCATATTTTCTAAGACGTAGATTGAGGAAGTCGCTCTTGTTTTTGCATTTGACAAAAAATATTACTCTCATTGCTTTTCTGACACATAGACTGACTCATAGTTGTCATAATAACATATCGATAATTACTACTTTATAACTATAACATGTATAATAGGTATTTTCTAGATTTTAAATGCTATTTTATTGATAACAAAACAAAATCTATTTTTTCAGTTGTGTTCTGGAGAGCACATCGGTGCTTTAGCAATGTCAGAATCTGGTTCTGGATCAGATGTAGTTTCTATGAAACTAAAAGCAGAAAAACAAGGCGATTATTATATTCTAAATGGAAATAAATTCTGGATTACGAATGGACCTGATGCAGATGTGTTGGTGGTAAATATTTCTAGAGATCTCTTCTTTAACGACTACCATCACGAAATAACTTTAATCGTAGGTATATGCCAAGACAGATTCTTCTGTAAAATCACAACACGGTATATCAGCCTTTATAATTGAAAAAGATTTTCCTGGGTTCTCAACGGCACAAAAATTGGATAAATTAGGGATGAGAGGTTCGAGCACAGGAGAGTTAATATTTGAAAATTGTAAAGTGCCTAAAGAGAATCTACTTGGAGCAGGAAATAAAGGCGTTTACGTTTTGATGAGTGGGTTAGATTATGAAAGATTAATATTAGCTGGTGGACCCGTTGGTTTAATGCAAGCTTGTTGTGATGTTGCTTTCAATTATGCGCATGAAAGAAAGCAGTTTAATACAAGAATAGCAGAATTTCAAATGATCCAGGTGCGTAGAACAAAACAATCTGTGACGCGAGAAGAGATGGATACGTTTTATTTATTTTTCTTTTTTTTTAGAGTAAAATGGCCGATATGTACACTAATTTATCAGCTTGTAGAAGTTATCTTTACAATGTCGCAAGAGCGTGTGATAAAAAACATGCAAATAGTAAAGACTGTGCTGGTGTGATCTTATATTGTAGTGAAAAAGCAACACAAATGGCTCTAGAAGCTATACAGATTTTAGGCAAGTAGTAAACCTCTTTTATTAAATCTTGCAATTTTCAGATATATAAATAGTAGGGGAGAGTGTAAGTTGTACTTTGGACCATTTTTTGAATCTTATATTTGCTAAGTGATTACTTCTATATGATAAATTTAAGCATGCACATTTTCTTGACAGTCTTTTTTTAATACTTGCAGCTAATATATTTAAATTAGTTTCCTTAATTGCCGAAAAAACACTAACATACTACACGCTCACTACATCTACCAGAACCACTCTGGTATAATTGAACCTCTCTGATATTTGCTTAGTTCAAGTATGTACTGTGGATACTATAAAGAGGCAAAAACATTGACAAAAACTTCCACCGTCCCACTAACATGAAACCCCTCTGCTCTGCTTCATGCTGAGTCCAACAATGTAGGTAGTTTGAAGATTGCAATTTTCAGATATATAACTTGTAGAGGAGAGTGTTGTACCTTGAATCATTTTTTAATCTTATATTTGCTAAGTGATTACTTCTATATGATAAATTTATGCATGAACATTTTCTTGACAGTCTTTTCTTTTAATACTTGCAGCTAGCATATTTAAATGAGTTTCTTTAATACCGAAAAAATTTAAAAAAAAAATGATTTGGTCCAACCATACAACCATGTGTTGTACCTTGGTACAATGTGCAAAATAATTAGACATAAAATAACTTTTTAGATTTTTTATTAATATTAAGTTTACTAAAACCAAAGTCTTCTTTATCTAATCGTTCATCCGTTTTTTCGTTTCCGGCTTCCTCTTATATGCTTTCAAAAAACTGTTCTGGATCGTCTTTTGATGAAAAATCGTAGAATTTTTCATTTTCAATACTTTCTTTTTCACTACTTTTCTCCTTTTTTTTCTTGGCTAATTTTTATTTAGATTTTTCATAATCATCCTCATTATACTTTTTCTTAATTTTTTCTACGGAGTTTTTACTTTTTATTATGTTTCCGCTGACTCTTCTATTTCATCTTTTACAGGCGAATTAGTTAAAATTCTAGTTTTTCGCCACTTGTAGATGGTTCTGACACAATTTACTCACACTCTCTAATACTGCCGATTGAAAGATTATCAACAGTAACATTATTTGGAGGTTCATTTTCCTCATGCGGTCTGTCACATAATAGGCGAGAAATTCTTTTTCGATATTTTTGTTAAAGGGCCAAATTCCAATAACTAACCGAGAAACCTTTTACAATATTACCCATAGTAAAGGTCTTTAAATATGCTACTCCAACTATTTCTGATATGTCGTAAATACTGATAGACTTTTCTAGGTTATTTTTGAATCACTGCACTGGTTTGAAGCTTGGTTATAAAAAGTCTTGTCGGGACCGAATACAGTTCGGTTGAGCGGCTGAACTTTGTGGGATGTATGAGGTATAATTAGTAGTACCAGCCCCTTCTCCTTTGGATCTTTAAATTTCTAAGCAAGATTGTTTTTGAAATTTAATTAATCTCCCCAGTTTGATATATAGAATACCGTCGCAAAAGAACATATCCTCTACGGCGTTCTTCAAATTACATCTTTATCTACTGGTGGACGAATCTTGCCACTCTTACTTCGTGGCATGTTCTAGAAATAAACTGAAAATGACAACTGTTAATTAAGTCTTTCTATAATAAGTGCAGCTTGCATGTACCTTGGACCGATCCAAGGTACTAAAATTTCATTGGTCTAACCGAGATCTAACGTTTTCCAGCACTTTCCCCTACCTAGCAAAAGTATTTTTAGGGTCAATGTTACAAAATCAAGATAAACTTATATCAGAAATAAAGACCTACAACTAGAAACTACTGTTATTGTCATAATTCTCGTCTATCAACATCAAAGTGTGCAGAGAACTATCACTTTAGAAATTTCAATCCAATCTTCTTAGGTTTTTTGTTGATTAGTTTAGATATACGTGAAACCTGTAAATCTGACCACCTGTAAATCTGACCACCTGTTTAAACTGACCCTCTGGTCATATTGACCACTTTTTCTCAGTACCTGCTAAAATCCCATTACTTTAATGTAATTTATACTGTATAAACTGACCACTTGTCTTTTGTGACCATTGACCACATTTACCTCAAATATTTGTTTAAAAATGTTTGTGTAATGTGACCATTAGCCAAGGGATTACTTTACTTACAGTTATAACTAATCTTCTAAAAGTTTTAATAGGCATGTACATGTAAATTGCATTCAAAGAATTTCTAAGAATGCATCTAATCCCTTAACTTTCACATTAGTAACCCTTGGATAGTTTTAAAATTGTTTTATAAAATCAGTCTTGTTTCATATATTGATTGAAACCCTTGTGTTAAATAGTGCGATCAAGATGACTTCGAAAAAGTTTACAAAGAACTAAATTTGAAAGAAAAACAAAAGGTGTTAGTTTTTAGAAAACCACAGTGAAAGAAAAACAGCGGAACATTTTACTATTCAGAACTGCCCTGGAATCCTAACAGAACTGTACTATGGTAAAAATAATATTAATGAACTAATCTGTGCTAAACATATGATCTTGAGACAATCTACGTTACATGATTTTTAAATAAATATGTATCTATAAGTGCTCTGTTGAATAAATATATATTGTACATATACATTTTTTTAGCATTTACTATAAGCACAAAAACTCAAAATACCTACCTATGTAATAAATATCGCATGAAAATAAAAATTGTTGTGTATAAAAAATTCACACTTTTACAAAGTGACCACCTGCTTAAATTGACCATTTTGGGTCAGTCCCAAAGATGGTCACTTTAGGCAGTTTCTACTGTATAATATATCTCATAGGCAGCAAACTGTTTTGTCACGCATATGTATAGTTTAGTAAAATCTAAACTGGGCGCTTTCGGATTAATATAGTTCTTAGAAATACCTACCACCTTGTTTAGGTTTTCGCATTAAGTAAGGTGGTGGTATTATACGTAGATGATAGTTGCATGAAAGCGTTGAAATGTTTTGCTTTAACCGGCGGAATCTATGCCGGCGGTACTTAACCAGGTTTTTAAGTGTTTCTATATCTTAACTAAATACATTTGAAAATATGTAGTAGCCTAAACCCTTGGATGTAATCGAATTAAATACGACATGTTGAAAATATAATTAAGACAGTATACAGTGCGTACCAAATGTATGGAACCGGCCTTGTTATTTCCTTTTTTATTCAAGCTAAATCGATAAAATTTGGTATGCATGCTGTTTATAAAGCCTCCTATTATTTCCACAGTTTTATTATTTTTTTAATTGACAAGGTCGGGAGCTGCACAGCCAACTTGATTTTTTTAAATAGGAAGGGGGATCAAATCGCATACCGTTTAAAAGGTATTTCCAAGTAGAATTCAGCGACATACCACTTGCCATAGTTATCTCTAAAGATAACTTCGCTATTGTAAATTAAAGATTGGGAGTAGGTATTAAATGGATAACTAAAGATCCAGTTAGCATGGGGAACAATGAATTGTTTTATGGTGTTTAATGTAACATCAGATTGTTGAAACCGTGTTTTAAGTGTAAAGGTCGCGTACTTCTGAATGACTGCGTCTTCTATCACCCTATCCTATCATCATCAAGATTTCTATACGTTCTTTTTCTGTAAGATGCTCCATAATTTAGCACTTCGGGCACAGTTTTAGCTTTTGACTTTCGTTAAACAACATAAACTAACCATTGTTTTCAGCGCTAACTGGATCTTTAGTTATCCATTTAATACCTATCCCCAATCTTTAATTTACAATAGCGAAGTTATCTTTAGAGATAACTATGGCAAGTGGTATGTCGCTGAATTCTACTTGAAAATACCTTTTAAACAGTATGCGATTTTACCCCCCTTCCTATTTAAAAAAAATCAAGTTGGCTGTGCAGCTCCCGACCTTGTCAATTAAAAAAATAATAAAACTGTGGAAATAATAGGAGGCTTTGTAAACAGCATGCATACCGAATTTTATCGATTTAGCTTGAATAGTTTTGAAATAACAAGGCCGGTTCCATACATTTGGTACGCACTGTATGAACGGGAACGGGAACAGCGAACGCAGGAGAATCAGACAACGACAGAAATCTTAGTGACAATGATAGTGACAGCGATTCAAGTGACGGTGAAAAGTGACAAATAGTTCATCCTTGCATTCTTGAATGTTTAAATTTAGGTTTTCTGTTTTCACAATTCTATAGTCTTATTATTTGATTTATTTACTTCAGATTGTTTTGTAGGCACTTATTTTGCGAGTAAGTAATACACTTTTATTTATTAAACTTTTAATAAACAAATTTTCAAATGTATTTAGTTAAAATACCGAAACGCTTAAGAAACTGGTTGAGTACTGTCGGTCAAAGTAAAACCACATTTAAACGTTTTCGTGCTTACTGGCCGTTATAGCCAATCAACGAATGCGAAAGCCTAAACAAGGTGGTGGGTATTTCTAAGAATCATCTTAATCTGATAGCTGCCAGTTTAGATTTTACTAGACTATAAGCTATAGGCTACAGTTTGTATGGGCTTTAATATACACAAATACATCTCGAGCATTAATTCAGTGTCGCTTTAGTATTTGTGACGAAGCCAAACTGGTTTGCGCTATCTGCATTTATAAACAGTAACGGTTTTGATGTCGATATTTGATACAGGCTTATTAGTAAACTAAAACACCCTATAATTCTATAAGCCAGGTATAAACTTAGCCTGATATTAATCCAGGTTCTAGAAAGTTTACCATCATTAATAATAGTACCTTTAATGGATTGTACAGAAGTCTTTTATATGCAGTTTTCGCCTGCAACACGACCAGGTAAAGAAATAAACCTCAAAAATAATGAAAAAAGTAGATAGCGCTTTTCACAGACTATTTAAAAAAAATAGATACTTTAACTATATCTTGGAGTTCGCAACAGCAGTGGAGTCCGCCCAAACAACAATTTGACAGTCTAACTCGTGCAGGTGCACTCGCAATCATTATAAGACGTTTTCCATACTATGCAGCAAAAAATTAAAAATTAGACCGAATGTCTTTAACTATTGAATGTACAAAAATTTACCCTACAGAATCTCATTAGCAGAATCTATCGAGTTGCTGTCGCAAGCTCTAACTGTAAGAAATCATTAATGTTGAAATGACAGTTTTTGGTAATAGTAAAGAGAAAAGGAGGTACCTTATGTAACGGCTAATAATATACATGACTTATTGAAGGTGTCACGGAATACACACCACTCAAAGAAAGAGTATCTAGGAACCGTTTAAAAAAAATAAAAAATTTTAAATTTTTTAAATTTTTAAAAAATACACAATTTTTTGAACATAATTGTTTCGAGGAATTATTTTGGCTACTGAATCGCAAGTTACTTAGTCAATAATCGCAAATACTACTCGATTACCTTCGTGAAGTGACAGAATGGACTCTCGCCAATCAACGCGCCTTGGTTGCTCCAATTATGATTTTTTATGTCACCCTACTACTCCGAACCAAGAAAATGACGTTTTTGAACATAAGTCGAAAAGTTCTATGCAATTGAATTTTGAATACTGATCTACTCTTTTCTCAAAGAAATTATGATCATTTATTGTCGACGTCTTCATGTACAGGGTTATTTCAAAATATCTAATTTCAGAAGCCTAGTTATCTATTTACACGGTAAGAAAAATAAAAACAGAAATTAAATATGGCCGCATACTGAAATAACCGAAGATGAGACCTTAGCAGGTGCTGTTTAGTAATATCCCTCATGGAACATGGCTTTATTAAAAAACCGAAAATTAGAGAAAAAAGCTAAAATCTTTTAAGTGCACTTACCATTTTATTGGCGAGTTTTTTTAAGAATATGTTATTAAATAGAGTTTATTTTTCCAAAGCGTCCAGTTTCGAACAATCCTAATTTTCCAAAGTTATTTGTATTTATAAAATACTAAATGCGTACACTTTCTAGTTGAAGCACAGCAACGAACTGAATCAAAATAATCAACAATCATAGATATTCTAAATGTTTTTAAAATAATTCTGGATACGTTGTGAGATCATTTCTAAATTCACTCTTTAGTTTTTCATCGCTTCAGCAAACAGTTGGGTTTAGGCATTATATTATTCTTTGTGTTTTTAAGTTACATGGGGTGAGTGGACCGGTTACCTTCAGGTTTTCGTACAATTGTGAATAAATTTGATAAAAAGGTAAACTGGCATATTTGATCTCACCAAGCTCCTACTTTCCCCCATATTTTACGAATTCTTATGATATTTAAACAAAATCAGTAATGTATTTGGCCATGTAAGTTGTTGGCATGCTCTATGTAGATTCGGTACCATATTTTGGGTAACTATAACAGCTTGAAAAAAAAAAGAATCGACTGCGTATCATACCGAGATGAACTTTTAAGTGACGTGGAGGACGAAGATGAAAATTATATAGGTTGTAAGTGACCAAGATGAGGGTACTAAATCTAACGGTATGTGTTATAAGGAAGCCACACACAAGATTATTTCCGTTTCTGTTGTTCCTACATAATGTCATGATATAACATATTTGAGTAGTGCAGAAATGCAGGATGTGTTGCCTATCTGACAGACGACTGAATTTTTAATTTAAAAAAAATAGGTTTAACTTATTTAAGTTTGGTTCAATTTATGAAGGATAGACACTACAACACTGTGAGATGGGAAGGAATAGATTTTAAACAGATTCTTCACTTGAATTTTACAAACTCAATTTCATGATGGATTAGCCTATGTCGTTGGTTGATAGTCTTACATTTACATATTAAAGCCATTTTAAGGCCTGTTTTCACCTGAGAATTATTAAAGGCATGGGTAAGAAGGTATACACAAGTATTTATTAATTTACTTACAGTTTTTATTATTGAATTTCAAGAAAATGTTCTATTTCTTTGACGATTCATGATTTTCTATAGTAAATGGATGTTTATAAATGTTATTCGAATAAAAGTTCTAGCAAGTTCTGGGGTGCTTTTGACTCAAAGCGGGCAACTTTTTTAAGAGAAGGTTTAAACCTTTGAAATCCCAAAATTGTAACGTTTCAGCATGGTCTGCTAGAATGTTAAAATTTAGTTTATATTTATAATTCTGGTGTCAAAATTTATGTAATTTTGGTTTGATAGGATCTTAGGATTAATTTTATGATAAGAAAAGGATGTGGCAAGATATTAAAATGTTTTTATTTGAATCTTTGTGAAGTAATGATTGTGAGGAAATTCAAGATGATTGTTATTGAATCCTGGAGTTAATTCTGCATCAGGACATTAATGTTGGGTATTGTTAGAAAGTAGAAATTCGCCTCTTTCGTTTCATAACATTTGTTTAAAATATTAGTTTAATTTATTATTAACAATGTGGTTATGAACATTTTAGTGTAAAAAAAATTTGTTTTTAGTAACTTACTAAATTAACCTAGTTCCTAACTAGAAAAATCACTAGCTCTTAAGCTTTCAAACAGAGCAGAGGTCATGTCAGGTTGTACGTTATTTTGATAAAATCTCGATGTTATGTTGGTAAATTCTACGTCACTTAACTGTCAACAAAGTGAGGTTATGACAAATGTCATCTTGTTTTTAATTTTTTTTATAAGTTCTTAATAATTTAGTTAATAATAATTATAATGAACAATCAAAATATTATATCAATATGTAATACGTATTCATTTGTATCCATATTGTAACAGTATGAAAGAACACTTTGTTGTTAGCTTTATTTAGTATATACAAGGTGTTTCACAAAGTTCGATTCTTTTTTTACTGGTGATAGTAGTCATTACTTATAATGCATTTTTATATTTTTATTTTGACATATAAATAAATGATAAATAGAAATAAATGGTTTCGAAAATCAGTTCTAAAATCAGTGGCGGTTAGTTTTTATTAAGAGTAAGGGCTGCAGAAAAAATAATTCTAAATTAAGGCGAAAATCTATTATTGGCGGAAAATAAAGTTCATGCGGTGATTTTTTTAACTCACAATGTCTATTACTTTAGGATTCAAATTTTTAATATTTTGAATCAAATCCTTTTCTATTGGTAACATTATTTAGTTGACTAATACAAATTTAATATAATTTTTGTATTTTTGTAATTTGTTTTAGAATAAACCATGTTTTTGTTAAACAGGTAGTCCAAAAAATCATTTTTCTAAGCTACTAAAACATTAAAATGAAAATTATTCGGCAAACGTCGCCTAAAAACTCCACTAAGAAGTCATAAGTAATTTTTTAATTTGTTTAAAAGGCTAAAAAATAATACCGAGAATAAGTAACGGCCGGCAAGCGGCACTCCTAACAATATTTTTGTCTGTTATAGTAGGCACTTAAGTATAAAAATAAAAAGTTACCTCAATCGGACATTTTCTTCTGCAAAGTTTAAACATTTGGTGTAAAAGGAAAGTAATTAATTTTTTTAAGAAGTTTATTCTTTCCAAGACAACGTTTTTTACCATGAACTTATCAAATAATAGAGGTTAGTCAAAAGCAAAATAAAGAAGATATGATGTGTTATGTGAAAAATAAAAATTAACAGTTAATTTTTAATTTTGCTAAAATGGGTGATTTAGCTGTGTTGATAATCTCAAGTCAATAATGCTATGAAATCGGCAGCCCGGTGCCGACTCAAATAGGTATGCTTTCGAGTATATAATCGGGTATTTCCGCATATTTTTTGGTAATTCAAACCGGGCTAAAAAATTATCAGTCTGGAACGTTGAAATTTATGCATTAAATGTAATTTAGTTGGGCACAGTATTTCGAAAGCTGATTAATTAATGTCGTATTTGAAAATATAATATCATGCTGTTTTAATTAATACCTAAACGAAACAACTTTTTATTTTTAATTACTGCCAATAACTTGTATAAAATTTAATCAAGTGCTGCAGAACTAAAGCCCTTATATACCAGCAGCCACTGGTTAAAATGCAGTTTTTTGTATTTTACATTTTTAGACATTTTATGATCATTTAACAAATATTTTATATAAAAGTTCCACATACAGAAATAATGACAGATTAAAATTACGTGGAAGAAAATACATAATTGTTGTAATATTTTAGTTTTCCTGTTGGCAAAATAAGAAAATCTCTTAAATAGTCGATAACCGTCGAAAATTGAAAATCACCTATTATACTTGTTATCTAATTTCTTCTTTTCAGGTGGTAATGGGTACATAAATGACTACTCCCCAGGACGATTATTGCGCGATGCAAAGCTTTACGAGATCGGCGCAGGAACAACAGAAGTAAGAAAACTGGTGATAGCTAGAGCTCTAAATAAAGAATACTCATAAGTTTGTAATAATTATTAACAATAGATAAATTGAAAATAAATACATCTTTATTTTTTTACAAATAAATACATATTTCTTTACAACATTCCATTTGTTTATTATACGCTATATGTATGTATACTTTTTAATAATTAAATTCCATTAAATATAATAAATAGTATAATAATAAAACTATTTGGAAAAAATAGTTTTGCTTTACTTATCAACTAATTAATAATTAATAATAATGTAACAACTGCACAATGAATGTGCAGTTTTGTTTTTTTTGACTAGATTACACTCGTATTTTTGTAATACAGGAAAATTTAATAAATAAAATATAAATAAATAAACTCTTGAAATTAAAACATCAATAAACAGTCAATTACAACAACATGTTAATTGAAACCTGTACAATAACAACATCTTAACATTAACATTAACATAGTGTAATTACAATATTAAATATATACTTGTAAAGCACAACATATACAAAAGCAACAAGCACTTTTTAATAAGGAATTGCATAGTTTCATATTTAAGCAAAAAATTAAATAAATAAGTAAAAATAAATAAGATTTAGAATTTAACATTATTAGAATAATATTTTATTATTCGTGCTCTACGTGTTTGCAAATATCACTTTTAAATTCCCTCCATAAGATTTTTAATTTTTGAAATTTTTCATTTTCTTTATAATTGATTAAAATATAAACAAGATGTTCAGTGTTTCCCAAGTTTAATTTTTTTTTAAATAATTTCGAACCTTACAATTCGTTGATGAATTTTGATTTAGAAGAAAAATGTGCTGCTAAACAGATATTTAATTTATCTAAAAATAAAGTTAACATCACATTTTTATTTTTTGTGAGACTGTCAGATTTTAAATTTATATTTTTAATAATCGGTTTCGGGCAAAACGCTCCACATTAATCGTTTGAAAGAATGACTCTGTGCAATGCTTTCAGGTGAGCCGCCAATAGAATTTACATCGTTCTGTTGAGGTTGGTAATAATGGCCAGGGTTGTTGGGTTTCTGTAATAAACAAAATATTAAAGTCGGAAAATCAATAAACAAACAACAACTGAGACTACGCCCAAAATATGTTTAATCACTATGCACCATCTGTTTTGTATTGGATGGCAATGTCTTTGTTTTGACATAGTCTCAGTTCTGCTTTACAGTATTCAAAATATGGAAATATTAACGCGACATACAGAGGGTAAACAACATCGTGTGAATTTTAGGACAAACTAGAAATAACCAAGAAAAGCAGTGAATATAAAAACTCTGTATATTCCAGTTTGAAACGGGCCGCAAAAAAATTGTCCAGGCAACTATGGTAGGAATACGATTGCTACGGTTCTACTCAGCTGACGATGGGATACTGCTCCGAAAGGTTCTAAATAGGGATCGACCGATACCGATATTGATATCGGTAAATCGGCAGCTGCCGCCGATTATCGGTATCGTATCGTATCGGCGGGAAACTTGCCGATATATCGGCACGTAACAATGACAAATTGCGGGATTTTCATTTCATATAGTACATAATGTATCAAAATACCACCAAAGAAATATAGTCTGCAATCGTTTTTTATAAGTGGCTTAACGTATGACGGCTGCCGAACGGGCATTCACTCAAAATACGCACAGAACGCATATCAACAATGAGAAAATTCGCCCAAAACAGTATTTTATTTTTATAATTAGTTAGCGTGCACATTTGACGTTTAAATTTCTACATCCTCTATAAATTGATTGTAAATTGTTTATGCAAGCAAGTTTATGAAATCTGAAACGGCTGAAGCCGTCGAGTGGAACAGCACTTTTCGCCGTAATGGGCACCATACACGGTCTTTCGTGACCACGTCGTCGGATTTCGTTAAAATATTTTTATCACAATGAAAGACATTATTGACTACATAATACTAAATACTTCTAATTAAAGAAAGAGATTTCAGTCGACCTTTTATTATGAACTCAATAATTATTCCTTTTCTTTTGATACGGACGTTTTAAAGAAATACGATACTTATAATTTTATTACACAAACTATGCAATAAATTACAGCAAATGTAAACATTGCCTCATTATCTGGACCACTTCCCAGACGTCGTCGGCGACGTGGTCGCGGAAGACCGTGTATGCTCTACATAACAAAAATATTAAAAGAATTTTATTCATTACTTAAGCAGTTCAATACGGTGATATTATTTTAATATGTCTATACATGCTGGGAATTTCCCAAAAATATTCTTTGTTAAAACCACGTTTATATTAATTTATGTTAATTCATAATGTAGTAAAAACCAGGAACGCATTTTTATAAATATTTTTTAAAGTTAAAAACTATAGAGATTAAAAATTGAAAAAGTATAGTTTGCCGATACGATATATCGGTTTATCGGCACGTAAATATCGGTATCGGCGGATATATCGTATCGTCAAAAGAAAGTGATATCGGTCGTTCACTAGTTCTAAACTTCAGAATTATTTAGTGACGGGTATTTGCAGTATCTGATAACTCCCTCTTTCCCGTGTTGGAAGATATATTATTAAACAGCTACTAAATATTGCGTTTTCAATAAAAACAACCTGGTCAAGGAGTCTTGAAATGGAATTCATCTTTGTCTTACAAGGAAGATTCACATTAGCAAATTTGCGGTGCCGTACGAATTAAAGCCAACCAAGCTTTTTTAACTCAGAATTGTATTGCTTTTGACAGTTTTGTTGAGTTTGACAGTTGTAGTTAATGCAATTTCTTCATAGCCCCAAAATCTCCATGGCCTACTATGGTGACCTACACTACTTGATCACACGATAGTTATAAAAATGCAGTGTAAAATGAGTTTCAAACCTGACTCAAGGTGATGTTTGATTATAGAAAAAAAAATAACAAACATATATTCTTCTCAAAAGAGGACAAAGTCGTAGTCTTAGGTGCCGCATCCGTGCGATGATTGGTTCAAGGAAAACCCTTGAGGGTTATTATTATCCTTCTCCTTCGATCATAGCAACCCATTATCTTGCTCAAACAAGATTATGAATTAAAAAAGTTATCGAAAGCTAAGTTTTGAAAAACTACTAGATATTCGGCCTAAAAGACCATTAAAGCATAGAGGAACACCTCCACAATAAATATTAGGCTTCTTAGATTCAGATCGGTAAACTAGTCTCATAATTTTGTTTTTCTTAACAAACTTACCTTTCCGGGTATAGCTTTGTTAGGAACAAAAACTTTTGACTGAGGAGCGACCGCTTCCTGAACGTAATCTGGCACATGTTGTTCTTGAAGAGCTCTGTAAGTTTCGCTTTTAGATGGATCGTATTTGACTGGTCGGCGGGTGCTGTAAATAGACTTATTATAAACAAAAGGACAACTAAACCTATAATGGCGTACTTACACAGTAGCCCCAGTTTGCCTGTGTAGTGTGTCTGCTATGTTTAAATCGCTGTACAAACCAATAGGCGAATTAAACTGTTTGTGAACTACCTGTACAGAAAACCAAAGATTAATATTATCCTTAATACTGATTAATATGTGCTGCAGAAAGAATTCAAAGAGTAGACCATGGCTTAATTGTGGCGTAATAAATCATTATAGTCACTAAAGTTTCAGGTCCTTAGCCAGAGGGGGACTTTATGGGAAGCTTCTAAATATTTTAGCAGGGGCACGTAATATACAAAAACTCAATGCACATTATTTTCTTAAAATATAAAACTTTAGGAAGGACTACCACATACGACCGGAAAGGGGTCTTAATCCATACAGACTACATTACTAAGAATGTAAACGTCCGTCCCCGCCTTTGTCAGTTTCAGAAACATCTGCCTGTCACTCTTTTATCCGAGGTAGTCCGAGCATAGATTGACGTATACCGACGACGACGATGTGTGCGACATCAATGAAGATGTAATAGATCCTGCTTCTTGGCGCGTTTGCGGACACTAAGAGTAACATAAGACTAACCGTTAACGAAATATTGCAAAAATCCTTTTAGCGACATACCAATCGTAGAGGACTTTTGACATTTCGTTTAAAACTTTAATATAAAGGCCCACACCAAAAACAAGCAATTATGACTATGGATGATGTTTATTTTGACTTGACTATAGTAGACCAAAAGCTCCAGACTATAGATTATACACTATATATATGAACCAGTTTATTACCTTTCGACCAAAGTCTGAGCACGATTTATTACCGACCTATCTAGGTTATAGTACTTCACAAGAGGATGAAAAGACAAAGAAAATGAGCCATAGTAGAAACATTTCTGTTGAGATTAACCGATTTGGCAGTTTTGAAAATGGAATGTTCTCGACAAAAACGCGACCCTACATTTTGGTATCAGGCTTTGGGTAGCTTAGAGGTAGGCACTCGGAAAGAATTTTCGTAAAATACAATAAAAAAAAGAAGAAAATGACTCCTGGCCTCAAGCCATTTGGTGCAAGTGACTGAGGACGAAGAAAGAAAAATGTTAAAAAAGTACAACAATCGACCTTTTTTCAAATTTTAGATTGCTGTCTCTAGAAACAGGAGTGTTGGGGGCTAAAAATCTGGAAATCTTCATTTCTTGTGAAGTTCTATAACATAGATTTTCTTCAGCAATATCGGTGATGTGCGTGTACAGACTTTGGTTGAAAAGTAATAAACTGGCTCATATATAATACACTGTAGGCAAGGACTATGAGTTGAAGTGTTTAATGTGAAAATTGAAATATAAATATAAACTGCGAACTGGAACTGCGATTTGTGCACTTTACGCTATAGACAGTCTACTACAGACAATACAGTATGGCCTATAGATTAAAAATAATACAATATGGGTTTATGTTTATATGCACTGTGGATGATATAGAAGGGAGAAATCTTAGATGATATTTTGAGAATTGGAAATAAAGAGGTCGAGAAACTACGTAATATCAAGATTAACTATTTCAGTATTATAAACAGATCTAAAAGTACGTATGCAAATAAAAGCTGAAGAATATATAAAAAATTATTATATTAACATATAAATTGTCGGATGTTGTGATATAAAAAGACAGGGTTGCTTTTAAAAGTCTTGAAATATTAGAAATTTTGGATAGAATTGTAGAAAAACGCAAAAGATTAAATGTACTGGCAATTAAACCTACTGGCAAGATATGTTACAGCCCGCCTCTGCTTTCAAGGGAATATCTTTTTTTTAACTTTGATCACGAATATGGATGGGAGATGCAAAAGAACCTTTCACTGACTACGGACCTGTAAAGCTCACAATTCTATAGTACACAGTGGTGTTCATGATCTACGCAGCTCCTTTTTTGTTGCACATACTACATTGTTAGGCACAAATAGACACAATACAAACCACATAAAAAGCAAAAATAACATTGTAACAATGTATACATACAAAGCAAAATAACATAGAGAAATGTTAAGTTTTCTTAACATTTTCAACAAAAACTGCAGTTGATAAATATACATTAGTTAATATAAAAAAACTCAATAGAGTATTAGTGAGACAAATTTTTGCCAAAAACAAAAGCGTAGACTTCATTCAAAAATAAAAACAGTTGATAGTAGATTGTCAACTGTGAGTATTGTTCTAAAACAAAAATGAGGCAAAACAATCAAAATCTTATAAAAATGTTAACAAGTCGTTTGTTTTGTAAAAAAAACCATAAGATAGTAACAATAATGACCTGCTTGCTAGGATCGTCGGTAGTTATTCTTTGGAGAACAGAATCCGCTACCTACACAAAATGGTTTAAAAATAAAAAGCCATTTATCAGACAAAATAAAAGCTTTAGGCGTTGCGTGTACTTGTGCAAGCATTTATCAAAGTTCATTCATGAAACGTTAAGGACCATTACAAATTTATCGCTTAATAATAATAGACTTTCTGTTAATACTTACGCTGATAAATCTGAAGTGATAGAAAATTCTTAATTAATGTATTTTGATCAAATTTCTTCAAATATAAATTAAAATAAAAAGTTTGGCAAATGTGCAAGGTTAAGCAGATTTCAGCAAAGCTTCTATAATAATTTGTACCTTTTGTCTAATGAAATGGTCCGCATCTAAACGATGGGGATGTGCCCTGACTGCTGGATTGGGGTGATGACGAAGGTAGCATTCGTGAACTTTTTGTTCGGGTTTCACCTTGGCACCTGGAAGCACCAAGGGGGTGCTGCGGTATGGCTATGATAACAAAAACAATAGACAGATACAATAAACAAGAAATCAATACTGCACAATGTCTACATGTTTACATAAGTGATAGGGGAAATGAGATAAATGTAACAAAACGTGCAAAACAAATAAAACGTACAAAATTAATGATGGTGAAATACGTAACTGTTGTGTTTATCCTGGTTGTATATTATCGGTTGAACACTGATTTATTATTTTATTCTTAATCTAAAAATAAGATTATAAAAGTAGAGTAACCAAGAAGTTTGTATGTATTTTGTTTCATTAACCTTTCGATTAACCGGCAAGTTTTATTTAAATAACACCCTGTATATTGTAATAGAGCATCTGATATTCTATATCAGTGGTTTTCAACATTTTCGAGCGTGACACATTTTTTACTAATAGCAAGCTTTTTTCTTTCATAAAATCTTGGCCCTAGTCAAAAATTTCACTCAAATTAATTGAGGTTACGAATGTGACGGGTACTTCCGTAACCAAGGGTGACCACGCATCCCGATTTCTCCAGATTTGTCCCTATTTTTGGTTAGATGTCCCGGTGTCCCCAAAATGTATTTACGGCACCGTTGCATGTCCCGATTTTCAAATAGTCATGATTATTATTTGTTGTACGTAGACAATTCATGATAATTTCTTTGCCCTCTCTGTTTATTTCAGTATCTACAGTAATATTATAAAAACATTAGGCAAATTCCAACACCAAAACGAAGATCGGGTCCGGTCGGGTTTTCAAACTAGACGCGCTATCAAAGCTTGAAATACTAAGTGTCCCGTTTTATTTTGACCCTTTTTAAACCGGTATAATTTTTAAACCAATTCAGATAATAAAATACGGTTTTCAGTAGTCTTTTTCTTACTTTTTAAAATTTCCTGAGCATCCGTCTTTTTTAGTCCATTTCCGGTTTAAACGGAAATGACATAGCATAGTTTCGGGGCTAGGGCAACTTTGTGGTTTCTAATGGAACACTATGTATATCTTTCCACAGTTGGAAAGCCCATTTGCCCTTTTCAAAAATGCCAAACTTGTTATGGTTATTATACAGGGTGATGGTTTTATAAGCTCTTAAAATGAATACTGCATGTTATAAAAAAATCTTTTGGTGTTGTTCAATATGATTAGGCTTTAACAAAAAAAAATGACACACTTAACTTTTCATTTAAAGTAAACATTTTTCCTAAAGAAACTCAAGTGCATAGCGAGTTGTCAATAAACTAATTTGAAATTTACAAGTTTGATGTTTCCTTTAGTTTCCATTGTCTACTTTGTGAATCATTAATTATCTTTTTTTTCGTAGCATTTCAATAACATGCAGTATTTATTTTAAGAGCTTATAAAACCATCACCATGTATAATAATCATTACGAGTAAGGCACTTTCAAAAAGGGCAAACAATGAGCTTTCCAACTGTGGAAAAATATACAAGGTGTTTCATTTAAAATCACAAAGTTGCCCTATCCCCGAAAATACGCCATATGTCATTTCCGTTTAAACCGGAAATGGGATACTTCGAAAACTTTAGAAACTAAGAAAAAGACTAGTGTATTTCATTTCCTGAATTGGTTCAAAAGTTATACCAGTTAAAAAAGGTCAAAATATAACAGGGCATCTGCTATTTCAAGCTTAGCACGTCTATAGCTTGAGAACCTCACCGGACCCATTCTTTGTTTTGGTGTTGAAGTTTTCCTGAAAGCTTGCCTGTGAAGAAATATACAGAGTGCCCCATTTTGGCACCAAGTTCCCTATCGCCGAAAATACGCTGTCAGTTCCGGTTAAACCTAATGTGAAAATGTGAACTAAAAAAGTAGGGTACTCACAATCTTTAGGAAATAAGAAGAAGACTGGTGAAAACCGCATTTCATTATCTCAATTAGTTCAAAAGTTATATGTTTTAAAAAAAGTCAGAATATAACGGGACACCCGGAATAATAAAAAATATTATGTTTTAATAATTGAAAATAAATATATTTTTTAAAATTTGTTATTCAGTTTCCTTTCTTAAGCGCATTTTTCTGTTGCAATGCAGAATCATCGGTCTCATGTGTCATGGTCTGGTCACCCTACGGCGGAACCTCAATATATTCCCGCAAAAACTCGAAAGAACGTGTTTAGTTTTGTAATTAGTTTCAATTCATTTGAACACAGAATGAAGTGACTTTGGGCTTATCTTGCAGCTACTTCTTAGTGCAATGTTGTCGCTTATTTGGTAAAATAAGCTTACATAAATTAATCGTGGTACTGTGCACTACGTCAATTTATTCATTGTCTATTTACGGGCTCATAATCAATTTATTCTGGGTGTTGCAGGGTACTTTTGATATTGAGGTCACAATAGTTTTGTAGTAGTTCTTCATTCTACAAATAATGTGATTATTTTTGATCCCAGATTTGACTAGGAGAGGGTAATCGAAATAAGTCCAGAACAATTTTTGCATTTTAAACGCGTTGGCCGGTGTGGTATTCGAATACCTTTTGGTACTCGAATTTGGTCCGTGACAATTTTCGCGATCAAGAGGCGTTACAGAAGACAATAATTATTATTATGTAATTAGGAGATCAAGGGATACTTTAAATCCAAGAAGGAGGATTTAAAGAAGCTTGATCTCCGTATTGCATAAGTTGTTTTATTTTATTTCGTATTTCAATCCTAATTTCTCCCTTTTAAAATCCATCCGAATTTATTGCATAAAGAAGCAAGTTGCCTTGTCGGTGTCATCATACGCGTAACTAAGGAGATAAAAGGCAGCATGCATGCATGCATGTGGCTATAATGCAACATCAAATTATTTACGTTGCCAACAACAACGGAGATCGAGAACGTCTTGAACTCCGGTGTCATTGACAACGAAGATCAAGATATACTTTATATTACTAATGGTGGTATATAAACAATTGTTTGAAATACGAGATGAAATTAATTTTCATAATCTGATACCTTAACCTTTCTATGCGTAGAGTAAAAAATCGGATCATTACGAGTCGAACGGTATATTGCGCTCCCAAATCCGTCCATAAAAACCCAAAATCCGCCAGAAGTTCACATTTACATGAGTTCGTGAGCATGAATGATAAATCTAGTTTACATTATATTGGGCAAACACTTCAACATTTTGACAATAGATATAAAGAACACGTTCGTTGTTACAGAAATAAACATCTTGGAAAATCTAATTATGCCATACACCTTTTAGAACAAAATAATACAAAGACTCCTCAAAATAATATTAAATTCCTACATTTTTGTAATAACAAACGCAAATTAGACATTTTAGAAGCTTTTGAGATATACAAACACTAACTCAGGGTACCTTTAATGAATGAACAGATTGAGCTCAGTAATTCTCCGTTACTGGAAGTGTTAGATATTTGATTCTTATTATTTTTATCTTTTTATCTAGTTATCTATTTTTTGTATTTATCTTAGCGACGTGTTTATATTACCTTTGATAATGACAGTTTAGCTGTCGAAGCAATATTGTCAGGTACATTATAATAAACTTGTGAAACTTTTATTAATCTTTTTTACGAAACTTTTATTTATTTCATGATTATGGAGTTTCACCATGGAAGGCTAGAAACAATAATCAAAATCTAGTTATATTTATTGGCGAGGTTTCATTAAATTATGCGTAACGCAGTAGTCTTAAAGCTACATAAAGTTATAAACAAGTGCTACTAAACAAAAACTAGCCTTGAAAAACATTAAACGTATGAAATAAAATGAATTAATTAATCAAAAGAATAATCAGTTCATTAGCTTGATTAATTAATTAATTTAAAGATTAATAATATTTTGATTAGATAATCAATTTTATCTACGATCACTATAGAAAGTTACACATTTCGCTCAACCTAGTAACCGTGAAAATGACTCATTGCTCACAATTTCTAAACTGAACGGTAATGACCGTGGGAAATGGTACGATCAGTAGTTCTATTAAAACACCATAGATGTCAGTACATACAATGCTATAATAATATTAATTATTTAAAATATAAAATGCAAATTCACCTAAAAAAATTATCGCTTCGGCGGGGAATCGAACTCTAGACCGTGTGCTTGCTAAGCCAGACCTAATACCGTTTACGTATCTAAGCGTCTTAACATAATTTCATTATTATTACTATATAAAGTTATTATAAAATTGTTATTCAATTAAAGTAAATTGATTAATTCTTTACATTATTATATATTTGTAAATATTCATTATTATTGCCACATTATAATAAAAACAATAAAAGCTTTTATATCTTGCTACATAATTCACAAGTACAAGCGCGATGGGTACACTTAAAGCTACTTTCCTTGTCATCACAATACGTGTAAAGCCAGAATATGTTTACTTTTCGCCAAAAGGGGTTAATAGCCTTGCCAATTGAATTGTGATTGTTTATAAAAAATTACTTTCTGAAAATGACTACATACGTATGATTGTTTAGCTGTTTGTATGTACTAAATAGTAGATTGACTGAAATTATACAGATTGTATATTATTACAGATTGTGTATTATTACTACTATTGTCTTTAATATTTATTTTTGTCGTTTTCGAAACTCTAGATTTATCATCAGTGACTCCGATTATGGGAAAATAGAGTGTACCCTTGTACACCTCCAAACATCGTGAAAGCTGCTTACATTACATCTCTTAATTTATTGCCAGAGATTTCACGTAAAAAATATGAATGCGAATATAAATTCTAGGTTAAATATTTTTCTTAGCTTTTGGTGGTTTATTACTTTACTAGATCAAGTAAGATAGTGTGTAACGCGCATAACGCGTGCAAAAGCGCTAATTTCACACTCGTGTGATTGCGGCATTCCACTTCGCAACTTCTTCACACACGTGAGAAATTGGCACTTTTCTGCACGTACCACAATATACTATTATTTTATGACTAGCGGATGTGCCCGACTTTGCAGCATTTCTACTGAGCATGGGCACTCACTCCCTGGCTCTCGCCTACTTGGATTATATAAACGTTCACTACTCACTTTTCTTACGTAATAGCATGATAATAATATATAAACTACCTTACTGTCCTGAAGACATGCAACATACGCTATTGATCATTAAAAAAAGTTTAAAAATCAATTCAATAGTTCTTGAATTTAACCCGAACATACAAACGAGCAATTCTATATATTATGGTAATTAGTATAAAGTAGTATAGATTATAAAGTTTAACGAAGTCAGGTTTAAAACAATAAATTCTTACAGAAACCTATAAATAAATTATGCATTCATATTCTATATTTTATCATTATCTAAAACATTTTCAAATTGTTTGTAATATTTCAAAACAAAACTGGCACCCGCAGACAAAAAGATTTCAAAACGGGAACATAGAATTGGTCATTTTTTGAACAACATTTTTTTGGCTGCCTCCAAGATCGCGAGACAACAACAAGTTTTTTTAAGACAACCTAACTTTACATTACATCTCTTTAGTTCATATATTGATTATTTTAGCTCTCAGAATTTTCCACCTTGCTTTTGATTACACTGCTTGTGAGAGTATATTAGCGACTTCTATTAAGGAGGTTACAGCGGATCTTTGTGGGGTGAAGGGCAAGGGGATATCTCCTATGATTTTACATAGACTCTAACAAGAAATACCAATCGATAAAAAAAATAAATTAACATTCTTAAAACTGAACAATTTTAGTATGAATGCCTATAATGCATTTATTAATTATTTGTATATATTAAAATAATTTAAGTCGATTGGAGTGCATTTGTTTAATTGTTGAAAGTGTAAATATAAATGTAAATAGGTTAAGAATCGTGGCAACACCTCAAAGAAATCAATCGATTTTGTTGGTAGCAGTGTTAGGTTTCAGCTTTCGAGTGAGTTGACATCCTAACCTCCAAATGTCAATCCCAAAATGTAAGTGGAAACATGTTGAATGTTTTGTAATTTTGTATGCAATTATAGATGGGAATATTCTATTTTTTAACTTTTGTATAGTCTAAAGATTACATTCTGCTAAGCAGATACAACAAATATATAAAAAGTTGTTGAGGTTTAATACATTTTTAAAATTAGTGTGTTTGTATTACTGATTTCGTGGATATTCTGATTGTGATGATAAATTGTATTCATCACATTGCAAAAGGTAATTTTACATTTTGCAATATTTCCGTCGAATTAACATTTGTATTCTGATATTATTAGCGCAGAAGACTGAATTGCTCGATATAATCTGATTAATAAAATATATGATTAGTAGTTAATACAATAAAATATAGATTATTATAACAGTCATTATATGTCATCATTCTGTTCTGTTATTTGAATTCGCGCGCTATGAGGTGTTGTCACATCTCTGCTGTCTTTCCACATATGTCATAAAAAATTCTTGTTTTGTTTACTTTAAATTATTATTGTGCATTAACTAGACACAAGATTTCAAAAATATTGGGCAGCATTGTTCTTCGAATATGAGAGTATGTCATTTTAGTTTTTTATCAGATTCCCTACATTTCTTCATCAGAATTTTTCGTTAAAACTGCTAAAGGTTAGATGGTATCCATAAGAGCCCATGTTAAATTCTGGATTTTATTTTCCATTTTTCTCGGTAATGGTACACAAGAAAATTATAAAAAAAAGTTACCGAATAGAATAAGTATCAAAGAACTCGAGGTTTAAATTTCACGTCATTCTCTACATTTTTACATTTCGCTGTATCCTCCTTAAAACACAAAGAGTGTACATTATAATAGAATTGGTCACCACGTAACTGTAGTATATGAGACCAGGATTCCAGGAGACCAAATCTTGACGTTTTGAAGATCTTGCTAGAATAATTTGTATTAAAAAATTAATTATTACACTGCTTACACTGGGTGGAAGGACCCCATCCAAATTGTGTTACACTAATATACACTCATGCAACGAAATAAAGATGCCATAGGATGAATCTTGCGAAATCGACTACTTTCATGTCCAAAGGGAAGTTTAAGTATTCTTTCTATTCTAATAGCGGCTCTCGAAACATTCTAAAATTGTCCTTTCTGTGACGGCTCGGAGAAAGACAAAGCTTCTATAGTAGAGTCAATTTTTGCAAAAAACATACCTAAGTTCTTATTTTTTACTATCTAAAGATAGAGACTTGAAATCTTTTGTAATGCCTTCAGTACTGGACCAATATAAAATGTTATATATTTAAAATAGGGGCACGCCCCCTCGGGGGGTTGAAACCCTCATTTTGTACCCCTAATTTAATAACGCAACCAAATTGAGCGAAATTTATGTTGGGAGGGTTCTTGGAGTCGCTGATTATGCATCCAATGAGAAAATTAAAAAATTCAAAATGGCGGTCATAAGATAACGGCGTTTGAGATTGAGAATGCGATTTACGCCGTTTCTATTGATTTTAGAGAAAAACTCAAAGAGCCAAAAAGTGTTTAAAATGTGATTTTGCAACGGAATACACTATTTTAGTTACCTTATTATGTAACCCCTTCGCTCTGTCCTAGTAGTAGAATCAATTTTTGCATTAAGGTCTTATTTTCTACTATCTAAATATAGAGACTTGAAATCTTTTGTAATGCCTTTAGTACTGGACCAATATAAAATGTAATGTTTAAAATGGGGACACGACCCTTCGGGGCGGTTGAAACCCCCATTTTACACTCCCAATTTAATAACTCTGGAAGTTTTGCATCAACTTGAGCGAAATTTATATTCGGGGAGTTTTCGGGGTTTCTGATTATGAATTCAATGAGAAAATTAAGAAATGCAAAATGGCGGTCTTTGAGATTGGAAATGCGATTTACGCCGTTTCTATTGATTTTAGAGAAAAATGCAAAGAGCAAGAAAGTGTTTAGAATGTTATTCTGCAAAGGAATAGGTAATTCCGGTTACCTTCTTATGGAACCTCTTCACTGAGAAGCCAACTAGGGGAGAGTGAAGGGGGTTACATAATAAGGTAACCAAAATAGTGTATTTCTATGCAAGATCACATTCTAAACTCTTTTTGACTGTCTGAATCTTTCTCTAAAATCAATAAAAACGGCGTAAATCGCATTTCCAATCTGAAAGACCGCCATTTTGGATCCGCCATTTTGTATTTCTTAATTTTCTCCTTGAGTTCATAATCAGGAACCCCAAAAATCTCCGAACATGAATTTGCCTCAAGTTGATGGAAAACTTCCCGAGTTATTAAATTGGGAGTGTAAAATGGGGGTTTCAACCCCCCGAGGGGGCGTGCCCCCATTTTAAACATATAACATTTTATATTGGTCTAGTACTGAAGGCATTATAAAAGATTTCAAGTCTCTATCTTTAGATAGTAAAAAATAAGAACTTAATGCAAAAATTGACTCTTTTCTGACAGAACATTTTTAAAATATAATTATTTATTTGCAGTTAAGAATATTTTTTAATAAGAAACAGAGTGGGTCAATTAAATCAATCACTGAATGTACTAAACCAGAAATAAAAAAGTGGAGGGAATAAAAAAGGAAATAACGGCTGACAATAGTAACTTGTATCACTAGGACAGAAACCATACCGGTAGAAATGCACAGTTTCACTATTTTTATGAATATTTTTATGAACGCTTTTATATCCCTATACCAAGCCCATGCTTTTCCAACCTGTATATTTGCGTACGTGTGTGGTGTTGATATAAAGATACCTATTAGTCCGATCTGCAACACATGTCCTTTCTGAGACGTTACGTCCTGTTTCTGTAACAGACGTTTTACAATTTTAAGATTTTAAAACAAAATTATGATTGATGTATTTTGGCAAAATTATCTTCAAAACAACCTACTGATTCAAAAATACATTTATCTTAGCATGGCAGGTTTTGTCTTAAGTTATTTTTAAAGAATATTTAATTTATTAGGACATTAATAATTTATTTTATCTATTTAACATATTTAGACAAAAAACTGTTTGAAACCAAAGATTTTACCAAGTTTAAAATTTTTGGAAGAGAGTCACAGAATAAACTAATTTCTTGACGTTCTCGGGTTACAGTAAGTTACAACTAAAAATTAATCACATATCATGGTTATTAATTTTTAAATAATAATTTAAAACAAGTGTGCTGTGGTTAATTACTGCAAAACAAAAACTAAGTAATCTCTTAAATTTGTTATAGGCAAGTAATAAAGCCATTCAAACAAGAAAGGATACGAAAGCGCGTAGTATTAATTGACGTTCGAATCCTTTTGTTCTTTTTCGTCGTTATTGTGGCCTTGCGACCAGATCATCCACTTTTCTTAACTATACTACCTTTCAAGATAATATTTAGATTGTTCTTATCGACAATCATTACATAAAATGGTCAACAAGATAGCTTTCACATTGCTCCCTGTATTTTTCATAAGAATTCGCATGGCCTTCCGTACTCTTTTTTGTTCGGATGCTGTTATTACTTATAATATATTGAATTGTATAAATGTTACGGTCAAAAAGCTAAATAGACATTCACTGTTTTGGTCGTTTACGTCAATGGCCGACCGTTAATGCCCAACTGGTTTTTACTACGGCATTGGCCTGGCCAGATAATGTTACGGTCAGTATAGTAAACCGACCAATGTCGTTAATACCGGCCAATCTCGAAAATTGCATAGATGCATTTTACCAAATATCTAGTAAACCTTAACTGACACATAACCTAACAACTAATCTGCAGCCTAATTATTAATTGAGAGGCCTTAATTATCAATGGTCAAGCCGCAGGTGGGGTTAGGTTAGTGTTAGTTAGACGTCTTACTTTATGAGACTGAGCGACCATTAACGACATTGTCCGGTTTACTACATTGACCATCACATTATGTCATTATTTTCAACATTTCCAACTTTATAGATGGCCATTGACGATAATAACCGGTCAATGTTATTTTCAGTATTAAAATTAAACAACATCTTTAACCAACCTAAATCGGCTATGACGATAATGGACAGTTATTAACGACATTGACCAGTTTACCACATTAACCGTAACATATATAAATACAATAAATACGAAAATAAAAAAAGATTAAGCTTGATTTTAAACGAACAGCAACAAAAAGAATTCCAACGGAATTTATAGCTTCATATTAACAACTTTGTAATATATTGAAAATCCGATAAACCCGTATCCGACAAAGTCAATTTAATTGCTTTGGTTTTCCAATATGACCGTCTATTCACAAGCAGAAATTCGAAGTGCATAAAATGACACGTGTGACATATGTTTTTTGACTGATTTGTAATACTGAGTTAAAATTTTATATCTAAATGAATATACAAAAATCCGTACTCTGAAATGTAGAGATGTTTCGAGTTTTTCAAAATGGCCACCGTCTCGAATGAGATTAGTTAATTAATAAAATAATATGTGTGATAAGAGTGTAATGTCGAGTTGATAGTATTTTATATTATTTTAAAAAAATACTCTAAATCCTAAATTCTCTGTGTTTGAAGAAGAGGTAAATGAGCATACAAGCACTGATTCAATAGTTAACACTATTAGTTCTATAAAAAATGTGTTACTTTCGATACAATAACTTCTTACACTAATTTTGTATGTAAAAAGTATAAACGAGTTTCAGCTGTGTTTGATAAATACGACTCCTTCATGTCTACAATTATTAAAGATGACAAGCAGAAGCGATGTGATAAGAGATGTGAAACTAGCCCCAACGGCAAATTTCACTTCAGAAACAACATTTCTAAGGAAGAAGTTAATTCCTACTTCTGGCGACAAGTCTAAAATAATCAATTTCATTAACCATGCACATAGAAAAGCTAAATAAAATTATTTTTCTCACTAAAGATAATGCCTATCAACCGAGAAGCAGTTAGATAGTAATTCAACATTGTGACTTGTTATTATTGGAGAGAATACCGATTTTTTAATTACCGATCTTTGAGTTTTGTTCTACCACGTGCTGAAAATGTCTGTGTGTGTGGGGGAGGGGAGGCGTTTTACCAGGATATAGCCCAGGTAGCAAAGGTACGTCATAATGACGTCAATATCTGGTGATAACGCGTCATAAGACGTCAGCGCGCCAAAGGTCGACGACATAATGACGTCCAGTAAATGACATTAAAATGATGTGTCACATATCACGTTATATTGTAGTGTTTTTTGGATAATAAGATTTATTTATATATTTTAAAGGTTTCTAAGTCAAAAACTAAATGTTGTGATAATGAAGTAATATTAGCATTAAATATTATTTCGAATGTAATTTTTTTTCAGTTTCTGTTATAATTCACATAATAGTATACATATGTTTCGATAAGACTATTGTAAAGGCTCATTATGTTTAAAGTGTATTATTGCAGCAAAGACAAACATTTATCTATATTATTTTCGTACAAATATTATTTTTATAGTACATTCTTATTATTAGATAAATTACAATAACCGAAATTCATGGTCTACAATATAATAAAACTCAATAGATTAATTAAAGTTTCACAAGTTTTAATATGAATTCTCAACCAATGATGTAGGCGTCGCTTACGCGATATGCGGGCGCAGTCCATTTTGGTTGTCAGTACCAGTCTTTGTTCTATCGTTTATGTGGAGTTTGTCTCTTCCGTCCTCCACCATTTTTTAAAAAAGTTTAAGAAAAATCTTAATCGTCAAAGAGTAAATGTCGATATTCTTCTATCGAATTAAACATTTTTGTGGTGAAAAAGTTGTTTTGGCTTTTACGGAAAGTTTTGTATTATAGTACAATTTGTCAAATTCATCTTGGCCGGCGAAGTTTGGATGTGCATAATATTTGCGGCATTAGTGTAGGGATAGTTCATTTCGCCTAACGTTCTCGTCTAGTACAGATCGGTACCGTCTATGAAAAAGTATAAAATATATAAAAAAACACGCTAAGATTTTATCACAAAAATTGGTTAGTTTTAATCCTTCTACCTGAAAAGCCTTATTTTTGGATTGTTGATAATTTTACACAAGGGTATAATAAACATTTGTATCGCTAAAGTAAATTCCAATTTACACCCTTTTTGTGAGTTGAAAATACTTGCACCACAGATTGTACTTTCTCTTTACCTCCTAGATTTTGTCTTTGTCGAACACGACTCTTTCTTTTCCCCATTTGCGCATTCAGCCGGCCAAGCTGCATTTGACGGACAATAATTATTATCCTTGAAGATTTTTGTAAGATTTCAAAGGAAATATTGTAACTTTAGATGTCATTTAAAATAATTAGACAGTGGTCAATAAAACTAGACTGTGAATTATGTTATCTTTAATTTTAATGGGCAAAGTCCTATTTGTAATTTTTAATAATTTTTTTAGTATATAACTTTTCAATATATGTCATATTTTTGTATATTTTCTCAATATATAACCTAAATAGTTTCATGTGTCTAGAAATATGGCGGGGGGATACCAGGTATAACTTGAAAAAGACATCAAATTAACGTGTTTGTAAGACGTGAACTTAACGTCTAGCATATGACGTCATTGGTCTGAGGCATTAGGAAGTCATTACTACGTCATCTAACGACAACGTTTACGTCACTCAGTGACCAGTTTTTCACGTCATGGTCACGTGCATTTGCTACCTGGGAGGATGCCAAAACGTTTTAACGAAAAAAGGAAGTTGAAGTATCATCAGAAGACTCCGGTACTGGTTGCCTTTATGGTAATGATAGTTTCTGTTATATAGATATTTTTGTTTCAGTAAATGGTATATTCTTGTCATAAAAAACGAGAATCTTATATTATTATTTGTTTTTTTTTATGATAAAACGATAGAAATTAATAAATAGCCATACTTCTCAACAATTTACATAAACCAGACAGTGCTTGTCATTTTTCTCAAAATTATTAATATTACTGCGTTGGAGGCCATATTCGAAAACTCTGAAAATATCTACAGTTCAGAGTATGAATATTCTTTTAGATATAAAATGTGAAATCAGCACTGAAGATCAGCCTAAATAAATGCGTCTTTAGGACATGTGCCAGTTCTTTCTCATTTGAATCGATGGTCATACTGGAAAGTCCAAAAAATGGCTTTAACAGTTACGGTTTTGTCAGATGTTAAAAAATGATTAATTTCAAGCTAAATGTGATTTGAATCGTTTCTGTTCCTTTTTGTTCAAGGTCTACTACTATTTTTACTAGACTATAAGTAGTCAAGAGCGAATTCACGGGGGAATTGAGGGGAAATCCCCAACTAATTTTTTGCAGTTTTGAAAAAATTTGAAAATTAAAAAAATAATAAAATCCAATGTTATAATCACAACAAATTTCCTTTGTTTCGTTAAGCACCCAGACTTTCTTAACAAAACATTGTAGAATACTATTTTAAACAACATATTAAATATTTATAATGTCACAAAATCGTCACAAAAATATTTCTTTGCATTTTTATGTCAGTTTTGAGAATAATTAGATTTCCAGAGATGTCAAAAATTTGGTAGGGTTTCTGAAATTTTCTCGTACGTTAATGAAAATAGACTAGATTTTTTAACTCATTCCGGCGGATTTTGAAATTCCCTCCACATCTCGGAAAAATTTCTAGTTAATATGAATGTACATTTTCCGACCATCATCCTTGATACTTGATTCTCTTGACCATATCAAGAAAAAATTTATAAATGGGCGTTTCTGAAGTGACCGTGTCCTAGGTTATTATTCCTAATTATCAGTATTTTGATTTTGTTTCTTTTGCTTGAGACAAACCAGATTTGGACATTGATTGGTCGTTGTTTATGAGTTTTCAATACGGATCATTTGGGTTTTAGTAATCAATTTACAAAAAAAAAGAAACTGGATGCTAGCTAGCTTCCGACAAGATTCCTCGGCTCAGTCAATATTTGGAAAATTTTTAGTTACATATGATTGGCCATTTCTTGAATATATAAAAAGAAAATCATATGAACATATAGAAGAGCCTTTAGAATATTACAAGTGCTAATTTCTCATTTCGGTTAACTGTGTGTATGAACATATTTTAGGTCTTTTTGCCTTAGCTTTTAAATCTCCCCCCTCCTCCATCGTAAATCTAAAATAAATAAAATGTAAATAAATTTAAAATTAGGGAGCGATTTTGTTTAGTTTTCGACTAAATCGAGTCATCGGGGAAAACTGCTAACAAAATGATCCTTATACAGGGTGGTCCAGACCACCCGTACACCCCTTTTAAAATGCGGGGGATTAAGAATTTTTAACAAGACGATGGGTGATCCTACTAATGTCGATGTGCTCTTTCGAATGACGCCAAAATGGAACCCCCCTGATTCCCCCTTGTAGGGGGTAAAGGGGGCAACTTTGAAAATTCAAATAGGAACCCCTAAATTTTACTGCATATTTAGATTCTACTCATCAAAATATAAATAATTTATTTGAAACATTTTTTTATCTTCGCAACAGGTGGCGCTGTAATCGCAAAAACAGGTTTTTTGCATTTTCCGCCATCTCTGGCATATTTACAGGTGCAAATAACGGTTTTTCATATTTTTTACTAAATAGTGATGAAAAAGCTTTGCTAATGTGTACTATCATGAGAAAAAATTTCACGTTGCAATGAAAAACGCAAATTCTCTACCTAAGGTGTTTTCGACAAACGGATTTTTTTCTAACGTTGTACGTGATAACAATGTTTTTTGCCTTAAATGTTGTTAGAATTTGTGGTCCATTCTAACAACATTTTCCAAGATTCTACTGGGGAAGATGATTTTACATGAAAACATGTCAAGTCACGGCACGGCGCATTACAAAAATCTGCCGACGAGAATTTCACTTTGTAATTCACTATTAAATTTCGGTGGTTATCTTTCTTTTAGCGTATAGCAATGAATGATGAAATATGGATATCTCATCCACTCAGGTCATAAAGTAAGAATAATTTAAACGAATAAAATTTTAAATTGTGAAATAAAAATTATTTATTTAGTTGATTTTCAACAATTACATACTATTTAAATAGACTTGCGAAGTAAAGAATTGTAGAAAGTTATTTTCTCTTAAAATTAAATATTAAATTAGTACGATTTAAATATTATTTTGCCATATACAGAGCAGATTACAATTTAGAATGTTTTATCGATCATTTTTATTAGTTAAAAAAGTAAACATTAATTTCATATGCTTAAAATAACTATTTAGATAAAGATTAAAAAGATTAAGCAATATCTAAATAAGTAGACGTTAAGGTAAAACGATCTAAAAATTTCAGAAAAAAATTGTTGTTATGTACAACGCAAGAAAAAAAAATCTGTTTGTCGAAAATACCTTAGGGAAGGAGTTTCCGTTTGTCATCGTAACATAAAATTTTTTCTCATGAAAGTACACTTTAGCAAAGCTTTTTCATCACTATTTAGTAAAAAGTATGAAAAACTGTTATTTGCACCTGTAAATATGCCAGAGACGGCGGAAAATGCAAAAAATCGGTTTTTGCGATTACAGCGCCACCTGTTACGAAGATAAAAAATGTTTCAAATAAATTATTCATATCTTGATGAGTAGAATCTAAATATGCAATAGAATTTAGGGGTTCCTATTTGAATTTTCAAAGTTGCCCCCCTTACCCCCTACAAGGGGGGGTCAGGGGAGTTCCTTTTTAGCGTCATTCGAAAGAGCACATCGACTTTAGTAAGATCACCCATTGTCTTGTTAAAAACTTGTAATCCCCCGCATTTTAAAAGGGGTGTACGGGTGGTCTGGACCACCCTGTATGTATTATATGCAGAAATAACTTGATAGTGTTGCGGTTAGTCTCTCACCTCTGGGATTGACTTCCAGTTCCGGATAATCTGGTTAAGGTTTTCTGCAGTTTTCCTTAGATGTAACACAATTGTAGGATTTGTGCTATAATATCTGTAAGTCGGCTACAGCCGCACGATGGCCTGCATAATAATAATAATCGCCCCCCCCTCTCGCACAAGCTTATAGCTTCCACGTTATGGGTAGTAGTCATTATTATTATTATTAATTAACCAATATACAATTTCCAAACTAATGCAAATGTATCTTAAACTCACGTTATTTTCTTCTAATTTCTCATTTGGCGCTTCTGTTTACTAAAAACTATAGTAGTAGCGACATAGTAGAGCAAATCTGATACAAACTTTAATAAACAAAAAATTACTACATGCATAGTGTTGCGGAAATTTAATAAATAGTTGTTTAAAAATTAGAATTATGGAGGTATATGTCAGATTAATATGATCATTTTTACAGAACACGAATGTCCATTATCAAATTAATGTTAAACTGTGAATATCTTCGTGAATGATTATTATTAAACCTAAGATTTATTGTAAGACAGATTGTCAAATCTGGTAACGTTCAATGTCGCCAACATCGTTCTGGTGCTTTTGCTCCAGCGGCAAGATCAATCGTTGTCGCTACTGTATGAAAATATAGGGGCTATACTCAAACCAAATTTTTCTATTTTGCGTCTATAATAAAGCTGTTAAAGCACCCAAGGTAGTGCGTTAATAGCTCATTTGAGTGCTTTAATAGTCCAACTTTTTCAAAGTTGGTAGCATTGAAAAAAAAATTGAAAAATCAGAAAATTGACAAATACTTCATTCTAAAAATTTGAATTTTCAAATGTCACATCAGTGTTGTCAACTTGTTTGCAACTACAATAAAATTCTCTAAACTTGAAATTGCGATTTTTTTTATTTAAAAAGGGAATAAAATGCGCAAAATAGAAAAAATAGCATAAAAAACTCGTTTCATAAGTCGTTATTGCACTCGTCCTTTAGAAAACTCGCCGCAAGCGGCTTGTTTTCTAAATTTGGACTCGTGCAATAAATCTTGCCTTATGAAACGCGTTCTTTAATATACTATATCCGCATTGAAAAATTCTTAACAACGACCAATTAATATATCGACATACTAAAAATTAGGAGTAAAAACCTAAGACACAGGTCAGGTCAGAAATACCTATTTAGAAACCCAGAAGAGTTTCTGGATTTTTTTTGAAATCCAAATTATCCAAAAATCAAAAATATCAATGCTTGTTGAAATATGGTTATACGTATGTGGCAGAAATTTCTTCAGAGGCATTAACTTTAGGAGGCTAATGTGGAGCAAGCCCCTGTCAAAGTCAAATATTCAAATTGCATCTCGCACTTTGTGATATGGTAAAGAAAATAAAGTATGGTCAAAAGTGATAAATCCTATGCATTAGAAACATTTTGGAAATATTAATTTTGGAGGGCTGATGTGAAGCTTCTATGTCGCGTTTTGTGGGGTGGTCAAGAAATCTAAGGTATGGGCAATAATGGTTATAAAGTGGCAAGTCCCAGGCAATGATTTACTTTCGAAAAACTGGCTTTACCTACAATTAATATTTCCAAATTTTCATTCTTTAAATAAGTGGTGGCCGAAAGAATCTAAAGTATGGTCAATGATCACCAAAAAATGATCAATCGCATGTCCTATTAAAATTTTAACTTCTTTGGAGCTAACGTCATACACAATGATAATCTTTCTATAGCAACTGTACAGCCTACATATGTTTGCAATTGGTGCCCCGTAATATTTACTTAGCGGCACCAAATCAATTTTAGCTTGTCACCATGGCGCAATTCCGCAATCACTGCGATACCCTGCGTGAAGACTCTCTTTCCAAAATGTTTTCATTATTTCAGTGTTTCTATAGAATTTATATATACCTCAGTCAAAATCTATATAAACAAACTGCTCTTCAAAATCTTGCTAATTGTAAACCATTCTTAGATGACCATTATTTTTTCTTAAATTTGCACAGATCTTAATCTAAATACACTTCTTGCTGACACTTCCAGGGAAAAAGGTTGTTTTCATTTGGATTGTATCGACTTTAAAAAACTTGGCTTTACATTTTCCACTGTTACACGATTCGAAAAGAATTGAATGGTTGCTCTTATGCTTTAAAGGTATCTAGTGATATTGTCGTAATACTCTTAACATAATCCAGGCCAGGATAAGGATCAAGCGATCCAAAATAACCGATGAAAAGCAACGATAGAGCCTTAAAGTGTCAAAACAATTTGTATACTCTATAGATCTTCTAATAAGGTACTTAGAAAATACTAATTTGAAATACTATCAAAAAATTGATGTTATGATGTCTAATGGGCTTCATTTCAATTTCAATGAACATTTGTAGACAATTTCTAATGTCCTATTGCCTCTAAGATAGAAAAATTGTTTAATAAATCAAATTTTGCTAATACCTGTTGATGAATATTCAAAACCAGCGATATTATTATGTTTTACAGTTTATTAAGCAATAACGCAATAAATTTTAATATGGTTGTGATATAAATCGCACTCTATATTTTCTACTAATTTGTAACACCTGCTACGTCTTGTAACCGTGCCAAATCTATGCATTTATTTTTGTTGAATTACATGATAATCCCGAAAAATAGTAGCGTAACATGTTTACATTTTTTCAGGAAAAATGCCTAGGATTATGCTGTTGCTGTAAACCAGGATATTTCTAGAAGTGATTAATACAGTTTGGACATCTACAATTAAACGTTGTCTGGAAAGAGCTGTGGCTTCTAAAAGTGTTTTATAACTTTTTTTATTATCTTTTCTACCTACACTGTGTATTTTTAACAGAGAAATTGGTAAAAATACGACAAACTTGATCTTGAACGTTCCTTAAACCAACCACTTTGCATAACTAACTGCATTGACTGAATTGAAGGAAAAAGATTATCACCATGAGACTCAAACAAAAGGCGCTTAAACTGGGAGTCACAATATTTTGAGATTATAAGTTTCTGAGTGATGATGTAAATTAAATCTATGCATAATACTGCTTGAAGTAGGGCATATTATCTGTCTTTTATGACGGGAAGCACATGTTTGAGTACTAATGGACAACTGTATTAAAGCATCTAGAAAATAAGTAGTCTTGGATTTTACGTCGTTTAAATATAGCCCAATTAGATCTGAATATTTATTTAAGTTTCATAGTACATATGTGTAAAAAATTAAAGTCAACGAAAGAAAAACTATAACGTATTAAAAGTTCAGTACAGACTAAGAATGAAGAGACAGAAGATAGAAATGTTGTGATGCTCCTTATGTCTTATGCAACTAGTACATAATAATGTGGGACCTTATTGAAGGAACCTAGTTTATGGCCTAGGGTGCTTGCGTTCAAGGCTGATAAATAAAGCGAGTTAATAACGTCTTATTATGTACAAGCTACATACAAGAGTGCTTTGCTGTTGCTATTGGCAACCCATGTTATTTAGGTTACTAGTAACATAAGGAAACACTTAACAGAATACTAAATTACAATATAATTACAATACAGTCGATCATAATTGATGACTAGAATTTAAATCCGTGTTCAACAACCGCCATTGTTACACACGTTGCTATTTTTATAAAAATTTACATTTTTTTACCGACATACATTAAGTTGTGACGTAGACAGCTAAACATGTGATACTAACCAAATACTCTTTGCTTCTTGAGTGCTGAGAAATTTTAAAAAGCATGAAAAGGGCAGTTTTTATTGAAGAATATATAGGTTACGACTGTAAGAAGAAATATTTTTAAGCCGAAAGTCTTACAAAATCATAACGTTATGCTGAAACTGGCAGATTTATGTCTTTTCTGACCTTGACACATTTCCAAGTGTTTCCAATTTGCTAGTCAAATAATAATTTACAAATAAAATACCAAAATAAATCATACAGCTATGCAGACCACAGTCTGCCATACAAATGTTTGATTGTACCATACATAGAGTTTTTTCCTAGTAACATCAAATCGTATCTAAGAGTAGACATGGGCATAAAATTTTCATTTGAAGAAGGGTTTGGAACAGTAATTACCTTTTTATCAGTATAATAGGTACGTACATATCAGGGATCTTTTTAAGGGTAGGTTTATGAACTTTCTTGGTGATTGAAGATTGAAATTCTTATGTAAAACAATGTTAAAATGGCATTGCTAAGAACTGATTTACGCGAGAAATGTTCTCTTGTTCTTGACACTAGCCATTTTTCATGCAACATTACACCGTGCGACAACGGGGCTAAGCCAAGCTTGGATTTCCTTTATTTATGAACTGACTTATGTGAAATTTTCTAGAGGGATATTAAATACAATTTATGGTTTACTGACAGATGAAGGGTCAAGAAATTTTTGTGAAAAAATTTGCCATCATGGTTATATGTAGGTAATTTGATTTGCACAATCCAAAAGATATAAAATATACAGAGTGTTATATTTAACAAATCCCAGTTATTAGTATTACTATTTTGACTAACTATAATAATATAATAATAGTCCCCTTTCACAGGCCATGAAGACTCATCGGGGTATAGCAGGGTAGGATGCTATTGCTCGAGCCGTTCTGTACACAAAGATGGTAAAGTGACTAGCTTTACGCACCGACCGCCTATTATTACCCCAGGAAATGATTTCCCAGGTACTTATTTTTACAGGCTGAGTCGACTTGTAAGCCTTAGATGTTTTTTAAAAATTCCAATGTATCCCCTGGGATTCGAACCCAGGACCTCTAGATTTTGACTAACTATAGTTGTCATAAATCCCAAATTTCACCTAATATTCCCTCCTATACCAAATTTCACATATATTGGTTCATAAATAAAAGAGATATAAGCTTGACTCTCATTGTCACCCGGTATAGCTAGAAGTTTTGTGGCTGTAGCTGTGTATAGGCCACTATCAAAGTGGAAGTAAAAAATGCAAGATTAGGCTATGGCTGTGCATCGATCATGTTTTTGTGTGTATTTCATGTTGCCGTAACGATCAAATACTTATAACAGATATCTTGGTTAGTTTATTTTCAAACTCATACAGCATAGATCATCCTATAAGCCTTCCTTACAAGTTACAAGCCATACAATGTCTAATGAGAAAACTACGAAGCAACTAGGAGAGTTAAGAAGTATCTTCAAAGATTCCGGGAAAAATCAGTAAATGATGTAAAGATTTATACCCTTTTCTAAATGTATCAAAAGTATTTGTTTATTGTATTTCTACTAAAGTTAATCATTGAAACATTAAGAATTGAAACACCACAAATAATATAGAGTGAGAAATACTTTTGCGAGCTTATGAATGCTGAAAACGCGACGACTAACGGGGACTTACAAGTTATATAAGTAGCGTTGCAGTGGCGGCTGGTACGTTAGGAGATTGCCATCACTCACAGTGAGTAGCTTTACCATAAGTTATATAATGTCACTTTTGGTAACTGTGAACACCATGAAAAGTTATGTAACAACACCTTAGCCGCCTATTGTTTCTTAAATTTATATAGAGGTTTAGGAGTATTTATAAGCACACTAAAAGTTACATCTTGATTTTAGAATGTCCTCTTGGCTCTTTTAGATGCGCCCGCCATTATTTTGATGCATTTATGTGGACAACATGCATTTATGTCGAAACAAGCGACAAATCTTTTTATTGAAATTCTAAAATATTAGCGGCGCTCTAATTTTTTTAGAGGTACAAATGAAAATCATACAGTCCAAAAAAATTGCAGTACAATTCTGTTATTTCAAATGTCTGTATAGGAGCCTCAATAATATCAGTGTATTTTTATATTAGGAATATATCTCGTATGCGAAAGAAGAGACTTGCCCTGTGGAGATGTTCTATTCTGATGATATGATATTCTATAATTCACTTAGTTTCCCATCAACTTGCAAAGAGAAATATAAAGGATAGTGATAAGTGCAAAAGCAAGCAGGATAACCAATACGGGTGCCTAAACGTTGTGGTTACCATTATAAAAAAGGTTTATTATTAGTATTAAGGTTGCGGAAACATTCTCGTTACTTGATTAAAGGCGCATACGCCTTATGGGGGCCTTATAAGGGATCTATAAGAAGCTATATATAGGTAACAATTATATCTCTACCACCGTTATTACAAAACTTATTATGAAAGAGTCATATAAGGTTACCAAACAGTGGTAACGGTAGCACTTACAGAGCCCGCCATTTAAGCTCTTTAAGGGGTATATGGAGGTAAATGAAATGTCATCCACAATTTATATTAATGTGGAGATTTCGAGAACCTTTATAAAATAAAAATCATTTATTGGGTACACTATAATTAAGCTTAGAACCTACAAGTTTCGAAGACTAAAACTTTCAAAATTTAGATGTGCTATGCAATTCAAACTTAAGACTTAAGCTTTGAAACATCGAAAATTTCAATTTTTTTTAGCTTTGGAGGATGGAGCTGTATCCCTCACTTTGAAAGGATACTATTAAAAAAAGGACTTAACTAAGATTCTTAAGTTACTAAAGATCGCGACGCAGACCCATTTTTAAAATTCTGTAAATTTTAAGTACGTTATAGGAAAAAGGTCGCTGAATCTAAATCTGCCATTATTTCTTTGTCTAACCTGTCAATCACAAATCGAGGTCAAAGATCAGAAAAATGATTCAGATCGAGAATAAAAATGTTTTTACTTCTTGATTTCTGTGATGTAAATTGGGATTTTGGACGCCGGTCAAATTTTAAAACTAACCACCAGCAATTTGCCAATCGAAAAGTATTAGCCATTGAAACCTGACAATTAAAACAAAGAATTACGAAGTGGTAGTCGGTGTTTTATCGTATCTGTGCTAAAGCTCTGCACTGTTCGCGAGCTTTTTCTGCTAGCTAACAACGCCGTTTTGAATTAAAAACCAGTTGAGGCAGTAAGTAAAGTTTATGTTTCCCGTTTACTAAAACTCTTTGGGTAACGATATTTTCATTTATTAGTATACTCCCCGGAGGCCACGACGAGTGAACACGTAAATAGCTCCGGCACTAGCATGGAGAGCTAGTAGAGGATGAATAGGCAACCTCGATCCCACCAGTGCGTACTGGTAAGTGTTACAAAAGTAAGTGACGCGCTAATTGAGCGTAACTGAATTTGTTGTGCCCTGATAAGCTTATCGCAGATAGACCACGGTAAACGAAACTTGGAATCTGTGTGAAAGACTGAGAACCCCTGCTTTGTCGGGGTTTATAGGGAATCCTCAACAGGCAACACGAAGTACAACAACAAAGTGCAATCCAGTGAATCCCACAAGACATGTTATCGCGGTATCGTGAAGAGTTTTTCTTTTCCATAGATTTCGGGCCCCAGTCAGCTTCCGGGCCCTATGCGGCTGCCTAGTCCAACTCATCGTCTCATAAAATCAATCCGGAGGACATTTTGTACTCAATCTTTTTTGATGTCGTTTTCTATGTATCTTTTAGTGAATTTTACATAGACTAGCTTTTCAAGCACACATTTAGGTGCTACTTAAAAATACTACACAGGAAGAATAGTCGGTCAGTGCCATCTAATAAATCATTCAACTACTTCTAAAGTACAACAAACAATTTTTAGGGCTGGGAATCTGCTTAATTTTTTAAAAGATTAATAAACGGCGACCGAATTGAGAAGGAAAGTGCGTAAAGGAGGTAAAATAGTTTAGTCTGGCAGCATTTTCGGTAAACCGAAAATATGAGGAAAATTAAATTTATTATAAAGGAATAGTGTAAACAAATTCTACAAAAGCAATGCAAACAATCTCATTATATTATGCTATTATTTTAACAATTATTACTAATCGAATATTAACAATTATAAATAGGTTATATCTATAGTTTGAGAACATCCATATTGACACTCAAAATGAGTAATGAGTATGTTCGTCCATAACGAATTCATTTAACTAATAGAAAAATGTAAGTACTTGGTTGAATTATTCTAAATATTTTTTTAATAAACTTTTAAAAAATAAGATAAAAATTACACATAATATAAAACAGCGCGGCAAGTTGTCAAGTGCTAATTTCGCAAGTTTTATTTTTAGTGGTCTAAAATCAGTTCTACTGCTTGACGTAATACATTTTACTTGAGCTTAACCCAAATACGCACGGCGGCATTAAAAATTTTATATACTACAGATTGAATTTCCGCAATAGAAACTTTACATTTTCTGACCATACAAAAAATATATTATAACATATACAAAATATATATGTATTTTGCAAAGAATTCTGAGCAGCAATTTTTCAGGAAACTTGATCTATGAACTACAGCCAAATGAACTTCTAAACCAGATGTAGTACCACTAGCCCATTTATCGAAACAACTAACCTAAATCCAAAATAGAAAGCCGTTAATATATTATTGTATTTATAATACCGGAAATTCAAATAAAATTAATGAATTTAGCTTTTGTACGTATGTAAGTGTATTTGCAAATGCGTTCTAGATACTAAAATATTTTTAGACGCTTCGTACGATATTGTCCAGGAAAACAACAACATTTCGCTTCATTCAGATCTTAAGAATTAGATGTTTAAAAAACAAAATTGAATTACAGGTGTTAAGGTCAAATGTCTTAAAATAAATAGGTCATATCAACAAAACGATTCTAGAACTTCTCGATTTGCTAACTCAAAAATTCCGTACACTCTCGCATTAGGTTGATTGTTGTTCTTTTCTAAAATAAATGTTTTGGCAACTGTTGTTTAAAGCGTAGGCAACATTTCTTTTGTCGTTTATTACATTTATTTCAAAATACCAATAAAAGTGTCTTCAGAATGTTGTAACCTTAGGTAATAAATGTATGATGTTATAATATCAAAGGTATAGAGGCAAAACAAATGTTTATTATAATTTTTATTCCAAATTAGGCAAATAAAGCGAAGCAGCGAAATGTGCATCTCTTACCCAATTAGATACAGCCTCATTTTCAGGCCTAAATGAGCTGTTCGAATGTGTTCGAGATAGGATCATTGCCTCAATCAAAAATCACCGCACTTTGGCAATACCTGCGTCTGACTGATGAAATTCGCGAAAATATGCCCCACTCGAAGCGTGGGTTCCGAAACTATGAATATTTTGCCATCATACATGTTTTTCAGCACTTTCAGTTCGATCACGTAAACATCTAAAAGTTGTATTCATAACTATAACATTAACCTTGAAACATGATAAATGTTAGTGCTGCAACATCATGTAGTAATATAGCCATTCAAGCTGTTATTTCCATCTGTCTATGTCTACATCCTTGCACCTATAAAACTACGTATTTTTGCTATGACTATTTTTTAATATAATCTATTTGAATTTACTTGAAAAATACAAACTATTAAGAAATCAGAAAGCTCTGAAAACTATAAGGTCTATAAATCAAGCATAAGTGGGTTTTCCCACATAGATGTAGCTTCCAAAAACCTCCATGAGTGCTGAATTCAAATCGAACTACCTACCATCCATAACAACTAGTAAATCAAAAAAGAAAAAACATTGCACCAACCAACGTTTTAAACTATTAACTGCACGTACGTAATCTAAAAGGCCATAAATACACTGCAATGAATCACCAAACACTAAAAGAGTACAAACATAAACTCAATGCATTCAAACTTATTTAATTTCAATACTGAAATATAACTTCTAAGAAATCATTTCACTAAATTCGTTATGCTTAGAATTACTGGCTGCATCTTATTAAACCTACTTTTCAGTTTCTTATAACAACGAAGATTTTCCAAAATCCCAAACTTAATATATCAAGCACAAATTGGCTTATTTAATATCGCGTAGCCTATTTTTGAACTTTCAAGGTTAGCAAGACTATATCCTCACTATAACAAAACTGTTTACGCTTTTTAAGAAGCCTTTATGTTTCCTGCTCCAAACAAATAAATAACTCGGCTGCTTGTAAACAGCTTACGTCTAGCTCTAGATAAACCAATCACCAAATTTATTAAACTTTTCTGTGCCACATTGATGAAATTGGCTGAATCTTGCTAAATCGACTTCGTTGGCTACAAAAATGACACAATAAAAGCGTAATACACCTCATTTTGCTTGCAACAGTTGGAATCGTTTCCGACGTAAATTGTGGCCTCGTGTAAGTTGATGAGCGATTTGTGAGATGGTAGTTGCATTCATAGCATTCTGAAATACTAGGAGTAAAATGCTAGAAGGTAAATCTGTTGATCACTCGAGTTTGTGACAATAATATTTTGTTAACTTAAAGTTAAACACGTGAGAATGACGACATAAACCAACGTCATGGGCGCATTCAGCGAACAACAGTGCTGCACCGCCACAGTTTACAAACTCGCTGGACAATTCGTCAAATCACTAAAGCATGCATCTCATTGGTTGGCCTCATAATCACCTACTGCAGAACGCTGTCATTTTGTCTAATTTTTTGCTGTACAACGCCATCTATATTTATTGTCGCGTCCCAATTGATCAAACATATTTATTATTCGCTGCAAAAGAGCGCTTTAGGACAAATATAAACAGAAAACGTCTTGGTTATGAATTTTTGGTATTTCTTCAACTAACCTTTTTGCAGTCATGCCTAATGAATACCGAACTGTGACCAAAGTTAACTCTTTAGAGTTAGTTTCGTATGTACTTTTATTTGAGGTTAGCTATCAGACTGAAGCTGCTTTAAGCTTCGTGTTTAGACGATCGATGCAGTCTAATCAACATAAAGCGCATAAATGCAGCGTTTTATAGCTTTTTTTCCCTGAATGCGTGCAGTCAACATAGGTGCGACTAAATTAGGGATAGCCTGCTGATTTTGAACGGTTTTGCGCATCTGCAGAATTTTCCAGGTAAAGATACCTTTTTAGCATTTAGTTTAAATTGAGTCATGAGCAGTAAAGACTTTGTACACCCAAAGGATAGCATTGGCTTTTATTAATGCTTAACTCATATACAGTGAGATCCAAATTGAGTGAGGTTGGTATGAATTTCGCGCCTTAGGTTTTAGTGTATTTCACGTTCTTACTATTGAAATGTGTGTGTCAAATTACAGCGTCGACTCGTCACTTGCTCGTTTACATCGTTGTGCTTTTCCACGTTGTTCTGGGGTTTCATTGAATTGTTGCTTTATTTTGCTTGTTTTTTTTATTTTACAAAATAGTTCTTTTCAGAACTGCAGTTTGTTAGACAATTTTATTATCAAGTAAGTTTATTATTTAAAATAATGAAGTTTATAAGCTAGATTATTTTTGAGACGCCACTGTAAAATAAAAGCCAGATAAAAATGTCTAAAAAGTATTGATGTTGCCAACGCGACAATAATTTAATGTGACGGTAAATTCAAACTGTCTTCAGTCATTTTGGATCGCCCTGTATATCTGTCTCAATTTCGTTGCTTCGCTTTAATCTTACAAAGTTTATGCAATATAAAAATTGCCTTTATTAGTACACAGATTTACAATTATTTACCTCAGACCTAATAAATATAGTATGGTAAAGAAGAAGTAACCAACTTTATATATATTAAGCATCTGCGTCCAACCGCTCAAAGTCGGGACCATTCATAATATGTTCATAATCTTAACCGCCTGTCAACATTAACAAGATAATAAAGCATTTGCCAAATAAATCTGATAAAAACCACCAGTTTTACCGCGCGCCGAATTCAAACAGACGGCATCGGCAGTCTTCTCGCTGCTATAATTACTGGAGAAAAATAATTTGTTTGAAAAACGCATATTTATTTAGCAAAATCCTAATTGCGACACAAGAAATTTCACATATAGCGTATCTATGCAACTTCTTAAATAGTATTTTTTTTAGTCTTTCCCAACTATTTAGCTCAGAATTAGATCTTTTATTTGTTACCAAGAAGATTTGAACGTTTTATGGTTTTTGAGATATTCCAATAATTGCTTGTAGCTAACGAAGTGGTTACCTAATGATTAATCATTAACAGTCAGCTGTTAATTATGTTTCAGAATTATCATGAATTTCGATAAGAAAGGTAAATTAAGTTAGAAAAATTAAATCGAAGGTAAAGAATTTATTAGAAGAGCTATGGCGAGTTTAGAGATATTCAACATGAATTGCTTTTGCACTAACTCCCCCAAGGTCTTCTCTTATAATATTAAAAAAACCTAGATATTAAAAATGGAACGTATTTAAAATTTTTAGTGTCACCTTTGCACTAACCGAGGTCGATTGGAAAAAGCCAAATCACCATCCGTGCGACAGACAAAATGCTTTAATTTTAGGATAAGACTAGAGTTCCTGAATGAAAATTTTAACTGTATTATTTTAGAGTTAGGACACGGATGTCAAAATTGGAGAGCTTGTCTGGTTATACAACCCACAAAGACGTCGTGGCTATTCTCCAAAGTTACAGCGAAATTGGGAGGGCCCATACCAGGTGAAGAAACGAATAAATGACTTGATTTATCGCATCCAGAAATTGCCAAGAGGGAAACTAAATGTGGTACACTCCAATCGTCTGGCGCACTATGAGGGAAACAATAACGTAGTCCCGGATCGAGAAGATGACGCTGAGGTGGCTGTCAATACCGTAAGGCCTGAAGATGATCAGCCAACCTTTGCAGAATTTATGGCTGCGTTTTCCGGAACTAGAAAAGCCCGATTCGGAGTCACGACCGAGATGCAACAAGACCTCTTCCGGGTCCCTGGTGATTATTCCATTGCCCACTGTGTCTCCGAGGATCTCCGGATGTCCAGGGGGATCGCAGTAGTGGTTAGAAATAAATTTGGACGGCTGGATAAACTTCGAGATCAGAATCCCTCTGTTGGCAAAGCCTTACACTTGCCTGATCATGACCGCTCCATTTACTACTTGGTAACCAAGCAGTTTTACTACCAGATGCCGAGTTACGCCGACTTGTGGAAGGCATTATGGGATTTGAGGACCGAGTTGCTTGCCAGGGGTATTAACAAATTGGCAGTTCCCAAACTCGGCTGTGGGCGGGACCAGTTGGATTGGAGAATCGTTCGAAACCTGCTGGAAGTTATTTTTAGAGATACGGATGTGAAGATCTTAGTCTGTAGCTTGGATCCCCAGCCCGCATCAAGGTCAACAAAGAGTGCAGACTGTTATTTCTACCGTAATGGAACATGTACTCGAGGTGAAGACTGTCGATACCGTCACGACCCTTTCTACAGAAACCAGAGAATAAAACCTGTTCTGGGACAGAACAGACTTGAAGAGGGGGGCAGTGTAACGAATAGTCAACCCACATATGACGTCATCAAACATTCTAGATGTATGAGTCTTCAACTGTATGACTCATCAATAACAGCTGCGTGTATGACTCATCAACACGCCTCATCGACGTCATTTATCAACAGCTGCATGCATGACTCATCAACACGTCATTGAACATTCTAGATGTATGAGTCATCGTATGAAAGATATAAATTAAGATCGCGAGTAGAAGGGGGCAGTTAATGTTTGACCGGCATAGTGAAATGTACTCTGAATAATTAGTGAATAATTGTTGTAATACATAAATAGTTTTTATATAAATAGTCCTCAAATAAATTTGTAAATACCTAGCATTTAAATAGTTGTTAAATAGTTTATAGTTATAGTGTTTTTAATTAAGTGTATGTAAATTAATATTTCTCTTATAAATAGACGATTTAAACAGCATTTTGGTTATTATTTTAAAAAGAACGTTACACTATTATAATTTCATTTATCTTGTCTGTATGATTTATTTTGGTAATAATCTTTTACTGTTTATTATTTGTGTTCTGTTGAATAAATTACTTTCTGTTTCTTTTGTATTCTGTATCTTTTATTTATTTATTGCTCGTGCTGAGTTCGAATGGTGGCTGTTATCTTAAAGCAGATGTTTACCGGACCCAAGCATTCAGTAAGTTTCAAGTTTATGTTTTGTGTTATATATTTTAATACAACTGGACTTTTTAACACCGCAAGCTAACCGGTTAGGAAGTTCCCGTTATAAACAGCAGGCGCGGCTCGCCGGGTGAGGCAGCAGGTGAGGCTGAGCCTCGCCTAAACGAAACCAAATAATTACTAAATAAAATCTAAATATTTTACCGTCAATTATTTTTTTTATTACTAGGTTAATAAATTTATTTTATCAATACTTTCTAGATTAGAAATATTGAATTTATTATAAATAAGCTTATTTTATAATAAAATGTATGTATATGCGCATACCCAACGCAACGCGATAAACAGAATGGATGAGGCTCAAAGTTTCAAGCATCAGTCCATGCATCGGTATGCATTCGCTATCTCGTTACAGCGCAGCGGCATGGTTATCGATTGTATACTGTTCCTATAGGCAGCATTGAGGCTGAGATTTCACAGCTTCATGAATCAATGAAAGATCGAGATTCGTATATGTTATTTTACCGTCGCGACCTCCGTCCGAATACTACCGAAGACGATTTCTTTCATGTTTTGTTTTAATTTTCAAAACAGTATTTTAACGTGATTAACTAAGGTATTCACGGAAACATTTAGGTATATTAGTGAAAAAAGTCGGGGATTTTAATTAAATTTAAATTTTTGTTTTAGATGCAATCCACAATATAATCGCTTGATGTGTTTACTAAAAACATCATTTTTAAGGCGTAATGAAATAGAACAGCAACACATTTTAGAGCAACGTCCGACGCCAAAAATCGATGTTTTATGTCTGCTGACAAATTACAAAATCGGAATTTTCATAATTTTTAGTATGCAATGCATACGTGGCTCTGTGGCAGTAATTACTGAGAACACTGTTAAACATGTATGGTTAAAACATTACAGGTTATCATGATTAAAAACATTTTCCAGAGGCGTAAAAATATAACGATTCAAAAAACGTATTAAAAGTTTTCTAGGTCTTAAGCGTATTTGAGCGTAATGCTTCTACAGTTATAGAAGCTTTGCAAGAACACGCATATTTAAATACAGTTTTATACCTACAATGAGAATGTAAAAAAATCGACAACTTATGTGTTATTTAATAGGGCCTTTCGTAGCAACGAGTGCGCATGCTCAGTTGTTGAAACTGCATAGTTACCTAAACGGTTCATAGAGCGCGTTTGAGTCAAAAAAATGATCTGGTAACATTGTCCAGCAGGACATCGTCAACTGTCATTTGAAGCAAACACAACAACAAAAAGATGGCTACTTCCTTGCCTTTTTATAGTGTTACTTTAAATGAAAATGACGTGCCTGGTGCTTCATTGGGAAATAAGAGACCATCAGAACTGACAAAATTGCAGCTTCAACGGTTTTTAAAGTGTAGAAATGTTTGTACAAGGGGAAATAAAAACGAACTGATTGTGAGGTTAGTATAAAATTGTTGCTTCTTATTAAACATTACTAATGCACATTTTTCTTATGTAACTACCGAGAATCGCGAATTACTAATGCATGTGCAAGAGCAAGTACAATATTATTTTTATTATTTTCACCGTTTTCATCATTTAACCTAATACGTTTGACAGTTGTCAGTTAATCGCAATCGCTAATGTTGCCACATTTCTGCAAACATTCATAAAATTCACTTTCGCGCGGCGCATGCGCCACTAATATTTCTGTAACGAAAGGCCCTATTGACGTTACAATTTTATTAGGCAGTGAGAAATTACCATTTCGGGGCTATCATGAATCGACTACTTTAGATAATCGTGGCAATTTTAAATAAATATTTGAGTGCTTGATTAAGCGCAATGTAGAAATTAGCGAACATGCCGAAGAAGTTAAAAACATTTTTACTGGTCAATCAAAAACTATTCAAAATCAATTAATTTCTTGTTGTGAGAATTATTTACGAGAATCTATTGACAGTGAAATTATTTTGTAATCATTGCTGATGATACAACAGACATTAGTGAAAAATTACAATTACTGTCCGGTTTGTAAATAATGGAAATTTAAAAGAACGAATTTTAGGGTTTTTTGACGTAGGTACTGATGGAACTGCAAATGCATTATTTGGTCTAATAGCTAACGTTTTATAACCCTTTAATTTTAAACAAAAATTAGTTGCTCAATGTTACGATGATGCTAGCGTTATGACCGGAGAGTTAAACTGCCTGAAATTGGATCTGGTGCACCTTTAGCATTATTTACACATTGCACCGCCCACTGATTAAATTGGGTTTTGCAGCAGGAGTTTTTTTCGAGTCTCACCTTCCTAGGACGTCACGAGCCGCCACTGATACAGTGTCAATTATTCTAGCCAGAAAAACATTTTCCGTGCTTTCGTAAAAAAAGATTGGATTTGGACGATCAATATAGTGAATTCAATTTTAATTGAAAAACGACTCAAAGTATCAAACCCTCAACGCAAACCGACACTATTTGCTGTGACGAAATTGCAGTTTTAAAGATGAAGTTGGTCAAGACAACACATTAATAAAATTCTTTTATGTTTTGTTTATCAGCCGTAGGTTTTTATTAAGAAAATGACAGCAATGTTCTAAATAACATTTTGCCAAATATTTGGGAGTTCTGGCAGAGACTTGCCAGTAAAATTAGTATTTTCACTGTTTTATTATAAATAAAAATACGTTAACAATCAGGTAATGCTATTTAATATTATTTACTAGGATTTATTCAACATATTACATCTAATCTTATAAAGACGTCATTAACAAGAAAAAAAATGGTTAAGAGCGCGCTTCATTACGTGCAGAAAGTGTCGTTTCGGACCAATTTTCGTTAGAGTTCACACACCTTCAGGAATGAGATGAAGATTTGCTCGAGGTCTTAAATTGTAGATAAAGGATAAACCTAGGGCTTGCCATATTTTTCAAGGGTGTATAGACGTTCGTTCGTAATTATAAGCCATTCGGTCTTTGCATTACAATTTTGTATTTTTATTATTTTTTAACTCCTTTAATAGGGTTTCTAGAAAAAATAATGTATGAAATACGTGTTAAAAGTGAAATTATTTTGTTCGAAGAGATGACTAACTCTGCTGGCGCGTCATGGGCAACATTCACTTTTGACGCTTTTCTATCATCATGATTTCAAAATAGTCAGTTAGGGGGTGTAAAAATGTTAAAAAACAAAATTTTCCTTATGTTGGGATATCTTGTTCAAAGTAGATATGTGAACGTAAAATGTCGTTAGAAACATTTTTTCTTAATAAAATATTTTCCATATTTTAACAAATAAGGTCATTTTTTGTTGATATAAAAATGTCACCTTTGACATGGCGTATTTTATATTATTGGAAGCAGAGGTTGTTGCCATGCATAGTTGTTTCCAATCAGAATATTAAAGAATTCTCATGTGGAATGTGGATCCAACTTTACGACACACACTGTAAACTAAAATATAAATTTTTAGCTTCTTTTTGATAGGAATAGGGATCCCACCAATCGCTACGTTAATATTGTCAGTTAAGATGTATTAGTCTTTATTCGCAAAGAAGATAACAACTGATTTTTGAGGATTGATAATTAAAGAGTGCTGTTGTGACACCATATCTAGAGCATTGAGATCGACGTTAATATCACGTATAGCATTTCGATGTAGTTACTTTTACGATACGATTACGAATTACTTAGACAAAAGGAATATAGAAATTAAGAATCGTCAGCGAACATTTTCAACTTACGTTTTAACATATGTATGTGTGAAAAGTGGAAGTATAAATTATAAAGAGAACAGGTCCCAATATAAAACCATGAGGTACTCCTCTTACTACTGGTGAAAAGCTAGAAATTCCATTGTTTATTGCTTGCATTGCATTGTTATACACTGTGCACGATTGGCTAATTGTTTATTGCATATAATGTTAAATACAATAACGCAATAAAATACTATTAAAATCTTCACTAAAATATTTAATTATAAATTATAACTGTCGTTTCGCTAGTACAGTAGCTTCTTCAGATAAAGACTGGTTATAATTAAAACTAAAACCAGTCTTTATCTGAAAAAGCTACCGTGTAGCGAAAGGACAGTTATAATTTTTAAATAAATATTTTAGTGAAGATTAATAGTATTTTATGGTGTTATTGTGTTTAATATGGATCTTCATCAAGCACAGGCCGAATCAATGCAATTGATATTATGTTACTTTTTTTGCATGTCGCAAAGGTTTAAAATAATCTTTTCTTGCTCCTGAACATGAGTCGCCACCTAAAAGTTTAAACTACCAAGGTATTTTATGTTATTCACTTCTCCAAGAAATTAACGCACCACCAAAAAATAACCAAAAATTTGAAGTTAATTTGTGTCTAGACCATGTGTCCGATTTCAATGATTCTTTTTTTGTATGATACGTTTTTTATTCAAAAACATCAATGTACAATTGTTTTGTCAAAGAAATTATTTTTTTATGAATACAGTGTGTACCAATTGCGACGTGTTTTTTTTATATAATTTATAACACCCTGTAACGTTTAACAGTTACACCAGCAAGTTAGAAATCATATCTTACACTAGCCTTATCGTTTCTTAACATTTTCGTTTTTTGATTCACTTTATTATCCTATTAGTACCGGCAAACATAATTTTATCGCATAACAGGATTTACGTAAAGTTAATATCAACATGTCCATTGTCCATTCTTTTATTAGATATTTTATATAACATATTATGCATCCATATATGCCAAGGGATGCTGCGTAATCGTATACATTTAAAATACATAGGTACTGTTTTAGAAGTTTGAAACCCCACTTCCAACGTTTTAAGGTATCATAAATTCGAAATTTATAATTCCAATACTGTGTAATTTCAAAGATAAAGAGCTTTACAGCCCAGAGATGCGGCTTTGAAGTCTCAAACAGAAATCTTTCAGAGGTTTACAATTACAAGTTCAGAATTACAACAGTTTTTAAAGCATTGATTATTTATAGAACTTCGTCTATGTTTTAAAATCTCAAAAATTATAAATTTCAGAGATATAATATTCGAAAACTTTAAAAATTGCAGAATGTTACAGTAAATACCAATTCCGTTGGCAGAAGATTCTTGAAACGAAACGTCATCTGTCACGTAGTGAAAGGTATTCCTAGAATGCTACATTCGGGTGTTTTAAAGTCCAAAAATGAAGATTAAATCTAAAACCGATATAGTTTTAAAATGTAGTTTAAGAAGTTTAAATTGTAAAGTCTCAATCTTAAGGTTCTAAAATTCGAAATTTCAGAAATTTAAAATTCAAGTCACAGATGTCACGTTTTAGCTTTCAACTCTAGAGTCACTGCATCTAGTCACCTAGGCCAGGTGGTCGAGTAACGCAAATCGCCGCCATATTGGGGCAGAGAAGGGTGATTTTTAATAATGGGCAAATTAAAACCACGTTTTACGTGTTTGACATATTAGAGGTTTGATCTTTCAGAATAAGAAAAGCCTTTTAAAGTAAACGTGGATTTGATTAAATTCACTATAGAACAAATAATGAACAATTTCGTGCTTCGTTTGCCCCAATATGGCGGCGGTTTGCGGTACTCTGGCCGACAAACTGGCCTAGGTAACTAGATGCAGTGACTCTATTCAACTCATATCCGTAGTTTACATTGATATGTTCTGGGCGTCATTATATTGGAAACATCCAAACATTCCATTATTGTTTAAAATGAAAACTTGGAAACTAAAACTTTGAAAATTTAGATTATCGATTTAGATTAGAAACTTGGAAATTAAACTTTGAATGTCTCAGTTCTTGATATGTAATCTTTGAATGATTGAAACTAAAATATTGATCTTTAGAATTTTAGAGATAATGAAATTTCAATTCTTTGAAACTTGGTTAGTCGATATACAAATTCTGAGGTAAATAAATAATTCTGAATAAAATGTGTATTCTATTGTGAAATCATGCGGTGTTTTGTAATCTGGTGTACCGTGTACAATTTCTTCCTTGAGATTTGTCTCTTGATTTTATCAGGTGGAAGAGGCTGTACATACGTTTTATAACATCTGCTTATTTTATTAAGTTATTTATCTTGCAATGAAAGACTTTTCGGCAAATGCGTCTACATAAACTCCCCACAACAGAAATATGTTTTCAAAATTTCAAAGTGTGTCAACTTTGTATCAATTTTCGAATTTGCCAAAGCTGCAGTTTTTCAAATAGATTTTTCCGAAAAATGGCAAATCGAACACTACAAACGATGCTTTGGAAATCATGAAAAGTATAAATACATTGTTTTAGTGATTAGTCATTAGGAGGGAGAGATTTGCAAGTAAAAAACATCTCCCCTGTTCCATTGAAAACACATATGATATTATGATTTTCCCAATTAAGGCAAATAATTTGTTGATCTGTTCCTTGTAGGTTTTTGTCATTTTCCTGTTCGTTACAAGGCATCGTAGCAACGTTATTCAATTCTAAGTTCTTACATTTTCTACATATATTATTACATTTGTTTCTTCCACCAAGTTATACACATTTCTGTTGTTTCTTATTCACCACTTGTTATTTCCCGCTGTTCACCTTCTTGTACATATTTATATGATGGGCTAATACTGACATTTACGTCTACTGAATGACTTTGTAATTTTTAGAGTAACTCATCAAGATCATCTTCAGTTCCTAGGAATTTAATCATTTCATTGAAATGATTTGTAGAGGATAGTCTAATTTTTAGGTCTGTACCAAATTTTGCCTTGTACCAATCCAATGTAATAATCCTATGGAAGGAACAGTTTCACTGAAACTGTTAGAAATAACAGTCAACTGACCAATTTGTGTAATTATTGTCCTGCAGTCAGGTTGGCAACATATTTTTGACATCCTGATTGCTTCTTGCTATAATACTGCCTTGTGATTAAGGATGTCGCGGTTGGCCATGAATAATTTCCAACTCAGGCCATAGTTTTACTAATTCGACAATTATATAGTTTGAAAATTCGCGGTCATTGTCGCTTTTGTAATATGGCTGGAGATCCAAATTCAAGGAAGATTTTCAAAAGCTTCTAAGTTACTTTAACAGCTTTCTTTGATTTCAAAGGACGTAGGCAAATAAATTCTGTGGGATGGTCCTAATAATTTAGTAACAATTTGTATTCTTCATCCTGGCATGATTGCTAATCGATCAAATCAACTTGGCCGCGAGAACAAAATTGTTTTAAAACTATAGGTTTAGTAACCAAATTTGTGTTTCGATTTTACCATTTCTTTTCTTAAGACAAATTCACACGATTATAGAAATATCCGAAAACAGGTCGTGGAATCTGATCTGATTTTAAAGCAAAAATCATTTTATCTCTAGCACCATGGCCCAGTGAAATATGTGCCGAATACAATATTTCAAATAAGTCTTCTTATGGTGTCACATAGATAATATTACCATGTTTTCAGCGAAATAACGCATTACACCAAAAGCCTACGACATACAAATATGTTTAATAAATATTTTCTCTTAATTGTTTGATTTTCTTGTTTAGAAAAATAAATACGTATGTATTCCTTAGACCACCCTGTATAGTAACCTCTAACTGTGTCTTTTAACAAAAGTAACTCTTGCATTCTATGCTTTTTTTAATTGAAACTCCCATATACTGAAAAATTGATTTCCACTAGAAATCTTTTATTTTAATAATAGCTAGAGGTATGTATTTTAAATATGCTATTATAACTTAATAGTTGATAAGCATAATAGCAATAACCTTGACAGCCATAGGTGGAATTAAACGTAAACCCTTTAATAATATGAAACTAAATTAACATTATTAATTTATTTCGTAATTCTTAATAATATAATAATAAATACTTTTAATTTAAGGAAAGAGATTTCAGTAGACATTCAATAATGTCTTTCATTTTGATAAACAGAAAAATGAACAATTATAACTGTCGCTTATAAAAATGAACCTAATATGTTTAGTGTCGTTTATAACACAGTAATTTACGAGCGGCCTGGTCGGAATATTTGGGAATTCCAATGTTGAATTAGTCATATCTTCTGTCTGAAAGGAAAGAACCCAGTGTAAGATGGGTTATCTAATTAATTTTCTTTTAAGGCGCAATGGAATTTGTAGTTTCGCGTTATCAAGCGCGCTCTTAATAATAATTATTATTGATCTTTTTTTTTTCTTGTTAGTGGCGTCATTATAAAATAATGATTATAATCAAACGATTATAATCATTATTTTATAGCGCTGCCTATAAAAACATATTTTCTTTTTTCCTGCGATTCATGAAACTGTGGTTAGGGGGTTTCATTCTCACTAATTTAGGCATAGGATTGGAAAATTAGAAGCTTCAGTTAACCTAAATCTCAGTTTTATATTTCAGAATTTCTAAAGTAAAATCTATAAATATAAAATTAATATAAATTTATAACCCCAGTCCGATTCAATCTTATTAAAATAAACTGCCAGATCACTCTAATTTTAGAATGTACTAGTCATTTCCTTTACGATATTGGTATCTCGTTGACGTCCTAATTTTTTATCTTCTTGAACTAACGGTTATAAGTTATAACGCTTATAACATTGTAAAAGAAAATAAACCGAAGAGGTCAAAATTCACTTTCAACTAGAACTTTATTCTTTTATCTTTTCAATTAGAAACCATTCTAAGGAAAAACACTTTAACAGAGGAAAATTTCAGAATAATATGGCTTATTTTCATGACCTACACAACATTTGATTCACCCAAGTTCTGTGTAACAATTAATTTGCGTTTTTGGATGAAATCCAATTGCAGTAGGTGGATTAAATATCGAAAGTCAACAAAAGTTTTTAAGTGTAAATACCGGTTAAATTGCAAATAATGGTAATGTAATAGTCGCATTTACAAAACAATTTTAATCGGTTGCAACCAGATTTTCAAACCACTTTGTTTATTATTGCAAAGAGAGGTGGAGATTTATAAGAATTTTTATTTTTGTACACTGTTTACTTGCTGAAGCGTGACTCAGGATTTCAGTCATCGCTAGTAAAAATGAAAATTAATTTCAGAAAATCAGTACATTCTATTTTATGTTTCGTTTTACATTATCGAATATGAATCAACTAATTAATACGAGTGGTTAATCTGCTAAATTATAGGAAAATTGAGATAAACCACCTGAAAGTGTTCTAAGTAAATCTAATTTAAAGTTTTTAGTTTTTTGGCAGAAAACACCGATTGTTATTGTTATTGTTATATTATACGTCATTACAACGATTGTTAAGAACGAGGTAGGTCATAGCATATTATGTTGTTGAGTAGAGGATCACAACATACGTACAACTTTATTTACTCTAATAATGGATTGATCACAACACTATATTTAACGGTGTCTCCTAACCACACATTGTGTTTGACTAATTGCCAATACGTATTTCGGTAACGATGTTACCTTTTACTCGGCAAAAAAACTGTCTAAATTCTAAAAGTTGTTACAACCCTCTCTTGGGTGAATTTATAAAAGGGCAATCAAAAACCATGCAAAGCAATTTTGAACACAAACATACAACTAAGGGTAAATATATATTTTTTATACATGAAGTAAAGAGAAAAAGAAAAAAGAAAGCTTGATAAATATTTTTATTACTAACATATGCTGCAAACTGAGGGTGGCTTGACTTAAAGCAGTTGGTTGGTTTCAATTAAATAACAATTTAACAACGAATTAAGTTTTATAAACGAATTAGCCTAATTATATAATGGTTACTCTTCTAAAACCATCCACAAATTATTACAGAAAATCAAATACAAGCATAGCATTCGAAGCGCAGTACATTATTACCAATAGAAAATGAGCCAAAGAAGTTGATTAAACTACCTTTTCACCCAAACAAATGAAATCGGAAATATACCAAATTGAATGTAATGATCGTAATAAGAGTTACGTTGGAAAGACAAAAAGATCAATTTTGACTCGATTTAAGGAACATATAACGGGTTTTAAATACACTCGTGTAGAAAAATCAAGTGTCGCTAAACACAGCGCACGCGATAGCGTAGATAAATTGAAATTATCAAAAAGTGTTCATTCAGCCAGAGAACTTAGTGTAGATGAAAGTATTTTTATTAAAAAGAACAAGAATTTATTAAATAAAGTGTCGGGAAATATAGACAATCTATACTATTAACGCTGATATAAAACCCGAGGAAAGTTAACAAAATCAGTTTAAAAATATAATAAATTTTGCTGGGTGGGATATATTTTCATCTATAAGAAAATGAATTACTCTTAACATTTCATTTCCAAAATACAATTTTTAAACTGCTTTAAGTAAAGCTACTCTCGGTTTGCAAATGTGTTAGTAATAAAAATATTTGGCAAGCTTTCTTTTTTCTTTTTCTCTATCCTTCATATATAAAAATATATATGTAATTATCCTTACTTGCATATTTTTGTTAAAAATTGTTTGGCATGGTTTTTCATTGGTCCTTTAAGAATTCACCCAAGAAGATTATAACAACTTTTAGAATTCAGACGGTTTTATGACAAAAAAAGGGTAGCATCGTTACCGAAATACGTATTGGCAATTAGTCAAATACAATGTGTGGTTAGGAGACACTGTTATAGTGTTTATTTACTCTATTAATTATATGTAAAATGAAAGACAAATTAAATGAGACTCGTAGGATTGTTGGGTTGCCTAAATATATCAGGACCGAACTTAAACTTAAACTGAACTATTTTTAATGCAATTTATTTTCAAATTCGTCGGTTTTATTTGAATTATAATACCTATACGAGTCTTATTTAATTTGTCTTTCAGTGTAAATTATGAATTAATGTATAAACTCTGATCAACTAGTTGATAATCTAAAACCTAATACGATACTACTAACCATTCCGTATAAATTCTTTAAAAAATTCTTCTTAGATCTTCGATTTAATTAGAATATATTTAATAAACTATTTGATATATACATATTTACTACCGTATAAAGGCTTCAAGGATATTTTCTTTTTATTAATTCAAATTTATGTTAGAAATTCTATTATTTTCGATATACTTTGAAACTTTATACAACAAAAGTCTAAGCTCACCCTTTTTCTTTCAGTGCACTTTCAGTGCACTTGCGTTTTAAAATAAATCTAAAATAAATCGTAGATCTTTTAAGAGTATTCTATCTTTAAAATTAATATTGAATTTGCAGATTTGCAGATCAAATTATCTTTGGTCTATGGTTATATTTTTTAGTACAAATAGCGACCCTATAATGAAATTCATCTATAGAATTTACTTCACTACTTTAAAAAAGCAAAGAAGATAATGGGAAATGGGTAAAAAAATTAGTTTTCTATAAAATAATTATTATTTTATTATCTTACTGCCTTTTCAAATAAACTTCAAAGGAAATCATATATTAGAATAAAACATAACTATTCTTACTTACTTGGTTTACAAGAGGGACATCCAAATTGCCTGGATTGGGTTTTCGGGGTGCTCTTATATCAGGTAGTTCTTGGTAGAAGCCCTCCTGCATAACCTCAAAAGGTGCACCATAAGCAGGTGTCAAAGCTGATCCAGCAGGGCTGAACTGAGATGATGTAGATCCAAGTCCTCCTCTTGGTGATAAATGAGGGGATACAGACAAGGGACTGCTATAATTGCGAGAGCTGCTACGTGATGATCCTGTACTAGTATTGTGTCGTGGATTGTGTTCCCTGGATAATAGGATTAAAAGATAATTAGCATGGGCACATACGAAAATCCTAGGAAAGAAACTATACAATATGGACTTATTATTTATTTATTAATCACTTTTCTAAGTTTATGCTTAATATCATTCTAATATATTCATTTCTGGCTTCAAGCACTAATACTCTACTGTTAACGATTAAAAGTACATTTAATTATACTTCCATTAATCTCATCTATACTCTATTTTTTTAATACCTACATTAAGTATACCTCTATTGCAAGTATTCTAAGTACCTATACTTTATTTTATAGTGTCGTCTACCGCCCGTACTACTTCATTGCCGGAAAGGGGATTTCAAATTCCTAGAACCGGCAGGTAGGGACCCTATTGTTTGGCGCGTTCATAGTGTAACAGTGGTATGTTAAAATACGTACGTATCAAGTACCAACGTGTATTAACTATAAGTTTAGAACAGCACGCCACTGAAAAGATTACATTATTCTGGGGATTACCTTTACGACGAATCTTCCGCCAACGGAATTGGTATTTGCTGTACTACACGTTAGCATACTTTTGTTAATATTCTACTCTTGTTTAAACATTATGTTATAATTGTGTCAGTGTCAGTCAAAAGTGCATATTATGTAATAGTTATTGACGTTACAAAAACAGAAAGTAAACTTTTGCCTTTGAGCGAGATATTTATGGGCGAGACACTATAGCCCAGTACGAAATTTCTAATACCACTTCCGTAGTAGTTGCACACAATACTTTAAATAGTGTAAAATTAGTAATTTTATATACTGACTTGTTTTTTTGCAGCCTAAGCAACGATATTTTAACATTGATGTTATGCGAAAAAAAATAATTGTTTAAAAAACGACATTTTATGAAAAAACATCTAGATATCTGCATACAATGCTTAAAACATTTAAAAGAATTCGACAATCTTTCGATAGGTTGTTGATGATTTTGACAAAACGTGAGGGTCAGATTCCTTACCAATAAATCAGCTTTGTGGTTTCAAAAGACAACCTAAACGAACTAGTATAACAAAATTATGTTTTTTGATTACATATAGTATTTTTATAATTCTACATATAAAAAGTTGATAATGGAAATTTTCAACTTTACAAAAATGATCTTGTTTATTGTTTCCAGCCTTATTTTGTGGAACTGCATAATCATGAAATAAATAAAGATTAATAAATACAGCATGTCTCAAAAATAACGGACAATACGTGAATACGAGATAGTTGATGATGTGTAGAGAAAGTTTTTCCCATAACTTTTTTTTCTAAAATATTTACTTTCAGAGTTATTTAAGGTTCAAGTTTTGAGTCCGGTCCTGCACGTTCTGCTCCACAATCTCCTGATGTCGCATAATGCTGAGGACTGTAGTTTGTTGAACTTTACAGCATTTGTCAATACAGCACAATTTTGTCAATGCCGCAAAATACCCAAATGAGTTGATCTTGAAAACACTCGTAAATAAGACACGATCCGTTTTGCCATGTTATGGTTTGTTTATTTTAAAATAAATTCAAGGTCTAATAACAGCTTAAAACATCTTACTTTAAAGAGAGCATCTGATATCATATTTCAATAAGTTAAAGGGAATTCTTTATGTGTGGCGGCGTTGAACGTAATTTAAAAAATGCGATGCTAATACATTTTACTAGAATCTGAAGCATTAATATTTAAAACTAATAGTAAACCTTTTCATTAAAACTGAAATAAAATTTTACAAAAATGATCTTGGGCTCGAAATTTCTCAATGAACGTAAGTCAATAATCAAAAACTCTCTTTGTTATAAACATCCCCTTTCGCAGACTTTCCTTATTTATAGCAATTCTTTCTTTCGTATTCTGTGCTTGTAAATAAAATTTTGGACTAAACATTCCGCAAAAATACACATAGTGAAATTTGATCTATGTAAAATAAACAAAACGCAATTTAAAAAAGGGATACATGTTAGCAAGGATCGAAGATAAGTTAGAAACTACGAACTCAGTCAACAACAATCCGATTTACTACTCTAATAACACACAACAATAATTAACAAGCGATCAACTCTGTAACGTTTCTCCTTTCTTGTGGTCATTCAACAGACTGGTTTCCCTGCGAGCATGGTCCAGGCGCCCGCAACCCATCGACGGATCTTCCGCCCGCGACTCTTGTACTCAATCACCTCCTGGCTTATCGGGATACCGCTAACATACACAACATAAATATATTTTTACGTTCTGTAATAACATTCGAAAATAAATAGAAGATAAATTAAACTTTTAAAAAGAACATTTTCATAATTAGGGCGCCGCCAGGTTGAATTTGCGGCCCGATTGTGGTTTACTCAAAAAACTACAAGGGTCGCAATTTATTAAATAAGAGCAATTTTTACCATTAATCTATTTTATTTAAAACGGAAAACACCTTCAAATAAACTCTTGATAATAAAAATTATTAGTTTGATGAACTATCATCAAACGTTTGGGACTTTTTTGCAACTATGCAGTTTATAACAAAAACGCTTATTACGGTGATATGTCATGGTGTTTATAAAGACGTAACCTTGACCAATATACGTGTTTTTAAATCGACTTCTCCGAATTTTTGCTTAACTCTACACATATCGCTTTACAATGTTTTGACTATCCCAATGCTGGATGACTTATTATTTATTATCAAATTGATGCAAAATATAACAGGACCGTATTAGCAAAAAGTATTGCAAACAATTTTTAACAAATTTACAAAAAAAATTTTTTGAAGGTAGAGTTTTTTTCTTTAGTTTTAGATTCTACCTCGGACGCTTTTTAACCCTCTGCGTTATTGTTCGTTATTTTTGAGACACCCTGTATATCTGCATACAATGCTTAAAGCATTTAAAAGAATTCGACAATCTTTCGATAGGTTGAAACTGTGAAAAAAAAATAAAAAAAATAAAAATTAATAAAACTGTGAAACTTTTAATAATCTTTATTTATTTCATTACAAAAATGAAACATGCCATGACCAACCTCACTTCTATGTGGATTTAAGGACAAAATCTGTATATTATGATTTTTACAACCTAAAATTGTCATTTGCCAGAGAACCAGAATAGATACAAAAAATACTAGCATATCAGAAATTAAGTCTTATATGAAACTTTTGACTAATTTTTTGATTTTTATTATATTTTATGAGTCTTTTATGTGTTTAATAAAAAATCTATCATGACATTGGTACAGTAGAAAAGAAACTTTAAAAAACAAAAATAATCCATCAATTTTGTTAATTTTTCATGTATTTTCTTCGTTTTTTCTTAAGCCACATATCAACAAATATCCTACTAGATTTTTTTATTGTAGATCCATTCAAGACGTGTATTCTCTTATGCTAATCACTTCTATGCCTATTCTAGTTCCGTGGCAAATTGTAATTAAAGACGAGCAAGATATTATTTCACGTATATAGGATAAGGATATCAAATATTGGGATAAAAACGGATGATGTGCATTATGTAACTTGTCATTGAAAGTCCCAGGTACCCACAAAATGGCGCTCCACCTCACTCTACAGTAGAAGTCAAAAGCATTCTTAATGAAAACTCTGATGCCCGATTTCACCAACGAGGTTCAAACGAGGGGTTAGCCAGCACTGACTCGCGATTTAATTCCGGATTCAATTCGTCCTCCGTTTCACCAAAATAATCCAGGTGTCAAACACGATGGATTAATGAATCCTGCACGGCGGTAGTGTAAGGGAATGATTTTGGTGCACGAAGGAAATTTCCACTAAATTCCCTAAATATCTAGTAACTTCTACGCGCTAACAGTTGCCAAACTTTAAACACCAAACACGTGTGAAGTATTTGTTTAGGTTATCTTGTTGTTGTTGTTGTTGTTGGATGTTAATCTAATTGCGGTTTTAGAATGCGGTTGGGAATCTGTACCTCATTTTAAATGCTATATCATCATACATATCCATTAGGTTGCTTCGGATTCTTAGTTGTCTTTCTCGTGGCAACATTTCAATTAAATTATTAATAAATTTGTTGTCGGAGGTTAAATCTGAAGACTTTCTTATTACTTGAAATATACCCATCATACATAACAAAAAGATAGCAGAAACAATCTAATGTACAATATATTCTAAACGAAAATAATAAATCTTCAAGAACTTGTACCCTTTTATTTTTTCATATTAATACAAATGATTTAATGAAATAAAAAACTGTTTCAAACGGCAACGGTTCGCATAATCAACATTAGGCGTTTTCAAATCAAACATTTATTAATAATAAAAACATTTTTATAATTACCTGTAATACAAACAGACGTAAGATTAAATAAGTGAAAGCATGGAGATTTAATAAGCTTTAACAATAATAAACAAATTAAGCTTCTTTTTAAGAGATTTTTAAAATTTTTTACTTATGTATTAATATAAAAAAATAAAAGGCTGAAGTCCTGGAAGATTTATTATTTTCGTTTAGAATATATTTTATTTCTACAACCTAATTACAAATAATCAGATGTATAATAATCCAAAGTACTATTTTATTTATTAAAGTGTCATAACCTTTCTTTTGTCTAAAGAGAGTGTTATTCAAATAATCCATCAAAATCCTAGAGTTGAACACTGATCTGAGTGTTAACACCAACTTCAGTTTGATCCACAATGGTGAAATGCAATGCAGGTGTTAACACTGGGATTAAACCTGGTGTCAGTGTCAATCCACGTTGGTGAAATTGGGCATGAGAGGTGTGTTGGAAAAAATGGGCTATTATTAAGTACAATTTTTTCCGTTTATTGAAATCATTAAATCTTATCTCCGCCGAATTCTTGCATCATTAACCAAAAAAGTAATACTCCTAACATAGAAAACCAACTTTGTATACATTAACCGGTTTTTTACTATCTATTGTAATTCTTGGGGTTGGAATTTTCCATTTGCCTACATTACTTGAACGTACCGCTTTTAATGGTTATGGGATTATAACGGATCTTTCTCTCTTTTCATTTCTTTTTGGAAGAATCTTGTTTTTTTAAGAAGCTGCTTAATCTAGGGACATTTGAGTTACGAAAAGGTAAACAGGTTGTCAGAACGTCAGTTTCAGTTGCCTTGTTGTGCATATTGACCGATAAATACCCGCTGCTTAATTGACTCAAAGACGCCGTGTACGAACGTGATTCTAATAAGCGGCGCATACTGTATTTACCTGCTGTTTTAAAGTTTTTAGGTTAAGTAGCTTGGTTGTTGCAAGTATGCATTCTACCCCGAACAGGCGTGGTTTGTTATAAAAGATGCACACTTCTGCATCTTTTATTTTACAATAAACTGTATTTTCATTTACGTTTGTATTTTTAATAAACAATTTTTAATAGCAAGTTTACTACAGTCTGTAGTTCATGTACGACCAGTTGTTGACAATATGCAGTCTACACTACAGAATCTTCAGCCTATGGTTAATAGTCTAGTTCAAAGAGTAAAAAAGTACACAATCTATAGGTGCTCTCTTGGACTCCTAGGACCGGCAAATCTCCTTAACGTTTTCCGCAGTTTTACCTTATCTGTAACACAAATTTGGGAACAAAAACGGGAGAGCGATTGTGGCTCGGTTAGTTGAGTGCGGGACTACCGACCAACGGACCCGGGTTCGAACCCCGGCCCATATATCATCAGATTTTTAAAAATCTCAATTCCCTCGGAAGGCAATGGCAAACCACCGAGGTATACTTTGCCCAGGAAATTTCCCTGAAATTAATAAAAAAAATCCAAGTACTATGTACTTGGGATGGTTCGGAGTCCACCTTAAGCTGTAGGTCCCCTATACTTGTGATCACTGAACACGCACTACACAAGTAGTATAGGAGGGAAATGCCAACGCTCTGCAACAGAGCACGGCACGTGGAAGAAGAAGAAGTAACACAAATGTGGGATTTGAGCTGTTCCATCTGTAAGTCGGCTGCAGCCGGAGGATGAGTCTGCGTAATAATATTAATCGCTCCCTCCCTCCCGCACAAGCTTTAGCTTATGGGGCCTGGTTACTGGTTAGCCAGGTAATGTGTTGTGCAAATATTATTATTATAGTTTGTAAGCTGTAGTCTAAGATCAGCAATATATAGTTCACAGTCTTAGGTTTACTCTTACAATTCTGACTAATTCAGTGCACTAGATCACGTAAAAAGATATCTAGTTTTAGGATCATCTGACACGCAAAACTTGAGGCAGACCTTACTTCAGTGCAGAAGATGAGACTACCAGGAATCTTTAAAATATATTGGGAGAAGACGAGTTTAACATCATAGTGGAGGTCTAATAGAATTAAGAAGGGCATTGTATAAAAGCAGTTCCACGTGAAGATAACAATACTGGAACTGATTATATTTCTATGTTGAAATGACTATTTTCCTATCTTTTCTTAGTCAATGTGCCCCCTCTAATCTACTGTCTGCGAATTTCCGTTTCGTTTTAAAAAAGAATAACATCTTGTTTGTAGATTTTAGTCTTCAAATATGTGTCAGAACAGTTAAAAATTAAAACATAAATCCAAAAAATTCTCTCGAAAGTATCAAAAGATTTAAATAAATTATTACCCTTACTTAAATAGACGACAGAAAAAATATACATTTAACTTTCTATAACGACTTCCTGATCTTTCATGAAGGAAGATTTGGCAAAAACACATCCTGTTAAAAATATCTTTTAAAAGCATTTAAAACCTTTTTTTATAATCCTGGTATATTATTGAAAGATAAAAGTGAATTTTTTCGGATAAAATTTAAAGAAAAAATATATGTCCATCCTAATATAATTAATAAAAAATAAAAGCAGATTTTCTGAGATTTATTATTTTAAAATAGAAATATATGATAGCAGATTGGTATAAACGTGTTGCTACCAGGAAATCAATAAAAGATCGTTTTTGATTTTATTAATAAGTGTTGAATACCAAATACAAAATGCGGTCACTAGTAAGAAATTTATAAATACATTTTATAACTGACGCTCTTAATAATCACCTTATTAAAATTATATCGAGGCTACTTCATAATTATATTTAAATGTTCCAATTAAAAAAATCAAATATTCAGTTTTAACAATTTTTGCTCACCTAAATAAAATAAAATAACTTGTACTACCTTTTGGCATTAACCGTTTCATATGTTTTTTCTGGCAAGCTTTTGTATTCAATAACATTTTAAAACTTGAACTTTAAAAAAATATTTCTGGTACCTATAGAATGAAAGATTATTATCGAAACAAGTGAAGGACGTTAATAACGTAATTCGGCCTCAGATTCTTCTTCCAAAATATTATGCAATATCCGTTTGCGGGTATACATAATAATTGGGCGCGATAGAAAAGTTATTCTCTAAAATAAATGCTTTGCAGAGACACTACAAACGCAAGTTAACTATAGGAATAAGGTGCTAAAATTCTGCACGAACAACTCAAAGTAACTCATACATTCTTTTTCTGTAAAAGAGACTATGGTATTTCTACCAAAAAAAATGAGATGCGTGGGCATGGGCTAAGATCTTTTTGATGTTGTCTAAATTGCAAACCTGGAGGTCAAGAAACTCTTGGCATTTACTTCTGTATTTAAAAATGAACACAAAAGTTCTTTGCTTTTGACAAGTTCTACTGACGCTTGCAATGCAAGCACCACAAATTTTCATGTTATATATTGAAGGTGAGTGTCTAGGTCGAATCTGATAATCTGTCAGTCAGCTGATCAACCTACAAAACCATCAGCTGTGTATTTGCGAAATTGCCAAGAAATAAAAACTTAACGAACTGTAACGTGTTTAATAGTTATTTATGTACCAAGGGTGGTAAGTGTATCATTGCCGTCAAGGGGTGTTTTGAACAGGGCTGCTACGCCCTAAGGTATGGATTGCCGCAAATGCACTTACGACATGAAGTGCATAGAACATTTCTGCTACTAACAAATTGTAATCCGTTTATAATAAGAAAGAATTAAAAAGGGACGAACAAACAAATGTTATGAGACACTATACACCTTGAAGCTAGGGATCTACGATGTATTTGCATAAGTAGCATAGAAAAATACTTTTAGAAAAAAACTATTTATGATTCACTACAAAAATATTTAATAGCTACAATTAGTACTTTGCACATAATATATTAGTAGAACCTGAATAATGAACTTTTCAAAAATATTGCCAAAGTGAGTCGACTGGAAAAGAACTTTGTTTTAATGAATATTTTAAATGTTTGAAAGTTTCTCCTAGTTGGTTAATTTAACTATCTAATACCAAAACTTCTAAACTAATAAATGTTTCCAGACAAAAAATAAAGAAGCATGAGTTAATTGGAATCTACAGCACTGTTTTCTAAGTTTATTTTTTAATACGTTCATTAAATGTGAAAGGTACTATTTATTTATTAGCCATGACCAGTAGATGGCAACACTGGCATTCTTGTGTATAGAACGACCTTGTTGCTGATCCTTAGTCAAAAATTTCAACTGTGTTTTGGTATTTGTTGCCAGGGTTCTATCCATTTGCATTTTAGCGTAAGACAACACAAAATAAACACAATCTTTCCAAGGAAAATATTTAAATTGAATTAGAAAAATACCTTTTTTAACATATTTATGATTTACTACTTTAAATGTTCTTTATGTGTTCAAAAGACAGGTTTTGGAACAGTTTCAATTCTTGCAACTTTCTTGGATTTACGAAAGCTGAAAATTCTGGATAAAGTAATGGCGAGAAAAAAACTAAATTCTTTCTGAAACTGAAGTTTGAAGCTTTTAGAACAACCTCTTCATATACGAACATTGCCCTCTCAGATTGCCAACTGGCTGGTCCATTTAAAAGCAAAGAAATTAATAATAAGATGGCAGTGCAAGTGGTTTGGTTGATATTGATTTATATTTCCGCATTAGAATTAAATACCCAATTCTAAGCAAATCTCGCTAAATTTTAATTATTTTATAGAGATTTGGTCTTTTGGGCCAGTTTCCGATTTTTATTAAAAATATCTGCTAGCATCGTAAGTCCCTAACACATTTTAAAACAAAAGCAATGTTATTCTTGGCTACCTCGATAAAATCATAAACTGGACATAAAAAACTTACCTTTGCACAACAACTCTCACATTATCTCCAGCATTTCTGAATAGATTTTGTGCATCCTGATGACGGATGTCCCTTGCATCATAATTTCCAACCTTGGTAATGATGTCACCCCTCTGCAGAACACCGTCCGATGGCGAACCGAATGCTACCTAGAAATAAAAAACAAAAACATTTAGAATTCCTTAAAAATCTTGATTGAAGTCCTTAAGTCCTTAAACTTACTTTGGTAATAATAAGGGGTGTGTTAACATCAGCACCCCCTACCAGGCTAAATCCCCATGGTGTATTGGAACTATTCCTCTTCAAAGTCACAAGAAATTCGTGAAGTCGTCCCCCCATTCTAAGGGGGATGTCACTTTACACTTTATATTAAATGCAACAAAAGTTTTTTGATGTTGATACTGTTTATTTGGAATAAAAAGTGTGATTTTTTCAGAGCTTTTGAAAATGATCTAGAACAAATTGAGATATGATATGAGGAAATTTTGAACGAGATATTTTTGTTTTGAAAATATTGCGTATTTTGTGAAAATAAACAATATCAACAGCAAAAATTAAAATTAAGGCCAGCAGGTGTTCACTAATTAATTAGTAAAAAACGATCACTCAACAGGTTTCACATTTAGCAGCAGTCGCGATGAAACAAGTACAGAATAAACCCCGGATTGTTAGAGTTTTGGGCGTTTGCCCGTCTCCCTGGCCCCTGCAGGCTACGAAGGCAGAAATAGCTTCGTGTATGTAGCTACTGGACATGTAGTAGCCCATGTAATCTAACGCTTTAATTTTCAGGAACATCAACTTTCATGTGATGATTTGTTTTCTTGCATAGTTCCTGAACGCTGAAAATTATTAAGCAATATTACAACCACATAAAAGTTTATTTGGAATTAATATAATATTTATAAGATGAAGACTTATTTATATTTCATGATATAATTTCTAGAATCTTGAAAACTCTTCAAGATGCGATTGCATCTTGTTAGTTTGCCAAATTCGTAGAAAACGAAAGTATAATACTGCAATGATTGACATTTCAGCGTGCTTAAATAAATACAGTAAAAGGATGATAGTGTGCTTTACTAGAATGACACATTTTTTTCAGAAGAATTGAAAAGTTCAATAGACCTGTAAATGATTCTAATTATAAAACTTTTATTTTTACAAAAAGATAAATAGAAAGAACAGACAGGAATAAAAATAAAAGGCTATAAATCTTTGTCAAAAATGGTTGGATTTTCATTGAAAATTTAAATCAATTTTTTAGCTACTAGTTAGATGATTGATAGCTATGTTGCGATGTTGGTAGATATTAGAAAACTAATACAAAAAGTTAATAAGACACAAACGAAAAATTTATAACACAGAAAACGGCATCAACAAAGAAAATTGACAAATAAATGAATAACGTGAATATGAGATGCCCAATTTAATTATTGGAAAGTTGATTTACCTCTGGCTTCAAAGTAATATTTAAGTAAGTAAGTAAATATTTAATCAGATTGTTCGATCCGGATTCATCACGGAGATTCCGATCAGAATTTTTGTGGACCCAGTCAGTAAATTTCCGATCTAGATAAAAATACTTAAGTGGATAAAAATGGTGAGGGAAAGAAGTTAAAAATCAAGATGGCTCGGCTGATAGTACACCATAAGAGACGCTGCCTAAGGTTGCATCGAGAAAACTGCTCAACAAACCTGAAAACAAATTGTAAAGTGTCAGAGGTGGTGGAAGAACCATCAAGAGGTAAAGCGACTTCCTCCTCCAGTTCAAGCAGCCGATCTACTGGAAGATACCCAATATAACACATTAATCGATTCTTTAAATTTGGGTATCGGGCATAAGAATGGTAACTCTATTCTTGTAAAACCTCCTAGTAGAAAAGAGCCGAGTGCATCAAACAGAATACGAATAAAAGCCAGGAAGAGAACTGAATATACTAAATACATGGAATTTAGCGGATTAGTAATAAATATTATAAAATATTAGAAGAGTTACACTTATATGACATAAATGTTGCTGTAAGATGGTAAAACCTGTCCAGGAAATATACCTACAGAACTGATAAAAGCAGGTCCTGAATATTTATTGCACATACATATTACAAAACATTTCAAAATGTGGTTTGCTTGTACATTCCAATATTGCTTTATTTGACTTTTATTTAGAGATTCCACACATTGGGCAGCCACAGACTGTTTTGGGTGAATATAGCTCACCTGTATGTTTTTCCGGGAACTTTAGGCAGTTGGAATCTACAGCAGAGTTTAGTTAGGGAAAATAATTCCAAGTAACCAAAGGCCTAAAGCAGGAATGTTCTTTACCTCCATCATTTTCTAAACATTTATGAAGTAGACTTTAAATACATTATAGCTAAAATGTGGAAGAATGATGGTATAAATAGAAAACGATTGACGAAGAAAGTTTTTCGATATTGTTCTTAATGCAGCAAACGAAGAAGATTCAAGCTATATGCTACTAGAATTGACAGAAGCTGATAAATGCAGATAAAACAGAATATTTTGAGTTGGTGAAGAAGTAAAAGAAAGGCTAAAAGTATTTGGAAGTAACTTTCATTAACTATGGTTGAAGCAAAAAAGACGTAGACAACAAATTAAGCCAAACACTATGGACAATTACAGTAAATAACTAAATGCCCTATTGTAAAGTGTAAAGATTGTGATGAAGGTAAAAAAAAGAATATACAAAACAACCGTGGAAAGTACATATATGTAGAAACGTTCTCTACATATGGCAGCCCCCTGCGGCCGAGATACTACCCCAAAATTACTAAGAAGGTGAGAAATAAGATTCAATTTATTTAAAGTAACAGTCATGAAATTTCAGGAGGTTACTTTCGATAGTATTCTTTATTTATAAAAAATACTGCCAGAACATTTCCTCCCCTTCTAAATGTTGCCAAACGCTGTAAATGTTGATTTAAAAAAGTGACATTTGTGTTATTTTAAAAGTCTTGAATTTTGACACAATAAATAAAGTAGGTATATGTAGGTTTACAAGTTAGAGCGAGCGAGACAGTTATATAGCGGCCTGCGGGTTAGAGAGAGAATCTTATTTTCCACCCTCTTAATAATGTTGAGGTGGTATATACCCGGCCGCAGGGGGCTGCCAGAATTGATTTTTAGTGTTCAGCAGGTATATAAGATTTAGTACCCAAATTTTCACGACTGTTGAAATGACAACTCGAAATACGTTGCTGGCTTTGGACTAGTAGTTTAATTGCAATTTTGAAGATTATGAATTGACAGTTAATAATTGAAATTTTGACAGTTGTAAAAAGTGAGAAGTAGCTAAAAGTTTACAATGGGTTTTTGTTTGTTAATTTATAAAAAATAAGGATTGAAAAAGTTGTTTTTCAGGAAAACAGTTTATTATATACCCTGCAATATTTGATTTTGTGAAAAATAAATATGTACTTATATTAGAAATAGCATAATTTGTTTTTTAGTTTAGTTTTTAGACGAGGTGTAAATTAATTTGTGAACAATCATAATATATATTATGTAATTAGGAGATTAAGCGATACTTTAAATCCGAGAAGATGTATTATAACGCCGAGGCGCCAGCCGAGCCGTTATAACATCTTCGAGGATTTAAAGAAGCTTGATCTCCGTATTGCATAAGTTGTTTTATTTTATTTCGTATTTCAATCCTAATTTCTCCCTTTTAAAATCCATCGGAATTTATTGTATAATGAAGCAAGTTGCCTTGTCTGTCATCATACGCGTAACCAAGGAGATAAAAAGCAGTATGTCACGTGTGGCTGTTATGCAACATCAAATGATTTTTACGTTGCCAACAACAACGGAGATCAAGAACGTCTTGAACTCCGGTGTCATTGACAACGGAGATTAAGTTATACTTTATTTTACTAATTGTAGTATATAAACAATTGTTTGAAATACGAAATGAAATAGATAATATTAAATAATTTTACAGAAATTATGTACTTAGAAATTTGCTAAGATGCATAGAAATGAACAAACATTAAAAATAGTTAAAAACTTAGGAAACAATATTTAAATGAACCGCTTTCAGGCGCTTAGCACAATAACCGTAAATAGTTTTCCAACTGTAAAAAGTAAACCAATAATTATTTTTGTAGATCTAATAAACCCTTACAGGAATCAATGATGACACAGCCCCACAAAAAAAAGTTCTGCCCTGGGATCGAGACTATGGTATTCGGATGCAGTTTTCAACGCTGAAACTGAATCCGACCTCAAAAAAGCAAATATACCCTCAAAATCTTGAGCTAGAGCCAAAAACAGACTTTTTATAACCCATTTTGGGGTGGTTTAAAGGGGTATCCTTTAAAGAGGGGTGGTGTTGGTCATATACCAGAGGTCTATTTTCAAAAACAAAACATTTGCGGTTTTCAATCATCTTTTGCATGTATTTATTGTATTTTGATCTAAGGAGTGGTTCTGACCCATTTTGGGGTGGTTTAACCCCCTCAGGGAGGAGGGTTCTTGGCCATATACCAGAAGTCTATTTCCAAATACAAAACATTTGCGGTTTTCAATCATTTTTTGCATATATTTATTGTATTTTGATCTAAGGGGTGGTTTTGACCCATTTTGGAGTGGTTTAACCCCCTCACGGATGAGGGTTCTTGGCCATATACCAGAAGTCTATTTCCAAATACAAAACATTTGCGGTTTTCAATCATTCTTTGCATATATTTATTGTATTTTGATCTAAGGGGTGGTTTTGACCCATTTTGGGGTGGTTTAACCCCCTCACGGATGAGGGTTCTTGGCCATATACCAGAGGTTTATTTCCAAATACAAGGCATTTGCGGTTTTCTTGCAGCATTTTTGCATGTATTTATTGTCATCGTATGTCAGGAGTGTTTTACTCCATTTGGGGGTTGTTTTTGGCTCTAGCGCAAGATTTTGAAGGTTATGTTGCAACTAAAGCATGCGTCCCATTGGTTGAAGACATAATCACTTACCGCATATCAATGTCATTTTGTTTAATTTTGTTGCTGTACAACGCTATCTATATTTATTGATGCATCCCAATAGTAATCACGCTCAAGAACATTCAAAATTTAACATTAATTTGATAATGTTTTGAAAAAAACAATCATACCGATATCAAAGATTAGAAGGGGTTAATATAGGAAACTAGCATAAGAGTACTACAAAAAAAAGAGGACAAATCTTTTTATGGTCTAATTTTCTCTGAGATTCTAGATGTCGTAGCAATCGCTACAATATCATGGCCATTCATATTCGCTGACATGAATGAAGCTGGCCATGATAATATGACTGGCGTTGAATTAAGAGCCAATAGAACGGTGCGAAATTCAAAATAGTGAATGTATACTAAAAATAGTTGTTTATTCTCCGAGATTATCTAAAGAAATATATCTACTGATTTGTTTATTGACATTTTAATAACTGTATACAAGTTAAGCATATAAACAATTCTCTAATTAAACGTTTATAAGTAGTTCATTCGGCATGATAATAATAATAATTATAACAACAATAATTAATGGCATTGAAACTGGAACCCTTGTTATATACTTATTGTTAGAAGTATGACTGTTGTTCCTGCTGTTTTAAAAGACTAAATTTTTGCAAAGCTCAATAAATTTCAAATTTGGCCTGTCATTCTCTAGGTTGCTTTGTACATCCTTTAATAAATCACCACCTATGTCTATTTTTGCACTGAAACAAGAAGAAAAAGTAACCCTGAACAGCAATTGAAGTGAGAGGGAATACAAAAAATACTTACATATTTAAATTCTTTGGCAATGATAAATAAGCGTATGATAAATGATACTCTTTATTAATATTGAAGTTTTTACTGTACAGTACGAGAACATTTTTCTTGTAACGTGAACTACCAACAAAAATAATCTAAACCGCGTTTTGAAGACACAGGTTTATTTAGATTATGTTACCCGTGGTATCTAAAAAATGGTAAACAAATACACCAATACAACATTAAAATACAGTTTTCAACAGTTTTCTTAAAAATATCGTATTTTTAAGTTTAGGGAAGATTAGTTCAATTTTTTAGCATAATAAATTATTATTTTGAGTAATTTTTTGATTTGACAGATTTAAGATCTAATTTTTTATGTGGGGTGACATAAATCATTCTTTATTAAATCAAAATTTGCTAAAGTCGCATCCGTTACGCACTTGTTACGCACCTTTTTGGTGCTGTGGTTGCTTTAATTATGGATTGTTTGTAAAGAGTTTAGTACAGATTAATCTCTTATTTCTTAAGTTATTTCTATTCATAAAAGCATGTATCGATGCTAAAATTACATTGAAGAAATAGCACATCAGTGTCGCACCCGTTACAATTCAATTACCCTTTACAGCATAAATCTAGTAGGTCGTGAAATAGAGAGGCTATAGTCCAACCTAGTATAGTATGATCAAAAAGTCTTTGGATCAGGGTTGAAATGAGCAAACTATCTATGAAGTTATTTCTTTCTATTATTTTTGACGTTTACTTTACAACTGGCGAGTCAATAAATAATAGTTCAAAATAATAATTCAATAAAATAATCGTTCAAAACCGCTAAAATCAAAATTTTAGGTCTACTGTGCAGTTCACAAAAACTACGGACAGTAGAAGTATAATTCTATAGATGGTTTTTACTTTCCATGGCTATTGCGATCCAAAGATTTTTGATCATACAGCTGTATAGGTATATCTTGTTATCTTAGTTAAAACGGAACTGCTCATAGCATATGATCACTTATGAGTGTGCCAATATACCAAAACAGTATAGGTACCATGGTAGCATGGTACCAATATCACATACTATAGCACAATTAAAATATAAATATAAGGAGCTGCAAATGTTTTCCTTATTTTTCACAAAAGTTGTCTTGATGAACAAAACCTCTTCATTTACAACAGTCTAACAGTGCCATGATTATCTGATTGTTTATAACAAGCATTTCAAAAAAACCTTATTGAGAACATCAATAATTTATTGTATATCAATCGTACTGGTGGCCAAAGCATTTGTTATGAATACAATAAGAAATAGCGTAACAAATCGATAAAAACAATACGCGATAGCATAATATAATTATTGTATAATTGAATTCAGATAATAATTAGTTTTTTTAGTTTAATATATTTATTGAGCAGTAAATTAATGTTCTACAACTCATTGATAAGTTTTTATTTTGTGATTTAGATTATGTGCGTACTTATTGAAAATAATAATTTGTATGCTTCGAAGGTTGCAGTTTCCACTGCGATAACATATAGCTCGTCAGGTGAAGCACATGAACAACTGATTCACCTCAAATTTCCGGTTGAATGTTTTTCTTATACACTAAATTTATTAAAATTTTACTTTGATCTTAACCAAAATTCTTTTTTATCCCACTCTACTATCACCCTTCCATACCTACTTAACTAGTCGATCCAGTTTTGAATCAAATAATTCAAACCAGCAAATAAACTTTAACTTATTGCATCTTGGCGCATGATTGAGTTTAATATCGAGGTAACTCATCCTTCAAATGAAACTGCTTCAGAACATCCCTATTCTGCCTAATATATCATGCATTAAATGGTTGCACTTCTGGCAAGGTGTGTCAAAACCTCAAAACAGCAATTGATGCAGACTTTTAACCTGCTTCCAGTAATAGTTACAAGCAAGAAATTAGTCGAAGATGAACTGACTCGATTATTATAAGGGCATACTACCTCGCACTTTACAAATTATAATATTAATAATAATAATAAAGTTTATTGACGGAAAATCCATTTACAAAGAAAAAAGTAACAGTATAATATCATAGTATGTTATTTTAACACGTTATTTTTAAAATTATTAAATGATACATTAAAAATATCTATCTTACAAGCATTACCAGATCTCAGCATGCGTGGTATTGGTGAGAAATAAGTATAGTTATTAGTGAATATGCTAACATGAAACAGCTGCTGTGATCTGGTATCTCTTGGTGGTACCAAAAAGGTGATACATGATAAAAGATACTCACAATCAATGAAACCGTTGATTAATTTGAATAAAAAACATATTATTTTGATACATTCTCCGAGAAAACTTTCTGGTCAATTTACTGGTCTTGGTTGGGATTTCCACATTCTGTGAAAACTAGAAAAAACATATTTTCTATAAAAATGGTTATCTATGGCTACTTTTAATCGATTGGAAATTGCCACGTTTAAGATATTGACAAAAAAATTTTTACTAAGCTAATCAACTGAGTAGTGCGAGTGGCAATGGCTAATAAAAAGCTTAATTTCTTAAAAAAAAGTAAAAAACTAAAGAGCTGAATGCAAAATTTTCTATTTAGTTGTGAGATTTTTTACGTTTTAATCGTCACAGATATGTACGCACATTAAGCAGATGGTACGCAGGGAATGAACCAAAAAACCTTTCTTGTCTAAAAAATCTTTTTGTATTAGACATTTGAACGTAAAATTGATTGAACGTTCGGCTTAAACTCAGTGGATGGAATTAATCTCACTATTATCGATATAAATAAATTCTATGCATAGTAAGATTCGTAATTATTTATATTTTCATCATTCATGGTTGACTATAACAATCAAAAATATATAGGCATGTATACAGCATGTATGTATGTATATATACTAGTTTAGCAAATTTTATGTTACATTTAGCAGAATTACTGATATTACTTATACACGGTATGAATCAAAGTATGAAAACCAAATCCCTTTCCCTATTATTAAATTTTAATTTTTTCGTTTATTGAAATTACTAAATGTCTGCATTACCTAAATATGCAGTTTTAATGGTTATTAGATTATAACGAATCTTTTTCCCTTTTCATTTCTTTTCGGAAAAATCTAGTTTCATCTAAGAATTTGCTTAAACTAGGGACATTTCCCATAAGTATAAATCTTATACAGGGGCCGCTTAATTGACTTAAAAACGCCGTTTGCGAACATGATTCTAATAAACTGCACATACATATTTAATAATTTAGAATTTAATAATTTGAATGTGTAATTGCTATAATTAATTGCGTGATTAGCCAAGGCGATATTTAAGGGGGGTTTAGGGGGTCTAACCCCCCCCCCCGAAACTAAACTTAATACTAATAAACTTAATACTAATAAAGGAAAACAAAATAAGATTATTTTTCTATTCTGCTTCCCCCCGAAAATAAATTCCCCCAGAACCCCCCCGGAAATGATTTTCTGGCTACGGCCCTGGTGGTTACCATGAGTTTGTTTTAAATACAATTGAACAAATTTAATATTAGAGAAAATAAGTGGAGCAACTTGAGAAAAAATTTAAAATCCCTAGGGAGATATGAGTTGCTTTTCATATTTGGTATCTATGACAAATATAAACGATATCATGTTCATGCAAAATAAAATGGTTTTATTCAATTTCACCTTATAAAATCATGTTTAATTACTTGGATACGAGCTTAAAGGATACGAGCCATTACAGCAGTTGTTTAATAAGCAACAAAATAAAAATTTGATTCCTCTAGCGGTTTAAAAATATTAGTTGTTCCTTTTAACATATCTAATAAATTTTTAACATGTTTATAAAAATTTTTTGAAAAATCAATAATTAACAAATTTTCAAAGGAAGTAACACGCATTAAAGAGCTTAATTCATTCTTCAATATTTCATATAAAATATAGGGCTGAACTATTTTTTTAATGATATAACGCTAGAAAACGTCTTTAATTTTTTTTCGATTTTTTTTATTATCTATAAACATTCTCTCGTTGCTGTGATTAAAACAAACTTATGACGATGCGATAATTGTGATTGTCTAAAAGAGAGCAAGATCTCGAACATCTCTCTTGTAATTTCCCAATTAACCACCTTTGCGCCCAGATTGCCATATGTGGCAACAAATCTATTACACGCCCACAGCCCAGATTGTCATATGTGGCAACAAATATTAAACATTTACTATCAGAATGGAATAGTTTTGTAGATGTTGTTTCAAGTCTGGGCTATCGCAAATTTATAGTGAGATCGATTTTTGATTGGTTGCTTCAAGGTGAAACTTACATCGAGAGTACATGTTAACGATGCCTATGGAGTACTTACTTTTTTGGAAAAAAATGACCTCTTAGTGTAGTTGGACAATAATAAATATAAAAACACAAAAATAACAAAAATTCTACTTTTTACAGAATAAATAGGTACCTTTTTTGACCCCTATGGCGACGCCTATGGAGTATCTTATTTTTTCTTTTGCAGAAATTGACCTATTAGTGTAGAGATGCAATAATAAGATAAAAACACAAAAAAAAGGTCAACTTTTTTCACTAAATAAAATACCTTTTTTGATCCCTATGGCGACGCCTATAGAATATTTTATTTATTTTTTTGTGGAAATTGACCTCTTAGTGTAGTGGAACAAAAATACGTATAAAAACACAAACAACGAAAAAGTCAGTGTTTTCACTAAATCTGGTATTATATTGTGAACCTGTAAATAAGCCTGGGCGCGAAGGGGTTAATGGTAGGCCCAAAATAGAAGAATTTATAAAAGCAAAATTAAATAAACAATTGTATAGCACTCGCGTTGAAAATAAAGGTTTAATTCGCGTAGATAAACTATGCGCTTATTAAACCTTCATTTTAAACGCTTGTATAATAAATAACTAGGTATTTATTACTACATACATACATACATAATCCATTCCCCTTTTACCGCATTTCGCAGTGTCGGGGTTCCACACAAACTCTTATGGGAATGCAACGGAGGTAATGGAGCTATTGTAGCAAGTACATTACGCTCCCCCATACTTTATCACTCATACAACGTTCATACCTTTAGTTTTTAAATTACTTAGTTATTTTAAAATTCAATATAGAGTATTTTAATTTAATGGCACTATATATTCTGCATGAAATTATATTTTAAACATTTTTTTTTGTACAGAACTGTTCTATATAATCTTCTTTTAACAGATGACGCTTATACAATTCAAAACTTCTATAAAAGGCAATGCATGATTTCATAATTTAGTAAATAAATGGTATTTCCTTTTAAAATCTTACTGTAACGAATAGTAAACCCACATATGACGTCATCAAACATTCTAGATGTATGAGTCATCAACTGTATGACTCATCAATAACACCTGCGTGTATGACTCATCGACACGCCTCATCGACGTCATTTATCAACAGCTGCATGCATGACTCATCAACACGTCATCGAACATTCTAGATGTATGAGTCATCGTATGAAAGATATAAATTGAGATCGCGAGTAGAAGGGGGCAGTTAATGTTTCATCGGCATAGTGAAATGTGCTCCGAATAATTAGTTAATGATTGTTGTAATACATAAATATTTTTTATATAAATAGTGCTCAAATAAATTTGTAAATATCTAGGATTTAAATAATAGTTCGTTAAATAGTTTATAGTTATAGTGTTTTTAATTAAGTGCATTGTAAATAATCGTTTCTTTATTAATAGACGATTTAAACGGCATTTTTGTTATTATTTTAAAAAGAACGTTACATTACTTTTAACCCGTTAAGAGATATTTCCATTTCATATATAGCGCTATTAAATTAAATTGAAATATGTGTGATTTCTCTATGTTGCATTTGAAAATATGCGAGTCAAAGCACTATGCACACATAGGCAACCAATTATACATCACGCTCTTTTATATGATTAATATGGTAAATAAATAGCACTAGCACTTTTCGTATGGATATTTAATAAAGATTACTAATTCTTTCTTTATCTTACTTGTTTCTTTTAATTATTCTTCTTTTTCTAGAAAATGCAAACCTTAAGAAATATTCCCATTTCTTCCTTAAACCAATATTTATTATTAATACCGGAAACTACATATACTTTACCGTACGAAAATAGGCGACATTTTTGAAGTGCCATCTTCGCAGATGGGTTAGTGTACACCCATAAATGTTTTTTTGGTAAGAAATCTGCAGTTAATTAAAAAATAATACTATTTTTGATAGACAGTGGTTTATTATTTGTATGCTAGCTTACATCAACCTTTACAACTTATCTAAACTATTCAATCTTTCATTACAATGACTATTTTTTAATTACTTTCCAAATATTTTAGAAATGTCAGATTTAATTGCACACCACACCGCCAGAGGCGCTATTAAATTTTGTCTCCCAATTTTCAAAATAAGTATTTGTTTAAACTAAACAACAGTATGTCTTCGCATAACGATTATTGTTTCTTTCTTCATTTTACCGTTTCTTTGTAATTGTCCATCAGTTTCTATAAAACGCCAGCTCTAAAGTCTACATAAAATGTGTCAGTTATTTTCGTGATTTCTGTATATTAATATAATCTAAAAATGTTATAGCTGTAAGCCTAGTCGATATATTTATGGAGTTTAAAATAATTAAAAAAATATAAGTACCTAATAAAACACATTAAAGAAAAAATTAGTACACATGTGATCTAGATATGTTTAAAAAAACAGATAAAAAGAATTTGGCAAGATGCAGCAGATTTTTAAATAAATTGGCTAACATCACCTATAATTCGAGTTCTGTATGCAATTTTGTTATGAATGTGTTTTCATTGTTTTCAAAAATTCAAACACTGTTTTTGAATAAATAAATTGTATTACACAATCTTAATTTCAAAAATATATGAAATGATGTTCATAATAAACATAATGTAAATAATGTATGCAAATACAAGTTGCAGTTTTATTTAGAAATTATTTATTCATCTTTTCACTTATTTTGGATGAAGAGAGGTACTATTATTTTTTTCTGCAACTGCCAAACAAAGTTGGGAAAAGATTGTCGTCATTTGTGGATAATAATCGTTTGGCCGTTAATAACATACAGCACTATTAAATTAAATGGCAATATGTGCAATTTACCCTATGTTGCATATGAAAATAATCATGTAAACGCATTATGCACACATAGGCAACCAATTATACAGCACGTTCTTTTATACGATTTATATAAATTACTTATATTGCATAGTAAATAAATAGCACTGCATGATGTATTTAGAAGTTTTGTGAATATGAACATTAATATTTTAACGGTTTTTGGTGGGCTCTTTGGCAGTTAAAAAAATAATACTAAGCTATAATATAAGCTGAAGAAAGTGTTTTTTCTTCACTCGCGTAGATGTTGTGTCTTGACCGAATATGTCTACGCTCGATTGTACAAATAACTATTAATATTACTCTACTCTACTGAGTCTAGTGTCCATAGTAATTTTTCTTTTCTAACTCAAACTATGGTAATATTGCCGATTGTTTAAAGTCGGTTATATTTAACAAATTAAGTTATATGTCTCTTTTCAACGGTTAGCTATTCTGTAAAATTAGTTTTGGTTAACATAGTTGGTATTGAGACAGGAACAATAAATAGATGGCAAGTACCGCAACTGGCCGCCATATTTTGTTTTATTTTTTATATTAAAAAAAAAAGTTTTTCATTGTTAACAATAAAAAAGAAATAGATAAATTGAATAACGAAACATTTATTAATAATTATTATTATAAATAAATAGAATACGACAACGATAGGTACGGAGAATCCTTGGGAGATAATCTTGAAGTGTCAACCTAACCAAATACTTTAATATTACACAGCCCCACAAAAATAGTTATTTGTTTCATTAGTACAAAAAATGCATGTTTTTGGGATGAATAAGAAAGTTGCCGGACGACGCGTTAGCGGAGTCTGGCAGCATTATGAGTCCCAAAATGCATTTTTTGTACGAATTGAACATACTATTTTTTCTTCAACTGCTTATTTTTAACTAGTGAACTCTGTGAGAGGATTGTTTAGAATAAACAACATGCCGTTAAACTACTTTTTATTTACTGCAATTCTAATATGTGTGTCAAGTGGCAATTTGAATATTAAGAATTTTAATATCATTAAGAAATACTCACAAAGGTATAATCACACTCCCATTTCGTCGAAAATTCGAAGAAATTTCGGCAGGCGTTGTCTAAGGTATTTGTGTTTACCGTTAAATAATTAGAGGTTAGGATTTGTTTTTGTTTTTCATGTCTTTAATTAATTTAATATTTTAATATTGTCATAGAAAAGATAAATGATTATTATTTAAATAAAAATTTCTACTTATTACTTCGCATTATTGCTATAAAAGAAAATCTTGTAGAGCACCGCGGAAAATAGTTCATACATAACCTCAGACTACTTTTTGTATTGTACAAAAAGCGAGTACTTTTTGTACCCCATCTTGGGGTGGTTTTACTTTCTCAAGGGGGGCGAGAGGGATGTTGGTCATATACCAGAGAAATATAATCAAATTAAAAGATTAATTTAAAGTTTCTCAAGTTTTATTGCTAAGGATAAATACATACAGAAAATAGGTAACTAGATATAATACATACAAAAACTAAATATCTAACACTTCTAATAAAGGAGAATTACTAAGCTCAGTTTGTTCATTCATTAAAGGTACTGTGCATTTATGCTTGTATATTTCAAAAGCTTCTAAAATGTCTAATTTGTGTTTGTTGTTGCAAAAATGTAAGAATTTAATGTTGTTTTGAGGTGTCATTGGGTGGTTCTGTTCCAAAATGTGTTTGGCATAATTCGATTTTTTTGAATGTTTAAGTCTATAAGAGCGTACGTGTTCTTTGTATCTTATGTCGAAATTTCTAAGTGTTTGTCCAATATAAACCGAGTTATAAAAAGAACAATTCAAACGGTGAATGCCGGATTTCACGATATCTTGTGTTTTGTCTTTAGCATTGAATAAAAATGAAAAAGTGTTGGTGTTAGTTTTATAGGTTATTTTGTAACTTTTTTCATGAAATAAATAAAGATTAGTAAAAGTTTCATAGTTTTATTAAAATATAACCTGACAATATTGTTTCGACAGCTATGCTGTCATTATCAAAGGTAATATAATTATAAACAAACACGTCGCTAAGGTAGATACAAAAAATAGGTAACTAAATAAAATAATAATAATAATAATAATCAGAATAAAATATCTAATACTTGCAGTAACGGAGAATTACTGAGCTCAAGTTGTTCATTCATTAAAGGTACCCTAAGTTTGTGTTTGAATATCTCAAAGGCTTCTAAAATGTCTAATTTGCGTTTGTTATTACAAAAATGTAGGAATTTAATATTATTTTGAGGAGTCATTGTGTGATTTTGTTCTAAAAGGTGTTTGGCATAATTAGATTTTTCAAGATGTTTTGATTTTTGTAATGAAGTACGTGTTGTTTATATCTTATGTCAAAATTTCGAAGTGTTTTCCCAATATATACCGAACTACAAAAAGAACAATTTAAACGGTAAATGCCCGATTTCATGATATCATGTGTTCTGTCTTTAGCATTAAATAAAAATGAAAAAGTGTTAGTGTTGGTTTTTAATGTTATTTTATAATTGTTGGTTTTTCTTAGTATATGTGCAGTTTTTTCTGATATTTTGCCAAAATATGGTATAGATATGTAATTTGTGTCTTCTGTTTGGTTGTCATGGGATATATTCTTTTGATAGCTAACCTATAATCTTTTTGTTTAATTAAAGTGTCAATCGCATGTTTGGATTGTAATGATTTGTATGTGCTAGTTGTTTAATGGTTGATATCTCTTTGCTAAAATCTGGTTTTGTTAGTGGAATAGTTAAAACTCTGTGTACTAATGATCTGTAGGCTGCTATTTTATGTGTTTTATGGTGACAACATTCATTTGGTATTGTTATGTCTGTTTGTGTTGGTTTTCTGTACATATGGAAAATTCAAATAGATTGTATGCGTTAATCTTGATATTTAAGTCTAGAAAGTTTATAGCCCTGTTTTGTTCTGTTTCTAGTGTAAAATTTATGTTAGGGTGGATACTATTAATAAGAATTAAAAATTCATTGATAACCTCAAAAGAACTGTCAAAACAAGCTAAAATGTCATCAACACAACGAAACCAGAAGATAATGTGTTTAGAGAGGTTTAATTCAAATATTTGATCTTCGAACTTGTCCATAAATACCTATGTTAGCTAATAGAGGACTTAGAGAATTACCCATCGGTAAAACATCTTTTTGTAAATAAATTATGTTATTAAAAGTGAAATAATTTTGACTTATACAAAGGTCAAATAATTGAATTAACTCTAACCTTTTAACTAATTCTATATTACTATTGATCAAGAAACTATCTAATAAAGGATTACATTCTTGTGGGGGTATTCTGGAGAACATGTTACAAATATCAAAACTAACAAGTTTTAAATGTGGTGGAAGATGTGTATTTTGCAGCTTATCTACTAATTCTAATGAATTTCTAACAGAGTATTTCGATTTGTAACCTATCGTGTTAATAATCTGGTTCAGTTTTTTGGATAAAATGTGATTAGGTGCATTGATGTATGATACAACTGGTCTTATTGGCATATTCTGTTTATGTGTTTTGACTAGTCCATATAGTTTAGGTGGTTGTGGATTTTTATTAATGATTTGTTGCTTTTCTAATTCTGAAAAGCAGATATTGCAGTTTTCTAAACCTTGTTTTATTTCTTTTTGGAATTTTGTGGTTGGGTTTTTGTTTAAAGTTTCTAAATTTTCTTTATTAATAAATTTATTAACTTTTTGTATGTAAATATCTTTTGAAAGAATTACCAAAGTGTTACCCTTATCTGCTTTAACAGAAATTAGATTGTTCTCTGTGATTTTGTGTTTTATAGATTGAAGAAGTGATATGTTAGATGTGTTGTACATTTTGTCCTGTTTCAAAAACATCTCTTTTAACAAATTCGAAATTTGGAATTTTGCATAGTTATTATGATCTTTCTTAAGTATAGTTTGGCATTCAACGGCCAAAATTTTGTAACTGGTTTTTTCGTATTATAGTTGCAATTTGTTCTGATATCTTGCCAAAGTATGGTATTGATATGTAGTTTGTGTCTTGTATATGAGTGTCAATTAGAAATATTCTTTTGATAGCTAAGAAAAAGTATATTAGCTATCAAAAGAATATTTCCAATTGATTAAACGTTGTCTCCAATTTTTCAAAATAAGTTTCCGGTTTTAATAATATTAAAGTATTTGACATAACCTCGAATAACCTAAGAATGTCAACTTAACCTCAAATAACATAATAATTTTTATCAAACCTTTTTAAATACCGCATAAATACCTACACTATAAATTACACTTGTAAATTAAGCAACTGCTTAGAATATAAAACTGTAGGAAGGAGCGTAGCTACCCGGCGCAATGAATTTTAAAAGCGACTGATATGACGTCACACTGGCCGCCATTAGACACCACCTAAATCTGCTTTTCTTTTAAACTGCGAGAAATACGAAGAAGGGAATTACATTTCATAAGTAAATATTTGTTTATTTAAAATATTTAATATAAAATTTATATTCTAAGATTAATTTCAAAATACTGTTTTAAAATTGAGGTTATGTAGTTTATGTGCGCATTTCGAGACAGTGAGAACCGCCAATGGAAATATCTAATTACAAAAACGGAAACACCTACTCCGCCATATTGAGACCCCATTACAGTCGTATGTGATAGATGATTATGTTCCTTCCTATAGTCTTAAATTCTAAGGCACAATGTTAGTAAAAAAATGATGAAAACGTTGTGCAAAATGATAGTCGACAATAATCTTACAACTAATTCGTCATATTGTGCCCGAAAAAGTACCTCTCTGTTCAGCACATTGGAATATTGAATTGCGGTACTTTATATATCTAGCGACTTTATCAAAATGTAAAGTCACTAGATAAACGAAAATACTGCAATACATTCAGGTTATGCTTTAGTGTTTAGAGACAATATGGCGGAATTGTGATTGTTTTAAGCAAATGTCATTAGCAAAAATTTTAACTCTTTGGTTTTAAGGGGATGAGAATTTAAATCACTTTTTGGATATTTTTCTTTTGTGCAATGATGAATTTATAACTTGTTTAGAAATTAAGAAAAAATATATACTGCAATAAACATTGATACAAAAAAGGAACCATGATATTGACAAGATTAGAGAAGAATTAAATAAAAAAGACGACAGTTACATATAAGTTTAATATCAAATATTATATCTTAAAATTATCCTAGTGTATTACAACTAATGTAAAATAGATTTCAAATTCAATAAATCTAATAAAGCTGAAATAATAACACACATTCTTGGCACATTTCAATATACACTTTTGAGGTTAATGCGATTCCAAACAAAACATATGATTTTGCAATGTTGCCAATATTAAAGTAATTTTGAATTAGGCGTCGTTTTGGAGTCAAGATGGCTACTAGTCGCGCTTTGTTTTATCTAGTGACTTTATCAAAATGTCTTCGATATGCGGTAGTTGATGACGTACTTTTGCTGTGTTGTGTTTTGATAGTGATTGTAATTTTGACAGATTCAATTTAATATTTGTGTTAATATTTATAATTTTAATAGAATATTTATATTTTATAATTTTTGAAATGTTACTAAAATGGAATTGTCATTCATAGATTCCTTCCTTGTTGATGTTATCCTGTATTTATACAATAATCTGATCGAATACCATTTGTGCTTGTAACTTTGAACGGTTAATCTCCTCACAATTCCTGCATTAAGCATTAGTAACTCAAATAGTGCATATTTGACGGTAAAAACCATGGAGTTTTTAATACTCTTCTCGTTACCAGGCAACAGATTTTATCAAATTAATCGATACATTTCAAATTATAAATTATCAATATATTTCTATGGTTATTTTTAATTCTCTTTCAACAAGGATTTATATATGTATTCGAAATCTTATAAATACACCAAATAATAAATAAATAAAGAATTACATTGGGTTAATAAATTTAAAGTCGGAAAATAAATTTAAAATTCTGATTCAACTTTATATTTATTGCAGAGCTCGGAAACGATTGATCTTTGCGATTTACATCCGCATATCCAACCACTTAAATCTTTTTTTAAAATAAAAAAAGAAATGAAACTTGGAAAAACAGTTTTTATTTTAAACAATTGAAAGATCTGTAACATATTTCTGTGGGTGCGATTCTTTGGCAAACGCAACTCTTATAAGTCATTTTAACCTAAATAAAAGTTAAATTTGGCTGCAAACTTGCACTTGTACTACTTTTGAATGTCTGGAGCCCTATTAATTAAAATTTCGCTTTTATCAATGTTAACCAATTATATCTCTTTTTTCTTAATTGATTTTGGGTGGTAATTGATACCGAGGATTTCCGTCAAATAACAACAATAAAACGAAGAGTGAACTAATTCAAAATTTTCAAGCAAAACTCAAATTTCAAAATTAAATTTACAAAAAAAATGTGAAGGTATGCGAGCACGTGCTCGATACTTTCAAGGAAGCAGCTGTAGTACATAACCTAAGTTGAATCATGTTCGATAAAATTACTAAATTAAAGTGCCTTTTCTTGAATGGTAGCCAAAAAGTTTATGATAATAGAAGTACCGTGGATTAAAATAAAAAGATATACTTTTATTTTAGTGTCATTAATAGAGCAAAACTGATCTTTAGAGTTATGCAACCCAAAAAGCATTAAGCGCTATTATTCAAACACACGTCTATTGCTCGTACTTACTTTTTTCTTTGGGGATGGTTTGTGTTGCCAAAAGGACGGTCTCTGCAGCGAAGAAACAGACATTTTTACCAATTATCGCTTAGCACCACCGAAATGTTCGCGGAATGCCACGAGTATTGATAAATCTGTTCAAATTTGAAATAATTGCGGATATTGTGTATGGTGGGGGAGTAATCCAGGGCGCTCGTATTATATTTAGAAAAGTTTATTGTAATGTAGTTTTGATGGGAACAGCTGTTTGGCACAGCTTCTGTATCCAGACTTTCTTACACAATTTGTAGGAACCATCAGTTCCTTTTTGTTTCACGAGAAGTTTTCTTTTTCTTAATTTAGACAGTTTTGGTGTATGTCACAATAAGAGGGCTCCCACAAAAACTAACTGCTTAGAGAACCAATTTTTTCTATTAAGTTTTCATTCAACTTCTCTTGCGGAAATGCGTGAAGTTTCCTAGTATCATTTATAAGAACTTTACAAAAAGCACATTGCTTTCTTCTAAGTCTTATTTCGCAATAATTGATGTTTGAGATAAAACATACATTTTGTTTCGAATATGAAGTAATTTTAAAATATGTTGAAAAAGGCACATCTAACAGTAAAACATATTTTGGGGTTACCTGAAAGGGGTAAGGTTGATCCCCTCCCCAACTCTACAAATCTCCAGGAACAAGTACCTACTAAATTAAAAAATAATAAAATTGGAAAATTCTTTCTTCTCGTTGCTTTTTTTATTTAGTTAATTCGACCATTAATATGTGCTGTGCTAATTTTAATATCCATTAACAATAATTATGAAAATCACTACAGAAGTAACTAAAATCACTACAAACCAATAAAAAAAGTACATAAGTACATACTATAAGGGACACATAAGAAGTGACCCAGAAACCCTAGTCTAGAGCTTGTCATTGCTAAAATACACAGTATATAAATATATAAAATGTCATTGTTAATGTTCAACTGAAATCATAATAAAATTCCTACAATATCAATGGTTTATTATTGAAGATACTATTTAACAATAATTCTAAGATCTATTAGTTCTAATTGATGTCTGCTCAGCACGGAACAATTCTCAGCCTTATTAGAATCAGCCGGCGAGTTCGATTGTTTTACCCTTTCTGAAACAAGAAAAGAATATACATAAAGGTAAAAATGCACCCTTTCCCCAATGGATATTACGAGAATTAGATTACTTTCCTGAAAGATTTTTTGACGAGAAATCTAATGGAAATGACTTCGACCTTCGGAAATGAACCGTTTTTAAGTTATTGAAGAATTAAAATAAATTATATTTTACATAGAATTTAGCACTCCCAATTTAAAAAAAATAATTTCAAATATACAAAATAGTAAAAAAAGTAGGTAGTATTTGAGTTTACCGGGCAACGCCCATTTTGAAAAGTGGACGTGTACATAGAAAGTGGGCGTGGTTTAAATATGAATGGTAAAGGTTGCTGCGTTCGAAGTGTACAGGTAAAAAGTTATACGTACTTTAATTTCCCTTGATAAAACTCTATGGGAAAGTAATAGTATCTAATTTTTCTATTAAAGAAACCTAACCCAATCCAACCTAACCTTTTTTTATAGAAGTTAGATCCATCATGGACATCGAGTACTCATCATCACAGGGTGATATGCATCCGATCCCCGTTGACAGTCTATCTTCTTCCCATTATTTTCCCTAGGGCCGGATTATGTCCTTTGTCGCCTATAGGCCCACTCATATTTACGCCCATAATAAAAAAGACGTTATTGTTATGATTGCATGTAATTTATTGAATAGTAAGCAACTAAGGATATTGCATATAACAGGTTTTTTTTAATTTGACGTCCAAGTTACTTACGGATTAATTATTTTGTGAACGTACCGCACGTATTAACAAGGATTATTAAAGAAATGCTACATGCGCTAAATCTCAACACACAAAATCCCATACTTGGGCTTCAATTGTAACTTACTAAAATTTCTGCAACCAAATAAACAATTAAATCATTTATATTTACGTTAATATATCTCCCGACAGAAACATCATATTGATTGCAAGAGCTTACTAATTCCAGATAAAAGCAGGAGAGATAAAGTAAAAAAATGGAAGGACGTCACCCAAAATGTTTGATGTTAAAAAGAGAAAAAATAAGAATCTACAATTCGGGAAAAGATTCCTCTTTAATTTACCTTAAATTAACTATTACTTACTGTCATTCATTTTAAGGGAGTTGTGGCTGTAGAAAAATATGATGAAAATATAAAAAAATTATTGCAGTTGATAGATTTTAATGTACAAAGTTATTTCCTAGAAAATCTTTAATGTTTAGGAAGTTTGTTTATGCATAAATTGCATTTAAAAATAACACACGATCTTATGCAAAATGGCAAGTTGTTGATACCTTTATTATAATAACTTCATAAAAAATGATGAAAAAAACTTAACACCAAAACATTTCACGTAAAACCGTTGTAAGATTGTGCCGTTAAAGTTTCAAATTTGTTAGGAGGATAGTTTTGCCAAAAAATAAATTAATACGAAGAATTTGTCGATTGAACGCTTGATATAGCTTACTTGGTAACAACGTCGCATTGCGACAAACTACCGGGAAACTTAAATGCTTTATATAGCTCCATATAGAACCAGTGCCGTTGGTAATTTACATCTCGAAAATAAAATCAGTTGTATTAAATAAAAAGATACATAATTCGGGAATTTCTTACTGCTACGTTTTAAATGAATCTGAATAAATGGTGTTTTATATACATATATTTGCAAAGATAACCTCAAAACATTTTAAAATTTACTTGCCGATAGCCGGTAGAAAATACCAACTTTAAATCCCCTGGAAAATGGATCTCTTTTATGTATATAAATTAATAAATGCTTACGGAATAGTATATTGTACAACGAGTTATGAAAGTAATACTTTTCTCATGAATTTACAGTTTTGATTAAGGAGGGTGAAGCTCGGGTTTATCAAGCAAATGAGTGGAAAAAGATACTCTCTAACTTGTTGTACACGATATTTTTTTGCATATGGTAAGTTAAGAAATTTGTCTTAAAAGGATATATGTAAAATGTTAAAGAAATCAGAAAACCGTAGTATTCTTTTAGAGTGGTGGTAAACTAACCGCAAGTCACAGCAAACAACAGCGATTTCACTGCGGTTGCAGTGGTTACTTGTGGTTAGCGAAAAGAAACCATTTTTTCAGGAACCGTGTTCCATAAATTAACTTTTTTCAGGAATTGGTATATTTTGAAACACGAAACCGAGCTTACGGTTACTGTGGTTAAGTTACGGAATATACTATAAAAATCACCCTTCTCTGCCACAATATGACGGGTTGCGGTACTCTGATCGACCAGCTGGCCTAGGTAACTAGATGCAGTGACTCTAGCACTGTTGCATTTAAAGTTACTGCTCGAGAAATTCAAAAAGTCACTGACTTATCAAACCACTCTCGTAATAAAAGTATTCTAACGGTTATTTCTAAAAAATAAAAAATATTTGATGGAAATAGAACTTTCAATTATCTGTACTTTGAATGAATAAAATGTTTAGATATTTTAAACTGGACCTTCTCCACCACACTTCTTTTAATTCAAATATTTTGATCGCGTCGCTGGAGCAAAAGTACCAAAACGATGTTGGCGACATTGAAAATTATCATATATGACATTTCGTTGTACAATAAATCTGAGGTTTAATGATAGTCATGTAAAAAATAGTCACAATTTAACATTAATTTGATAATGAACAATCGTGTTCTGTAAAAACGATCATATTAATATAATATACACCTCGGAAAGTGCAATCTTCAAACAACGTTTTATTAAATTTAGGTGACAATATGCTAGTAACTTTATCTTTATTAAAGTTTGTGTCAGGTTTGCTCCACGATGTCGCTACTATTTGAAATAGATGGGCTATAATTTTGCCAGTTAGTTGGCTGTGTTTAGAGTCACTCTATATTACTTATAAGAGTTCGGCCAACGCGGGAATTGATGCTGATTGGTTGGATCCATTTACACTAATGCCAATATAAAAACACGAAGTTTGACAAAATTATGTAATTTAGGACAGGTCTATTCACTTCCTCATAAATTTATGTGGAAGCTAATTGCTATGAAATAAATAAAGATTATTAAAAGTTTCACAGTTTTATTAAAATATACCTGACAATATTGTTTCGACAGCTATGCTGTCATTATCAAAGGTAATATAATTATAAACAAACACGTCGCTAAGGTAGATACAAAATAGGTAACTAGATAAAATAATAATAATAATAAAAATTAATAATAAAAATCATAATTAAACATCTAATACTTCCAGTAACGGAGAATTACTGAGCTCAAGTTGTTCATTCATTAAAGGTACCCTGAGTTTGTGTTTGTATATCTCAAAGGCTTCTAAAATGTCTAATTTGCGTTTGTTATTACAATGCTATGGTTACAATTGTATCTGTGACAATTAACCGCCAAATAAAGTTACAAGGAGGTGAAAAGATCGCCCTATTTGACAAATAAACTGATGTTTAGTAAATCGAAGAATTTTTATGTATTTCTCTTTAAGTTTTTAATAAATATAAATTGTAATTGAAGGGTTGATGTCAAAAACAGCATTTGTCGGAAAAAAAACTACAACCTTTAGGATAACCAAAAACTAACTGTAAGGCCAACATTTGTATTATTTGTAACTATTATGTGCAGTTTATGAAACATTCTCATAAACATAATCCAAAAATCTGTGGTTTTTGACGAAAATTTGCAAAACGGATTTGTTATTTTTTTTATTAAACATAAGATACATACATTTTAATTAAAACATTAAAATATATCGGTCTGCCAGATTTAAAAAAAATGTAAAAAAGATTCATATCTCTAGCATAAAAGAAAAAATCTTCGTAAGCACTGCTGTTATCGTCCTCGACAATGTCACCTGGGTCTTCATACTTCACAAAGAGCTTGAAGATCTTTTAGCTTTGCATGATTGATCTCAATAGGACCCTGGTACATACATAGGTACAAGTTGTAATTCACTAGTAAAATGGAGTCTCGCTTCTGATTATGCATTGCCTCCACGTTCCAGAATAGCTATCTCTTCTATAAATTTATTTATTTAACACAAAAATGATATTGCGTGAATGTATACGATACATTCGCGAAGACTTTAGTGAAATAGGTGGTCGAGGATTCTTACAAAAAACTTATCAGTCGACAATTTGAAGTTAAAAATATCTCTCTTAGTCGGCCCATTTGATAAAATGTGTAAAATATGTTACTGGGTAATAACTCTGAAATAAAACGATTTAATAAAAGCAAAATATTTTCACTTTTCAAATTATTATTATGGAAATAATTAAAACGGAAATTGACTTACTAGAGCACAAGAGACATTAACAGTTTTTTGTTGTAGTTGAGAGTAGTTTCTCCTTTTCTCAATTTTGCAGATAAAATATAAATATATTACTCTATTTAAGACTTATATTAATCAATTCAAATAAGCTATGGTCAATTATAATGAAATAAATGTCAGGTTATGAAACATTTGACATTTGCCAGGTAAACATAACCAATAATTCTTGCAACGTATATTCCATAATGGCGGTTTGACATTCGCGTTGGCTCAACTCTTATAAGTAATATAGAGTTACTCTAGCTGTGTTGGCTAATGAGTGCTCGGCGACGGTGATTCAGTGAACTAATAAAACCGCGAGAAACAAATGCTAGGCGATAGAGTTCCTCTATAATTAATATAACCTATTTTTATTATAAAGGATTCTACTAAAACTACTGATGACGCCATATAGTTATAGGGAGATACACTATAATAGTTACACCATTACACGAAACATGAACATTGATGCAATTTAAGTTTTCGCCCCCTGGTTGAAGATCAAAGAGTTAACTATCTGAAACAAAAATGAAAGGCGTCGATATAGAAAGCTCTGATTTCAATGATGTGTTGCTTTAACTGTTTTTGTTTTTATACGTGACATAACTGTTGCTCGTGTCGTGCTCGTGATTAGTTATACTGTTTTATTTAATTAGAGGTAGTAGAAGCTAAATTTAAATACCGATACATCGTTTAAAACCACATAATTGTAAGTATTTTTGAGAAAGTGGGAGACATTAGAATCACATTTGGCAGATTTGGCATTTTAAAGTGTACTCTATTAATTTCCTTTCTCGCTAGGTATTTTTGAAGAAATGGCGCTTGTTGAAATATACTACGGTCCATATTGGCAAAATCACGTTCTACGCTATAAAACTCAACGGCTACATAGTATAACACGTATTGCATATTTCTGGTATTTTTGTAAAATCTTAGTTCTTATACAATACTTATTTTAGAGTCTTTAACAAAATTAGGATTTGATGTTGAATTGTTACCGTCGCCGCATCTGGAAAGAGTAACAGTAATAATGAAGGATAGAGAAATTTTCCAATGTAACATAACTCATCTTCGGTTCAATCTAGATTGCAAGAATGATACTATATGTAATAGATTGGTCGAAGCTGTATTAGAAGCTCGAGAATATTTATATTCTCCGAAAAATATTGAAAATCATAGTCCCGTGTCGACGGGTAAAAAACTATTAGATGAAATTAAAAATGTCAGAACTATTCATAACTTTTATGGAATGAGAAATGTCAGTACGTGGTTTCAAATGCAAGAAGACTCTTTTATGAAACCTCAATACAATTAATATAGAATCATATAGATCGTTGAAGCAAACGGGTCATGCATATTTAAAATATGCCTAGATATTTGTTCATTCTTGTATTTAATACAATTTACACTAAAAATTTGTTTTTATTTATGTCCTTTCCAATTACATACCTGGTTATTTGGGCTCCATTTCTACTTATTAACCTCTTTCGCACTTCGAAGATTAAAGATTAAAAAGATTAGAAGATTAAAAAAAGTAAAAATCTCTAAATTTGTTCAAAAAAAAATATAAATTTGTTTTAGACAATCTTTAAGAATGGGTTTCTCACAATGACCTGAAATTACTGAATGCATGAAGGGGACAATTGCTCCCTCCTGCACATTTGATCATGGTATCCTTTACTACTTCATCTCCTGTGAAACTAAATACGAGGGTTGTCTCAAAAATGATGCATAGCGACCTCTAGCTATCGTGCAACGTAACATAAACGGCTGATCTTGTTCTCAGTTAGTAGCCTCAAGTCTAACGAACACGTTGGTAACCAGTGTTAGTGGTTTTAGTGAAGTGTCATGATGTCCAAGAGCGATAACGAAAGTGGGAACAATTCCTCGGCTCACATTTCGGTATTAGAGCAACGCGTGTACATAAGATCGAAACAATTCGTAGTAAAACTGTGCCCAATACGGATACTGTGAATCGCAGTACAGTGTGTAACGTGAAGATATTCTCGATTTATTAAAAATATAATGTTGTATGCATAAATGATAAAAAACCTTAGGGCGGCCCTGCACATTTTAGTATATTTTAGTCGAGTTAAAAGTGCGACCATATTTAGTTTTATCTGATGTTTTTTTAAATACCAGGGGTCACCTTTTCATGTTTTTGTAAATAGAATTTCTTCTAGAAAGATCTCGTAGACATCATTTTAATGTATTTGCTGTCCTTGTAAAATATCAAAAGTTAATTTTGAAGTGTTCCCATGGTTCTAAAAGTAATTTTGCTATTTCGCAGGAAAGAACCTTGATAAAATTTAATTTATAAATATTTTAAAGAAATACCGCCTTTTCTACAAAGGATTTCAGTTCTTAAAATGCATTTAGCTTTTATTTATGGCTTCCTGTGCATGTCGATCGGTAAATTCTGTACAAACAAACTTCCGATCCCGCTTGCGGCCACGTGTAGATTGTGGTAACTTACGCGGCAAATCTTTGTACTATAATCTTTCCGAAGCTTTCAAATGCTTGTTGCTCATTGGGCTTAAAAAACCACGCTATTTCGCCGTAGGTTACCTTAAAATCTTCCCTCTTTTCAATATTTAAATAGTACAGATTCGCATCTAAAAAGTTTAGTTGGGCGGTGGGTCTCGTACCCTAAAGTAGCGTCCAGTCGGACGGTGAGTGTCTTACCCCAAGTTGGCGGGTTTGCCCCAGCATTTTGTTTCCCGTGCTATTATCGTGTGATTTTACCGTTAAATAATTATAGTCCAGTTTATAACAACACTAGTTTAAGGGTTATACACTACCGATTTTGTTGTTGGAAAATTAATCCGGTGGAGGATTATTCCGCAACTTTACTTTGAGTGCAGTGTTAATTCCCGTTTATTTGATCTTTGATTGGCTTAATCAAATTTATTTAATGCTAATCAACTGTGAATTTTTGAATTAAACACATTAACTCATTTAATTAATGAAACATTAATAAGAACAATACGTTATTTGCTACTCAACTAGTAAAATAACTATCTTCGAACAACATTCAAGTAACTTAATCATCGTTCCCTTTAATAGTAATAATAATAAAGAATTTATTACTAATAGCAATTATGGTAAAAGTTCAATGAATCTCGTTAAGATAAAATAGCTCAGAATTTAAAATAATTAAGTGTTCCCGCAATGTTTCCGCTTCAGTTTGCAGTTTATGTGATAATTTTGTGTTATGGTAATTTTGTTGTGTTGTAATGAAATGTTTTCAGCCTTCTGTTTGTGCTAAGAAATTTATGAAGATGAAGAGATATTAAGGAGATTTGTATTAGGATTATGTTCCTGTTTATGTTAAGTTTAGTTTTGTTTCATTTAATAGTTAATTTGGGACCCCGAAATATTTTTTGAATATGATTAATTATTATTGTATTTTTTTGAAAGAGAAAACTTTTCTCACATGTTTCATTTGTGTATTATCTATCTAATTTGTTTGTGCTTTATGCAATATATAGATTTCAAATTTAATTATTGTATGATATAGCTTGGCTCAACAAATTGCTGATGTTTTCGTCAATTAAAATTCATTAGTATCGATTGATATCTGTTTGATTAAATTAACGTCAATTTTAAATGAGGAATCTTTCAAATTGAGACTCCTAGATTTCCTTAACATCAATTTGGTGGCGCCCACTATGTTTTTTTATTTGTTCCGGACTCTATTACTTAATTAGAAGCTGTTGGGGTTAACATCCACACCTGAATTTAAATTTTCAGAATAAGAGCACATGTGGCGTTGGGCTGTGCAGTTGGAAACTATTGGAATAGATTTGCTGTCATCGTCTACACCAACTTTTCACATTCAAGTTGGATGCTATTGGTTACGGTTCGGTCTTTTTCTGTCTGTTCTCTAAGATTTATTTTCTTTGTGGAGAGTTTAAATTATCTTTTCGGTAAGATCCTATAGTATAGAATTGTCTGGGTAGAGCTCTATTAATTTAAAACATAATTCATCCGTTCATTCCATGGTGAGTACACAAAATGATATAAGTACACAAATAAAATAACAAAATAAATAGCACAAACCCTGTAAATGCTCGCCAACAACTGAATTATGACAAATCCTGTCCATACCAAATCAAACATCCCTTTGAGTTACCGCTCATCGAGCGAATGCAAAGCAACTCCAACGTTCGTATTGGAAAGCGTTGGGTGGCGCTGTACACACCAAACCTAACAGTTCCGAATTTTTATGAAGTACATGTGCCTTGGTTTGCGTTGACTATTCGTTGTGTACGCACGCGCCTTAAGTATTGAAAACAATTCCCCGTTAAAAGTTAAATAAATTATATGCTTTTTGTCTACGATAAGCACGAGATAATTGCTACCGATTGAGTTCCTGTTGGCTGTAGTGTAACTGGCGACTACTACAAAATATTCCTCGCTAAAAATTTGCTATCAGAAATCAGTAAAAAATCGAACAGGATTATTGTCAATGCGAGGCCTCATATCGGAACGCCGGTCGTCCTTTTTTTAGAAAAACGCCTCAATCACTCACCGTATTTGCCGGCTTTGGGTACCCCAGACTTTGATTCATTTCCGAAACTCAAGGAACCTCTTCGGGGGAATCCGTTTTTCTAGCTTAAATGCCCTAAATGAAAGAGTGCGCCGAAGAGTTCGCGAGCTCAATAAAGAGGGCATCCTACGCGGCATTCAAGCGCTTCCAGACCGCTGACAATCATGCAATCGGAAACAGGGGGATTATATAGAAGCGCTGTAATGTTGTATTTCGTTTAAAATAAAAACTTTTTTATTCAGAGCTAACTGTACATTATTTTTGAGACAACCCTCGTATAAAGCCGTTTCACGAGTCTCTCGGACACACCTTTACAAACAACCAGTAATAGTACTACAATTACGACCAAATTCTCTGTCGTGAGTTTAAGTCCATACCGCCTCAGGGGAACGGTTTAGGTAAGACGGTGGAAAATCTTCTCAAGGAATAGGAAGTGTAATCTACATTTTTACTTTATTTCTGTAGAGAGCAATATCGCGGAAACTAGAGGATCCAAAACGACAAACAGGGTAGCAAATAAAATAAAATCTCAAACCTTCAAAAATATTCTTGGTGATGTACCTTGCAAATTGTAAACGAAAAGTTACAGGAAAAGGTTTTAACCCGAAATAGGTATAAATGTAAAATCACTGCCGATAGCGTAGTAATGATGTGTGTAGTCTAGAATGCCTATGGGAGGTTTTATGTAACTATAAGCTTCTCCAGTGGTTTGCGCCCATTCTTAACTCGTTTCCGCTACCGTCCCGGATCACCAGCCTTTCACGAACGACTTTGGATATATCTCCGACTGAGGTATAGATCTCCTGTTCCCAGTTTAGATCGAAAGTTCTTATGTGAAACTGGAATTCACGGTCTATAAAAAACAGTATGGTGGTTGATCGCAGAAAACCGTTTCTAAAATCGTGAAGGAAAATAATTTTGAAAATAGCGTCTCGATAAATAGTGATAGAATTTGCTTAGCAATGTAGAATTGTAGAAATTGTGTTGGATAGGCAACAGATTCAAAACTATAACAATGGTGGTGGCATCTTTTCCGGCAGTAGGGCAGCAAAGGAACCTTGAAGATACATTGTTGCCATTTGGATGACCTTGAGAATGCGTTGTTGCCACGTTTAGAGAGAGATAGGTTCAAGGTCATGACCTTGACAATACATTGTTGCCATATTGATGACCTTGAAGATAAATTGTTGCCATTCTGATGACCTTGAGTTCAAGGTCAAGGTCGGGAGTGGGGGGTGGTTTCAAAACACCCAATTTTTACCTACTCTAATGCATACTAGAAAAGATAAGGAACAAATGAACGAGAGAAAATACATGTTAAGATAAAACATATAAGTTACACGGAATTGAACGAGTATCTTACACGAGCTTTGCATCGAGAGAACTAGATACTTTGCTATCTTTCAGTCATGAGCGAAACGATGAACATGAGATTCCTTTAAATTCAAAAAGTACTAGAAAGGTGAAAAACGAAAGTGGAAGAAATATAAATAATAACTTACGACATATATTACGGAACTAATCATAAACCCATGTCACAGTATAGTTGCAATCAGTAGGTACACTCTCGCAAATATTGAAAGCCGCCGTGTGTGACATTTGTTGTGATATACGCTCTTCGTTATTATACTCAGACCGCAATACGATGACGATCGGTAAGCCTCGGCTGCCAATCGTGGTTTGTCACTGTTGTGTGTCAATATTCGAAGCAACCTTATCAACTTCAAAGTGCCGACAATTGAGTGAGTATGCTGTGCCCATGGTGCACCTAGCATAGGTAGAAGGTATGTCTCAAAGAGTATCGAAACGATTTTGAGAAAACCTATACAATATCAAAGAAATAATATGATTTCGGAAAAACTTGTAGAGTGTACAAGTGAGTGGAAATAATTAATCGTCCGATTGGAAATATCCAACAAATTGAGGCACGTCGTGTCTTTTTCCAAACTGTATTGATTTTGTTACAGGATCTTTAAATACGCTATCTGTTTCTGCAGGGTAGAACTGAGGTCAAACCAAAGTAAAAGTTATCTTTGCATTAAATGCGCGAAATGAAAGCGTTCTTTTGTAGCGCGTGAGAATGTCACTTTTAGTTAAGATCACAGCCCACGAAATACAAACAATATTTTTTCATAACCTACAAAAAAAGAATAAAATACTTGTTGATTTAAGTTAACAATTCTAGAAAAAACCCAAATATGAATTTGCTACCTTACGCAGAGCCACATATTAAATAAATACGCATTTATTTTTTAGTCAAAACATTTGCTTCTATATTTGCTACTTTGACAAACATATTATGTAAAAAGGAAAAATAGTATATTATATACGGAGGTGGAAAATGCTTCATTATGTCGGAGGGTTAAATGACTATAACGCTATCGCGGGTATAGGCTCAGCTATAGCGCAAGGTTATAATGAAGCCTTCCACCGAGATACATATTGTTACGGTACAGGGTTTAATAAGATTTAAAAAACAAACGGCGGTGGAAATAATACAGATGCATACAACATACAACTCACCACTCTCTTGCCTTTCATTTAAAATAATTGCTGCGGCTAAATAAAACTGTTGTGAAAAGTCTAACTCCCCACAAATTGAGACTCTTGGGCGGGTCGCTTCTGGTACTTAATAATTATATAAATCTAGGAACCAAGTAATATGCAACAAATAAATTTTTCTTTTTTTATACAACACAAATTTATTTAATAAACTTAACACAAACAGAAAGAAAATAAAATGAAAAGGAAATTTCAACTTGGATACCAAGATTCTATAAAATATCAATTCCAAAATAGTCTAATTATCTTTATCTGAAGGTTAATACTTCTGGCATCAACACAATTCTTACGTACTCTAATTAATTATAACTATTGTTAAATAACTCACGTATAAATATTTAAATGTTTGGAGCTATCAGTTTGCCAACTGTATTGTTATAAAATCTGCAAGTCTCTGCTTTCATTCGATTGAACAATAAAATGAAGAAAGAAAGTCATTCACCTTTTCCAAATATGTCTATATTAATGGCTTTAATAAATTGAATTCCAAATCCAGTTGGTTGTCTAATCGTGGTAAGTCAAGTAATTTTATAATTATAGTTCATATTATTCAATAATTAACTTTGTATAGCGAACTATATACCTGACTCCGCAGTTTATATGCGCGCGTGCGACTGTCCGCGCTATATTTCGAGAACGGTTGATCATACATCAAAATGCAAAGTATCAAAATTATAGATAATCTTATGATCTACATTTTATAATAACCTTAAATGACATATGATACATAGAAAACGAGATAATTGCAAAAACCCGATTTTCGTGATTTTTGTCACGAGATTATAGAAGACTTTTCAGCCAGTCTTCAGAACGTTAAAACAAAAGTTCATGCAAAAATACAGCTTTCTTACTTTAATTCCGAGGTTGAATCCTTATTTTACTGAAGTATTATTTACATAAAAATACTTTTTCACATCTTCCTATTATTTACATAATTTCAGATATCAACAAAATGAAAATTCAAGCCAATTACATTTTCTTAGTGTATGTACATTGCATAACCGCACATACTTGAATGTTAACTAAAAAGAAAATTAAGGATGTGTTCAGATTTTCCACATTTATTGAAATGTATGCGAAACAGGCTTGTTGCAAAAAGAGAATTTCATGTGCCTGAAGGGAGAGTGCAATTGCGCCATTTTGAAAATCTTATAGAATACGATGCAAAAAACGAATTTAAACTGGCTTATAAATTGACCCGAAAGCACGTGAATCCAGAAAACCACGAGAAAATGAGGACAAAATATGCCTTTCAATTGTTTAGTGGGACAGTAGCAGATGCTTTGACGGTACTAAAAGAAAAAGGTATATCCGAGTTTGCTGACTGCGAACCTACAATACAGTTTTGCAGACGAATAAATCAACTGTGTGATATTTTGAATTCGAGTTATTTTAATGGACTAAAAACAAATTCTGCCGAGCAACAAGCATTAGAAGATTTTTTAATTTACATTGATTTATGGGAATCTTGTGCACATCCTGACTTTTATTTAACAAAGTCTACAAGTGATGGGTTAAAAGCCACCATCAACACTACTCTTGATTTATTAAAATATTGCACCCAAGAGTTAGGGTATAAGTACCTGATGACATCACGTATCAATCAAGATCCACTTGAACACTTCTTTGGATTAATGAGAGCAAGCGGTGGTGCTAATACTAGTGGAGAGTCACTACAGATTGCACAGATCTTTAGGCTGATGTCACTATATTCTTTAATTAAACCTCCAAAAGGAAGCAATGTAACTGGTGGAAATATGCTTGCTGCCCTAGTTGATAACACATCAGATTTCTTGAGCTACAACAGAGCAGACAATAAACAAATAACAAAAAAAGACATTGACTTACAACTCGATCAGGCCTTAGAAGAAAATATCACATGTGGTGCATACGTTCATTTTGAAGATAATAGAGAAGCATTTGCCTATGTTTGTGGTTTCATCGCTCGAAGGCACAAAACTGACAATTGTCAAAATTGTGTTAAAACAATTGTGGGGGAAGGATTGGAATCATATAATACTTTCATAATATTGAGAAGCAGAGGGCATTTAACATTTCCTTCAATCGCCCTCGTTATTCTTCTTGAAGAAATTGAACATATTATTGCTGAGAAACTTCAGCAAGACATTAAGAAAAATACTTTCCTTGAAATTCTTGCTTCAATCGGAATACAAAAAATTCATCATTTTGTAGGATGTCCAAATCATAAGTCGGAAATGACGAAAAAAATCCTGTTTTCATTTTTAATAACTAGACTTTCATTTTCATGCCAAAAAGAGGCACGAAAGAGGTCTTCAGAATCTACAAACTCTAAAAAATATAGCAAATTGGCAAAACTGGTTTAAATTACAATTCTTTAATAAATAACTTTTAACCAAACTACTTACTGTTTTTGTTGTGGATAAAAACTTTCGTTATATTTACATTTACCACTGGCAGCGTTTCTTAAATGATTCATTCATGGTCTGGCACCTACAACCCACTAGGGTTTTAGTGGATTTAGCCTCCTTTATAAGCCTCTTCCACTGTTCCTTATTCAATTTCCTTAAGACTTCCAACACTGCATCTTCCTATCTTATTCTAGATCACCTAGCTAGGATGAATTGAGGGAGTTTCCAGTTCCTTCTAAGTCGCCCTCAATTATTTTCTAAATTACTCTCTCTCCGGTCTCCGGACATTCAGGAAACATGTTCAGCCCATCGAAGTACTGCCTTCCTTGTCATCCCCATTATGTCTGTCCAAGATGTCTGTCTCTTGGTAATTGGTATAATCTGGCCAGTTCATGATTATATCTTATTCTATTTACACCTTGATCATCCTCCACTGGTCCACATATTATCCGTTTTAGAATTTTTCTTTTAAACGCACACAATCACAACAACAGGATTGGTCAAATGATGATTCGCAATAATTGCAAGTGATGAATTTTAAAACACAATTCACATTAAAACAGAAATTAATAAATAATAATAATTAACTACACTAATGTATTTCTAAACACGTGGCATTCGTGGCAAATGATAGATACATAACCTAAAATTAAAATTTGTGTCAATTTTTGAAGTACCTTGGTAAGGTTGCGCCATCTATTTTCCACAAAGTAAACGGCTTACTAGCTCTCATTTTTGACACAATTATTTACATTGAAACATAGGCAAGCTGTTCTACCAGACGTCTATATATCTTGGGTTCAGCGAAGCCGTTACATGCTAGCGACGTGTTTGTTTATAATTATATTACCTTTGATAATGACAGCGTAGCTGTCGAACAATATTGTCAGGTTATATTTTAATAAAACTGTGAAAATTTTACTAATCTTTATTTATTTTACACTGTATAATAGCCATGATATATTTCTATAATATGGCTATTATGTAATGGTCAGTTAGGTCACTTTTTAGCAGTAATGGGTAATGGTAATGCATTACTTTCAAAAAGAAGTAATTAATAATGGTAATGAATTACTTTTTGGAAGTAATAGTTTCAACCATTGTAAATAACAATATAAATAAATATTTTATTTAGAACTATTAAATAATCAATATAGAATCAGTTGAATGCATTATTTATAGAGGCTATTAGGCCAGTAATAGACGAGCGTATAACACGCTGCGTGCCGCCGTCGTTGCAGCTTTGTGTGGTGCCAAAGGAATGAAAACGATGACATCGTCGTTAGTGGGTGCACCCCATCATCAGTACCAGGTTCCAAACAGAACATTTTCATTTGAAGTTTTCAGATCACAGAAAATATCCTGAAACATTCTTCTTATATCATCACATGTCTGTCTACCTCAATTATAAATTCTTCTGTTTTGAACAGATTAAAGACTAAACTTAAATAAATAAACTAAATGATTTAAATAAACGTAATCCACTGAGTTGAATATTCAGTATTATTGCCTTTTAATAAGTTAATAATCAGAACTGTTGACCATGTCTGTACTAGAGTTCCTTAATGAAAACCTTAACTGTGTTATTTTAGAGAAAAGGACACAGATGTCAAAATCTATCTCTTTCTAGGCTAAAACTAAGCTGTCTGAAACAGAGATACTTTTTTCTCTCTTTTTACTTTAGTGAAAACATTCAGCAGCTGTCAGTTATAAATTTTAGGTTATGCTGTCATGTTTATTTTTATGTATGTAAAAATTTTTAATGTGCACATTATTAGTAGAGTAAATCTGAAAGCGGATTTTGTTGTCTGTGGTACATTGAAAGGTAAAAAGCTAACGAGTGCGTTATCCGATGCTATTTAGGGTGTATATCAATCCCCTAAATTCGTCTGGCGATATCGGTGTCCAACACCCCCCCGGGGGGGAAAAACTGAAAAAAAGCAAATCTAGAATACTTTATTTGCTATCCGGATATATTAAAATAAATACCATCTCTAAAGTATTAAGCGAGTTAGAGCTAATTTTCACTCAAGAATTATCATTAAATAAACGGAAGGATACTCACTAGATTTGCTTCTAACGTCCTTATTATGCGTATTTAAATTTCTGCAAACATAGAAAGATGTTTATATCGTGATAACTTTTGGACGACACAAGATATCAAAAAAGTTTAAAAAATAATTGTTATTAGTTCGAGATTTTACAATCCAAAGCTTTTTGAAATTTTGAAATTGGCTAGACAGTAACGAAGATATGACCAATTTATTCTGACAATGTATAAATTACCGTTGAGCAGTGATCGTTCTATCTCTATCTTCACCCGTCTTCCGTCTCATTCTAACGCACTGCTCTTATCAGGTTCGTAAGTACATACAACGATTAGCACATATTGGAGTTACAAATACAGGTGATTTAACAATTTGTTGAAAAAAATTATAAAATTCTTACTGTTCTTGTAAATCCGACAGTAACCTTAACACGGAGAATTCTTCAAGTTATTCTATAACACACTATGAACTATAACATACATTTAAATTTCATTAAATTTATAAAAAAAAGAAACAGATGCGCAGTTATAAAAAAATGTGTTGTGTAAAACGGGCGGGAAACTTCAGGAATCCACTGCAAAAACTGCGGAAACTATTCAAAGGTCAGTGAAAATGAGATTAGATATGCAAGTCATAATAGAGAATTAATAGAGCTTCTTGATATAACACAATTTAAGTAAATTAATGAGAAAACACTGTTATTTTTCGTGTGCATATATAAAATATATCCACTATAAAATTAAATGTACATAGTAGTCAAAATATATAACAAAACTGAACACTAAGGTTATTCTGAAAACCGAAGGGATAAATTGTGGCGAGGTTTGGGAAAAGATTGTTGGGGAAATAAAACATGACATAGCCAAAGAAAAGTGTATAATTCAGTTACAATTTACGACCGATATGTCCTATTGGGTGGTAACTTGAACCCGTAGTATTTTCTACGGAAACTGTAAATACATTGTATTTTTCAGATCTGATAAAAATAATGAAGTTATTTTAATGTACCCACAAGCACAAAACAATATTTATAACATGGTGGAAATGTTTAAAGATTTGAACTTTGAATATCGACCTATGGTGCAAAGTGTACTTTATTTAGTAGCCTCGCAAATTAAAAAAAGACGTTCGAGATGTGGAAGATGCTGCTAAGTTACCAATGAAGATAACATGAAGAAAAATATTCCACGAAAAACGAATTATCTGTAGGAATTCCAATACAAAGCGACTACTTATGCCTCAAGATTTCCATTCCTTGTCAAACTCTCAGTATACCAAGACTAAAATACCTTTGCCACATTGCAAACGAAACGTAAAATTAGTTATTTGCCGAAAAATCAAGAATAGTCAGTACCTACTGATACAAATAATTTGATGTGGATTTTAAGTAGAGTTCAAAATTGTAGTTGACGTCACCACACCACACCAGGCCACCACACCAAGATTGTACCTCAATGGACTGGTTTCAACAAAATAACTGACAATTCGGACAATACTGCATTGTGGACAACCATACTTAGGTATCGAGATATCACTGCACATCTGAATCATGTAAAATATACAGTAATTACGTTTGTCCAAGTATTGTATTACTATAACATAGTGGTTTTCAGAATAACCTTTATATTCAGTTTTGTTATTATATATTTTGACTACTATGTACATTTAAGTTCATAGTGGAAATACTTTATATATGCGCGTAAATTTGAATTGTGTGTTGTATCAAGAAGCTCTTTTAATGCTCCATTATGACTTTATTGCATATCTAATCTCATTTTCACTGACCTTTGAATAGTTTCCGCACTTCTTGCAGTGAATTCCTGAAGTTTCCCGCCCGTTTTACACAACACATTTTTTATAACTGCGTATCTGTTTCTTTTTTTATAAATTTAAAGAAATTTAAATGTATGTTATAGTTCATAGTCTGTTATAGAATAACTTGAAGAACTCTCCGTGTTAAGGTTACTGTCGGATTTACAAAAACAGTAAGAATTTTATAATTTTCTTCAACAATATTGCGCTAATAGTTGTATGTACTTACGAACCTGGTAAGAGCAGTGCGTTAGAATGAGACGGAAGATGGGTGAAAATAGAGATAGAACGATCGCTGCTCAGCGGTAATTTATACAGTCAGAATAAATTGGTGATATCTTCGTTACTGTCTAGCCAATTTCAAAGTTTCAAAAAGCGTTGGATTGTAATATCTCGAACTAATCATAATTATTTTTTAAACTTTTTTGATATCTTGTGTCGTCCAAAAGTTATCACGATATAAACATCTTTCTGTGTTTACAGAAATTGAAATACGCATAATAAGGGAGTTAGAAGCTAATCTAGTGAGTATCTTTCCGTTTATCTAATGATAATTCTTGAGTGAAAATTAGCTCTAACTCGCTTAATACGTTAGAGATCGTATTTATTTTAATATAGCCGCATAGCAAATAAAGTATTCTAGATTTGCTGTTATTCCAGTTTTTCCCCCCCGTGGGGGTGTTGGACACCGATATCGCCAGACGAATTTAGGGGATTGATATACACCCTAAATAGCATCGGATAACGTACTCGATAGATTTTTACCTTTCAATGTACCACGGACTTGATTTCTAGATGTGTTTTTTAAGTTTACAAACTCTACTATATCATTTATTTGCTGTTTGTAGAGAATTTTTAAATGTACTAGTACATATATCAATTTTTCGACAACTTTCAATAAAATATCAACTGTACCCAATTTCAGATTTATATAACTGTCATACTGACAGTTTAATATATTAAAACAATTTTCATGATTACCAACCTTCTAATAAATAGTTTCAAAATATGAAATATCACTAGGAAAACTTGACATGCGTGTCTTAACTCTAAATAACACAAAAGTTCAGTTCATATTTAGGAACCCTAGTCTGTACTTGTCCGGACAATATCTCTCCTCGTGTATCCACCTGTGTAATAAGCAATGTATTGCATTGCCGGCGTTTCCTACACGACGCGTTGGCAACGCAATCACCTGCGTTCTGCCAACGGATACACACGTGTTCATCGCTTGTGTATTTACTTGGACTATAGAATATATTGGATTATAGAATATACAGTTCTCAATACGACGGAGAAAACGTCGCGTGCGACACGCAGCATATTGTACGCTCGTCTATTACTGGCCTTAGACTAATCTCACGCCCGGATTCGCAGCTGGCCTTGAAAATTTTAAAATTTGCACTTCATGGAAGTTTATATCGACACCGGGTCTGAATAAAGATCATGTCGCATATTCTGCATTTACTAAAAACAAAATGGAAAAAGTTGAGTAACACTTTTTTAGAGAATGTTTTGTAGAAAATTCCAAGAAAATTGAAAAATAAATAATTTCCTAGTTACTTTTATTACTGCCTGTGGCTATCACATGTTAAAGACAAGATAAAGTTGGCAGCAATTGCTAGTGCGAAAACACTCGAGGTGCTGGTTGGTTTAACATCGCAAAAAATGTATGTAGAAATATTTGAAATTTAACTTTATTTAGATTCGATTGCTTTAAATTAGTAATTACAAAATTATTTCTTTCAAAAATTATAAATTAGAAATATGAACTTGTCATATAATGACTGATTAATACTAGGCAAATTGTAGTAGTTATGTAATTGTACGTTAGGATAGGTCATATTGATTTTCTTCAGCTTTTTATAGGCTAACAGGCAAGATTAGCCTTTAATGAATTTTTAGCGGTATTTTAATCTTCAGCGAGTTTTATCAATGTATTAATGAATAGAAAGGAATTTCCACGGACTAAACGTAATCAAATGACGGTTGTTGGAATTTGACAGACGGAATCATCTGAAGATAGAAAAGCCGAAAGAGTTATTAAAAATAAAACTAGTGACGTATTTTCGGGAGTTTCGTAATTCCTAGTTTGATTTGCGCAAGAGATATAATACCGCATTTTTTTTAACTGCAATTACCGTGCATTGTGAAAGTATTAACAACGTGCTTATTAAACCTTGATCTATTATAGAACCTTTACGGTTTTTTTACTAATTAGGTTTGTAGGTTAGCTTTTAGCGTTCATTTTCATTAACCTCCAATTCATTCAAACTTGGATAAATCATGTGAGTTTTGAAGTCAACCTCCTATTATTGTGCACCCATACTTTGCTCATAAGATTTGAACTTTAAACACTTAAAGATATCAATAAAAGCACTTATTGATAAATAAAGTAATCTTTTATGTTTTACGTTTAGTACTTAAAAGAAAATGCTGCACGCACGAACTATAGCGAATCTTGTGAAACCAAACAGCCAAAAGTTTGCAGGATGGTTACTCGCTAAAACAACTACACCAGCAGTATCAGCAACAAATTATCGAAATTACAATGTACCTGTCACGGCAGAACCTTTTCTTAGTGGTAGTTCAAGCACATACATTGAAGATATGTACAATGCATGGCTTCAAGACCCCTCGAGTGTACATACAGTAAGTATTATTTGTTAACTTTTAAATAACTATAATTATTATGTAAACAAGTAGGTATAGAAGTTATTTTAATGAGTTGTTTTTTTTAGTCTACTTTCCTAAATTATGCATTTTACTAAATTAGTTAATAGGTAAAACACTTTTTTATGTATACATTATGAATCATGCATAAAACCTCATAGGGAATAGCAAGTTGCATTTATGAATACTTTAGTATTACATTTTGATAAAGATTACATGTTAATTGTAGCCTGTGATTGACACCACCTTGAAAAAATGTTTACCGTAACAGTGCACAGAATTATTTTATATCTGAAATTACAGAACTTTGGTAATTAAAACCAAACAAATTAATCGTAGCGCTAGCAAGACCAATTTACATTGATCTTACTACACTTATGCGATGTAGATAAATTTGTCTTATGAAATTGCTATGGGTCTGTAACCTCCCACATATTGTATGACATTAATTATCTAAACACAGATTCTTCAACAGTTAACCTAAAATTAAAAATTTCAAAAGTTCCATAACCTACAATTCTACATTTTTGTTTTTATTTGCATTTTTATTTTGTGAATGCAATGTTGCCAAGAGAGAGGAGGGAACAGCACACTTTAAATAAAAACCTTAAGTGTTCAATGAAATCATAAAGTGACCCAAGTTTCAAAATTGTTAGACTACGTAAAGGGATTAAAGATCAGTAAGAACAACCGATAAATTTAGTAATACTAAGAATTTCGTGTATTTTAGACTTTGTTTTGGATTAATTATTAAATAGAATCTTATCAATCATACACTGATTATAATGACACACCTCTTCCTGTTATCACAAACAAGAATGTATATGCTTTTAATTAATTTTGCTTCGTCATTTTAGACATAATGAAAGTATCTTTAAGCATCTATAAAAATTTATATAATTTTTAATAAAGTGTTTCCTTAAATTAGAATGATTATGTGAACGTAATAACTATTTATTATTGTTACAATTACTTATCATTTCTATGTCAGACCCATTCCATTTCCATTCAGGTAGCTGTTACCAAAATGTATCAATTGACCATGCTTAATGTTTTTACAAAATTATTTAATAAATTACAGTGACTACCCCTGCCGGAGGTAAAAAATTCTCCAAAACGAATAAAAGGATACATTTGTAAAATGTACAGGGTGGCTCACCCAGACTGTAAAAAAAAAATTAAACACCAAAGTTGGTTGGTATAAAGCAAATTTAAATTTTGTAATATTTTTGTATATTATACAGGGTTAGTCGTTTTACTATGGCCACTATCAACTTTTTTATTTGAAATGGACACCCTGTATATTTTTATGAATTTTGTTCTATACTTTATTATAAGTATTTTTGGTTAACATAAATATGTACCTGAAGTGTGCACAGTTTTTGAGTAAGTTTAATTTCTTTTTAAAAATGTAACATTAAAAAAAATTTATCTACTGCCACTTATACCAGGTGTCCCAAAAGTCAACGTCATCCCTTGGAGGGCTGATAGGGCAGCTCATGACTGTCCAGAATATCAAAATATGACCTAAGTAAAAAATTGTTGGTTTTTGGAATATTGGCACTTTTATGAATTTCGTGAAGATCGACACCTTAGACCAGTTTTTCGAGTGCCACAGCTACAAAATTCCATATTTTAAGATTCTTATTTTTGATACGCAATCCTGAATAGCTCTGCTACTGCTCACAGTCCAAAATAAAATGAATAGTGGATAATACCTTTGGGATAATACCTAAAAGGAGCTAATTGTGAAATTATTTAAATAATCAAGAATTCGAATGAAAACGCTTGCTAAATTAAAGTGACAGGTATTTATTAAAAACTAACACAAATAAAAATCAAAGAATTTGTTCAAATTGCTTGCCACCAAGTTGCATGCAAGCACGGCATCTTTTTAAAAAAGATTTTTTATCCGTCATGCACTTCCTGTGGCATTTGTTTGTTGTGCAGCTTCATTAATGCGGTGTCTCAATTCATTTACATTATTTATTGGTTTTACATAGACCTTCTCCTTTATGCAACCCCAGTAGAAAAAATCTAGTGTACATTTTATGGACAGATGGAAGCACATTAAAAAAAGGTGGCTTCATGAACATGCACAATCTTCATAGTTATGCTCTTTAAAACCCACTTTCAATGCAAGAACAAAAGTCACAGTATCGCTTCAAAGTAAATCTGTGGACCGGCATTTTGAACGGTCAAATAATTGGCCCCTTTGAATTACCTGAAAATCTAAACGGGGTAACTTATCACGATTTTTTAGAAGATGAACTGCCAAATCTTTTGAAAGATGTAACGGGTGTTCATTTAAATTCGTAATCTAGCAACCTTTGGAATTTTAATGAAAGAAGGCAGAGCGACAGATATAATACGTCGCAGATAGAGACAGGCAATAATCCAAAGGTTGCTAGATTACGAATTTAAATGAACACCCATTACCTTTGGCCACATGCAGGGTAATGTGGTTTCAAAATGACGGCTGTCCAGCTCATTACGCACAAGGAGTGAGAGATTATTTGGACCAAACTTATCCACAGATATGGATTGGCCGCCTTGATCCCATTTTGTGGCCTCCCTGGTCTCCGGATTTAAATCCGGATCACTAGATTTTTCTACTGGGGTTGAAAGGAGAAGGTCTATCTATACAAAACCAACAAATAATGTAAATGAATTAAGACACCATATTAATGAAGCCTCACAACAAAAAAATGCCACAGAAAGTGCAAAACGGATAAAAAGATACCGTGCTTGCATTCGACTTGGCGAGCAATTTGAACAAATTCTTTGATTTTTATTGTAGTGTCTACACAAGTGAAGTGAGTCTACACTCTGAAGTGTGTACAGTGTGAAGAGTCTAAGTTAGCTAATAAAAAATAAATTAACTCGTGAATCGGGTTTCGGAAAATGTTTTTTTCCAAAAGTATTATCCACTATTCATTTTATTTTGGACTGTGAGCAATAGCAGGGCTACTCAGGGTTGCATACCAAAAATAAGAATCTTAAGATTTGAAATTTTGTAGGTATGGCACTCGAAAAACTGATCTAAGGTGTCGATTCTCCCGAAATTCATAAAAGTGTCAATATCTCAAAAACTAACAATTTTTTACTAAGGTCATATTTTGATATTCTGGACAGTCATGAGCTGCTCTGGATGACGTTGACCTTTGGGACACCCTGTATTTAACTAATTATAACAATACATCTGCGGCTGCTTTAGGCAGTCTGTGATGGGCCTGCATGTCTTAAAGGATATAATTTGTGCTGCTTAGCTACACGATTTGCGTCCTTACGATTGGCTTGCGATACGCGTTCTTGTTTTTTGTTTTTCTGAAACACCACAGCTCTGTTTGTTACAATTCAACAGCCTGATATTGCTTACTTTTCTAGATAAAATGAGTTACAACAATTTATAGTGCAATTTATGGAAATCAAGGGCAATAGATCCTTTGTGGGTAACATTAATTCATTTAACTCATTATATCTCAAAAAGTAAGCATTTTATTAAAACATTGCTTTATACAAAATACGTAAGTCAAGGTTTTTTTTTATAAATTTATTGTTAAATAATATACATAGTGTTCAATCCACTAGGTCAAAGACGCAAATTTCTGAAACCATGAAAATATAATTTTGGTACAACTTTAGTTTACCATTTCACTTTTTTGATGCTGATTTTGACATCAATCGATAGCTCTCCGTCTTGAGAGATGAATGGTTTTTATAGAGGGTTGTAGTTATGGAGCATCAGAATTTAACATGAAACTGTATGAGAAACACATGTAAGTCTATCAAAAACGCCTAACTAACCTAACCTAAACTTTTTTTGGATGGTTATGAGTGTCTGGCACCTTACCATCCTAAAGAACATTATTGAAAGCACTTAAGCACCTGGGAGTAGGCTTGAGTAAAAGCTGCCGCCCAGACTGACCTGTCTTCATCGGCTCCCAGTAGCATTGATATTCGACCAGTTTGTCTGCAAATTGGTCAGTGGCGCGATGGTAAAGTCCCAGACACTCATAACTGTCCAAGAAAAGATTAGGTTGGGTTTGGTTAGGTTTTTACATTGTACATGTGTTTTTCATATACTTACATTGTTTCCCATAGAGTTCCATGTTAAACTTTGACCCTCTATAACTTTTTTCCTATGGATTTTCCCTACTCAAATTCATGCCATTAGACTCCTCAAGTCGTAAACTTTTCAACAGTACCACTTTTGACCTAAAATTCATGTTCCAGTAGTCACTGAATGTAAGGAATGCATTTTTTCGTTCTGATAACCGCGATGGTTCCCTCTTCTAAATTTTGTGCCTTTAGATTCCTCAGGTCATAAACTTACCAATGATACCACTTTTGACTATAAAATTCATGTTCCAGTAAAATCACTGGATGTAAGCGACGCATTTTTCGTTTTGATAACAACCGAGGTGGTCCCTTCATCTAAATTTAGTACCATTAAACTCCTCAGTTTCTAAACTTTCCAATGATACCACTTTTGGCCCAAATTTCATATTCCAGAAGAGTCACTGGATGTAAGCAATGCATTTAAGATTGGTACTATTAAACTCCTCAGTTCCTAAACTTTCCAATGATTTCACATTTGACCCAAAGTTCATGCTTCAGTACAGTTACTGGATGTAATCAACCCATTTAAATTTGGTACCATTAAACTCTTCAGTTCCTAAACTTTCGAATGATACCACTTTTGACCCAAAGTTCATATTTCAGTAAAGTCACTGGATGTAAGCAACGCATTCAAGTTTGGTACCATTAAACTCCTCAGTTCCCAAACTTTCCAATGATTTCACTTTTGACCCAAAGTTCATGCTCCAGTACAGTTACTGGATGTAATCGACGCATTTAAGTTTGGTTCCATTAAACTCCTCAGTTCCTAAACTTTCCAATGATTTCACGTTTGACCCAAAGTTCATGCTTCAGTACAGTTACTGGATGTACTCGACGCATTTAAGTTTGGTACCATTAAACTCTTCAGTTCCTAAACTTTCGAATGATACCATTGTTGACCTAAAATTCATGTTCCAGTAAAGTCACTGAATGGTGGAAGCAGTGCATTTTTTCTTTCTTATAACAACCACACTGGTTCCTTCATCTAAATTGAGTACCATTAAATTCTTCAGTTCCAAAACTTTCCAATGATACCACTTTTGACCCAAAGTTCATGTTCCAGTAAAGTCACTGGATGTAATTGACACATTTAAGTTTGGTACCAGTAAACTCCTCAGTTCCTAAACTTTCCAATGATTTCACTTTTGAGCCAAAGTTCATGCTCCAGTAAAGTCACTGGATGTAATTGACACATTTAAGTTTGGTACCATTAAACTACTCAGTTCCTAAACTTTCCAATGATACCCTTTTTACCTAAAGTTAATGTTCCAGTAAAGTTACTGGATGTAAGCAACGCATTTAAGTTTGGTACCACTAAACTCTTCAGTTCCTAAACTTTCCAATGGTACCACTTTTGATCTAAAGCTTATATTTTTCTAACTCAAGTTACACCAAGTTTTGTTGAGTTTCTGGAACTAAAAAACTAAGAAGCGTATGATTGATATTTATTAAAGTATTTATTTTAATTTGCTAATCTACTTTATTCCATAATAGAAACAAAATAAAATCTTTTACAAAATTGGTAACACCAGAATTTGTTACATAAAAATTCTAAGAAAATCACATTGTTTTGCTGCCATAATATGATCTATCAAAAAATGTCATGGTCAACTCACAATTTTTAAATATAGCTCAACATGAAAAAGATTTTGATGAATCCTATTGGGGTATTTATATTCCAATAGAGGGGTAATTTAAAAAAATAATCAGCGATTGTAATTTATAACAATAACTGCTGCCTAAATAGAATTTTTTCTTTGAATTACATAGAATTATGATAATGAGCATTTAAAAAGTATCTAGATATCAGGTATCAGGTTACCTTGCAATCAACATAACAAATATTAATTATAAGGTAACCTAATACAGCGACTTTTTGAAGGCTCCTTGTAACAACATGAGTGGGCTAACCATTCATTAAATCAGCTGATTCTTCATCTGATTTGCAGCTCGTTTGCTGGTGTTATTGAACACGCCTAATAACTATCCATTATTCATATCTTTCAATTTAAAAGCAAAATAAAAACATTATAATGTTTAATCCCAATGAACTGTGATAAAAGGTAATTAATTAGCAAACTGTACTTTGATTTGTCAAATACCATTTAACTAAACTGTTATTTATCCAAACAATTTCCATACTTCTCTTATTACATCAAATTGTTGTTAATGAAACTTACCTGTTAATACCAGCTTTAATTTAATAGAAACTTGTTTATGTTGGGTTTTTTATTTTCATTTAATGCATGTTGGTTTTTACATGTCTTTATGACATCATAGATCAAGTATAACTAATTATAATATTGATCACATTTTTCTTTCTTTGAATCTTTTATTAACTAATCTTAACTTTTATTAAATTAGAATATTAATTGTTCCTTATCGTTTTGTTTCTACTCGACTTTCTTTTAGGTTATCTTAATTTTGATACAATATTAATGTGAGCATAGTCCTATTTAAACTTTTTAATGGATAAATTGTTATTACCATACAAATATTTATTTCTAATAGTGATTATTTAGAAAATGTGGAGAAATATGTGGAAATTTCCGAAAAACATTATATACATTATTAATCATGTTAGTAACGTTTAGTATGTATATGAATATTTACAAATCATGAATTGTTTTGCTTTAGCATAATTAAATGTTTAAATATTTAGAATTTAAGAAAGTTTGTGCTGTTTATGTGTTGCTTTAATTATTGGTAATTTATGGATAAAAAGAAATTTTTTAAGTTTGTGCAGGTAATGTTTAATTTTAATTCAAGGTTGCCATATGTTTAGTTTACACTTGATTTGCTTAGTTTTAAATTTGAACCTTTTTTGATTTTTACTGTTCAGTTAACTTCATTTATCATAGATATGAATAAAATTATTCCAACATATTTTATTATACAATTTTTGTATCAGATTGTATCATTTTTTTTAAATTTGTTCGTGTGGAAGCAATTGACACGGTTTAAAAAACATGGACGTGATCATCTACAAGCAAATTGTCCTATCATATAATTTTCGTGTTACTACAGCGCTGATCTTTTTTTAATTATATCTCCATATTTCAGGTTGTTGACAGATGTTATGATGACATCATGAAAGCAGTGACCCGGCCATTGAATCTTAATGTAAAAGTGTACATAACCTCAAAAAAAGATTTACTCGTGCTAAATCTTGTATTTCTTTTATTTTTCTTTAAACCTTTGCAACAACTAACTCACATAATAGAAATTCAGATGTTTTATATTTGTTATAATGGTTATTATTATTATTATGATGGTTGGGACACACAAGAATTTTTTTATCTGACAAAAAACTTCGGATAAGAACCGATATGTGAAGACAGGTATTATTGTTACAAAACTATTTACCTGCTTATCTGTTTTCTTTTTGATATACATAATTTCACAAACGTTCCTGTAGTCCCTGATAATATTCACAGTTCACAGTAATATCTCTAGACATAAATTCTCCGATGTGATTTCTCAATCTAAAGAAGTTAGGAACTGATGCCACACAGTTCCTAAAAAATGGATATACGCGTTTGCCTTTGGTCGTGTGATAAAATTTTGTGCAACAAATTTTGCCATCACTTGCTTCATGTTTAAATCTTTAGTTAAAATCTGCAACACTGAACTGAATGAGCTGTTTCTCAGGTATTTCTCAAATAGTCAATCTCCTGTTTGATCAAGTTATTTCATCAACTTTTTCAAGTTTTTGTCTTTGCACGAGTCAAAGGGTGTCCAGATTGCTCCTTGTTTGCATCAATGCAAACTTTTTTTGAATCGACCAAATCACTTGTACACAATCTTGTGAGTAGCTGCATCATTTCTGTAAACTAATTTCAATATGTCATGTGTTTCTTTTCGGATTTTTTTGCAAGTTTGAAACAGAATTTGATATTTGCACATTGTTTATGATCCATAGATATTTATGATCCGTGATATAGACTATGTTTGTTAAGGTAAATACAATATTCTTTCAATATATCTGCAACTGTGACTCTATTTACCATATTATTTGATCATACCTTGTATGTTACCAGCTACACATTGTATTTTTGTGTGCAAACTAGTGGACGACATTTACCAACGAACTTTCTATTGGTTATTACTATCAGGGACAGAAGCAAGACCTGAACCTGTAGAACTGCAAAAACTTATATTGTGTGTGGTACCGAAACTGTAATCTGAACTCTTATCTTTTCAAAGCAAGTACCAGAATCAGATCCGGAACCAAGAAAAATATCGGTCTTATTCGGTTTTTTTAGATTCTCTGACACAAATTCCTGAGAATTTAACATTTAAAGACGATTTCTAATTTAAAAATAGTATATTAAAGAACGAGTTTCATAAGGCAAAATTTATTGCACGAGTAAAAATTTAGAAAACGAGCCGCTTGCAGCGAGTTTTCTAAAGGACGAGTGCAATAATGACTTATGAAACGAGTTTTTTTATGCTATTTTTTCTATTTTGCGTCTTTTATTACCTTTTTAAATAAAAAAACCGCAATTTCAAAGTTTAGGGATTTTTGTGGTAGTTGACACACTGAGTGAAGTTTTTGTCAATTTTCTGTTTTTTTCAATTATTTTTTTCATTGCTACCCACCTTGGAAAAGGTGGGCTATTAAAGCACTCTAAAAATGAGCTATAAACACACTGTTTTGGGTGCTTTAACAGGTTTATTATAGACGCAAAATAGAAAAAAAATTTAAATGCCTTGCCTGCTTTATTGTTTCGATCATGCAGGGTTAAAGTACTAGTACTGATGTCTTATTATCTTCACACATTAATATGACGGTTTTCTGTCACTGTATTTTTACGTGTGTATCTATGTAATCTTTATTCATGAGTACTTCAATGCTGCTGGATGATGTGTTCCTCTTTAAACAGACTAGAACTCTGCCAATATAAATTTTAGTTTATTGCATATCTATAGTTCAACCAAGAATACAAGAACAAAGTCGTTTTCATAATCACACCTGAATAAAGAAATATGACCCGAGATGAGATAAGATAAGAGTGAAAATTTCACGTTGCTAACAATTCAGTGACGTACGCTAGAACTAACAGATTTTCATTGCTGTTTTACATTTATTTTTCATTAAAAAAGGGGGTTTGTTCCGCTACTGAATCTTTCTAGCTCATTTATTGTTTATTTTATCATTTAGATTACAGCGTGGTCTTCGCATAATTCTAGATGCATTTTACATTTTCGCCCACGTGTTTGTGATGACACATTTCTTGTATTATTGGTTGAACTATATGACACTATTGTGTGTACAGCCCATTAAAAACCTCAACCAGGAACATTGACATAATCGTAACTGGTACTTAAAAGAACTACAAGAACCGATATTTCTGTTGTGTTGTATCAGAACTGGAATCTGAACCCTTATTTTATCAAAGCAAGCATCACAAACAAAACTTGGAATCCTTATGTTTTTGTTACCGTGTACAGGAACCGGAACCGTACCGAACTTACATTTGGGTTCAAGTCCCTGATTACTATACTATACAGTGTGGCGAATAGCAATACATCTGAGAAAGAGAATTATATTATTGCATACTTGCCACTTTCTCTAAGGTAACAAATTTTACCAATGTCAATTTTAACATAAAGCATTTGGACCAGACTCAAAGATTTTAACACAACCAACTGGGTGTAACTTTTCAGTATAATTTAAAATTTAATAGACATATAGACAGAATTACAAATTCTGCATATAAAATGTTTGGGTTCATTAAGAGAAACACTGCAGATATGCCAAATTATAAAGTAGCTCATACACTATTTAATACATATGTACGTACAAAACTGGAATATGCAAGTACAATTTGGTATCCAAATCAGAAAAATATATTAATCAAATTGAAACAGTACAAAACAAATTTTTGAAATTTCTACATTTAAAAAAAACAAATGCAATCCCAATTTTGAGTTGTACGAGCGCATACGTAAAGATTTTTCAGTCGTTCGCTTGAATAAGAGAAATGAATTTAAACAAGTTTCATTTCGTTACAAAATATATAACAACATTATAGACAATAGTTATTTGCTATCGTTGTTTAGGTTATATATACCATATTACAGTCTTAGACCTGGAGCCCCAATGTTTTTAAGTTACAACCAACAGTCCCCTATATATATATAAAATATGCAGTCTATATAACAATCACTATGATCAACTTGAGATATTTGGTGTTTCCTATAAAATGTTTTAAAATATACATAAATGTACTTCTACCAATAAGTTCAAAACCCTCTACCTTTCTTATTCTTACATTAGTATTATTTTCATTTATTTTCGTGTTATCTATATGCAACAAAAAAATATATATGTTAAAATTTCAAATTGTTCATGTGTTTAATATTATTGAAGAATTATTATTGTGAAATTGAGAAACATGTAATAAGGAAATCCTGTTTGTTTCAAATAAAAAATTAAGAAAATAAACCGGAGTGAATCTAGCAGCCGCAGACTAGCACTCGGAGTTGATTGTGAACGAGCCTTGCTCCCAAATTGTCTAATTTAGACAGTATGAAATAAAAAATATTGAAATAAAAAAATAGACATTGCAATCTTTTCACAACTCAAATTGTTAATTATTATTGTATAATTATTACTACTATTAATAAGTAACCTTCCGATATCAAAAGTGTGCACGACATTAGTAGCTGCTTAAAAGATTTTTCACAACTCCAATTAATATTTATTAATTGTAGTTTAATAATTTTATTAATAATTGGAGTGGTGAAAAACTTTTTAAATCTGACAATTTGGGAGCAAGGCTCGTTCACAATCAACTCCGACTGCTAGTGTGCGGCTGCTAGATTCACTCTGGTTTATGTTCCTCATTTTTTGGTTGTACTATAGCAATTCCTGATACTTCACGAACCTTCTCTTATATCAAGCCATGAAAAATTCGTACTCTTTTTCGTATAGCTTCCTTGATTAAACTTTCTCACGAGTGCAAAAAAAGTGGGGCTTTAGATACTCTTATTTAAATAACTATTTCATTCGAATTGACATTAGGAATAATATTATTACATAAAAGTATACTCTTTTAAATTTACAATGTATCATTTTTTTTTTAAATTAGGTGATTTTAAAATTTGGTTGATTAAGACCCCATCTGAGCCTATATCAGAAAAACTGTATGTAAGACAGCAGGTGAACATTCTTTGTCATTTGCCGTCTTTATTTACATCGTGTGCCAAAAATAGGTACCTTTCACACTTCTTGTTACATAAATAGCTAATTTGTTGCTATTGGCGTTTTTGGATGGTGTTATTTATATCTTAATCATTCTTGAAATAAATAAACATTTAGGTATATAATATTTTGAAAAATGCCAAACCATCATAGATTCTCAAAAAACAGTCTGCTCTTAGCAATGACCATCCTGTAGGAGACAAAAATACATAAGAAATATCATTTAAGTGTTTTTTGTTCGCTAGTAAAAGTATCAAAATTTATTAACTAGTGTTATTGAATCTTTCTCTTTCAAGTGCCAAGTATGTTCAAAACAATGAAGAAATAAAAAGTTATTTCGTAATCAAATTAAATTTAGAATTGTATTTACAGGTTGATTACTGCAAATTAGATTAGATTAAATCTTTTTGAAGGACAATCTTGCATTATGCAATAATAGAAAAGATGGCAAAATGTGTTGTTTAATAACTCAGCAAATTTCCCTTTACTTTTAATAATTGTTATGAATTTTTTACACTAAAAAAGTACATCCCCTGTAGTAGTAAACGTTGATCTTGTATGTTGCACTTCAATAAATTAATGAAACCTAAATACAATTTTTTTTTCATTTATTATATTTGATTAATAGAATTTATTAAATTCTATTAATTTACGTATTCTTTAAGAAATGTAAAAGCGTTTTTAGACACATCTAAAACAGAGATAATATATTAAAATAAAACGGTAGTATTTATATTCTAAATATTTCTACCAGTGAGTCATCTTCCCTTTTGCTTTATGTTAGCTTTAATGGTGGTTACTACCTACCCATTTGGTTGTTCTGTTAGCAAGCATATTAACTGGTTGCTTCGCAACCACTTACATGGTTACAACTTTATGGCTCTCGCTAACAGAACATTCAAAGGAAGGTACCCTAGTAACCAAGATCGTTACTAGGTGGAGCACCTGTCGTTAGACTTAATCTTCACGTTCCTTCCAAGAAGAAGGACGTGCTACCCATCGGGGTCTATCCCAATAGATGAACCCCTCGTTCAGCGTTAGGACTATTCCCACTACGTGGGACTTCACTGCTCGATCAAATCCAACCTCAGATGTGGCGGGACTTGGTTTTTGAACAGTTTTTCCACCCCAATCTCCCAGTTATAGGCCTGGTGTGCCCCTGACATAGCTTCGTTTCAAGTCTGTCGAAGTAGAATCCTGGTATGTACCCGTTAGGGTGAAGTTGTCTTGAACATGAGAGGCTAATATATTCACATCAAGGCCTGACCCCCGTACTGTCACTACCTGGTAGCATGTGGTTTCCCATAGGTCAGCGAGCGCTCTAAGTGACCGGGATAAACCTCACTTTGATTCTCCTCCATTCGTTTAGATCAGACAGCGTGTAACTAGCACTATATTAGACCCTGACGTCAGGTAAAAATCAAATCTACCCACACCGGACCCTCATATTAGCAGAACTTCTTCCGCAACATTTTTGAGTCATCGTCGAGAAACACTTGCATGTAACTTTATCACACATTATTATATCTATTATATCTTGACTGTGTCATCCTTTGCCCAGACAAACCTGGGATTGGGTTGACAGCAGCCAGTTCTACGGGTGAATGCCATGTGATCTGCACCCAGGCTAGTCTCGGATCCTATTCATGCCCGACACCTCTAACAACTGCCCAGTTCTCTGTCATACTGGGCTAGTCTCGGATACTAGTGAATCCATAACCGACAACTTGAACGACTGCCTGGCTGTTCATTTCGGTACCTAGTAACCGCTGCAGAGTCAGCTTCAATATGTCTTGACATGGTGTCGATAACATCTTCGCAATATTCATGAGTAAAACATGTGTAAATTGCTCTTAATTGGGAACTTTTGCTGCAGTGAATGTATTTTTTTTGGTGCAGGTCTCGTATATGGTTGATATGTATATATATCATGTAATCTATTACAAGTACCAGGAAGAATTTTTTTTCATTCTGTAGACTTGGTTCAAGTCAAGTATAAATAGAAAACCAAAAGGAAAAAGATAGATTTTTTAAGAAATACTTTGTTTGGCAAGTGATGGACGTGGAAGGAAGAATTTCAGAACTGTATTAAGCAAGGGAACTATTGCAGCAAATACATATTTAAAAGAATGTATTATAGTTTAATTACCCCTTTTATATGTCAACACCATAGCACTGATGATGTTTTCTTCTTTCTGGCCTGATTTGGCAACCTTGTATTATGCAAAATCTGTGCAAGAATACCTCAAAGTCAAAATGTAGAATTTGTACCAAGATACAATAATTCCTCAGACTCGCCCCAAGCAAGGGCAATCGAACAATTTTGGTCTGCATGTAAAAGGAAATATTTGGAGCAAGGAAATTTAGTTAATCAGAGTTTAATCAAGCTTTGTGAAACCGGCCAACTACCTCATGAAGTTATCCTCTGGTAAATCTTACAGTAAAAAAAGAAACAGTTTAATGTTTTCTATTTAACATGCGGACCCTTTAAGAGGTCCTAGCACCCTCTGTGTGCTAGGGCCTGTGAATTCTGGGACCAGAGTTCATTACTATTGAATTCAAGGACCCGAATTATATAGAAAAGGTCATAAGTGTCCCTCTTGCACTTCAATTCTCACTAAGTGAGAGTCTATCCATCTTCTTATAAATTTACATAGTGGTTAATTTTCTTTGCTATAATTGTTTCTGTGACATTTAATGTCACAGAATAGGCACGGTTTAAATTAAAAAAATATATTTTTCTATTTTGCATCATTTTCTAACGTTTTAGGGGGTGCGCGAAAAAAGTTTCTTTTAACAGTCACCCTAGTATACATACTATAGTCGGTTTCCTGGAGACAAAAAAAGGGTGATTCCTCGGAATTCGCCTTTTGGGCTCCGATTTTGATGATTTTTTTTTAAATTGTAGGTAATCGACTATATTTCAAAGTCTAAATGTTGGATTTGTCCGCTAATGTCCTGTTTAATTGTTATTAACAAATTAATATTTTTACATAAGGGGCTAATTAATAATTAAATAATTTCATCAAATTTTATTATAATTGTATAAAATTAGGTACTTATAGGTTTCTGGGGTCGCAGATTACACTTTAAAAAACCCCTAGTACTATTTTTCATTTGCCATTTCAAATAATAAATGTCTGAACTCCGCGGCCATTTTGTAGCAGCCATTTTGCACTTTTGACCGATTTTGGCATCGAATTCGTAATCTGCGACCTCAGAAAGCTATAAGTACCTAATTTTATTCAATTACAATAAAAATTTGATGAAATTATTTATTTATTAATTAAATTAGCCCCTTATGCAAAAAATATTAATTTGTTAATAACAATTAAACAGGGCATTAGCGGACAAATCCAACATTTAGACTTTGAAATATAGTCGATTACCTACAATTTAAAAAAAAATCATCAAAATCAGTGCCCAAAAGGCGAATTCCGAGGAATTTTTCTCTAGGATACCGACTACTAGAAATATTGTAATAATACATTTTTAAAATATTTTTTTTTAATTGTTTGTAATAATAGCCACATTTGGTATTCAGGTATCTTCACTGAAATAGCTGTGTTTCTATAGCTTCAATTGTAATAAATAATTGTAGCTTTCAGAACTAAAATACCAAATGCAGTGACCAACATAGTAAGCAAATGTCAGACAAAAGTCTTACAGTTGTCAAAATTTGCAGTAGTAATGAACTTGTCATTAATTCAAACATGTCCAGCACAATCCTTTTCATGACAATCCTATTATACAAACTTGCAGAACAACTCGATTTGAGTGAAGCATATTTGTGTTTTGCTCAAGATTTCTTTGTTGGTTTTGTGGCATCTTTGCTTTTTCACGCATGTAAATTTAGTTTTATTCAAAAGCTAGTGTTATGAGTATGACAGAATTTTATATATTTTTCTAGTCTTGGGACTCCTTTTTCCGAAATTCAGCGCAAGGAGGCGTAGCATATCAGGCACCCCCATCACTCGCACCACTTGGTAAGAATGAAGTACCAGCATCTCAGTTTTTACCTGCTGTTTCTGCAGCCTCACCAGGACTTGGAATTGGGGTTAATGAGAAAGTTATCGATGATCATCTGGCGGTTCAAGCTATTATCCGCAGTTACCAAGTGAGTTGATTTTTGGCTTTCATTTTGTTCGTATGCAGTTTATTGGAATGGCAATCATATTGCTTTACGGTGCTGCTGCAATGATTTAATAATGAATGAGTCGTTTGATCATCCCTTTCCTGTTTTAGTTTATTTGTAGTTTAACCTTTGCATTAACTAAAAAGGTGTTATGTTTTTGCCATTTTAAAATTATTTTAGAAAAATGTTTCAAAATAAAAAATGTTAGTGTCATATGTAGTGTATTATAATAGTAGTAGCAGCACTGTGTCAATGTGATTGTTATCATTATCATTTTATTTCCTCCTTAAGTTATTTTCAGAAAGCATGAAATGTGCTGTAATAAATAAAATTAAGGAATAGTGCTAAAAACTAATGAAGATGAGTTAAAAGGTTCCTTAATTTTATCTTTAAATAGTACGAACAAAATATTCATTACTGCTGTTTGAAGTTATGCTTCAACAATTGTAAGTAATATTGAGAAAATATTTTACAAATTAGAACTTGATATGGCTAATACAGTACAAACATTTTTGAAATGATTGTTCAGGCACAACTCCAAGCAACAAGGTTTTATTTTTATTTTGAAATAAGTTTGTTACAAGTTATACTCTTAAGATGTTGCACCTAGTAAATTTCCTGTTTTTTTATTTGCACTTCTTATTTCTTTTGTTTTAATGCTATGTGCAGAATGCAAATATTATATCTTGAAAGTTACTAGAAATCATGGCTGTCTTTAAAGTTTCAGGCTGACAGGGGAAATTCTTTCTTATTCTTGCGGAAGAAAAGTTAAAAAATGTACATCATAAGTATTTTTATATACAATGTGGCACAAAAGTATGGTAACCTTGAAGCATCTCTGGAACGGCACACAATCGAGGCGGGTTTTGGAACACTTTATTTCGATAATATGCTGGATTCATAACTGATGTTAGTTCTTTCAGAAGATTTACTAATTTTTGACTTTTAAATAGGACACCCTGTATATTTCTACTTTTTTGAGTTTTTTTTGATGAAGTTAAAAATGTTAAGATATCTTGAAAACGGTTGAGCTTAGGTTAGGTAGAGAATGATAAACAAATTATGTGTAAAGTTACATAGGGAACTCAAAAAAAAGTAGAAATATACTGGGTGTTCTATTTAATACAAAAGTTGGTAAAGCTTCGATTGTATAAGCCTTTCAAGAGATACTTAAAGGGTTTCCATACTTTTATATACCTGCAATATTGCTAATGATGGATAAGATTTAAATTATTAAAGTTATTTCTAGGTTGTTACCCGACATTAGCACTATAACCAACATTGACAGTTTAATTTACTTTTATTCAGACAAAGTGTACATTGTAAACATTGAAATTTAAATTTTTTGCATATTAAATTTATGTGTTCAAAAAGTACCTAAATCAGAGTAACTCGTAGACAGCAAAGGTCTTGTTGGAAGTAAATGTGTCATAACTGATCATCATACATATCATTAACAAGGATATTAAAGTATTCTTTTGGTTGTGTGTATAAGAATGTAAAGAATATTAGTCTCCCGGCTACCTTGATTAAGCTACTTTTTGAATGCATGTAGGCAACTGTGGAAGAATCCCAATACTCTGCACCTAATACCAGAAGGTGTTGCGATAGCATGCTTAATGATTGGACAGACAAATGAACAACAGTAGTTACATCGAAGTAAGGAAGTAAGTTTTAAAATTATGGGTGGTTGAAAGGACAATATGACATGGAAACATTCCAGTTCTCTGCAGTTGACAGCTTTATTGTATTCTGAGAAGTTGATATTGCCAGTTTCCATTCTATTACATGGAGCCAATATTATAGGACAGTATATTACAGAGTATGAGGATTCTCTTTGGAGAAAAGAATAACTATTAAGGCATTTAAATATTTAAATTATTAATTGACAAGTAGTATATCTTTTGATTTTAAGCAGTGCTGTAAATTATTACTACCTTTCAGTCTGAAAACTAAAGTAACCCATGTTAGAAATATTATAATACAAAATTGTAAAATTAAATGTTAAGGATCCTTCTAATTACTGGCAAACTATTAAGCTTGAATGACAGTTCGTGGTATGTTAAAAGTTTTCAATTTAGCTAGTTAAAATAGCAGGTTTCTTAGAGTTATCTATAGTGATGCATGGAATCTGGGAACATTGCACTGCTGTAGTGCATTTTGGAATGTTTAGAGAAATTGGATAACATTGATATATGGTTGTTTTTTGAAAGGGCTTTAAACAGAGGGACATTTATTTGTGCCTTTGCTCTGAAGCCCTCGATTTGTAAAACTTTAATTTAATTCGTAATATTCTATCAAAGTTATTCATTACAATAGTTTTTGCATGAATTCAAGAAGAATTCAGTAACATTGGTGGGTATTCTTCCACATATTCATAATAATAATAGTAAAGATAAATTTAACAATGCAATTCAGCAGTTTTAATAATACATAATACAGGGTGATTTTTAAAACAATTTTATTAATCCTTGTTATGAAAAACAAAATCAGTGTCTTAGATTACTTTACATAAGGTGTTAACAAAAATTTAACCTGATAGATTATTAGGGATTATTTCTTGTCTTTTTCCATTCAATGGCAATAACAACAGGAATAGTAACCTGATCAACCTGGTTGAATTTTCGTAAATGTTTTTATAGTTACAATGAATTTTACTATTTTTGACAACTTTCAAATTTTGGGTTAGATTACCACCCTCAGTCAAAATCAAAATAGTTGTCAAAAGTAGTAGAAATCATTTATAACTATGTGAACTAATCTACGACAGTAGTTGATAACGAATCTAAAAATTCATCTTGTATATAAAACAGTTGTTTTTATATGAACAAATTGAAAGTTAGATTAATTGGCTGGTGTGTGTGATTGTTTAATTGTAGCAACTCAAACATCAACCATGTTATAGCACAAAAAAAATACAATTTATCTTATATAGTTACTTAATTTACAATCTTTTTTTTATTGATTAGTCTCGAGGGCATCTCGTAGCACAGGTGGATCCCCTTGGTATCATGTACCATGATCACAGTACCACATTCACTGACAGACAGGGTGCCCCTCCCGATCAGGTCATTCGACAGCATTCATTAGGTACGACCCATTTAACAAATTCTATCAAATTTAATTGTTTCTGTTTAATTATTTTCCATTGAAATAAAAACACTAAATGGGTCGTTACAGTGTGAAACATTTTTCTATTTTAATAAACGATGTCAATGATGATACATTACATGAAGTTTAAGAAACATTAACTTTGTTGATTGTCATCACTTAATTGCCACATATTAACAGAAAAATACTTTAGTGTTGATAGTTAGAGCTTATTGTAGATTTGCGTATTAATTTTTAGTATTTTTTATTTTGGGGCTTTATTAGTGATAAGTTTTTAAACTGCATTTATTACTAATTTATTTTTTTTTTAATAAAGGGCTGGTGCTTGTTATATTAATTATTGCAATGCTACTATGATCATGCTTCTTTTTGAAAAGGCTTTTATTTAAAGGGTAAAAGATTAAGTTTTTGTAATAGAGTAATAATTATTATTATTTCTTATGGATGAAATTGGCACAACAAAAAATTTATTTATAATTTATTATAATTGATAAAATAATAAAAATAGTTATGTGAATAAGAAGAAAAAGGTAAATTCTTTGTTGTACCAAAAACTTTTAAGAAGTGAAGGGTGTAGAGGGTGCTGGCTTTTAGATACGAGGGCATCACATAGCTAAACTGGATCCCCTGGGGATCAATAGTGCAGACCTGGATGACCGTCACCCACAAGAACTTCTGAGCTCGCACTATAACTTTGGTAAGAATACATAGTCACTAAGCTTGTACATTATCAAACAATTATTGATAGATAATATTACTTTAACCTTCAACGGACTAGCGTTGTAAAATTATGAAACAGTCGAGCCCGAGTTTAGATGGATCTCATGACAAAATGCTTGAATTTGTTGCTCGCACCTTAAGTATCAAGGTTTTACAGACAGAAGTGGCAGATTTATAAATTCTCATTTTTATTTGCATCAAAGAAGATAGTATATAAGTTAGTTTTATGAAGATTTTCTTTTTATAGTTTTACTATTTCGAATTTTTACACTGGTGACAAACAACTTGGAGTACAGAAAGTTCTAAACAAACAAACCGTTTACACTCCACGTACTTGTTCTTACTTTTTTGATCTTTCTTCTTTTGGCACATGTAACAACGTCCTTGGCATTCTCAACTTGTTCTTGAGCACTATTCAACAGCTCAGGGAAAACATCACTCATGCACTGCTTTTTGTTTGATTGGATGTGCTTTTTACTGTAATGGCATATAATAACCATTTATAGTTCCATTAAGAATCTTTACGGCCATTTGATCTATTTTTTTGCCAATTGGGTAAAACCAATCAAGAAGAGTCTTACATATAAAATCTGCCCCACCTCCAGCTTGCTATTGGAAATATGGAAATTGTTGTCGTGTTTGTGCTATGTGTATAGACTTTGTTTAAACAAATGAATGAACATTGAATGAATGAGGGTGGTAACAGAAAGGCTACTGAGAAAAATTTCATACAAGTCTTTTATTGGAGTTAACTTATCAGTGCTTTTACGCTCATCTCTAGTCTCAAAATTATCAAATGTCTTCTCTTGGCATACCAGTAGGCATTATGGGATAGCAGTAAGATATATCCTGACACAAAAGCATTTTAACAGCTTCTTTAGAACAGTGTAGTGCTCCTAATATCAGAAGAAGTCCAATGTAAGCCTTGATTTTGATAGCATCAATGGGCATATAGATTCTAGTTTTGCTCAGATTCTCCTCTCACTCCATTTATTATAAAAAGTTTCAGCTTTTCTGTTTGTCTCCGTTACTATCATATTGTCACGTGGGGTTTTCGCGACTGAGGGACGTAGTCAAAGGTTGAGATAGAAATTAAACACAGGTCACAAATTAATTATATACTAAATAACAAGTTACAAGGATTACATTGGACTTACAAACTACACAAAGTATGAGGACAGACAAGTCCTCCTAAGACTAATATTAAACATGAGAGTGCTCGGAACCACCCTATACTAGCAACTATATCCTACAACTAAGTGTCATTAGTCATTAGGAAGATCAGGGAAGCAGTACCCCTGGGTACTAGTTTCTAGGCTCCTAATACTAAGCGGTAAAGGATCAGGTAAGCGGCGCCCCTGGACACCAGCTTCTAGATCCCCTACAATTAATTAATATAAAGTTTCTTGTTAGGCTAGTTTCAAGTTGTTGATTTGTTGGAGTCGATGGAACGACTGAATCTGGACTTGACATAGCTGGGTTTATATACTGTATATTGCGGAAGTCATTAGCATCTTAATGTGAAATCGTGGGTGCAGCGCAGTGGACGGTTCCGAGTATTCGTTGGTATTTCCTTGTTCGGCATGCAGCTGTGTCTTGGCGTAGGTCGATCGCATGTATGCTGATTAGAGGTTCTTCGAATAAGAGCAGCTGCCTCGCATGTGTGATTAAAATTTAAGTCAACGCTATATAATGTTACGAAGAAATGTGTTAACCTTGAATGATAATTGCACCAGTTGGAATGCAACTTGTGGTTTTTATGAATTATTAAATTTCGAAATAATGCCGTTTGTGACAATATCAATGATATCAGGACTGAAAAATAACAAGATAGCATCTTTTATACTGGAAATACCTGAGGTATAAGTTGTAAGTCCGAGTACAGTTTTTCGAATACATATTAGTTTTTAGTAATTTAGCTCGCATGTTTGTTTATTGATATCTTGGACCAAGTTCCATCTTTTACATATTGCGGAAAATTTCCAGCATAACGGCTAGACTCTGCAACATCTTTAATCTCGGCACCTGACTCCTGGTTGGTGACAATTACATCATCCTTTTCATCTTCTTCAGATACTACATCTATGTCTTCTACATCACTTGCATCCCACTTATAATTTTCAAAATCTCTATCATTATTCTCAAGTAACTAACAACTGTTCTTCTCTCGTAAGGTGCTTACTAACTTGAAATCGTGACATCCAACTCATCTTGAAGTGCACAATAAGGACAACTAGCAAAAACTAAATGAGTTTTACACATTTACAGTTAACTTTCATAGTATGGCGAATCCCAGAGTTATAAGACAAGTCTGAAATACATTTAGAAGAATAAAGTATGAGGAACTACAGAAATTACTAGAGAATTTCTGTTCTTAATTGAAACTAATAAGGAAATTTTATGCAGTGTAAAAGTGAGCCAAGGTCTAGGCGAACTCATGGTTGAAAAATTAGATAAAACTGAAATAAACGAATATCTATATGAAATATAATAAACCGGTGGAGGAAATCATAAAGAAAACGTAGATAGCCGCAATGTATATAAACTTTAAAATCAGAAAAACTATTTAAGAGAGCCGTAGTTTGGGACCTCAACCAGTCCGTTGAAGGTTAATTGAAAATATATCAGTATTATTTTTGAATATGTTAAAAATTAAGTATGAATAATATGAATTCAGTTAAGAAAAAATATGAAGGTCTAGTAAATTGGACTATGAAATTTAATAGTACTTAAAGTCGCTATAAGTTGGTGAGGTACAGAGTGAACCAAAAGTCTATAATAAATTAATGTTTTTGCCATAGTTGCTTCTATTCTTGCCTTTCACTTCACTTTGTATAATTGGAATTTAAAATAAAATAATAGTGGTACCTTGGTTTACGAGCATAATTCGTTCCGGACATGTGCTCGTAATTCAAAGCACTTGTAAATCAAAGCAAAATCTCTCCATAAGAAAAAATGGAAACTCGGATGATTCGTTCCACAACTATTTATTATTCATATAAAAATGATACAAAATACATATACTATACCTATATGTAAAAATAAAACAAACGATCACGCGCTCACCTCTGTAATTTAACTGATAAGATAAACAGCAGACGAGTTCGAAAGGTTCAGTAGTCACAAATTGATTTTATTTAAGAAAGAAATTAAACAGCCTTGGTAGTGTAAAAACAGCCTTAGTAGTGTAATGTCTGGCGTGCCTGGCTTTCACCCAAGCGGCCTGCGATCGACTCCCGGCGCCGGCAGATCTGGTTAAGGTTTTCTGCAGTTTTCCTTAGCTGTGACACAAATGTGGGATTTGCACTGTTCCATCTGTAAGTCGGCTGCAGCCGCACATTGGGCCTACATAATAATAATAATTACCCCCTCCCTCCCGCACAAGCTTATAGCTTCTCGGGCCTTGGTTTAGGTTATGGGTTGTAGTAGTTATTATTATTATTATTATAAGAGCTAACATGATGCTTAACGTGTACATATTCGATTAAATTGATTTAATTTTCCCTATTTTGTACTTCTAATGGGTTATAACTAAAAATTTGCATAATTACTTTTCTTTAAATGACGTCATTACACTATGACATTTAAAACATAATCAGATTTTTAATTATAAGCCATTATTAGGGTGTATGTATTCATCGATGACAAATAAAATGTTAAAATGTAAGATCTGCTGACATTTTTAACAGTCGAGGTAACATTAGATGCTGTTTACACTCTTATCTTATCGTTTATGTTTACAGAGATGTTGATGATGCGTTGGCCCAAATTCTTCAGTTGTTAAGGATAATATGTAGTTGTGATGACGTGACAGTCGGCAGACAAAGCGTATATGTATTAAAGATTTTACTCGTAATGCAAGGCATTGCTCATTAATCAAGTTAAAAATCCATTAAAAATTCTTGCTTGTTTTGCAAAACACTCGCAAACCAAGTCACTCGTAATCCAAGGTTTTACTGTAATTGCTATTTCAAAATTTTTTACGTATCCTATATTTTTTTATTTCAAATTATCAGGTAAAACTAAAGGAAGAGTTTAAGATTTAATTCTTTTCCTTTTAGTTACTCGGTTTGGTCTAACAATAACTTTTCAAAGTAAATGTCTTGCAAAACGGAACACATAAGAGATTTCAAAACCAATTTTGAATTACAGCAAGGAGACTTTAGATGACATTAGATTTGTTCCAACAGAGGTTACAAACTAGTTTGTAACTTTTAACTTGTTTACTTATAGATGGTAAATTTACATTAATATAGACAAAAACAATTATGTCAAAATGAAAACTTAGCTGCTCAATCCTTTTTTAGGGTTTCAAATTAGTCTGTGATTGTTGTCGGAACAAACCTATTATTACTGTTGAAATATTAACAGCTCATTTTATATCCTCTCCTGCTTTCTTTAAAATTTTAAATGACAAAAATTCACTACTTCCAACATGAGATGCACATACACATAAGAAAGTTTGAAGAGCTTTCTAATGATGATTGCAATTTGATAATTGGTTGCGTGGAGGATGATATTTTAACATCCATAACATCATCTTAGTAAGACTTTTTCATTCACAGCTGTTTTTGAAACATGTTATGCTGTTTGAGATATTTATGCTAGAGAGTTTTTATTGGGACAGACTGTATATTCATGTACAGTTTGTTTTGCTATTTTCTGATAGTTTATACAAAGTGATCAAGAAATACTGTTTCAGTCGGCAATAAAACTCTGGGGATCTTTGTGTGCAACTTGCTAACCAGATGTTTAATTTAACAGAACATAAATTTCAGGGAAATTAGTAGGTAGGAAATGTAACGGATAAGAAGGATCCAGGTAGGTGAAATAAAAAGTCACTCTCATGGTCAACTACAGGAAGTATAAGTTCCTACTAATTTCAAATAAACTGTTTCTTGATCACACTGTAAATGAATTAATTATAAAGGAGTTCCGTGTTATGTATTTTTTAGAGACTTTAGTTTTTTTTATTTTATTTTAATCTTGCAACATGGAATTTATAAATAGTTATTGCTTATGACATAGAAAAGTTATAGATCTATAAATTAGCAATTGAAGCAACCTTAGTAATTCTTAAAAATTACAACCATTTTTCAGAATTATTTGTAAGATTACAAAAGTTGTTACTTAGTTATTAATGATGAAAGAACCAAATTTTAATTTATTAGACTTCAATTAGACTAAAATTGGGTTTCTTTTATAAATGCCTTGCTGCAAAAAAATAAAGCACTGACTAGAGTCCAATGCTCAAACTTATCAAACATAGGTAAACAAAACTTCTTGATACAAATGTCAGTCCAATATAAAATGAAGAACTTCATGAGAGGTTATACAGGTATGGTGATTTTAACAAATAATATCTGGATGTTATGAAAGTAGAAAATAATAATATTTAAAAAAAAATGTTACAAGTCATAGAGTTCCTTTTTCTTTTCTTATCATATCATTAAAATAAACTAAAGGGTGTCTACACTTTGTTGTTTCACTCATGAATATTGTGAAAATGTTATCGATACCATGTTAACGGTGATTGCTACGTACCTATTTGGATGTTCTGTTAGCAAACGGCAAAAGTTGTATCTCTGTAAGTGCTCACAAAGCAACTGCTTAATATGCTGGCTGCTTGGTAACAGAACATCCAAAAGGATACGTAGTAACCGCCATTGAAACTGTGATAAAGTGAAATAACTCAGTGGTAGAAATCTTTAGAATATACATAAATATTACCTTGTTATCTGTTTTGTATTTTTTAGTTAGATATATCTTCAAATGTTTTTACATATTTCGTAAAGAATACATAAATTAATAAAATTGTATTCAGCTTTCATTAAATTATTTACGTGCAATGTACAAGATAAACGTTTACCGCAATGGATGTACTTTTTTGGTATATATCGTATATAACTTTTTTGATGAGGTTAAATCATCTGATTGGTTGATTCAAAGCCAGTGAATAGTGTGATTCCCTTGACTCCATACGAAAGTATTTAGCTTTTTTGGAATTTTTTGACAGAAGTTTTTCTGTATAAGATTTTAATGCTTTATCAACAATATTCATTTTATATCCCTACCACCATTCTTTCAAAGACAATGAATAATATTGTACCATTTTTGATTTTATCCATTTTGATCTCGAAGATGACCTCTGTTCATGATTGCGTATATAGGCTTATTTGTAGCCCATAAAACAGACTATTGGGATTTTTTACAGAAATGTGTATAAGACTTAATTCACCAACAGTGTGAATCTCAGCGCTCTACTACCGTTCTTTCCGAGATCTTGGGCTGATCTAATACTATCTTTAGTTTTGGTCATTTTTCTCTTCAAGATGACCTCTGCTGATGATAATGTATACAGAGTGGTTAACATTTCGTTGCACCCATTGGGATTTCAAAAACCATAAGAGATATACGAAATTGATTAAATGAGACATAAGTTGTACAATTGCAAGGCCATCTCAAAACCAGTTCCAATGTTTTAAATGATAGGTCACTAGATATAAGCAAAAAACGAATAACTTGTCATTATCTTCTTTTTTTTTAATATCTTGTAGCCATAACTTGAGTCTCTGGTTGTTATAGCCACCTTAAAAAAAAGTGACTAGTCATTTTTATCATCAGTTATAAAACTGAGATTACTTATTTTACCTGAAGGTGATACTGCTTGTAATACATCATTGCATTTGTAATTTTCTTTACTATTTGATGAAGGAAAAACCCAATATGGTGTCCATAAGAATAAAAAAAAGTTGACTATCACTGCCCAAAGAATAGTGGGTTTAAAATTTCTTTAAGGTGGCCTAGACAACAACCAGAAACTCAAGTTATGGCTATGAGATATTAAAAAAAAGCAGATAATGACAAGTTCTCATTTTTTTATAAATATTGAAACTGGTTTTGAGATGGCCTTGAAATTGTGCAACTTTTGTATCATTTAACCAACTTCATATCTCTTATAGTTTTCGAAATCTCAATAGTGTGCAACGAAATGTTAACCACCCTGTATATAGGGTTGTTTGTAGCTCACAGGATGGGCTACCGATTGACATAAAAACCTTCTCTACAGTAGTACATATAAGTAGCCGAAGATACATGAAGTCAGTATTTTGCATATATATTCAAATCCCACTCCCACTTGCAAAAAAGATTTTAAGCCGATACCTCATTCCTTTCAGGAGATATAGCGTGAAACCATTTTGGGACGGTTTGTAGGGGAGGAGGGAACAAAAATTGAGATAATTGAAACAAACCTAAATTAAATTATCCTTTGAAGTAGTAGATAGTTTTGTTCTGATTTTTAAGCAGTTTCAAATTCCAGATTTTTCAAAAACATAAAAATTGACGATCTTCTCTCTTAATGTTTTGTGCCTAAGATCTTTTTATATATTGTAATTGTGCAACTTTTGTATCAATTATCCAACTTCGTATCTCTTATAGTTTTCGAAATCCCAATAGTGTGCAACGAAATGTTAACCGCACTGTATATAGGGCTGTTTTGTAGCCCACAGGATGGGCTGATTGACACAAAAACCTTCTCTACAGTAGTACCAAAGAGTAGGATATTATAAGAGGCGAAACTTCGCGCGGCGTCTTTGATCTCTTGTCATCAGTTTCAATGACCTTGGAACGCTTGGCCCTTTAAATTGGATCAACAGACATGCGCGCCAAATTTAAATATTTACCATGCCTGAACTCAACCAGCTAATGTCCGAGGTTGTTAATTTCGTATGTATACTAGTTTGGCAGTATATAAGGGTTGATTTTAATAAAACTATAAACCAATTGTTGTCTTTATTCAATTTAATTCAAATCTTTATTGTATATAAAGTTTTACAAACATAAAAAGTTTATTACAAGTGGTTGATAGATACATATATGGTATTCTCTCACAACAAAATAAAATATTTAATAATCAACTAATGATAACATATCGCATGAATTGCAGTTCATTATAGAACGATATTTAGTATGTATTTAGTATACAAACTATAAATTACTTATTGAATGGTTTTTCACCAGTGTTATCATGTAGATTACACTCAAATGGTTCTCACCAACACATGTGTGTTTTAAGACTAACACTTTGAGTCACTTCTGAAAACATTTGTAGTCACACAAATTACACTCAAATGGTTTCTCGCCACTATGAGTTAACAGGTGTGTTTGCAAATTATATTACGTCTATTTTTGAGGTTAAAGGATTAAAAAAAAATAATCTTAAACTAATACGGTACTTAAATAACACAATATTTCTTCTTTTGGAAATCGAAAGAAGTGAATGAATTTGTTATCCAAATAAAATGTATTCCTACAGTTCTTGTAAACACCTACGGTGTTTACGTTTTTCTCCACTTGTGTTTTGGTTGAACTATAAATGTTCAATTGTTTGTTTATTTAACTCTCATAATCACCAAAAAAACACTACACATTAACTGTTTGTCGCAATATGGGTACACTTTCACAGAACACATACAAAATAACGAATTGACTTGATAGGTATAAAAGAATAAAAATAAGTATCCATCTTTGACATTGCTGTGCTCCCGTCCAAGGGGATCGCAACAAATTAAAAGAGAGCCGAAAGTAACCGAGAATCAACGATGAACCCTTTAAAGTGGTGATGCTATTCTATCTCTCTCGGAATTGAGATTTCTCTACCAACTTTCGCCTCTTATAATATCTACTCTTTGGTAGTACATATAAATCGCCGAAGATACATGAAGTCAGTATTTTGCATTTATATTCAAATCCCACTCCACTTGCAAAATAGATTTCAAGCTGATACCTCATTCCTTTCAGGAGATATAGCGTGAAACAATTTTGGGAGGGTTTGTAGGGGAGGAGGGAACAAAAATTGAGATAATTGAAACAAACCCAAATTAAATTACCCTTTCAAGTAGCAGATAGTTTTGTTGTAATTTTTAAGCAGAGTCAAATTTTTAGATTTTCCAATAACATAAAAATTGACGATCTTCTCTCTTGATGTTTTGTGCCTAAGATCTTTTTATATATTGTTCGATAGTACTCCTAGTGCTCTATATAATGGCGTGCAAACAGCACTCCTTGTCTCTTATAGTTATGGAGCAGAGATGAAGATTTGTCCTTGAGCATCCTCTAGTGGCGAAACCATGCTACATAGGATCTTAGAAGAAGTACATACTGAATGTTGAAATTTATTTAATGTTGTATTCCAAGTGGAAATTTTAGTAGTAAAGACTGGTACATAGATTCAGGGGCTAGTTGTCATTTTACTACAAATGAAGATTGGGTAAAAAATAAAGACCATCCTAATTTATCAGAAATAATGGTAGCTAATAAAGAAAAGCTTACTATTAAATGTGTAGGAGATGTGGAACTAAAAACATTAGTGGGTACTCAGTGTGTAGATATCACTGTAAAAAACGTTATGTGTGTTCCAGGACTAACAACGAACTTATTGTCTATGAGTCAAATTGTTGAAAATGGCGACTTCGTAAAATTTAAAAACAAAAAATGTCAAATTTACAATGCAGAAAATGAGTTGATTGCAACAGCAGATCTACAAAACGGTGTTTACAAATTAAATACACCAGAGGAAGATTCTTTACTAGCAGCTACAGTGGCTTTAGCATCAGGACAGATATGGCACCACAGATTGGGTCACATAAATACATCATATTTAAATAAAATGGTGAACGGAGCAGTTGAAGGAATGAAATGCCAGGGACAAACACAGTTTGATTTAAAAAATTGTGTAGCGTGTTGTGAAGGTAAGCAATCTAGATGACCATTCAAGAATGTTGGCAGGAGGGCTTCTTCTTTTTTAGAAATAATACATACTGACCTCTGTGGACCCATGCTTGGAGGATCCAAGTACTTCTTGATTTTTGAAGATGATTATAGTCGAACGGGTTTTGTTTATTTTCTTAAAAGTAAAGATGAGGTTTTTGAATACTTTAAGTTCTTTAAATCAATGGTTGAAAAGCATAAAAATACTTCTATCAAGTATTTACGCTCAGAGAATGGGGGTGAATTCTGTTCAAAAGAGTTTGAAAATTATTTAAAGTCAAACGGCATTATACATCAGACTACTAACAGCTACACACCGGAGCAGAACGGGATGTCAGAAAGACTTAACAGAACATTGGTCGAGAAAGCTAGATGTATGTTGTATGATGCAAATCTAGGAACTGAATTTTGGGCAGAAGGTGTGCATTGCGCCATGTACCTGAGAAATAGATCCATGGCTGCAGACATTGAAAAAACCCCATTTGAAGTGTGGTACAAAATGAAGCCAAACTTAAAACAGATAAGAATCTTTGGTAGTCGTGCTATGGTTCATATACCCAAAGTTTTAAGACGGAAATGGGACAAGAAGTCTAAAGAAATTATTTTTGTTGGATATGATGAACAAACTAAAGGTTATCATTTGTATGACCCTGAAAATTGCGAAGTTAGTCAGTAGACATGTAATAATTATGGAAGAAACAAGTACAAGGGATAAAGTCGAAGAACATGTTGAAATGTTCGTAGAAGATGAAAATGAATTGTCAGATGAGCAAGTTTCAGTGGAAGTTGAAATTGCATCGGTTCTTGAGTCTGAACTTGAAGTATCAGACAGCGAACATGAAGAAGACTCCGATTATATCTGCGAAAATAATGTTTCAGTTCCAGAATATGTAAGGAAGTCTCAGAGGGAAAGAAAGCAAATAAAGCATGATGATTTTATGACATATATGATTTCTAATAAAGTTTCCTATGGACCAGAAGAAGATCCTATTACTCTAGAGGACGCTTTTTCAAGATCAGATGCTGAAATGTGGAGACAGGCTGTAAAAGAAGAACTTGACAGCTTTGAAGAAAACGACGCCTGGGATCTGGTAGATTTACCTAGTGATTCAACAACAATAGTTCCATGCAAGTGGGTGTTTAAAAGAAAAGTCAGTTGTGAAAGTGAGGTTAGGTATCGTGCGCGATTAGTAGCAAAAGGGTTCAAACAGCAACCCGGAATAGACTACGATGAAACGTTTGCTCCAGTTATAAGGCTTTCTAGTTTAAGATTGCTATTGCATTGGCTGTTAAATTAAATCTAGACATAAATCACCTAGATGTGAAAACTGCCTTCTTAAATGGCCATTTAAACGAGTGTTTATATATGCAAGTAGCTGAAGATATGAAAGTAAGCAAAGGTAAAGTTTTAAAATTAAAAAAGGCCATTTATGGACTAAAGCAGTCTTCACGAGCTTGGAAGGAGAAAGTCCATACTGTTTTATGTGATTTAGGATACGAAAGGTCACCACATGAACCATGTATTTATATAAAAAGGCTAAATGGCTTATATACTATAGTAGCATTGTTTGTTGATGCTTTTTTCGTATTCTCTAATGATACAAATGAAACTGTCTTTTTAAAGAGAGAATTAGGATATAAATTTAAAATAAAGGATATGGGCAAAATTAAAGAGTGCTTAGGTATGACTGTTACTTTTGGTAAGGATAAAAATATTGTTTTGAGTCAAAAAGAGTATATACTTATATTGTTAAATAAATTTAACATGAAAGATGCCAAACCTATTTATACTCCTATGGAAGCCAAAGTAGATTTAGAAAGAGTAGTTTTAACAGAGGATAATAAAAACAGATACCCCTATCAGAATTTAATAGGCAGTCTCATGTATTTGTCGGTATTAACAAGACCTGACATAAATTATAGCTTAAGTTATTTGAGCCAGTTTAATAAGAATTATGATAAAAATCACTGGAAGTGTGCCAAAACGCATTCTTAGATATTTAAAGGGTACTGCTGATTATACCATTAAATATTCTGGGAATCAACGAGGCTTACAAGGGTTTGTTGATTCCGATTGGGGGAGCAACAGTGTAGATAGAAAATCCTATACAGGTTTTTGCTTTCGATTATCTAATGGCCCTGTTTCTTGGGAGAGTCGAAAACAGAAAACTGTGCCCTATCCAGCACAGAAGCAGAATACATGGCAATATCTGAAGCTGCAAAAGAGGCTATATACCTAAAAAACTTAATGAATGATTTGATAGGTAGTGATGATTGTGTAACAATATATAATGATAACATGGGAACACAAAAATTGTCGAGTAATCACATGTATCATAAGAGTAGTAAACATATAGATATAAAATATCATTTCATTCGAGAGGTTATTGCTAGTAATAGTATGCCAGCAGATTTGTTAACTAAAAGTTTGTGTAGTATTAAACATAATAAGTTTCTAAAAGATTTAGGTATAATAGAACAAGTTTAATTTTTTAAGTACTTGCTAAGTGGGGGTGTTGAAATTTTTTGTTTATATAAACTATTTAAAAAAATCAAAGTGACCTCTACTTCTCAAGAAATAAGTGAAGTGACTTGTAAAAAAATAATAAATAAAGAAAAAGTCAAGTTAATGTTTAACTATTGAACCAAGCGTTTTATTTTAAAACTGAAAAAGACAATTCAAAGCGCATGTCGATATCTTTTACTTAAATTTTATAAAACCAAAAGTCCCAATTTGACACCTTATTCCATGCCTGCTTATTCATCTATAAGTTGGAAAGCACTCCCCATACATCCATTAAGTATTTAACTTCTTGAAAATATTTGTCGAAAGTAAAATTGTAAATTTTTTAACCTATCGATTCGTTTGTATTTTTCTACATTCATAATTACCCAGGCTTGTTATGTTATGCCATTAATAATAAAAAGTTTTATATTAATTTTACAGTTTGTTAATAATGCTTTCTGAATATCAACTGAATTACTTAACTGAAATAATTGTAGTGCAGCTTGTGTGTTTAGATAATAAAAAGCATACTTTAACTTAGAAAAGAAACATACAAGGTGACGAAGCCTAAACAAAATTAAACATGGGTAAATATATGTCTAAACAAAGCAGAATCATAGGAGCTGCAAAGCTCGCGAATTTGCAGATTTGGAATGCACCTATGATTTTGTCTCGTCTAAGCGCATATTTTATATATATTCAATTTCGATTTGGGCTTCCTCGCCTTGAGCGTTACGCTTGTTAGTGTATCTACATAGAACATTGGCCACATTTAGATGGGACATTGTTTAGTAAGTGGTAAACGGCAAAGCACTTATTAAATGGATAAATGTGGACAAATGCATAAACTATAATAAAAATAGTAAAAGTAGTATACATACAGTGTCTGCCATAAAGTTGGATCCATATGGAAATTTTTTTTAATATTCTGATTGGCAAAAAACTTTGTGGGGCAATCACCTCTGCTTCCAGAAATACTTGAAATGTCAAAGTTGATAGGTAACATTAGGTATCTGTCAAATTCAACAAAAAACAAAATTTTCCTTATGTCAGAATATCTCATTCCAACTCAGTATATTAATGTAAAATGTAATTAGCAACATTTTTTCTTAATAAAACCTTTCCATATTTTAACAGATAAGATAATTTTTTGCCGATTTTTTAAAATAGCGAATTTGACAGATACCTAATGTCACCTGTCAACTTTAACATTGCATATTTCAAGTATTTTTAGAAGCAGAGATGATTACCCCAGAAAGTTTTTTTCCAATCAGAATATTAAAATAATTTCCCATATGGATCCAACTTTATGGCAGACACTGTATAAAGAAATTATGATTTATAACGGTTTAATTTATAAGATTCGGACCCGAGTTTATATAAATTAGGAATCATTTCTAGATTACTGGCCACATTGGATTTTAGTTATTGGCCGATCATGACTAAACTTTGCAATTTTGAGGATTAGAACTTATGAACCTATAACAGTTCATCTTTGGACATAAATAAGTTATATCAATATTATTTATCAACACAGTCTTTTCTGAAGACTATATCCATTTATCAAAGGATTATGTTATTGATATACTGCAATCTGCAAAATGAAGTTCATGCCATGAATAATCTTTATGCCATATGAACTAATAGTATCGATTAATGTATTAGGATCAATATGATCGGCCAACAACTGAGAAACAAACTTGTCGATACTGTTGCCCAATTTATTAGACATGTAGCTGTAAATATTTGTTTCACTCTTGTAATTAACATACGAATGAACTCTGCTTGTAGTACTTATATACTTATGCTCTTTCATGTACTATTTCTTTATTTTGCTAATATTTTCTTCTTATTTGCTTGCTATACTATGTTTTTATTTTGTTGCACATTTTGTTTTAACCAGACCATCCAAGCCGTACTTATTCGGATGAACTAAGACGCCAGGTCAAGGAATTCATGGAGGGTAATTTTTTTTTATTATTTTGCTCATTAAATAATAATGTGTGTTTGGTGATGGGAGATTGATTGATAATAATAAATAATGGTTGAGGGATTAAGAAAAACCACTTGCCTCGCAATTTTAAACTATCTCTTGGTAAAAGATTGTTGCTTGTATGCTTGTTTTGATCTTAATTTGTATTATATTATAGTGCAATGAAAATGATAGTGATATTAAAAAGATAAGTATTTTAAGGTAAAATATTTTGTTGCTTGTATCGCATTGTGTGATAATTTCTTTTGTGCTTATTATTCTTTTTTAACTTTAAACTCATGTAATATAATTACATCTAGAAAACAGAAGTGCCACAGAATGTTTCTTGCTGTACGACTTTCCATTATATAATTGATAACTTAGATATTGATACTTCGCAAAATTATTCATGTTCATGTCACAATTTTATGATTGCCTACTTCTTTAAAACCATTTTTAATGTAGTTTTTTGTTTTTTCCTTCCTTATTACAATTCTTTTCCTATCTGTCCTTTTATTTCCAAATAATAGCGGAAACTGACATGGATCGCAGCTTTAAACTACCATCCACAACATTTATCGGTGGTAAAGAAACATCCTTGCCTTTACGTGAAATTTTACGCCGACTTGAATTAGCATATTGTCGTCACATTGGTGTCGAATTCATGTTCATAAATAGTTTAGAGCAGTGCAATTGGATCAGAAAGCGAATGGAGAGCCCAGGTTGCATGGAGATTAGTAATGAACAGAAACGACTTATTCTAGCTAGATTAACACGTGCACATGGGTAAATTAAAAAACAAAATAATGTTTTTCACAAATTGCTCAAGTATATTTTAATATTTTTAGTTTTGAAGGCTTTCTAGCCAGGAAGTATTCTTCAGAAAAAAGATTTGGTCTAGAAGGATGTGAAATTTTAATTCCAGCAATGAAACAAGTTATTGATAAAAGTACTGAGTTGGGTGTGGAGAGTATTGTAATGGGAATGCCACATCGTGGTCGTCTTAACGTACTTGCCAATGTATGTCGTAAGCCTCTCAATCAGATCTTCACTCAGTTTGCTGGACTTGAGGCTGCAGATGACGGTTCAGGAGATGTAAAATACCATTTAGGCACTTATATTGAAAGATTGAATCGTGTTACCAACAAAAATATACGGTTGGCTATAGCAGCAAATCCATCTCACTTAGAAGCTGTAGATCCTGTCGTACAAGGTAAAACCAGAGCTGAACAGTTCTATAGAGGAGATGGAGAAGGCAAAAAGGTTTGTACTAATTGAACACACAATATGAAGTTCTTTATAAGAAAGATTTTAGGTTATGTCTATATTGTTGCACGGTGATGCTGCATTTTCTGGACAAGGAATTGTTTATGAAACAATGCACTTGTCTGATTTACCTGATTACACTACCCATGGAACTATTCACATTGTAGCTAACAACCAAATTGGGTTCACTACTGATCCCAGACACTCCAGATCATCACCTTATTGTACAGGTTTGTGCTATTGTAACAAATATTTCAATTTATTATTTAGATTATACCACTCAGTGTATTATTAATTAGTGATATCAACCAACTGCAACTATTTAATAGCATGACATGACATTGTTAGAAGTGTTACAATAGCCACGTTCGGTATTTTAGAACTGTTTTCTCAAAGAGCTCGTTTTCTATGGTATCCATTCTTGTAAATAATTGCAATTATAGCAATAGAATTTTCAGAACAAAAAGAGTTGAAATATAAGAGTCAAACTAGAAATATCATTTTATTCATGGTATAATCTAAAGAATACCACTTAGCATTGTGATTAATGAAAATCACATATCGGTGCACTCAACATATCAAATCATCCTGTCAGATTTCTGCAATTAGTTTTTGACGTGGCTTGTGCCAACCTATGTGATTATCAATAATCAGGATTCCTCATTGTATTATACCGGGTGGAGCAATAGTGTGGGGGAGTCCGATAGTTCCTAAACGGTAACAGCTAGAAAAATCGTTCTAATACGGATGTAAACAGTGGATAGAGGCGCATTAGAGAAATTATTTTCAAATATACAGGGTGTTGCAGAAAAGTGTGGCACGCTTAAGGTAATTTTTTTTAAATAGAATGCCCCAAATATTTTTGCATATTTAATACCTCTCTTGGCAGGTTTATTCATATCTAGAAAAATTTGCGCCATCTAATGACCGGTTTAGAAGTTATAAATTTTTTTTCAAAAAAATTGAGTTTTACATTATCCCACTTAACAGTTTACCGCTTTCACGGCCGCAACTGTGAAGACGAATTTAAGTAGGGATTTTGTTGCAGGGGCTTGTAGGGTGCTCTTCTTTAAAAGAAAATGGACCCACCATATACAGGGTGTTCAAAATTAATTTTTAAATTTAGAGAACTTCAAAGCTAAAATTCACAACTTTTTCAAATGGAACATCCTGTATATTTTGTACCTTTGTGATGCAGAATTAAATAACGAACATTTTTTGTATGTACGTCCCTATAGCTATCTGTAACCACTTTTGATTTATTGAGAAAAAACTGCAAGAAGTACACAATTAAAAACAATTATTTATTTAGTTGTCAAGTGTGTTGGTTGTTTTTGTTCAACAAAACATTAAAGCATCTAGCAATTGTTGTGCACGTATGCAAAACGTATATTTCTCACAGTTATCGACCATCAGTGTTTAGTTCTAGTAGGTGTTTTAGTTTTTCAAAATGAATTTTAGTAATGAAGTACTTGTAGACATGACTTTTGTTTTGGGCGAGTCGGAAAGAAATTGTTTGCTTGCCCGCAGAATTTATCACCAACGGTATCCTGAGCGGAGGCTCCCTAAAGTTCACAGCTTTCAAAACCTGCTCGATAGATTTGTGAGGACCGGCAATCTACAGTATGAAAAAAGTGAACGAATTAACAATGTTGTGAACGAAAAAAATGAGTTATCTGTTGTGCTGGCAACGATTGAGAATCCCCATGTTAGTCAGAGAGAAGTGAGTTCATCTGTAGGAATAAGTAGACGTTCTGTTGGTCGAATCTTAAAGAAAAATAAGTTTCATGCATATACAGTTTTGTAATTGGGCCATAGGTAAAATGCAAGACAATGCTACATTCTTCAACAATGTTTTGTTCACTGATGAGGCAACGTTTCATAAAAATGGATTTGTTAACAGGCACAATTTCCATTATTATGCTATAGAAAATCCCCACTTTTTCAGCCAACTTGATAACCAGCACAGATGGTCCATAAACATTTGGGGGGAAATTATTGGAGAACATGTAATAGGGCAACATTTTTTTGATGATACATTAACTGGAGCTATTTATTTTCATTTTTTGGAGAACTATCTGCCACAATTATTGGCGAACCTTCCTCAAAGGATCCGTAATGGGATGTGGCTTCAGCAAGACAGTGCTCCTCCGCATTATTTACATGCAGTAAGAGACCACCTAAATAATATTTACCCACATCAATGGAGTGGAAGGAATGGACCCACTAAATGGCCTGCGAGATCTCCTGATCTTACAAAAATGGATTTCTTTTTATGGGAATATGTGAAAGAAATTGTTTATACAGAGACACCAACCACAATCCAAAATATGAAGGATAGAATAATACATGCTTTTAGAAGTATCACGCCGGCAATGTTAAGAAACGTACAAAGATTGTTTCAAAGGCGCATCGAAATGTGTGTCCATGCAAATGGGCAACATATGGAGCATTTGTTATAGTTTTTTTCTTTTGTTTTATTTGAAAAACCTTGATTTGTTAAATAAATAATTATTTTTAATTGTGTACTTCTTGCAGTTTTTTCTCAATAAATCAGAAGTGGTTACAGATAGCTATAGGGACGTAGATACAAAAAATGTTCGTTATTTAATTCTGCATCACAAAGGTACAAAATATACAGGGTGTTTCATTTGAAAAAGTTGTGAATTTTAGCTTTGAAGTTCTCTAAATTTAAAAATTAATTTTGAACACCCTGTACATGGTGGGTCCATTTTCTTTTAACACGTTAGCTGCCGTTACGGTCAATATGACCGGGAAAAATAGTTTCCCCTAGGCCGACTCGGTCCCTGTGACCGAGACATATTTTTTGACCTTCACGCCGGCTCGGTCAGTATGACCGAGTCACTTATTTTGCCCCACACGCCAGACGCTCGGCATCTAATGGTTTTTACCGTGCATAGTGACCGAGCCGGCCTAGAGGAACCGCTGCGTCGCACCAGTTTCGAGCGTACAAGTTTCAAGCTCAAGAAATTACAAAACAATGAAAAATTGAAAAGTCAGTTTTTATTCTTTTATAAAGGACAACGAAACAGTAAATTCTCTTATTAGAAATTCAACACAATTATAACAAAAAATTAAAAAAAAAATTTACAAAATTATATTAGTGTAGTCTTCATTCCGTGCCATAGCGATGTTTTTTGTTGAAACAGTCAATACACATAAAGGGCTCTCCTTCACATCCCTTACAGTAGGTTTTAATTCTTTTCAAATGCTTTGCCACACACTCTCGTAACACATATGACATGGCTTGCGTTTTTGGACGTCTCGTTGACCAATCTCATGACGTGAGCGTCGATTTCTACTACTTGGCGTGTTGACTTCTACTTCTTCCACTGGACGGCGCGGCGCGTATTGCATAATCCATAGGCAACGGATTTGCGAAATTCCAAGATGCCTGTATCCGAGCTTTTAACTTCTTTGTACATCAACCACGCATTTACCATGGCGGTGTTCAATAAGATCTCAAACGCTAGTTTCCAATACCATTTGAGACTCTTTCTGAGAGGTGTTTGATATGCCGTCATTTGATCTGACTGATCAACAGGCGATTTTCCCTCGTTGTAGGCCACTATCATTCCAGGTTTTGTGTTTACTTGTCCCCGACGATTTCGTACTTCAACTTCAGTATCTGAGTGCTTTGTAGAAAGCATCAAGACGTACCTCTTGTCTCGCCAGGAGAGTACTGTTATACCTCAACGATTTTTCTCTTGCAATATATTCTCCGGGCTTAAGTTTTTTCTGAACAACATCGCGTGGGTTTCCTTGACGGTTTTTCCTCAATGTGCCAAGTAGATGTGTTTGCCGATTTAGCAACTGCTTTGCTAAAGCTAGACTAGTGTACCAATTGTCGGTGACCATGGTTCTTCCACAGTCCAATAATGGCTCACTTAGTTTCATCACTATTCTAGATGGAGTTGTTTTCTGTATGTCGAGATTCTTGCCTGCATATATTTCCATATTATAGGTATAACCCCCATTACAACATAGCTTAAATATTTTTATGCCATATTTATGGCGTTTCCCTTTCAGATACTGTCGCATTACGAGACGGCCACGGAATGGTATTAGCGATTCGTCGATGCAAATAATTTCTCCAGGTTCGACTGCCGCCTGAAAATTGTGGACTATCTTATCTACTAAACTCTGAATCTTATGAAGTCTATTATTTTGAGAATTGTTCTCGTTATCTGCGAAGTGTACCATTCGCAGAAGTAATTCGAACCTATTCCTTGACATTGCTGCAGAGGCAAATTCGTTTTTGAACATCGGCTCCTTACTCCAATAATCTGCTAGCTTAGGTAAACGAACTATACCCATATAAATAACTAATCCAAGAAAGCGCTTAATTTCATAAATATCTGTGGGCAACCATTCGTGCAATCTAGAGTGAGGGGTGACATCGCTTTCATTCACAACTCTTTGTGTGGCATATAGATTGGTTTGCTCGACAATATATTCAAATATGTTATCATCAACGAGAGCAGAATAGAACGCTGGAGATTCCTCATCAATGAGAAGCTCAGACAAATTTTTATTGACTCCTGATTCTTTAGTAAAAGGCACAAGAACTGGCTGTTTACCTTGGGGCATTATCCACTCGGGACCATCATTACTTCTACGTGCAATTCTGTCATCTTCAGAATCAGAAGATTTTTCGGATTCTACGCTGCTCGCTTGACTCCCGAGTTCCTGTATTTCTCTAGTGTTAACATCATCCTCATAGTCTTCTACAAAATCGCCACTCACGTTTTGGGTAAATTCTTCAGTATCAGTTTGCTGCTCTTCATCTTCGATATTGTCAACTGTAAAAAACAATTTATGCACAATTGAAAGAATTCAATTATTACTTTTTTTATTTTCTAGAATACCTTCGGTGTCGGACGAATTATTCAATATGTCATACAGTTCCTGGTCCGTTAGTCGACGTTTCTTGTTCAAATTTCGATTTCTTGACATGATTATTCTTGCTTTATTTGCAAACAAAGCATGTAAACAATAACAACAGGTGACTGCACGATCAAAAGTCTCTGCGCATGTACCGAGAAGTTGAGCGAGTCAGCGTTGCGCATTGAACATTATCTCAAATTTTCACACCACGCCGGCTCGGTCTATATGACCGAGTCAAATTTTCGCGATTTTCTTCGGGAAAATGCAATATTTTCGAATTTCTCGTGCAGGTCTCCGTATTTCGTGGATACCTATATCTGCGCATAATGGCCCATTGAATGAAAATTTTGACCATACATGATATATACACTCCGGCTTAAACGTAAATTCCATTAAAAAACACCCCGGCAGTCAACGTGTTAAAGAAGAGCACCCTGCAACAAAATCCCTACTTAAATTCGTCTTCACAGTTGCGGTCGGTGAAGCGTTTAAAACTGTTAAGTGGGATAATGTAAAACTCAATTTTTTTGAAAAAACATCTATAACTTCTAAACCGGTCATTAGATGGCGCAAAAATTTTAGATATGAATAAACCTGCCAAGAGAGGTATTAAATATGCAAAAATATTTGGGGCATTCTATTTAAAAAAAATTACCTTAAGCGTGCCACACTTTTCTGCAACACCCTGTATATTTGAAAATAATTTCTCTAGATGCGCCTCTATCCACTGTTTACATCCGTATTAGAACGATTTTTCTAGCTGTTACCGTTTAGGAGCTATAGGACTTCCCCACACTATTGCCCCACCCGGTATATCATAATATAAATTAATATTCTTAACTTATTACAGATGTCGCTAGAGTGGTAAACGCTCCTATTTTCCATGTCAACTCTGATGATGCTGAAAGTGTAATGCATGTCTGCAATATTGCTGCTGAATGGCGTGCCACTTTCCACAAAGATGTTGTTATTGACATTGTATCTTACAGACGTAATGGTCACAATGAAATGGATGAACCTATGTTTACACAACCACTTATGTATCGTAAAATTAGAAACACAAAACCAGCATTAGAAAAGTACAGTGAACAGCTTATCAGTGAAGGTGTTGTGACTCCAGAAGAAGTATGTGTTTATGATTCTTCAAATAGGGTCCTTTGCATTATTTTCAGATTCATTCCCAACGAGTTCAGAATTGTATATTTTACTGTTATTCAAAATATTTTTGCTAAATAACTGTTATTATTATAGTTATTACAGAAATATGTTTAAATAATTATTCAGGTCCTTGAAACGCATTTGCGCTGGCGCGGCCAGCGTGACGTCACTATGCGTTCCCTTCTTGCAAATGCACTTACTCCATGTATTTAGCTGTTGTAATTTCAAGTTTATTTGTATTCTAAGTTACCACGTGTTTTGTTTTCGCTCTTTGTATTAAAAAAACAGCCTTTTTCAAGACTACAAAAGCAAGAGGATTATAGAAAGAATTACTAATAAAAATAAATGCGATAATTGCGTTGATACTTTACGTTTCTTCTCGGGTTTCCTACTGCATGTAGTCTTGAAAAAGGCTAAATAAATAAATTAAAAAGTAACTAACAAACGAACACGTATCAAGACAAAACGAAACAATTTTAAATGCACCGGCTAAACAAGTGAACCATGTTATAGGCATAGCTGATACAGAATTGTAAACGCGTAGTGACATCACGCGATTGGCGCAGACTCGTAGGCGTTTTGCAAGCACTTTCGAATTTCATAATTTGATTAACTTTTAATTTAGTTTTAATCCACATCTGTACACTTTTATGTCGCCCAAAAAATTCCGACACTTATTTTAGCTGTATAAATTTCATATTATATGCGATTTAGCAATATTTATTTTTTGTGCAAGTACCCTATTATAAGTATATTTTATTTATTTGACTTATGTTTACAGGTAAAAGAAGTTAAAGATAAATACGATAAAATCTGTGAAGAAGCATTTGATTCTGCACGTAAAGAAACACACATTAAATACAAGGATTGGATAGATAGTCCATGGTCTGGTTTCTTTGAAGGTAAAGATCCTCTTAAAGTAGGTCCAACCGGTGTTAATGAAGAAACATTGCTTCATATTGGTAAGCGATTCTCATCTCCACCTCCCAATGCAGCTGAATTTGTTATCCACAAAGGTAGGTCGAATACTTTTGTGTTTTGACTCTTGAGTGAAGTGAAATAAATACATTTGTTTGAATTGCAAAGGTATCGAACGTATTTTGAAAACACGTATGGAAATGGTAGAAGGTCGTACTGTTGACTGGGCTCTTGGTGAAGCAATGGCTTTTGGTTCTTTACTGAAAGAAGGTATTCATGTACGTCTTTCTGGTCAAGATGTTGAACGTGGTACCTTCTCTCATCGTCACCATGTCTTGCACCATCAAACTGTTGATAAAGCTACTTACAGGTAAAAATTTTTATAAGTTACTAGAATATTCAATTACTTTTAATCCTTCTTGTTAATAGACCTCTTTGCAACTTATATCCAGACCAAGCCCCATACACTGTTTGTAACAGCTCTTTGTCTGAATTTGGTGTATTAGGTTTTGAACTTGGCTATTCAATGACCAATCCTAATGCACTTGTTTGTTGGGAAGCACAGTTTGGTGACTTTTGTAATACTGCTCAGTGCATTATCGATCAATTCATCATGTCTGGACAGGCTAAATGGGTACGCCAAAGTGGTCTTGTAATGCTTTTACCCCATGCTCTTGAAGGTATTTATTCAAATATGTCATGTTAAATATAACAAACTAAAATAAACTTTAAATACAGGTATGGGTCCTGAACATTCAAGTGCCCGCTTGGAGCGTTTCTTGCAGGGATCCTCTGACGATCCTGATTATTTCCCACCAGAAAGTGATGAATTTGCTGTACGACAATTGCACGACATTAACTGGATCGTGGCTAACTGTTCAACACCTGGAAATTACTTCCATATTTTGAGAAGACAAATTGTCCTGCCCTTCCGTAAACCACTTATTTTAATGACACCAAAGAGCTTGCTAAGACATCCAGAAGCAAAGAGCAGTTTTGATGAAATGAAAGAAGGCACTGAATTCTTGAGAATTATTCCCGAATGTGGAGAAGCTGCGTCTAATCCTCAAGGTGTTAAGAAGCTTGTATTCTGCAGTGGCAAAGTTTATTACGACTTGAAGAAGGCTCGTGCTGACAAGAAACTTGACAAAGATATTGCTATTACCCGAGTTGAACAGGTAAATTGATATGTGTTTATGATATTTGGTAGCTTCATATTTGTCAGTAAATAATGTTGTTAAAGACATATTCATATACAATAATGTATGAATAATCCGAACCCCTTCTAACCTGAACACATCTATAGTCTGAAGTTCTATAGAACTATAGTTCTAGTTGTGTAAATTGATTTTCATAGTCTGGAATTTGGTATTTGTAATCCGAACTTTAATTAGGTAAATTACAAAGCACATGAGCATTTTTACAGTTTATTTTAGTGTGCTGTTTATTGCTAATTGTTTGACAAAAATATTAGGGTGCTTAGGGTGTTTGTTATTTTGCAAAAGTTAAGTTTTTAAGGTCCCCACCCCTAGATCTCTTTATAAAATGTCAAAAAAATGAGCTATGCAAGATTTCAGCCCATTTGGTCAATATTAACCTGTGCCACCGAGAGGTTAAAGTTTAAATGGGATTTAACATGGGTTTGGCGCATTTCTAGAGACTTTGTGGCATAACATTTTTTATCTTCTTATGTTTTAACTTGAAAATTTGTAGACTTATGTTGTTGAAACTGCTGAACACGGATATGATAAAATTCAAACTGTCAGAAAGGCGATCAACTGCACTAAAATGAGCATTTTCAAGGAACTGTCTTAAGTTTTTTTGGCATCAGATTCGTGTTAAGCAACTTCAACAACATAAGTATACAATATTTCGTGTTAAAACATAGAAAGATAAAAAAATTATACCACAAAGTCTCTAGAAATGCACCAAACCCATGCTAAATGCCATTTAAACTTGAGCCTCTCGATGGCAGGGATTAATATTGATCAAATGGGCTGAAACATTGCACAGCTCATTTTCTTGACATTTTAAAGAGATCTAGGGGAAAAAGTTTAACTTTTGCAAAATAACGGACACCCTAATATAGCTTCATTATTTAAAATGTTTTTGAATTCTAAGATTACAGTCTGAAACTATAAAGTCCAGCATTTGGTGTTCCGATCTGATTCGCTTTTGTTTCACTTGATCTATTCTCAAAAATCACCTTTTCAGAAACATCATATTGTCAGGGAACGTCTATTAGCATAAAGTACAGTAAAACCTTGGATTGCGAATAACTTGGTTTGCTAGTGTTTTGCAAGAAGACCAAAAATTTTTAATAAATTTTTACTTGATAAATGAGCGATGTCTTTCAATACGAGTAAAATTTTTAATACGTATAGGCTTTGTCTGCCGAGCATCACGTCATCACAACTATTTATCCTTAACAATAAATTACTGATAGAAATTCTGAAGAATCTGGATCAACGCGTCATCAACAGCTGTGTAAACATGTACGATAAGATAAGAGTGTAAACATCAGCTGATGTTACGTCAACTGTTAAAAATGTCAACAGATTTTACATTTTAACATTTTATTTGTCATCGATGAATACATACACCTTAATAACGGGTTATAATTAAAAATTTGATTATGCTTTAAGTGTCAGTAGTGTAATGATGCCATTTAAAGAAAAGTAATTATGCAAATTTTTAATTATATCCTGTTAGAAGTACAAAATAGGGAAAATGAAATCAATTTAATCGAATACACGTTAAGCATCATGTTAGCTCTTCTTAAATACATAAAATCAATTTGCAACTAATAAATCTTTCAAGCTCATCTGCTGTTTATCCTATCAGTTAAATTACAGAGGCGAGCGCGTAATCCGAGATGTATTTTTGCCCTCGTGATTTCTGTGACACAGATTCTCCATTAGATTGTTGAACTTCTCTATGATTGAACTGTTCACTATAGCATTGTGACCATGTATGGGTGATAGTGAAAGTTGTCCTACATGATAACGCTACTTCACATTTTTTTCAAAGTGCGGGTTAGTGTTTGTTTTATTTTTACGTATACGTATGTATGTATTTTTGTATCATTTTTATATGAATAGTAAATAGTTGTGGAACGAATCATCCGAGTTTCAATTATGTCTTATGGGAAAATTTGCTTTGATATACGAGTGCTTTTGAGTGCAAAGAGATTGATGAGATTTGTGAAAAGTTAAGACAATTTCTCTCAAGTATGGAAATACTTGATATTGGAACATGATCCGTGAAGTCACACGTAGCGTTGAAACACATTCCAGAGCTTCTGAACGAAAATAATTGTCTGGCTAACATGGGTGAGCAGGGTTTGGAGTCATTGCACTCAATCGTCTAAGTAAACTCGAAACACTCTTATTCTCCGCTAAACGACACACTGTTAATGTCTTACTATTTGATTTGAGTCTTATTTAATACGAAAGATTACGATCATGCTTTATGTTTCTTTTTCATGCGTTATATTTATTCAATTTGTTAATCTCGCATAAATTTAGGTATTGGAATGCAAAAAAAAGTTGAAAGAAACGCTTCAAAGACTCGATTAAGCCTGTGATTTGTCATCGCTTGGAACCTCATGCTCTTTTCATCGCTTTGATGTGGTGGTGATGGCTAAGATTTGTCAAAACAAAGCAATCTATTAAAAAAACTTGCCTTAAGCATTAATCCAAAATTTGCAGACACATGACGAAAAAACAACGAGAAAAAGCCAAAAGAAAATGAACAAGCACGGCTTTTTTACTTCATGCTTTTTGACACGTTGGGTTATGGTAGATTGTCCACGCAAAACGGTCATTTTCAACTTAAAAAGGCATCAAGTCTTCGCAGAGTTGTTGGATTTTTATTTTTTTGGTATCAAAATGATCTTTGTACACGTCCACACAAAAGTTATCGGTTTTGGGAGCGCAATCTTGCGACCTCTCTGAAAACGAGCCCCAAAAGTTGGCGCGGCGAGCGACTTGATGGTAAAAGCGCCATTTTTTTGATAAAATGCGATTTAAAAAAATTTATCAGACGGATTTTGATAATTTTTTCACCATTCAATTCAGCACATTTTTCTGGGTTGAATGGCTATTCAAACATGGAAAATGGATAGAGAACACCATTTAGAGCGGATGTGGGGGTGTGCCAAATTTCTTTTAAATATGCTTTACACAATTTAAGGACGACGACCATTAAGTTTGTCTTTTAGAACAGGCTCAAAGTTTTTATCTTTATGCATTTTTAAACACGCCTTTAATATCCTAGTCTTTCTCAATTTAATAAAACCATTACTAATTCTAGCAACCCGACAATTTTTCCTTTTAAAGTAAATTAAACTGAATATTATTGTTGACTGTGAATCTTATACTTCTTATCTTATAGGTTATGTTTTTCTCTGAACTGTCATCATTTTGTAAAATTAATTTTCATGGGGTGTATTCAAAGGCACTTTACTGAAAAAGCACTATATTGGTAGCGCTGAAGCATAAATATGCTTTGTTTCGGACACCTTCTGTCGATACCCACCAGCTCGAATTTAACCTAACTTTTTATGAATTTTTTTTTTGAAGTCGTTAATAATGAACGAATCTTTATTGCATCCACCACAATCTTCCACTCATTTAACTCATTTTTTTGCTTATAATTTGTGCGGCTCACAGTTTGTTTACAAATGGGCCATTGGGGAGTATCCGAATGAAGTCAATGACAATGACTCAAGCCCAAAAGACGTTTAAAAAGAATGTCATTTGAATAATTTTGAACTAAAATATGAATTTGTTTCATTTCAAATAAATCTAGGACTGTCAGTATTCCATAATGTAAATGTTGCTTCTTCTTTCCCTTGATTTTTAATAAATTTTCTGTAGTTACCTATGAAAATATAATTGAAAATCCGGCTCACACGTTAAAAATGCAAAAAATACCGTTAATACTTTTCCTAGATTTATTTGAAATCAGCTGTACATGTCTTAAGTGTAGAAATGAAATGAAAAATTTGAAATTGCAAAATGGTACCATAAAATTTTAGGGGCCATAGGGACTTAGGGACAAAACCCAAAAGTTCACATTTATCATTGGGTTTTACCTACTATGTGTACCGAGTTAAACTGTTTAACTGGAGTTTACTTATCGCTCTGTATATTTAGTACACTTAATTTTCATAATCATAATTTTGTTTGTTTTTAGATTTCACCTTTCCCATACGACTTAATCAAGAAAGAATGCGCAAAATACCCATCTGCCCAATTATGTTGGGCCCAAGAGGAACACAAGAATTCTGGATCCTGGATGTATGTCAGTCCACGATTTGATACAACACTTAATGGACAACGAAACGTTTTGTAAGTAATTGTTTGCACTTTAAAAAAGTGTTAGATTAAAAGTGATATGTGCAACATAAAAGAGATGCTGAAGATATGATTATAAATTAGGCATTTAAAGAAAAAGATCATTTATGAATGTGGTTGATATAATGAATGTTGCAGACCCGAGACGAAAGGTTGGTTTAGCCGCCTGTTTGGCAGGTCTGAACCTAAACGCGATGCGGTAGTTGATGAACAATCGGAACCTAGAGTTATTAGGTGAGAGATACAAAGTCGTATCTTCAGTTTCTCTTGCTTTTTTTGTTTGAGGTTCTTAAGTTGCATGTGTAGATTGGGTTTTTGGTTTCTGTATCCACTTTGCATGATTTGTGATAGGTGCACATGTAGCTCTTGTTTAATGTTTTCAGAACTGTAGATTTATTTAAGTTTAAGAAGGAATTTTACAGGATTAAGCAGGCATTAAAATATAAAACAAATTTGCATAAGTTTAACAGAATCAAGTACACAAGTACATCAAGTCAGATTCACGGGCAATTTTTTTAAAAGTATAAATTTTTACAACCTTATTTAAATTGTAGATATATTGGACGAAAACCAGGAGCAGCACCATCTACTGGTACAAAAGCGACTCATATTAGAGAAGTTAAAATGCTGCTCCAAGACTTTCTAAAGCTGTAGAGGACCGGATAACACATGTTTTCATTTTGTTTGAGATTTGAATTTTTTAATTAATATTCAGATATTTTATTGTAATAAAATATATCTATTTATACATACATATAAAACCACTATTAGCTAATGTAACAACTTCCAACAAATACAAAAATTAAGTATTACAAAGAAATTAATGGATGGTGTACTGTTTAATGCTTCTTTTAATTTCAAATTCATTCTTGCTGCTGCTTTGACTACTAACACATCTATTTAGCATTATCTTGGATAAAAGTTGGCCATGACAGTTTGGATTTATGACTATATTCTGACTGACAATACAAATATTAGATTGAAGTTGTTTAGGGAATGAGTAGATCAATTCCTGTATAGTATTTAACAAAATCGGTTAATAACTTTGGGGCTTGCCAAAACTATGAAATTTTAATTAGTGGAGTAACGCTAAGCAAAAAAAGAGCGTTATCTCATAGCCGGTCCAAATTACTTCAATTTGAATATTTTTTTTTTAAATCTTGTAAATATAAAATACTAAAACCTTTACAAATTAGAAATTGACGCTCAGAACGGGAAATGTGGTGAAACTCGAATAACCTAAAAATCTTACAAGTGGTTTCACACCGGTTTCTCGACCATCTCAGAAGAGGATAATTATTTGTGTGTTATCACACCTATGTATTGGTAGTTCGAAGCCACTATTAATTTATTTTTATTCCTTTCGGTTTAAATATGGCAGCCATATTTGTTTCATGGTGGACGACGTTTCTTGCAGTTTTCTATGTAAACAAAAATCTCGATATCTCAAGAATAATTAGTCGTAGAGACGTATGGTAAAAACCGTTGTATTGTTCACATTTCGAACTACATTTGTTGTTCTAAACATAAATTTTGTAAGATGCTTCCTTATGGGCTCAAATTAAGTCCAAAGTTTTTGCAAAACTTCAACATCTCTTATGGTCATGGATGGATTTTTTTTATATTACGTGCACATAAAGCAGTATACATATGATGGCAAACTGTGGTAAAAATTTTAACTTTGTTATTATTGTGGGGACAGAGTTATGCTCAGTTGAAAACTGTAAATGTATACCATTTCCATTAGTATTACTGAATAAATGTACTTTATTCTGGTGCTAATATTGGTTTGGGAAAGTAAAATTATTATTATTACTATTATTATACATATTTATATGCTATTGATAAAAATCCTTGCAGTGATAACTAAAGTTATTAATATAACAAGGGTGCTTTTTCTTTGTGTTTTTCAATCCGTGTAAATTGAATGACAGCTAACATGAGCATAACTCTGTTCTCAAGCTAATATCAAAGTTACCATTTTCAGCATAATTTACCATCATATACCGCTTCATATCCACATAATATAAAAAAAATCCATTTATGCCCATCAGATATTGAGGTTCAAAGTTGCTCAAAAATGAAGAAAACGAGAATTTCAAAAGCCCATAAATATCAAAATAGTGAAGTTTCAGATTTGAAATATTTTAAACATAAACTAGCCTCAACTGTGTACTTTTTTTAAAAAGAATGAGCGCTGATATTTCGCCATTGTCTGGAAATATGACACTCTAAAAAGCGGAAATTTTGCAAAAAGCATTAAACTTCGGACTTAATTTGCGCCCATAAGGAAGCATCTTACAAAATTTATGTTTAGAACAACAAATGTAGTTCGAAATGTGAACAATGCAATGGTTTTTACCGCGACTATCTACGACCAACTGTTCTTGAGATATCAAGATTTTCGTTTACATAGAAAACTGCAAAAAACGTGCACCACGAAACAAATATGGCTGCCGTATTTAAACCAAAAGGAATAAAAATAAATTAACAGTGGCTTCGAACTACCAAAACAGAGATGTGATAAGTCACCAAAAATTATCCTGTTCTGAGATGGTCGAGCAACCGGTGCTGGACCACTTGGTTATGGTTTTTAGGTTATTCGAGTTTCAGCACATTTCCCGTTCTGAGCGTCAATTTCAAATTTGTAAAAGTTTTAGTATTTTATATTTACAAGACTTTAAAAAAAAATTATTCAAATCGAAGTAGTTTGGACCGGTTCCGAGATAAAAACGTACGGTTACTCCACTATAATAACTTTCACTAATATGGAGGTCGTCAGTATTGACATTTGTCTGAACATAAGAAAAGTTGTGACCAATTGTTATCTAAGATAATTTGAAATGATTCATATTTTCTTCTAGAATATCACAATAACATTCTTAATCTATGTTTATCATTATAGCTATGCCGGTCGACCAGTCAGTCCCAGTACAGCCACAGGCAGTAAAGCTCAACATCTTAAAGAATTACACAACTTCCTCGATGAAGCTATGAGACTATCATAAACAATTCAACTGTATTAATTTTCTTAGTCAATCACTTCAGTGTCTTCTTTTTTGCCCAACCAAGTAGCTTCATTTTGCTCTGTACTTGCACAATATGTTCAACATAATTTATTCATTTATTTATTTTTAAAAAGTATTTTAGAAATTTTAACTGTCATTTATTATTATTATTTGCTATGTTGAAGAAAAGTGCACTGATTAGGTATGTAATTAATTTATTGTAATTATGTATATAGATCATAACTGTTATATAATATTCAATGAGCAAAGGTTAAATGTGTTGGTTGTTCAGACTGAGTTTATTATAAAATACACCTCAGGTTTGTTATTAGATTCTGGTTTGACAGATTTCATTTCAGATGATAGCTGTTTTTAATGTTCGTAGAACAGTCACGTACTTGCTCTTACATGTAAAAAAATTAGCAAATTTAAGTTGCGTATAAATTCTTTTGACAAGATGTCAGTGCATGTCAGTAAGTCAGATAATAGTGTAATAATACTCAATCAAAAAAGTGGTTAAGGAAGAAAGTATTTTATTAAATTTAGTGTAATTTATTTATTATAAGAATATTGTTTTGAGTGACATAAATTTGTTGCTTTTAAAATGGGTTTTGTTTCAATTCGTGCCTTTTTTCTTTTCCCTCGTCCTTTTTGATCCATTTTTTCAAAGAGTTATGATACGAAAATGCCATAGAAATAAAGAAATTGTGAGTCATAGTAGTATCTTGATGCAATCATATTCTTATTTTAATTTACCTTTATTTTGTCAGTGGACTAAACATTTCTGTGAAGATTTGAAGTTGCTGTGAAGTTCGATGTAAGTTTTGTGTAATTTAGTATACTGTAGAACAAATAGTTAAGGGCGCTTATAAGAGTTGTTTTTCATTACTTTCGTGAAACTGATTCTTTCAAGATCATAAATTAATTCTATTATACAATCTTTTTTCCAAAGTTTATTTATGTAAAAGCTACAGACAACCATTTGAATGTAAAGATGCATTATAAAAAGCCAATCAATAAAAACAGTTTGCACTTTCATTTTTTTCTTGCAGATTTTCTTTGAGCCCACTATATTTTGTACATGATTAATCTGGTTTTTGCTAATCTAATTTGTTTACATATTGCCATGATTTTCAATCATATTAGATATAAGATAACCTGTATTATAATATTTAGCAGGCAAATTTCATGCCAAAATTAGAAATCTTGTTCTATGAGTTACATATCCTCACTTTTTGAAATAAATGGGGAAAAACATTTTCTTAACGTAAATAAAACTAGTCAGTTAGAAAGACTTAATGAATTTTTCTGAAATCAAATCAAAATTTATCTGAAACAGATAGAACAGGTTGTATTTAAGATGTATGCAAGTGTATTACAGAAATTTGTGTTTCATTTCAAGGAGGTATTTTGTTTGTGTAGTACTTTTGAGTAACATTCAAGTTGAATATGTTAAAAACTTTTTGATAAGACGTTTTATTGGAAATGAGTAGAGTAGCATCTTAACCACTTAATTGATACAAATTCTCATATAAAGATAGATTCGTTCAGATATATCGCGCATAGTGATGGGTAAATTCCTGGAATTTATTTTTTGGAATATTCCTGGAAAAATATCTAGCAATATTCCCGAACTTCCCACTTTATTGGGAATTTATATTTTTGCTTTAAAACAGCTCCATCATAGAGAAATTGTTCGAAAAAAGTTCAATTCACTACACGTCAATGCACATCAAAGATAAATGTACACTAAAAGTTTAACTTAACGCTAGAACCGGCCATGTATTGATGTCTTTTTTTTTTCTTCTATGGCACAGCAATCCAGTTGTATTATGGCCCATCCTATATAGAATGTAATATAGATTCATTTAAGGTGAATCAGTCCGTAGTGTCTTTACACTATAACTTATACACTAAAAATGATTAATGTTACAGCTTGTTTTATAATTGGGAGTGTGTTTTAGCACTAGTCACTGTTTTCTTCCATTTTCTTCTATTATGTACTGCTCTACTCCAATTTTTAACACAAATTATTTTTAAGTCTCTCAACACATCTTTCCATTTTTCCTTCGTCCTCTACTTCGAGGGAGGTTACGGAACCATTGTGTCATCTTCTTCAACAGTCTGTCTTCGCTTGATCTCTTGATGTGTCCAAACCATTTTATGGGTTGAGCTTTTATGAAGGTTACAATGTCTTCACCATCCAAATCTTTCCTAATTTCATGGTTCATTCTTGGTCTATATTGATCTCCGTTGGGTAAGATGGGGCGTAGTATTTCTCTTGTGATTTTCCTTTAAAATTTTCTTAATGTTTCTTTTTTTCCACAAGGAAGGACTAAGGTTTCCGCAGCGTAGGTCACCACTGGTCTAATAAGGGTTTTATAAATCTTCAACTTTGTTCTTCTGCTTAGCTTCTTACTGGACAGTAACTTTCTATTACTATAGTATGCTTTGCTTCCTTTCTACAATCTATGATTAATTTTCATATTCATTTTTGTTGCCTAATTCGTAGCCTACGTAGTTGAAGGTTTGTACACGTTCAAATTCAAAGTGGCTTACCCTTAACTTCACTATTTTTTCCAACATACATGTATTTTGTTTTCTCTTCGTTGATGAGTAAACCGTAATTTTCTGCGATTTAAGTTAGGTTCATTACTGCCTTTAGTAGCTCATCCTTCGATCTGCTGATTATAGTAATATCATGAGCATAAGTTGTTATTTGAGTCATATTGGTGATAATGTTGCCTAGGAGATTCGATCTCATTAATGCTTCTAGTGTACTATTGAAGAGTGGTAGAGAGAACATCTCCTTGCCTTACGCCCTTGTTTATTGTGAAATTATCAGCTTCTGTATCTTGTAATTTAACAGTTATCTTGTTATTGTTAAGTGTCATTCTCACCAGTCTTACTAACTCGTTCTTGCAGATTTCGTTCCTGTCTTATCGAATCAAAAGTCTATTTGAAATCAATAAAGATGATATGTAGGTTTATGTTGTATTCATGTGCTTTCTCAAAGGCCATTTGTAATTCCTGCTGGTACTCGCCTATAAGGTTCTCTGAATATTGTATTAGTCTATTTTTAGTTATTGTTGCTAAAATTTTATAGGCAGTGCTCAGCAGTGTGATACCATGGCAATTTTTACGTATCTCTTTACTACCTTTTTTATGTAGTAGCATCACATCAGGTTGGTAACAGAGCTTAGCTTGCAAAATTGTAGTAAGCGGTGTACGCTTTGACGCGCATTTCACTTATAAAAAATAAATTTCCATTTTTCGGGAATTTATCGGTGATTTTTATAAATACCCAAATTAAATTCCCGATGGGGAATATTCCCGTCGCCCATCACTAAATTTCGCGCATTCCGCGAAAAGGTCAACCACCACAGATAAAATTCAGTGTTCAATAATGTTTAAAAAGTCTTTTAAACCTTAATAGACTTATGCAAAAATATGTGCAGTAGAATGAAAACTGTTATTCGATGCATATAATTATGGTTGTGGTTAAGGACAATAATGTCACTGAGTTTAAATTGCAGTTCATTGTTATTGAATTATAAAAAAATGTGTTAGACAAATAAAAATCAATTAAATTAAAAGAAATTGTAACTGAACTTCAATAATAATATTGAATGAAATATGCAATTTTGTGGCATGTCACAGTACATAACGCACGTGACATTATACGTAACGCCTTCAAGATGTTGACCATTAAGGGCATTTTAAAACAAAAAGGTATGGCATCATTTTTGGTGTTTTCTTCAATATTGAATGAATAATCAACTTATAAATTATCTAGGAATAGTCACAGAACTATTGCAAAACTTATAATTACCTAGCATTCATGTTTCCATTTTGTCACTTGTACGTAACGCACGTTTTAGCTTGATCTGCTCGTAAACAGCATCAGATATAAAAAAAAACCAAATGTATTTTTATTGAGAGCAAAAAATGTATCAAATTAAAAGTTTAGTTTCTTAAAAATAATTTCTGGGGATTCGCTAATCATACAAATGCATCGGAACGCGTCACGGTACGTAACCGCGGAATACGCAACATACAAAAGATATTGACAGGCTGCGCTTTTTAAACGTGCAGTAGCATTTCATAACAAACGAGTTTTTAACCCAATCGTACATAGTACTAATGGAAAATATTAACATGTATGGCATATTACATATTTAAAATTAACAAAGTATAAAGATAAATAACAACATTTAATAGTTATTATTATTAACAATGATACGTAATTTTATACATACATTTTATGTAATTTGGACTGCATAGTGTTTTGTAGCATCTAAAAAAATATTCAAATAAGATCATAAAAAGTGTAATGTTTAATTTTATAAACAAGGAGAGCATTGGAAAATTATGTTTTCATAAATTTATGTTGGTAATAAAGTTTAATACAATGTTGTTGCGTTGACAACAAAATTTAGGTGTATAATCTATTATTTATGCCAAATGTTATGTATCGGCAGATTCGTAATTTTGTGATCTATAAGTTGCAATCAATAGTTTTTCTGTAAATGAAAATTTGTGAAATGAAATAGGGTTAGTGGAAATTTGGAAGTCATATTTCATTGTTTCATGTTGAAAATTCAATTGTTTCTTGAAATAGTATATAAAGAAAGCCATTTTTTAACAAATTAGTAGCTCTAAATCGTTGAAGGAACAAGATGCTTCCCTCGAGCGTTCAAGATCAATTTTTAGAGTCAAAACAAATGCAATAGACGTCAGATGATAATATTTTGAGGTTATAATTTAAACGCCATAACATAAAAAAGTGATTTAACATTTAAACAAAGTGTTTAATTTAATTGTGAAGGTGGATAAACACAATTTGATAATAACAACGAATGTATGAGGTTATCATGAAGTAAGCGATATATGTATTTCAACTTATTATATATTTTTAACAAATCAAATTAATAACAAAAAGTAAATGGAATCTAGTTGCTTACATAATGGGATTTCTGATGTCAAACACTGCTTACCGCAATTGCTCGATATGACCTCCATTTTGTTGTTGTAAAATTACCAACCGTTCCTCCAAATTGTATACAGCACTATTCATCATTTCTGGTTGAATTGCATGAATTTGCTCCCTAATACTGTCCTTTAATTCCTCCAGCGTTGTTGGATGTGTTCTAAACACCAAGATTTTTTAAATAACCCCACAGCTAGTAATCAACTGGGTTAAGATCAGGCGATCTTGGTGGCATGAATTTGCAAAATGTCTGCTTATAACACGATCCTGAAAAACCGCAGTCAACAATTCTTTAACTGGTCAGTAAATGTGCGGAGGTGCTCCATCCTGCATAAAAATCATCCTTTCAATTCCTTCGTGCTCGTTTTGCAACTGTGGAATTTCATAATCGCTTAACATTTGCAGGTATTGTTCACCAGTAACAGTTACAACAGATACGGCCTCCACATTCTGTATTTCCTCGAAAAAGTATGGACCAATGATGAAATTAGCTGTGATACTGCACCAAACAGTAACTTTTTTTGTCATGAAGACCTTGCTGAACGATTTCATGTGAATTTTCCGTTGACCATATTCGACCGTTTTGAATATTAACTCCAACATTAAGAGAGAAATGGGCCTCATCTGTCCATAAAATACGGGATAACCATTCGGGTTCAATTTCTATCTGAGCCAATATTTGTAATGAAAAATCGTACCTGAGAGCAAAGTCTGCATCCTTTAATTCAGACAGCAGTTGCAATTTATAGGGATACATTTTTAGGATTTTCTGTAAAATTCTCCAAACCGTGGTGTATGGCATTTGTAATCGTTTTGATATCGCATTCACACTACTGATTGCTAGCGAATTAGTATTGGCTACGTTTTGATTTTCCTGAAGAACTTCTGCAATTTGGACATCATTAATCCTTGGTCTTCCTCATCTCGGAAGGTCAGTTACAGACCCTGTTCTTTCAAATTTGCTAATCAAATTACTTCATTTGGCACAACCCTGCTCTCAAACCCATTTTCATACGAAATCTTCGTAATCCAGCAGTGTAATTTTTACCGCATTCATAATAACATTGTACTAAACCAATTCTTGTTTGCAGATCCATGTTCACATTGTTACAATTTAAGTTTACGCGAGTTTTATTTTGAGAACAATTATCTAAATTACGATACTTTCATTTGACACTTGTATCAATAGTTATCATGACAATTCTTTTGTTTTCCATAGACATACTAAAATCCCATTATGTAACTAGATTACATTTACTTTTTGTTATTAATTTGATTTGTTAAAAATATATTATAATAAATTGAAACAAATCCCTTACTTTATAATAACCCGTTATTTTTCAACAATAAGGGGAGATTAATAAAAATCTAGATGTTTGAAGTTGAATGGAATTAATGAATAATTAGGAGTAAGTGAATACCTACTGGTCAGTACTCAGGTGGAGCAATCTCCACCTGAGCTGACCCCCTTCCAGTTTGTTTAAGCCACGCCTACTGTGCTGAAACTGGTTATCCCCACTCCGATGATACGACTACTGCGCTGTGATTAGTCCATTTTATCCCTTCCAGCTGCTCTGATTAGTTAGCGGCCATCTTGAATCACGCCTACTTGATTGGTCTAGCCGTTTTACCCCTTCCAGCTGCAGCACACCTTTGGCAAGTTTTCCTCTTCTCTTTTCATTGATGACTCTTTTCTTTGTAATCGATGAGCAGGATTCCTCAGTGTCCCAAAATATGGTTGCCATGAGCTTTCCAGCTGACTGTTGCACTTTAAGCTTCTTTGGCGGCGGTGTACCTTTTTTATGCCACTGCATTGAATCTTGTTTGGATTCAGGTTCATAGTGGTGAACTCACGTTTCGTCTCCGGTAACAATCCGACTTAATACTCCATCCTGGTCTTCACCGCAGAGCTTCAAAAAATGCTCGTGAAATGCCATTCGTTCGTATTTTTGGTGCCGTTAGCATTCTCGGGACCCTTCTTGCGCAGACCTTTGTCATACCGAGATGAGCGTGCAGAACTTTAAAAATAGTTGTATTTTTAATAAATCAAAAATTAAAAAAAATTAAAATCATCTGTTTGCTGGTGTATATAATTCATGGAGAATAAAAATCTGATACTCCAACCATGTCTGCAAGTTATTTCTTTTTCAAACGGGCATCTTTCAATATTAGATTTTCAACTTTTTCCACAAGTCCTGGCGTAGTGGCCTCGATGGGACGTCCAGGACGTGGATCATCCTCCGGTGATTCTCTGCCTTGTTTAAACAGGTTATGATGCTTATATATCATGGTTTTTCCAGGACAAGAGACCTGATAAACCGCTGACATCTTTTCTATAATGGTTTGCACTGGTTTTCCTTGTTTTGTCAAGAACTTTATAACGGCACGATGTTCAACTTTACTCATATTGAAAATCTCTTCACGTTTTGACTTGCGTAAATGACAATAACTCAAATACCACTAATTCAATGATAATCCAGTTCGGTATTTATAGTAATAAGACATCAAGCTAGATGTTACAAGACAGCCAAAGTGATCTGGAAGTTCAAAGCAACCTATCGATGAGCGGTTACATAATGGATGTTCCAAGCAGTTTTATATGTATCTGAACAGCAAAAGATCTATATACAAGGTGTATAATGTACATTATACTTTGCTGTATATCTCGCAAACGCTTCGCTGTACGTAAAAAATGAATATAACCTTCTTTATCAAAAGTTATATTATCTTTTATTTTTATGATAACCTTAATTGACCCCCGAGCCATAGGAAGTGAGATATTCGCACAACAACGAACTTTTCTACCTTTTCATATCTTCTAACACCGGCGCGGTCTCACTCCCGATTTTTAATATATCGTTTAAAATGACAAACTCAAGCAATTAAAATAAAAAAACTAGTTCCGATTTTTTTGGAACAGAAGCCATATTTATATCTAAAGTAACCGAACCAATTGGAAACTATAAAAAATGTGGTAATTGGCCATTGAAAGAAATAACATTTTATTATGCAATTCTGGCTATTAAGGATTATATAATTTATTTCGTGCATGTTTTTGCTTGTTGCCTGAATAAAGATGGCCTTCATTTTGCCTTTTTCTTTTAAGAGAAAACGTGGAACACTTGCACTTTGTTTAAAGTACGTTAGCTGATTTGATCGGGTCCCGTTGCCAGCGTGCGTCTCACGTTAGGTTGACCTTCACATGCTCGCCGCTGCCAAAGAATTCAAGTATCATCAACGATACGAATGTAAATCGCGTTCCATCTTGAATAGTAATAGAAAGTTATCGTAATGCATTTATCGATTTTATGTGGACCTGTACCAAAGAATATTTAAGTATTCTTTTCCTGTATATTAGATAATAGTTATACTAATAAATATACACTAGGCTCAAGGTTAAAAGGCACTTCGAAAAGTATATGTCCAATGTCTACCGACATTAAAAATGTAGATTAAGTGGACGTTCACCCAAACGGCCCTGGTCCCGACTCCTGGTATTGGCAGATCTGCTTAAGGTTTTAAGCAATTTTTCCTTAGCTGTGACACAAATGTGGGATTTGTGCTGTTCCATCTGTAAATCAGCTGCAGCCGCACGTTGGGCATACGTAATAATAATCGCCCCCTCCCTCCCGCACAAGTTTCATATTTCCAAGACCTGGTTTCCAAGTTGTGGTTTGTAGCAATTATTATAAAGCAAGCAAAGAAATATTAGATGACGTTCGGAATATATTGTGTAGTGTGAAATCAAAAGCACGAAAAGTTATTCATCCACGTGAAATACAATAAATAAATTTGTTATCCAGTTATCATTCATTTTGTAAGCTTTAAGATAAAACATGATAAAAAATTACTACTTCATAAAACAATTACTTTAAAATCTATACGACCAAAGTTTTTCATGTCCATACTTTATTTATGATAATTTTGAGTAAAATATTTAGATTTTATAATTGTTGAACTATCGGTAAAATGTCGTCGGTGTAATTGTCATTCATAGATCGCTCTCAATAATATGTCTACTGTACTGATGATTATACATATTGCAACATAGCCACCACATTCTACTTCTACTACTCTAGCAAAATTACTGTTAACAAAATTCTGTGAGAGTGCAGATCAATGTTTGGCACTTCCCAGTATTAGTAGCTTGGAAACCTACCTTGCTTTTCACTGCTAACAATGTCATGTCATTGGTGACAATTTAAAAAAGAGAAATTTTGATTTGTTGAAATGTGTTAATCTTATTAATATTATGCATACCCTTTTCTTTCTAGCTACATGAAGAAAAACGGTAGATCAATATCAAAATAACTGATACTGGTGTAGTATATTTTATATTTTGAAAACACTCAAAGAAACATTATTAACAATACTTATACATTAACTTAATATTATACATATTTTTGGCAATTGAAATTTGAAACTTCTTAAATCTAACTGAAAGTGTTTTAACAACAAAGTGAAAAATTCGTTTTTATAACATATTCAATTCTTAAATATCCAAGAAAGCTGGTGTAGAATCTTTTGCACATTTTAAAACTGATTGCATAAATTTCACAAATCCTGTATCCTTAGGCTTCTCAAGTCCTCTTAACAATCTATTCTTCATGACGGCAATAAATTCACGATTACTTAATTGTCCATCCTCTGTAAATATATAAGTTGTATAAGATTGTAAAGTAACATTAAATGAAACTTACGATTTTCATCAAAGATTGTAAACACAACATGAATTATATGATCACTGAGGTCTACATGAGCAACAGTTTTTGCTACATGTTTTAAAGTAATTTCATCAATAGATGCTCCTGCTATATGATAAAATGTCAAAGCGGTATCTACATCATTAATGTTATTCAAAAAGTGAAAGAAATTGAGGTAGTCTTCCCTTGAAATGCCTTGACCATGATCTCTAAAACTGTAAAGAAAATATTTAAATACTTATTGATACATAATGTTTGAATTGCTTACGCTTTCTTAACTCTCTTCAACATTCGCACTTTCTTCTTCTCCGGAAATCCACTATAAGCTAACAATAAATCAGTAAAATCTGGTTCAGATATGTTACCATTATCATCGGGATTCTTCCTCATAAACTCTAAACTTAAAATTTCTCTTTGCAATTGTTTCTGGAAATCTAAGAATTTTTCAATTGTTAATTTTTGTTTAAGATTTGGCCCAAAGAAATATGTTGTTAGAGCAGAATTAACCCCCTATAAAATTGTAGTAAAAAATTATATTAAGAATATTCTTATTATGAACTTTTCATACCTTAAAAGTATTTCCGGTATTAGCATGATCTCGGTGACGTGATCCAATGCTTGTTTGTTGTCTAATTAATGTAGCTACTTTCTCAAATTCTTCACAATCAACATCACCATCGCCATTTAAATCAAACATACGAAAAGCAATTTCAAAGTGTCTTCTTGATGCTTAAAAAAAACATTTTTTTTTAATTATTTACTTAATATGGAATTTTCTCAGAATTAAATATTTATAGGTTAGGTATTCTATATGGTAGCAATAAGAGGTGAGATATTCAGATTACTTCTGCCATTCAGGAATGGCTGGAATTCAAATGGTTCAGGTCACATATGTAGCCCATTATATTTATCCATTATCTGTAATATTTATTTTGGTCATGAAACACTAAACTACAATAGAGCGGGACAATTTTTTATAGATTCAGTTCAACCACGATTTGATTGTTTTTAACGGAATTGCATTTGTAAATTGAAGTGTGCTTATCCAGATAGTTCTATAAAGTATGTATATATTGAAATCATCAAGAGTTCTGAGCCTACTTTTGCCTCAGAAACTGCTGAATACGAATATGATAAAATTCAAACTGTCAGAAACACATTTGACAGTTGATAGCTGTCAAAAAAGCGGTCAACTTAACTTATAGCGTTTTCAATTGACTGCTCTGGAGTGCTCTGAGAGCAAATCTCGTGTTCGATTGGTTTACCTAGCATTCCAATAATTGAAATTTGGGTGTTCCATTGCGTTAATTAAGGTAATTTACATAAGAGCAATACCCGTTTTGCGAGCAACCGCAGAGCAATCTGCAATTGAGCAATCTGGACCCCAATTGAAAAAGCCATAAAATGAGCATTTTCGAAGAATTGCCAAAGTTTTTTTGGCATCAGATTTGTGTTAAGCAACTTCAACCACATAAGTACACAATATTTCACGTTAAAACATAGAAAGATACAAAAGTTGTGACACAAAGTCTCTAGAAATGCACCAAACCCATGTTAAATCCCATTTAAACTTTAACTCCTCAGTGGCACGGGTTAATATTGACAAAATGGGCTAAAATTTTGCACAGCTCATTTTTTTTGACATTTTAAAGAGATCTAGTGGGGGGACCTACAAAATTTTAACTTTTGCAAAATAACTGGTCACCCTATTGAATAACAAGAACAACTACATTAACTCTTGTTATACCATATAGAATAAGTAAAATATGGGCTAAAAGTAATTGTAAATCAATTTAAATTATAAACAAAGATATCATATGTGCTTCAGGTAAACTATTTTTTATTTAAGGAATATTTTTAAGAAATAAAATTGTGAACACACAATCTCCAATTTTTCCAGGCTTGATTTTCACCTTATCCATCATGCTCTGGACTGTAGTAAAGTGCTATCTTTGGTTCTAAAGTTTCTAATTTTTTGAATTCTTTAAAATCGTTCTTCTGAAATTTGAGTTGCTTAGCTGATGTTGCTTAGCAGATCTTGCTCAAAATTCTTTAATCCTATTTATGCTTTTGATATATTTAGTGGCGAGGAAGATATGGATGGAGAGGATAAAGGAGATAGGACTAAGAAGGGGAAAACAATACAAGACATGAGAATAATGACCAGAAACAGAAAAGATTGGAAGAAGTGGGTGAGAGATAGCAGTATGGATAAATAAACCCGACACCCCAATGGGTACCAGGGATTTCGAAAAAGAAGTAGATATATTTAGTGGATAACAAACAGTTTTTGATACACATGGGCAAAATTCTGGTTAGACTAAGAATATCGTGTAGAAGTTGTAAGGTACTTATGCTGTATTTTGGAACCTATTTCTTTTTTAATATTTTACACATTTCATTTTATATCTCGTGTATTCTCTAGGAACACCAGATTATGACATTGGATCTTACTTTCTACACTTTTTATAAGTAGATACTGGTGAAGCATTGCGTATGACCGATTTTGCAAAATCCTCATGTTCAGTTTCATTTTCATATGGTTTAATGTTGTATTACTGTAAACACTTGCCGAAGATATTTTTGCACTTGAAAAATGTTCAATAACTATAGCTACTTTTTAGTTCTTGCTCAAACATATCATATAGTGTTTTGGGGCCCCTTTTATTTTTCATTTACATTAATGATATAAATTATCATGATCAATATGATTTCATAAATCTTTTTGCTGACGACACACTATTATCAATTGCTAGCGATAATCTAGATGAAGCATTGACAACAATGAATTACTACATCGAAACAATAGTATCATATTTTAATACAAACAAATTAAAACTCAATATTTCTAAAACTAAAGCCATCTTATTAACTACAAACTTTCAACATAAGCAGGTTAACATTGACCAGTTAAATTTGATTGCTGATAATTGTAGAATTGAATTTGTGACGGAATTTAAGTACCTAGGATTTATGTTAGATTGCAATTTGACTTTTAATACCCATTTTTCCTATATATCAAAAAAGATTTCAAAAAAACTTTACTTTTTTTCTAGAATATCATTACATCTATCCGAATATAGTAAGGTTACACTTTATAATACTATAATTCAACCACACTTTGATTACTGTGCAACTTTATTATACTCTTTTATCTTGATAAAATTTCTGCATTACAAAAATTGCAGAATCGTGATATGAGAGTCATTTTGAGATATAACAGATACACAAGCATATATAGTATGCTTGATTGCTTACAATGGTTACCTGTAAATAATAGACTGTATTTGTTTGCTATGATATTTGTTTTTAAAATATTAAATAATTTATTACCAGTATACTTTGATAATTTTATTATATACCAGAGACAAATTCACAACTATAATACCAGAAACATAAATACTTTATGTCTTCCAAGGTGTAATCTATCTAGTGCAATGAAGTCACTATTTCATAAAGGCTTGAATGAATTTAACAAATTACCTCAATATATAAAAAAATCTAAAACTTTAAATGAATTTAAATGCAACATGATCTCGTATACTGCATGATTTGCATAGCATTTCTGTTATATAATTCCTGATGACTATTGATTATATATAGCATACGTAAACTGTTTATCAAAAAAAAAATAATGATTATATTTTTTTCTTATATAAAATTTGTATTGTTATAAACTACTTCAAAAATATTGTTTTGTATCTGTATTTTTTATATGTTTTTAAAATATTGTGTATATTAGGACTCTATTGAAAATAAAGGTTCATTGAATTGAATAGACCAGTGATGTCTCGGCATGGTTGGCCTGGCCATACCAAACAATATGGCGAATAATAAATATTTTCATGCTTATTTCTTGTCTGTCAGCTACAAACACTGAAATTAACTGTAAAATTTATTGTGTATTTGATATGCCCAAGACTCCAAAATTGTTTCTCATGTAATATACTAGGCTCAGTCAGTTGAAGTGCTGAAGTTAAAATGCATTTTTAAGTTGCTTCAGTTAGATGTTACTTTATTATTAACGCGTTTTTACTATTTAAGCAAATAAGAAAATCCGCCTAGAAAGTAAAAAGACATGTTTTCTAAAAGTGTTTCGTTGTGCAACTGTACGCGGATTGGATACTTCATGGCAATTTTGAAGTTAGGTTAGGTTAATAAATCTTAGGTTAGGTTAGGTTAGGTCAAGCAGTCAAACTGGTTTAAAAAATCACAAGATTACTTAAACAATTATGAGAAAAATTAGTTTTCTGTTCTAAATTAATACTTTAGATTTTTTGTATTTGGTGTGAAAAAATATATAAAATACTGAAAAGAAAATCAACAATTTGTATGTAGAAATTTTATTTTAAAAGGCATCTAGTCATCAGGTAAATGCTGGTAATGGTAAATGAGTACACAAATTAAGATATCAGTAGTACCGAATTTTATTGTCTATTAGGTTTATGGATGAAACAAGAAGGTTTTACGACTTACATATTTTACAAGATTAAGGGCTGGTTGCATAAAGCATAGTTAACCACGTTAAATTGTTCATGCTGTTAAGCAACTTGATTGGATAAAACTTAACGAGTTTAAAAGAACCAATCAAACTACAACACTTGCTTTGAATTAACCAATCGCATGTGTTAACAACGCATCTACATAACCATGTAGCTAACAATGCTTTATGCAACTGACCCTTAAATTTGTTAGTATTTGAATGCCTTTTACATGTAGAGAACGCTTCATGCAACAAACACCAGCGATAATCCCCCATTACACTAGGATAGCTTTTTCCCTGGTAATACTTCTTCATTATACAGATATCTTGGTGAAAACGTTCACCATGTTTGTCGCTCACTTCACCAAGGTTTTCTAGGAAAAGAATCTAGAGGTGAGTGGAAAAACCATTACTTATTGGAATGTTTACATTTTTCTATTTTTCGCTACTGTATCTTGGAAACTGTAAGAGTTGCGGAAAAAAGTTAAATATCGAGAGAACCAGAAAAATACTGATAACTTTAAAACTGCTTACTTTTAGATAGAACATATACATATACATGAGTTGGTAGGTTATCAAAAACTAAATCACATAAAACTTTTTTAAATGTACCCATTTGGAAAAAGTGAGATTTTCTTGTTCAAAGATCTACCTTTGACCTTATCAGATTGAACACCCTGTATACTATTCCATAATAAATTTATAAAGAAAAATGCAAGAATGAAATAACATTTGTAAATAAAAATAAAAACAGCAATTGTATTGAACTCATCTAATATGTACGATTTTTACAAATAATTCCAATTACTTTTAGCCCATACTTTACATACATATAGGTTTGGCCCGTAAATAAAAAAATTACTTACTTGAAAGTACTGTTAGAAGAAAGATGTAATCAGAGAAGGTGATTAGGCCAGCACTTCCAAGTTTATAAAATATACTGTCTTCATCCAGCGCTAATTCAAGTTTCTGTTGTATGCTCTATTTGAAAATAAGCTTTAAATTAATATAGCTATTATTTTTAGCACGGCATGCAATATATCTACAGGTGCAAAAAGCACTTTCAATTCATTTTTAGAAAAACTACTACTACTTTGCTCATATTTAAAATAAAAAAAATGCATTAACAGATACAAACAGGTTACTACTGGATATACATACATTCATAATTCTGGATATATAAAATCTTTAATTATTATAATCTTTAAAATAATTGTTTACTTATGCAAACTTCAAAGTGTCAGTTACACCTGCTCATATCCATTCATAGTATTATACATTAAAAATTCTGCAAAAAAAATCACAAAATCTAATTTGGTACTACTCAGCAAAAAAAAGGGGGCATATCTCATGCAGAAAAAAGCAAAACTTCTTAGCAAGCATCAAGCCTAGCTAAGATGGCGCAAAAAAGAGAGAAAAACATTATTACCTCCAGCTTATGCTGAAAAATAGAGGTTGTTGTATATAAACATTTATAGCCACATTTACATACAATTAAGTACACTTAAGAGATAGTGGGGTTAAAAGAGAGTTGCAAGTAAGTGACAACATATATAAATATTTAAAATAAATCTGTTTTAAAGAACTTCTTTAGTTACAAGTTTATATTAAGACTCATACAACTGGTGCATGAAAAATTCAATCGCTAGTAGTAAGTAAATACAAGAGATGTTTTAAAATTGCAGAGGTGTGAAATATTTTTAGTATTCAAAAACTGGGAAAAAACTTACCTTTGGATCGTATCTTCTAAACTGATCTAATCCCAATCCTGAAATTACAAAAATTTTGAAAAAGAGGAATTTTATTATGTAAACATATATGCATGTTTTAAGACATTAGGCATGCAATTCTGAAATTGAACAAATAATAATAACATTTAATTAAAATATTAAAATTTTTAACATTTAATTAAAATATTAAAATTGTAATTAAATGTAACGAGTACATGAACTTGAGAGCTAATTTTCTCTATTTAAGTATGCCGACTCCTGACAACTGTAAATATACAGGGTTATTCATTATATTTTGACCACCCCTTTATTTTTGTTATGATTAGATATAAAAAAAGTTTCATATAAAAGTTGTATTGTGTACTCGCATCTAAATTTTTTAAAATGTCATTAAAAACCATATTGTTTTCTATATGTACTATTGATTTCATAACGATCTAGGACAGCAAGACTAATATGATGCTATTTTTTATTATTTTACCTATACAGTTACACTTAAAAAAAAGAATAGCATTATATTAGCCTTGTTGTTCTAGATCATTATGAAATTAATAGTACCAGTGACGGCTCGTACCTTGAGAACGTGAGTTGGCCAATATAAAGCTCTAGTATAGTGGGGGGCAAACTTTTTTAAGGTTGTGCCATTTGAAGTAACTTGGCATATGTGATGGGCCAGAGACTAACGGTTGGTAGTTAAAAAAAATAACTACGCTTATTTTACTTCAATGTAATTTAAAATAATGTAATAAATAATTAAATAATGTAATAAAAATTAATAAAATTATTTTAATATAATACCTTATTAGTACATATTGTAACAATTGATCGAGTTTAAAGAAAAATTATATAAACTAAAAGTTTTATAATGTAATAAAAATTAAGTTGACTAGCTAGATTGAGTATTGTTTGGTGCTCAATATTGCAACAATGAATGTATGTACAAAAATTTTTAAATTGCAGAACCAACACTAATAAGTTCAACTGTGAGGTACATATAAAACCAAAAAATTACATTGTTCAGAAAGAACCACGGGGAAGTCTAGAGCATTCTTGCCAGGAAAAGAATTGAATTTATAATAGGATAGGAACGGAAAAGACATAGGGTACAGTTTTGCAGGAAAAATAAAAAATAAATTAAGCTCTCATAAATTAATGAAGCTCTTACAAGTAAAAAAATCTAAAAAGAAACTAAACCATTATCTACACGGAAAACTAACATGTGATCATTATACTTAAAGCTATCATTCATAAACAAACATTTAAATAAACTCTCTAAATTAAAACATGTGTAATGCATAGCATCATGGCAGACTTTAGTGTACCAGGCAGGAGCTGTAAAAAAGCAACACTGCAATTTTACCCATATTCTCAAGGAGCACTAGATTGTATTTATTTCAAAAACATACAAAACAGAAGTTGACATTTCAAATCTTGGTTAGAATAATGTCGAAGAACTGTCACCGTGTTATTTTAAGAAGTATTAGTAGATGATAGACCTGTGCCTGTGCAAATTAAAAATATCGCTGAATTAGTGTTTATTCCTTGTAAAATTTTAAAAATTGTATAAATAAAAAACGCAAATTTATATTTAAGAGATTTTATTAATAAGAATGAATAAGTTTATTATGAAACTAACTTATTTATATAGTAGGTATAAATCAGTGTAAGTTTAATATTTTCCAGTCCACCTAAACCGAAAAAGGTTTGAGTTGTGGTCTAGAAAACAAGATGGCTGATGGACATTTTTCAATTACATATTAACTTAACCTAAAATTCACAAAATAAACATAACCTATAGCAGGCACATAAATCGTATTCGAAATTTTTTTTTCGTTATTTAAACAATATGACTAAATTGGATGTATTAGTGAACCTTCCCCTGTTAATTTGTCTAAAATAGCTTGGTTAAAATTTGGTTGAAATTGTCAGTGGTATATGACTCACTTCTTAAAAAACTTAAACAAGTATTGCAGTTGATTTTACTACAAATTTTGAAAGCTGTATAATTATCCACCAATATATATATATAGTCACTGATAGATCTTCATTTGAAATTTCTAAATCAGCTGCTGTTGGTTCGGAAATTAACACTGATTTATATACCTACTGTGTAAATAGGGTTAGTTTCATAATAAACTTATTCTTAATCATTCTTATAATAAAACCTTTTAAATATAAATTTGCGTTTTTTATTTATACAATTTTTAAAATTTTAAAAGGAAAACACTAATCCAGAGATATTCTTAATTTGTACAGGAGTCTACTAATCTATCTATCTACTAATACTTATTAAGAAGATAACACTGTGACAGTTGTTTGACATTATTCTAACCAAGATTTGAAATGTCAACTTCTGTTTTGTATGGTTTTGAAATAAATACAATCTAGTGCTCCTTGAAAATATGGGTAAAATTGCAGTGTTGCTTTTTTACAGCTCCTGCCTGGTACACTAAAGTCTGCCATGATAGCATACATGTCATGTATACTTGCTATTATTTGTACATGATATTTTTGTTTTTCGAATTTACTAGGTCTCACCCCCCTATAAAGTTTACATATTGTATAAGCACACTACACAAAAAATTTCATTAACTTAACTTAATTCCTTCCCGTGCAGACAGGCGCTTAAATTTAAAAAAACAGGTGAGGTAACCCTTTTTTTCAACATTTAAGCGCCTGTCGGCACGGGAAGGAATTGAGTTAATTCAATGAAATTTTTTGTGTAGTGTGCTTATAAAATATGTAAACTTCGTATGTAGTAAATTCGAAAAACAAAAATGTCATATACAAATAAGGGACACCCTAATAAATATATATATATATATATATTAAATCGATTCTACAAGTTTTTCTTTTGTTGCAAAATCGTTGATTATTTTGTTATAGAATGTGGTTTTTCATTAATTATTTAACCAATCTGTTTTATTCATTCTATTGCTAAAAATGATAAATTATTTAAAGGATATTGGGAGATAGTGTTTCTGCGGTATGATTTTATCCGTTTTAACGTTGAAAAACTTCTATTTACATTTGCAGATTTTGGCAGGTGGGACAAAATTAAACAAAACTATATGTTTCGAGCACATCAGTAATAATTTCGTTTTCAAAATAAATCCAGTCATATTGCTACGATTGCGGGAAGAGGCTATTGTTTGATAAAAACTTAATCGTCATCAAAACAACCCGTTAAATTTATTTAGAGTCAAATCGCTGTATATGTTCTCCATCGCTATAAAAAAGTTTTAATTACGTGCACCATCCCAGCACTCCTACTGGAAAAACATTGCAAACAAACGATTAAACACATTATGTATCAAAATTTTATATTAGGTTTATTATTATTATGTTAACCAAATAATGCTGTATTGCTACATACCATTTACCGTGTTTGCTACTCTCTCTGCTCTGGGGTCGGCTGGCCGAGCTTTACTATTAGGAATATCAATCCCAGTAAATCCCAATATTTTAATTACCTAAACATTTTTGTATTTGATATTTTGTAAGCACAAAATGCATAATTTATTTCTGCTTTAACATGGAACATCTGAATTAAGATTCATCCTTATAATTACATTAGCATTATTAGCAATACCGGGTGTTAGGCAGAAGGATGTCAAAAAAAACTGGGGGGTAAATAGGATCATTTGGAACCCATTTAGGGTAAATCACCCTATACAAAGGTGCTTGGTTTTTTTTTATTAATTTTATTAGGTATTTTTGAAAAAATACCGAAATTGTGAACTAATTGCTTAATATTTTTTTTGTTTTTTAATTAATCAGTTAAAAATTTTTGTATTATTATCTTGTAGACATCGTTAATCTAAAAATTAAAAAAAATCACCCAAATAACAGACACATAAAAAGTTATAAGCCAACAAAGTCTCAAAAACGGTTGAAACAAATTTTAAGTGACTTTGACGCGAATTTATCGTTTTACTAAATTTATTTTCTTCCTAGTAAAGCTACATGCACGCAAAAGCTATCATTGAAAAGGGCATTACCTAGAGAAGTTTTTAAATACATTTGAACATAACAAAACTTTTTAATTGTTTTTTTAATGTGGTCTAAACATTAAATTTAAAATTTGTTTCAACCTTTAAGCCATTAGTCCACAATTTCGGTATTTTTTCAAAAATACCTAATAAAATTAATAAAAAAAACAAGCACCTTTGTATAGGGTGATTTAACCTAAATGGGTTCCAAATGATCCTATTTACCCCCCAGTTTTTTTGACATCGTTCTGCCTAACACCCGGTATATTGCGACATGGTGTAATTTTATAATTTTAAAGAATTACAAGAATTTCCTTATTTTTAAACTTGAATACTTGACTTCTTAAACTACACAGGCAGTTTGCATTTAAAGCAAGATGATACTACATTATTTTTAATTGAGATCACAAAATCAAAAAGCGATGAAAATATGTAAAATAATATCGGCAAATACAAAGAAGTTCGACACCTTTATGCGTGTATTTCAACTGCTAAGTGCGGCCAGCCAGGTCCTGAAACAAGCTACACTAACAGATACACGAAGTTTCGCACTGTAACGACGTCTAGAACACAGGTCGTAAGTGGTGAATTATCTCGTGAGTTTCAAAGCAACTACTTGACCACATCGGCTGGCCGGCCTCAGCATCTTTTAAATGTGAATCTCGCTAAATAGTTATCAGCTGTAAACACTAAATTTCTACATTACATTTTAATGATTGTAATTTAATTATTATTCATTTAAGTTAATTGTAATTTAATCTTTCTTATTATTTAAATATTTAAAATATAAAATAAAAATATTTATTTTACAGAAAATAATGATTTTTATTCGTAGTAGCATTTGGAACTGCCCGGCCGACCCACCGCCCCTGAATAATACATATTCTTTTTTTTTTCTTTATGGAACACCCAACATGTTGGATTTTCGTATAATCCTTTTTTATTTGACTTGAAAAATGCAAAAAAGCTCCTTTGGAAGAGCAGTAGGCCATGCTTGTCAAAACTATGCTTTCTCAGTCGCACTATACTGCCGTGCTAAGCGAAAACAACCTATCTGCAAAACATCAACTCAGAAACATACCATATATTTTCTTAGCTCACATTTACATTCTATATAGTACATTTCTACATTGCAGTTTTGCAGATAGGTTGGTTTTGCTTAGCACGGCAGTATAGCTAGGAGAATATAATCAACAATAAACTATTTAATTATTTTCATAATATGTAGTCCTCTTCTATCCTAATAGAGGTTTTAAAGTCAAATATGTCAAAAAGTATTAATGATAGATTTACAGAACATAGGTATGTATTTAGAATCAAGGAAAAAAAAGGCCTATTCAAAAATGCAATAGATGCGGTGTTCCATGTTCAAAAATATATGTGTCATATATTTGGTATCAAGTGATCTATACATGAAATTTTTTTCTTGGCGACGCTTGAAAAAGTATACGTACAACGATTCAACTTTCATACGAATTTTTTTATTTACTTCCAATATTAACAAAAATAAAGGGATGATATAATCTAGGAATAATAAATATCCCTGTACATTTTATTTAGTGACATTTCTGTTTAAACTACACAATTTATAATTCCCCAATTTTTTTTAACTGACGATCTGGTGGCTTTCTTACTGATGGTAAGTAACCCGAATGATGTATTGAAAATACATAAACAAAAAATAATGTGCAAATTAATTTTTTTTGTTTTGTTCAAAGAAATGCAAACAGTAAAATTTCAAATATGAGATTTCTTCATAACTTTTAATGCTGTTTATTTTGAGATTTTCTATTGGGATACGTTTGTAAATATAGATGGTGTTTTATAGCGTTAAAATCAATCTTTTGTTTAATTTATATTTACCAAATTATTTAATCACAAGCTACATAAAAATATTGATATAACATATTTCATTCATGTTACGGAAAGTTTTTTTATTTGTTGACTAGACATTTAATATGAACATGCAGATGAAAATAAATGCAGTTTGACCCAAACAAAGCTGATATCGTTTATCACAAAAGTTTAATTTTCATCAATTTGTCAGTTTAATTTGAAAAATCTAAATGGTCCAAAAAACCAGACGTGGAAAGAAATGTAGAAACATACAAAAGCCCAAATTGAAGAACCAGCCTTAATATAGCGTATTTTAAGATTTTAGAAAGTATAGTTTTTAGCTGTAGGTAATACATAACCATAAACATCGAGTTAGCAATGATAGTCCGGAATTTGTTATTTTTCATTCGAACTTTACGTAGGTACCTACTGTACACGGTGGCCCATGCAAGATGATCCTGTACCTTTGACTGAATCCTAAGTGAGGAGAATCGAAGTGAGGTTTATTTATGAGGAGCTATCCCGACCACCCTATGATCCGGACTGCAGCCGGGTACAGCGGTTGGGAGAAGCTCTTAAAGCCATTACACTTAAGGAGAGTTGAAGCGAATACATAGCCTCTCACAATCAAGACAACTTCACCTTAATGGGTACACACTGGGAGTCTATAACGTGTAGACTTAAACGAAGCTCTGTCGAGGGCCCACCAAGCCTATAATTTGGTAGATCGGCGTGGCAAAACCATTTAAAAACCAAGTCCCGCCACAATTGAGGTTGGATTCGACCGGGCAGTGGCCCCAACCCCTGTCTTGGGGAGGAGCTTATGAAGGTATGAAAGAGGACTGGAAGGGCTCTCTCTATTCAACTGAGTTAAGTTGGGGGAATAGTCCTATTGCTGGACGAGGTACTTAGCCCCGTATGAAATAGGACGGGAGGGTGCCGGCGGGTGAGCACGTGTTAAGTCAATCGCTCCGGTACTAGTCTGGATAGCTAGTAGAGGGTGGATAGGCAACCTCGCTCCGACCAGTGAGCAGACTGGGAGCAATTGCTTCGCAATTGCGCGCTGATTGGGCGTATCCCAATCACTTCCTCCTGGAAGGAACGTGGGGGTAAGTTGATACGGGTACCCCACGTAAAACAAATTATAATAATCTGTACCTTATCTTGGAAACTGTAAGAGTTACGAAAAAAGTTAAATATCAAAGTTGGTTTGTGTAAAACAAATTTTAATCTTATAATAGTTTTGTATATACAGGGTAAGTCATATTGCTGTAGCTACTATTAATTTTTTTATTTTCAATGAAACACCCTGTATATTTTTACTGTTTTCGATTCTACACTTTATTCTAAGTATGTTTACCTAATGGATATATCGAAATTCTGCACAGTTTCTGAGAAAATCTAGTTTTTCTGTTATCTTAAAATCATTTCCTATTAAATACGATAACATCAACATTAAATGTTCAGTACGATCTTTCTAAGAATTTTTGTTATGCAATCATATGATTTATTTGCATGATCATAAATGGAAGAAAAATCACTATCGGATTCCACTACTAAAAATCTATAGTCAGTTAAATTTTTTTGTGATGACATCATAACTAATAAACTAATGAAAGTCGGACGGTGAATCGCATATATTAATGTGTATTTTTAAAAAATAAAATTGATGTTTCAGCGTTTTAAAAAAACCGGTTGAGTTCGCTTTTTTTTAATATTCCATACTTTAATCCCACACTGTATAGATGTCAACATTATGAAGTAGCCAACCTACAGTTCATAAAAGAACAATAAATTTTATATCAAGTTAAGGAGTCTATAGCTAGATTAAATTTTTTGTTTATTAAACTAAAACTCTGGTGATGATGGTTCATGTACTCGTTGATAATATTGTATAACAATACATAGTATTAGAGGTTAATTTAAAACTACAAAAAAAAGGTTAATCCCTTCACCAAACATTGTTTGTACAAACACAAATGCAAAATAGAAAGGTTAGTAAAGCGAAGTGAAAAGCAGTAGGCAACAGATTAATAATAGAGAATTAGGTATGCAAAAATAAAATACAAGTAAATCATTAAAAAAAAAAATGAAAATACCCGTATAGGCTGATTTTTCTGCTTTGATACTTTTGGGTTAAGTAGTGAGATTGTATATAATAGATTAGTAATCCAAAATGCTGATGTATCTACCCAAGGTACAAAAGATACTGTTGTCTTAAGCCTAGATTCCACTACTCATGTATTTGACAAATATGCATCACATATGGATATTTGCCAAATAGTGGGAATGGTGTTACTCATACAATGTTGGCCACTTGTCCTTTCCCGTTGGTTTTTGATAAATATAACACAAATCAAAGACTTTTATTATTTGACAAACAGATTCTTTAAAAATGTATATCTTCTAGTATAAATATTTGCCAAATATACAAGTCGTGGAAGTGGTTACACAAGTATTCACTTGTGTACTTGTCGAATTCACAAATATTGGCATATTTAAGTACACGAGTAGTGGAATCCAGGCTTTATTATATTGCTTACATTATTAGATGCTAGAATACTTATACTGGCATCTTATAATCAGCATAAAGCTTTAAAGTGTCAGTAGTATCTGGAGTTTTATGTAATTGTTATGCTGCTTCTTTATAATTTTTAATTCTTAATCTAAAAGAGGAAAAATGAAGAAAAATCAACCTATTCATCATTATTACACTGCAGAAGAATTACTACTTGCCTACACATTGCGAAGTCAAATTGAACAACTACCAGGTAATCTTCTAAACAAATTCATAAAATTACCTATATACATGTATGTACAAGTGCCACTTATCTTTGATCTTTTTCTGAAGCTTAGAAAATAGTAGAGCTATTATGGCAAGACTGTTATTAGCAAATGCAGAAGTATTATTATGGAGTTTCACAAAGGCTCGAGACAGTAAACGGTATTATTATTTGTTTCTTATAATTAAAATAGAACCCTTGAGAAAGTATTATGTGATTTTTAGAAAAATTTAAAGCCAAAGGAGGGGAAGACGAGACATACAGTGTGATCCAAATTGAGTGAAGACAGTAGATCTTAGTGAATGCATCAAATTTCAGCGTCAACTCGTCACTTTCTCATTTGCATCGTTGTGCTTTGCCATGTTGTTCCGAATTCTTCTTGAATTTTTGCTTTATTTTGCTTGTTTTCTTACTTTACGAAACAGTTCTTTTAAGAACTACAGTTTGTTAGACAATTTTATTGTCAAGTAAGTTTATCATTTAAAATTAATCAAGTCTATAAGCTTTATTATTTTTAAGACACCACTGTAAAATAAAAGAAGGATAAAAATGTCTGAAAAGTATTCGTGTTGCCAACGTGACAATAATTTAACGTGGCGGTAAATTCAAGTCGTCCTCCATCATTTTGGATCACCCTGTACATACATTGTATGTGCAGAGGGTAGATCATTTTAAATTAATAGAACTCTCACTTTATCGGTTCAATTTCACATTTATTGTACTCTAGATTTGTATAGACACTATGCAAAATAGATGTAACATCAAGTCTTAGTTTAAATAAGAGAGATATGGCTAACTCCATGTCAAGTATATGATATTATGCCTTGGTAGTGTAGGGACTAGCATGCTCTTCTCTCACCCAAGCGGCCCAGTTCGACTCCCGGTACCGGCAGATCTGGTTAAGCTTTTATAATAACACAATACCATAACACAAATGTAGGATTTGTGCTAATACCATCTGTAAGTCAACCGCAGCTGTATGTTGAGCCTGCGTAATAGTTATAATCGCCACTCCCTCCCGTACAAGCTTCATAGTTTCTGGGGCCTGGTTCACGGAATGGATAGTAGAAATTAAGTTACCCAATTTTAAAACATGACCATAGTTCAATATCTCAAATTTTGTTTAAATTCTTTCCTTACACAGATACACATGAAATGACATTAAATTATTTTTTGCCGATTTTTTGGATGAAAAATGGCCGAAGTAAAAGTTTTTGAAAACTTCGATTCTTTACAAATTCTGCTATCCGACACTGCTTCATCCAACTAAAATTGTCATAGTTCCCTTATTTTTTGAGTTATCTGGTTCATCCAGGTTAAAGTAGTTAGTCAGATTAAAGCTAGTTTTTGGATCTTTCAGATATATTAAGAAACATGCTAAGACATTGCACAGTAGAAAAGTAGCAGGGTCTGATGTTTTGGTGTTTTTACAAATTTTGACGTTGCTTCTGTTACAACTATCACACTTTTTTATAGAATCATCTTAGCATATATGAGGTAATCTCCATAAATGTTCGGCCCAGCAGGCTTCTACAGGTGCCAACATGTTCAAACTCGGTTGCGTCATAGTTGAACATGTAAGAGGCCTACACTATATATATATTACGGCTAGAAGCGCAATAGATTTTAGTAGCCACTCAAGCATCGTGACGAGTGCATGAAAATGTCGCAGCTAACGAAAATTGAGTACCGCGCGGTCATTAAATTTAAAAAAAAGAAGGGCACACGCCTTATCAAATCAAACAACGTTTAGACAGCGTTTATGGTGATTTATCTCCTTCATATTCCACTGTAAAAAAGTGGTCAAAATGTTTCCGTTTGGGGCAAGAATCTCTTGAAGGTGATGAGCGCACTGGTCGGCCAATTGAAGCGGTAACGCCTCAAAAAGTTGCAATCATTGAAGAAATGGTATTGGAAGATCGCCGAATTCTTCATGACCATTTAAGTATGAATAAAATTAGTGCAAGATGGGTCTTCTTTCTGCTGTTCGACGTCAACGTCGCGTCGAATGTGCGCGCTCGTTTTTAAACTTGTGTGGAGACGAGCCAAAGCCGATTTTGGAGTCCATTGTCACTGGAGATGAAACAACGGTTCTGTATTATGATCCTCTATTCAAAAGGGAATCGATGGAATGGCGGCGACCCGATGAACTTTGTTCCAAAAAGGCGAAAGTCGTTCAATCGACAAAGAAAGTTATGGCAACAATATTCTGGGATTGTGACGGCATTTTACTGATTGATTTTAAAGAACGCAATACAACTATTAACAGTACATATTATGCGTCTTTATTGCATAAATTGGGAAACAATATTCGTGAAAAACGTCGTGGAAAATTGAGGTGTTCGATTATTACGTGACAATACACCCGTTCATACTGCCGCAATTTCACAAGCTGCCATTCGCCAATATGCGGCTTTGCAGCATTAGATCATCCACCATACAGTCCGGATATGGCTTCTAGTGACTATCATTTATTTTCCAATTTAAAGAAAGACCTTAGGGGACGTCGTTTTAAGGACGAGAACGAGTTGCAAGCAGCTGTAATGGAACATTTTGAAGGAAAAACTTCAGATTATTTTTACAAGGGCATTGAATTATTAATTCCACGTTGTAATAAGTGTATTGAAAAATAAAAATTATTATATTTTACCAAGTTTATTTTTTCTATATCAGGCCGAGAATTTATACCTCGTATATTTGTTCCTTTTTACTTTTCCCAGTAGAGGTGATAATTTTTCTATGTAGTTAGAGTATCTAAACATGGTTATATTTCTGTAATTAAATCACACGGAAATTCATCGTATATTAATATAAATAAGAAATCACATTTGTGGTTATGTTAGATTTATGTGGTACATACAAAATTATGTTTTGGCACTTAGTCGTAGTGTGGTTATAGATGACTCTTGAGATCGTTTTCAACATGGTTCGCCTGGTAACAATCTACTATTATAAAATATAGTAGCATAATACCCGTTGAAAAATCAATGGTCCTCTTCTGATCATGTCAGCTATCAACGAAGAAAACAGCTCTATTTATAAGTTAATTTTTTGGGATCCCGTAGCTCAGGATGTGCACTGCAGTGGAATTTATATTTTCCTTAATAATATGTCAATCCGTTCATAACATGTAACTATAATTTGATCATGATGATTCATAATGATCATTGATAATTCAATCATGATTATGATTGATTCATAATTAACAATGCTTTTCTTCGTAATTACTAATAAGTCCCACACTATTTTTGCTCACATAAATGTTATAAAACACATAAGTTGGCCTTTTTTCAAAATAACTTTAAACGAATGGTAGTAGTAAAACCCATGAAGGGTTTTATTAAAGTTCTTCTTGTGGGGAGTCAGTTCACTGCTTTCTTCCTAATCTTGCATCTTCATGGAATATGTAAGCTCAGTGAACCTGTACCTCACTATGCTATTTGATAAAGTTGTATATGCAAAATATCTTCTAAAACAACTTTAATATTAGCCTATTGGTCGTCTCACTTTGGGACTACAGCGTGTGCTTGTGGACAACGGGGTTACCAAACACCTGGCAAGCAACTTTTAAAAACACTTTCTAAATATTGTAGTTGTAACTGCATAAACCTTTATAATCCCTATTGTTCGAGCAAGTTATATTTGCAGGTAGTCACGTCTTCTGACAGCGGTAGTAAAACAAAATTTAAAAACTTGCTGTTTAAATGTGTTAATGCCAGTACTATTACAAAACTAATAATTTGGGTATAATTAAAAGTCAAACGTTTTATTTCGAGTTTTTGAATTTTAAGTAAACAAAAAAGTACAACACAAGTTATAGTTATTTGATTTTTATTAAATAAAGAAACATTAAAACTAATAAATTATTGTATACTATAAGCTACACTTTTTTAATTGTGCAGTTTTCATATAAAACAGTAATAGATAGAAAAGATAAATAAATAATAAGAGTATAAAAGAATGTAAATAAAAGAGTAGTTCAACGAAGTAAAAGTAGAAAAATCAGAAGAAATAATCCTAAATTTCCATTTTTGCAAGTTTCTTTTTAAACAAGTCGAACAAATGAATGAACAAAGTGAGACAACCAATAGACCAGAGGTTTTCATAACGCAACTAAACCAATCCAAGAGAAATTATTTTTTTTAATAAACTTTCTCAATATTTTTGATACATTTTTTAACTGACTATTTTTTAAGTAGTAGTTTCATGTTAAGTTGCTTAAATTGATTCTGAAATGGTAGGTGCTTGTGTATAGACGTGCTTTCCGTGCGGTAATAATAACTTTGATTTATTGTCAGTATTTTTTTTTCTCCTTTAATTTAAAATGCCCGATACACGTTCATCCTCTGAAGAAGCTCTTATCCAGCGAGTTGTAGAGAAAATCTTATCGTCTCCAACAGTTATCGATAAATTTATTGAAAAGATCAATATTGATTTATTGGCCAACATGACACAAGACATCAAGGCGCTCAATGAAAAGGTGGACGGTCTACAAAACGAAATAAAGCAACTCAAGAATGCCAATGATGAGATCGAACAGTACTCGCGGAAGAACAATCTAAGAATCTTTGGTGTTCCTGAAACCAGAGGTGAGAACACAGCAGAGGTAGTATGCTCAATAATAAAAGACAAATTAGATATATCAGTATCGGTTAAAGATGTTGACATCAGCCATAGACTTCCTTGTAGAGAAGGCTTAAATAAACCTATTATCGTTAAATTCGTTAATAGACATATAAAGAAATTAATATATTCTAGAAAAAAGCAATTGAAAGGCACTAAAATAGTGATTAAGGAAGATCTTACTCGCTCCAGGCATCAGCTTCTAAAGCAAGCAGCCAAAAAAATCGCCCCCAAAAATACTTGGAGTAATGATGGGAAGATTTTTATTAAAGTCGATAATAAAATCACAATTATTTCTAATGAAGCTGATCTGCAATCTTTAATACTGCACAAATAAACTCACCTTTATTTACTAATGCTGCACGTTGCTTTATTTTCTTATCGTTTGCGTTAGTGGTTTAGCAACAACTACAATTCTATTACTTCTAATCTTAAAAATATCTTTTATTTTCCCTCTTTTATTTAATTTAAAATAAATATACATATATTGTACTAATATTAATATCTACTGTATTACCATTATTTATTTATTATTATCAACCATATTATCAATCTTTATTACCTATTGTTTATTCTCGTATTTTTTTAGATTAATGCTCTTTTTTAGTTAAACTGTGCTTGATTTCTGAATATATTGAATGAATCTCCGAATAATTCACATCAATATTCAATCCTTAGTACCAAAGATTAATGCTTTAAAGGAATTTCTCTTAAAATCGCAATTTGACGTAGCAGCCCTGAGTGAAACCTGGTTAGACGAAAACATTAATAGTGACATTCTTGAAATTCAAGGATACACTATTTTTCGCGAGGATCGAGGAAGAGGTAACGGTGTTTGTCTATATGTAAATAATACTTTCAAAATTAGTGTGGTCGACGTTAATGTTGACATTAATATTCCTCAATTATGGATAAAGATAGGTTTTACAAACACATTATTAGCTATTGCAATTATATATAGAAATCATGATTTAAACTATAAAATGTTCTGTGATAGTCTAGAGCAGGCAATTGTGCAAGTTTCCCTAGGTTGCGATCGATTAATTTGTTTGGGCGACATGAACATAGATCTTTTAGATAGTTCTTGTCCAAAAACTAAATATTATTCCTCTATGATCGAAGATCTAGGTCTTACGCAAACAATTAATCAGCCAACTCGTTACCATTACAATGGACATGGTACACTAATTGATCATATACTAATATCAGATCCCAGTATCATTATAGAGTTAGGAATTAACGATGTAAAATTTTCAGACCACGAAAATATTTACTGTTCATTAACCATCTTAACTCGCGGCCCTCCAACAGTTACTCGAACTAGTAGATTCATCAATAACATTAACAGGGAGGCCTTTTTAAATGATCTCAGATCCATGGCATGGCAAGTAATTTTTCATACACCCTCAATTGAAGACAAAGTAAACATTCTTAGTAATAACATCTTAATCTGCTTAGATAAACATGCCCCATTTAAAACTATAAAATTTAATAAACCGAAAAAGACTCCTTGGGTTACAGATAATATAAAGCTATTAATTAAGTTAAGGGATAAGGCTTAACTAGATCCAGGTCTCACTGGGATTATTATAAACAGCTTCGAAATTTTACAAACAAAGCAATTAAAAATGAGAAACGCGCATATTTCCAATATATCTCTGAATCTAAGGAACCTAGAGAATTATGGAATGAGCTAAGATCTCTTAATATTAAACCCAGTAGCAACTGTAGCATACCACATCATTTAAATGATCCTGATGCTGTTAATGATTATTTTCTGGATACCATACCCGCTGTGACCGCTGACCTGTTACGTTCTGATGATTATTTCATTAATCCGAACAACAATAACAGATTCAACTTTGTTGTTATTGATTCAGACGTAACATTTAAATGTTTAGGAAAAATTAAGAGCACTGCTGCTGGCTTTGACGGTATTAATAGTATTATGTTAAGATTGTGTTGTCCATTTATTTTGCCATATTTAACACATATAATAAACTGCTGTCTAGAACATAACATTTTTCCTTCAAACTGGAAGCGTGCATTAGTAGTACCCATACCTAAAGTTGCTAATCCACAAGAATTCAGCGATCTAAGACCGATAAGTTTACTTCCAACTTTGTCTAAACTATTGGAAATGGTCATGGATATGCAGTTAAGGGAATATTTAAATGAGCATAACATAATACCCGACTGCCAGTCAGGTTTCAGATCAGGATACAGTTGTCTAACTTTAGTGTCCCACGTTATTGATGATATAATTGCTGCGAGTGATCGTGGAAAAGTGACAGCGTTAATTCTCTTAGACTTTAGCAAAGCCTTCGACACTATCGATCACGGTGTTCTATTAAATGTACTAAGTAGCATAGGATTATCACGTCCAGCAATAAAATTACTTGACAATTATCTATCTGATAGATGGCAAAGAGTACGCCTCTCTACAGGGTTGAGTAACTGGAGGATGGTCTCGAGAGGAGTACCTCAAGGTTCTATCTTAGGACCACTATTATTCTCCTTATATACGCACACTCTTCCAAATTGTGTCACCACATCAAAAATTTGCATGTACGCTGACGATACGCAGCTTTATCACTCTTTTAACATTAATGATTGGCAAGTAGCAATGGAATATATACAAAACGATCTTAACAACATAGTCGATTTTTCAAAAGAAAGTTCCTTGCGTATTAACGAACGAAAATCAATGATGCTCCTGTTTGGCAAACAAGATCAAGTCGACCAATTAAAGCTAAACTTGCGTTTGACCATAAATGATGTTGCATTGCCAATTCAAGTGGAAGTTCGTAATCTCGGCCTAGTAATTGATACTAATTTTCGATTCAAAACTCACGTTAGTAATAGCATTAAGAAGGCCTACATGAACTTGAGGTTAATTTACCCGCATAGACATTCGTTGCCGCATAATGTCAAAATTCTTCTTTGTGAAACACTAGTGCTGTCACAATTTACATTTTGTTCTCCGATTTATCATACGCGCCTAACTGTTGAGTGTTCCAATCGTATCCAACGAGTACAAAATTCATGTTTACGTCTAATCTATGGTATTAGAAAATATGATCATATTAGTCATAAGCTACTTGAAACTAACTGGCTCAACATGAAGAATAGGAGAATATTGCAAGCTGCCTGTTTCTATCACAAAATAATAAGATCTAGTAAGCCACCGTACCTCTACAACAAAATAACTTTTCGAAATGATATTCATCATCTTAACTTAAGATTTAGAGGGAAAATTGATACTCCATCACATACTCTAAGCTTAACAAAAAGCTCATTTAGAGTTGATGTAGCTACTGTATATAATTCCATTCCCTCAGCCCTCAAAAATCTGTCGTTAGCTAGCTTTAAATACAAATTTCGAAAAATATTATCTGATAAACAGAATGTTTAATGCATTGGTTTCACTGGAGAGTTGTCCCAAATTCAATAATAATTATCGCAGATTCATTTAAATCTATCTTAGCTAAAGATGATAGGTAAATAGTCTAATTTAATTGATATTTATTCAGTTTGTTTATCTGTCTGGTAATACCTAGTTTATTTAAATGTTTTGTTAAAATTACCTATACTTTTTTTAGTTGTTTTGAACATTTATTTTCGTTTACTCCATTACAGAATTGTCACTAGTTTTTTTTCATTATACGTTCTAGTTTTAGGCATTAACTATGATTTTATATAACTTTTGTCAGGGTTCTAATGGTAGACCAGATACAGTGTAAGTCTGTATTTGAATTCGAACCCTGTGATTTCTATTAGAATTCTCATTCAAATGTAAAAATGTAAATGTAACTGATAATAGAAATAAACGTATTATTATTATTATTATTAATTATGATTACAATTCTTGCATTATTTGAACGTGTCTTAAGGATTAATAAAATTAGGCGTTATTTTCTTGGAAATTGAAAAATCGCCCAGAAAGTTCCATTTTATGTTTTGATAATTTTAATATCCGTCAAAGGCAATAGTTGCCTTTCCACCCCAGTAGTCAGTTACTGGGGTGTATCAAAAAATGTTAAAAACAAAATTTTTCTTGTTGGGACATCTCATTCAAACTCAGTATGCGAATGTAAAATGTCATTAGCAACATTTTTTTCTTAATAAGATCTTTCCATATTTTAATAATTGAGGTCATTTTCGCTGAATTTTTATAAAAATATTGAATTTGACAGACACCTAATGTCATCTGTCAAATTTGACACAGTGTATTTCAAGTATTTTTGGAAGCAGAAGTGATTGCCCTAAAAAGTCTTTCCAATCAGAACATTAAAAAAGTTCCCATATTGATTCAGCTTTACGGCACACACTGTATACCTATACCTAAACCAATAAAGAAACTAAACCGGAGTAAATCTGGCAGCCGCAGACTAGCAGTCGGAGTTGAACAAGCCTTGCTTCGTCAAATTTAGACAGTTTGAAATAAAGAATAGACATTGCAATCTGTCAAAGTTTTAAAAGGTTTTTCACAACTCCAATTGTTAATTATTTTTTTTTATTTATTTATTTTTGGGCGAGGAATCAGGATGGCGGAGCATCCTTCATACCTCATGGCACCGATTACTATGATCATTTGGCCGACCCTACTAGAATTTAGCCGAATCTAGGGGAATTCCATCCCCAGTAGGGATCTTTATCGTGCCAAACATCGCATTGACACGAGACCTACAGTTTTACTTCATATCCGAAAAGAAGGCATGTTTTAAATTTTTCTCCGCTATGAAAAATTACCAGCTCGGTCGGGGATCGAACCTGCGATCTTTGGATTATGAAGCAAACATGCAAACCACTAATCCACCGAGACTGGCTATTGTTAATTATTAAACTACTATTAATAAATAACCTTCTGATAGCAAAAGTGTGCACATTAGTTGCTGCTTAAAAGATTTTTCACAACTCCAATTAATATTTATTAGTAGTAGTTTAATAATTAACAATTGGAGCTCTGAAAAACCTTTTAAAACTTTAACAGATTGCAATGTCTATTTTTTTATTTCAAACTGTCTAAATTTGACAATTTGGGAGCAAGGTTCGTTCACAATCAACTCGTTCATAGTAATGCAATGATGTCAGATTCACATCTTTATGTTAAAATTAGATGCCTTCAAAACGGAATAAATTAACATGTAAAAATGAAAGTAACACCAAATACTTTAATATTATTAATACCGGAAACTTATTTCGAAAAATGGGAGACAAAATTTAATAATGCCCCTTGCGGTGTGGTGTGCAAATAAACCTGACATTTCTCAAATATTGGGAAAGTAATTAAAAAATCGTCATTGTAATAAAAGATTGAATAGTTTAGATAAATTGTAAAATTTTATATATTTTAGCATAACAGTAATAAACCATCGTTTAACATAAATAGTGCTATTTTTTAATTAGATGCAGGATTATCACCGAAAAACCATTTGTTAGTTGCACATCCATCTGCGAAGATGGCGCCACAAAAATGTCGCCTGTTTTCATATGGTAAAGTATATGGAGTTTCCGGTATTAATAATATTAAAGTATTTGGTAACACTAATATTCAACTAAATCTTGCAAACATAAATATATTTTAATTTTAATATATAATAAACTAGTCAGCAGTACGGCAGAGTGGTTATAGCGGATTTCTATCGCGTAACACAGTTAAGTCGAGTTTGTGTCGGTTGGGACTCGGATGGGTAAACCACGATCGCAGTGTACTTGCCTATATGGCTCCTTTGCCTCGTCTCAAACGCACATATATCCACTCTGCGGCTCGGTGTGTCTGACGCCTCGACACAGAAAGGTATATGAGGTTAAAGATTATATATATATATATATATATATATATATATATATATATATATATATATAAAATAAACTCATGAATATAATGAAAACATTCAATTTCTGCATAACAACACCTCAGACACAATTCATACAGCACAAGTTTTTATTAAAAGTTCGTGTTATACAGCTTATACTATAAGGCAAATTGGCAACGTCACGAGCACGAGTATGTGCTTGTAAATACATTAAGTAAATACAGCATGTGCTGCTTCTTACTACAAGATTTTTTCTATGTGTCGCAGGCTACCCTCTATACTAAAATACATTTGGCATTTATTATTAAAAGTGCACTATTTTCTATACTTCAGAAAAACCATTACAATTAGCTAAAAATATATTTTTCTTAATAAGTGGCAACTATAGGCATTTACGAGAATTAAATCAGGCGAGTCAGATCACTATTTCTATCTTTTTCTTTTTAATGTCACTAACAATGACCGAAATAGCAACCTGATCAATTTGATTCAATTTTTGTAAACGCCTTATATCTACACAATTTCTAAGGAATCAAAATTACACAACTAACCATCAGGTTGCTTAACACCTGGAGTCATAGATCTTAAAAAATCATCAGGTGTCATGTAAATCTCATGCTGGTCTGATGAAGAACCCTGAACCTGAAGAGTAGCGAAGTAACGAAATACTTTGTCAGGGGTAGAATAGTGCCTTATGCGATTCTCATATTCAATTATCTGTAGCATCATGCAAAAATAATGGATTAGTAATGCTGTTGATGAATACTCATATTTAATGATTAATATATTAAAAATTATGTATTCTTTTTATTAATCAATGCAACTGCATATCATATAAGTAATGAAAACTTGCACGCCACCATAAGCAGTGCATGTGCACTTATCAAACGTAATTTTTACCATCAGGTTGTTTCATTCCAGGTGTAATTGCCCTTAAAAAATCGTCGGGTGTCATATAGACCTCTGTTCCTTCTATATGAGTAAGTTTCACAGTTGCAAAGTATCGGAAAATTTTATCAGGAGTAGAATAAGCTCTCATTCGATTCTCATATTCTATGATCTTTTCATAAAAAATTCCATTTATTGATATTAATACAGCATATCTGATGGAAACTTACTTTACGATCTCGAAAGCCAATTTTTTCTTTACGGTGCTTTTTGGGCTTTACATGTTCTTCTGCATGGTCTTCTTTAGATTCTAATTCATTTTCTGTTATAGATGCATCACGAGCCTCGACGGAAGGAAATAATCTTTCTCCAATCCTGAAGATATAATTTAATTATTCCTGTTATTACCAATCTATTGGCAAACTTACCATTTATAATCAAACCAGGGTAATAGAAATGTGACAAGCAGTATACTATACCAGTACTTTGTATGCGTTGGAGCAGGATCAGGTTTATGGCCGAAATTTTTATAATAGCGTTTTTGATCATAGTTGTAATTATTGTGATTAGAATTTTGATGGTTGTATTGCAAGGTTAAAAGAGGACGACAATGAGAGATTCTATAAGTGTATAATCTTGATGCAACTACACCAACCTTTACCGCTTTAAGGAACATTTTTAACCACTTGTAGAAATTAACTAACTATACGTAACAATCGTTTATCTTCTTATTACTTCCCATACCGCAACCCACATTTAACCACATCCATCACAATTATTTATTTATAATAACGTAATAGATTTGATAAAGAATGTGACACTACTGACAATTTTGGCAATGCAGCCAATGCTACAATAATAAACTATGAAAATCCTAAAAAGTTTAAAATTGATTCTTGGTCTATTTTCTAAATAAATGGTATACGTACCACTTTAAGTCTTCGTTAATGCTTAGACAAAAATGAGAAATCTTATTATGTATATTTTTAGACTTTCAGTCATAATAAATTAATTGAGAATTTAGAAGTCTAATGTTGGTATTACTGTAATTGATACTTTTTTGAGATTTGTAGGTTAAAATAATCAGCTGATTGTCTTGATACCTATTGTAAACGTATAATTTTATAATTTAAAAGTCTAAAGAATATAATGGCAGAAGAAAATATTGATTCAGAAGGAGTAACGGACTCACCTAAAAAAGGTTAAGTTATCAAAGAAATTTTTGTAAAGTTTTTAAACGATACCTTTTAATAACAGGTCCAACGTTATCTACATCAACTTCTAGTTTTGAAGCTCTAGACCCTCATGATCCTAATTTAAGTCGTTTAGCAACGACCATGTTTACAAAAACTGCTGATTATTTATTTGGTGAATTAACTGCTACGCAAGAAGAATATAAATTGTTAGAGAATATGAATAGGGCTACTATAACGAAATATTCAGATATGAAACACATAACGGCAAATATTTCGAAAAGTATGAATGAATTAAATGATAAATGTAAGTATTGTAAGATAGTTGTGTCAAGCGTTTTGTTGCTTCAAAACTCTTTTAAGTCACGTCTTTGGTAAATGTCAACATCCGGTTCTCTAAACCTTCTCTCCTTAGTCCTTAAAAATTCTGCGATTGCTGATCGGGAATCAAAGTGAGCGGTACCTTTTTCATTTAAGGTAATGAAGAGACGACCGTTTATAGTATTTTCACTTTATGTGATCGTTCTTAATGTTGTTGTAGTGGGAAATGACTCTCTCGGTTGTCAATGAATGCGGCATTCTAACAAGGCAGGATGATAAAAGCTTAAGAAGTATACCTTTTGTGCATACTAAAAGTTTTCTCAATTTATCCGTGTGTTTCGTTCCCAGATCAGCCGAATCTATTTCTGCAATTTCTTCTATTTTCACCCAGGAATTTTTGCTTATATGAATGTAGTAGGCCGTGATTTGCTTCACTTATATGAATCTAGTAGGCCGTGATTGGATACAGTGTAAAAAATGCTTAAAAAATGCCCTGGCCCACTGTTTATATGCATTCTTGATATATCATGAATTTGTATGCTTTCGTTAATATACAATGTGTCCTATTGAAGGAGATCCTGATATACATACAAAGTTATTAAAAATTAAGGGCATATCCCTGTCATGAGAATAAAAAGAAGTTTCTGATTTTACACCACTGGACTGTGGGGCCGATACGTCGAGACTTGTGACATAAATACGTAACTCCTAAGATTATCACCATTTTCAAGATCTTTATTATTTATGAGGTTAATAATTAACTATTACTGTAATAAATACAGATGGGCACTAAAATTTTATGTAATTATTATATATTTATATTGATACTTGCTTTAAACGTGCTTTAAAAATTTAAATATTTCTCTAATAATAATAATAATAATAATTTATTTCCATAGACACTGATAAATTAACAATGTGTGGGAATTGTCAACAGGTGTAAGATAGATATTAACATATAGTAGATACAAATATAAACTAATACAAATAATAAGAAACAACGATCAACATATAAATATACAACATATTAAAGTTGTGGATAACACAAAAAAAAGCAATTAAAGAAAGTCATTGATCTACAATTTGGAGCATGGATAATTGGAGCATATTGTGGAAATATGTATAAGTTTTCTTACATTACGATATTAGATGGTCTTTACTCATTACTTACAGTATTTATGTTGTTTAGTTTATTATTTGTGTATATCAATATTTAATGAAATTATTTATCTGGTAACAAGATGAGTAATTATGTTACTTGAATATTTTGGTGATAATAAGCCGTTATCAGCTTATTTTGTTTTAAAATTTTAGATAGTTGCAAGGCGATTTCTATGAACGAAAAAAGGTATATGGATCCACACAGAAATGATTCATTCTTATAGTACCTACCTACTACTTAAGAAGATTGAAAGTACCATTTTACTTAGATTTTCAAACACTTTCAGGAAGGTTCAAACAATAGAAGATATTTTTTTGAAATATGTACAGAACAAATACATACTATATCCAATAGTTAAAACTGTTCTAGTCTCCGAAGACTAATTTTAAACTGATGAAAATGTTCTCAATAGAGTCAATCCTTAGTAACAAATCATAATTATTACCTACTTAACTAACAAAACCTATCGCTAACACTAATCCTATAAGCTAATGTCAAATTTCTCCGTCATCATTGGCGCATTCTGTTTGACTTTTTCATCAAAAACCGAAATTTAAAGTTTCAATATATATTATCAAAGTTAAAAAAATGGTAAACTAACTTCATCTTGATTTCTATCTTCTTCTTCATCTTCGTTTTGTGAACCATTATCTTCATCAGAACTCGTTTCCTTGATCCCATATTTGGTTCTTTCAACAATTTCTGGATATCGTCATTCATATCGCGAATTGTTTTCTATCGAGGAATTGGTCGTAAGTCTGTGGAGACTAGATCCGAAGATACAATATCAGAAGAGTACATTATGTATCAAGTCTCTGATGGTTACTGTTCTAATAATTTTCAATGAATGTCTTTCACAAAAAGCTCTAACATCTTTAAATCCAGCATCTAGTGCTTCTTCTGATAATAAGCCCAAGGGAAGGGTAGCATTTCGAGCAATATCTGCAGAAGAGCTGTGAGAAGAAGAAGAAGTAAGACTATCTTAAGGACTCTCTTCATTATCTGGCAATAAAAACATTTCAACTAACCGCTTGGAGTATTTTTCTAAAAATCTTAGTTTTATATAGTGGCATTCTTTGTACTTTTGTTTAAAGAAATTCAAAAAGGTATAAGTGATATTTTTAAGATCATTTAATATTTTTCCATCAGATACTCCTTGGTACTGAACTTTTGAAAGGGTAGAATTGTATACAGACTCTATTAGTGTTTTGTCTCTTCGTTCTCCTTTAACTGAAATCAACTCCACTAATTCCCTTCTAGTCACCATTTCGTACATCTGCATAGAAAAAATTGAATAATTCCAAAAAGTGGAAAAAGGTGGAAATAATGTTTTCATGACATGAAAGAACAAACATTAGGCTATTGTTTAATGCAGGTAGCAAACGTGAACTATTGTAGACTTTTTTGTATCTCAAAATGAAAATGATTTTTACGAAATTTTAAATGTACATGAAAAATTAATCAATTTGTCTATTAATATTAATTCAAATTTTATAAAAAACCGGCAACTTATTATAGAGAGATGTAAAATACTTACCAATATATATTTTGTTTAATATGTATAAACTTAGAACTAAAATTATAACACTAAAAACGGCGTTTAATTCGCACCTACTTCACACCTTAGCAAGTTCTAACTTCAACGTCTAACTGTAAACAAAAGAATAAACCCCTACAGATGTGACCGATATTACCAAGTACTACAATTATAGTACTTCCAAGAAAAATCATAAAAGTGGGTAAACATTAAAGTTCATTTTTTGCATTTTTGTCGCAAGTTTAGTGCACTGGTGGGTTACAATACTGCTTGCTCTGGTTCATATTATGGTACATGAACATCCAAACATACTGTATAATTTTTAAAACTTAATTTGTAATCAGTTCCTGATTTAAAAAAAATCATTATTTTGTTGCTAGTTTCAACCTCCGGTATCTCAATAAGAAGGCATTTGCCTTGGACCACTTAGTTCCTTCTTTTGCTATTTATTGCTGCGTTTTCAACCTCGCACACAACTCCTGATTAGCAACAATTAATCGTTTTCATCATCTTCAGATACTACATCCACACGTCTTCTATATCACTTGCATCCAATTTATAATTTTCAGCATCCGGATTATTATTCTCAAGTGAATATAACTGTTTTTAAGGCACTTACTGTCTTGAAATCGTGGCATGGTACTCACCTTGAAAATCATAATAAGAGAACTAACAAGCACTACATGAATTTTACACATTTACAGTCAATGTTTATAGTACATGTAATTCCAGAGTTATAAGAGAAGTTTGAAATATATTTAGAAAAATAAAGAACGAGGGAACTGTAGAAATTACTATAGAATTCCACCAAGTATGCATTCCATTCCACATAGTAATATTGTTCTTCAATAAAATAGATTGCAACTTGTTTGTTGTAAATATATATTTATTAATAAAAAACCGGACAGCACCGTGGTATATTTGTTGGATGTCATTAAGGTTCTTAAGTATGTATGTAGAATAAAATATTGGATAATTGAAACCTTGTGCCAAATAATGTGGTTATTCTTTCGTATATGTATTATTATGTATCGTTATGTAGTATTGGCTAAATGTAAGCCTACTGCACACGTGAATAAAATGCTATTTTCCAAGTATATCATCTATACGTATAAATACATTAAGCATTTATAATAATGGAACTGAGTTGATCAGGTTACTAAGAGAAGAGATTTTACTAAAAGAGAAATTGTTGCAATGTGGTTCAATTTTCATAAATGTCTAGTGTGATATTTAATAAGAGTATGCAATACTTCAAATAAAAAAGGATTATTCCCTTCTTTGCACAAGGCATCAATACAAATAAACACTGAAGTTAATATTGCAAATGCCACAATTAAAAAATGAGATGTTTTTTACATGTTTTCATTAGCTCAGCCATTTTCTGTAATAGCTAAAACAAAAAAATTAAATATAATTAACAATGTATATGAGATTTTTAATACTCACTTTTGCAGATAACAGTCTACAACCTTATCTGGATCAAATTGACCAAATCGAAGATAGCATCGCAAAGCTTGAACAGGCAGCATATAAGCTAGATGCATATTCAAAACGGCTTGAAGCAAAGTTTAAAAACTTGGAGAAACGTTGAAATTATTATGTTGTAGAATAGGTTTTCTTTTTCATGTTTTAACTGTTGTGATATTTACAAATTATAATTATTTTCATTTTTTCATTTGTTTCATTTGTTCCTTTCGCATTTTTTTCAATTTTAGCTTCTTTAATTCTCTTTCTCTTTCTTGAATCTTTTCAAATAGCAGTTTTAGCCTATAATATCTCTTTGCATCGACACAGCTTATAAACTCATCTACTTCAGATCGGCATTTTAATGAGCATTCCTTGTTGAATCTGTAACAGCCTTGAAGCTGAAAAATAAACAGTTGCTAATACAGCTTTATCTAATTTAACAAATTAATGGATGTATATACTAATACTATTGTAAAATGGAGTCAAGTGATGTAAAGAAATGACATTAAATAGCTGACATTCTGTATAACTGTCAGTTTTCTACATATATCTATTAAGTCTAGACTGCTTGTGATTGGCAAAAATTGAACATTGTGAAATGATAAAAAAATACATCTTTTATTTTTATGGAGTACTAGGTATACCGGGTGGGGCAATAGTGTGGGGAAGTCCGATAGCTTCTAAACGGTAACAGCTAGAACAATCGTTCTAATATGGATGTAAACAGTGGATAGAGGCGCATCTAGAGACATTATTTTCAAATATACAGTGTGTTTCAGAAAAGTGTGGCACGCTTAAGGTAATTTTTTTTTAAATAGAATGCCCCAAATATTTTTGCATATTTAACACCTCTCTTGGCCGGTTTATTCATATCTAAAATTTTAGCGCCATCTAATGACCGGTTTAGAAGTTATAAATTTTTTTCAAAAAAATTGAGTTTTACATTATCCCACTTAACAGTTTACCGCTTTCACGGCCGCAACTGTGAAGACGAATTTAAGTAGGGATTTTGTTGCAGGGGCTTGTAGGGTGCTCTTATTTAAAAGAAAATGGACCCACCATGTACAGGGTGTTCAAAATTAATTTTTAAATTTAGAGAACTTCAAAGCTAAAATTCACAACTTTTTCAAATGGAACACCCTGTATATTTTGTACCTTTGTGATGCAGAATTAAATAATGAACATTTTTTGTATGTACGTCCCTATAGCTATCTGTAACCACTTTTGATTTATTGAGAAAAAACTGCAAGAAGTACACAATTAAAAACATTTATTTAGTTGTCAAGTGTGTTGGTTGTTTTTGTACACAATTAAAAAATTATTTATTTAAAAAATCAAGATTTTTCAAATAAAACAAAAGAAAAAGAAAACTATCACTAATGCTCCATATGTTGCCCATTTGCATGGACACACATTTCGATGCGCCTTTGGAATGATCTTTGTATGTTTCTTAACATTGCCGGCGTGATGCTTCTAAAAGCATGTATTAATCTATCCTTCATATTTTGGATTGTGGTTGGTGTCTCTGTATAAACAATTTCTTTCACATATCCCCATAAAAAGAAATTCATTTTTGTAAGATCAGGAGATCTCGCAGGCCATTTAGCAGGTCCATTCCTTCCAATCCATTGATGTGGGTAGATATTATTTAGGTGGTCTCTTACTGCATGTAAATAATGCGGTGGAGCACCGTCTTGCTGAACCCACATCCCATTTCGGATCCTTTGAGGAAGGTTCGCCAATAATTGTGGCAGATAGTTCTCCAAAAAATGAAGATAAATAGCTTCAGTTAATGTACTGTAGTAATACAGGATTGTTTATGTGGTCTTTCAGATTCAGGTGAATCGTCTTGCTGTAACCAGAAATCTGTAATCTCTTTGGGAGAAGAGATAGTATTTGATTTTGGTTTTGGGTTGAATGGAGTAGGTTTCTCCATAGAAGACCCAAGTAATAGTTTAATAGTTCGTTGATGAACGTGGTGTATGGTTCGAATGAAAATTTCTTGTTATCAATAAACTTGATAAGATTCGAATGGAGTTGCAAAATGTTATAGGGCAAGTTTGAAATTAGAACATTATATTTCTGAATTTCGTTGTCAATATGTAGAAAGTTAAAGTATCTATCGATTAAGACTATTATTACTTAAGACAAAAATAGGAAATTTTACTAAATTTGCTTTTAACTGCGCCATATTGAAACGTAACCAATATAATATAGGTTACTTATCTTATTTAAATGATAAAAAAGGATATAATTAAACTTCTGAAAGTCGACTGGTTGCGGGAGATAATCAAATAATCATTTCAAGGAACTCCAGGTTGCAGGTTGCATTTGTCGGCAGAGACAGAAAACCAGAGCAATGGAATATTGAAGATATGGTGTTGATTATCTAAGTTCGTCTTTCTTAGCGTCGGAAGGTCACCAATGTAGTAATACAGGATTGTTTATGTGGTCTTGTACACTATCATATAAGTTATCTCTTCTAGAAGATAATAAAACACATGTAACTTCTATGAGATATTTATTTACAGTGTGTTTTCTGTAAACGATAATATAGGAAATCCAATGGAATTTTATAATTTTCCTCGTAAGTTTGTACCCTTGCAAATGTAATTAGAAATCTTGGTATCAATCGAAAGAAGAATTCATTTTACGTCAAAAAAATATTAAACTTTATGAAGAAAACCAAAATCGATTTAGAAAAAGACTTAAAATGCTTATTGATTTACTGCTTTTGGTAATAAGCTATTAGAAAAAGCTGGAAGCTGAACGCCGATTGGTGTAGCGGTTAACGCTTCAGATTCCTAATCAAAAATCGCGAGTTCAAACCCCGTCATCGTATACTTTTTTTTTAATTGTATTGCTTATTAATTATTATTTTTAGAACTTGATTACAACGATTATTAATTTTTTTTATTGTTAGATATTTTTGCTACGGGGGTTTACCGTTACTTTTTGTACAATTTTAACTACCTATCAGAAAGGCAAATGAAAAAAGGGCATAAAACTAATAATCCTTGTAATAAAGTTCTAAAAATAATAATTAGTAAGCAATACAATTAAAAAAAAAAGTATACGATGACGTGGTTTGAACCCGAGTTTGAAACGATTTTTGATTAGGAATCTGAAGCGTTAACCGCTACACCAATCGGCGTTCAGCTTGCAGATTTTTTTAATAACTTATTACCAAAAGCAGTAAATCAATAAGCTTTTTAAGTCTTTTTCTAAATCGATTTTGGTTTTCTTCATAAAGTTTAATATTTTTTTGAAACAAAATGAATTCTTCTTTCGATTGATACCAAGATTTCTAATTACATTTGCAAGGGTACAAACTTACGAGGAAAATTATAAAATTCCATTGGATTTCCTATATTATCGTTTACAAAAAACACACTGTATACTCTTGTTTATTCTTGTTGTTATGGCAATCCTTAGCATTCAATGCCTTCTTGAAGGTATATGTATGTAATGATTGATTTTATGAATGAATATCATTACAGTACCATCTAGAAAATGTGGCCCTATTACATGTTCTCCAATAATTCCCCCCCCCCCCAAACGTTTATGGACCATCTGTGCTGGTTATCAAGTTGTCTGAAAAAGTGGGGATTTTCTGTAGCATAATAATGGAAATTGTGCCTGTTAACAAATCCATTTTTATGAAACGTTGCCTCATCAGTGAACAAAACATTGTTGAAGAATGTAGCATCGTCTTGCATTTTACCTATGGTCCAATTACAAAACTAAACGTTTTAGAAAATCGTCATCAGTTAATTCCTGGTGCATTTGAATGTGATATGCATGAAACTCATTTTTCTTTAAGATTCGACCAACAGAACGTCTACTTATTCCTACAGATGAACTCACTTCTCTCTGACTTACATAGGGATTCTCAATCGTTGCCAGTACAACAGATAACTCATTTTCTTCGTTCACAACATTGTTAATTCGTTCACTTTTTTCATACTGTACATTGCCGGTCCTCACAACCTAAACATATAATGCAACAGTTTTTTTAATTTAAGTTTTAAGGTCTGTTGGGGTAATTGGGTCATAGCTTTACAATTATCTTGCTTTAAACTCTTATTTCACTCTTATTTAACATGTTTATCATGAAGTATAAGTTTAGGACTCTTTTTATAATAACTTTAATATATTTTCCAAAAGAAAATGTAAAAATAAATCAGCTCTAATGCCAACTACTGTATTAAAAATTATTTTTAAAAAACCTGTTAGGTGGTTCCAATCACCCAATAGATTGGGGTAAATGGAACCATCGTCTATATTTTATATCCACATTACTTTATAATATGCTCTGGGTATCTGAAACGCTCTAAGGATATTAATTAAAATGTCCCCAAAAGATTAGGGCTGCGGTAGGAATAGTTCAGGAATTGTCGCAGCTAAATCGGAAGAGTGTATAGGGTATAGTCGATAAAAATTCACATAATCCTCATAGACGTTTAACGATGGTTTTACCTTTTAAATATTAAGCAAAGTTACAGTTACCCCATCGCTCCAATTACCGCAACTGACCTTATTAAACATTAGAACCTACAATAGATATCAGTAATAGATATTTATGGTACACGTGAGTTAATTAAGATATTATTATGATAATTTTTGGAGTGGATAATATTGCCACGTGGGGTTTTGGTGACTGGAGGACGTAGTCAGAGGTAGGAAGGAAAATAAACACAAGTCGTAAAAAACAACTACATACTAACAACAATATAGAGAGTACAAAGGTTTACATACATAATGGTTATATATCGTGAGAACGTACATGTTCTCCTAAAACTAACATAATCAAGAGGGTGGTCGGAACCACCCTTTTCTAGCATTAAATCTACAACTAAGCGTAGGAGTTGAACTCCTGGTGATCTACAACTAAGCCAGAGGGAACCTGGTCACAATTCCCCCAAATAAACGAGAGAGGGTTGTAGCGCAACCCTCTCATAACTAAGCAGAACTAAGCGAGGTGAGGGATATGGTAATCAAGATCCCTGGATCCCAGATTCCAACCACCAACCATAAAATAAGTTAAAAGGTACTCACCAGCTTGCTTGAAGATCTTGACGTGATGGAGCCAATTTGATGACTGAATTCTACATTCAAAGCAAGCTGGTTTTATACCACATCCTCATGAATATCGCGGAAGCGTTATTATATAAATGAATAAATTAAGTAGGATGAGAAGAATATATGAATGCATCATGAGATGCATACTGTATATATTATTTCTAATGAGATGCAGACTGCATACATACATACATACATTATTTCCAATGATATGCAGACTGTATACATTACTTCTAATAAGATGCAAACGTGTGCACGTATGTGGGAAGTTAATTGCATTACCCTTGATAATATTTGCACTAAACGAATGCAAGTTGAAATGTCACAAAAAGGATTTCATTTGAAATAATTCCGTTTGTGACAATATCATTAACTCACGTGCCACAAGTTCTAATATTGAATTTGCAATAAACCTATGGTTCAGTCTGTAGTATTTGACGTTAATAAATTTGACACTAGCCCGATGACTGGATTTTAATAACATAATACAACGTAAGCTGACGATTGTTGGTAGTTGTTACCTTCAATAGCACCCAATCTAACCCAGTAAAAATCTATTTTTTAAATTTAGGAAAAAAAAGAACGCATTTTGTGTAAACAAAAATGGTATTTAAGCTCTTGGGTTATAATATTTTAGTGTCTTTGACGGCCGCAAGAAAATGTGCTTTATGTAACACACCCAAAGAAATCGATTTAAATATATAAGTAATTAACTAATCAGTAGGTACAATCATATCCACACAGATATACATTTATTTTATGTACATTAGTTAAGACAGTCCGCTGGTAATATGGTAATACTAAATATAACCTTAAACAAAACATAAGGCATTACAATAGAATACAATTCAAAAAGATAAATTATGAGCAACAGCAATTAAATAATCTAATGATTCATATTCTGCGTAATTCTGGACAATTGTTTTTAATCGATCATTATTATTACTCCAGTAAAATAAGGATTCAACCTCGGAATGAAAGTAAGAAAGCTTATTTTTGCATGAACATTTGTCTTGACGTTCTGAAGACTGGCTGAATGAAAAGACTCCTATAATCCCGTGTCTGCGTCACAAGATATTAAAGGTCAAAGGTCACGAAAATCGGTTTTTCGCAATTATCTTGTTTTCTATGCGTCATATGTCATTTAAGGTTGTTAGAAAACTTGTAGATCATAAAATTATCTGCAATTTTTATTTCATGCATTTTGTCGTATGATCAACCGTTCTCGAGATACTCGTATAGCGTGGAGAGTGGCACGCGCGCATGTAAACTGCGGAGCCAGGCAGCCAGGTATATAGTTCGCTATACAAAGTTAATTATTGAATAAAATAGCACAATATTGAAATTATTATTTTTTATTCGATTTTAACAGTTTTTAATTAATAATAAAAGTATATAATGTTCGACGGGTGCGTATAGGGGTTAATTCCGGTCATTGCAATATTTATATATGATTACTATAAATAATAATTTAACTTTTATACATTGATAATTTTATTTCATGAACCGACAAAGCTGTAATTTTTGATATAATAATATAATAAAAATAATAAAATTTCCAACGCTGATATTTAAATCAAAACTTTAAAATGTAGCTTCTTCTATGACTTTTTTCTGTTTATTAAATAGGTAGTTATTATAGTGGTAGTAGTAAAAAACCAAGCAGGACGTTAGTAATTTAAACAAATTTACAAAACATTCTATAAATAATAAAATTAACCAAAAAATGTAAAGTAGTAGGTGAGAATATTAAAATAACAAATTAAATACTATAAAATCACTGGAATAGAATATTAATGAAGATTCATCCATAATATTATGCGTCATATCATAACAAGGAAAAAAGTTTTATTTTGTCCACTATCTGCTTTTTAAAGTTCTTATTTTTATAATCTTGAATATAATAATAATTGTCTTTATTTACTCAAGTTAGAATTAGCATTATTATTATGAGCAACTATATAGAAAGAGGCGAAGTTCAGCATGAGCATTTAACTAACACTGCTCTGTTACTTAACCTCTTTAAAAAAATTATTTGAAACTAAAATTAACAAATGAAACAGGTAGATATAAATACATTTATCCAACACCGTGAGTTATTAAGCCCATAACTATAGTGATTTTAGCAATTTAAAGTGACCTATAAGTCACTAGTGAGTTATAAACCATAAGTCACTCTTGCCATGGTGATCGCGTCACAGCCTTCCCATAAATTGAACTAATTTTTTCTCAAATAATTTGTCAAATAAAAATGTCACAACTGTCATCAGAAAAAGAATGCGTTTTAACGAAATTCTGACGGTGTTGGATAAAATTATGTATGGAACTCGTGTGTTATCGGTCCTAAGTCACTCTAAAAAACAAAGCCACTCGCACAAAGTGCTCGTGGCTTACCCGTTTTTTCTCGTGACTTATTTCCCTTATAACACACATGTACCATAAATAACTATTTTAACTTAATGTTATTTGATAAATTAGACATATATTTTTAATTTAATTTTCTGTACATGAACTATTCATTTCCAATTTTCGTACAGGGTGAGATAAAAGACGATTTCCCCAAAATTTTGTTTTCAGTTGTTATTCACACATAAACACCATACAGCTGTCTGTATTGTGGGAATGTCATTAAAACAACTTTTAGTATTTAAACTTTTCTTTAACAATTTTGGGGAAGCACCTTTTACCTTGTGCTGTATGTATGTACATTCTTATTTGGTTCTTATTTGGGTCATGTTGGAATTTTGGTTTTGTCGGGTGCCCATTTGATTAAAAAAAACTGAAAATTTTATGAACCAATATTAGCTTCCGTGATGGTCCATATACTATATCTCTACTATATCTGGGCTAAAAGCTGAATACATGTAGGATTTGGTTTCCTTTCGCATCCCTTCATCTAAGAACAAAGAAATCGGGAAGGGTGAAAGTTTATATTTTAACTACTTGTCAGACTTTTTTATGCTGCATGCTCTCTGGAAAATAGTCAGCGGATCGATTTCTATTTTCGCGTTGACTACTTTTACAGTGCTCGTGATAGATGCTAGACTGACCACTTTGTCCTTACGTTTGAAAGTTACTTTCCCAAAGTTGCTGCTAACGATTCTTGAAATCCCTTCAATTCCAATTTGTTGAGCCATGGAGCAGTTTATCTCTTCACTTCCGACAACTCCAGTGTTGATAGAAATTATCTTATCAGCCTTGGGAAAAGAATGATGATATACAATCTTCTACCCTCCGCCTTCTATCCCCCCTCTTCCTCATTTCTATTCAGAGACTGATTCTGTACGAACACCTGGTCCCATTTTACTCGCCCACAAACAAGCGCTCCTCATCTGATCTTCCTCACGTCTGAACAAATTCCAGGTCCATTTATGTTTTTTTCCAATATCAGCTTTGTATTCTTTAGTAAGCATAGCTACACATTTTTCGTTGTCCATACCTACTTACAATTAGTACATCATTCGACGGTACCGAATAATAATATAAAACATTGCAATGTAATAGTATATTGTACAACAAGTGTTGAAAAGTAAAGATTTCACACGAGTGTGTAGAATTGAACCACGAGCCGCAGGCGAGTGGTTTAAGCACACGAGTGTGAAATTCACTTTTCAACACGAGTTGTACACGATATTTTTCCGACGACCACAAAAAATGGGTACAAACGTAGAATTCACGGTAGATATTACTGTTTTAACATTTATTTTTATATTTGAAACATTTTTATAACTCATAACAAACAACATACCTAATTTCTAATTAAAATTAATAGTAAAATTACTGCAATTCTGAAAATACACCGGTGCTTGAAGACGGTTGTTAATCATTTTATTTTCTTCACTTGATAAGAAGTTTTGAATTTTTTGTATGCCTCTATCTTCTTGAACTGGCGATGTAGTCACACACTGATCGAGTCCGCGGCTTAAAGTTACATCCGTAGAGGCCGTACTAGTGGAAGCTACGGCCTCGACTATTTGTTTTGAGATTTCAATTTTTTTACTGATAGAATCGTTTACGTAACCTTCAGCAGTTCCACTAGACTGCCATCCGCCATGGCGTTTGAGGGCTAGAAGATCACCAGTTTTATCAGCTACAATTGTCGCCGATGTTCTTCTGTATGAGTGCCCTGTGTAGGTTTCTGGATTTGGTAGATTTAAAAACTTGGCTATGTCTTGAACCATTTTACCAAATTTGTTGATACCAACAGATTGTTTCGTACATTTGCCTTTTTGATAATTGATAAAGAATTTTTGATTATTGTCAATCATTTCTTTAGGTCGGAGACTCATGTACTTCTTGCATATGGTGTAGAAATCATCGGTAATTACAAATTTTCTTGGTTTTTTGGTTTTGGTGTAAGGTACATCCACAATTAGTGCCGAGTTCACATCCTTAACATCTCCAACTTTAACGTTATACAGCTCACCTTTTCTCATACATCCACAAATGCCGAATATGAGTGCAGTCTATGAATTTGAATAAGTAAGTAAAATTTAGTTAGTATAATCAAAGTACCGATTTGTATTCCTACCTTTGTCAATAAATACAATTTATCAGACGCTGTATCCAAGAATGTCTTAATGTTATCAGTGGTTAAAACATTAGATTTTTTTGCCACATAATCAACAGAATGTCTTTTCAGCACAGCTCTTAATTTACAGTATGTAGCAATATTTACGTTATGCTTCACTATTAGAGTACTTCGAAGCATAGAATAAATTGACCACAATGTACTAGATTTATATTTTTCAGACATCTCACCGAAATAAGCCACCAGTATAGTTTCCGAAAAGGAACTAGACTTATTTTTAATCTTCCAGTCCATAAATTGCTGATAAGCATATTCATAGCGCTCCCTGGAAATGTTGGGCAGCAAATTGTCTGTTGCTCTTGAGGCTTTCTCTCTAACTTCAGGGGGAGTGAGAGTTTCACAATCAGAAGAAGAAAATTCCATTTCGATTTGCTGCAGTTTGCAACTGACAAATTTATTGACGTTTGATGAGATACAACGAACAATGAGCCAAACCAAAACCATAGAAACCACAAAATCCAAAAGTGGTCACATCGGCAATCGTCGGTGTGACTACCCGTGTAACAAGAATCAAAACGCACAGTTGTCCACCAATTAGATCACCGAAATGTGTCATTTCACATAGTTTTGGCTTTCGGCTGTTTTCGTCTAGATTTTCGGAATATTTTGTGTAATTCTAAACTTTCACTAACAAAAAACCATGAAAATTTTACTACTTTTCAAAGTGGTCGTCGGAAAAAGTTATTTAGGTATAAGGAGGCTTTTATGGCCGCGCTTTTTAGGAAAAGGCTGTAGGGCCATAATAGTATATTATGTATTAAGGGCTTAATTGAGTGTGTTAGAGCCCACAGAGTCAGTTAGTGCCTGAGACGAAAGCCGAAGGCGCTAAGACGATACCTACCGTTTTAGTCGGTTTATGCCACAGTTTGAGTTTTTTTCTTTTAAGATCTACTACGATAGTCATTTAAAACTTTTCATGGTGACTCGAGCACACCTTATTCAACTCGGGACTCATCAATTTACTATTATTTTTTCCGTTATTTCTTATTTAAACCCATCTTGTAAAAGATGTCGACTCGAGCACACCTTAATCAACAAGGAGGTCATCAATTTCTTAAACAGTATGTATTTACCAACATCTATGCCAACTTTCAGCCTTGTATTAATTTTCTCCGTTATTTGCTTAATTTTGATCTAATGTTACTATATTTTTGGCCATTGACCTTTTCATAGTCAATGTCTGCCGATCAGTCATACACCGTTGGAAAGTACTTAAAAATACCTTTGAAATCATATATAATACGCCACAGTTTGAATGTCTCTTACACGCGAGATTTCTAAACCTAATGGACTTTCTTATGGATCTACATTGTAGCGCCGTGATTGGCTGTTTACGTTCCCACTAGTGGACGGCCTTCGGCGCTTCGAGAAGTTTCATAACCGGCTTGCCTTCATCTTTACAATATAAAAGTCACAATAATTGGTGTCTAGTATTTAAAAATATGTATCATGATTTCTTTTTAATTTAATTTTTTATTCAACTTAATTATCGTCAGATTTGAATTAAGAAACTTGTTACTAGTTTGAAACAATTCGATAGATTTAATAGTTTCCTGTACATATTATCTCACACACGAACTATAATTTATTTTAAAGAGCTTTACATTAGATTTCCTTCTTTTTTAATTTAAAATCCTTAATAATGTACTGATGACATTTATATTTTTTGATATATTCTGCAAGTTTAAAGGCTTTTTCCTTGCAAGCAGTGGTGATTAACTTCGAAAATTATTTAAAATATTGATATTTATGTTACATTTAATATTAAAATTAGTCCTATTTACATAATAAATTTCTAAAAATGTGAATGACCACAATCTTCATAATCATCTGAAAGAGATGATGGGTTCTGATAATTCTTGCAAAAAGTTTAGTCGACCCTGCTGTTTAAATTATTGTGACACAGTATTCGACAGCACGAAATCGATTATATTATTTATTTAAAATATCAAAGCTTCTTTTAATAGTTAAACCTTTAAACATCTATCGTTTTAATTAATTCTAATTAATTAAAACGACTTATTAATTAAACTATTATTAAGTCACAAAAAGGATTAATATGCACTCTACTATAAAACAACATTGAATTTATCTAAACACGTCAGTTGTTATGATAGTTTTCATTTCATATTTGTGCGCCACAGAAGCTGACCAATCACGGCGCCACAAGAGCGCGTCCGTAAGAAAGTCCATTAGGTTTAGAAATCTCGCCTCTTACACACTGTCCTGCGTGAGCGACTACTTGCGGGCGAAGCGGCCCTCGCGCATTTATCAAAACCAAGCAAACAATGCAGGTGTCCTACGTGGATCTTCGCTAGACGCGGATTTCAGGCGGTTGACGCGATCAAATTATTTCATATTTCCGCCTTCACCGAGTTAGCCGCATCTAAATAGTCGGCATAGCAGGTAATGTTTTGTTAGATTAAATTTAATTTTAAAAGGGAAAACCAATAATAAAATTATTACTTTTGAAAAAATTGTGAAATAAATTTGAAAAATTTGTTAATATATTAAATAAATGGAAGTTTTCCAAAGGACCCCGCAGAGTCCTTATGGAAAATAGCTTTCACCAAATTCCTCTGAACGTTGAAAGATAGTTTTCGATGTGTAGATCAAAAGTGTCAATGGACACAAAGTTCAAAAAATAGTTTTAGAATTACAGCCGTTTGAAGTTGGCAATTTTTGCATCCGACAGAATCCTTATGGGAAATGGTTCTCGGTTAAAATTCTTGAAACTTTGGTATATGGTGATTCCTAATGTGTAGATCAAAAGTGTCACTGGACAAAAAGTCTAAAAAATCATAGTTTTCGAATTAGACCAGTTTGAAGTTGGCAATTTTTAAATTGCACCCCGCTCAATCATTATGGGAAATGGCTCTGGGCCGAAATTCTTGAAACCTTGGTAATCACCAAAAAATTATAGATTTTGTATTACAGTCATTTGAAGTAGACAATTCTCGCATTATTCAACTTCAAACGGCTGTAATTCATAAACTACAATTTTCTGGACTGTGTGCCCATTGACACTCTACACCTCGATCTACACCTCGAAAACTCAAAAAAGCACAGTTTCAGAACAATCTGGTGAAAGTCATTTTCCATAAGGATTATGCGAGGTCCTTTTATCCTTTCCAAATAAACAATATTTGTCCCACCAGCTATTCTTACCAGACTAGGGACCATAGTTCTGTTTTTTTCTTTTTTTCGCGCGATTCACGATTACGAAAATGTGCTACGTAGGTCACTCTCAATTCGCTTCGTTCGCACCGCCATTCGCTCGCTTCGCCCGTGTTTACAAGTCAGCTACTACTTAGATGCTGTTTTTCTGGTTTTTCTTCTTGTGAACCGCATTTGGGGACACGCTGTACGAGGATGACTAGAAATGTTATCTACCTGGCTACTATCTAATAAAAGGCATACAACATGTAGTAGTTTTTTTCTTTATTAAAGTTTGTGTCAGGTTTGCTCCACGATATCGCTACTACTGATTTGAAATAGAGGGTCTATAGTGTCAAAGTCAAATCGACACCCCTTTAGATGTTTCTTCAGTAATCTGAAAAGGCTATTGTTTCGAACAAAATTCAAAAATAAATATCCTTGTTTCAAAAATCGCAGACTCCTTTTTTATTTTATGGATTACTACAAATTTCCTAGAATAGAAAAACTACAAATATGTAGTACAGTTACAGCCAAAAAATATGGGCGCTTATTTGAGGTTACATAACTTTTTTTGTAAATTTGTTGTTTTTGGATCAGGCTTTGATCTACTAATATTATTATTGATACACAGTAGCGTCGCCTACCTAATAATTTCCAATGAGGCTTTGAATTTAAGATTCAGAATTTTAATTATGATTCATTGAATAACAATAATCTAAACCTCTTGCCCAGATTTTTTTGGCTGTAACTGTACATTTATTTTATAATATAATTAATTATTAAGTATGAATAAATTTACTTTTAGTTTATAAACAAAGAAATTTTGAAGATACTTTTGGATTTAAATCTAACTTTTTCGTAAAGTGACGTTCCTAGTATCCAAGGCTGTTTTTGATGTAGGCGGCGTTGCCTGTCACCAACAGTAGCAGTTACAAGGAGCTAAGTCCAGACTATAAGCAACATGGTCTATCTCCATAAACCTGCATTTCTGCACAATAAATTTGATTTTGACATTCTTATACACGCAGAAGAAACATCTCATGATTGACAAAATCGGTCTCTTCTGATTAATTGCTTTACGCAGTTTTTTTAATTTTTCCGTAAGTGTCTGCATTGATTGTGGTTTCCTTAGGCATCTATTCAACATGTCCCAAAAAATCTGTTGCATTATCAGTTTTCTAGCTGATGGTTGCGTGTGTGCCTTTTTCGGCGAGGAGGGGGTTAGAGATCTCTTATGAATCTATTGTCTGGATTCAAATTCTGCCTCAGGATCCTAGTGATGGACTCAAGACTTGTCGCCTGTAACAATTTGCCCCAAAAAGTCAGAATCCTTAACCAAAGTTTCCAAATGGCTTTCTGAAATTTTCAGCTTGTGAAAAGTTTTTGTTCTGGTGTCAACATCTTGGAACCCATCTCGCTGAAAACCTCATATGCAGATTGTCATGCGAGGTGTTTATAACCCTGGGTTTCGATATTTGCAACGTCGTAAGACGTGACGGACACTTTCACACGATGATTTTCAATGATTGTGTCTTCAACTTTTTCAGTAGTTTCGTCGTTTATTGCAGCTTTGGTTGTCTTTATTGGATTCTCGCCTCCATCTGAACTGCTTAGGCCAAAATCTAATCGTGTAGAGTGATATGGCATCATCTGCATATACGGCAACCATTATGTCACGAATTGTTGTGGGTGCATTGCTCTCCTTAGTCAAGAATTGTATGACGTTGCAATACGCCAATTTTAAATTATTCATTTTTTGTCACACAACACCTCACAAAACACAAACTAATGTAATACCGAATTCAAATTTTCACAGTAAAGTTCATAACCGTCACTGTTTGACAGCTCAAACTCGAGCCTGTCACTTGTTTTTTTTTATCGCCAAGTAGATAACTTTTCTAGTGACCCTCGTATAATTAACAGAGGTCATCAACGCGAAGTAAGATTGCCGCAAGTCAAAGAAAAGATACTGAACGCCATTGAAGAGGAGCCCACGCGAAGCGCCAATTCTACAGCACAAATACGAAATATTAGTCATAGTACTGTTCAATCAGTAATAAATAAAGCGGATTATAGTCGTACCGTCTTTCAAAAAGTTCAAGTGCTGCTGCCAGAGATTTTCTTTACAGGATGAAATTTTGTAGATAGTTACAGGCCAATCATGAGTTTGTGGAAAAAATCTTCGGCTAAAATGTAGGACCCGAGACGACAAAATTTTCTCTAGGTCAGGTAAGTGATTTGTTTGTATGTATAAATATTCACTTTATAATAAAAGGTGCGGAAGTATTACATTTTAAAATTACTGATTAAAAGTGATCATCTGCCTAACATTTTAAGCAAACATAATCTGCACGAAGAGGCCCATGAAAATCTTTTGGTGTAAAAGTTTAAGTTGGAATTTTTGGAGAATCTGCGAATAATCTCGTAGATTTTTTAAAAATCAATGTGAAAGATTAATATATGGTTTCGAAATGGATGGAGCTCCAACTTATTAAAATATCTATCCAGATTATTGCTAGACCGAAAACTCCCGGAACAATAGATTCGTAGCCAGGTAAGCCAGGATTTAAGTTGATTAAGTTGGGCTGTGAAAGTCAAAACATTGATTTAAAATATTCTTCTTTTTCTTAAAACTTCTTAATCCCGATAACATTCGGAAATCTGAAATCTTTAAGATTTTGTATCCGTGAAACTTAGAAATCATAGAACTATAAAATCACTTTAACTTTTGAAATCGCAATTGCAGAAGTTAGAAATTCTGGGAATTTTCAAGCCTGATGTGCAGAAACCTTAGAAATTTGAACTCCGACACTGGACTTTTTGGCTTCTTTGTTTTGGAATATATACAATATGTGTATCTAGATGAGCTAGATAAACCTAGGCAGATAAATTTTATCCTAAATTATTTTTAGAAGAAAACACAGCAGAAAGCGCTCAATTAGTATTTCAGATCCATCTGCATCTAAGGAAGAAGTGTTAACATCAATACTTTCTTCCACGGGAGCAACTTGGTAAAGTCTAGCGTTTATTAAGGGATTTACTGGAGCTATTAACTAAATATTTGTCAGATGCAGGCACAGAAGAGAGAAAAGCCCGATTGATCTGCTCGACGAATATTTAATTACAAGCAGAATACTACACCAATACTAAAAAAGTCATTGTGTAAGTCGCACAAACAAAAATCTCATTCTTCCTTCCTTTTAAATAAAATTTAAAGAATGGAATTGTTTAAATATCAAGTACCGTTTATCTCCACTAATCTTCAATAAATTCTACGTACTAACGAATCTTATTGATTCAATTTTCAGTAGCTTTTGTATGAGAAATATAATAAGAATCCCTATTTCACGTGTACAAATCTATTGTATTGATAATAGTGAGGAAGCCTACTCACCACATCAACCGATGCGCAATGCTTTATAGGAGCCCCTTCTTTTACACGTCGGTCCACCATTACCAAGAGACGACTCAAATCTTTGAAAGTTAAACCATAAGCAGAGGAATGCGCTTCATCAATGCATTTTAATTTTTCAAGCCACTCTTCATCTTCTGCTGGTGGTAAAACACATGATTTCGGTTGAGGAACTTCGACCCCTTAAAAATAATATAACGATTTCAATTAGGAATATGTGCATATAAATCGTGCGCATTTCTAAGTTACCGTCTACTATCCGAAGTACCAAGGCATCTGACAGATTTACAACACTGCTAGTTTCGGCTGTAGGACATCTACCACATGCAAGTGCTGACCCCATTTTGAATTTATTACATAATTCTGAATGTGACCAAAATACGAATTTAGATGTGTCAAAATATATTTTTATTGAGTAAATTACATGTCAGATTTACGTCGATAGGTTTTTTTACTATCGAGTGTATCAAAATACCAAAATTCTCAGTAGGCTATGGAATCTCAACTCACCCGATTTTAATCGTTTGTGGCTGTGATTAATCCAGTCAAATTAGAAAAAATAGCGGATAGCCAAGGTAAGTCCTTGGATTGTTGCCTTCCTTGTGGGTTGTTAAATAACTCCCTATAAGTCACCACCTGTAGGTGGTGAGTTCGAAGAGATAATGAGAGTAAACCACTTCCTCTAACGGTTTTTGTCGTTTTTCTCGGACACTATTACGTTTATCGAGATGGAGGAGGTTAGATAAAATAAAGTTTGTAGGTAATTACTACCGAAAATCCGAATGTTCTTTCGTACTTCGCCTTCTTTTTGTGTTATTGAAGAAAGAAGATATGCCCCCTACAATTTAAAGCAAGTAAGGAATTAAATCGTGTATTTTAATTTTACAGCAAAAACCATTCAAGACAAAATTTATTCGATACCAAGATCTTATAAATCAAAGAAATTAGAATTTCAAAAAGGCGAACCGTACGAAAAGTACGTATTGAGTTGGATAAAAAAATTGACTAGTACAGTGTACTCTCCGAAGACTACTTCATGACGAATGTAAGACTACGAAAAGTTACAAAATTTTTAAAAAGTTAAAGTTCCTGGTGCAAATTGCTGATCTACGTGTGACATATTTCCTTTCTTCGATAACACAAAAAGAAGGCGAGGTACGAAAGAACATTCGGACATTTTTGGTAGGGAATTAAACACACTCTATTTTATCTAACCTCTTTCATCTCGATAAACCTAATAGTTTCAGAGAAAACGACAAGATCCGTTAGGGGGCGTGGTTTACCCTCATTATCTCTTAGAGCTCACCTTCTACAGTCGGTGACTTTTGCAAAAATCCAAGGACTTACGTTGACTTTTCATTATTTATGAAATTCTTTTCTAAATAGACTGGACTAGATGTCATTTTGAATATAGTATATTACATGTTGAGTTGGTAAAGGATATCTTTACAAGCCAAGCGATAATTGTTTGACCGAGACGGTACGTCGAGGTCAAACAATTATCGCGAGGCGTGGAAACTTTACCAACAAAACATGTATACTAACGGGTGTTTTTTTAAATTTGGCGTCAGAGCAAGCAATGAGAGTTCGATTGTGAACGCACCTTTGAATGTCGCCACGCCGCAGTGTATCTAAACCTAACCTCACTTTTAAGTTTTGACATTTTGACATTTGAAAAATAGTGGTCTATTCACAACAAACTCATAGTCATAGCTAACTAGGACGCCAAATTTAAAAAAACACCCGTTATTTTATTCACAATAATTAGACTTAAGATAATCAAAATAACAAGTAATTTTAAATTTTAAAATAAATTTTTTATAAACTGTCATAATTTCAATCAAAGCCATCTATCTACCAAAAGACATTTTAAGTAAGGTTTCATTCTTCGCCGCTAGATGGCGATGTATGCGCTCAGTATTTTAAAATTAGAAATTAATTAATTCTATTGTTGTAATTATTAAATATAAAATATGGAAAAATAAAGATAAAACTAATATTAAATAAAAAATATGTTTTTAGAGTTAAATATATTTATAAAAACTCAAATTTAAATCGGATAAAACGTCCTGTTTTAAATTATTCAGAAAAAACAGTTGGCCATAACTTTACATGTCAGTTTTACAGACATGTAAAGGAAATTGTTAACGACTTTGGTGTTGCTATAGCAATAGCTTACTTTCCAAGGTTTTTATAACATATGAAATGTACATATTGCAATATGATTGTGAATAAAAATAATAACATGTTATTTTTAAGGTTGGAAAGGCTACTCCTACAGCACTACACCATCAAGGGTTACTCTCGAAGAATTACACTTCAATTTAGTATGGAAACCAACTCAACAAAACCTGAATATTCTGTTTGTCAAGGTTTTATAGATTTATTCTACCTATTTAAACACAAATATTTCAAATGGATAATAATTTTGTGAAATTAATTAATAGCTACTACATCAACATAATGTAAATTTTTGAAAAAGAAAGGAAATATTTTACGAAACGTTAAGTTTTTTTTAAATAAACCGAGAAAAAATTTTATTTTGAAATTGACCTCGCCCAAATAAAAAAGAAAAAAGAAAATTAAAATTTTGTTCAAACCAATGTCAACTGGTATTTCTTAACATTCATAAGATAAAACCAAATTTTTTGTTTATATTTGCACAAAATATTTAGTACAGAAGTCAACCAATATACCACAGAGAGTAAACATGTCAAACTCGTAAACCGGAAGTCTTAGACTCGAACCAGACTACTTGACATGATACTATTTGATTACTGTGAAAGTTTTATAGATATACTTTTTCATCAGAAAATGAAGTTAAATTCTAAATCCTGTGTCAAAAGGGGCATTTGGAAGACTTCAACTTCCCAATAAGGGTGACATTATCCGGTTTCATCGGATTCTAATAAAGTTAGCCATAGTTGATCTAACTTAGGTAGTTGATGTCAAGAGCACATATACATAGGAAAAATCAAACGATTCGCTGTTGAGGAAGTGGTAACGCACTCTTTAAATTAGGTCCGTTCATATCTACAGACATTCAACGTAACAGACGCGTATCGTGACAGACACATTTTCAGAACTATTTACATAGACAGACACTTAAGGTAGTACCGTAGCTACCACGCTAGTCAAGCATATACAATCTCTCGTTTGATTCGGTGAGTAGGTAGACTTCGCAACGTCGCGTCGCGACTCGCGATAGTGTGTATTGGGATGCTCGCTTCACTCCGCCGTCTCGTATCCACAAAGCGGTACTTGATGATCGTCGACTGAAAGTGCGCGAGCTAGCAGACATTACGGGCATTTCAAAAAGTGCGGTATATCGCATATTATCTGAAAATTTGGACATGAGAAAGCTGTGTGCAAGATGGGTGCCGCGTTTGCTCACACTCGAGCAAAAACAGTGTCTTGAAAATGTTTCAATTGAGTGTTTAGCGAAGTTTCACAGCAACAAAGCAGAATTTTTGCGCCGTTTCGTAACAATGGATGAAACATGGGTCCATCATTTCACACCCGAGACAAAAGAACAATCCAAACAATGGACTCAAAAGGGAGAACCGGCTCCAAAGAAGGCGAAGACAGTTTCATCTGCAGGCAAGGTTATGGCGTCGGTTTTTTGGGCTGCGCGTGGAATAATTTTTATTGACTATCTCGAAAAAGGAAAACTATCAACGGCCAGTATTATGCAAACTTATTGCAACGTTTGAGCGAAGAAATCAAGCAAAAACGGCCGCATTTGGCCAAAAAGAAAGTGTTGTTTCATCACGACAACGCGCCAGCTCACAAATCCGTTATTGCAATGGCCAAAATTAATCAATTAAAGTTTGAATTGCTACCTCATGCACCATATTCGCCAGATTTAGCCCCCTCAGATTATTTTCTGTTCCCAAACTTGAAAAAATGGCTGAGTGGTCAAAGATTTTCCAACGATGAAGAAGTGATGTCAGCAGTTTTTGGCTATTTTGAGGAGCAAGACAGTTCTTATTATAAAAAGGGTATCGAACTTTTTGAACACCGCTGGGAAAAGTGTATAGAGCTGAAAGGAGATTACGTTGAAAAATAAATAAATCTTTTTCCAAAATTTTTGTGTTTTCTTTGTTGGGTCGGGTACTTCTGGGACCACCCTCGTACATATTTTAATTTGCAATTAAAAACCTAGGGAAGAAATACTTTTAAGTTCTGCTAATAGATGTCGTTATTAATTCAAGTCTAGATGGCGCTACTGTTACTTGTGTAGCATAGATAATATAATAATATACTACGTATATAGAATGCAAACTCCAAGCATTGTTCGATGAATAATTCGTGCGCCATCTGTATCTTTGGGGCTAAGTATCTTAAATGCACTTTACCTGTACGGTTTCATCTTTAAGAATTTAAGGAGGTTGTGGTGGGATAGTTTGAGCCAAAAATTATGGAACTGTGCTATTTTGACAAATAGAAATAATTACATAGTCTTGCTTCAAATAATGGCTCAAACGATACTAGTTTTATTAAAATGCATGTGAAAGCAATTAGTTATTATTTATATATGTTTTTAATTAATTATTAGTTTTTTTAAAGTCAGAAATTAACTTTTGACTGTCTAGTCCAAACTTAAGAACGTGAAAAACTGACGAAAGAAACAATTGTTCTAACCAGAAATTTTATTCAAGTTTATTTTTTTATTAGTAAAATATAAAATAACATTACTATGTAAACACTAAAAATTAAAGAAATCTCTCTAGAATATAAATAAATTATACGCTTCTAGAGTAGTGAAAAAGTGACAACGTTGCCTTCAGTTGGCACCAGTATTTCGTTTGTTGTTCTGATAAAATCAAATTAATGCACTAAATGACGTTGACTCATGTTTTGAGGTTATCTTTGGAAATATATGTATATAAAACACCATTTATTCAGATTCATTTAAAACGTAGCAGTAAGAAATTCCCGAATTATGTATCTTTTTATTTAATACAACTGATTTTATTTTCGAGATGTAAATTACCAACGGCACTGGTTCTATATGGAGCTATATAAAGCATTTAAGTTTCCCGGTAGTTTTTCGCAATGCGACGTTGTTACCAAGTGAGCTATATCAAGCGTTCAATCGACAAATTCTTCGTATTAATTTATTTTTTGGCAAAACTATCCTCCTAACAAATTTGAAACTTTAACGGCACAATCTTACAACGGTTTTACGTGAAATGTTTTGGTGTTTTTTGAATTCTATATACGTAGTATATTATTATATTTATTATCTATGTTGTGTAGCATAGATAATATAATAATATACTACGTATATAGAATGCAAACTGAATACAATCAAGATTTTATGAGCTTAGCACCAAAAATACACATGGCACCTGTAATGCGGTCTACCATGACCATCTCCATTAATAAAGCCAAGACCCGATGCTACTGGCCATGGACTACTAGACCTACAGCTTGCTCTATAACTTAGTGACAAACCGTATCAATGCTGTTTACATAATATCTGTACAGTGTAATTGAAATGAAAGGTTAAACGACTAGAGCATTTTCAGCGCTTGCGTATTGTTGATTGCATTTGAAATGATTATTTTAATTTGCTTTTGCAATATAGTACGCATATTACATTTTAATTTAATAGCACTGTATAATATAATCACGTGGGCTGTATCCTATAAATTCAGTTTTTTGTTTTAAAATTGAAACTGACATTTCTCAAAAAATGAAATACTCCTAAATATAATTGTGCCGTTTTAAGTTTACGCTACAAAATTTATTTGCCATCGATTTTTAAATTCTACAAAGAACCTGACGACATTTTTTAAATGGAAGAACTTTTGTCAACACTCTTACATTGAAAAACTAATTGAGAAGAAAATTAACAATTACCGTATTTGTGATAGGTATAACTAGCACCGGAAAATTAGTTAATAATGCCTGTTCTAAAGGTAAGGTATTTAATGCTGATAACTTGTAAAGCAGACCGAGTAAATGTTTTGTCGAATTTCTTTAAATAAGTTAATTACAATTTTATTATTGTAGCTCAGGAAGAATTTAGAGATGTTATAAAGTATTGCTGGAAAGCCATACATCAATTTCGAAGACACCGCATGTTCCAAGGATACAATTTCAAATTTTAAGTCAGGCCAACCAAAAACAAAACTGTGTCCAAAAGCAAAAAAAGTTATATCAGAAAGTTAACAAGTTAAAAGAAACAATCAATAGACAATTTATTATACGTTTTGTAAAAAAATCAGGTACATTTTCTTGTAGTCATAAAGCTAGTTTAAAAGATAGCATTGTTTGCAAGATAGTTGGTTTAAACAACAATAATAAGACAAATGTAGTAGAAATTGTAAATACAATCTGAACTATTGAACCAATCAAGAAAAATGTAGGTATTTGTTACGATGTAAGAATAAATTAATTTAAATAATTACTTGGATTTCTTTCTAAGCCAAAAGGAAAAAATAATTTAAATTCTTAAAGATGAAACCGTACAGGTAAAATGCATTTAAGATAATTAGCCCCAAAAATACAGATGGCGCACGAATTATTCATCGAACAATGCTTGGAGTTTGCATTCTATATACGTAGTATATTATTATATTATCTATGTTGTGTAGCTTCTGCCATTTTGATTTTGCATCAAGGTTTCAAGATGCTTTATTTGTGTTCTGCTCTCTGTTCTGTTGAGTGCAGTTGCATTTTCTTCACACAATTGGTAAGTAATTGTTATAGTTGTTTACGTCGTAATTTTAGCGTATTTATGAAATAAATAAACAAACACGTCGCTAAGGTAGATACAAAATAGGTAACTAGATAAAATAATAATAATAATCAGAATTAAATATCTAATACTTCCAGTAACAATATTGTCAGGTTGTATTTTAATAAAACTGTGAAACTTTTAATAATCTTTATTTATTTCATGATTATGGAGTTCCACAAAATAAGGCTGGAAACAATAAACAAGATTAGCGTATTTAGATTAAAACAGCCAAGCGTTTTGTCCGGCTTTAAAATTTAGATTCCCTGGCCAAAGCTTTTAAAGCGGGTGTCACTTGCGACTAGCTGCAGAGCTTGTTGCGGTCTAGCAAGACCTGCAAAACTCAATACTACAACCAAGATGGAGATTGAGTTAGGTTAGGTTAGGTCAGCGTTCTCTTGCGCGTTCGTATAGCCCCTTTATGTTCAAATAGTAGCGACAACGATTGATCTCGCCTCTGGAACAAAAGCACTAGAACGATGTTGGCGACATTGAATATTATCAGATTTGACATTCCGTCTTACAATAAAGCTTAGGTTTAGTAATAATCATGCACAAAAATATTCACAATTTAACATTAATTTCATAATGAACATTCATGTTCTGTAAAAACGGCCATATTAATATGTTATATACTTTCGTAATTGTAATTTCTGAACAACTTTTTATTGAATTTCCGTAACATCATGCATGTAGTAATTTTTTCATTATTAAAGTTTGGGTCAGGTTTGCTCCACGATGTCGCTACTACTTGAAATATAGGGGCTATACGCGTTCGGGGCTATACGCGTTCGGAGCTATACGCGTTCGGTTACGTCAGCGTACTCTAGCGGGAAAATTAGATACTATTACTTTCTCATAGAGTTCTAATGGGAAATTGAAGTGCGTGTAACTTTTTACCTTTACACTTTCGGACGGTGCAAGCTTTAAAATGTATAATCTCTTAACAGTTTCTTTTCCTTTTTTTTTCTTATCCACTATTTTCCAAATACAAATTCGTGTTTGCACGTTACGGTAAACCTATTCACACTAGCCGTGCAGACGCGGACAGACAGGCTAGGAAAGTAGCCGTACAGACAAAATATTCTCTCTGAGAATTTTGTGCGGACACGGTCCGTGTCTGTGAGTGTCTGTACATCTACGTTACATTAGATATGAAAGAGCTTATACAGCGTGGAAATAAATGATTTTCATCAAGTTCCCTTTGGAATTTTTCCACATGTAAATTTTTCTATACCGCTCTACTCTTTTTGATTTAGTACTAAATTAGTTCTGTTAATAAATGAAATCAATCTGTCAAACAATTCATAGAATTTATTGAATTTATTGAAATTTTGAGGTTATGGTACTGTCTTCTCTATTTTCGTAGAGCGGCACGTCGTGCTTTTACATCGGGAATGCAATGGTAACTTGATGAAAATCATTTATTTCCACCCTGTAGATAAGCTATTGAAGAATATTTGCTATGTCTGACACGATACGCGTCTGTTACGTTGAATGTCTGTAGGTATGAACGGACCTTTACACGTTGCACAGGATGGTCAAAGATCCTGTCATGTCACCTAGGCCGCGCTGGCCGATCATAGTATCGCAAAACGCCGTCATATTGAGACAGAGAAGAGTGATCTTTAATAATGAAAAAATTAAAACCACATTTTACATATTTGACGTATTAGAGGTTTGAACTTTCAGAATAAGAAAAACCTTTTAAACTAAACGTAGATTTGATTAAATTTAGTACAGATAAAAATAATGAACAATTTGCTGCTTCTTTTAAACATTAAAGTCAGATATGTTAATAGTTATCTGTGTATTAAGGGCGTAAAGAGGCTTTTATGGCCGAAACCGTTTTTTTTTCTAGGAAAAAGCTGTATGGCCATAAAAGCAAGGTACGCCCGCTATACATACACTATTTTATGCACAGATTAAGTTTTTATTTCAAATCTATTATTGTATAAAAATATAATTAAATGACTACGTAGGTACATCAAGCCGCTGTGGTTACACTTGAAATAGGTTACTATACCTTAGTAAATATTCCAAGATATTTAGTTTCAGTCCCAATATTAGGAAATTTTGGCTGTATGCGCACTGCCGAATTTTGTTTGATAATTCTTCATTAATTAATACTCTGTTTTCGATTGATTTGTTTTCATCAAAAAGTTTTAATTTATTATGTAATAACAAGTGGAAGTATTTGCTTCTTTATCATAGGAAATATATTTGGTTACATTAAATCGGGCGAATTTCCTTACCCTGACATTTAGTTTGCTAGCGAACTTGATAATTGCGACAAGGTTTGTAGTGTAACGAAATTAGTAGATTTTATTAATTATTTTGGGTGTAAGAATGAAAGTGCTGATCGACTGTTGCAATCAGCTACCGTTCGGATAAGCGACCGACTCAAGCAAGAGCACGCGCCCCTTCCCTAACCGATATTTGGCGTGCGCCGCTCCGTCTTACTCCTACTATTTCCCCCACGCTCCGAGACCACCTATATAAAGAGGTGCAAGCGACGATTTATTCAGTCCGCGTCCAGGGCTCCACACCAGCCGGACCAACCAGCCCAGCCAGCCAGTCAGCAGATCGATCCGAAGAGATATAACAGTAAGTCCTCTTACCGACATTCTGACCCCTTTCCGTACTACCTTTTGCGTTCATACCTTACCCCTTGTACAGAACCTCACTGTGCGTGTGCCTGGGGATCTCGTCCTGCTTCCACCCTCTTTATCGTACCTTGTCCGAGACCTCACTGTGCGTGTGCCTAAAGGTCTCATCTTGCTTCAATCCTCTTTACCATATCTTGTCCGAGACCTCACTGTACGTGTGTACGTCTCATCCTAACTTCCACCCTTTACCGTAAACTAGAAACCTCTCCGGTTACCCGCTATTCTACCCTATCGAACCCGCACGCTGTATTGCACCCCACTTACTGTGGCTACCATAGATAACCGTATGCTTTTAGGTTCAGCGATTAACGCTTGTTGGAGTGGAGGAGTTTTGGTAACAATATAAATGTTATTAGGTTTGGTAATAGTGTGTTTTATTTGTTAGTATTAACACCTTCTTGTTTTCTGAAAGCTTTAGTGACAGGTAAAGTGATCCAGACAGGGCCGACATCAGCGACACTAGCAGTTTCCTGGATTACCTTTTCTCCACTAGCAGTTACCCGGGTCTGTGGAGCATACCACGCTAATATAATTGGAGCCTAAGAGTTACCGCCGAGCACCGAAAACCACACTGCGCCACTTCGTAAGGAAGCCCCGTACAAATTTGGCGTCCGAGCAGAGACGTATACTGAGGCAAACCCGCCTACCACCTTACAGTAGTAAATTCCACATTACACATTGAAAAGAAATTGATACACAATTGTGTACAAAAAAAATCCAAATATCAATTATTCCTAACATTCAAGTGCAGAATTTATTCGTTTCGTCCAAGCTGCGTATCGCTTTGGCGACCTGGATCGCGATTTGGGAACGTAGGGAAATCTATGTTAAGATTCGATTTTTTTGTCATCACAATACGAATTCAATTTTATTATTAAATTAAAAACACAATCAATCCAGGACATACTACAAATCGACGACTCCACATAATAAAACAGCGTGTATGTGCAAGTGGGTTTCGGCTCTGACTGGTAGTAGCTACGTCATCACCTCACAGGTATCACACTTTACAAGCGTTTTTCTCGGTAACGATATGTGTTATAAGCAAACCGTTTTGAGAAATAGAGAAATGAGCGGCCCCTAAACTGCAATAAAATTCTACTTACATACATCTCTTGATAGATAAATAACTATTTTTGCACTACCGAACTATTTTTATTTGTCTTCCGCTTTGTTAACTGGTAACTACAGAATAATCAATTTACCGAATCATTGTCGGTTGCTATGAAAACATAAAAAGATAACAAACACATAACAGGACTGTTATGATTTATTACACGTATAGTATACAGTTGCTGCTATGACTTTATATAAATTTTTATTTTTAAATAGTGTTGTGAAATAAATAAAGATTATTAAAAGTTTCACAGTTTTATTAAAATATACCTGACAATATTGTTTCGACAGCTATGCTGTCATTATCAAAGGTAATATAATTATAAACAAACACGTCGCTAAGGTAGATACAAAATAGGTAACTAGATAAAATAATAATAATAATAAAAATTAATAATAAAAATCATAATTAAGCATCTAATACTTCCAGTAACGGAGAATTACTGAGCTCAAGTTGTTCATTCATTAAAGGTACCCTGAGTTTGTGTTTGTATATCTCAAAGGCTTCTAAAATGTCTAATTTGCGTTTGTTATTACAAAAATGTAGGAATTTAATATTATTTTGAGGAGTCATTGTGTGATTTTGTTCTAAAAGGTGTTTGGCGTAATTCGATTTTTCAGGATGTTTATTTTTGTAATGACGTACGTGTTCTTTATATCTTATGTCAAAATTTCGAAGTGTTTGTCCAATATATACCGAACTACAAAAAGATTTAAAACAAATAACATTTAAAACCAACACTAACACTTTTTCATTTTTATTTAATGCTAAAGACAGAACACATGATATCATGAAATCGGGCATTTACCGTTTAAATTGTTTTTTTTGTAGTTCGGTATATATTGGACAAACACTTCGAAATTTTGACATAAGATATAAAGAACACGTACGTCATTACAAAAATAAACATCCTGAAAAATCGAATTACGCCAAACACCTTTTAGAACAAAATCACACAATGACTCCTCAAAATAATATTAAATTCCTACATTTTTGTAATAACAAACGCAAATTAGACATTTTAGAAGCCTTTGAGATATACAAACACAAACTCAGGGTACCTTTAATGAATGAACAACTTGAGCTCAGTAATTCTCCGTTACTGGAAGTATTAGATGTTTAATTATGATTTTTATTATTAATTTTTATTATTATTATTATTATTTTATCTAGTTACCTATTTTGTATCTACCTTAGCGACGTGTTTGTTTATAATTATATTACCTTTGATAATGACAGCATAGCTGTCGAAACAATATTGTCAGGTATATTTTAATAAAACTGTGAAACTTTTAATAATCTTTATTTATTTCATGATTATGGAGTTCCACAAAATAAGGTTGGAAACAATAAACAAGATTAAATAGTGTTGTTAGCAGAAAAATACATTATACGATACTCATATCGCTAAGTACTGTAATGATCGCCGGTGCCTTGGATAAATTGTAGTATCCAAGTCAACGAACAGAGAGTCAGAAAATAATTCATAAACCAAATAGTTCAAGCATTCATTCTCTCATCTTAACAGTAAAAGAATAAAGCTTTTATTAACCACAAACAGTCTTTCATTTAAACAAACACAGAAGATAATAATATAATAATAATAATAATAACTACTACAACCCATAACCTAAACCAAGGCCCCAGAAGCTATAAGCTTGTCGGGAGGGAGGGGGCGATTATTATTATTATGTAGGCCTAGATATTACAGTACTTGTCGAAAATTGTTTTTCGAATTTGTTATAAAACACTTGCTGATCTTGTATTGTAATATTTTATGTCAATAAAGTTTTAAAAATACAATCATTTTTAAAAACATTTATATTGTTGCTTTTTACTTGATATGACGTATGAAAAACATCACATATTTTTATATGATCATGAAAGAAATATGACTACAAACTAATTTGAATGCAGAAAGTGCCACTTTTATGCACTAGTACAAAAAGCTATTTATGGTTTGACAATGATTAAAAATAACTTTGTCATTGCAAATACACATCATCTATTTTATTTACAGTCTTTATAGTATAAAATTCGGTGTGTGATGAATACTTCAGTAAAACGTGCATAATAGTATATTAAGTATCAAGAACAGTAAGGACAGTTTACCGATCGACGACAATGTTTGGCGACTGAGCGAAGCGAAGTCGCCAATATTGGAGGAGATCGGTAAACTCCTTACTGTTTGAGATGCTTATACTATTTTTTGTACGACCATTATGAATACAAAGGTATTAACCAAGGAAATATCCCCGAAAAAAATAGATTTAAGATAATTTATTTTTGCCCTGTATATCCACCAAACATTAAGTAGGTTTTGTCGTTACCATGGATACGTTTGTAATTACTATTAATTTTGAATGTCACGATATTTGTCAAACTCGTGAGAATGAGTGAATCTGAAAACGAATATAATTGGGATATTGAAGAGGCCTGAGCAAATTTAAATAAACAACATACATTTTTTTAAATAGTCCAATTATTTAGAAAATAAATGATTTCTCTCGAAAGAGACATCTAAAGATCATGCATTTATTTTATAAATTACTTATAATTTACTTACCGTTCTGTTTTTGACAGAACTGAACGGTAAGTAATTACTTACCGACGCGTTTTTGCTTAGCAACCAGTAAATATAACCTACTGTTCTAAAACCAAGTATGGTAAACAATCTGAAATAGCATGGTCGTACAAAAAAGTGTTTTTTGTCACTTGCCGTCTATACGTCCCACCGCGTGCCAAACACGTACTTGGTTTTGTGATTAAGTAGCTTTTCAGATACCTTGGAAATGTGATACTATATGGTTTTAATGTTTGCAATAATAATCTAGCTGCCAAGAACTGTTTCTTGAAATAAATTGTCTTTTTAAATAATTTTTTACAAACAGAACCACGGCAGCTGTAAGCTGCACAATTGTTGCTTTCCAGTTTTCACTCCATTTTACGTTATGTAATGTCAGAAAATGCTGTGCAGTTCTCCTTGTAGCCTAGGAGCTAGCTCATGTTTCGTATGAATTTATGTTCTGTCGGTTTGTTTGTTGTATACATATTGTTATGATATAGACATCGCACATACATTACATGTATGCACGATGTGTTGCCTATCTTCCAGGCGAAAGAAGGAGATTTCACTATTTTTTTATTTTAAAACAATAAAATTTTACATTTAATATGTTGAGGATACACACTACAACACTGTGAGATGGAAGAGGATAAGTTTTAATCGGATTCTTCACTTGAATTTCACAGACTCAATTTCATGATGAACGTTCCTATGTCGTTGGTTGATATTTTGACATTTAGATATTTTGAAGCCATTTTATGGCATTTTTTTACCTGAAAATTATTAAAGGAATAGGTAAGAAGGTATACACAAATACACAAGTATTTATTACTTTACTTACAGTTTTTATTATTGAATTTCAAGAAAATGTTCTATTTCTTTGACGATTCATAATTTTCCATAGTAAATGGATATTTCTCAATGTTATTTAAATTTCTAAGTAAAATATTTTACTGCAATATTGTTAACCAAGTTCTAGGGTGCATTTCACACTAGAATGTTAAAGTGGGGAACTTTTTATAGAGAAAGTTTAGGCCTTTGAAATCCCAAAATTATAACGTTTCAGCATGGTCTGCTAGAATGTTAAAATTTAGTTTATATTTATAATTTTGGTGTCAAAACTTATGTAATTTTTGTTTGATAGGATCTTACGATTAATTTTATGATAAGAAGAGGTTGTAGCAAGATGTTAAAATGTTTTTATTTGAATTCTTGTGAAGTAATGTTTGTAAGAAAATTCAAGATGGTTGTCAATGAATCCTAACTCTAAATTTGCATTTTGGTAGCCATATTAGGTATCAAAATGAACGAGAAATTCTCATCTTTTGTTTTATAACATTTATTTAAACAATTAATTTAATTTATTATTAACAATTTGGCTAGAGAGTTTTAGTGTAAACGATGTTGTTTTGTTTCTAGTAAGAAACCAAATTAATCTAGTTCCTACCTAGGAAGATCACTAGCAATTCGCAATTGTTTTCCCAATTATTATAAAAACAGCACGAAAATTTGGTTACTTTCTCTTGAATTTCCATACAGAGCAGAAGTCATGTCAGTTTGTACGTTATTTTGATAAAATCTCGAGGTTATGTTGGTGATTCTTACGTCACTTAAATGTCAACAAAGTGAGGAATGACAAATGTCATCTTGTTTTTTAAATTTTTTAAATAAGTTCTTAATAATTTAATTAATAATAATTATAATGCACAATCAAAGTGAAATAATACAAAAGTGCAGTGTTTAAATTTGTTGTTCAGACTGTTATTATTGTTTGGAGAAATGTTTGGGAATCTTATTTTGTAAGGAACGAATTAAAGGATGGTAATGGAATCTTGTTGCAAATAACCGAATTATTTTATGTACTCACGTCATGGAAGATACATGTTGCTCCTTTAATAATTATAATTATCTTCAAAAATCACAAGTGAAATCAATTTGAAGGATGGTATGGAAATGTGCTTATCTTGCCAACAAATAAGCAGGTAATTTTACCAACTATAACAGGAATCTGCTAACCTTCAAGTTAGGGTGATTAAATTTTTTGTGTGGCGCCAAATAATTTTAAAATTTAAAATAATTTTCAATTTTTAATTTTTTTTAATAGTAATTTAAGATTGTTGTAGTGATGGAGTCTCGACACTACCCGCGTGTCGCGTCACTTGAGAGTCGAAACAATATGGCGGGAGAAGTGTCGACTCTTCATGATACTTTAACGACACTTCGCCTTTACATCATGCATGCGATAGTGTAAATCATGACCAACTACTATTAAATGTAAACATTATGGCCATCTCAAAGGATCCGGACCGTGGCGTCCTCTATCAGATTTATCTCAGCTTAGAACCTTTTAGAGTTCCTTTATGATAATAATAGGTTATATTCTTATTATTTAATATTATTATAGAGGGACTTTAGAACCTTTAGTCTTGACATGTATTTGAAAATTTAGAATTGTCACTTTGTCGCTGTTGAGGTTATTGTAGTAGTACGAATGAGCCGTATCAGAAGAAAACTAAGAAGAGCAGTGAATGCAATAAGATAAGTTTAAGCGCAAGTTTAACAACGGTTATTAAATAATTTTTTAATTTTTATTTTCTACAAATCTGTGAACAAAAAAGTATAGTAAGGTAGAGTTGCGTTTTTAAAACTGTACTGCTAAGAGCTTATATGTATGTATGTACTATTTATCATAAAGCTTTTTTTGCGGTGTCTGTTTATTCTAAAAATATATTAAGTATTTACTACTGGTCTAATAGTTGTTTTGATTATTTGTTTTGTAACAAGGTATAATAAGATAACATTCAGCCATATGACATAGCTATATAACCGAAGTCTCAACGTTCCATGTTTTGTATCGCCGAATTTCTCAAAGATTTTGAAGAAGTAACAGTTAGAGAGAACACTTGCATTGCGAGTAAAATGTTCACTTTCTCCAGATTCGTTGTTTCTATGTGTTCTTATTAGTAGAGCACTGGCTTTATATGCAGTCCTCTTTGCATTTCGTAGAAGGTTCTTAAGAGTTACGACGATATCGCATCTTTTGAAGAATAGATATCACGATATCTAAAAATAAATTCTAGCATTTTTTCAAGCACGACAAAGCTAAAAGATAATGGTAAAGGCGAAAGAAAAGCATGTTCAATGTAGATTCTGATTGAAATCCTGTCACTTAGAAGTTAAAAAGCCTAATATTGGATGAAAAACTGTCTGTTATCAATATCAAGTAACTAAACTCACACTCGGTTAAAAGCTTTAATACCTGCATTGTAAACAAGTGGAAAACATCTAGAGTTAAAGACGTATGAAAGAAACATCGTACTAATAACGGGATTTTCTCCAACAGTACCAGATCCACTACTATCAAGTCCAATAAATACGATATCCAGTGCAGCTGTTTGATTTTTTGAATTTTGGCGGTATGATTTATAACATCATTGTATTTATTTACACGTGTTTCGAAAGTAGTCTTTCTTCAAAATACATTATAAGGTATAAATATAAGAAGCTGAAATAATAATTAGGTACATGAGGAACTTAGTCAACTTCAATTATTGATTTTGATTTGTTTTGCTGAAAACCCAAGATAAAATTATCACCGTCAATATTATACTAATACAAAAGAAAAAAAATCCACAACAAAATATTTTTATATGTACGTCTCATTGAATGATTGTTGGCCAGTTCAACAAATCTGCCTTTAATTTCTTTGTAAGAATGATCACTTCAAGTGTCACGACCACACACAGTATCACGACACTCGACACCCAAGTTCCCATCACTAGATTGTTGGATTGCTCAGATAAGAATTAAAAAGGACAAAGAGAATTAGAATGTCAATTCTTATTTTGTTAAATCTATTTGACACCAAGATTTAATTTGATTCTGTTTCATGTTTGTTTAATTAATTTTAATTTAGAATTTTAATAGTTGTTTTCTTTTCTCTTCATGGAATTTTAAATATTTATTTCTTTTCTGTGTTCATAAATAAAATTATCCATTTAAATGTTTAAAAAGAAATTTATTTGTGTATTTATTTGTGTCTGGTCCATTAACAATGTTTCACAGATTTAATTTGAATAGCTTCTTAATTAATTAGCGACTCGCCTGATTTCGTCTCATGCATTTATGGAACTTGCTTTCTAGTTTAGAAATTATAACTGGATAAATTTCTTTATGATAAAGGTAAGTGATATTTAGTTGTGTATATTTTCATGTTTTTACATGATTTTGTGTTTGTGAATTTCTACAATAACAAATTTATTTTACAATTGATAACCTTTCATCTTTCATCAAGTGTTGGAGGGTTTATTATTCCCTACAATAAATTTTTTTTATTGTCATTATATAACAACCCCATCTAATCTATATCATAACATTATTACACCCGAACATGGTGCTTTCTTTTTTCTTATTGACAAATATATCATAACAATAACATATATAGGATCTTGTTACTTACCAAAACAAATTGGTTACATGATCCAAATCGTGGTCTTTTGGCGATCATTTTGGAAAATATTCGAAAACTCTATAAAACTGTATCTTCGAATCTACAGCTCCTACTATAACTCATCTTAATCGCCTTTCAAAGTCAATGATTAATTTTTTGAGAACCCCATAGCGTGGGCCGTAGCATACATGTGGCAAAACGCTAGAAACAAACCGAGTTCATACGAAAATGATCCAGATCCCACGCTTCTCAACGAATCTTAACTTATATCCAGAATCAGATGATAAAAACATAAAAGAAATAAGAACTTAGACAGTATTTTTTATAAAATACATAATGTTTATTAACCTTGAAATGATTAGTTTAATTTCAAACGATTTGAAGCATCCAGGAACAACTTTTTTGCTACTTCTACAAAATTCACATATCAAATATATTTTGTACTTCTTGGTAATTTATGTGGATGCGATCAAATAAATTACCTTTTTATTAATTTTAAGTCGTTCTTAAAATATCGAATATATTCCAGTAAATTTTTTAATCAAGTATGCAAAACAATGACTCATGGGAAATCCTGCTGAAGACATCTTAAAATACACCACTGCAGGGAGATTGACAAAATATTACATTAGAATCCTAAGAATTAAATTATTTTTAATTTACAACTAATATGTATAATTCTTTTGTTAATAAAAAAAACTAAACACATTCATAAATTCGCACGTGGTTAAAAGAAATCCAGAATCTCGACTACAACTTTATGGTTGAAGGCGGATTTAAACTAAAAAGGTCAAGAGTGACGTTCGTTACTAATCTTGTTTGATTTAAGATTATTTAGCTCATCTTCTTTCTATCTTAAGCGATTATCAAAGATGTTGAATACATTATTAATTAATAAATCGTAATCGTTCATTAATAATAGATTTTTTTTATGGAAGTGCTGACGATGATTAATAGATTACTATATGGTATAATGATTTTATGGTTTGTTTACAATTTCTTTTTAGTTTTTCACATTCTTTTAATTTTACTTTTTAGTATTAAGTACGAGTCGGAAGAAGCTTTAGTGGTACTTCAGTGTAATGTTGCATTTGTAAATGATATACTGCAGAATCGATGCATTTGAAAATGTACTACTGTCATTGATTTCGAAGTAGTTGCTAAAATTGAAGAACACGAAAAACGGAAACGTAGTGTAAATATTTATACCTATAATTAAGTTTAATCATCACTCTTTCCTCGCAAATTTAACAATTTCCATATAATTTGTTCATCAATAGCTTACATGGTTAATTCAGACTTTTCCAAGGCGTTCCACAGAATTGACCATTTTGTTCTGCTTAATAAACCTAAAAACAGTTTGGTTTTACTCCTAAAGTTAGAGCTCTCTTTAATTAAATTTAATTTAATTAAATTACATTGAAAGACAACAATTTGGTGTTACAACGGCTATAACTCACAACCCTGTTTTATTTCGTCAGGCGTATCTCAGGGAGCTAACCTTAGCCCTTTGTTGTTTCGTATGTTCATTGATGACCTCAGTAGTACAACAGATTATTTTTTGCTGTTGATTTGAGTGTTAACTCCTTCTAGAAAACGATATACGGTTAAATATCCATGCTCTATTGACGGTAGTCAGGAGTGCTTTGTGCACAATTGCAAAAGTTTTAATAATCTTTCTGCATTATGCAGGATGTCATGAGTTAGAACGCATTAATCTTAAAGGGTGATAGAAGACACCAAAAAGAACAAAAAAGTCTTATACAACTTTGTTTTAGAACATACCACTTTTTAGAAAAAAATAAGAAAGTTGGAAACTAACATCATTTTGCCACGTTAATAATAGTACTTTAAGTATGGGGCTTTGTCGGCAGATGCATCTCATCTATCACAACAACAAACCCTAATAACGTTTTATCCTATCGTATGTCGTTTCCGCGTAAAATTGAATTCTTTTTACAATTAAAAATTCATTTTACTCAATTAAGAAACGTGACAACCCTGTAAAGTTTGTAATAAAATTTGCTCCACATTCGCCCAAAATGCTGATGCGGAAGTTTATTGACATTGAAATAAAGCACGTTTTGTTTAGAACTTATTAGCAATTTAATGATTTAATGAAGAATATTTGGGTCAATGCCTGCTCGCAACTGTGTAAATAATACCCTTTTATTATTAGAGTGAGATAATACTGAGTTGGTAGTTTGTTGAACTTTGAAATAATAACTTGTCAATAAAGCACTTTGTTTATCTAATAACAGTTTTTAATGATTTTATAAGAGAATATCTTCTAAAGAGAAGATTTATCTAATTTAAATTAGATAATTAGGTTAAGGGATTTGTTGACACCTCGTTTTGGCTACATTAAAAAATCTTTAATTTTATGCCAATTAGGTGCCTTAATCAATTTTTTTTTTACATAAGATAGTATTTTTTATTAAGAAAAACAAATACGACAAGAAATTTTTAAAATATTTCGGCAATTAATAAATATAAAATGTAGATCAATTATTGTCTTATTTTTACAGTTGGTTTGTTATGAATCAGCATGATTTTAACGTACAACGTATAAATTTCGTTTATAGAAGAAAAGTGTCGATTACAATTTTCCTAGAATTAGTCATCCGACTGATCTGCTTCGGATGTTTATTATTTTTAAACAACGGCTGTTATCATCAGTTTGTTTGTTTGATTTTCTAAAACAAGGTCAAGACCCAGCAGCGATTATACTTAAACAAGGTTGCTAGAATTGGCAATGGTTTCTTCTAAATTATTCGAAAGCTTATTAACATAGAGAAAAATTTATTTAGACTTTTTTGTTCCTTTTGATGTCTTCTATCACCCCTTAAGATTAATGCGTGCTAACTCATGCCACCCTGTATGAGTTGTACTATAACTGAGTAACTAGTAGTATAGTCCAACCAAAGTTACAAGAAATGAGTCATCATTTACGGTTGAAGGATAGTAATTGTTTATTCATTATTTTGACTACCACTTTATTTTTGTTAGTAGTGAAGAAATAAGTTTTGTATAAAAAATGTATTTTTGTAACTGCATTTTCAAATGTCGTGAAAAAACTTTTGCTTATATAGGTCATGTGATATGAAATATTATATATCGGGTGTCCACTCTGAAAGTCGATCATAGGCAATTAACATTCTGCATTTTACTTTTATTTTCGAGAGAACGAATAGACTGTATATTTTATAAATGAAATACTCGATATGTTATTGCATTTTCGGACAGCCCTTCTTTTAAATACACGAGCGCAGGCCCATAATAATTCGGCCAGGAGACCCCGGAGCATTACTACGAAATTCTTTTTTGTGGTCCACGATAATGCTGTTTCTTGCTGTTAGAGTGAAGTGCTGCCCCTAAACCTGCCTCATACGAACTTTCATGAAATTCTGTTGGGGGGTTCCATCGTACCAGCTCTTCAAAGTTTTTGGGAACCCTGTTATTTTGCGAACGTAAAAAGAAGCTGTGTGAGGAACCCAGAACTCACTAATTCAATTTAATGACACTTGACAGGGAATACGTGCAGGGGGCATTACTTCACTCTAACAGCCAGAAAGAGTCACCTGTTGGACCAAAGCATTTTTTGTAGGTGGAAGAATTGCAGGGTGTTCTTTCATTTAAAATCAATAAAATGAAAAATCAATATTATTATATACATCATTTTTATTTGTTTTATTCTTTTATATTATCATCATTATAGTATCATCAGTTTTGCTGATGATACTGCAATTTTTTATGAAAGTGATACATGGACCGATGTAAGACAAATAGTCGAACGAGACCTAAAAATAATAATAAATTGGTTTAATCATAAAAAACTAACCGTAAATCTTGATAAAACTTACTTTGTTCCCTTTGTAAGTTATAAAAACCATCTTCCCACATACCACAATTTAGATATAACTCACGAATCTACAACTTATAGTATACATTCCAAGAATCATATAAAATATCTAGGAGTTGAAATTGATTCCCACCTAAAATGAAATTTTCATATTAATCAGGTTACAAAAACAGTAAGAATGTTATTATATAAATTTAAATTTTTTAAAAATATTATAGATACTACTCACCTTAAAATACTATATTATACTCTTGTGGAGTCTCGGCTTCAATATGGCTTTATGGCTTGGGGGAGCAACAACATCCAATCACCTTCAACAATTGGAAATCCTACAAAAGAAAATTATAAAAATAATATTTAATAAAAGAAACAGATATCCGAGTAATTTACTGTTTGAAGAAGCGAGACTTCTAGATTTAAGACAGATATTTACCTATAGTGTAATCATGTATACTTACAAAAATCGACGAGTTCTTGAGAACATTTCACATGGTTACGATACAAGAAACAAACAACAGAATTTAGTTCAAGTTCCTCACATGCAAAAATCCATTGGGCAGAGGGCATACAGTTATCTTTTACCAAAAATCTATAACTCCTTGCCCAATATTTACAAAACATACCTTTGGAGAATAAACTCATTTGGACTTATTAAAAAACTTTTTAAATTATTTAAATTATTTGTTTATATCAAGCAGACAATTTATTCACGATTTGATCGAAAACAAAATATAACACCGTCAAAACTGTCTGACACGTACAGCAAATCTTATTGACACTATACACTTTAACGAATACTTAATTGGTTATTTTCTACTGGCAGACCTATTGGAAACTGGCCCGTGCGCAACCTAACCGGTCCTCAACGGGTTTTCATTTTTCAGTTTATTCAGTTTATTTTGTAAATTGGCTGTTTAATTGTATATCCGTTCTTCTGTTTATTTTCTTTCTTAAAAAAATTTATTTTTGTTTGCTATTTGTGTATAGATCTATTTATAATTCTATGTAACATATAAAAATTATGTAATTACGTTCCTGAATAAACATTATTATTATTAAGAAGGAGTTATCATAATGGGATATCGCGCAACAGAGAAGAAAGAAAAAATAAGTTGCAGCCGTCTACACGTGTTTCACACTTATTAGTGATCATTAGGACGGTATAGCAGATGAAAAACTCAAACTGAAAACTCAGTGTCTTCAGGCCGATACTGCAAATGTGCGGTTGGCTGCTATCAGTGAAACCTTGTGTTGTTACATCTTTCTGAGTTAGTTGCTTTTATATTTATTCCATCTGCTATGCCGTCCTGATGATCACTAATAAGTGTGAAACACGTGTAGACGGCTGCAATTTATTTTTTCTTTTTTCTCTGTTGCGCGATATCCCATTATTATAACTCCTTCTTGTATATCTCTACGCGCATTATTACTTCTAATCATTATTATTATTATTATTATTATTATTATTATTATTATTATTATTATTATTATTATTATTATTATTATTATTATTATTATTATTATTATTATTATTATTATTATTATTATTATTATTATTATTATTATTATTATTATTATTATTATTATTATTATTATTATTATTATTATTATTATTATTATTATTATTATTATTATTATTATTATTATTATTATTATTATTATTATTATTATTATTATTATTATTATTATTATTATTATTATTATTATTATTATTATTATTGTTATATAATTTTCATAATCTTGTGTACAGATATTATATTGCTATTAGATATTGTATGTTAAATAAATAGTTTTTCATTTTCTTTAATTCAACATTGTACCAATTGTTGTATATTCTTTCGTTATTGATTGTTTTCTCTTGTCAAGAAAACCTGCATTGAAATGTTTAAACAATTTTCGTAGTAGACTTTTAGTGCTTTCAATGAACATTTTAATAGCAGCTGAGTCTCGCTTTTGTTTTGTAGATCTATATTAAAATCGCCTGAGTACAGCCAGACAAGTGTTTCATATTAGTGGTTATCTTTGCTATAAGAAATTCTAGTTTATTAAAGTAAATATAGGTATTTAAACAAGCTGGAGGTGATATGTAAATCAAAAAGTACATGGATTCTTGTTCTTGTATAAAACTATCGGATGTTCCAAAATTCAGATCTTTATAGTAAATAGCTTAATCAGGCGCTTTATACATTCAATCTCTTTCTTTTTAAGGGGCTATAGTATGCAAGAGCGTTTATCGTTTTAGACATAACTTTCTGTAATGTTTGGGTGGATTCGTTTGCTAAAATTGCTAAAGTTATTATTTACTGACTACTAAGGTTCCGACACAAAGAATATTCAACTTTAATAAAAAGGCCGCCTGCACAAACACGAGATTGACGAGACAAACGCTTTGATTTCCTTGGCGTTAAATTAATCCAAACTATTAAATGGAAAACGTCATCTGATGACAGCAACACTAAATTCCCACACAATGCTTTAAACAATAATCCCAACAGTACGATACGGTAAAAAAAACTCAATACCAAACCAAAAACTATATGTTTCCCTTTTAGAATTCCACTGATTAAACAGGAAACAAATTATATCGCTCAAAGCTAGACGAGAAAGCTGCCCAGACAGAGACCGGACGTGTGCTCCCACCCGAGAATCTACTTCAGATCTCTCTCTGCGCTTAAACGCTCATATTGAGTAGTGGGAATCATGCATCGCTTTCATGCTCATTTTTCCTCTTTGTTATAGAATTTCAACGAAAAATTGTTTGAAAACATATTACATGCGTAAATGAATTAATATTAATTACTGATTTGTTAATAGTAATCAACTGATAAGTAAATGTGGTGTCATATTAGTAATATTGTAAAAAAAATTAAAAAGTAATTAATAATAAAAAAGAAACAATCAAATAGGTATGATAAATGAACATTGTTATGAACCAAGTTCTAAACCCAACTTGGGTAAATTTATTTTATAAATATAATATTTATAAAAATAAATAATAGAAATAGAAATAGAAATAGAAATAGAAATAGAAATAGAAATAGAAATAGAAATAGAAATAGAAATAGAAATAGAAATAGAAATAGAAATAGAAACAGAAACAGAAACAGAAACAGAAACAGAGACAGAGACAGAGACAGAGACAGAGACAGAGACAGAGACAGAGACAGAGACAGAGACAGAGACAGAGACAGAGACAGAGACAGAGACAGAGACAGAGACAGAGACAGAGACAGAGACAGAGACAGAGACAGAGACAGAGACAGAGACAGAGACAGAGACAGAGACAGAGACAGAGACAGAGACAGAGACAGAGACAGAGACAGAGACAGAGACAGAGACAGAGACAGAGACAGAGACAGAGACAGAGACAGAGACAGAGACAGAGACAGAGACAGAGACAGAGACAGAGACAGAGACAGAGACAGAGACAGAGACAGAGACAGAGACAGAGACAGAGACGAGACAGAGACAGAGACAGAGACAGAGACAGAGACAGTGACAGAGACAGAGACAGAGACAGAGACAGAGACAGAACCAGAAACAGAAACAGAAATTGCAATAAATAAATAAATCACTTATTTGATTATTGACCTCGACCTTGAAAAAGTACACTATTTTCACTCTAAAATTTCAATCTAATTATACAAAAGTTTTATAACAATCCACTCTAAATAGGTAATATTTTTCACTAGTGCATAAATCATTTCTGTTATCTTAAAACGTTATATAATGAAATTAGCACTAATATTACTGATTGACGTAACAGTTTCAAACGTGATTTTGGTTTCGTTGTGGTAGTATACATTGTTTTCACGTAATGCATACAGCTACCGCCAATCCGGATATTCATCATTTAAAAAAAGGAAAATATTTTAGACTTTTATACATAATTCATAATTACCGCTTTAGGTTAAGCAAAGTGATGAGGTAAATAAAAAATAAAACGTGAGATTCTCGTGATTCAGGACAGTGTTTTCGTAAAAGGTAAATAAATGAATATTAATTATAATAATTAATTATAAACCTCAAAACAAACACTAATTTAGAATTTTTATCAATATTAACCAATTTTTTGTCAGTTCTATTTTATTTTGAAAAATCGTATCATAAATCTAGGAAAAACATCCTTGAAATGATTGATTGGTCATAACAACCATTTTAAATTTAATTGCTGGAATATCCTAACTACATTTATTTTATTAGTATAATTAAATATTAACGTATAAAAATTATCTTTAAACAAATTAATATAAAAAGAATAATTAGATAATTATTTTTCCACGGATGTATGGATGTGCAGTAACGAGTAGTCGTTAGATCTTTTGTAATAATTTGTAATTATTGATTTTTCAGAATGGCCACGAAAAGGATCTTAATTTGCATAGGTGACTTATTGTCCAAAGTCTTTTAAAGTGATGAATTGGTATTAATTGATAATTCATATAAATAATTGCTATTACTTAATCTACGATGAAAAGGTTTATAGGAATATCGAGATATGTATTTGTAGTTGTTTTAAGAATTAATGATATTAATAAAAATTTAATTTTTTGTAATTCTTTTTGACTGTGGTTTCCTAAATTACATTTCTAGACATAATGTCTTCGAAATTACTTATTCTTGAAACTTATATTATTAATGATTTAAAGTTAAACAAGGTCAAGGGTAATTTTTGTTTTTTTTGCAAATAATTTATATAGGTTCTTAGTCAATGAAACTTACAACAATACGATGATAAATCGATATTGCTTTTTTTTGATATTTGATCTTTGATAGCAGCTTTTTTTTGTGTTCATTGATCTTCCTGATGTTTGGATTTTCCATACAATTTTTAATTTTTGTAGTAAAGAAGATAAAAAAAAACTTTGGTAAAACATTTAGAAATGGTATTGATGTTATCTCAAATCTTGATACCCATTACCCACGACTATTAGCAAATAGGTATGTTCCTGTTATTCGACCAGTCCGCAAAAATCATTAGACTTCGTTTACTGTCTCCAGCCTTACTGTGTGGAACTCCATAATCATGAAATATAATATAAATACAAAGATTAGTTAAAGTTTCACAAGTTTTTTTAGTTTATCTTAACCTGACAATATTGTTTCGACATTAAAATGTCATTATCAAAGGTAGATAAGATTGATAAACAAACACGTTGCTAAGAATAAATACATACAGAAAATAGGTAACTAGATACAATACATACAAAAACTAAATATCTAACACTTCTAATAAAGGAGAATTACTAAGCTCAGTTTGTTTATGTTTGTATATTTCAAAAGCTTCTAAAATGTCCAATTTGTGTTTGTTGTTGCAAAAATGTAAGAATTTAATGTTGTTTTGAGGTGTCATTGGGTGGTTCTGTTCCAAAATGTGTTTGGCATAATTCGATTTTTCTGGATGTTTAAGTCTATAAGAGCGTACGTGTTCTTTGTATCTTATGTCGAAATTTCTAAGTGTTTGTCCAATATAAACCGAGTTACAAAAAGAAGAATTCAAATGGTAAATGCCGGATTTCATGATATCTTGTGTTTTGTCTTTAGCATTGAATAAAAATGAAAAAGTGTTGGTGTTAGTTTTATAGGTTATTTTGTAACTGGTGGTTTTTCGTATTATAGTTGCAATTTGTTCTGATATCTTGCCAAAGTATGGTATTGATATGTAGTTTGTGTCTTGTATTTGAGTGTCAATTGGAAATATTATTTTGATAGCTAACCTATAATCTTTTTGTTGAATTAAAGTGTCAATCATGTTATGGTTATAATGGTTTGCATGTGCTAATTGTTTGATGATTGAAATTTCTTTATCAAAATGTGATCCTTTCATTGGAGTAGTTAAAGCTGGGAGTACTAAAGATCTATAAGCCGCTAGTTTATGCATTTTATGATGACATGAATCGTTAGGAATAGTGACGTCTGTGCTTGTGGGTTTTCTGTATATGGAAAAATCAAATTCATTGTCTGTATTCATTGTAATAGTTAAATCCAAAAAATGAATAGCTCTATTTTGTTCTGTTTCTAGTGTAAACGTGATGTTTGTGTGAAGACTGTTAATAAGAATTAAAAATTCATCGATAACCTCAAAAGAACTGTCAAAACAAGCTAAAATGTCATCAACATAACGAAACCAAAAAATAATGTGTTTAGAAAGATCTAATTCAAATATTTGATCTTCAAAATTATCCATGAATATGTTAGCTAATAGAGGACTCAGAGAATTACCCATAGGTAAACCATCTTTTTATAAATTAATTATATTATTAAAAGTGAAATAATTTTGACTAATACAAAGATCAAATAATTGACTTAACTCCAATTTTTTTACTAATTCTACATTACTATTAACTAGGAAATTATCTAACAAAGGAATACAGTCTTGTGGTGGAATCTTTGAAAACATGTTACAAATGTCAAAGCTTACAAGTTTTGAATGTGCTGGAAGATCTATGTTTTGTAGTTTTCTACTAATTCTAATGAATTTTTGACAGAGTATTTCGATTTGTATCCTATGATGTTAATAATATGGTTAAGTTTCTTGGACAAGGTGTGATTAGGTGCGTTGATATATGATACTACTGGCCGTATAGGCATGTTGTGTTTATGTATTTTAATCAGTCCATATAGTCTTGGCGGTTGTGGGTTTTTATGTATGATTTGTTGGTTTTCTAATTCGTTAAAGCAGATATTGCAGTTTGCTAAAGCTTGTTTTATTTCTTTTTGAAATTTTGTGGTAGGATCTTTGTTTAAAACATCTAAATTTTCTTTATCAATAAAATCATTAACCTTTTGTGTGTAAACATCTTTCGAAAGGATTACAAAAAAGTGTTACCCTTATCTGCTTTAACAGAAATTAAATTGTTTTCTGTAATTTTATGTCTGATAGATTGAAGTAGTGACAGGTTAGATGTTTTATTCTGTGTTTTGTTCTTTTTCAAAAATATTTCTTTTATCAGATTCAAGATTTGGAATTTTGCATGATTGTTGTGATCTTTTCTGAGTATAGTTTCACATTCAACAGCCAAGATTTCTTTAATTTTGTTAGTGAATTTTGGAAAAGGACAAAATTTGAAGCGTTTGTTAAGAAATTGTGTTTCTCTGTCATTGAATTGTGTATCTGATAGGTTTATACACAGAAAAAAATATGATTAAACCAACCAAATTATTATTACTTCAACAGTAATTTTTGATTAATATAGGCACAACTATTATTATGGTTACATTGGCTATAGCGTGATTGTTAGTCAAGTTTCATAAATTCAACAAAACTCAATATTTGGCAGACAACCATAAGCATGTAGTTAAAACTAACTAAAGCCTTGTGTTAAAACAACTACCTATATCTGTTTCATTAAATTAACTATAAAAAATTATTGGTACATGACAGTACTGTTAATGCAAGCACTTTATTTACTTAAAGAAACTAATCCCGTGTTATTCTTTGAACTATACAGTTAATAAGCAAAGAAAATGAAATAGTTACAAGAATTAAACTAGATGGTTGATTGATAATAACATAATAATATATTTAATTTAACATATATTTATTTGTTGCACCATATAAAAAGTTTTGTTAGATCTACCATACAGTTCAGTTGCAATAAGCGTATAATATTGTTCCTACATGGGCTTTCAATAACAACTAATTGCTTTCTTTTAAAAAGTTTATTATGTATTACGTACTATCCGTCCACCGAAAGATGAGCTCTGCGTCATTTTTGCAAGAAATTAATACAGAAAGCGTATTGTTGTGCTTCACTCTCATTATCTACTAGTATGACGAAGATAGCATTACATTAGCACTTCTCTGGGTCGTTGGAAGTTGATTTGACTAGCTTTGTAGAGTGTAGAATACGGAGTGGCCAACCTTACAAATAAATTCCTAGATCAAATTAACATATTGCCACAAAAAAAACAAAAAAATAACTACATTTATTGGCAAAATTATCGTGGAAAAATTGAATGTCGTCATTACAGATAAAGTTGATCAATTTTAGGGATTCTTTAAGGTATTTCACAGATTTCTGAAAGAAAATGCCAAAATTATAGGCAATGCTGTATGCGGTTATGAACATGTGACTTTATTGTAAAACATGTCACAGGTATCTCTGATACCTGTAGACTGTAGATTTGATTGGCACAGGTGACATTTGCTGAAGTTATTTCTTATTTACATGTTTTTCGTGAGTGTTATAGTGTTTCAATAATAATAATAATAATAATAATAAGCAACAGTTAATAATAATAATGATCAATAATAACTGGCAGAAAATCGCAATTTTACCTAATATAATACATATTAATATTATGGACAGTATAAGGGAAGACACTGCATTGGCAGTCTCATCAGTTATTGCTGAATTTACTAAACTAATTCGAGGGAGAAAAAGGAAATTGTGGAAATTTACTTCCTTTATTTTGTGTACAAGAGGTAAGAAACGTTAATTATTATTTATGATCATATTGTAGTATAATTGTTTGTTTATTGCAGCGAGCAGCTGAGGCTTTAAAAATTTGTGTTTCAACTGTTAAAAGGGCCCGTAGTAGAAACCAGCGAGTTTTATCGAGTCCTGGTAAAAAAAAGACAACGCAAGAAGTTGAAAACTGCAGGCCTAGCAAGTTCTTCTAAAATGGTCGCCAGAGAAACTGTATATAAGTGAAAGTAAGACGTTTGATATTTTTTGATTTTATAAAGTATATGTTTTGTATAGTTTCAGAAAAAGCGAACATACAGAACGACAGGCAGATAGACGCTGCGTTTTATTACAAGAGAAGAGATGGATAAGCAAAAATAGTGTTAATTCTATTATAATTAAGTACTTTAATAGCATTTAAGTTGATTAAAATGAGTTTTGTTAAATGTAAAACTGTATTTGAAAAGAATATATTTCTCCATATTGAAGGTGTTATACTGTGACAAATGGTTATAAATGAGTTAATTTCTTAAATATAAGTAAAAGTGATTTCTTGTTTTTTAGTACTTGGTAGTTCTGTAAAACTAGAGAACGTACAGTACTAATAGATATTCGCGAAAATCTAATTCTTAGTTTCCTACTGAAAATGTTTTAAAACTTTCCAAAACAACTAGTATCTATGTTAAAAATCTAAAAGAAGGTTATAAACGTCCAACATTCCTTATCCCTAACCTCAAAAAGACTACCTGCTATGACATTTTCGTAAACACGGTAAAAATCAATAATTGTGAAACTATGGATGCTGATTTGACTAGGAATTTTTTAATCTTATACCACACAGAGAGCATCGATGACCAGCGTTCATCCATGCTAAGATACTATCAGCGCCGCCCTTGATTTTGAGCCCCCGAGCACAAATATCGAGTGGGGCCCCCAGTAAATAAAACAGTGTTGATTAAAATAAGGTACCTCGTCGCGGGGACCCACTAATATAGTTACCGGGGCCCCGGGCATACGCCCGGCTGACCGACCTTAGGAACGCTTCTGGATACTATAACACACAAACCAAACAATAAAATAAAATATTTTTTCATACATACCAATCATTCCATACTAAAGAATATTTTGCAGTTACATAATGCTAAATATTCCATATCCCATTCCCCTAGTTTCTGTTTTACTTCTTCCATATTTTTCCTATTTTACAGTCACTATTACTATTCAACTAACACTGAGTTTGAATCAAAGATTTGATGACGAAGTTATATTGTGTACAATTGCACATGTTCACATGAAATGACGCCTAGATGGAAATAATACTGCAAGATCAGCATAATTTAATAAATCAGTATAGTCACCCTAACAATATCGTATGCTTAGTTGTGGTTGTACATTACAATATGTTTTAGTTAATGGTAATCAACAAAACATTTACTTCATTTAACAGTTTTGATAATTGCTTCGATTATAATTGTTCAACTATTAGAGCATTGTTAAAGTAACAACATCAACTTTTAGATTTTTATTGGTTTAATTATAAAAATAGTTAATTCTACCATATCTTTCATAACTAACTTGTATTGTAAGCGTCAACTATATTATTTTTTGAGTGTAAAGCGTGGATAGAAGTTTATGGTATTATGGGTATTATAATTACTTTCTATTGAGCATGTTTGTTGGGTAAGGTTTTTTCATTTTTATTCAATGCTAAAGACAAAACACAAGATATGAAATCCGGCATTTACCGTTTGAATTGTTCTTTTTGTAACTCTGTTTATATTGAACAAACTCTGATTATATTAGAAATTTCGACATAAGATACAAAGAACACGTACGCTCTTATAGACTTAAACATCCAGAAAAATCGAATTATGCCAAACACATTTTGGAACAGAACCACCCAATGACACCTCAAAACAACATTAAATTCTTACATTTTTGCAACAACAAACACAAATTAGACATTTTAGAAGCTTTTGAAATATACAAACATAAACGCACAGTACCTTTAATAAATGAACAAACTGAGCTTAGTAATTCTCCTTTATTAGAAGTGTTAGATATTCAGTTTTTGTATGTATTGTATCTAGTTACCTACACTCTAAAAAATTACCGGTGAATTATACCCTAAAAAATGGAGGCAACTATGTTACCTCCATTTTTTGGGGTAAATTTACTTCAAAGTGTAATTTTCATAGGAAGTGAAAAATTTCAACATTAGGTTAAGTTTGCATTGTAATGTTTCCTTTTTAAGTAAATTTACAGATTAAAATTACAATCTCAATGTAATTTTACATTTTAACATTAAAACACCTGTGTAAAGTTACATGACAAAGTTAATATTTCATGGCAATAGTACTTTTCAGGGTTAAAATACAAATGTGAAAATACTTCTTGAATGTAACGATGACTTGCGAAAGTACTTGCAAATTCAATCGTTCCTCTGGGAATTGTATGAAACAAAATAAAATCAAAGTAATTTTTATTGAACGTATGTACTTATATAAAATATAAGACATTAACAGAACTTCTTTTCAGGGGCTTTCGGAAATATTTGGTCTCTCAAAGACATTCAGATAAAGTTTCGATTCCACCTAGAAAATTAAAAAATTATAAATTATATAAACAATTATACACGAGTACCTTTCTCAATTACAGTTATGCTAGTTTATTTCGAATTCTTCAATTTTTGATTCATCCTAGAAAAACATTAAATTAAATATTTTTATTTTATTGGTTTAAATTTGTAATTTTAACATATAGGTACTTACCGATTATTATTTTTTAACTTCTACTATAAAATAAAATTCTTCCCATCTTCGGTCATACGTGTAAATATTTGCCTTTAATAAATCCGCACTACACTACAACGAAAAACAAAATATTAATGAGCAATGAACACTTCGTTCGATATCGATAGAGTACGCCTCGCCGAAATCATAAAAGAATGGTACACACCATTCCGACCATTCCCCAAAAAGCCTATTTGGACTGTTCATAATGGATTCCTGAATTCTTTCACGAAACGAAGGTCACAAACAAGTGCGATCAGCGAAATAGCATCTCAACGGTTAAAAACATATTAAGGGTAAAATTACACTATTCTTGTTCAAGTTCATCTTATCATTAATATTACACTAAAAATGAATTAAGTTATTGAGCTATTATACATTTGTAAGGAAAAAATTGTCTGAGTTATGTAAATTTATATTATGGATAGTGATTTTAACCAGTTCAATGTAGTAGAATTACTTATATTTGTATAATTTTACATAATTACAGGGCATTTTACCACAAATAGTAAAACTACTATTAATGTATAGGTAAAATTAGTTTTAGGGTAAAAATACCGCAAATAATAGCGAAAAGTTACCTCTTTTCCAAGGTAATTTTACCTCATTTTTTACAGTGTATTTTCTGTATGTATGTATCCTTAGCAACGTGTTTATTATCAATCTTATCTACCTTTGATAATGACATTTAATGTCGAAACAATATTGTCAGGTTAAGATAAACTAATAAAACTTGTGAAACTTTGAATTAATCTTTTAATTTGATTATATTTCATTATTAGACTTCGTGTTACATCATAGCAATTTGGATACATATTCTGCGAAGTCTAGAGGACTTTTGTGGACTGTTGACAGCCCTGCTTGCTGTACAGGTAATAGTAATAGTAGTAGCGCTACGCAGTAAAAAATTTAGTGCAGAATTCGAACACTAGGCCAGTCTAAAAAGTGTGTTTAGGTCCAATACATTTAGAGTAAAATATCTAGTGTGTACCTTCGTGAAGACCATAGAGTTAACTTCAATACAATGTCAGTGTAAATTTATCACACTCTAAAACAATTATATCTTTAATTAGTTATGGAAACTTTTTTACATTAAGTAAAACAGTCAAATTTCTAATAGTTTTGGAGTAAGATTTTACTCTTGACTTTTAAAACTTTTGCTCTACATGGGAAAATATTGCCTATTTGGAGTGGATTGTTACGTAACTTTTGCATGATTTGTTTTCTATTTAGATTAAAATTTAAAGTAAAAGTAGTGTAGTTTTCCAAGGTCAAGGTCAATAATAAAATAAGTGATTTATTTGTTTAATGCAATGCAAACGTACATAAAAAGTATACATATACAATTAAAACATAAGAACGTATTGCAAAAATATATATATGAGCCCAGTTGAGACACTTCTATTTTAGTTAAAGGACACCGCGGAACTTTTATTTAGAAATTGTTTTTCTTGGTCCATGGAATGGTTGCTAGAGTGAACTACTGCCCATGCTCCATGTCAACTTTCATAAAATTTCTATTATTTTCTCTATATAAGAGATTCTCTTGCAGCACTCCGTGAACTCAGCCAAAGTTCAAAATTACTACAATTGTGATGTAATTACTCTTTTGTTCTGCGAATTAGACTAAATTTTAATTATTGCTTTTATTTACCTAATTTTTTAATATCTTTGTTTATTGTTTGGAAATAAAACACTGAATATAAAATTATTACAAAGTACTACTCGGTTCGATATCAATATTAAAAAGTCTACTGTTGAACATGTCTTATAAGTTTGCAAGTGCTTCCATCTGACTCGTCATAAGTAACACTAGTTAAAACTTTGCAATTTGAAAATTACTAAAATTAGCGAAAATTTCAAAATTTAAACAAATTAAACCTAATGAAGGTACTACTATTATTTATGTACAGTTTCTGGTCTAGTCAATATAATTTTGATCTCTAAGTTTTTCTTAGTTGTTCATTACGTTTTAGATTCTACAGCTACATCAACTTATTTAAAGATTTGTAAAATTATGAAATTCCCATTAATTTTAGTAACTTTTTAAATTGCAAAGTTTCAACAGTTATAACAGTCGAAGTCGAATATAGCAGACAGCTGATTGTCGCTATTTTTTGTTAATGTCGTTATTGCGCACACGCTTCTCTTGTCAACTACACTGCCAAGTGAATATTGATGACAAAGTGGTTTATTTACTGAAACTAGGGTAACATGAACACTAACAAACATTTTTTACCAATTTCCTTCTCTTAAAAAAATTAAAATTCGAATGGATCTTGTTATACTTTTTAAAGTAGAATACTACTTTTTATCTTAACTTAATCTGTTTAGCACGCTGTGAATGTAGCAACCGGCCTATCCAACAATTGAAACCATGACAATCAAAAAAATTGTTTGCTAAGATCAAAAAATCTGATATTTTGATTCTAAAATCACCACCGACCCACGTGACACCCACTGTGTTTCAACTCCATTGTTTCTCTCTCCTCGGGTTCTTCGTCACAGACCAGGTCGCACTACGTTATTAGGCTTCAGACGGAAAGACAGACTTGTCTTCTATATATTTGTTTGATAATTTAAGGAGACTGAATTCAATGCTATAAATATGTGGTTAACACACTCTAGGATGTTTACAGATAATTTGATTTTTATCTATTTCTATCGTACTGAAATAGTTTTAAAATTATTTGGGTAATTTTTCTATTTAAGGTATAATAAGTTATCGGATATCTTGCAGTATTGCATTTTTTGCGATTTCATAGTAGCACATGAGCAAGAAGGCCTGAGTCGTCAAAAGTTATTTCTTCGGAAGTAAGGGTTGACCACTTATTTAAGTTTTTTATGTTCAAAGTAACCTGTTACACCATTTGTTTAAATTGTCAAACAATAAAGTGTAAACAGATTTGGCTCCAACGCACTACGAACACAAAAGAAACAATTGGCTGGTATCTAACGAACCAGATCTTATGTTTTAAGGGAACTTAATTAAATGCATCCAATGTTCCAGAACTAAGACCAATAGAACGTTATTGAAGACAGGAAAATCTTTAAAAACATACAAGATCTGAAAATTCCTTGTAACGGTATAAACATGTTAATGGGAGAAAGCAATATAAGATATTTAATGGTAGCTGACAAATCTTCATGAATTTGAGACTTGAGAAAACTTAATTAATGTAATTATAATGGTATATCCGTTAGAATTGGACGTACTTGTTTTGGTTGCCGATAGTATCTCTAAATCTAAGTATCAATAGAAACCCAAGAGTTGGTCAGACTCAAGATGTATGTACGAAGAACCGTATTAGAAAATAGCATTTTTACAGTTGTTAATTACTATCGTTCTAGTACTAAAAATATTTCGATGCAGCGATCTGATGTAACTGGGAGCTAAACCCATTGATTACATTGAAAGTCGTAAGATCTTATGAACCCAAAAATGGGTTTGGTGCGTGCTGAAACTTGATGAGTTATTTTGAGTTATCCCGGAATGGCTATTCTCCCAAGAATTCTAATTATTCACAAAAAACAAATATTTCAAATGTGCTATTTTATAGTATGATTAAATTAGGCAATTTACTCGCATTGAACAAATCTTCTAAGAAACTTCTAATCTATAATCAGCCACAGAAAGACAAAAATTTACTTAAATATTGAAACGCAGTTAAACGGGCAATCTGTCGTTCACATTTCGTAACAGACTTGTTATGTACACATCACTTTTATTAATTCGACGGTGGAAAGACTACTAACAAAGACTTCGTTGAATTATAGTCTCAGATAATTTTTATTTTGTACAGATCGTAGTAAGTTTACTAACACTGATATGATATTCTGCGAACTTTTTATTTTAAGTTTTCTTTGAGTGAGTTGATTTTACGCTGAGTACTAACAACTAGACTGTAGCTACCTCAAAACTTCAACATTTTCGTTGTTTACTTTGTTTGCAATACACTTACCGGGCATATTTCTCCTACCTGTCCTAGGTCTAGAGTTTGCTCCTTATAATTCTACAGCATTGTTTTAGAAAGTTGAATACTAACAAATAGAGGTTTGAGTGCAACATAACCGAAATACTGTAATGATTTTTTCTCGAACAAAGACGAGCGATACTGGCAGTACTTACACAGTTGCCTCGGATGTACTAACAGAATTTAATTTTTCAATCTCGAACTTTTTAGGACAAATGTCAATATATTATATATCAGGTAAATAAAAGGAAAAAGAACAGCGAAGTTGCATCTCAAGATTCAAAACTAATAATTTCAAATATTGAGCGAGAATAGCTTAGATGCGTGCAAGTTAGTTTTGTATCATATTTTTTACAATGAACACGAATATTAGTGTATAACAAAATTTCTTTTATGTCGAATAAGTAAAAAAGTTCTGATGACACATTTCGCAGGTTAATTAGGTTTAGGACATTATTTTCAATAAATTGGTTTTGAGCTAGGGTAATTACGAGGTTTACAAAGTAGGCATGGAGTGTCCCAAACCAAATAAGTCAAATGTGATTTTAATCTACCCATTATTATATTACACAGTTTCTTTGGCCCAATATAACGTTGTTTGTGGTACTCTGCTCCGTTAGCGTGGTCTGAATGATTATATGTAGTGGCTATTGACTTCCTTTATGAGCGCCACCTATTGGTCGTCTCACTTTGGGAGTACAGCGTGTGTTCTTATGGACAACGGGGTTGCCAAACATCTTGCAAGTAACTTTTAAAAACACTTTCTAAATATTGTAGTTGTAACTGCATAAACGTTTATAATCCCTATTGTTCGAGCAAGTAATATTTGCAGGTAGTCACGTCTTCTGACAGCGGTAGTAAAGCAAGATTTCAAAACTTGCTGTTTATATGAGTTAACGCCAGTACTATTACAAAACTAATAATTTTGAGTATAATTAAAAGTCAATCGTTTTATTTCGAATTTTTGAATTTTAGATAAATAAAAAAGTACAGCACAAGTTATAGTTATTTGGTTTTCATGAACTAAAGAAACATTAAAACTAATAAATTATTGGATCAATAATTAATCTATCAAACTACACTTTCTTAATTGTGCAGCTTTCATATAAAACAGTAATAGATTGAAAACATAAATAAATAATAACAGTATAAAAGAATATAAATAAAAGAGTAGTTCCACGAAGAAAAATCAGAAGGGTTTATTGTTTACTAAAATTCTTTGAATTTGCTGCTAATCCTTAATTTCCGTTTTTGCTTAAGTTTCTTTTTAAACAAGTTGAACAAATGAATGATTTTATCATGATGAATTATTTTACCGTTAAAATAGCGTTTGAGGCTGGGCTTCCTTTATTTATCTGTGAATTAAAAGATTAAAAAGATCATACAGAAGCTAACCACCCGTTTATTTTTATTTTGAAAGAATTTGAAGATACAAGAATTAAACAAAGAGGTATAAGTAATAAAATATCGAATATTTAGATACATGTACGATGTAACAATCCCAAGTAATGTTTAATAAAATAACAAATACATGTTAATAATGAAAACAAATACTGTTTTCAAAGGTTTAGAACTCCTGGAATCTTAATCCACATTTCTATAGATTCATACAGTGAAATAGGTGGCAACAACGAAGCACAAACTCCCGTAAGAAATACATTGGCTATCTTTCCTTCGCTGCAGTCCCAAAGTGAGACGACCCATAGATTTCACCATGAAATGAAAATACTTAAATTTTCTGAAAATTCAATCATTAGTCCTTTCGAAATTTGTTTACTTTTGGTGACAGATCCTTTTGCTTACAAATGTAGGAAAGTGGCAAAAATAACTTTCCTAATAAACACATTGCATAAATAAACGACTGCATAAATAATTCAACAACATACTCTAAGTGATTAGTTTATTAATAAACATGTAATTCAATAAAGTACACTATAATAGAAATTAAATCTGACAAATAAAAAACTACTCAATTAGGTACTATAAAATAATGCGAGTCATGTAAAAGCCTTCTCTTTTATCGTTGCTTCTTAATCAACCTTAAATGTATTAATTGTTACAGCAACTTTAAATCGTTAAAACAATGCTTATAATCCAAATTTGTACCTCAGACCAGGATTTGAACAAACACAGTTGGAGTGCTTAGACTCTTTTAACTATTGCTGGATCCTGAAAGGTTTTCCTGCACTGGAATTTGATGGTCTAACCTTGCAAATATTCAAAGTTATGTTGAATCCTGTAACCCTTTGCCAAAATTAAATTGCTAAAACTAAGGACGATTTAACTTGTTTCGATGTTCCAATAACTGCTAAATAGATTTAAAAATTACTTTATTTCTCTTTTATTCTTTTTTGTTTTTATTTCGAAGCATTGAGTTGACTAATAGAACATTTAAGATTCAGATTATCATCTGTAGATTCTGGTTTGGCATTAAAACAATCCGAGTCGATAAAATGATTATTACACAGTTTAATTCCGATTTTAATTATTTCAGTAACATTCTAATTGTCGATTATAAACTTGAACTACTTCAAGATTTTATTTGTTTTAAATAATCTTGAACTTTGTTCCTGCTCTAACTGTTGTTTACATATTAGTCTTGAACTTCACCCATATCTTAATTGTATTTAAAATAATACAAAAAGTATGGTTACTATAAACAAAGAATAACAAAGTGCCTACATGAGAATGCCATGTAGCTTCTTTTAGTAATTGGATGATTAATGCTAAATCTAAATAAACCTCACCTTGCTAAATTTAGTGAGGTAATTAATTTATGAAACGCAACAATTTAGCCAGGCTATAATCTCCAAAGAAAATATTTAATGAATTGAAATGAAGTCTTTAAAAAGAAAAGACCATGTCTGTAAAATAATTTTTTTTAATTGTCATGTGCTCGAATTATCAAGATAAATACAAACTATAAGTTTCCTGTAAACTCAAATTTACAAACGAGGTTAACATTGACATCCACACTTTAAGTAACAAATCTGGTCAACTCACTTTTCACTACTATAAATAAACGTTATGAAGAAATTTGCTCTAATATTTTTACACGTGACAAAAAGTAAAAGGACAGCACCAATCAATAAGCCAACAAGGGAAGCTAAAATCGAAAATAGCGGCAAATGGTATTGTTACATCAATACTATATTTGAAAAATATCAAGGGGAATTTTATTGAGCATACCGGAATTCGATTGGAATGGTAGGAAATAATTATCAAAAAGGTCGGTAAGGTACTTTATTAACTCAGCGGCGATGACTAGGCAAAACAAACCGTTACAAATATTAGTAGGATGGATGGGATTTGGTTCTCTCGTACACCTCTAGCACCATTCCTGTTTGTAGATATATCTATTGTTGAGTCTATTGCTTCTTAAAATATTCAAATCGTAACTTCCCATTATTCGCTGTAGTGACTCTGTTGTCTAATAGCTATGAGTATTCTATACAGCAGATCGTTTGAATATTTGTGTTTATGTTCTTGAGTTTCGTAAAAGTGCTTCTTACGTTACGTTACATTAACGTGTAGGTTTACTGTACTCATTAATATCTTTGATTCTAAACAAGTCTTCTTTTAGGTAAGACATACTCAATATTGAAAACACACTATAGTCTATATCTTTTGGTCTACGTTTTGATCTTCCTTTTCTTTGTTAATAGCACTACTTCTATCTTACTGTTTATTATTAATCCAGTTTCTGAAACTTAAGGAAAATTATTAATTTTACGTTTGACATTAAGCTCTGCTATAGTAAATCGTCAGATTACTATAGAATACAATAACCGAACTCTTTGTAGCAGTTGTGATGCTGGCGCTTGTAATGAAAAAAAAATCAGATATGACTATGGACTCAGGTTGAAACTTTATCCCCAACATTGTCAAAGATAGTACGGCAATGAAATAATTTTTTAGTAAAGAAAATCCTGTAAATTAAATAAGACAATTTAGAAAATGAATTACATAGACAAAAAACGAATTTACATGTGGTTATCTTATTGTAGAAAACTGCGGATTAGGTATTGAATCCGGCATTCAATTCGATTCTGAAAACTCGGTATTACAGATATCGATATTATAATAATAATAATAATAATAATTACTACAACCCATAACCTTAACCAAGGCCCCAGAAGCTATAAGCTTGTGCGGGAGGGAGGGGGCGATTATTATTATTATGTAGGCCCAATGTGCGGCTGCAGCCGACTTATATTGGTCTTCAAGATTCGATATTGCATTTGACAAAGCAAATACTTATTGCTGCAATCATGTTTTCATGATTACACCCTTCACTAAAGTCTTATATAGGCGATTGCATATTTACCCTAGGTGATGTACGTAACTTAATCTTATAATATGCAAAACAAACCGTTTCTTGAGAGATTCCAGTGTCTGGAAATGAATACTGTTATGAAAACTACTTACTGTTACTGTTAACACTTTTACACGTAATGTTTTGATTCCTAACTAACTAAATTGCGTAATTGTAGATGGACTGTTTACAATAATGAATGTAATTAACGCCAATTTTCGTAATTTTTGAATAAGTTAATAGTACAATAAGTGGTACTGGGCTTTCTTCGTGTATCAAAAACCGGGATTGAATTCAACGAAACCTTTGTTATTTGTTATTTTAGGAAAAGGGCCTTTTCTATTTAGGCGTAAGACCATTGTCTGCATATTTCCTATTAATTTACGTATACATTACGGTTAAATAGATTGAACATTTCTAGTCGAAGCCATATTGCATGCTCAATTGCTCACGCATGTACGAGGGTAGATCAGTATTTACGGTCCCTGACATAGTAGGCTTTGCATGATATCGTCACTCATTTTTCTATGAGAACTGTCATTACTAATTATTTGTTGTGTCAAGTTTTGCGTAGGTGCGTGTTGTTCTTTGAAAGTTATTAATAATTAAGCTGGTCGATAACAGACAATTTTTAAAAATGGAAAAAAGTGAAGTCAGAGCGGTGATAAAGTATTTGCAAAAAAAAGGATTAACACCTACTGAAATTCACAAGGATATGACAGACGTTTTAGGGGACTCTGCCCGTTCTTACCAAGTGGTGAAAAATATGTCTCGTGAGTTTAGATTAGGCAGAACGACTTGCGAACATGCGAAAGGTGCGGGACGTCCAGTCTGTGTCACCGTTGACAAAAACATCAATTTGATCCATGATATGGTGATGGCAGATAGAAGACTGACTATTCGCCATATCGCGGAAATAACGAACATCTCTTATGGGTCAGTTGAAAATATTTTAAGAAATGTTCTTGATCTCAGAAAAATTTCGGCGCGTTGGGTTCCAAAGATGCTGACCGTCGATCAGAAACGCTCTAGAGTGCTGCATTCGGAAGCCAATTTGGAGTACCTGAAGGCCAATCGGAAGCAATTTCTCACTCGCTTTGTGACTGTGGATGAAACATGGGTGCACCATTTTGATCCGGAGACGAAAAGACAAAGTATGGAGTGGCATCACCAGAGGTTCTCCACCTCCACGCAAATTTCGAGTTCAACGGGCGGCTGGAAAGATTATGGCCACAGTGTTCTGGGATGCAGAAGGAATTTTGATGATCGATTATTTGCAGCGTGGACACACAATAACGGGTTCTTATTATGCAGGGTTAATTCCAAAATTGCGCGAAAGCATCGACCGAAAAAGACCAGGAAAGTTGGCACACAAAATTTTATTCCATCAGGACAACGCTCCAGTCCACAAGAGCTGCATTGTCATGGCTGCCATACAGAACGCTGGCTTTGAAATCCTAGAACACCCTCCATATTCACCAGACCTGGCACCCAGTGATTACCATCTATTTCCAAAATTAAAGGAAAACCTGCGTGGAAAAAAATATGGAGACGATAATGAAGTTATGACCGCAGTAAATGGCTGGTTTGAGGAGCAACCGGAAAACTTCTTCCTGAAAGGCATTGAAGCATTGGAACATCGGTGGACCAAGTGCATTGAAGTCCAGGGAGATTATGTTGAGAAATAAATAAATAATGTTTTAAAAATTCTTTCTCTTTCTATATCAGGGACCGTAAATATTGATCTTCCCTCGTACCAAGAAGTTGTGCTAGTCTTTCATTCAGTGGCGGTTGCTGCATACGAAAACGCGGGGCAGCAGCAATGCAACACATAGGTAATCTTGTTCCAACGTATGCGCACGAACATGATAGCTATATATGCCGTATTGCTGCTGCCCCTCGTTTTCGTATGCAGCAACCGCCACTGTCTCATTGTGTTGTCTACTAATCTCGCCTTTTCCTAAAATATACGGCTTCGGATCAAGAAGTTCCGCTTGTATGAAAAATGAAAAGTATAAAACTAGGATACAGGATGGTGATTTGTGGCTTTTGGTACTAACTAGCCATGACTCAGCTGAGACATCAAACTGACGTCACTTACAATTCTCTACCTCTTTCACTAGTTACCCAGTCGCACATAGGTAAAGTTGCTGTTTTTTCTGTGTTCGCAGGAGCATTAAACAAAAAAGATTAAAATCCGTCTGCAAAACAGAAAACCGAATATCGCGACGACTTTGTGAGATTTTGCTTTTTTTGTTAATAAAGGTTGCTAGAATCTCAGTACTATCGTCACCATATAACGAGGCTATTTCTGAGGATTATAATAAATAAATTATCAAGAATATAGCATTTTGAGGCAAATCTGTTCAATATTTAAATGTTAACAAAGAAACAAATCGCTTTCAAAATCATAATTCATGCTTCTCAAGACATTATTATAGTTTGGATTCTGATAATGTATCCCTAATCTTAAAGTTTCAATTGCTATTTGCACCTTTTAATAAAAATATGAGAGGAAATTCGACCTAATTTTGTGACGGGTAAATAATGATATCAGGACTATTGTGTGGTTGGTTGAGCTATAATCGCCTGCCATGAAAATCTTAAAAGGGAGCTAAAAACTATTAGGTTTGGGCATAAGTGAAGAAAGAAGCCAAAGTAACTTTTGAAGGGGTGTGTCGACGTTGCCTCTGCCTTGGGGCGGTTTTGCTTCTAGCTTCAGCGATGTAAGTTTCGGTTTTGTCAGTAGAATTTGCACGGGATTCTTCTATTATTTTGGTTTAGTGGAAAAGGAGTTTTAACGTTTCTGTATCGTACACTTGTTTGTGACAATTTAGAGTTGCGGCATCCGCTGTGCGTTTCCTTTAATAATTTGAAGTAATAAAACGTACAATAATTAATGGCGAACCCTAGCCTTCTACGAATGGAGAAACTAGCGAATTTGTCTTGGCGTGGTTATAACATTCATTAATACTTAAGTTTAAAAGTGCTTTGTGAAAATTTTAGCAAGAAATCAAGAATATTAAACCTTTAAAATCTTGTGTTTGATAATGTGAATTAATTTTCATTATGATTCAAAATTGTTTTAACATCAGTTCCTACTATCGCACAGTTATTACTGAAATATAAGTAATAAAATTAATAAGTCAATAAGTGGAAATGATTGAACTGTTTGATGATACGTATTATATAAAAAAGTTCAGAGCTCAACAACAGCTGTTTAGCATCAGTTGAAGGCGAAAGTGTTTTTCTTTTTTGTGATTTATGGCTATTTAAGTGTTAATACCAATGGGATTAATGTGTAAAGCAGACCTCTAGTAAGTCATTTTGTGTTTGAATATTTGCGAACTTTAACGATTACATTAATATGTGAAGTGCATATTTTATATGTAGATGATAATAAAATTGTATTTAGAATGAGAGCCCTAAATAAGCTAATGTGTAAAATCTCAAAATTCTTTTGTGCTTCATATTTGTAACTAATTGTTATATTTGGGCTATTTACGTAGTTTTTTTCATATTTTGCTAACAGATTTTCCCGAGCTTGAATTAATAAACGATATTAAAAATCAGTATTAATTTGTCATAACACACGACAAATTGTTTGTAGTCTCTTCAACATAAAACAAAAACAAAGAAATCTAGTGTAGTTCAGTAGAAATCTTTTCCCGAATTGTAGATTCCCGTCGCTGCATTTTATTATTAACAACAAACAACTTGGGTGGCGCCGTCTACATTGCTCATTTATTTCTGTGTTTTATCTGAAGCCAGTAAGCCTTTGTGATTAACACCCACGACTCTTGTATAAGTAAGACGTCTCTGTCGGGAGCTATATTTTGCGTAAGTGCAAGAATTTTATGCAATATTTGTTTATTGGAATTCTTAATATTACAAGTGACGCCCATGTATGTGACATTTGTTTATTAATATGGTAAATTATAGATGTTACTACCATCGACCATCGTACCTCATACCTTCGATAATCTCAAAATTTTCAGCTAACAAAATATATCCTTGATTTTTCCTAGTTTAAGCAAGGTTGAAAGTACGACAAGCGCACCACCAGGAGTTTGACACTGGCAACAAATATAATTAATAAGAGCAGAAACATTATCAAGTGTTTTTATGGCGGCAGTAGTTTTCCTCTTTAATTTATTTTTCATGCAGCATGCGATTATTTCCCACAAAGTCAAAAATTATTAATTAATGTAGCATACACTTTACCTAACTGAATGTTAATCGTTAAATTTATTTATTTATAAACATTAAGGTTTCTATATTCAAAACGTACCGGTGCCGGTGATTCCTCATGTGTGTAACATAGATTTAGTTTTAGCATGTCTAGTTCTTATTCTATTCTTATTCTCCATCCCTATCACTTCGTGGCAAGGTTCTTTAGCAGTTTGATGAGTGAAATTATTATTTACTTATTTTTCATGTTTCTTGGCTGTCAAAGTGCAAGGGTTTCCTCCATTCATATGGGGCTTCGTAATTTAAGACGATGTGCTAGAATAGTATCCAATTTGGTGGAGCAATATTTGCGAGAAATAGGAGAATTGCGAGCTTTGACACCATACCGGGGCATGATCATTCAGCTGTCGACACTAGTTCCTGAATAGACGAGGGTGATTGCTTCAGCTCTCCAAGTGGTACAGCTGATGTCAAATAAATCTACGAAAGTCAGTACTACGTAGTGTAAATGTTGCTTTTTGGTTTCCCTGATATTTAACAAATTTGATGTAGTTAACTATGAAGGTATGATTTAAAGCCTGGTTCACATGTTGTTAAAATTACTCTCAAGATTTGTTCTAGATTTATTTGAAATCAACTGTATCTATACAAGTTTTCTGATAATACTGTTACGAATCTTTAGATATGTTGAAAGTATTTAGGACGTTTGTTATGTTTGACGTACATCGCTACTGTCCGAAGTGATGTTCTTAAATTTTACAATTGACGGCCGCAAAACTTATTAGTTTGCACTTATTGTAAGAAATTAGGTCATAGCGTTGATGCGTGTTTCCGTAGAAAACATGACCAACCTTCAACGTTAAAAATTATTTTTTTTGTAACTGTAGACAGAGACTTCTGTACCGAATTTAAAGGCCCAAGAGGTTGAGATAAGATGCCTGGTTGACGCCGGGGCGGAATGCAACTTATTGACTAGAGGGGTAATTATAAAACTTTAATGTCATTTAGAACCTATAACCACATGGTGCTAAAAGGTTTAGAAAACAGTTCCGTTAGCACTGGTCACAAAACTCTTCAAAACAAAAATTTAATATTTGGACCAAGAAATATCCCGAAAGAGAAGGCAGCTATCAGCTATTCTGATACTTGTGAGGAAACTTGTGAAACTTGAAACTCAAAATTGATTTAAATATCATTGGCTCAACAAAAAGATTTATTTGTAATAGGGGAACCAATTTAACTGGCAGTTCAGAAAAAATTACTAACAGAACTTGGCATAGAGCAACATTTAATTGCCAAAAGCGCACCACGCCCTGACGGGCAGGTAGAACAATACGTAGAGACCGTCGTAAACCTTTTAACTACAGAAATCGAGACTAAGTTAGAATGGCTAAACGCAGTTTACAAACTACAAAAGACCTAAGAAAGTTGATGGTTGAGCCTTTGGGCTTTCTGGCAAATATAATGTAGTCTTGATGCTTGTGCCTTTGTGCTTTGTGGCAGATATGACACTTGTACAACGTAATGTTGATGCTTGGACCTTTGGGCTTTCTGGCAGATATCACACTTGTACAACGTAATGTCGATGCTTGGGCTTTCTGGCTGTGTTGATGCTCGGGTCTTTGTGCTTTTGGCAGATAGTGTTGATGCTGGGGCCTTTGTGTTTTCTGGCATATATCACACTTGTACGACAGGATGCTGATGCTTGGGCCTTTGTGCTTTCTGGCAGATGCGTTGTCTGTTGTTTGTATTTGTTACAGGTTTGCCACGTATTTATTTGCTCGTATAAATTGAGAACAAATTACGAGGTCAGGAGGAAAAATGCAAAAATTACTCTCAAGATTTGTTCTAGATTTATTTGAAATCAACTGTATCTATACAAGTTTTCTGATAATACTGTTACGAATCTTTAGATATGTTGAAAGTATTTAGGACGTTTGTTATGTTTGACGTACATCGCTACTGTCCGAAGTGATGTTCTTAAATTTTACAATTGACGGCCGCAAAACTTATTAGTTTGCACTTATTGTAAGAAATTAGGTCATAGCGTTGATGCGTGTTTCCGTAGAAAACATGACCAACCTTCAACGTTAAAAATTATTTTTTTTGTAACTGTAGACAGAGACTTCTGTACCGAATTTAAAGGCCCAAGAGGTTGAGATAAGATGCCTGGTTGACGCTGGGGCGTAATGCAACTTATTGACTAGAGGGATAATTATAAAACTTTAATGTCATTTAGAACCTATAACCACATGGTGCTAAAAGGTTTAGAAAACAGTTCCGTTAGCACTGGTCACAAACTCTTCAAAACAAAAATTTAATATTTGGACCAAGAAATATCCCGAAAGAGAAGGCAGCTATCAGCTATTCTGATACTTGTGAGGAAACTTGTGAAACTTGAAACTCAAAATTGATTTAAATATCATTGGCTCAACAAAAAGATTTATTTGTAATAGGGGAACCAATTTAACTGGCAGTTCAGAAAAAATTACTAACAGAACTTGGCATAGAGCAACATTTAATTGCCAAAAGCGCACCACGCCCTGACGGGCAGGTAGAACAATACGTAGAGACCGTCGTAAACCTTTTAACTACAGAAATCGAGACTAAGTTAGAATGGCTAAACGCAGTTTACAAACTACAAAAGACCTAAGAAAGTTGATGGTTGAGCCTTTGGGCTTTCTGGCAAATATAATGTAGTCTTGATGCTTGTGCCTTTGTGCTTTGTGGCAGATATGACACTTGTACAACGTAATGTTGATGCTTGGACCTTTGGGCTTTCTGGCAGATATCACACTTGTACAACGTAATGTCGATGCTTGGGCTTTCTGGCTGTGTTGATGCTCGGGTCTTTGTGCTTTTGGCAGATAGTGTTGATGCTGGGGCCTTTGTGTTTTCTGGCATATATCACACTTGTACGACAGGATGCTGATGCTTTGGCCTTTGTGCTTTCTGGCAGATGCGTTGTCTGTTGTTTGTATTTGTTACAGGTTTGCCACGTATTTATTTGCTCGTATAAATTGAGAACAAATTACGAGGTCAGGATTAACCGTGAGAGCGACGTCACGGATCACTGACATCACGGGTCACTACTACCCCAACTCTAGGAATTAGTTTAGTTTTTGTGGAACATAATATAATAAGATTTATGATATTAATGATATCACTTATGTATTGGATAATTATATTTTAGATCGTACATTAAAATACTGCAATTGGCTGGAATTCTCATATTGTTGACGTCTGAAATATAATGTTTAAATTTGTGAAGATAGGAAGGTGTGAAAAGGTATTTTTATGTAAACAAGTTAATAAATAGTTGTGTAAAAATTAGATTCCATTGACATTCAATGGAGGCCTTGTTGTGTAATGAAAACATAAGTGTTATATACCGTTAGATTGGGAATTTCTTTATCTATAAGTTTATCTAATTAGTTTTGTGTTAATTAAATATTATTAATTAATATTAATTAATATTAAATTAAATTTATAAACAATAATTTGATTATGCTAAATTGACTTGTCAAAGTTGTATCGCATTCTTTTGTTTCGACAAAAAGGTATATAAACCCGGCCATTTTTGTAACAAGTTCTCTTTTATCTCATCCTTCAAGAAATGCATATCAGTTGTAGAGCAAAAAAATAAATTTAAGGGTATGTGTTAAGTTAAAAAATGTAAACAAAGCAAATGTCAAAACCTTGAGGTTATTCTTATTGTTGTTAAACGTCAAAGTTTAAAGAAATTTCAGTAAATCTAAGCTTTTTTTTAAAAAGTGCTTTAAATTAATCAAGTGTCAATTTATTTTGCGATGGAAATTATATATTTTGATATAAAAAAAATTATCAATTTTTTTATAAGTAGATTTCATAAATGGGTGTGAACTCTAATTATAAAATTAATTTACTTACCACTATTACATAAATAAATGGATTTTAAATTCGACTTAGTAAGTAAGTAAAGCCCTTTATATGGAAATATTTGAAAGAGGTCAATGACATACTTTCTTGATTTCATGTTTCATTGGTTTCTTGGTTTCATTGTCCCGACGAATGAAACCAGAGAGCAGATATTCGGGAATTTCTATTTCTATTTGGCAGTATCTAGTTTTGTTTGTAGTAAATAAGAAATATGATGATGCCAAAAGCATTAATCCCCAAATAAAGCATTTTAAACTATTTTGAAATAAATACAATGAAAATCTTGGTATCTAACCCTAAATTTTCTTTTTGTTTCATTTTTTGTGATGTGTTAAAATTATAAAATAAATTTTTGTGGTTATTGTTGAAAGATTGCTTTGTGTAGCTGTTTTATATTACTGTATTCCTACATAAATTATAATTTACTGCCCTATTGAAGCCGCCTGAGAGTCTCAATTTGTGGAGAGTTATACTTTTCACAATAATTTGATTTAGCCGAAGCAATTATTTTAATTAAAGGTCACAAAGTAGTGAGTTTGTACATCTTTATTACGTGTACCCCATGTGTCTGTATATAAAAAACTATAACAATACATATTGAAAAATAAAAGATAGTATGGTAAAAATGATTTTCCAAGACTGTAGTTCATTGTTGTATGAAATAATTTATTATTCTTTTTATGTTATGTATTGCATTAGGATCGATTGATTTCCAAAATTCGAAAAAATGTCAAAATTACGTGCCTAATAAGAAAATGATTTGCTTCTTTTGATTTAATAGCAAAGAACTGAAAGGGAAGAACTGAAACTGAATAAAAAGACTGGTTAACGTTAAACACATAACATTAGAAGGGTGGACTAGTATTTTTAAATAAAAAATGCAATATCAGTTATGCTATTATTGTTAATACTTCCTGTAATCAAATAGTTTTCACTTTAAAGGATATCAAATTTAAAACGAATTTCGTATAAAGTTTGTCATTGACGTTTTTATAATAATTATCATTAAAGAAATTACTGCCTATTGAAATTGTGTAGTTTTATTATTCTTATATGTGGTCTTATATTCTCTGTGCATTCCATTCACACACAGAAATTCAATATCATCATATATAAATGTACTGTACATTAAAAAAGTTTAAACAGCAGCCAAAATATTTTTAAATATTAGTCGATTGAATATAAGCATCGTACAAATTTCATAACTGAAAGTTTTCGGAAATTCAAATCTGTAATGTTAATTCCCTTATTACTGTATTCTCATCACTGCAGAATGCAAATCTATGACTGATGTTTGATTTCAGCAATAAAATGAAATCTATTTCTATAAGATACTGATTACTCATTCTGGAATTTACATTTTAAAAACTGTGAAGTGCTCTGCCGTTATTCCCATACCTTTTTACTTAAGTTACCAATGATCTCTAGAGCCCTGCAAAAGGAAAAACAATCATACATGAAGGTTAAAGTATTCACAAGTTGCGTTATTTCTGTTTCAATGTCATAATTCTCGTATTGCGCATCGTCGATTTTTACGTTACAAAACGGATCAAGAATCTTATATGAAGTAAATGTGTAAAACACGGATATATTTTGTTGCTTATTTTCTTCTATCAGGTTTCTATGAAAAACAAAAATGAAGAAAAAATAGATAAATTATGCACAGCGCAACTCGCAAGTCTAGTCATAATAATACTCGTAGCATTGATTCATTGCTTTTTTCTTCGTTATTAATTATCATTAATGCAAAAGTTCGAGAACTTCTGATTTAAAGGTATCATCATCTTTTAATTTGTTCTGTGGAGGTGGAAGGTGCGATTTTATATATATAGAAGCTTGTTGTCAAATAGTGATAATTTGCAAATTAACATATCTAATATTACAAAACAGTGCATTTCGGTTTGGAGTATCTTTAAGTATTGAAGTAGTAATTTAAAAAGTGATATATAGTATTTATTTGTTAGTTAAGATGAAATTCTTTGTCCTTGGGGTAAGTTTTTATTTTTAATTTTTTTGGACCATTTTGAAAAAATAGGTCTATCTACTAAGCAAACAAAATCGGATTATAGGTTGTGTTAAGTTTAATCAATTTCAATAACAGTTTTAAATACTTTTGCATTGTTCGTCATGTGAAATTTCCTTTATCTTGAAGAATAGACAAATATTTAAGAACTAAATGGGCCAAGGAAGACCTCTACTTATAGTGAATGCAATGGGATGTTTAGAATAGATGAAATTATTGGAATATTCATGTGTTGTTCACAATAGTATTGTATAGTGATTTGAAGATTTTCAAATTAAATAGACTCTTATTTCTTGAAAAAATGTAACCTATTATAAAATAACTCAAAAGTATATATAAAATCTTCTTATTATAGTTTCTTCAAATTATTATTTAATTTATTTAAATTATAATTTGATAACACGTTTTTTCTTTTACATTCTTATATATATTTAAATTTATTAACGAAATTTTCCTCAATTAATTATTATAACTTATTTAACAAGTTTTTGTATTTATTAGATAAAATCTTTTGATGTTTTATTACCGTTCAATTTGAATTTGCCTTCAAGAACTGACATTTTGATCTTGAGAAGTTCATTTCTTTAAATTTATAATTTTTAAATTTTATGGTTATGGTCATGAAGTAAAAGATTTATAGTCTTACATTGTTTATTTTATTAAAAAGGATGTTATATTCTTCCCACCACGTATTGCATCATACGTAGTATTTACAGTATATTGTAGGAAATACTAATTATTAAAGAAGAAAATATTTCTTGATTCATGAATCTTAAAAGCGTATATCAATATTGTAGATCATTCGTTCCAGATCTTTCTAGACCTCGATTATCATTTCGTTAAGTTGTGTATATGAATAATTTGCAAGGTATTTTTGAATTGTCGTTCATTATTATTTGATCTTTGGACTTCTTTCTATAAACATTAAAAAAAATCTAAAAATTCTACGTTTATTTTGTCCAATAATTCAAGACAATTCTTCAGTACAATTTGCAATTTTTCATTATTTGCTTTAAAAATAAAAAAGGATTTATAGTTTTTTCATATATGATTTCTTGGAAATCTGATGTTCTTTACCTATTGATGCTATCGATGATGCTTTTTAGGAAGAATATTGTAAAATATGCTATATTATGGCATAAAATTTTAGAAAATTTTGTATTTACTAAATCAACGCGAGAGTAATGACGTCATCAAACATTTTTTTAATTATATAATAGGTATTTTTCCACTGAATTCGATAGATTATTGTGTTCTCTTTTCAAACGTAATAAATATTCATAGTCTTACATAAAAAAATTTTCAAGAAAAACCTGAAAAATGATTTACGTGTAGTAGGCTTTGTATTCTGGTTACTCCAATTAATAAAACTGAATTATCTAGCAAGCTTAGATAAAATAACTAAATTTTAGTTATTCTGACAGCCTTTAATCTTCAATAAGAGAAAATCTAGAACGAAGCAGTTCTACTACTAGTGTTGTTCGAAGATGGAAATGGACAGCATATTGAACCTTATTTACTAGAATACTTCAATTATTTAATTGTGGCTTTATGTGTATTTATTTTCTAATTGTGGAATTCTAAAATAAGTTTTTTAAATTTATTCTATTGATTATTTATTAAATTTGTACTGCTTTGTTCTTAAATTTTCCCAAATTGAAGATTAAAGACCACCAAAATAACTAAAATTTCGATATTTTATCTAAGCTTGCTAGATACTAATTCTGTTTTATTAATTGGAGTAACCAGAATGTAAAGCCTACTAGACGAAAATTATTTTTCACGTTTTTCTTGAAAATCTACTTATGTAAGAGTATAAATATTTAAATGAAAAGAGAACACAATACTAAAAAAATACCTATTATATAATTTAAAAATAATCTCGATGACGTCATCACTCTCACGCTGATTTAGCAAATACAAAATTTTATGAACAAGAACATGGAGATTTTATACCATTTAATAATAGTATATATTATGGTTTATACGATTTCAGGCTTAAAATAAAGTTGCTACAAAGCGGGGCGCTTTAAATCAAATAGACTGTATATAGAACTACAGATTAATATGTCATTTCTAACCTATTTAGATGAAATCTTTAAAAATAGCAGCTGTAATTTCTTCAGAATCTCAATAATCATAACAATTTCATACCGTTCTAAGAATACTCGTAGTTGTTATTTTAGCAGCGCAATAAAGATCTTCCATCTCCATTATTAAATTTCCCGACATGGTTCTTTCATAGTCCGTCAATGTGTTCATGATATCAAAAACTTAATAAGAATGTATTCTTTGTTAACACTTTTTAAATTTACCTTTAAACAACTAATAATACAGATAATGTTTTCTTGACATTTTTTTCTTGGGGTTTTTATCATATTTTGTTTTTTGAAAACTCTTCTCAATGTACCTTCTATTCTCAATTGCAAATCATTTTTATTCTCTTTTAGACCTTTCTTACTTTATTGTTTTATTGAGAAAATGAAAGGTTTTGATGGGTCACAAAAATACATAATTCGATTATCTCGCAGATTTTCTTCAAGTGCGCTTCTTCTTTTGCTTTAGCACATCTTGAACGTGATTTCGAATTTATCTTACCCTAAGGTGGAGACAGACATCTAAGATATTCAAAAGGCTATCATTTTTTAACGATAACTCAAAAACTGGTCGGTCAAATATACGATAAGTATATTTTAAATCAGAAAATAGCAAGGACCTCAGTTAATGAAAAATATACAAGGCGTCCTATTTAAAAAGCGACATTCTTTTTCATCACCCTTATAATTTGCAAAAACTTTTAGTATTTTTAAAAACCGCACATATTATTGTTTAAAATTATTTTTTTGTACGAATCTATTATCTTAAAAATAAAAAAAAAATAATATGGGGTTAACGTATTCTTCAATCACCTTGTAGTACGGTTCCATTCTCTTTAAATGTCGTGAGTTTTATCGGAATTCTAAAATAAAATAAAAAATCTTAAAATACAAAAGAAAATATAGGCGAAATGAAAATTATTAAGTACTTAGTTAGGATTTATTAGTTATAAAAACAATAATAAACAGTAAATATATAATAGCAATAATTTTATTTATTTCTCTGAAGTTTATGGACATAATCTACAGCTGCTTCATTTCTAACTAAGAGTGATAATTGATTATGACTCTCCAATAGATTTTATAAATAAAAGAAGTATTGGCTAATATTATCTAATTCTTCTTAATAACACAATTTCAGTAATTTATGTTTGCTGATATTTGTTTACTTAAGTTTTTCTTAATTTTGCTTTATATAATTCAAGCACATACCATACTGTATTTTAAATGTTCCACTTTTCCAAGGCAACCTGTATATACAAAGTAATACTATAGGAGTTCCCAATAAACTTAATTAAAATGTAAACGCCTCTCAACTCTTTGTTTAAATATAATTAATCAATTATTTTAACCAGTTTATTATTAATGAATGAGATTAAATCTCATATCATTTTCTGTAGCCATTTGCAATAGAATATATTATGTATAGGAACATTTTTTGAATATTTTTCAAGATGTTACCATACATTTTTGTTTAATATTCATAAACTTCTTCATTTTTTATATATCGAGAAGTCATGCATATACATACTAATTTAATGATCATCTTTATGACCTACAACACAATTTCACAACAATACAAGTTTAAGGAAAAGGTCATCATCTATCTTTTCATTTTCTAATCGCTTAGTCACTTTTTATTATTTCTTTTCTAATTATCATCCTCGTCCTTTATACCACTCTTTTAACACTTCCTTCTATTTGCATTAATGTAGCACAATAACATCCGGGTTGAAAAGCATACGCTTCAGAAAAAGTCTATTCACACAATTACGTACTATTAATAAAATGGAAAGATTTTTGGAATTTAACCAACTATTAAAATTAATGAATCTTTAATGCATTTTTATACGCACTTGGAAATACCTTCGCGAATTAAATAAATTATTATGCAGGCGCTAACTATTTACCATATCCGGGCTCTTATTTTAAAAATGTTCTTACATAAGAATTCGTAACCGGATGCAAAAGTTTTTGAAGCATACGAAGATGATATTAATTTACAAAATTAAGTAGCTAGACTGGTTTAACGTGTCTGTTTACTGATACTGATGTTAATTGAAGATTCCTTCGTGTTTTTGTATAAAGTTTTAAACACTTGATTTATTTAATAAACATTTATCAAAGATAATATGCGTCGTCATGAAGTACCTACGTCAATCATTTTGAACATCTTCACCAAACAAAGTTTTTTACACATTTATTTTTAAACATTACTTCATTTAATAATAATTGAACAATTTTAATTACCTACTTATTGATTCGATTTTTTGTTTTTTTTCAGTTGGTTGTTAGCTGTTTATTCTTAGGTGTCTTCGCCGAAGAAACCAGATTAATAGAATTAGAACCAGATGAAGCAGCACAAATAATCAACAAACAAGATCAAAGTTTAAGATACGCTCCTAAAATCGAATCAAATGTTCCTGGGGTTCGTTTCTTAGGAAACCATCCAGAACAAGTGGTTCAGGATATTTATTTGGCGAACCAATATCATGGTCAAGATGGCTTAGGAGCTTACGTCTATGGCTACTCTGTACCTGACATTGCAAAAACAGAAAAGAAAGAACGAAGTGGAGACTTAAGAGGAGCCTACAATTATATCGCTGAAGATGGTCAAGAAATCAAAGTAATTACATCCTTAGCAACGATAAAACTTTAAAAACTAAATTTCATTTTTAAATCATCAGGTACAATATTGGGATGATGGTACAGGCTTCCATCAAATCGATAATATTCCACAAATCCAACCAAAACAAGTTGAAGACAGTCCCGAAGTAAAAGCCGCCAAAGAAGAACATCTTAGAATCTGGCATGAACAAGCTGAAAGAAACTCTCACGCTCCAGCGTAAGTACTTACCTACACCAATCGAATAATTCTTAAATACTTTATTATTTTTATTTATTACAGAGATCCAAATTCCAACCAATACAACCAACCTCAACCAGTTCAAAACCAATATCAGCAATACGGACAAGTTCAATACGGACCACAGCCATATTCATCTCAAACTCCTGGTGTTACCCATTATCAAGCCCAACAAGGTCAACCCCAACCTCAAATTCATGGACAAGCTCAAGTACAACCTCAAGCTCCAGGGCAAGGGCAAGTTCCAGCTCATGGACAAGCTCAAGCTCATGGACAAACTCAACCTCAAATACAACCAATTGCTTCTCAGTACTCAGCTTCAGCTCATGCTCAAGGACAACCTCAATTCCCACAACCTCAACCTCATGGCCAAATAACACAAGCCCTCGCAGGAAGCGGTCAGCTTAGTCCTAACAGTGTTGAATACAGTGGTCAATATTCTGCCAATCAACCACAACGTGTCCAAGGTCCTGGTGCACAATACGGTGGTGGTGCAGGTCAACATTCTCAGGGTGCCGCTGCCGGTCAACAGGCTCAACAACAAGCTTGGGCTCAAGGTTCTGGCAAACAAGGTCAAGAAGAAGAAGAAGTAACTGGTCCTCCAAAAGGATTCTTCTACAATTTCGATTACGCCGTTCCTATTATAGTTGGAAGAGAAGGCAAGAATCTTGAGGCATATTACAGCCAAAACAAGAACCTTTATGAACAACAACTTAAAGGTGAAGCTCCCAGACCAGCTGCTGCTTCCAGTTCGTATCAAGCCTCCGCTTAATACTTAGGATAAATTATGCATTTTGTTGCACTTCCTTTTTTAATAAATGTAAAAAATGAAATTTGTATACTACTTCCTACTTATTTATTTTTTTGTTAAATATTAATTTAATTGCAAATAAATATTTATAATAAATAAAATAAAATGAATTAATAAATATTGTTAAGGATAATGTGGAAAATCTTCAGTATCAGGTGCAAAAGGGTTAAAAGCATCTCGATTTGGAATTACATCGCTAGACTGGTTTGGAATTAATATCAAGTATTGTAAAGGTCGTGGTCTTTCCGGATGAGTTATACGATGTATGAATGGCACTCTCTGTACCATCTCAGCAATACTTGATATTCCATTGGTAATGGGTCTTGTTATTCCGGAAATACCGCTAGCAATGTTGTTAATTGTGTCTGGTACGTTAATTTCGATTGGAAACCAGCTTGAACTTGTTATCCAGTCGCCAATTGAACCTAACGGTCGTGGTTGAGGATTATACCCATGTAGGGAATTCCTGTGAAAAAATAAACATGAGTCAGATTAATTATTTATTAGTGTCGTTATTCTAAGGTAAATACTTAAATGTGGTTTTGGCACGTGGGTTCTAATAAAGTTAGTGTTTGCGAATAATAAAAAAATTAAAGATGCGACCTTCTCTTTTTTTAAGGATGACATAGTTATGGAAAATTGTCAATATATGTGTTTTGTACATAAATGAAAGAAAAATCAGTGATACCGAAACAATCAAATTTTGATAATTGTAAAATTGGCGATTTCAACGGTAGTGTACTGAACAATCTGTATTTAATGACTGGACTTAAACCGTAGCAAGGTATTTATTCAAATAAACTTTATTGCGGCAAAAGCTTGCTGCTAGCAGATTTTTCGTGAAAATTGAGTTGAAATAATTACGAGGCCTTGGTCAAGTTTTACCAGGAAATTACAATCGAAAATGGTATTTCGAGAGATTATTCTATGATTGAAAAATGTAAATCTTAATAATCATACAAGGTTTTTGTTTTCAATTTATTTCACGTTGTTTTACACGAATTATCCTTTAAAACGGTTTATCCGAAATTAACGCCAAGGTGCTGCTTATTCACCCTAAGTTTTATAAGTGTATGATATAGTCAATTATCATTAGTGGTTTATAATCAGTCAGTAGAAAAATTATAAATAAATGGCCAAGTTATATTTGTACTACTTAAGTAATATAGAGTAATGAAAAGTAGCCAGTTTTAAACAGACCTGTTGAAGTTTATTTGTATAGCAGCGGCGTGCGGTCCATGGAAGCAAGGGAAACTTCCATTAAGAATTTATTAAAATTAAAAAACAATGCTAACAAAAATAGTTTTATAAAATTATGGCTATCGTTTATTTAAATTTGTAATGTTTAATCAACTTAAAACTCAATATCAATTCCGTACAGCAAAAAGTATAATTATTTAGGGTACTATTTTAAATTAGGCTCATTAAACTTGCGCGGAAAGGTAATACCGATTCAAATGTGTTAGTTACACTGCATATAAGCACGGATTTCGTTGCTTCCTGCACGTCTTGCTTTCGGTAGCGGGCGAGTCGCGGGTGCGTTGTGGGCTACAGTTAACATCGTATAGGGTCGAGTTATTTTTATTAGCGTACTCCGTGATCAGATGTTTATTATAATTTCATTATTTGTTCGATTTTTCGTGTTTGTTAAATGTTATTTAAGCAATGTAAATCTGCGAATGAGACTGTATTTTGGAACATTTTATTATTTCAATTTATATAAGTTCGGATTTTTTAAAGACAAATAATTCTATTTAGTTTGTTCTGTATGCAACATTTAAACTTGCTTTATCGTCATGACGTCATAACTGCAAATTCAGCTGCTTCGGTGGAAGGTTCGAGTACCGTTCAATTTGTAAAGTATTATTATTATTTGATAAAAAATTTCCTTCATACAGTTTCGGAGGAAATTATTGAGAAAGGCAGACCAAAACCAGAACTTTTAAATTTAACAACAAAGATTAAAACCTGCACCAGGTATTTTGCTAAAAAAGACTGGAAAATCGAGTTGCATTATAAATAAATAGTAGTACTTTTTTTTAAATAAAGAATAATAGTCAACAAATTCCATAAGTATAAAAGATGTATTCTTTTGCACATTGCGATTAAATCTAAACAATCATAAAAACTTGAAAATGCTTTGTCACAAAAGGACGTTGGCAATAGTTACAAGTTACCTTTTATGCTTCAATCATGTCAATCACAGAATTTCTACGATTCAAAGGGGTAAGGGGATTACCAATCATGCTAAAAATATCTTACTAGGTGGGAGTTAATCAGTATTCAAAAGAACGAGATGTGCTAAAAAATTACCAATCCGATTAATCATTATAGAGTAAAAAAATACTACTGAAGTGTAAAAATTCTTCCTTAAAAGACTTTTAAGCTTAATAACTATAACACTTTTTTTATTGTACCTAGGTGTATTAAAATTTAAATCATGGTTGCTTTCCTAGCCTAAATTCTCACCGCACGCCACTGTTGTATAGACTACTTTTAACATTCTCTAAATATTTTCTCTACGTTAACCATAGCATATAGCGAAATGTAAAGACGTAGATAACTTCGAAAATAAGTTTAAGTTTAGGTTAGTAAGCGTAATCGTTATTTGGGTACAGCTTATCTAGCGTAAGAAAATATTTTATGATAGGATGTATAGTAAGTTTGATGGGGGCCCTTTATTACTATATAAAATAATATAGCAAACATATACAAGCATTAAATATCTTAATTATATGATATCGATACCTTATGAGAATATTTAGTTTAATAGAGTTTTAAAGACTTATTTTAATTATTTCAATCAAGCATTCAAAGTTAAAGAAGTTCGGAACTGAAGGTACTGTAGTGAATTACTACATGCTTGTGATCAAGAAGATAATCAATATATAAAAATGATTGCCATAACATTATAATAAACAAGTTGAATAAATAAATCTAAAATAATAATAAAGTTAAAACACGTTTTGATTTGCTTGCAATTATTAATTGCAAATATTCCAAAGAAATATAACTACCCCAGTAGCACACACATGTTGGAAAAATATTGTTTCCACATATTGGCCACACATTGTAAATGACAGACACTGGCGGGATTGGCACAATATGCGGAAGCAATATATCTGCAGTACTGCAGTTGGCGATTGGTCATACAGTGGAATATTATATTGGTTCAATGTACGTTTATAGTATTGGCACAATAGGTGCATAAAATATGTCTCCAACATGGTAATATTGGTCCAACGTTGAAACATTTAGTTGTCCAATATTCTTTTACAATATTGGCGAAATGCATTCACAGGATATTCATCCACTGTTCAAACGTAATATTGGTGCAGTAATACTTGTACTAGTATTGGTACAATTGATGTGATAATGTGATATGCTTGATATCTACATTTTTGTTTATTTCGATTAATGTCTCCCTCAATAAGTAATATTTGTCACAAATCACTTTGTATATCTACTGTTCGTTCAACCCAATCATATTAATAACCGACGACGATAATAATAATAATAATAATAATAATAATAATAATAATAAACCGACAGTCCATATCGTTAAATTAATGTTCAACTGTAGATGAAGTCGGAGGGGGAGAGAGTCGTCGTAATTTGAAGCACTCTTATCCGCTCAATGTGATTCAACTCTGCTATTTTGTCCGTTTACACTTAAAACTATCAATATATCTTCTATATAGAACCAGTTTTAGATGTTTGTACTTAGCACAATAATACATTTGCGTCATTGCGAAAACTGTAGATACAAACGCATTAAATTCTGTTAATTGGACTTTTATCTATTGAATTTCTAGTTAAAAAGTTAAATAAATTGTGTCAACGTAAAACAGATAACTAATAAAATTAAATATATCAAAAATATATTGGCAACAGATTGCGCCAATAATATATCCTAGGAGTATTTGTTAAAAATTGTAGCTTAAGTTTGATATTTCATTCACTTCAATAAAAATTTGTAAAACTGTATTAAAGTCGAGATATTGCTATTTTAAATAAATTTGAAATTGGATAATTAGGTTCCTACTATTACTATATTTACACATTTTCAAAATGAATTACGGACATATTGTATACACAATTTTATTCATGTTTAAACAAAACGCTAACTAAACTAGGTGGTTATAGCAATTAAAATGTATGGATATTATAGTGAGTACGTACAGTATATAATGAATATAAATAACTGACACACTTACAAACAGTAAATATAAGTGTTTCAAGAAACGTTCAGCAGCAGATATCCAAACACTAAAACAGATGCATCAAGTATCAGTGGCGGTTAAATTACGAGCGTTTCTACCCTGCGATACACTGCTGCTTGTGTGTTATTGGGCGCGAAATTTTAAATGCGATCATTATGAATCTACACCGAGGTATACAATAATTACTACGTATTGAGGTATTATTAGTATTCAGTATTTGATAAAACCGTGTGGGTTATGGTAACTTGTAACCATCTTTCGTTTTTGTAAAACATTTTCACGTATATTAAGCACCTGTCTATGTATTGATATTTTAATTTCTTGAATAATCAAGTGACCTTGTTTAAAGGCTGCTTATCCAGTGTCGGAACTATAAAGATGAAATATTAACTGCACTATGCTCAATATAAGACAGTACAGAATAATACAATAAGACTAATTTGTATATTGGACTTCTGTGGAAGAAATATTGGTTACGTATATTGGGCACCAATCTTGAACCAATATAACATCAATATCAATTAGATATATAATATTAAATATCTACTAATGCATTAATCATATAGTGGGCTGAAATATAAGCCCAATATTGGATCAATATAGAGGAAAACATATTTTTTATATATTGGATTTTTGTAGGGGCAATATAAGAAACATACTGCTGTGTTATCTGCAGTCAAAAATAATTGAATAGGTAATTTGGGTTGCCTATCTTTCAGGCGTTCATAATTTTTTTTTTAATTTGAGAAAATTGAGTAATTTTGTTATTTAATAGGTAAAGGATACACTTTACATCACTTGGTAATAATAAGAAGTAGATCTTAAAAGGATTTTTCACTTAAAATTAAAAAATTATTTTGACAAGTTACGATTTGCATATCGTTGGGTCGTTGGACTTGGTTTTTAATATTTGAAGCCATCATAAGGTGTATTTTTACCTGGAAATTATAAAAGGCATAATTGGAAAGGTGTATGCAAGTAATCACCACAATACTTACAGTTTTTATTCTTAAATTTCAAGTAAACCCCATGTTGGTTTAACGATGCAACAAATTTCAGCATAATTGCATAATTTTCATGAATCTTTGAACTTGCAGCCAAAATGTTTTGCTGCCATATTCTTAATTAGATTCTAAAGCACCTTTAGCAATAGAATTGTCAAGTATAAAAGCATAAAGCATAAAAGCCGTTGATAATAATACATATTAGTGTTAGAAACCATTCCGATCTCTGAACGTGATTCAAGAGCCTGTGTATTTATTAACGTAATTTTCTTAACATGGAGATCCGAAAGCCCTTCACGAAGGGTAGCTACTGACATAGATATATCGGTTAGTCGAGCTTGCAAAACTCGTTGATATTATTGACGATTGTTGGTTTTTTAAATTTCATGATCTCTTTGGGTAGAAAGTTTCATTAGAATACAGCGGTCTTGATCACGTAGTTAGTCAGATATGAAATATAAAATTCAAGGGCGGGAAATCCATTATGGTGACTTCGAGAATGACAAATTCAAAATTTTAAACGTTTTATCGAGCTGTCGTCGTCGTCGTCGATAATACAGATTTCTTCATGACGCCCTCTATTAGTATTACCTAGGTCGTCGATAATACAGATTTCTTCATGTCGAGAGAGGAGATTCTTTAATGCGACCTCTAATAGCATCAGTACATACCGGTAATACAGATTTCTTTATTGAAGAAGAAGAAGGAGAGTGTGTGATATTGAGAGAGCAAGAAGGAGAGAGTGAGAGAGAAGGCTTTTTAATGCATCCTCTAATAGGTGATAAAAAGAGAGTGAGAGAACGAGAGAGTGAAAGAGTGAGAGAGGAGACATCGAGAGAGGAGATTCTTTAATGCGACCTCTAATAGCATCAGTACGTAGGATAATACAGGTTTCTTTAATGCGACCTCTATTGGTAGTACATAGGTCGTCGATAATACAGATTTCTTTATGACGCCCTCTCTTAGCAATACACACTAATTGTAGCATGACGCCCTCTATTGGCAGCACACAGATTGCCGGTAATACAGATCCCTTCATGACGTCCTCTATTAACAGCGCCCTCTGGGTTTTTTTCCTAGCAACACTTTAGCACCATTTAGCCGAGCGCCGAACCAAACGCCGGTAATATACATGGCCGGTAATACAGATTCCGTACTTCGAGACAAAAATCACGTCAGACGACACCGGCGCCATCTGTTTTCCCCTAGCAACGACGCTACCATTTAGCCATGTGACGAACCAAATGCCGATAATACAGAATGTCGGTACAAAAATCACGTAAAACGACACCGGCGCCATCTGTTTTCCCCTAGCAACGACGCTACCATTTAGCCATGTGACGAACCAAATGCCGATAATACAGAATGTCGGTACAAAAATCACGTAAAACGACACCGGCGCCATCTGTTTTCCCCTAGCAACACTAACACCATTTAGCCGAGTGACGAACCAAATGCCGATAATACAGAATGTCGGTAATGCAGATTCGGTACTTAACCACCTAGAGAGAGAGAGACAGACAAAAAGTCACCAGATTAGAGAGATAGACAGAGAATCTAGGGTCCCTAGAACTGTCTGGCTGAGGTGCCGCAATACCTACTGTCATTGCTATGGTACTCACAAATTCCATTTTTTTCTCTCTTCAGACTATGTTGAATATCTTCTTCGCGATAAACATAATTTGTACCGTTAAGTCTTCAAGGTTCTCATAACTATAGATATTGTAAGAGGAAATCACCTAGAGTTTCAAAGTTATAAAGACGTATTACAAAACATATGACATATGTTATAGATATATATTTCGAAGGTGCTGAAAATAATTACAAATTAATATTAATCATACGAGTTTACTATATTCAACGATGAATATCCTACAAGAGTATATAGTATATTATTACATATCTGCGTATTTCGAAACCATTGAAAATGGATGATATATTGTAAAATAACGTTAAAATATGAGTTTACTATAGATACGACGAATATCTACATGGGGCAAAATTATACACAGTAAGAAGGCATATGTAGAAATCGTTTACAAGGGTAGTAGATATAACGAAAAAGGTTAAAAATCAGTTCAAAATTACATTACGTCTAGAAAAGTAGAAAAATTGGGGTTAGAATTGTTGAATATTTGCATTTTCACCATATATCATAGGTTTAATTTTTTATCTCTAATTTTATATAAGGCGTTTTGTATAGATCAGGAGTCTCACAATAATTTATTGTCATATACTGCCTTTGAATATTCTAAAACAGATAAAGAACCCTGAACCCTTGCTAGGAATTTTAAAAATAACGAAATTTTTATTGAATCAGCTAAATAGATATTGTACTTATAAGTGAATCTCTAAATAACGAATGCGTTAACAGAACTCCTGCATTAATATACATAACGTTTCATCGTGTTTTTGAAAAACACATTTCATTGTAAAAAGAATAAGAATAATTTCAATTTTATTTATCAGGTGATATACATTATATTATTTTCATATATCAGTACGTAAAGTTATAGTTTCAATAAAAAGTAAAATATTTATCTGATTTATTTCTCTAGGTTAAGTCTTCAGGGTTCTCATAACTGTAGATATTGCAAGAGGTAACTACCCTGTGTTTCAAAGTTATAAAGACGTACCTATTACAAACATATGTTATAGGCTTATACTTCGAAGGTATGGAAAATGGTTACAGATTATTATTAATCATACGAGTTTACTATAGATACGTTGAATATCCTACAAGAGTATATAGTATATTATTACATATCTGCGTATTTCGAAGCTATTGAAATTGTATGATATATTGTAAAATAACGTTTAAATATGGCGACGAACTTATTTCTTTTAAAACTGACGACACTTCGTCATACAAAACATACTGTATTTATGTATTCCCTTTCTCTGCTGATATGTTTTCTACATTGTGTTTTTAAATATTATATCCCAGTTCTCTCAAGAATGCATAAAATTTTCGAAATATCTGTTTATTATTTTACTTAGCACATATAAAAGTAGCAAAATGAATTTCTATTTTAACCTGTTAACTTTTATGTACTTTATTCAACTTGACCCTAATTATGAATAAATGAGAAAACATGTTATCAAGCTGTTCAAAATTCGAATGTCTAGAAAAAATGGGTAGCTCTTACTAAATATACGAAGAATACGTTTTAGGTATGTATTGAGATACATAACATTTCTCTCATATATGAATTTGTATACAACGATCTAGATCTTGCTACCGTATATGTTTAACATAAAAATAAATGAAAACTATAAACTTCTTTTATCGTTTTATATTTAGAAAATTTTAATAATAATAATATTAAATGTTTGCATTGTAGGACATATTGATAGGGTAGGTGAATTGCAGGCATTTAGCAGGCCCGTGTTTCTAGCTGTGGATCCATAGGCTAGAAGAAGAATCAGAAGAAAGTATTAGGCAATGTTCACTGAATAGACTACCTGTTACATTTCATACCTTATTCGTTTCGATAAACATACCGTCAGCATACGGTTGATATCTTTCTGTCTTTACTTTACCTAGGTAAACCAATCCTAGAGACAGAGTTTTATTTGCTATCTTCTGGTTGAGATCGACCACTTTATCTTTAGTAAGTTTGTCGGCGAATCTTTTGGGTAGATATGTTATAGACTTATATTTCGAAGGTATCGAAAATAATTACAAATTAGTATTAATTATACGAGTTTACTATAGATACGACGAATATCCTATTAAAGTATATAGTATATTATTACATATCTTCATATTTCGGAGTTGCTGAAATGTATGATATATTGTAATAATGACGTGCAATAAGAACGTATATGTAGAAATCGCTTACAAGGGTAGTAGATATAACGAAAAGGGTTAAAATCTGTTCAAAATTACATTACGTCTAGAAAACTAGAAAATTAGATAATTGCAGCATACGCATGTTAAATGTACCTATTCTTTCACCTCGTCTGTAGTAGATATAATGAAAAAGGATAAAAATCTGTAGTATAGGGTTTATGCTTATACTCAGGCTCGCAATCATATGTAGCGTATCGATGCTTACATAGTATAATTATTTTCTCAACGTAGGATATATCGATATTTTTCTAGTTTGATTAAATCCTATAAGTTATATTCATTTCATCCTTTTTATTCTGTTAAGACATTTATAATAATCATAGGGGGCCTGGTATGGGCATAAACAGATTGCACCTATTCTTTCACCTCGTCAGTAGTTAGACTCGAACTTTATGATTTCATATATGAAGAATACGTTTAGTGATAAATACTCTGTGTTCTAGAATACTTGTATAGGGGCTAGGAAGCTTGATTTGAATACTACAATCTTGATCACGTGGTTGGAGTGTACTGATACCTCGATTGTGTGCATAGAAGTATAATGAGTACCCGTTATCGTATATTCAAATTAGTGGAATATATGTAGTACAACTTTATAGATTCTAGAAAGTTCCTATCAATATTAGAACAATGAATGTAGACTGATGCGTGTGTTATATAATACCGATTCTCGCATATACGAACTTAGGAGCTAGCTGCTGACTCTGCATGACATTAGATGATTATGATAATGATAGATGATCGTGATAAAGAATGTTGTTATTTATATCAGTGACTTTATTACAATTCTTACTAGAATATAATTGTATGATATCATATCATGATATGTACCTACAATTCGATTACCTACAATTTGACTACCTAAATTAGACCTTAGTCTAAGAATAATCATGTGTTTTATCGTTATCTTATGATATCAGGAATGCATTACTTTTATTAATCTTTAGTTTAGCGTAGATATAAATCTCTTTGTATAGCTCAATAAATGATAGTTATAGGTCTGTATTGACTTATATAACATTTCTCTCATATATGAATTTGTATATATCGAGTTAAAGTTAATGACTGAATACAACATAAATCATTACTCTACGTTTAATATATAGTTTAGTTTAATCCGTGTATGTATTTTATTCTTGCATTTTTTATTTCACAATGTATAACTACATACAATTTATTTTAAAACCGTTTTTCTGAAATTTCTAGATTTTAATACAACACTAGAATGTTGAATGTTATTCTTCGTACTAAAGAGATTGTAATTATTTTTAAAAATTCTTTGTTTTCGTCGAAATAGCTTAAGCTTGATTGCTTTTAGGGATTACGATACCTGGCTATTATACTATTCACATAACAGGGGAAGAATGTTTATTTTTTAATCGTTTTGGTTCATATAGCCCTGAATATTAGAATATTTAAAGAAACAATCTTTTGAAAACTGCGGTTTTTAAAATTCATTTATTGTATTTAAGATGAATAATACAACTGTAATTATTTGTTAGAAAATCTAAGGCTTAAAATTCCTTTGAACTTAGTAATAACAGAATGATAATTGTTTTGAAAACTTAATGACTCGTAACGAGAAAATTCAAAATTATATATGATAATTATCAATTAAGTTGCTCGGATGTATTTTAAATGTTAGCCGTATGACGTTTACATTTCTAATTAAGTATAATTTCATTTAACAACGGCAACAGTTGAAAAGCGTAAAATTTAAAACGGTATAAGCTTTTTGACTTTAAAATGGTACTACACAATATTCCTTTTTCTAAGTTTTATTTATAAATATTTATCGGAATTATTTAAATAAATTTTTAAGAAATCATAACGACCCTAAGTGTTTTCTTTCAAATTAGAATTTGCTTTACTTGTAAACCGTATTTTAAATGTTTATGACGTATATTTAAACATGTCAGAATGCAATAGAGATAATCTGACTGGTGATTGACAGTAATCCTTAGAGATACTTTGTATACTTGAAAGCAAATTTTTATTATTACCCTAGATGTTTATACATGTTAAATTGTTTTCGCAGAATTACATGATGACCTATAGATCTATATTTAAATATCAAATAGGAATGACAACATAAGATTTATTTTAAAATAAATTTATGAGAGAGAGCGAGATGAGATATGACAAATAATATATAAAAATGAGATGTACAAAATGAGATGTGAGTTATGTAAATGAGAGATGAGATATGCAAACTATACCATGAATTAGTTTTAAAATGTATTGTTGTATGCCGACCATTATGCGGATTAATTTAAAAGCATTTTCGTATTACGCTATTCCATTTTTGTTATGATAAGAAATTCCAATCATTTTGTTATTGCTTAAACTTATAACTAAAACACGTCTTTGCTAATGATTTGCGTTTGTTTAAGCGCGTTTTGTTTATTATGTATTTATTTGAAAGCAGTTACATTTAGAATTGAAATGTTTTCTTTTTAATAAATTTCTTGATATTAATAATTTAGCTCTGGGTTATTTTTATTTTAATAAATAAATTGATGTTACTATATTTTAAACGACTATAATGTCTACATTTATATTTAAAATTAATAATAATAATGTATCACGTTTAGATTTATATCTAAAATTAATAATAATAATGAATATCATATCTGATAATATGAAATTACTGACATGTATTATGTTATGAGTACGTGGTCGCTAGTCAACAATTTTTTTATAACCCGTTTACAGTGCTTTAATAGATTACCTTCATGGTGTAATGGTTAAGTCCTAGGCTTATAACCAGACGGTCGAGCGTTCAAACCCTGCTGGCTCCATTGGTTTTATAAAAGAATATAGCGGGTTGCCTATCTACAGGCGTATAGAAATCTACTATGATGACCCCGCGAGATATAAAAATGATCCGCTAATGACCCCGCGAATTAAATTAATTAGATCGTGATATGCAAATAATACCGTTAATGATACATACATAACACCGCGAATGATATGCAAATGATCCACTAATGACCCCGCGAATGATATGCAAATGAACCTCGAATTTCGCGGATGACCTTGAAATCCAAAACGAACCTTCATAAGAAAATACATGGGATTTTGGGCTAGAACGAACATAGCTATACTACTGTAAGGGAGAGAAGGAAAATTATGTGTTATTATAAAAAGGAATTCAATATTCAAATAAAACATTTTTGACAGTATGAAATAAAATGTTGTACGATACACATCCGTGAAGTTATTAATCAACGTACTCGTTTAGAAATTCATAAACATCTAAGTTCGTACTTCCCGGACTTGTAACGTAAATAACTATTACATAACAAAGCAGGGAAGTGTTAAATTACAGGATGAGTAGACAGTTCCAGGACGAGCAGGTTAACGAGCGAGTTCTAAAAGCCTACGAATCTTGTAAGACACTTTACTGATGTGTTACGTATAGTAATATTTTTCCTGAAACTCTTAGAAAATTAATACAAAATTCTTACTAAAATATTCTATTGATATTAATATTATGTTGTTCAGGTAATTACAAACAAACAGTCAGGAAAATATTTTCCTGACTAGTCATGTAAAGAAACACTTTGAATGATTCTTAAGTAATGAAGAACATGCTCACTTTCCTGGTAGTTTCAGAATAGTAATTTACGTTATAAGTCCTGGAAATGGAATTTTACAGTCGAGTAAGATGTTACGGACAAGGCGACGAAGGAGCCGAGTCCGGAACATCGAAACGACATTGTAAGACCATTTCCAGGACGTATGACGTAATGCGTTTTATTTCATACTGCAATTATTGGAATATTGGGCTAATTTTAAAAAAAATTATATAAAATAAATTTCCGAATGCAAAATATGGACATCTATGAAGAACGAGTTTCCATGGTAACTGATTACGTACTAAAACATTGTCCACTTGATTGATTGTATTTGAGTCCGGTAAAAATTTTTTTGGCCTCCTGTATTTTAAAACGTTTGTTTCAGTTTTGTTTACGTCAACTGTAGCTTCATATTTACGCATGATGTCGTAAAATGACAAGCGAATGTGGTAAAAATACTAAAAAACACTGGGCAATTAGAGATATTTAAGAAACCAACTATTCTTGTAATAATTAAGTTTATGTAATAAAATACATGTTACCTAAGTTATTATTAAAAATATTTCGGGCTTTAATAGAAAAAATTAAAATTTAATTAATTTAAATCGCCGCAGCGCCATCTATTGTACGTTTGGAAACTACAAATGTCATCCAAGAGCACACTATTATGTGCATGTTTTGAATTATTTTTTTTTATTTTCTATAAAACTTGTCGGCCAAAAAATCTTATACAAATCTCATGCGTCAAGTCATTTTACACGGCTCCAACTAATAAGGCACTCGCCCTACGGGCTCGTGCCTTAAACAAAGTTGTCGCCCTGTAAAGTTCGACTTACCGCATTCGAGTGTAAATAGCTATTACAGTCACAAGTCCTGTAAAATTTTTTACAGGCATACTAGACCGTAAAATGGCATGTTCTGGACTAAAAAGTTTGACGTAAAACTGGCAAATGTGACACAGTATGAAATAAATATAATTTACAGTACTGGTTGGAGTGGTTGGTGGTCAACCAGATATCGATCTGACTCAATTACAGTAGAAAGTAGATCAGGTGAAAGGATAGGTTAAAATTCTATCTAAATCTTAAGATGGTGAATTGCACGGTCTATGAAACCAATTTCAGCATTTCCATTTTTGCGTAGTAATCAAGTCTTACATGAATAATAAAAAGACTATTTGTTAAACGCCAAACGGCAATAATCTTGAAAAAGACTAATAAATAGGTTGCCTATCTGGCAACAGTGTTTATAACCTAATTCGTGGATGTACTTTCGATGAACAAGAACGACAGCATCAGTAAAGCACAAGCAAGAATGAGAAAGATGCAACTGTTGGTTAACCTCTGTTAAATCGATTTTGTTTTAATTTTTATTACTATTTATAAATGTACAATTTTTGCAACAATGGAAGAGCAACAAAACGATAATAAAATATGTTATAATTTCATTAGTGTAAAAATGCTTCCTGCATTTAGTGAAGATAACCTCACTATTGCTTCGAGTAGGAAAATTATAATTTCGAAGCATGCAAAATTAACTACATACGTTCGTTACAGATATTGAAAATTCTTCTAAAATTAAGACTGAAGGTGTACATAATGAAATACTCATTAAAGATCAAGCAGCTGTAAAGACAGAATCACAAGCAGTAAAGAAGTCGGATGTATTTGTTTATGAAACATATACATCCCCTGATGCTTATAATGACAAATGTTTAGTTCAGGAGAAATTAGTAAAACATGAAGAAACAAGTGAACATAATGAAGAGAAACCTTTTAAATGCAATGTATGTGATTATAGAACTTCATATAATTGTTATTTACAGCGGCATATGTACATTCATGGAGAAAAACCATATGCATGTAGTATATGTAATTATAAGTGTATAGGTAAAAGTCTCCTAAAAACTCATATGTTTATCCATAGTGGTGAAAAACCATTTGCTTGTGATTTATGTTCATATAGGTGTATTAGAAAAAATGATCTAACGAAGCACATGCTCATTCATAGTGATAAAGTACTTAAATGCAATGCATGTGATTATAAGTGTTCAAGAGAACTTTATCTGAAACGACACATGCGTATTCATAGTGGTGAGAAACCATTTGCATGTAGTGTATGTGATTATAAATGTGTATGGGAAAAGAACTTAAAAAAGCACATGTTCATTCACACTGGTGAAAAACCATTTGTATGTGATATGTGTGGTTATAGATGTATACAGAAAAATGATCTAAGAAAACATATATTCATTCATAGCAGTGTAAAACTGTTTGAATGTAACCAATGTGATTATAAATGTGCACAAAAAGTTAATCTAAAACGACACACTCTCACTCATACTGGTGAAAAGCCTTTTAAATGTCATCTATGTGATTTTAAATGTGCACAAGGAGGAGCTTTGCAACGACATGTGCTAACTCATAGTAAGGAAAAGCCATATGTATGTAATGTATGCTATACTAAATTTTCTCAGAAGAATTACTTGCAAAGACATGTACTCATTCATAGTGATGAGAAACCATTTGAATGCCATCTCTGTGACTTTAAGTGTGCACGAAAAGATAATTTGCAACAGCATATGCTTACTCATAATGAAGAAAAACGATTTGAGTGTTATGTATGTCATCATAAATTTACAATGAAAAATCATTTGGAAAGGCATGTGCTCACTCATAGTGGCGAGAAACCATTTGCATGCGATGTGTGCTTTTATAGATCTTCTCGAAAAGATAGCTTGCAGCAACACATGCTTATTCATAAGCAGGAACATGGCAATATTAATACAGGAGGGCATGTAACCTCCACTCTACTGGCTGTGCCTGAAATAAATAATCTAGACCTGTTCTGATTACATAAATAAATAAATCAATGCTTCTGTGTTTCTTTAAGTCGGTTAATTTTACATCCAAAAATTTTATATTTCAGGAAGATTTTAAACTAAATTATTAGTTGAAAATATGATGTCAAACTACAAAAAGTATTTTTCCTTCTTCCCCTTATGTAGGTCAAGGTTACTATTTTGAAAAGACAAAGTAAAACATGCAATATATATATGTAGGGGAAGTATGGCTGTGATGGCACACTTTTTGTTGATGACCTGAAACTTCCGTTAAATGTGTAATAATTAAGATCTAATTGCATAAATGTGTGTAATGAAGTGTTTACTATGTGTACACATATAGATTATTCCTCAAAATTTGCATATGCCGGATAAAATTAATATCTTGAAAATTGTGCAGTATGCCATCATACCTGCACATGTATGGATATGATGGCACATTAAATAACTTTCAATTTATTTTAAAAACGTATGCTTATAATTTACATTTTTTCCATAAAAAAACATTTTATTAAGTTAACATTGTTAATTTATTATACAAAGTCATTTTAGAAAAAAAAAATAAAAACGTAAGTGGCATTAGGATACAAAATTTGGGTTTTTGCGCTAGTGCTGAAAAGTAAAATATTGAAAAAGTAAAAAGTAATCAAAATATGTCATTGAAAAAAAACAATATTTCATATGAAACCATATCATTGAAAACCAATCAAAACTTAGGTAATACATCTTAAGCTAAGATCACACACAGCTACTTTTACAGCGCAGTTTTAGAGTTGCGGCTGCAAAGGTTTCGCGTGGTGTTCAAACATATCCTAAAAGTAGTGCGCAGCATGCAAGTTTTTCTACTGCAGCTACTCTTTAAAACTGCAAGCCTAATAAAAGACTGCAATAGTGTTCACACACAACACGCTTTTCCAGTGTGCAGCCAACAGCTGCAGCATAGGTGCAATATTCTATTATTATTATATTTTTTTATGATTTGGTGTTTCGTCTTGTGCTTGTCGGTTTTTAACAAATTTGAATTAATAAGAAGGAAACATTAATTTGTGTCTAATATGGGTGTAATTATAAGGGGATGCATTAATACAGACTTAAATTTGTTACAAAATCAGGGACATCTTTGAAATTAAAAACAAATACTGACATTTTTTTGAAAGGAAATGATCTGCTCTGTTGAATGAAGGTTTTTGTTTTTGAAATTTTATTTAATTCTTTAAATAAATGAAAGTAAATCTGATTAAAATGATTTCACTTCGCATTAAAATATTTCGCTATACTATTTATTATAAAAATGAAATTTCAAGGTCCACATGCTAAAAGGATAACATTTATCTATTTTCTATTACACCAACCAAATTTCAACTACAAAAAGTTCTTTACAACGTAATTACGTTTAGAAAAACACATAACAAAGTAATTTTTGCATTATTGAGAAAGGTGACACCTTTAATAAAAAACAAAACACCCTCTCCATATCAGAAGTAGATTGATACTGCAGGTGCAGCCGCTGCAAAAGTTTCAACCAAATATATATTTTTTGCAGCCATCGCAACTCTTAGAAATCCCATTCACACGCGGCTACTTTTTGGACTGCACGCTGCAAACAAATACTGCATGCAACCGACTTGCATGCGCTACTTTTAAGGTTGCAGGGGAGTTCACACTAGGATTCACTTGTGCTGCATTGTTTTTTATGCTGCACTGCAGCAAAACTAGCCGTGTGTGATCTTAGCTTTAGTCATTGCATAATTCACAGGTGAACATCTCAGTTTTTCTGTCGATACCTGCACATTCATTGTGGCACCATTTCTTGCATTGCTGGCACTGGATCCAGGGCTTCTTTGGCTTGGAAAAAGAAAATAAACCATTGCATTATATGCAAGCCACATCATCCTCTTCCTCGTTAGCTGCAAACGGTTCTTCTGGCTCAGTATCATCCTCCTCTAGTGTCAACACTTTCTTTATAGAATGAGCAGATCTTCGTTCAACTATTTTTTGGTCAACATTTTTTGCGTTTGCTGTCTCTATGATAGGTGTTGTATTTAGTACCTCCACCTCACGTCCTTTCTTTTTTGTTTTTGACGAGAAGTCACTTGCAGAACGGGACATATTTGGGATATTGGCAGCCTATTGTATGCCATCATAGCCGAAATCCACATACTTGAGAAAATTGCAACCCTGTATGGCAACCATGTATAGAAATGCCGTGCAAGCAAACCGCATCGTATCTTAGATATAACAGAACAATTTAGTTGCAATAAATACAGTTTGCCTTTAAATTTGAGTAAAATGTCATTCATACTAGAGCATGAAGATATAAACTTGATACTTAACAAAATATATTTCTAATTATAAAAAGTTTTATAACTTAAACTATGACAACCAAAACTGCACAGTGAAGCTTTTGTGTAACACTGCTCAAGTACAGCACACGTCTGTATTGCTGCTTGATACGAAGGGGTAAATATCAATGGTGTGTCAACATAGCCGATGTGCCATGACAACCATACTTCCCCTAATCTGTTATGTGTTCATATAATTTCAGATAATAAGTCAACAGCAACCAACATCTTCAATGCACCTGATTTTATTAAATTCAGTCCTGTTTTTGAATTCTAGTGAAAAATACAAATAAAATTTCCAACATTGAATGCATAATAAATAAATAATAAAATGGAATTGAAACTGTATAATGTGCTTTTATTTTATTCTCAGTGTGGAAGTTGAAAGAATTTTTGCCATAAAAACTCAATTATTACGTATATTATAATTTAACAGAAAGCTTTGTGTGAATAAGAGAAGTGAAATAAAATGCACAATTATTAAATATATATACAATATTATTAAATTAAATTGCAATATGTGAAAATAAGTAAAAGCAATATGCACACATAGGCAACCAATTATATAGCACACTCTTTTATATGATTTACATATATTACATAGTAAATAAATAGCACTGTATATCAAGTACCACTAAAAGTAAACCAGTAAGACACCACCACTAAAGAAAACTTAAAGAAATTTAAATAAGACTTTGTGTATTTGCTCTCTATATCTTTTATTGCTTGCAGTACGATGAAAATGCCAAAAGATATTATAATATACAGATACTGACATTTGTGACTGATTGTAATTAAATTAGATATGTTAATATATAAGTGATACTACCACCAGTTGATGGTCAAGAACTTAGCATATCCTATATATTAGTTAACAGACTTTTTATGTTAAAAAGCTATAGTGCTAATATAGGCTTGTACTCTTTTCTGATAAAAGTTAGGGCTGCAATCATTTTATATGTATATGACAATTTATCCTAATTTTTAGAATAAGTTTAGTTCCTAAACGTTCTTTATATGTGATGCAATTAGAACTGAATAATAAAACCACCTGTTTATTTATTTACGTTTTCATAATATAATAACTTAATCAAAATGTGTGAAAGTATTTCTAATTGTTAATAAACCTACTACTGAGAACTTTGTGCTTATCTTTTTAAAGTATAAAATGGGATAAATCTGAATAGTATAGGTGAACTTGTACATCCAAATATTTTCACCCACTCTTGCTTCTATCATAGGATGACAAAATATGTAAGAATATCTATTGGCATCAACGCGTGAGTGGAGGAGGGGCCGTAGGGAGGATGTTGCCGTTTTAAACTGAAGGTAAGAAGTTTGTTGTTATGAATGCACGAATTTGATGGGTTTTGTGTGTTGAGAAAAATACTTCTGTAAAGAAAAAAGTAAAAGCATTATAGTAAAGTATTTGTGATGATTGTATTAAATGGCTTTTTACCAATATGTGAACGAAGAAATTAGGGATTTATTTTATTAACTTTTTTTATCCTTTATAAATTAAAAATCTGACTAGAGCTGTTGAGGCAATCTTAACGTTTATTAGAAAAGCATCAATACGCTTTTGGATTCCTGAGTCAGTGTTTAGCGACGTAAGTTAACTGTGGACGAAGAAACGAAACTATCAACCGGCATAATGAAATATGCAGAATGGAGATTCTTCCTTACTAGATTTGACATTCAAATGTTATATTAAACTTATTTAAGAAACTTCCTGGTGATGACGATAATAAACATAATGAATAAGATGAAATGTGGACCCAGTCGTTCACAGAACTGATAAAAAAAATAAATGTCCTAACAATCAGCGTGTTGCTAAGCAGTACTTCCAAAAAAAGACACGAAAAGTTACACATTCTGTCAGGCAAAAGAGTCAATGGGTGCGTCCATTACAGCACTGCAGCAGCTTTTGCATCCGTCTTAGATTTAAAGACCCACTGAAGCAGTAAAATAATATGAAATATATCATCGCTTTATACATATAAAGAGCTTGAAGCGCTGACTGGTAACACTAGACGATTGATTCACTGAATGTCAATAATCAAAATATCAGAATGTCAATTTTGACAGTAGATTAGAGATAAAATAAAAAAATTTTTAATTTTAAATGGTGATTTTTAAATCTAAGACGGCTGTGAAAGCTGCTGCAGTGCTGTATTTCCAGCGGAGTGTTGAACGCACCCAATGTGAACGAATTCTTTTGAAGCACACTAATAAAATTTGTTTTAACAAGAAAATATAGCATTTATGACCGTTTCTTGGGGCAAATAGACTGTTATTTATTTGAGTCAACCTTCTTCGATGGTAAATGTTCACAAATGAACATATTGCTTTCTGAACTATATTACGTTTTACGAAATTTAATTTTACTGTGGTTTAGATAAAGATACATTCTGATCACTTGTTTTCCGGAATATATTCGCCCTTCTTCAAATTTCAAAAGTGTGATGGATTTTTAGATTTTGCAGAAAGTCAGTCTCCAGGCAGTGTGGATCCGAGCTTCGGATATGCTGCTGCCCTGAGGCGGCCAAGAGCCGCGAAGTTTTTCGGGATGCAATCTGAGTAGGTATTGCGACACCTGGCCCAGACGGTTCTAGGGACCCTAGATTCTCTGTCTCTCTCTAAATCTGGTGACTTTTTGTCTGTCTCTCTCTAGGTGGTTAAGTACGGAATCTGCATTACCGACATTCTGTATTACCGGCATTTGGTTCGTCACTTGGCTAAATGGAGTTAGTGTTTCTAGGGAAAAACAGAGGGCGCCAGTGTCGTTTTACGTGATTTTTGTACCGACATTCTGTATTATCGGCATTTGGTTCGTCACTCAGCTAAATGGTAGCGTCGTTGCTAGGGGAAAGCAGATGGCGCCGGTGTCGTTTTACGTGATTTTTGTACCGACATTCTGTATTATCGGCATTTGGTTCGTCATCATGAAGAAAGCTGTATTACCGATTACGGGCGTTCTACTGATTGTTAATAGGGGGAGCCAAGGTTTATCATTTTATATTAATAAATTTTACCGATTTCTTAAAATAATTATCGTCGTCATTAATACTTGAATTACATATAATAATTTAAGATAATTAATTCGGCATTAAAATTTTAAACGAAAATCACGGAACAATTTACGGATAATAATAATAATAACAATAATTATAATGTCTTTATTTCCCTTACAGGCTTACATCCAAATAGGGAAAAATATGAATTTACAAATGTTTTCATCGTTTATGCTATTCTCCTGTAATATCTCATGGGTAATGTGTAAAGAGCGGAAAATATGCAATGTGCATTTTATGATGTTGATGAAATAAGAATTATTTGTAGATTCAATTAAAATGCCTAAAACCTAAAATTTAAGGCTTTAATATTATTGTTTATTGTATATTTTATATCAATAAATGCGAAACTCCGTGTAATGCCATGTAATAATAATGCAACAATGTAACATAACTGTATACATCGGTGTATACATAAAATAAACTTGATGTTGATGAAATAAATAATAGAAACAAAATTTAATTTATGATTTGATTTATTGAAATTTCCTTATTCTTATAACAAATAAGTTTTTACTAATAATATTTAGTTATTACTAGTTAGTTAATAGTATATTATATACATATTTGTTGCATTTTTCTTTTGTCGAAACCCATGCATTTTTTGTCAAATTTCGTTGCATTTAAATGTGCATATGTTTTCTTTTTGCCTTGCATTTTTCCGCTCTTTAGTAATGTGTATTGTGGTGACAAAATTCACTTGGCATTGTTATGTCTGTTTGTGTTGGTGAATATTTCACCATTTACAACATAATCATGAATAAAGTGGTTGGTGTATTTTTGCATACGAAACAATGGAACATTTATTTACGTTTAAATTTAGGCGATTAGCTTTACACCAATCACATAGAAAGTTAATGTTAGACTGCAAATATAAGCAATCATTGATATCTCGTACTTGATGATATATTTTTAAATCGTCAGCAAATAATAGTTTCTCGCAGTGTATAGATTGATGATGATGATGAATACCACGTAGACACGTCCATTCGTGACGGGTATCTTGGAATACGTTCTGGTTGGTTCGGACATCTTGTATCCCAACCCTCTGGCGTTTAATGTCATGCTTACCTTGCTATCTCTCTCTCTCTCGCTCTCTCCTTCTCACTCTCTCCTTATCATCTATTAGAGAGGACGCATTAAAGAGCCTTCTCTCTCTCTCAATGTCTCCTCTCTCACTCTCTTGCTCTTTCGCTCTCTCCTTATCACCTATTAGAGGACGCATTAAAGAACCTTCTCTCCCTCTCTCACTCTCTCGCTCTCACGCTCTCTCACTCTCTCTCTCCCTTCAACCTAATGCTAGTAAATGAAACACCATTGGATAGAGGTAATCGTTAGGTCTACTGTTCTGGGATTGGTTCGGACGGCTTTGTTATTTCATACGTGAAAATAAAAAACATCGATAAATGTTTTACTGTTTTTATTATTTTTCGTATAGTTACACAATATTACTAATATTCTATTGTAAATCAGCTTAAACTAGGTGATTATAGTTTTATATAGTATATTACTTTATTACTCAATATAAACTAGATATGTTATATCAGAATGTTACAAATTAATTTTCTAACAAAATAACTTAGATCGGCTTATAAATATATATATATATATATATATATATATATATATATATATATATATATATATATATATATATATATATATATATATATATATATATATATATATATATTCTAACACTTAACATTTACTTAATAGAATATTAACTATATATTAAACTTAAACCTCAACAACAACATACTTTATTTAATCTAGTAATATAAACTTTATATAGGTAAGAACTGTCATTTAACAACATCTTCCGCCTTTATCCAGGACTTTTCATTCAAGCCGAGCCATTTGACGTACATGTCACCATTGCTGCGGCGTTTAAGTACTTTTTCAACTAAGTAAACGTCTGGCTGATTGGTTTTCTGCAGCTCGAACTCGTAGAAAGCTCCTCGAACAGCAACCCCATGAAGATCTTCCAGCAGATATGTGACAGGTTTTGTAAATTGAACTTTAACTATTTTGAATAATTCAGTTGACCAGCTGGGCGTGTATCCCTTAGAAAAGACCCCCTTGAACTTACTAATACGTACGAGGTCATTCAAGTCTAGTTTACGTTTACTTCCTGCAGCGACATCTGCTTTTACATTAGTGTCATAAACGGTTAGTTTGGTGGTAGGTGTAACAGTAGCAGGAGCTCGACCTATCGTTCTATGTCTGGTGTTGTTATAGCTGTCAACTACCCTCTGTAATATATCTATCCATTTAAATGATCCTCGGTAGCTAAACTCTTTATACAACTTTTGCTTAATTGTACGGATAACACGTTCAACTATCGAAGCCTTAATTACGGAATATGTAGAGTAATGATTTATAGTGTGCTCTTTCATTAATCGTTTAAAATGTTTATTGTAAAACTCTTTCCCGAGATCCGTCTGAAGATTCTTGGGTATGACTGAACTCTTAAAGATGCTGCGGACCTGCTTTGTCACCTCTTCTCCGGATTTAGTTTTCAACGGTCGTGCATACAGATATTTCGAATAACAGTTTATCATCAGCAGTATGTAACGATACCCCTTATTTACTTTAGCATAGGGCATAAACTCGGCTAAGTCAGCCTGGAACAAGTCCTGGAAATCTTTTATTATAGTGCGACGTCTTTGAAAGTTTTTTCTAGCAGCCCTGTGTATTTCATCAACAACGGTTTGTTTAGCACTAGTCATTATCATACAATTAATCTCAACGACACCGAGAGAGCAACGTCTCAAATAATTATATTGGCAGCAGCCGTGTTTGATGAATACTGAACAATGTTAAAGCAATATATCATTATATACCCCCGAAATATTCTATTCTATGATGCCTTCCTCCTTAAGTTCGCTTATAATTGATATTATTTCGTTTTCATTCTGTGGACTAGTGTTGCCGGCACTCTTTACAGCATATAATAAACGAAGCCGGTCGACTAGCTCGTTAGCCTTATTCCAGTAGACGTATTCGACTTTGCAATCGCTTAATTTTTTAAAATTTGACGACGATGATGATGATAGTCTAATGCCTAAACCTTTGATTCTGGGTAAGTTCGGTTTAATTATATAATCATACTTCCAATGTTTAACAGCTGTTAGTTTACCCTGTGGTCTATATGATTTCTTATGCGCATTAGTAAGGGCTATTATCTGCATATAATTATTGATATCAGCTTGCGTTGGTATAGACTCTAATTCACTAAACGTGAGTAAGTCAAACAGACCGGGTGTAGCTTTGAAAACGTTGTTTTTAATTATGATGTTTGTATCACGCATAGTCACAGGGGAAGATGCAAATGTCCACGCGTCTCGATCAATTTTATATCTAATACCGAATCTAGTTCTATCTATATTTTTGTTTCCGACAGCGTTAGCTATCAGCATACCGTAATGAGTAGGGAGATCAAGAGTTTTATTAGATTCTTCTTCTTCTTCTTCTTCTTCTTCGTCTGCTTCCGATGATGATGATGTAGCAGGTTGTTTTTTAACTTTCAACTGGGGAATGTAACTAGCAGTAGTAGTAGTAGTAGCAGCAGATGGTTGTGTTTTAACTTTCAATAGGGGTACGTTAGAGGTGTTAACTGATTTAGCAATGGTTTCCAGTGGTGATATAACTGGATTGTGCGTGACGCGATACATACGTTCTGCTTCTGCTCTATCACGACGAAAGTATGCAAACTTCTTACGTATAGCATTACGAGCATGTATTATTTTACGCTTTAAACTCAGATCATACGTGTTGGACATGTCGGCTATGCAGAGACTACTAAACGATTCGACTCTAATTATAAACTTATATATGAATCAAAACCCTTCCGATATCTGCCACGGTCTAGAGAGCTGTCTTTATTAATTACCAGGAAATCATGTGGCTCCTTCCAACACAGAGAGCAAATGTTTTTGAACTGATCATAGCTAATACCGTCTCCTACAACATGATCGCTAAACACGTGTTTTAAGTTCAACTCGTCTTGTCTAAAGAGAATAATTAGGTTTGCATTGTCCCTAATCAGATGTTTCGGAATCTTGGCGTACGTTTGACCTAGATAAAAACAGTCGACACCCTTATGCCTACCCATGCTAAAGTATTCTCTAATCTTATCCTGTTTGCTGCAAATTATATCATCAAAAATGAACACAGAATTAGGTTTAACATCACCGGGGCTGATTACGTCATCGTTTTCGCTAAATTCATGATATCCCATACCCGTAAGTGGTTTCATAACACGTCTTAAGAATTCATATTTAGGCTGAAATAAAGACTTGGCGTATAGGTAGATATTTTCAAATTTTAATCCGTTTTCGCTAATAAGTAAACCTAACATAGCATTAGTTTTACCGCAGGAAGATGGACCGCTCAATATTGCTCTACATGATACAGGTAACAGTTCGCCATGTTTCCTAACATCCTCGCCTGATCGTCGTTGTAAAGATGTATCTTCGCAGTCGTCTAGGTTACATATGTTTAGTGACTTATTTTGTTTAACAACCTTCATCATTACGGTATGCGTACGTGTCTAGTCACGGTCTCGTTAAACGGATTATACTCGATTAATGCGTCGTGAAGGATCAAACAATACGCCTTAGTTGTATTCGTAAATGCGGCAGAAGACTCGAGCTCTAGTCTAATATCGACAGTGGAATCCTTAAAACTCTCCACCTGTCTTGAACAGTCAATAACAAAAACGGGATACGTTTCAAACGATTTGTAGCTGAGTAAACAGCTCTCAGCCGCACCTCTACCTATACCGTCATAGTAGTTCTCACGAAAACGAATATAATTCAGATACGCAGGAATGTAGTCCTTACGGTCGAAATCGAGATTTAAACGCTGATGCGGGAACACTTGCGAATTTAAATACAACTTAACGTCGACCAAGTTCGAATGAGTAAATGCAGTCGGGTTACCCGTTCTTATACCCAGCTGACGCTCGTCTTGTAAAACTACAAAGACCCAGCGCGGTTTCTCTAGATCATTGGAGTTCTTTACGCGCCAAACCTGATTTTTAGTAGTTCCCAACGAGGGTAACTCGTGTAATTCCCAACGTCTAAACGGAGCGATGATAGAAGAATTATCTCTTAAACTCTCCACCAGGTTCACTTTGCTTTCATCTGATAACAGTATATGCGGAACTTCCCACGAGAGCTTATCAATCTTGATATCTACATCGGTACCTGCATCACCTGCGTCGCTTTTATAGCAATTAAAATCGTTCTTGGCGCGAATTAAAACTAGCTGACAACTCATATGAGGTATTACTTTTTTATAATCGTCTGCAAATCCAAAGATATCTTTTAATGGTATTCTACACGTGAAATGAAAGACGTTATTCCCCTGGTTATGTAACAAATCATTATCGTTAGTAATCCCTAAGTTCCATGCATTGCAGGTTAAAGCTCTATCCTCGGCGCCATGTGAAACGAGACCTTTTATAGTGCTTGTAATGCCGGGCTGTTTACAGACATCTATGAGCTGGTTTGTGCCTAATATTAGTTGAATTTCATCAAACAGAAAGTGGGCAAAATTGTTTACCAGAAGGAATTGCTTGTTTTCTGCACGCGTTATGCTACCTTTAACAAGTACATAGCTGTCATACAAAGCTAAAACGTTATCGGAATTTTGTATGCTGATTCTAATGGTGTCGGAATGATTGGCATTTAGCGTAAACGGCAGATAGGTATAAAAATCCTCTTTTATTATATCTGTATCGACGCGAGGCTTCCCAAATATGTTTAATTTATCAATGGTAAAGGTGTCGGTGTTAATATGCATTTTACTTCGTTTTGACATGTTGCTGCTGCTGCTGTTATCGTACTTTAAAGCCTAAAGATTCAAGAAAAAGGCGACGAGCTTTAGTTAGTTTTAATCGAAGATCTGCACGTGCCGACGTTCGACGGTGAATGACCTTTGATGGACATATGCTGATGTTTTTATAGCTAAAGTTTATTCCCATTTTTCACGTTTAAGTTCTAGCCTGATGCTCGTGAAAGTGTCTTCAGACAAATTTATCAACTCTCCTCTCGCGTCTACCAGTCTAATGGTAATGTTGTCGATCTCGGTGACAGTGATGGGAAAGTAAATCACATGCGATGGCTCCTTTTCAATCAGATAACCGGGTGGTACGCAAACACCAAATTCGAAGATTGTATGACCTGCTTGATTGTTTCTATATGAGCCGCCTGTAATATTCGTGTCTACAAAGATGTTTGGAGTTGAAAGTATATCGACAACTCGATCTGATACGTGTCTACTACCGGGTTCTAGCACGCGCTTCTTAAATCCTAGTAGTGATCCTATGTTATCGGGTTTGGTAAAATCAATCAACTCGGTAGCTGATTCAATCTCACACTTTCCCGTATTAGTGTTAGCTTTGATTTGTAGTAGTAGATCTCCCTCTTCGGGGTCGCCACTAATTTGATTGTTTATATAGTTAACGATTTCAGACAACTCGTAGCTACCCGGTTCAATAGTTATCGCCTTTTCTCCGTAATAAAATTTATTTTTGCCTGGGTATATATTCCGTATCGTGTGACTTGTATATAAGCCGACTAAACCTAGTGAGTATTCGTAACGCACGTGATCTAATGTTATAGGTGGATAAATACGATCCGTAGAAAGCCTGTTTCCTGTACCGTACACCGTGATGGTCCTAGCCATACTTAACCGATTTACACTTTCACCTCTCTTTTATACAAAAATCGTAGACACAGATGTCCGCAGTTGTATGTATTGAACTTTTGTTCTTGGGCTACGTTGTAGTATACGGCGCAGCGAGGCCCTAAATATTTCACAAGTTCAGATGGTGGTCTCAGGTCTCCGAAGGGGTCATAGTACAAAACCACGTTTCGATCCTTTCTATAGGCAACCCAATGAGTACCCGGTCCTCCAGCGTCGTCAAGATTAACAATAGCTCTTTCGAATTGCAAAGGTTTCGTTGCAGGTAGACTTGTTCTCATATAGACACCTCTAAAATAGGGAATGTCTTTAGCATGTTTTATTATATCTAGGTCTGTAAGTGGTCTCCGAGGCAAGTTATTCAGTTTTTTGACCGCCTGACATATGGTTTTAAGTACAATGCAGCTCCGCCAGCTCTATACGGCTTCAGGTAAAGGGCGTTCCCGTTCTTACCGCCTAAAGCGATAGCTTCCATACTTTTATTATGCCGTGTAGTTTCTTCTAGCTGTCTCTTATTACTATTAGCAGTGTTAACAGCTTTTGCTACCCCTGAGGCGCCTCCTATAATTGCACCGAGAGCCGAGAGGCCAGCAAAAATTGGTATGAGTGGTAAAATACCCCCTGTAGCTGTAGGCACAGGAATTATTCGGGGTACTTTAACGTTTTTTCGACCGCCTACGTTTTGAATGATTCTTCTGGCAGCGCTCAGGGCATGATGTATTAAATCTTTACCCGTGAGTCTCTTGCTTGCACGGTTCACTACACCAACAAGCTTCTTTAAAACGCCACCTTTGAAAGTGACAGTTTTCCTCTTCATCATCTTTTTAGCGAGACCCTGTTTCGCCGACGGTTTGTTTGTGTTTACGCCCATTCCCAACTTTCTTTTAGCCTTCATTATACCGGTTACAAACAGAGCTGATGCTTTTTCCCCTAATTTAGAGTCTTTAGCCTTAACACGCTTCCAAGCGGCTTCTTCTAATACACGATCTGCCTGGTGTCTACTGTTCAAATCGGAGCTTTGAGCGTACGAGATGTCGTGCTGCATACACGCCTGGTCCAAAGGATTTATACCTTTATCGCCACGTTGTAATCTTTTAGATAATTTAGTACCAGGTCCACAGTACTGATAGGAAGGAAGATGTAGTTCAATAGGCAGCTTGTCTATGAGCTTGTTAACAAAGCCGTTACCTTCGTGAACTAACATCTGGTACTGAGAGAAGAGACTGCTTGTACCTGTATTTATACTCGGTCACCACTGCAGCCGGACTAATCTGTGTTCTGAAATCTCTGCGTATAGATAAAGTCTCTATGATCAGCTTGTAGAATTTCACACAGATGCTTTTCAACATTATGTATTCTTGTTTGAAAACGGTATCTGTCCAGGGCTAATGTTTGCCAGTCTCCCTTTCTCGCCTGTCTGTATGCATACTCCCATACTATCATATGATGTATATTATTCATGCTTGCGTCGGCGAAACTTACTTTCTTTACCATATCGATGTGTTGCTGCTGCTGTTGCTACAAATCGCTATGTTTGGAGAGTTATTGACATTAGTAAAACTAAAAACTTTGTTTAAATACATTTTTATTTCTTCAACGATACATTTAGGCTAAGATAGAAAAAAAATAACTGATTAGCGTAGATATAAGCAAACTAAGCATTTGCGCAGCATTCCCGTAAGGCTCACCACGTTTCCTATCTGCGCTAATCAGGCATTTGATATAATACACTTAAAACTAGAATAAAAAAATGGTGTAAATATGATTAGGTCTACCGATAGTAGTAGTAAATTCCGTTATTAGTCGGTATTGTACACTCTCTTTATGTTGTAAGAGTTCGTACGTGTTGCAGATTCGGCTATTAGGGCATCAAACGATGATCGCATAACTTTTTGAGTATCCTCGAGCACTTGTACTTTATCTAATAATTTTTTATAATTACTATCTAGGGTATTATTCGTTTCTTCTATCTTTGTCAACACACTCGAATGATTAGTTTCCATCTCATCATTCGCTATTAGGTGATTTCTCTTTGTTTCTTTTTCCAACGTTGTTAGCAAACTGTTAAGTTTACTAGTTTCAATGTCAACCTTTGTTACCTTTTGCTTTAGATCTTTAATAGTGTTCTGAGTGTCGGTAGTCATTGTAATGAAGGTTTGTACAGCAGAGTCGAATTGAGCATCTACATAAGCTTTAGAAGTGACATCCGTGCCATCTATAGGGTAACTTACTGAAACAATACGTTTACCATCTGCATTAAACTGCATTTGATCGTTTGTATGCATAGCCCGATTGTTAAAATACTGCCTAGAGATTACATCTTTATCCTCTAGAGGCTCCCCTATATTACAAATTCTTCCATCTTTAGCATCATAGTACGACCCCTGTCCTTTATCCTCTCGTCGTCGTCTCAAACAATTAGAGAGTAATTTTCTTTCAACATCGTCCACCAGCTCGTCGGTATACTTTTTCGTACAAACATCGTGGTTGTCAAGCGGTTCTTTAACGTGTACTAACCTTCTTTTCTTAACATCGATTACACCTTCATCGTTATCTGATAACATTAGTACAGAACGCTTCGTGACAAGATCGTTATCGTTGATAGGAGCGCCTACATTAGTTATACGACGGTTCTCAACATCGAAATTACCCTCTGGTGTTAATTTGAAACCATAACCTCTCGGTCCACGTTTTGTTGCAGCCATTGCTTCATCTGTCATACTCATCATAGCTCTACCGAAGAGATCTATTGTGTTCATGATGACGTATGACAAATAACTGTCACGCATGAACAGAATACACAGTATTTATAGCTGAGATCTTCATAGCGCAATGATGTACATATTTCAATACGTCATGAGATTTATACAGTTCGTCGGATGTTCTCGGACATAATCGTAGACGGTACTGAGACTTCTCGTAATCAGCCCGCATTTAATTTAGTAAACATCGTATGCTTTTACGCTTTTTTGAATAATTATCGTCCGAACCAATCCCAGAACAGTAGACCTAACGGTTACCTCTATCCAATACTGTTTCATTTACTAGCATTAGGATGAAGGGAGAGAGAGAGAGAGAGAGAGTGAGAGAGCGTGAGAGCGAGAGAGTGAGAGAGGGAGAGAAGGTTCTTTAATGCGTCCTCTAATAGGTGATAAGGAGAGAGCGAAAGAGCAAGAGAGTGAGAGAGGAGACATTGAGAGAGAGAGAAGGCTCTTTAATGTGTCCTCTCTAATAGATGATAAGGAGAGAGTGAGAAGAAGAGAGCGAGAGAGAGAGAGAGAGATAGCAAGGTAAGCATGACATTAAACGCCAGAGGGTTGGGATACAAGATGTCCGAACCAAGCAGAACGTATTCCAAGAGGAGACATTGAGAGAGAGAAGGCTCTTTAATGCGTCCTCTCTAATAGATGATAAGGAGAGAGTGAGAAGGAGAGAGCGAGAGAGAGAGAGAGAGAGAGAGAGAGAGAGAGAGAGATAGCAAGGTAAGCATGACATTAAACGCCAGAGGGTTGGGATACAAGATGTCCGAACCAAGCAGAACGTATTCCAAGATACCCGTCACGAATGGACGTGTCTACGTGGTATTCATCATCATCATCAATCTATACACTGCGAGAAACTATTATTTGCTGACGATTTAAAAATATATCATCAAGTACGAGATATCAATGATTGCTTATATTTGCAGTCTAACATTAACTTTCTATGTGATTGGTGTAAAGCTAATCGCCTAAATTTAAACGTAAATAAATGTTCCATTGTTTCGTATGCAAAAATACACCAACCACTTTATTCATGATTATGTTGTAAATGGTGAAATATTCACCAACACAAACAGACATAACAATACCAAGTGAATTTTGTCACCACAATACACATTACTAAAGAGCGGAAAAATGCAAGGCAAAAAGAAAACATATGCACATTTAAATGCAACGAAATTTGACAAAAAATGCATGGGTTTCGACAAAAGAAAAATGCAACAAATATGTATATAATATACTATTAACTAACTAGTAATAACTAAATATTATTAGTAAAAACTTATTTGTTATAAGAATAAGGAAATTTCAATAAATCAAATCATAAATTAAATTTTGTTTCTATTATTTATTTCATCAACATCAAGTTTATTTTATGTATACACCGATGTATACAGTTATGTTACATTGTTGCATTATTATTACATGGCATTACACGGAGTTTCGCATTTATTGATATAAAATATACAATAAACAATAATATTAAAGCCTTAAATTTTAGGTTTTAGGCATTTTAATTGAATCTACAAATAATTCTTATTTCATCAACATCATAAAATGCACATTGCATATTTTCCGCTCTTTACACATTACCCATGAGATATTACAGGAGAATAGCCTAAACGATGAAAACATTTGTAAATTCATATTTTTCCCTATTTGGATGTAAGCCTGTAAGGGAAATAAAGACATTATAATTATTGTTATTATTATTATTATCCGTAAATTGTTCCGTGATTTTCGTTTAAAATTTTAATGCCGAATTAATTATCTTAAATTATTATATGTAATTCAAGTATTAATGACGACGATAATTATTTTAAGAAATCGGTAAAATTTATTAATATAAAATGATAAACCTTGGCTCCCCCTATTAACAATCAGTAGAACGCCCGTAATCGGTAATACAGCTTTCTTCATGATGACGAACCAAATGCCGATAATACAGAATGTCGGTACAAAAATCACGTAAAACGACACCGGCGCCATCTGCTTTCCCCTAGCAACGACGCTACCATTTAGCTGAGTGACGAACCAAATGCCGATAATACAGAATGTCGGTACAAAAATCACGTAAAACGACACTGGCGCCCTCTGTTTTTCCCTAGAAACACTAACTCCATTTAGCCAAGTGACGAACCAAATGCCGGTAATACAGAATGTCGGTAATGCAGATTCCGTACTTAACCACCTAGAGAGAGACAGACAAAAAGTCACCAGATTTAGAGAGAGACAGAGAATCTAGGGTCCCTAGAACCGTCTGGGCCAGGTGTCGCAATACCTACTAATCTGTCTCGCAGTCTGTTAATGAAATTCCAACAGGGAATTCTCTAGTCTCGGCTTGATTTTATTTTTCGTTTTTAAGCATATTATCGTATCGTTGGGTTTATTGTTTAAACCTTTACAGGGAATTATTTTAGTGTTAAGTCAGTTTAGAAATCTTCCGTTTCGATGATTTAATGTTGAAGTGATAAAACAATTCAAAAGAATTAGGCGCGTATTCCCTTTGAATTCCAGAAGAATTAGTTTTGTGCGTTAGCTTTGTATTCATTAAGTTTTGGAGCAAAACCTGTGTAAAAAGTTTTAATACACATGACGTTTTAAGGATTTCCAGCTCTAATAACGACGTGAATAAACTTCCTGTTTTTATTTATTTTATTTTAAAAACCAATCAATAATTAAGTGCTCCGAATAATGAAAGCACCGACACAATGAATAATAAAAGCGTTAAGTTAAAAAGTGGAAATGATTGTAAAGTTTAAAGATTTATTTAGATCAGAAAGTTCAGAGTTCAACGCTTACGGTCCTGTCTTCTTTCAGCAGCAATTTCAATGTGTGAAAGTTTGAATAAAGGCCATTAAGTGTTATAGTGTTTTTTGGATTAATGTGAAAAGCGACGACTGTATTTTAGAAGGGGATCTCTAAGTTTACTATGTAATTCATGTTGAATCTGTTTGGATTTTAAACAATAAGAAAATCTGTATGTTTGTCATTCATTTGATTGCATTTTAGTTACAACTGCTTGGCCTTCTTGAACTTGATTTAATAAACGTAAATTAAAAGTAAACAACCACCTGTTATAGATTGACTGAATTTGTCTTCCAAATTGTAGATTCCCATCGCTACTTGTTTTTGTAGTAAATTTGAGTAGTGCCTTCTATAGTGTTGATTTATTTCTGTGTCTAGTTTGAATTTCGTAAGTCTTTGTAATTAACACCCACGGTACTTAAGCATAATTTGATTTAGTTCAGTAGAAAGTAAGTAGTCTCTGCTGGGAGTTAGTTTGCGTAAGTATAACTCTTTATGCTTTTAATTGTTTCATTGAGATGTTACAAATTGAAGTCCGTTTGCGGGGAAAGATATTTTAATATTACATAATGCGTAATGAATAATTCCATATTATTTGCTCAAAACCTAAGTAATGGTATGGGAGCAACCAGTGATGTCTTGATGTGTCATTCAAATGCTGTCATATAGGGGTAGTTTCGTATTAAGTGCAATAAAATGTTAATGAGGGTTATAGATAAAAATAGGTAAGTATTCTGGGGTTAGTAACATCTTTTATCCTTTCTATAATGCCTTTATAAGTCGTCTATAGGTAATTAGAACAATTGTTGGCGAACAAAGAATTACTTACACAAAATTAGATCATCTTGAGAAAATAAAAAAAGTGCCTATAAGAAAATATCCATAGAGAAACGACACAAATACCGAAATAAAACAACAAAAAATCAACGAAGTAAACAAGAACAAAGTTATACAATATTAGTTTTCTAAACTTGATGTTCTATAACTTTTCTTTTTATACAGAACTAAATATTTGCATTCTATTATTTTTATTCATTGTCCCAATGATTAAATTAGTGAGCGTCAGGTTTTTTAGAGTGATACTTAATATATGGAATTAACCCAGTTTGAATATGTTGATGATTTCAATTTATGAATAACTGAATAAAGAATAAAAGCGTTTTAAAGTGAAACAATATATTTTCAACCCAATAGGGGCATTATCAAGATACATGCGTTAACGTTTAACATTAATATTCTGCCGTATGCTACGAATAATTAAAATAGCAAAAGTAAATCGATAAAGCCTAATTTGTGTTAGCTATTAATTACTCTTATTACTGTCTACTTAAATTTATGCAGACATTTCAAAAATTCAAGGATGCTTCACCATGGACCACAGGCTGCATATTCTTTCAGGTTTCGCGGTCATGCGATCATTGGAATCACCCAAAGAACTTTACATTTCTCATTTCTTGCATTTCCACAGTTGATGTTAATTCAAATGAACTCACTTGACTACAAATTATGAGTATTTAAAAACTGGATGTAAAAAAATATAAAATCTTTCCATTAAAAGAGCATTAATTTGTTATTAATATTATATTAGCACTTTGAGTAGGTATTTTTGTATTTGTAATATTACTTTAACATTATTTAATTTTTATCTTAAATAAAATTATTATGCGGTATCTTCTTAATAAGAACAATAAATACTAAAAAATAAGAAAAAACAGATAAAACCAACCTTTGTGGATATACCAACAAATAACTTGGAGCACATTCCTGCAAATACATAAAACTGAACAAGTTTAACACAAGGAAAATTAATTTAACCATTGTTATTTTTTAAAGAGCTGCTTGTAACAGCTTTCAGGAACTAACTGAAGTTATCGAACGAAAGTTTTCAATTACACTCATTTTGTATGCATTTCGCAGTTTGGAATACAGTTTTGATTGTATGGGATATCTTTTAAATAAATTTATTGTAAGATTAATGTACTTTAAATTAGCATTTGTATTATAGCCCTCCCTAATAATAGCTTTGCATGGTTTCAAACGACTTGCATTTACCGTTACTTAAAGACTTTAAATAGCGTGTTCTTGAAACCTGGAACCCACGCAATTGAATTATTTTTCCATTGAACGACAATTTCTAAATTTATTTCTTCTTGTTAATATTAAGGATATATTGTAATCATTAATAATGTTAGATTATCAAAATTATTTATCAATACTATTAGGTTAACATGTTTGTTCGATTTGTTGAAATAACGTTTCTGTCAGACACATTAAACTCTTCCTCGTAAGGAGAAACATAAATATATAAAATATTGACCTAATGAACTTCTTCATTTATAGGCAAGCAAGTCAATTAGTTCCATTTAGCGACCGCATGTAGGTACCTACATATTTTTTATCAGTCATATCAAGTACTTCCCATTACTGTGATTGATGTAAAGAATGTCTATAATGGATAAATGTAAGAATTCTTTATAACGGATTTGTTTTTTTTGTAGAGAGCAATGTTATTGATAGCATTTAGCTTCTATTTGGTATTTTCCTTAAAAATACTACATCCCTCCGAACTAAAGAATGCAAGTGGCAATTAATAATAATAGCATAATACCCGTTGAAAAATCAACGGTCCCCTTCTGATCATGTCAGCTATCCACGAAGCAAGAAAACAGATCTACTTATAAAAGTTATTTTTTTTGGGAGCCCGTAGCTCAGGATGTGCTACCGCAGTAGAGTTTTTATTTTCCTTAATAATAATGTCAATCGGATCATGACATCCCAAGCAGCATTTAAGTAGCAGTAACTGAGATCGGAACTTTGATTGAGTAGTTGTTACGTAACTGCAACTAAATTTATGACTTTATAGGTTTAATTTCTTCAATTCGGAATATTTTAGTAATTGTGTAGTTGTTTCTACTATTTATTGGAACTAGGTAGTTTCATTACTTCTGAGTAACTATTAAAGTATGTGGAACGGTATTGCCACTTAGTATACTTACTTTAAAGTCGTTGCAACTTCAAAGTGGTATTTTGATTGTAGCAGTAACTTGCCCGAAGCTACTTTAAAGTTTTTAAAACCTTACAGTAGTATTGAATGTAGTAACACTTACGTTTTTGCTACCCAGGAGAATCACATTAAAGTAATTTTTCGTAAACTACTCCATCTCCATATTTACTTGTAAAATGTTGGATTAATCAATAATCATTAATCAATTTGCAATTTGTTATGATTGTTAATAGATGTTTTACTATATAACCATCAATAAAAATAACAAATTGGTGCCAAATTGTGCCTTAGGGATTGTTATGTATGTAGCTTGAAGTTGGCAACATTTATTTGTAGTGATGTAACTAACCAATCGTGGCCCGCGTCGCCGGCGAGCGTCAGTAACACTCGAGCCGGCTTGGAGGATACACGTCTTCTACAGTCTATGCACTGTGTATGTAATTCGCCCTGCTCACTCAATATTAATAAAGTTAATTAATGACAATAATTGAGTATCTTTTATTTAAACACATAAAAGAACATAACAGGAATAATATAAAAATGGTTTCTATCATGTGTATCAACTTATTTCGTACAACTTACAACTTATCAAGTATTTCGTGTATATTTATCATGTTTTATTCAAGACATTTTTTTACTAAAAAATATATTTAAAGAAGGCGCGTTGTTATTTTTCGATCTATCATCATCATATTTAACAGAAAAGTTGCAATGGTTTATAATTTTGGTGTACTGGAATGACAAAATAATCAAACATTTCATCGCTCTTTGTATTAAGTACGTATTACAAATAAACTGGTAATTCATTTTGTGACACGATCCAGCATTATATAGTATAGAAAATTATAGAATATTTGTTAAGTTGCAAGAGCAAGAGAGAGAGCAACCACGCGACATGATGTGTCAAAGAGAAAAGAAGTTCCACGAAAGTAGCAATTACTACGCCGCCACGTACCTGCTACCCAAAAATTGTTCCCCATTTTGGTTCCAGACACGTAACAAAACCGTAGCAATTACGTGCTTATGACTAGTGGCTAAAACTTAATAGTTCCACCGGTAGTTGCTGGTACGTAGCGACGACTAAAAATGCTGCTTGGGATGTAACTATAATTTAATATAATCATGTTTAATTCATAATTAGTAATGCCTTTCTTCGTAATTTCTAATAAGTCCCATACTTGTCTTGCCAAATAAATGCTATAAAAACACATAAGTTGTCCTTTTTCCAAAATAACTTTAAACGAATGGTAGGCGTGTTCAAAGAGAATACATAATATAGTACTTACTTTAATTATATACCTATCAAGGCCGTACTTTGGGGAGGGGGTTTGACCCCCCGAGACTCAACTTAATACTAACAAAATGACAACAAAATAAAATTATTGTTCTATTCTACTTTCCCCCGAAAATAAATTCTCCCAGAACCCCCCCTGATACCTATTTAGTTTATTATTAATATATTATGTAATTTATGTAATGTGAAAATCAACGGCGTGTGGAGGCACCGCAGGTGCAAACGCGTCAGTCGCTGGCAATCAGTGCGTGCCCCCATTAACTTTGTAGTTTTTGTCAGTCCAGTTTTTTGTCAAAATCGGTGAATCTCGAGAACCACTGAATAGATTTTGATGCCGTTTTCACCATTTGATAGCTTATGCAGATTATTAAGAGGATTTTTGGAGACTCCAGTAATAAGCAAAGTATGAAATACATACTTAAAAAGATTGGCTCTAACAGGGACAAAACGCATTAAGCTGCGAAAATGGTAACAGATAAAGCCAAACTATAAGCTAACGAATTGTAGCCCTCAGAAAAATCTACAAATAAGTCCAAATAAGTGCCTAGATGGCATATACGTATCTCTTACAGATTACTCACAATCAAGATTTTTATAATAGTTATTTTTGCGGAAAACTTCTCCTCCTGGAATATTGCCTTACTCCGCCCCTGGATAAAATGTCGGTAATTTTTGAATTTTTTTTCTTCGTAATTGCTTCTAGTATAATCTGTGAAAATTTGAAGTTTGTAGCTTACGACATTCAATAGATATAACCAGGCGCGTGCTGGGTCAATTCTAGGGCCCGGGAAAATACTACCATAGAGGGCCGTCAACCCACTTCGGTTAATTTTTAAGGATAATTTATTTATTTAGATTAATTATTAGATTATCTATTATGTGGGATTCATTAGTAACTGTCAGTACTATTTGACGTTCCTCTTGCGGAGAAAACTTGCAGAGAATAAAGGTTGTTGTGGCTACGAGTCTGGGAGACGAGAGAGCCATGGAGGTCCCATCCACCGCGCAAACTATGATTTACTAATTGCGAGGGAAAAAGTCTGCGTGAGGCACCATCAGCCGGATTATCTGCTGATGGAACGTAATATCATGATATTATTCATTATTTATTCATCATGACGAATGAAAGCTACTCGGTTAGCCACAAATGTGTTGGAGTCTGGTAGTCATCCAAGCGACCGTATCGCCAAAGGCGATCTGCTCCTTCAAAGCATCAATGAGACTTTTCACCAATTCTGTTGCCAATACAGAACGCACAATTCCAAACGTGGAATAGAGATAGTTTTGAGAGGTACAACTCTAATTTTCCGCACATCAAGAAAACTCTGATAGAGCCGTCAGAATATTGAACCCTTAAATACGCTACAGCAGCGGACCGCAACCATAGGGTCGCGACCTAATTTTGGGTCGCAAAAGTCTAAAAATGGGTCGCATAAATATTTATTTTTATTATATCATTTAGGTTTATGCTAAGAATGTATGCTATAAGATCATATAATTTTAAGTAATCCACCTCTCCCTCGTATGGGTCGTCTAATCATTTTATTGATATTTTCGGGCCGTTTGATAACGAAAGGTTGCGGAACGCTGTGCTACAACACTGTAACAAATTTCAAACGCATCGGAGAATGCATGAAGTTCTTTTTTGACGGCCGAATGCAAATTAATAGGCCAAACAAATTAGTATTGGTACTCAATCGCCACAGAATTTAATGCTCTACATTTCTGGTGATAATGGACTTTTCGATTAAACGCTTAATTTCAGAGGAATTCGAGAAAGACCGGAGAAAATCCGACAATTTCGAGGTTTTTTAACATCACGGTTGAAGCTCGACTCGGAAATCGGGGCAAACTCAGATTATTCATATCAGAGACCTGCTTAAGTGATTAAAACAGTTTCCAGAACTCCATCCGTTGTTAGAAGGCGACCTAATTTCAACACAACATCTACATAATTTTAAATTTGAAAATTTAGGAACTTCCAACTTGAACAAATTCCAGTAATTGATCACTGCCTCAGGAACAAGGTAATCCCAATCTATTTTGGCCATCCATAATTGCTGCATTAACCTTTTTGCAAAAAGAACCACTGGGGTTCACAATCTTAAAGGATCGTAAATTCACGCTACTTTCGGTAAGATATTTCTTTTTGTTCAAAGACGATCTGTAGGGTGACACAAGTAGAAAAAAACGTCGGGCATGGGGTCCCAATGAAGACCTAAAACTTTAATAAATATAGGTTCTTCTTTGGCGAATTGAAACCGCAAGAAGTTCCGGACAGTTATTTGTCGCAACTCGAATCCAACAGATCGCAGAACCTGTATTAACTCCAATTGAAGTTTCTGGCCAGAACTTACAAAATCATATCCCCAAGTTACGTTATCAATATAAATATGATTACGCAACGTATCCGCAACATTAGGACACTTTGATTCTTCTAAATTAGCAAGTTCTTGAATGGTTCGCAAGGCTAGGGGAAGAAGATTAGATTAAATCGTCGCTATTCGTCAGGTGGGGTCTAGTTGAACAGCGGCTAGATATATTGTTTTTACTTAAATATATTTAATTGTTGATAACCTAAGTTCAGCCGTGTCGTAGGGCCCTTCCACGCAACTTTATAGAGGCCTACCGGAAAACTCCCGGTATCCCGGTGGGTCAGCACGCGCCTGTATATAGCCATAATGATTTTTTAAGAAATGCCCCCCCGCGAAATGCCCCCCTTTGGGGCAAAGCCCACCTGCCTGTAAAATTTCAGCTTCCTAAGTCTTCTAGTTTTCGAGATATTTTTCGGTGGACATCGGACTCCGGACATTGGAACTGGCTATTATTATATAGGAGATTAGACGTTGGGTCAAATCTACTGAGGTGGTCTTTAAATAAGTTGTGCTATACAAAAGTTTTTTAAATCTTAGATTTCGGAAAAGTCAAAGAACTCATTATCATTAAAAATTGGATCTAAAATAAACCTTCAAATCACTTCAGACTTACAATCAGAACAAACGAGAAATTAAAAAAAATTTAGTGAGCTGAAATCGTCATCGAAATTAGCTCAATAGCTGACCGTATGAAACAGACAAACTGTCAAAGCTGTTAGGCAACACGAAAATTGCATACAATCAATTCGTTAATCATTATTCATGAAAGAAGATACAAGAAATGATACAAAGAAAGAAACCGCCACAACGATGGAATTCCTCAATTCGTTATCTGTTCAGTTACTTCCGTGCGAAGCAAGCAATATTGGTTGCAATTGCGACCTTCCCAGACTTTTAGCATCCAAGTGAGAAATTACAAGAAATCATAATTAGTATAGCTATGTGAAGCGTGACGGAGTGAACAGAATAAAAAAGAACGTCATGATCAGCCTGTAAATAACTGAAATACAATGAAAAATAAGAACTACATCACACTGATCAGAGTAAGACGGAAGGCTATTATTCCCTCCAATTGGATATTGAGTTTTCGCAAACTTCTTATTTATAGAAAATCGATTCGAGAGATACTATATGGACATTCTTTAGCAATAACATTTCCAACACGGCTACTAGAAGGTGAACTTGCAAACCTCTAACGATTGTAGGAAGGATTAGAATCCAGTCCATAGGTTAAATAAGATCCAGTTGTTTTTCTATAGCTAACACCAATAGTGTGGAATGTGATGAGTTGCATTGTAACTAATCGACATAAATAATGGAGATATAAGAAAAGTAATTATGATGTCACAATATAGACCAGTGAAATAATCATCCGATTTCAAGGTCTAACCCAGGCGCAGATTTATAGATGGGCTAAATGGAATATGAGCCAGGACGGCACTTTTTGAGGGCCGGTGAATTTTCCGAATTGAAATATTTTTAATATTTATATAGTTGCAATATTTTGTAAAATTTTTAATGTTTAGAAAATATTTATAAATATTTATTGAATTCTGTATGCTATTTGGGTTATTATCGTTTTCTAAAGAAAGTTTCTGGTACTTGTTTGTTATCAAAATGGTTGTACAATGTGTCAGTTGAAGATTTCGTGGAACAACTAAATTCTAAATTTCCTAAATCCAACCCATGAAAACGAAGTTGACGACAAATTACCCTTTTTTTTATATGTTGAAATAAGGAATACTGAAAGGTAGGTAAGTTATAAATAGACATCTATAGGAAATCCACTAGTACTAATAATAGATTTATACCCGAGGATTCCAACCATCCTTCGAAATATAAACTTTCTAGTTCACAGGTTATTAAATTTTCCCCTTTCAATTACTCCGAGGATATTGTCTACAATACTATTAGAAAACATAGAAATAAATTAAAGGGTTAAGCATGTTACTACACTAGACAATAACACTAAGGATATGATAAGAAATATTGTAAAATTGCCGTTTTATTCCATGTCTTACAAAAGGTCTTAAGGCTATCTTTTCAAAAGTTGGTTTAAAAACAGTTACGATGTTGACTAACAGCCTTAAGAATGTTTTAGGAAACCCAAAAGATCAAGTAGACTACATGGATAAATCGCGAATAAATAAAATATCATGTAATAACTGTAATCAAGTATATATAGGACAATCTAAGAGATCTTTGAAGATTCGGTACAAAGAGCGTTAAATTCACTTAAAATTACAAAGACATTACAAGTCTATAGCGTCGCCCTACATGTGGTTGAACAAAATCATATGTAGAAGACGTAGAATTAATTAGAAATATAAACAACGCAACAGAACTTAACTGTTTTGAAAGCTTAGAAATTATTAAGAATAGAAAAGATCTAATGAACTATGATTTACGTCCTATTAATTAAAGTCTTTCAGAATTACTCCAGTCATCGGTCAAGTTTGACGGTTAGTCAAACTTGACTGATTACCGGTCAAGTTCTGCAGGTAGGGGAAAGGGACATATAATATTTTTTGATATAATTCAGAACCAAATAAAAATTTTAAAATTTACTCTCTTTTACTTCTTCTTCTCTATTTATTCTTACAACTTTTACATTTAACTTGCTTTGATTATTTCAACTTTTAGAGAAATTAAGGTTTATTCAACTTGGTGCTCTGTGTAACATTGTATCATAATAGTAGCTACATAGTTACAAGGAAAGGTTAACAATATGAAACGTATGTGAAAAAATAAAAAACTTTTTTAAAGCAAAAGCAACTTAAAATTCAAAAACGAAAATAGAAAAGTACAAAAGTTCTTACTTAACAAAATATAAAAAGTTGATATACGTATACATTCTATAACAGCTATAAGTATAAAAGTAAAGAAATTCTTATTTTAATTCGTTGCAATATTGATTCAAATCTTCTTTATTTTAAAGATGTACAAGTAACTGAAGAATCTAGGTCACCGTGCGATCACCATACGTGTATAAACGGATAAGATAAGATCAGATTACAAGCTTCACATGTTAGAACACTTATATTATTTTAATATGTTAAAAGTGTCAACGATATGCGATATGACTATGGATAGAGGCAACAGATGTTTATTTTTATTACTGATTTTGCTTCTCGTCTTATTTACAATAAAAAAGGGGTGCTACTGATTCCTTCAGTCTTATCTTCTGTTTATCTTATCAGTTAAATTATAGTGTGGCTATCGCGTGAACTTTACGAGATCCAAGATGCATTTTGCATTTTTGCTCTCGTGATTGCTGTGGCCCAGATTCTTCATTACTTGTACACCGTTAGCTGTCCGTGAAGTTCCACCTAATCGGCAAGGTCGAGGTAATGCATACAAAATTTGATCGGCTTCAAACGTATATTCTTGCGTTGTATTTACGTACGGTTTTAAAGTTGGATATAAACGCTTTACGTATACAACATTAACTTCTGTATTCGTTTTACCTGTAATGTCTCCAATTGACAAAATTCTATGTTTTTTGTAGCCTCTTCTTGTATTACCACAAAATTATTAACATCGATACCATTTAAATGGAATAATGTATCTTCGTCACTAACCCCCTTATTCTGTAAGACTTCGTTGACGAGATAACGAACGTTAAAATATCGAAGTTCGTTATAATATCGAAATTCGTTATTTTTGTATTCTGTAAGACAAATTGTTACGAAAATCGTTATCACGCAATCGATATTTTAACGAAAGCTTCTGAGGTATCGTTACGCGGGAGCTGAATGTTATAATTTGTATGAATTCAAGCACGGTTCAATTAGAAATCAGATTTTAAATTAAATTTCAGAAAAATGGTTCGTTTATGTATAAAATTCTTGTCTTAAATTCTTGTAATTTTCATTCGGTATCGTTAGACATGGGTTTTTTTTTGCTAGAATATTTTGTTTTATGGTTTACTTTAATCGGTTTTTAAAATACCTACTGACAAAGAAAAAAAAATGAAAATTGAAATTTGAACAGGGATGATTTATGTGTTACAATCTGGCTTACACTTACAACTTCCGCTTTTTTCGTGCAAAGTTTAACACATGTATTTTAAAAAAGTTTTTGTTTAGTTTTTCAGTTCTTTCACAAAAACACGGACAAATTCTTGCAATTTTTATTCGTGATCCGATAACTTTAAACCTACGAGTGTCTATTGTATTTATATTTTAGCGTAAGCGTTTTAAAAACTCGATAAAGGGATTAAGGGATTAAACATAAATTACTACTTCTGACCTTTTTGTAAAAACTTGAAACGTACCTACTACTTATGTAAATACTTTTAAAAAGAGTTTTACAGATATTTCTTTACAAACAACAATCACAATATTAATAACAATAACAACAATTAAAAAACGATACAAATTAAAAAAACTACATTACAAATACAAGAACGAAACCCAACGAAAATTTGAAGCTGGCGCGCAAACACAACATGTAAACAAGAACATAACCTATTATAAATAACATGATCATAGTCACAAACCGACAAACGTACTACAGGAGCCAAACACATTGATCATTCGTTATACTCGAATAGACCGTAACAAAGCAGGTTACAGAATAACAAAATAACGACTTTCGTTTGGAAGTACATATCTTATCGAAATTCGATATATAACGTTCGAAATATATCTAAAGTTACAGAATAAGGGGGTTAGATGAAAATTGGTCTGATCACTATCTGCACAAATGTTACATAACTAATGTTGTCACACCGAGCCGCACTATCCACTGTAACACTGTACCCCAATCATCAAAAATCTATATTCGAATAGCTAATAAGAGCACAAACGGTTTCGAGGTTAAGTTCATGCTTCTCCCGCGTAAATAAGCTTTCAAACTTCTCCCTACCTCTTCCCCTACTTGTTGACTATTTCAAGTGCTTAAACATTAAAGTACATAAACTGTTTGAAATAATCAAAGTACTTCAAGGATCGAAAATATTATACAAAACTAAAGTTTGTCTTATAAGTCTTCGTACCAAAAGCATAATTAAAGTAATACCCATGTAGGAAATAACAAAGAGTCCACGGTTGGGGCAGGCTTGGGACGATGCTTATCATCTCTGGGACAAGCCTGAAATCCAAGGCCCATGGCTGGACTAAAATCGGCATGATAACTTCGTGCCAAGCTTGTTAATCAGTCATGGGCCTAAATTAGTGATACATCTTGGCCCAGTAGAGAAGACCAATATAGTGCCGACGCTAATACTGAGTCTTGCCGCAAGATAAATAACCAATATTGGGCCACTATTAATATTAATATGGTATCAAGGCTGACAATCAGTGATAGTGGAGGATCGGAACCCGACGGTGGCCTCGAGTTATTACTGACCATTGAGTATGAGACCAACCCAATATTTAATAGAGTATAGCTTGTTAAGACTTGTCTGAAATAACCTTGATGTAGAAAACAAATTAATACGAAAATTCTAAATTATTACCAATAATTCATTCAGTTATTATGATGAAATACTCGTATGAGACTGATTCTATATGAAATTAATAATATTTTAAGTTTTGAACAAATAAATTTAAAAAAGTGGTTTAAAAAATTATTATTAATGCTAAGAATTATTTTCAAGCATACAAGTTTTATTTTTACCACTAAAAATTGTATATATTTCTATTAGCGTAGCTTTTAAAAATAAACACTTTTTATTTCATAAACATTATTTTATTAATAATAATACAAAAAAGGTTACAAACACATATCTTAGGAACATAACCTTAAACATAGCATCACTCATGTTAGGCGGATGAACACTGACTAAGCCGATAAGGGCACCCCTTGTAGCTGCCGCGTTACTTACTTTTCATGTGTGTGCTTGTTTTAAAGAAACGGACCGCGCAAAAATTTGAAAGTGAATTTATATTTAGTAATAATAATTATAATCTATGTAGTTATTTTCGTTTAACTCTTTTCACATTTTTCTCTTAATTAATTACTAGCTGATATATACATGATATAAGACAGAAAACTCAACTAGCTTGATTTTGGTAGAATATGTGAAGATTAGCCCAAACTTGGTTCAATGGTAAGAAACCAAGTCTAGAATCACTAACATTAGCTGAAGCTTGAACAAACAGTAAGGAATCGAGACTAGGTCGCTGAAGGTTGGCTCTGACTTGGGCAGAGATTAGAGAACCCAGAATTGGTACTGAGACGTTGGCTGACGCTTGGGCGACGACAAAGTAGCCGAGGCGTAGGATCTGAAGGTTGACCTAGGCTTGGACCAATGTTGAAAGAATTGGATAACCAAGGCATTTGGTTATCCAATTCTTTATGACCCTACACTCTTTTCCTAGCCTAGAAATAACGCGTCCGGTCATGAAAGGCTCTTTACGGCCTTAATATATAAATAAACAATAAAACAACATAACTTATAATATAGGAGGTCAATACTTTACTCTAGCAACAATAAATATCTACTTCGAAAAACCAGAAAAATCCTGGGTGAAAATTACGAGGCGCCGATTAACAGAAATAGAAGTGTGCGAACTTCACTGTTATGAATTATTATTTTATTTTAAAATAAAAATTATTTGAAAAGTGCAGTGAAAAGTACGTAGTGCAATAGTAAAACTTCAAGTAGGTAGGTGCAGTGGTATATAATTACTGTTATTACTATGGAGAAGGCGTAAACAAGGGTAGCTGTTTTCCTAGCGGGCTCTAAAAAGTTTTAAAGCCCTAAAGCTCTAATTTAGCAACTAACGCTCTAAAAACAGGTCCATAAACCATTCAATCGCCCGACCTGACAAAAAGTTTTACAGCCGTAGAGCTTTAATTTAGCATTTTATGCTCTAAAAACAGACCGATACATCGGTCAAATCGCCCGTCCGGACATATTAGTATATTATGAATTAAGAGCTTGATTGAGTGTTTTAGAGCCCGTCGAGTCAGGACGATAAAGCGATCTAAAACTAATTAAGCCCGAAATGCATACGTTAGTTTAAGTCCGGTATAAGTTTAAATCAATATTTAATTTAAAATAAAAATAATTTGAAAAGTGACTTGAAGTTTTGTACTTTTCAAATTATTTTTATTTTAAAATTAAATATTAATTTAAACTTAGGCCGGACATAAACTAACGTATGCATTTCGGGTTTAATTAGTGTTTTAGAGCCCTTTATCGTCTTAGCGCCTTCGGGCTCTAACACACTCAATTAACTATTGAGTGTATTAATATTAATACATAATCTACTATTATTGCTGTGGAGACCGCGTAAACAAGGGTAGTACAAGAGGGTGCTCTTATTAAGCATTTTACGCTTTAAAAACAGGCCGCTAAATAGGTCATAGTTATTCGCCCGACCGGACATAATAGTTATTTATGCACAGATACATTATAATTAGACTATTATTGCTAGACCTAGGGCTACCTAGATGTAGGGCCATAATAGTTATTTATGTATTAAGGGCATAAAGAAGCTTTTATGGCCAGAAGCGTTATCTCTAGCCCGAGGCGTCAGCCGAGGGCTAGGAAAAGGCTGTAGCGCCATAAAAGCAAGTTATGCCCGAAATGCATACACTATTTTATGCACAGATTGTTTTCATCTCAAATCTATTATTGTGTAAAAAATATAATTAAATGAGTACGTAGGTTACATCAAGCCCCTGTACGTATACTTATGTGCATATATACGAAGTACGTTACTCTAGTTACTATCTAAAATACTTAATTTCAGCTTATTTTCATTGGTGATAAGTTTACAAAATATATTAAGAACCAATCAAGTTCTACAAATACAGCTCTGACATTTAATTGACGTTTCATTATTGCCCGTCGGATCATAAAGAGGCACTTGGGGCATAAAGAGACAGTTATGTTTAGATAGATCTATCAATAATAGTCTAATTATAATGCATCTGTGCATAAAAGTAAGTTATGCATACACTATTTATGCACAGATTAAGTTTTTATCTCAAATCTATTATTGTGTAAAAAATATAATTAAATGAGTACGCAGGTACATCAAGCCGCTGTGCGTATACTTATGTACTTATACGAAGTACGTTACTATAGCTACTATTCCAAAATATTTAATTTCAGCTTATTTTCATTAGTGATGAGCTTACAAAGGTTCTACAAAAAACAGCTCTAACATTTAATTGACGTTCCTTTATTGCCCATCGGACCATAATAAAGAGGGCCTTGGGCCATAAAGAGACGGTTATGTTTAGATGAGTCTAGCAATAATAGTCTAATTATAATGTATCTGTGCATAATAGTATATTATACAGGTGTGGAAAAACAAGAAGGAAGTATCTGCGAATCCATATGTGTGTATGATAAGGAACGCGCTAGTAAAATAAAGAAGGGTTTATATCGGGCCCCGCCTTTGCTCTTCTTGTTTAGTTTGTGTTAGTGGGGGTTGGAGAACTACACTAACGCTCGGTTTGTGGTTTACTAAACAACTTTAATGATCGAATGTTCCCCCACTAACAAACTATAATAACCCTTCTTATAAACCCTTCTTTATTTTATTAGCGCGTTCCTTATCATACGTATGGTCTCGTACGTACTTCCTACCTGTTTTTCTATATCTGTATACCGAGGAACTAAAGTGCATTTTGTAATCCCGAATGTGAGTTTATTTTCCGAGCGTTAGCGAGCATTTCGTCACGTCATTCTGACAACTGAACTCTGCAAACGCCAAAATCACATAGTTTCAGGATAATAAATTCTAACATGTACCGCGATTACTTTTTTTTGTTTTTTACTTGTTGTTGTCATGGAAACACTTTACTCCCTCAGGGAGTAAAAGTGCTACTTTACTCCCTCTTTTGGGAGACTAAAGTAGAGCCTTATATACATAGGACGTGCAAAAAATAAATTCCGACTATTTGATATTTTTCATAAAAAGTTAATTCTGTTATTTATATGAAAACTTTTTAGAAAATGAAAATTAAGGTAATTTTCGTTTTCTAGAAAACAAATTATAATTCCGATACTAAAAATTGGCACCATCAATATTTTTAGAAAAGAAAATTAAATACGTACCATTCACCACACGATTCGCCTTTTGACGATTCTTTCCCTTTTTCGTTGTTAATACATTAATTAAAGAATTATACAAAGAAGCGGTCCTACACACAATTGTTTATATTATAACTACACACAATTTTAATTGTCTATATCAGTCAGACCTTTCTGTTTATTAGATTTGAAAATTTGAACTTTGTCTTTTTCATTCTGAGGAATCTTTTCAAAAAGCAGTTCCGCACTTGTAGCATTTTCATGCAATTCATAATCATAATCTTCTACTTCTAAGGTAGTAGCATTAGTGAAATCTTCAGACACAACTGACACGGCAGCAGTAGTTTTATTTCCAATAATTATTTCAGTAACATTCATGTTTACCACACTTTCCGTAGTAGCATCCAATTTTTCAAAATATAGAAACTCTGTAGTTACATCCGTAGTGCTGTTAGTAATTTTATTGATCTCGTCTTCATTTTCTTGTAGTTTTTCTGTAGTGATAGAATATTGTGGACTATTCGCAGGAGGCGGTCTGCTCTCGTCTTCAAATATATAGTTAGAAAATTGTGCTTGTAATCTTTGCACTACATATTCTACTACGGGTGGAAATTTACTAGTACTTGGCTGAGGTGATCCAAAACCTAACCGAATTATAATAGCGGCCGGTATCTTAAAAAGTTCCGGAGGCGTAGAACTTCCATTATAATGAACGCTCCAGGTGATTTTGGAAGTATTTAACTTAAAACTTTCGTTATTCATATTGCTTAGATGAGGTATGTGGATAGTAAGACTGTAAACACTCTTAAGAAACACGCAAGTTGTTAGGGATAGGCAAAAAACTAACGACAATGACATTGACATTTCGGGTGTTTATTCGCGTGAAGATTACGTGAAACTAATACGGAGAAAGGTTAAGGAAATTTCGTGTCATCCACATTAAACCTGAAGTGTTACACTTGTATGATCTCGATTAACCGTAATTTAATTGAAATGTAGAGCAAACTGTTGTGTGATCATTTATTTTGCAGCATTGTCCATTTTCCTTTTCGTTAAAAATATTGATTGGTAATTCATTATAACTTGTATACATTTTTAATTTTAAAAAGGAGAATATGATTTTATATAAGCCGTTTACTTTGTGGGTTATTTATCTTGGTTGTTTCTTATGCCAAAGCTGTAAATAGAACACAAAATGTATTGTTAATAATATGCGTAATTTCTTTTACCTTTTTGCATCGCACTAAAAGTGAGACTAAACGTTTTGTCGGTGACCCTATGTGTAGGAAATCGAATTTATAAATTAAATGTGTTGTTCAATTATTCACATACTCATTAAAAGCATGTAAAGGATATGGTAATGAAGACATGAAAAGAATGTATTTTTTACGTATTAATTTTGTGCTAAATATATACCGCGGTTATGGCATTATTACATTCCGTTGAGCATCACTTTGGAATGTTAACTAATTGTGTTGTGGCATGAACAAAAAATTAAAGACACGTAATTTTCACATGAATTTCTTTTACAGCGTTACTTGGGAAGGGATAACCTACTGAACAGAAACAATTTTGGACATTGCTACTTTTTTCCCGCTGTTGTACTGCTGCAAATAATCAGTTTTCTTTTGTTTTTTTTTATTAAAAGGATTTTTATTGAATCTTGATGATTTTTATTTAATACAAATAAATGAAAAATGCAAATTTGTGTATTAATAGAAAAAAAGCAAATTACTAAAGAGTGGAAATAAAATAATAAATTAAATATATATTTTTTATATAATGATTCTACATTCTATATATCCCGTTTTTAATTATAATAATTTGTAGTCAAGTGAGTTTATTTAATTTAACATTGTCGGAATGCAAGAAATATGAATTCTTTAGGTGATTTCAATGCTCATTTATATAGTTTTGCTGTTGCAGTTTATAGATATCTTACTTAATTTGTATTAACTGTTAAACTATTTACTGGAGAGTCGTTAGATTTATACCCCGGATGCTATAAATAATTATGAATTATTTATTACTAATTATTCGGTACATATGTATTTTTCAACTGTAAAGTTGAGGTTTCAATTCCTAAAATAAATTCTTTAATATGGGAAATATATTTGAGGTCTCAGCTCTCAGGTATAAAAAAACGGGCCTAGGCAGGTAAGAGAAAAAATATGGAGGGTAGGGGTAGGGAGGGTTATTATCATGTAAACATTGTTCTGCAAACTTGGGCACTTTACAAGAGTACATGATCTCTGACCATCGCCAGCACCTTTATTTTATAAAATTTGAAACTATTTATCTTAATGAAGACACTGGTGTAATGAGTGGTAATCAGATTTTAGAAGATGAAAACGTATTGAGTGAAGAAGATGAAAATAATGACACACTCCAGAGCCTGACTGCAAGTTCAGAAGATAAAACAACTTCCAGATTAATCTCATTACATTGTTTTTCATACTGTCATCCACTAGGTACTTAAATAAATTTGAAATTATAGCCATTATAGATGGCAATAAGTGGAACCAAGACGATGTGTTCGCACTAATAGAGGCGTATTCGGAACACAAAGCAAAGTTTAGTTTAATCACAATACAATAATAAACAAGTTTAGCTGGAAATCAGCAAATATTTGTTTGAAAAATATAAAATACAAAAAAGGGTAATTCCATGTCAAATCAACACAATCTTAATAAGAATTCTACCTCACCATCTCAGATTTTAATGAAATTGAGTACAATGGTTGCGTTCATATAGATAAGGAAAAATGCCAAATTTCATGACGGTGTGTCAACCTGTTTGGAAAATACAGGTATATAAAGTTTCCAAAAATTATGCAAAAACGTAAGAACAATGTATCTTTAGAGTGCGTTTGCAGCTGACATAATTGACCTGGAACTGAAACTGAAAAAGGTCTCGTTTTCCAGCATTTTCCATGGGCTTTCTTATGATATTTTAACGTTCTTTTTAAAATAATAACAAAAATGCTGAAATCGTCTATAACAACCCATATAGAATTTTCCAAACGGGCCAATATTGGCTCGCCATATTGGGACAGTACAGAAATGATAACACCGGTAAGTACTTGGGCCATTTTACATAGCCGATATTGGCAGCGAATATTGGGCCAGTGTCGAAATGATAACACTGGCAAGTACTTGGACCATTTTACATAACCAAGATTGGCCCAATGTTGTTGATATGTTGGTATAACTCTGGTTTCATACTGTATATCGGTTGCATACCGGTGTATAATAATGATCATTATTATATCTTTTAATTATATTATATTGTACACTGAGAAACATAGTTCGAAAAATCTATTAGTTTAAATTTTTTTCTCAGTGTATAATATAATATAATTAAAAAATATAATAACGATGATTATTATGCACCGGTGTGCAACCATATCCAACGATATCCATCCATACTGTGCCAGTATGAGACCCGTTATACCAACATATTAACATTATTGAGTTAATATTGGCTAATTACACACAGAAATAAATACCTTTTGATTCAAAATTTTATTGTGTTTAATAAACAAAGTTCTTGTAACAATTAATAATATAATACATTATTAGTCATATAGATACAAATTAACAAATACATTATAATAGGTACTGTAGTGATAATTTATCCAGAATTGAGATTGTATGAATAAATATAAGTCATTAATTAAAATGTAAAAAGCATATATCAATTTGATTTAAAGACAGCCATTAATGTCATACCATCTAATTAAAGTATTATCAAATTATGTAAATATGCAATTAAAAATAATGTAATGTTTCGTTGTTCGTAAGAAAAAGTTCTTTTATGAATATTCTTGTACCGCATTCTTGTCTAAAGGCTTGTAGGAATCTAAAACAAATAAAATTTACAAACAAGTAAAATAAATATTTACGATTTATAAAAATGAATGACAAAATGTAAAAGATAACAAAATAAGATTACGAATATTGTTAGTTATTGAACATTTTGTTGACAAAAAAATGTAATTAACTCCCAAGACAACATAATACACTCGGGAAATAATTACATAAGAATCATCTCCTACACGAAAAAAACAAAATGAAGATTAATAAATATGATTTGTGATTTATAACGAAGGAGACATAATAAATTTCGTAACAAAAAATTTCCTTCCAGAAATCCAAATTTCTTAAAGAAATTTCACATCTTAATTTAAAGGATCGAGCACAAAGCAAATGGAAAACGGGGTACAGTTAGATTGAGGTGAAAGCCAGGGTAGAAAGAACGAAAAAACTTAATTCGCTAGCAAAAGAATAATTCTTATAAGAATTTAAACATACTATCATGATTCAAGCAACAAGAGTTTGGATTATCTATAAATATATACAGGGTGTCCCAAAATGCTGTTTACACGCATGATCTCCCTTATTTGAAAAGATAAAGAAATCAACCAAAAACTATTGTGAATGACTCAAACTGGACCTCCAAAAAACATCCTTAAACGCTGGTTGCATAGCAACGTTTAAGAGATCATGCCAACTTGATTAATTTTTCAAATTGCACCCTATGTTTTTTTTCACGGATATGTATTCTTCACTTCATTCTGCATATGGTAGTATGCCTTACTTAATTATCTAATGTGCATTTAAGGGTTGAAAAAATATTTTTTTATAAATTGTACACTTCATATTCACTAACTAAATTATTTATTCAAAAAATATTATTATTAGAGCCGTGTCTACAAGAGAACTCCTGAGGCACTTTAAAGCCCATGTAGAGTCCACAGGAGGGTATTTTGAGCATTTGCTTTAAGTTTAAGATAAATTCAATTTATAACAAATATTTTTTAAAACCCCTAAATGCACATTAGACAATTAAGTAAGGCATACTACCATATGCAGAATAAAGTAAAGAATACATTTCTGTGAAAAATAAACAGAAGGTGCAATTTGAAAAATTAATCAAGTTGGCATGATCTCTTAAACGTTGCACTATGTAACCAGCTTTTAAGGTTAAGGATGTTTTTTGAAGGTCCATTTTGAGGCATTCACAATAGTATTTGGTTGATTTCTTTATCTTTTCAAATAAGGGAGATATTGCGTGTAAACAGCATTTTGGGACACCCTGTATAACCAGAGAAGTGATTTTTTTTATTTTAAAATTCATTCTTATATAAAAAATATTAACTTTATTAATCTATAAAATCCTTTATAATAAATAATGCTTGTGGTTAATACACCACGACCACAGTGCATGATGTATGAAAAAAATTGTAATTTGAATCTTACCAATTTCTAATTTTAACAATCCACTACTTGTACTGATAGGTACATACAGCTGACGATGCAGATGTCCGCTTCGCATCCACAAGGCTCTGTTGTTTTGGTTTTTGTTGTTACTACCTGACTTTTTCATTTTTTAACTGACTGTCATAATTAGACTTACATCTAGGCGCAACACATCGGCGAGGCATCTAAAAAATGTAAATATATAGCTACTCTATAAAAATTCCGAATCAAAATACTACTTAGATATTCACATATCCTAGATTTTGATAATAAAAAAGAATCGGGAGGTCCAGCCCGTTAACCCCCCCCCTTATGACGCCACTGTATTATGTAATAATAATAAACGCCTTTATTAATTTTTATATACAAAGAAACATTGCTTTATTTTGCAAATAACTAAAATTTATATTAGTATAGTTTTCTGGCAAAGGGCTACTCTATTTAACCAGAAAACCATAAGAATAAATACTTACATATAAACATTAATATAAAATGAGAGATTTAGAAGTAAAAGGGTTTATGTGCATTTTTGGTAATTCTGAGATACTTAGCTTAAAAGTCAATTTCTAAATGTAAATTACAGTAATATCAAAGAGTATGCACAAATAAATATTTGTAAAAGACACGTGAAGGTTATGCCGTCATGTGTTTATATATAAGCAAGATAGGTTACTTACCTTTTTAGTTCGATAGAAATTCCTTCTTATAAAAAAACTAATGTAATATACTGTTATCATTACGCTTATAATGTAACTAATTATTACACACACTTATACAGACAAAATAACTATGAACACCATTATTAAGCATTACTAATAACATGGCATGTTGCAGTGAACAAGTGACGCTAGCGGCTAGTAGAATACCTTACCGGAAGCCTGACTGCCTACTGTACCGACCAGGTTCAACCAAACGGTAAAATTCAATTTACAATATTATTAATCAATTCTCCCGATTCTTTTTTATTATCAAAATCTAGGATATGTGAAAATCTAAGTAGTATTTTGATTCGGAATTTTTATAGAGTAGCTTCCTCCGAAAAAATCCTAAATACGCTACTGACATAATACATACTATATATTTACATTTTTTAGATGCCTCGCCGATGTGTTGCGCCTAGATGTAAGTCTAATTATGACAGTCAGTTAAAAAATGAAAAAGTCAGGCAGTACAACAAAAACCAAAACAACAGAGCCTTGTGGATGCGAAGCGGACATCTGCATCGTCAGCTGTATGTACCTATCAGTACAAGTAGTGGATTGTTAAAATTAGAAATTGGTAAGATTCAAATTACAATTTTTTTCATATATCATGCACAGTGCATGATGTATGAAGAAAATTGTGGTTAATACACCACAGTGGTCGTGGTGTATTAACCACAAGCATTATTTATTATAAAGGATTTTATAGATTAATAAAGTTAATATTTTTTATATAAGAATGAATTTTAAAATAAAAAAAATCACTTCTCTGGTTATACAGGGTGTCCCAAAATGCTGTTTACACGCAATATCTCCCTTATTTGAAAAGATAAAGAAATCAACCAAATACTATTGTGAATAAAAACATCCTTAAACGCTGGTTACATAGTGCAACGTTTAAGAGATCATGCCAACTTGATTAATTTTTCAAATTGCACCTTCTGTTTATTTTTCACAGAAATGTATTCTTCACTTTATTCTGCATATGGTAGTATGCCTTACTTAATTGTCTAATGTGCATTTAGGGGTTTTAAAAAATATTTGTTATAAATTGAATTTATCTTAAACTTAAAGCAAATGCTCAAAATACCCTCCTGTGGACTCTACATGGGCTTTAAAGTGCCTCAGGAGTTCTCTTGTAGACACGGCTCTAATAATAATATTTTTTGAATAAATAATTTAGTTAGTGAATATGAAGTGTACAATTTATAAAAAAATATTTTTTCAACCCTTAAATGCACATTAGATAATTAAGTAAGGCATACTACCATATGCAGAATGAAGTGAAGAATACATATCCGTGAAAAAAAACATAGGGTGCAATTTGAAAAATTAATCAAGTTGGCATGATCTCTTAAACGTTGCTATGCAACCAGCGTTTAGGGATGTTTTTTGGAGGTCCATTTTGAGTCATTCACAATAGTTTTTGGTTGATTTCTTTATCTTTTCAAATAAGGGAGATCATGCGTGTAAACAGCATTTTGGGACACCCTGTATATATTTATAGATAATCCAAACTCTTGTTGCTTGAATCATGATAGTATGTTTAAATCCTTATAAGAATTATTCTTTTGCAAGCGAATTACATTTTTTCGTTCTTCCTACCCTGGCTTTCACTTCAATCTAACTGTACCCCGTTTTCCATTTGCTTTGTGCTCGATCCTTTAAATTAAGATGTGAAATTTCTTTAAGAAATCTGGATTTCTGGAAGGAAATTTTTTGTTACGAAATTTATTATGTCTCCTTCGTTATACATCACAAATCTTATTTATTAATCTTTATTTTGTTTTTTCGTGTAGTAGATGATTCTTATGTAATTATTTCCTGAGTGTATTATGTTGTCTTGGGAGTTAATTACATTTTTTTGTCAACAAAATGTTCAATAACTAACAATATTCGTAATCTTATTTTGTTATCTTTTACATTTTGTCATTCATTTTTATAAATCGTAAATATTTATTTTACTTGTTTGTAAATTTTATTTGTTTTAGATTCCTACAAGCCTTTAGAGAAGAATGTGGTACAAGAATATTCATAAAGGAACCTTTTCTTACGAACAAAGAAACATTACATTATTTTTAATTGAATATTTACATAATTTGATAATACTTTAATTAGATGGTATGACATTAATGGCTGTTTTTAAATCAAATTGATATATCCTTTTTACATTTTAATTAATGACTTATATTTATTCATACAATCTCAATTCTGAATAAATTATCACTACAGTACCTATTATAATGTATTTGTTAATTTGTATCTATATGACTAATAATGTATTATATTATTAATTGTTACAAGAACTTTGTTTATTAAACACAATAAAATTTTGAATTAAGGTATTCTTTTCTGTGTGTAATTAGCCAATATTAACTCAATAATAATGTTAATATGTTGGTATAACGGGTCTCATACTGGCACAGTATGGATGGATATCGTTGGATATGGTTGCACACCGGTGCATAATAATCATCGTTATTATATTTTTTAATTATATTATACACTGAGAAAAATGGATCGTAAAAGTTATGTCCCCGTCGTCATATTAGCGCTCTTGATCTACAATATTTAAACTAATAGATTTTTCGAACTACGTTTCTCAGTGTACAATATAATATTGTTTATTGTTTCCAGCCTTATTTTGTGGAACTCCATAATCATGAAATAAATAAAGATTATTAAAAGTTTCACAGTTTTATTAAAATATACCTGACAATATTGTTTCGACAGCTATGCTGTCATTATCAAAGGTAATATAATTATAAACAAACACGTCGCTAAGGTAGATACAAAATAGGTAACTAGATAAAATAATAATAATAATAATAAAAATTAATAATAAAAATCATAATTAAACATCTAATACTTCCAGTAACGGAGAATTACTGAGCTCAAGTTGTTCATTCATTAAAGGTACCCTGAGTTTGTGTTTGTATATCTCAAAGGCTTCTGAAATGTCTAATTTGCGTTTGTTATTACAAAAATGTAGGAATTTAATATTATTTTGAGGAGTCATTGTGTGATTTTGTTCTAAAAGGTGTTTGGCGTAATTCGATTTTTCAGGATGTTTATTTTTGTAATGACGTACGTGTCCTTTATATCTTATGTCAAAATTTCGAAGTGTTTGTCCAATATATACCGAACTACAAAAAGAACAATTTAAACGGTAAATGCCCGATTTCATGATATCATGTGTTCTGTCTTTAGCATTAAATAAAAATGAAAAAGTGTTAGTGTTGGTTTTAAATGTTATTTTATAATTGTTGGTTTTTCTTAGTATACTTATGTGCAATTTTTTCTGATATTTTGCCAAAATATGGTATAGATATGTAATTTGTGTCTTCTGTTTGATTGCCAATGGGATATATTCTTTTGATAGCTAACCTATAATCTTTTTGTTTAATTAAAGTGTCAATCATGTTCGGATTATAATGATTTGCATGTGCTAGTTGTTTAATGGTTGATATCTCTTTGCTAAAATCTGATTTTGTTAGTGGAATAGTTAAAGCTCTGTGTACTAATGATCTGTATGCTGCTATTTTATGTGTATTGTGGTGACAAGATTCATTTGGTATTGTTATGTCTGTTTGTGTTGGTTTTCTGTACTATATGGAAAATTCAAAAAGATTGTCTGCGTTAATCTTGATATTTAAGTCTAGAAAGTTTATAGCCCTGTTTTGTTCTGTTTCTAGTGTAAATTTTATATTAGGATGGATATTGTTTATAAGAATTAAAAATTCATTGATAACCTCAAAAGAACTGTCAAAACAAGCTAAAATGTCATCAACATAACGAAACCAGAAGATAATGTGTTTAGAGAGGTTTAATTCAAATATTCGATCTTCAAACTTGTCCATAAATATGTTAGCTAATAGAGGACTTAGAGAATTACCCATAGGTAAACCATCCTTTTGTAAATAAATTATGTTATTAAAAGTGAAATAATTTTGACTTATACAAAGGTCAAATAATTGAATTAACTCTAACCTTTTAACTAATTCTATATTACTATTGATCAAGAAACTATCTAATAAAGGAATACATTCTTGTGGTGGTATTCTGGAGAACATGTTGCAAATATCAAAACTAACAAGTTTTGAATGTGGTGGAAGATGTATGTTTTGCAGCTTATCTACTAATTCTAATGAATTTCTAACAGAGTATTTCGATTTGTAACCTATCGTGTTAATAATCTGGTTCAGTTTTTTGGATAAAATGTGATTAGGTGCATTGATGTATGATACAACTGGTCTTATTGGCATATTCTGTTTGTGGGTCTTCACTAATCCATACAGTTTCGGTATTTGTGGGTTTTTATTAATGATTTGTTGCTTTTCTAATTCTGAAAAGCAGATATTGCAGTTTTCTAAACCTTGTTTTATTTCTTTTTGGAATTTTGTGGTTGGGTTTTTGTTTAACGTTTCAAAATTTTCTTTATTAATAAATTCATTAACTTTTTGTATGTAAATATCTTTTGAAAGAATTACCAAAGTGCTACCTTTATCTGCTTTAACAGAAATTAGATTGTTCTCTGTGATTTTCTGTTTTATAGATTGAAGAAGTGATATGTTAGATGTGTTGTACATTTTGTCCTGTTTCAAAGACATCTCTTTTAACAAATTCGAAATTTGGAATTTTGCATAGTTATTATGATCTTTCTTAAGTATAGTTTCGCATTCAACGGCCAAAATTTCTTTAATTTTGTTGGTAAATTTTGGAAAAGGACAAAATTTGAAACCTTTGTTAAGAAATCGTGTTTCTCTGTCATTGAATGTTATATTCGACAAGTTTATGAAACGAGGATAAAAGTTTGCAGTGTTCTGACAATTATGGTTATTTTGTAGTGTACGTTTTTGTTGTACAAGTCGATGAAGTTTATTTTTCTGTGTGGTGTATTTTTTGAATTTAATGTGACTGACGGTTTCTCTAATGTCAAAATCTAAGATGTCAAATTGGATATTGTGTAATTTATGAGTAAGTTCTGTATAGAGTACCTTTATATAAACGTGCATATTGTCTCTTATACTAAACCATTTCTTCGATTCTTCTTTGAGCCATCTTCTTTTGGCATTCCTAATCACTTTTTCAGTAATCGAATTCTTGGTTCTGGTAGTGATGTTTATGTAGTTAGGAATAACCTGACGTTTCAGACATTCTTGGTTAAACCAAACATTCTGACTTGCGATTCCGTGTTTGATCATAAGTTTCTTGTATAACTTGGCTTGTTCTTCTAACGAAGACGAAATACTCTTGTTTATTGTTTCCAGCCTTAACGTTTCAGACATTCTTGGTTAAACCAAACATTCTGACTTGCGATTCCGTGTTTGATCATAAGTTTCTTGTATAACTTGGCTTGTTCTTCTAACGAAGACGAAATACTCTTGTTTATTGTTTCGTCTTCGTTAGAAGAACAAGCCAAGTTATACAAGAAACTTATGATCAAACACGGAATCGCAAGTCAGAATGTTTGGTTTAACCAAGAATGTCTGAAACGTCAGGTTATTCCTAACTACATAAACATCACTACCAGAACCAAGAATTCGATTACTGAAAAAGTGATTAAGAATGCCAAAAGAAGATGGCTCAAAGAAGAATCGAAGAAATGGTTTAGTATAAGAGACAATATGCACGTTTATATAAAGGTACTCTATACAGAACTTACTCATAAATTACACAATATCCAATTTGACATCTTAGATTTTGACATTAGAGAAACCGTCAGTCACATTAAATTCAAAAAATACACCACACAGAAAAATAAACTTCATCGACTTGTACAACAAAAACGTACACTACAAAATAACCATAATTGTCAGAACACTGCAAACTTTTATCCTCGTTTCATAAACTTGTCGAATATAACATTCAATGACAGAGAAACACGATTTCTTAACAAAGGTTTCAAATTTTGTCCTTTTCCAAAATTTACCAACAAAATTAAAGAAATTTTGGCCGTTGAATGCGAAACTATACTTAAGAAAGATCATAATAACTATGCAAAATTCCAAATTTCGAATTTGTTAAAAGAGATGTCTTTGAGACAAGACAAAATGTACAACACATCTAACATATCACTTCTTCAATCTATAAAACAGAAAATCACAGAGAACAATCTAATTTCTGTTAAAGCAGATAAGGGTAGCACTTTGGTAATTCTTTCAAAAGATATTTACATACAAAAAGTTAATGAATTTATTAATAAAGAAAATTTTGAAACGTTAAACAAAAACCCAACCACAAAATTCCAAAAAGAAATAAAACAAGGTTTAGAAAACTGCAATATCTGCTTTTCAGAATTAGAAAAGCAACAAATCATTAATAAAAACCCACAAATACCTAAACTGTATGGATTAGTGAAGACCCACAAACAGAATATGCCAATAAGACCAGTTGTATCATACATCAATGCACCTAATCACATTTTATCCAAAAAACTGAACCAGATTATTAACACGATAGGTTACAAATCGAAATACTCTGTTAGAAATTCATTAGAATTAGTAGATAAGCTGCAAAACATACATCTTCCACCACATTCAAAACTTGTTAGTTTTGATATTTGCAACATGTTCTCCAGAATACCACCACAAGAATGTATTCCTTTATTAGATAGTTTCTTGATCAATAGTAATATAGAATTAGTTAAAAGGTTAGAGTTAATTCAATTATTTGACCTTTGTATAAGTCAAAATTATTTCACTTTTAATAACATAATTTATTTACAAAAGGATGGTTTACCTATGGGTAATTCTCTAAGTCCTCTATTAGCTAACATATTTATGGACAAGTTTGAAGATCGAATATTTGAATTAAACCTCTCTAAACACATTATCTTCTGGTTTCGTTATGTTGATGACATTTTAGCTTGTTTTGACAGTTCTTTTGAGGTTATCAATGAATTTTTAATTCTTATAAACAATATCCATCCTAATATAAAATTTACACTAGAAACAGAACAAAACAGGGCTATAAACTTTCTAGACTTAAATATCAAGATTAACGCAGACAATCTTTTTGAATTTTCCATATAGTACAGAAAACCAACACAAACAGACATAACAATACCAAATGAATCTTGTCACCACAATACACATAAAATAGCAGCATACAGATCATTAGTACACAGAGCTTTAACTATTCCACTAACAAAATCAGATTTTAGCAAAGAGATATCAACCATTAAACAACTAGCACATGCAAATCATTATAATCCGAACATGATTGACACTTTAATTAAACAAAAAGATTATAGGTTAGCTATCAAAAGAATATATCCCATTGGCAATCAAACAGAAGACACAAATTACATATCTATACCATATTTTGGCAAAATATCAGAAAAAATTGCACATAAGTATACTAAGAAAAACCAACAATTATAAAATAACATTTAAAACCAACACTAACACTTTTTCATTTTTATTTAATGCTAAAGACAGAACACATGATATCATGAAATCGGGCATTTACCGTTTAAATTGTTCTTTTTGTAGTTCGGTATATATTGGACAAACACTTCGAAATTTTGACATAAGATATAAAGAACACGTACGTCATTACAAAAATAAACATCCTGAAAAATCGAATTACGCCAAACACCTTTTAGAACAAAATCACACAATGACTCCTCAAAATAATATTAAATTCCTACATTTTTGTAATAACAAACGCAAATTAGACATTTTAGAAGCCTTTGAGATATACAAACATAAACTCAGGGTACCTTTAATGAATGAACAACTTGAGCTCAGTAATTCTCCGTTACTGGAAGTATTAGATGTTTAATTATGATTTTTATTATTAATTTTTATTATTATTATTATTATTTTATCTAGTTACCTATTTTGTATCTACCTTAGCGACGTGTTTGTTTATAATTATATTACCTTTGATAATGACAGCATAGCTGTCGAAACAATATTGTCAGGTATATTTTAATAAAACTGTGAAACTTTTAATAATCTTTATTTATTTCACTTTACAATATAATATAATTAAAAGATATAATAATGATCATTATTATACACTGGTATGTTACCGATATACAGCCAATGTTGTCCCAGTATGAAATCAGAGTTATACCAACATATCAACAACATTGGGCCAATCTTGGTTAGGTAAAATGGTCCAAGTACTTGCCAGTGTTATCATTTCGACACTGGCCCAATATTGGCTGCCAATATCGGCTATGTAAAATGGCCCAAGTACTTACCGGTGTTATCATTTCTGCACTGTCCCAATATTGGTTGCCAGGATTGGTAATAACGGTGCCAATATTGACCCAATATTGGTCCGTTTGTTCAACATCGGCAAATTCTATATGGGAAGAGAAATATTATTTACATACATCAATTTAATCTTAACTAATTATATTATTTAACACTATAATTAAAAACTGTTTAACGAACTTAAATGAAACTTAAAGTGGATTATATAAGGACTATTTATTTATTATTACAACAATTTATTTATTCACTAATATATTTGATTACTAATTACACAGAACACATTTCAATACGCCGGTTGAACACTAATTGAATTCCCTCTGTGCACGACGGTCGATTTATACCCCCATGTAATCGTTCTGGAAGACTTTCGAACATACTCGTGTATTACCTAGTTGTTATGTCATATCTGAACATTGTAGACGGGCCGAGAATCTTCTAGTATTGTAGCTCGTCTAGCCGCCAGCTGTCATATATTTCTCGAACGTTCTACTATGTTCTTCGCGGCGTATGAGTGATTTTGAGCATGTTGGAGTTTACGTTTTTCTTTATAACTTTTGATAGAAATAAGATAAAGAAATAAAATAAAAACTGTTATAAAGTCCATTATTTGGGGTTTTAAATGATTGGTTGCATGACATACTTTAATATGAAAAAGATTGTATTGGGCCCCTGAAGTCTTTGACCTTGAATTCCTCAGAAAACATATTGTAACAAGAGAGAAAAAGAAAGAACCTCTTCTCGAACAACAAATGGAATATTCTACGGCATTCGAGAGAATGACTCATCGCACCAAGCATGTGAACGAGACGCGTTTATTCTAGAAATATATAGTAGTTTCTAGCGGCTTCTAGTACGTTTGTAGGAGGGTATATAACCGACTTCGCCGATAAAAAGAGGCAGTCAACAGCAAGTCATTAACTGTGTATCACGAAATAAATAGTGAATGTAAAGATAAATGTTGTATTAGAAATTCATAGTCTGTAAATAATAGTTTTTAATGGTTTATAATCATAGCGTTAATTTATAGTGTATTCATTAGTGTTTGTAAATAAATATTTCTTATTAATAGACGATTTAACCAGCACTTTTGTTATTATTTTAAAAAGAACGTAACAGTGGTGTACAGGTGTCGGGTTTTAAAATAAATAAAATCGCGTAATAATTAAATAAAGTGCTGTGAGAATAAAATTTTAGTGTTAAAAATAATTTCAACAAACAATTAAAATGGCGATGAAATTGTTAAAAGATCTCAAAGTAATAGACTTAAAACACGAACTTGAAGAACGAGATTTAGACACAACGGGCCTTAAAAGCGTGTTAATAAATCGGCTAAGAGAATGGCTTTTGGAACAGCAAGAAGACCCTGAAAGTTTCCTCTTCGAAATACCTGGACCCGCAATTGATACTAATTTGTTATTAAGTAAAATGGAAGAGAATTCTAGAATGTTAAAAGAGGAATTACTGGAAAAGTCCGAAGAGAATGCTAGAAAAGTAATGGAAAATACTAAAGCACTGGAAAAAAAAGTTTTGGAAAATTCTAGACAGTCCGAAGAAAATACTAGAATGCTTAAAGAAGAATTATTGGAAAAGCACGAAGAGAGTTCTAGAAAGTCCGAAGAGAATTCTAGAATTTTTAAAGATGAATTACTTAAAAATACTAAAGCACTGGAAGAAAAAGTTTTTGAAAATACTAAAATGCTTAAAGAAGAATTACTGGAAAAGCACGAAGAGAATTCTAGAAGGTTTGCAGAATTACTAGAAAAATCTGAAGAAAGCTCTAGAAGGCTTAAAGGTGAATTGCTGGAAAACGTCAAAGCGTTGGAAGATAAAGTTTTCGAAGAATTCTTTGAGAATGCCAGCTCGTTAGGACTGTTGGAAGGTAGATTGGCGGAACAAGATAGGGTAATAAAGATGGTAGAAGAGAAAATAGCCCAAATGCAATTACCACCAACAACTAAGAAAGACGATATGACCGAAATGCTGGAAGATAGAATGAGGCAACTACGGTTTCCCTCAACTTCTGAGAGGCCGTTTAATGACGTAAAGAAACAGTTTAAAGAAGAAAAGGGTCCTGTCGTAGGGATAAAAGTAAAACCAACCACGTTCGATGGAAAGATACCTTGGTCCACTTACTACAAACAGTTTGAGGCGGCTGCTGGGGCCAACGGATGGACAGGCAAGGAAAAGGCCGTTTCTTTAACTGTGGCTTTGCGTGGAGACGCGTTGAACGTCCTGCAAACAATCCCAGCAGGACAGGAAAATGATTACCAATTGTTAGTGTCTAGATTGGAGATGAGATATGGAGACGCGCATCTTCAACAAGTGTATCACACGCAAGTGAAGAATCGTATCCAGAAGAATGGAGAAAGCCTGCAGGAGTTTGAAGCCGATGTTGCGCGGTTTGTCCGATTGGCGTACCCTACGGCACCCGATTCATTTCTGGGACAACTGGCTGTGCAGACCTTCATTGATGGGTTAAGAGACGGGGAAACACAACAATCATTGAGGCTGGCACGACCAAGAACAACTGATGATGCGCTTGCTCACGCCTTAGAATTTGAAGCTGCAAAACAAGCGTCCAGAGGTCACGGGCGTGTTCGAGCCGTTGTGGAAGAAGAAGAAGGTTCTAAGGATCACCTAGAGGAGTTAGTACTGAGAGTTCTTCGGAAGGAAGAAAGCCGTAAGAAGAATCATCAAGAAGTTCGAGGGCCTCGTTGTTGGAACTGCGGCGAACAAGGACATGTAGAACGCCGTTGTCCCAAAATAAGAAAAGTACAACCGTCGGAAAAGCTAAAAGGGGTTGGCAAGAGGGGGCGAACGTTGACTGCGAGTGAAGATGCCCCGGAGATCACGATCCATGCCGTAACATCAAAGAATAGTAACGGCAGTTTGTTTGTAGATGGAAAGATTGCTAACCGAACTGTTCCACTACTTATTGATACGGGGGCGACAAAATCCATCGTACGCCCTGATGTTCTACAATCAAGTATTAAATTGTTACCGACAACTACTCAACTCCGTACAGCAACAGGTGAAGTGATACCAACACGCGGAGTGGTGAAGATGAAGATTGGCATTGGAAGTGAAGAACGTGAACATGAGGTGCTGGTAGCCGATATCACTGATGACTTCATCTTGGGAATGGACCTCTTGAGAAAATTTGGTTTACGTTGGATTTGAAAGAGGGTGTTTTGAAGGTCGGTAACGAAGAACTTCCGTTGCACCCACGAGAAGATCCGGTTGTAAGGGTTTTGCTGACTGAAGATGTGATATTGCCGGGTCAAAGCGAGATGGTTGTCGAGGCAGGTTTGGATGGAGATCTTCGGGTAGGATGTGTGCGAATGATGGAGCCTGTCTGTGATAAGAAGATCCATAGTGGCATACTGGTGGGAAAAGCGCTGATCAAGGTTGGAAAGATAGTACCGGTGAGAATTATGAACGTTAATGTGGATCCGGTGACATTGAAGAAGAGTACCCTTGTGGGACAGTGTGTGCCAGTATTCCGAGTAGCCAGGTGTATGGCTGATGTTCCAAAACCAGCGCCCAAAGACCATGGTGGTAAATTAGTGGGTATGGTTACTAGTTCGTGCGAAGACCTTAACAGAACGGAAGTGAAAGAGGTACAGGGTTTGGTTCACCGATACCAAGATATCTTCGCTCTTGACGATAGCCAGAAGGGACGAACAGATATAGTAAAACATAAAATCAATACAGGCAGCTCTATGCCTGTCCGTCAGCAGCCGAAGCGTCTACCTCTAGCAAGGCGAGCAGAAGCCGAGAAGATTATTACCGATATGGAAGAACAAGGGGTCATCGAGCCATCCAGCAGTCCATGGGCATCACCGGTGGTCCTGGTCAGTAAGAAGGACGGGTCAACGAGATTTTGTGCGGACTATCGGCAGCTCAATAACGTGACCAAGAAAGACAGCTATCCCTTAACACGCATCGACGACACGTTAGATACCCTGTCTGGTTCACGATGGTTTTCGACTTTGGACTTAAAGAGTGGTTATTGGCAAGTTGAAATGGAACCTGAAGACCGAGAGAAGACTGCGTTCACTATTGGTTCCGGACTATGGCAGTTTACAGTTATGCCATTCTATCTAGACTTGCCTGGTCTATCTGGATGACGTGATCGTAGTTGGAAGATCATTCAGTGAACATCTGAAAAATCTGGAGGAAGTGTTCCGGAGACTGCGTACAGCTAATCTGAAATTGAGTCCGAAAAAGTGCCACATATTCCGGAGGGAGGTGAAATATCTCGGGCATGTCGTATCACAAAATGGAGTGGCAGCCGACCCCGATAAAATCCGTGCAGTCCAAGAGTGGCCAACCCCAAAAGATAAACACCAAGTTCGTAGTTTTCTTGGATTGTGTACCTACTACAGGCGTTTCGTTCCTGGGTTTGCCAATATAGCGAAGCCTCTAACAAGGTTAACTGAAGATGGGCGCGAGTATGTTTGGAGCGGAGAGTGCGAAACGGCTTTCCAACAGTTGAAGCGTGCCTTGACAACAACACCAATATTGATCTATCCACGGACAGAAGGGAAATTCATAGTTGACACACATGCAAGTAATCTGGCCATTGGGGGTGTACTTTCTCAGGTACAGGATGGACAAGAAAAGGTCATCGGCTATTTTAGTAAGGTTTTGTCGAAAGCCGAAAGGAATTATTGTGTGACCAGAAAAGAACTATTGGCCGTCGTGAAGTCCGTTGAGCACTTCTACAAATACTTGTACGGACGGCAGTTTTTATTGAGGACGGACCATGCAGCGTTGAAATGGCTTCTACAATTCCGTAATCCTGAAGGACAGGTCGCAAGGTGGATCGAACGATTACAAGGATACGACTTTGACACCGAACATCGAGCGGGCACTAGTCATCGAAATGCCGATGCTCTTTCAAGAAGACCCTGTACAACGGATTGCCGTCATTGCTCTCGCTTGGAAGAGAGGGTTTGCCAAGTATTAAGAACTACCATCGTCAACGACAATTGGTTGCCGGAAGAATTGCAACGACAGCAGAAGGCTGATCCCGAACTAAAAATGGTACTGGAATGGAAGCGCGTGGGAGAAAGGCCTGCCTGGGAGGCCGTCAGCCCTTTCAACAGAACACTTAAAGCATATTGGGCCCAATGGGAGTCCTTGAAGGTGGAAGACGATCTCCTGAAGCGAGTACTGGAGAGTGAAGATGGCACCACCATTAGGTCTCAGTTCGTGGTTCCAAGAAGCCGAGTGGCTACAGTATTGCGACATTTCCATGACGGTGCCTCAGGAGGACACTTCGGTGTGAAGAAGACTTTGGAGAAAGTTAGAGAGAGTTTTTACTGGGTCAATTGTAAAGAAGACGTGAAAGAGTGGTGCCGTAAATGCGAACTATGTGCCACGGGTAACGGACCCTTGGGGAAGCGAAGAGCACCTATGAGGCAGTACAATGTGGGTAGTCCTCTGGAAAGAATAGCTATAGATATTGCCGGACCGACGATGGGAATAAATACATCTTAGTGGCAATGGACTATTTTACCAAATGGCCAGAAGCATATGCCCTACCAAACCAGGAAGCTGCGACTGTTGCTGACGTACTAGTCAAAGAGTTCTTCAGTCGCTTCGAAGTGCCAATGGAGCTGCATTCGGATCAAGGCCGCAATTTTGAGTCTGTACTCTTTGGAGAAGTCTGTCGATTGTTGGGCATTCGCAAGACTCGGACCACACCGTTACATCCGCAGTCAGATGGAATGGTAGAACGCATGAATCGGACAATGGGCAAATATTTGGCCAAGGTTGTCTCCGATCATCAACGAGACTGGGACCAATACCTGCATCTGTTCCTGATGGCTTATCGTGCATCGGTCCACGAAACAACCGGTCAGTCACCAGCGTCTGTGATGTTTGGACGCGAGTTATGATTATGTCATCAACTTAAAGAAGAAGTTGGAGCATATTCACGACCGAACCCGAAACAATAGTCGAATCGCGAGTGACCGGATGAAGGTTAGGTACGATGTGAGAGCCCAAGAAGGAGGGTTTCAACCTGGAGAGCTTGTCTGGTTATACAACCCGCAAAGACGTCGTGGCTATTCTCCAAAGTTACAGCGGAATTGGGAGGGCCCATACCAGGTGAAGAAACGAATAAATGACTTGATTTATCGCATCCAGAAATTGCCAAGAGGGAAACCAAAGGTGATACACTCCAATCGTCTGGCGCACTATGAGGGAAATAATGACGCAGTCCCGGATCGGGAAGATGAGGCTGAGGTGGCTATCAATACCGTAAGGCCTGGAGATGATCAGCCAACCTTCAGAGAATTTATGGCTGCGTTTTCTGGAACTAGAAAAGCGCGATTCGGAGTCACGACTGAGATGCAACAAGATCTCTTCCGGGTCCCTGGTGATTATTCCATTGCCCACTGTGTCTCCGAGGATCTCCGTATGTCCAGGGGGATCGCAGTAGTGTTTAGAAATAAATTTGGACGGCTGAATGAACTTCGAGAACAAAATCCCTCTGTTGGGAAATCCTTACGCTTGCCTGATCATGACCGATCCATTTACTACTTGGTAACCAAGCAGTTTTACTACCAGAAACCGAGTTACGCCGACTTGTGGAGGGCATTATGGAACTTGAGGATCGAGTTGCTTACCAGGGGTATTAACAAATTGGCAGTTCCCAAACTCGGCTGTGGGCGGGACCAGCTGGATTGGAGAATCGTTAGAAACATGTTGGAAGTTGTCTTTAGAGGTACGGACGTCAAGATCTTCGTCTGCAGTTTTGATCCACAGCCCGCATTAAGGCCAACGAAGAGTGTAGACTGTTACTTCTACCGTAATGGAACGTGTAGTCGAGGTGAAGACTGTCGATATCGTCATGATCAAGAACCTCTTCTCGAACAAATGGAATATTCTACGGCATTCGAGAGAATGACTCATCGCACCAAGCATGTGAACGAGACGCGTTTATTCTAGAAATATATAGTAGTTTCTAGCGGCTTCTAGTACGTTTGTAGGAGGGTATATATCCGACTTCGCCGATAAAAAGAGGCAGTCAACAGCAAGTCATTAACTGTGTATCACGAAATAAATAGTGAATGTAAAGATAAATGTTGTATTAGAAATTCATAGTCTGTAAATAATAGTTTTTAATGGTTTATAATCATAGCGTTAATTTATAGTGTATTCATTAGTGTTTGTAAATAAATATTCCTTATTAATAGACGATTTAACCAGCACTTTTGTTATTATTTTAAAAAGAACGTAACAATATGATTAGAAGTTCTGAAAAAATGGACATAGAGTTGCATACTTTATAAATATATGTGCCAAATTCCAACTTGGGGTCTCAATGGGATCATTACTAAATTACTTAAACAAAATAGCAATGTTCAACATTTAACATAAATATGTAAACAGTAAAAGGTTGTGCTTATTAGAGAAATCAGATCTTGTCAATAAAAATATAAGTAATTATAGAGCACGGTGTTTTATTGTGATAAAGTTTAAATCAAATAATTGATTCAAAATATAATTTGCAGGCATGCAGACTATACTTTCTTGAAAGTGATGTTCAGAAGGTGTAGGAGTTTATAGTGAACAAACAGGGCAACTACTGACTGTACTTTTAGAACGCCGTCACCGTTTCCAGTCGGCCATGCTGTCTGTTCATGTCTTTTTCTTCTTTAATGAATGTCATTTATCATCCTTTTTCGTTTGTTTCTTTAATGAATTGTTTATTTTATAAATATTTTTTATAAATATGATATTTATAAAAAAGAATAATTACAAAATTATTTCTTAATTTCTAGTCGTTGTTTAAACTATGTATTATTATGTTAAATAAAAATAAAACATGGGTACAATCATATATTTCCAATAGGTTACAAGCAGTCCGAGTTAATGGCTATGTTTCGGATTTTGTTAAGACGACGTCAGGCGTACCGCAGGGATCACATCTTAGACCGTTATTCTTTATAGTATATATCAATGATATAATCAATAATATTAAAAACAGCCATTTTCTCCTGTATGCCGACAATATCAAAATTTCCCGCACAATAGAGACTATAGATGATTGTCGTCTGTTACAGGAAGACCTGAATCATTTTTATAAATACGTCCTAATAATAAACTATTTTTAAACTTTGAAAAATGTTTTACTATATTATTTACAAGAAATCTCAATGTTTACACATACCCCTATTCTCTTTTTAGTCATCAACTGCAATCAGTTTAATCTATCAAAGATCTAGGTATTATAATTGACAGTAAAGTAACTTTTGCTAAACATATTATATATTATGCTACGTAAATTTGTAAATGGCTTACAAACTCTTAATAAAAAAACCCAGATTACGAAAAGATTTGTTAGCAATATAATCATATTGCTAACAAATCTTTTCGTAATCTGGGTTTTTTTATTAAGAGTTTGTAAGCCATTTACAAATTTACGTAGCATAAAGAGTTTTTATTTTGCTTATGTTCGTAGTATAATTAACTGGGCTAGTATAGTCAGGAATCCCTATTACAATATTTATATTAACACGCTGGAAACTGTACAAAGAATATTTGTCAATTACGTTAATAAGAAATTTCATATGCCTGTAATTAGCCACGAGTTATCGTGCGTCGAAATCGGATTATTCAGTTAAGCAAGACCAAAGAAATATCTGATTTGCTTTTTCTATACCAATTAATAAATAGTCTAGTAGATTGTCCAAACCTACAGGAATCAATCAATTTTAACGTGCCGTCAAATTCTACTAGAAACAGAAACCTTTTTGCAGCATCTTTCTCCAGAACTAACTCCTTTTATAATTCACCACTCAATCGGACTGTCCGCCCGAATGTAGGTTATTCACGGCTAGACCCTTTTCTACTTCTCTAGCTTCATTCAAAAACAAATTAAAAGTAGTGTGTCACAACAGTTGAAATTTACGTTTTTTAATTGCTTGTTACATTTTTTTTAGTTTTATATTTGTCTTTATACTGTTGTTTATATTCATGTATGTAATATGTACATTATATATCAGTAAGTATAGTACTGTCACGTAATTTGTATTAATCTTAATTATTGCTATACAGGGTGGGATTAAAGTATGGAATATTAAAACAAAGAGAACTCAACCCGTTTTTTTAAAAACGCTGAAACACGTCGATTTTGTTTTTTAAAAATACACATTAATATGTGCGATTCACCTTCCGACTGTCATTTGTTTCTAAGTTATGACGTCATCACAAAAAGATTTAAATGACAATATAGATTTTTTATAGTGGAATCCGATAGTGATTTTCCTTCTCTTTATGATTATGCAAATAAATCATAAGGTTGCATAACAAAAATTCTGCGAAAAATCGAGTTGAAAATAATTGGTTCGGTCTTTTTCGAATTTTTACAAATTGCGTTGTTATGACACCAAATACAAAGATAGTTGATATCCATTTGCAAATGAGCGACAGCCTGATCTACATTTTTATTAATATTAATAATAACCGTATCAACTGCATATTGAAATATATATTCTTAGTATCTGTGGTTTTTCAACTGAAAAAATATCATACTGCAGACAATAAGTCTGCAGTGAGTCCTCATATCTAAAAGTTGGGCACATGTTCTGAAAAGTTATTAGAGAATAATGCATATTAGTGAATAATTTCCTAAATAATAAATTTTAGTAAATAAGACTGCTACTTCAAAAAACGAATATCTAACCAAAGTATTCACACCCTTCCCCTGCCAACTCCAAGACGAAGAGGCCAAAATTGTAGAATTCCTAGAGTCACCGTTCCAATTGAGTCTACTGATAAAGCCCTTCTCTATTCAAGAGGTAAAAGAAGAAATCCACAAGATAAACACAAAAAAATCACCAGGATTCGACCTGATCACTGGGACAATCATCAAGCAACTACCTACTAAAGCTATACATACCCACTTGTATAACTCTATTCTCAGAATCAGGTACTTCCCTAGTCAATGGAAAACAGTACAAATAATAATGATTTTCAAACCTGGTAAACCACCAACGGAAATTACGTCATACAGACCCATAAGTCTTCTGGCAAGAATCCTTGAAAAGCTGATTCTGAACAGATTAATGCCAATTCTAGACAACCAAGAGCTAATTCCTAAACATCAATTTGGTTTTCGCAAACAACATGGAACTGTGGAGCAGGTGCACAGAATAACCGACAAGATATAGAGACCTGGAGGCAAAAAGGTACTGTTCTGCAGCGTTACTGGACGTCAAACAAGCTTTTTAACCAAGTCTGGCATCTAGGTTTATGCTACAAACTCAAAAAACAATTACCCTACCAGATGTTTGAACTCCTGAGATCATACTTAACAAACGGGCACTTTTTAATATTATATAAAGACGAAACTACAAACATCCAACCCATCTCCTCCGGTGTCCTGTAGGGCAGTGCTTTGATCCCCATATTGTACCTGATTTACACAGCAGACCGGACCTACCTACATCTCGTCTAACGATATCTGACCTATGCAGACGACATGGCTATTCTGGCCTCTCATATCAACCCACGAGCTGCCTCAAGGTACCTCCAGGCTCACCTTAACAAAATTCAATTGTCGGCTAGTAAATGGCGAATCAAAGTGAATGAATCTAAGTCACAACACATAACATTCGCTATGAAAAAAGATAATTGCTCTCCAGTAACTTTTAATGGTAATCAACTACCACACACAGAGACAGTTAAATACTTGGAGCTACATATAGATAGGAGACTGACCTGGAGAAATCATATATTCTCCAAGTGCAAGCAACTAGGACTTCAACTCCAAAAGTTATACTGGCTTATCGGCAGAAAATCTAAGTTATTGAAAAATAAAATATTAATTTACAAAATAGTTACCAAACCCATTTAGACCTATGGGATCTCCTTGTGGGGTACTGCAGCTACCTCCAACTTGGCAATGCTTGACCGCTTCCAAAGCAAAGTACTAAGAATGATCATTGACACGCCATGGTACGTCCCCAATAATGTGATTTTAAGTGACCTTCAAATTCCCACAATGAAAAGTGAAATTAAAAAGTTCAGTGAGAGATATAAAGACAGACTGTTCGCTCATCCCAACCCTTCTGTGCAGCACCTTATGGAATATAATAATGAACCCAAAAGACTCGAGCGTTTTAAGCCATCTGATCTACCTACTAGATTCTAACTGTAATTATAAATTAATCTTTGACAACATGTACTCATCATTCTCACGAATTATATATTAAAACATTGTAAGGGGGGTTTTCGCTGGAATTCTACCCCACATGTCATTTTGTATTCAGTAACTTACATTTAGTCCTATAGAATACTTATTGCCTAATAGTATATGGCAGATTGTAAAAATATTGGACTTATTAAAAAAAAAACTTCAAAAAACAGAATTAACTTTTAATAAAGAATTTGTTACATCAACCAAATATAAACATTTGTAGAAAATTGAGATAATACATTTCAAGAACTTTTAGCCTTCCACTGTTGTTGCTTTATCAGTGTCGTCTGCAGCATAATGGCTAATAAATCTGGCAGAGGGATCATCAACATTAATCCATCTTGGCATCCAGTAGAATGGAATGAAACTTTCTGCTAATTTAGGATAGCTCTTCTCAAAGCCTTCTCTGTAATAGTAAGATTCTTTTGTTTTCGGTGTGCAATGTGGATATTTCTTTTGTGCAGCTTTAATGTCAAATGGTTCTGGCATCCTTTTATCAACAATTTCTTGTATGATTGTGAATAGTGATTTCTTTTTTGATGCAACACCATCACTAAAAAATAAAATGTATTAATGTTAAGAGGGTATGTTAAAGGATATTTTCCAATAAAGTTGTAAAAATTTACAACATATTACGACATATTAAAAAAAATTGCTTACCTAAATGCCTCTTTATGTCTCCAAAGTATGTGATGTGGAAGGATATCTGTTCCTTCAAAAGCAGATCTTAATAAGTATTTTTCTAATTTCATATCTTTTGGTTGTCTCAGTTCTTTAGGTAGACTAAGAAAATAGTTGGTAAATTGTAAATCTAGGAAAGGTACTCTCAATTCCAAACTGCAAAATATCATTTATAAATAATTGGAAACAAATATCTTCATAATTATTATTACCTTTGGGCAGCCATTGTTCTGTCAGCACGCAATCCATCAAAAAGATAAATTTCTCTCAAAAGTCTCAAACTTTCTTCGTGCGCCTCATCAGCATTTGGTGCATCTCTGAAATAAATATAGCCTTGACAAAGCTCATCTGCACCTTCACCACTGAATAAAACTGTTGTTTCAGTATTTTCCAATACATATTTTGAAATCAGATACATTCCTATTGAGGCTCTGATTGTTGTGATGTCATATGTTTCAAGATGGTATATAACATCATCGAGGCAGTTAGCTATATCTTCTTCTGTAAATATAACTTCATGATGTTCTGTGCCAATGTGTTTTGCAACTTCACGAGCTGCTTTAATATCAGGACTATCTCCCATTCCAACAGAAAACGACTACAATTTTTTAAGGTTTTGTAATAATGTAATTTTTTTTAACTAATGAAATGTGCTTACTTGTATTTTGTATGGCAAATTGGCCTTACGTGCTTCTTGTACTAACAAGGATGCTACTAGAGATGAATCTAGCCCTCCAGATAGTAAGCAACCAATTCTTCTGTCAGCCATTAAACGTTTCTTAATAGCACTTGTAAATAATGTTCGAATGTTGGAAAGAATGTCGGTGGATAGTTCTAAAAACCAGATGTTTTTCATAAATTTATAAGATCTTACTTGCATTTGCATTTATAATTGCAATAGGGATGCAGCATTTAAACTTGTAAACATTTAGTAGTAAATAAACATTAAATATAAAAATACATGTTTAAACGTATGTGAAAGTATTTTCAACAGAACATCAATATTATACGGCAAACAATTAACTCATTAGACAGGGCCGGATCCAGAGAATTATTTTGGAGGGGGGGAATTTTTGGAAAAATAATTGTTTTAATACATAATAATTAACCAAATATTATTTGTTTCTATCCTATGTATACTTATTTATACATTTGGGGGGGAATTTCCCCCAATCCCCCCCCGTGAATCCACGTCTGCATTAGAGATAAAAGGCAACAATTTGCTTTGTCGGCGGCTATTTGCCGTTCAACATTCAACCCAATACGGTACTTGATTAAGGTAATAATCCAATCAAAACACGCATCATCGTAGATGATGAAAAGTAGCGACTTTAGTGTACGCAAAAATACTTCACATAAAACACAGTTTATTATATTTATTTTTATATTTTGCTAAATTTGCTAAAGTGCGTCTGAAATAAGCTGTCGCAAAGACGTAAACAACCATAAGCGATGCTCTTCAACGCTTAAGCTACTTTACCTACATGCGGAAACACGTATATGCATATATATGTATATGTATATCGTTAACGTTTATTTATTTTGTTAAATTTATTTTGTAATTGCCCTTTTTAGGGCAAACACCTGTTTTAAACTAGGCGTTGTTATGTTTAAATGGCGAGTGACGAGTCTGATTTAATTGTGGTGTATATAATTTTCATCAGTATCATTTTCCATCCCATATTATGCGGAAACCGTAAGAGCTATACTATAACCAAAAAATGAAGGATCTAAACCGAGTGAATCTAGCAGGCGCAGATTAGCAGTCGGAGTTGATTGTGAGCGAGCCTTATCCATAACATTCTGATAGCAAAAGTGTGTACGACATTAGTTGCTGCTTAAAAGATTTTTCACAACTCCAATTAATATTTATTAATAGTAGTTTAATAATTAACAATTGGAGTTGTGAAAAACCTTTTAAAACTTTGACAGATTGCAATGACAATTTTTAATTTCAAACTGTCTAAATTTGACAATTTGGGAACAAGGCTCGCTCACAATCAACTCCGACTGCTAATCTGCACCTGCTAGATTCACTCGGTTTAGATCCTTCATTTTTTGGTTATAGTATAGTTAAGCATGCACGGTACGCAAACGCGCATCATCGTAAATGAAGCTTCAAGGGTCAGCTAACTTCAAGTTCATTTATGTCTTGCGACAGCTTATTTCAGACGCAAATTTAGGGCACTTCGCGATTTATCCCGCCGGAGTCTTTCTGTATATTCTCTTAACAGTTTTTATTAGTGGTGGTAGACGTAAACTAACGTGAGTCGTCCGCTTTATGGCGCGTATAAATTAGAAATCAAAACAACATAGGATTATAGAGAAAAGGTTTCGTAAATCTTTCTGGGGAAGCGTTTCAACGTGTAAACGTTTAAGTTTTGATGGTTTAAACGTTTATTTTATTAAACGTTTGTTTCATCCCGAAATTGCAAATAAAATCAGAAAACTAAATAAAGTTCATATTTTAAAACCTAACTGAATGAGTACAACTCTGTCAATTAATTTTATAAATTATAAAAAGGGCATTACTAACCCTCATATGGGAACAAAGGCTTACAACCAGGACGATCGCCAGGCCTATGAAAAACTCCTTGACGTAACAATTTTGTGGTACCATTTTCTAATAATTCATATTCTTCATAAGTACCAGGAGGAAAAGGTTCTAGTTTTCGTCCTTCTCCATTCAGTTGCTCTGCTATTGATGTAATGCCTAAAAAAGATATCTTTTAAATTTTAAGCAATATACTTGACATGCTAAATTTCCATGGATTCCTGGGAACCAACATTGGAAAGCTAGCATATTCATAAACAAATATTGCCTAACCTTTTGCTTCTGAACAAACAGCCAGAACTCCACCTCTGCTATGAAGTCTAAACAGAGGTCTCACACCATAAGGATCTCTTCCTAATAAGACTCGTCTTTTGGGTACATCAACAAGACAAAATGCAAATACCCCATCGAGGTTCTTAACACATTCTTCAATGCCAAATTTTTGGTATAAATGGAAAATGCATTCTACATCACTGTAAGTTTCATATTTGAAGTCATATTGTTCAGCAAGCTGAAAAATAAGAGAGTAATAAACATTTTATAGGTAAGTATCTTTACACCATGTATTTGGTGTATTTCCAATAAAAAAGTTGATGTCGGAACTGTTTAAAATTATGTACTTCACTCTTTTGACTAAACAAAAAGGATTAATTAATACATATTATACTTACACGTTTGTAGTTGTATAATTCACCATTGCAAATTAGCATAGAGTGAGGATATTGGTGGAGTTTCATTGGTTGCATACCATATGTGCAGTCTACAATTGTGAGACGATGAAAGCCAACACAGCAGTTCTGAAATCAACACAAAACTATATATAATGTAAATGATATAGTATAATTTTATTTAATCAGCATAACCTTATTGTAGGACAGGATGGAATGGCTGGATACAAGGGAAGATAAATATGGGTAGATAAAATACTGGAGGAAACAAAAGCAAAATGGAAAAAATAACTTAATGACATTGTCTTAATACATCAAAAAATGAATCAGGAAAAACAATGGAATATTAGATGAAATTGAAGAAGAATGGAAGAATTACTTCAGCAAATTATATAAAGAGGAAAATCACACAATAGAAGAAGGAGAAAAGACATTGACAAAACAACTAGGAAACCTAGAAAGGGCACCAGATTTTGAAGAAGTACAAGAACACCAGTGGCGTGCGGTCCATGGAAGCAAGGGAAGCAATGCTTCCTTATTAAAATTAAAAAACAATGCTAACAAAAATAGTTTTATAAAATTATGGTAATCTTTTATTTAAATTTGTAATGTTTAATCAACTTAAAGCTCAATATCAATTCCGTACAGCAAAAAGTATAATTATTTAGAGTACTATTTTAAATTAGGCTCATTAAACTTGTGCGGAAAGGTAATACAGATTCAAATGTGTTACTTACACTGCATATAAGCACGGATTTCGTTGCTTCCTGCACGTCTTGCTTTCGGTAGCGGGCGAGTCGCGGGTGCGTTGTGGGCTACAGTTAACATCGTATAAGGTCGAGTTATTTTTATTAGCGTACTCCGTGATCAGATGTTTATTGTAATTTCGTTATTTGTTCGATTTTTCGTGTTTGTTAAATGTTACTTAAGCAATGTAAATCTGCGAATGAGACTGTATTTTGGAACATTTTATTATTTCAATTTATATAAGTTCGGATTTTTTTAAAGACAAATAATTCTATTTAGTTTGTTCTGTATGCAACATTTAAACTTGCTTTATCGTCATGATGTCATGACTGCAAATTCAGCTGCTTCGGTGGAAGGTTCGAGTACCGTTCAATTTGTAAAGTATTATTATTATTTGATAAAAAATTTCCTTCATACAGTGTCGGAGGAAATTATTGAGAAAGGCAGACCAAAACCAGAACTTTTAAATTTAACAACAAAGATTAAAACCTGCACCAGGTATTTTGCTAAAAAAGACCGGAAAATCGAGTTGCATTATAAATAAATAGTAGTACTTTTTTTTTAAATAAAGAATAATAGTCAACAAATTCCATAAGTATAAAAGACGTATTCTTTTGCACATTGTGATTAAATCTAAACAATCATAAAAATTTGAAAATGCTTTGTCACAAAAGAACGTTGGCAATAGTTACAAGTTTCGTTACAGCACCTTTTATGCTTCAATCATGTCAATCACAGAATTTCTACGATTCAAAGCGGTAAGGGGATTACCAATCATGCTAAAAATATCTTACTAGGTGGGAGTTAATCAGTATTCAAAAGAACGAGATGTGCTAAAAAATTACCAATCCGATTAATCATTATATAGTAAAAGAATACTACTGAAGTGTAAAAATTCTTCCTTAAAAGACTTTTAAGCTTAATAATTATAACACGTTTTCTATTGTACCTAGGTGTATTAAAATTTAAATCGTGGTTGCTTCCCTAGCCTAAATCCTCACCGCACGCCACTGAAGAACACATAACAAAGATGAAAAATAAAAAAGCCGCGGGAAGTGAAAACATGCGCTGAAATGATAAAACAAGGAGGAAAGGAAGTGCAGCAAAGAATTCACGAATTAACAACAAATATCTGGACAAAAGAAGAAATACCGAAAGAATGGAAAATCGGACTAATAAAACCTATACCAAAAAAAGGAGACAGGTCCAAATGTGTAAATTACAGAGCCATCACCTTATTAAACATCACGTACAAAATAGTAACGATGATAATAAAAAATAGACTTGCAAAACACGCATAAACATTTTTAGGAGATTACCAGCTAGGATACAGAAACAACAAATCAACAACAGACGCCATACATACTATTAAAGTCTGTTCGCCGAGACCTGTTGCAAGACGTAAACACACTTGAAGTTAGCTGACCCTTGAAGCTTCATTTACGATGATGCGTGTTTGCGTACTGTGTGCGCTTAACTTGCTTTTACGGTTGCAGCGTAATATGGAATGGAAAGTGATTGCATTATACGTGTTTCCGTATTTATGTAAAGTAGTTTAAGCGTTAATGCGACCACCTGCGTGCCGACCAATAGCATCGCTTATAGTTTGTTTAGTGCTAACTTCAAGAGTATTTACGTCTTGCGACAGGTCTCTGCGAACGGTTCTTAGTCAAATTATTGAGAAAGGTTACTAATATGACACAAATATACATATCCTATTTCTCGACTACAAACAAAGCTTCGATAGTCTAATAAGAACAAAAATTATAGAAAAACTAACAGCAACACAAACGCCGGAAAATCTTATAAACCTAATTAAGATAAAAATGAAAGAATCACGAGCTTCGGTCATACTCAGTCAAGGATCAATAGAAGAATTCGAAGTAAATAGAGGTGTGAGACAGGGTGACGCTCTATCCGCTCTGCTTTTTATCATAACTCCAAACAGCATTATTAAAGGAACAAAGCAGAATGGTAAAATCAATAACAAATCAGTGCAAATTCTAGCCTACGCAGACAACATTCCAATAATAGCAAGAAGAAGAGAAGAACTAGAGAGTACATTTAGTATAATAGAAAAAAAAAATCAAAAGAAAAAGGCCTTGAAATCAACGAAAATAAAACAAAATACATGCACTGCAACAGGAAACACAAAACACTAAGAGAAATAAAAATTGATAAGCACAAGTTCGAAGAAGTGGAAACATACAAATATCTCGGGTTCTTGATACATAGAAGACACAGTGAACACAAATCATAGAATACAGCAGGGATACAAGGCACTATTTGCAAATAAAAAATACTGGAGAATAAGAAGCTAAGCAGAAGGACGAGAATTCAAGTATACAAGACAATGATATGACCTGTTGTAATGTATGCAGCAGAAACGGCAAGTTTAACAAAGAAAGAAGAAAAATTAAAAATTTTTTAAAGAAAGATTAGAATAATCATAGGACCAAAGAAGGAAACGGAAGATGAAATAAGACTACTAATGAATCATGAGATAGATCAAATATTGAATGGTGAAAATATCGTAAGACTACAAAAAGCACAAAGAATCAGATGGTACCACTTTTATGTAGAAAAGAAGAAACATCCCCACAGAGAGTAATCCTGGAAAGGGCACCACTACAGATATAACCGAAGGGAAGACCTAAATCAAGATGGAAGGAACAAGTAGAGGCAGCCATCAGAAAAATGAAAATAATGAATTGGAGAGAAGTATTGCAAAACAAGAAAGAATGGAGGAAAATCCTACAAAACGCAAAACACACCCAGAACTATAAAACCAAGAGAAAGTGAAAGTGAAAGTAAAAGACAACGTGGAATAATCCACCACAATAAAAAGATTCAAGAGTTCGCAAGAACAGCTTAAATTTCTCCGGAAATGTACAGCTTGATATTATTATTAACCTTATTGTAAGTATAGAAAAATTGACATTTTTAAAGATGATACGAAGGGAAAAAGTTTTTATATGTTATAAATGTATTGCCGTGTTGTTTTATTGTAGACATGCGTTGTTAAAAATATTGTATTGACACGGGCATATGATTTTACGTCCCTATCTGCAAAGAAAGCATGTTTTAATTTTTCTCATTTATGAAAGATTACCAACTTGGCTGGGGATCGAACCTGCAACCCTTGGATTATGGAGCAAACATACTAATCTTCAATACACCAAAGATGTACTTTCAAAAAAGATTAAATGAAATTTTAAATTTACTTTCACTTAGGTAGTATGTGTCAAAGCCTTTCAATTTTTTGAAATGTTTTTTACTTCAATGGCAGTTCTATGATTTCCAATTTCTAAATTTTTGTCTTTTCTAAAGAATGCGATTACGGTACTTGGCTTGACCTAACAGTTTGAACATGAGAAAGTTTCATGTTTATAAGGTTTTTTCGTAAGGTAAGTTTTTCAATTTTACGAAATAATGCTTCATCTTGGATGAAAGAGTAAAAAGTATAATATACATATAAACACACATAAAGCTTGATTCTTTAGAAATCCGCCACTGAAAATCTTATAAAAAAAACAACTGCTACTATCACAAATATAGTTTTTTTTAATTTAAATCAACTTTATTAACGTTTACTGTCTCCAGCCTTACTTTGTGGAACTCCATAATCATGAAATATAATCAAATTAAAAGATTAATTCAAAGTTTCACAAGTTTTATTAGTATCTTAACCTGACAATATTGTTTCGACATTAAATGCCATTATCAAAGGTAGATAAGATTGATAAACAAACATGTTGCTAAGGATACATACATACAGAAAATAGGTAACTAGATACAATACATACAAAAACTAAATATCTAACACTTCTAATAAAGGGGAATTACTAAGCTCAGTTTCTTCATTCATTAAAGGTACTGTGCGTTTATGTTTGTATATTTCAAAAGCTTTTAAAATGTCTAATTTGTGTTTGTTGTTGCAAAAATGTAAGAATTTAATGTTGTTTTGAGTTGTCATTGGGTGGTTCTGTTCCAAAATGTGTTTGGCATAATTCGATTTTTCTGGATGTTTAAGTCTATAAGAGCGTACGTGTTCTTTGTATCTTATGTCGAAATTTCTAAGTGTTTGTTCAATATAAACCGAGTTACAAAAAGAACAATTCAAACGGTAAATGCCGGATTTCATGATATCTTGTGTTTTGTCTTTAGCATCGAATAAAAATGAAAAAGTGTTGGTGTTAGTTTTATAGGTTATTTTGTAACTGGTGGTTTTTCGTATTATAGTTGCAATTTGTTCTGATATCTTGCCAAAGTATGGTATTGATATGTAGTTTGTGTCTTGTATTTGAGTGTCAATTGGAAATATTCTTTTGATAGCTAACCTATAATCTTTTTGTTGAATTAAAGTGTCAATCATGTTATGGTTATAATGGTTTGTATGTGCTAATTGTTTGATGATTGAAATTTCTTTATCCAAATGTGATCGTTTCATAGGAGTAGTTAAAGCTCGGTGTACTAAAGATCTATAAGGCGCTAGTTTATGCATTTTATGATGATATGAATCGTTAGGAACAGTGACGTCTGTGCTTGTGGGTTTTCTGTATATGGAAAAATCAAATTCATTATTTGTATTAATTGTAATAGTTAAGTCCAAAAAATGAATAGCTCTATTTTGTTCTGTTTCTAGTGTAAACGTGATGTTTGTCTGAAGACTGTTAATAAGAATTAAAAATTCATTGATAACCTCAAAAAAACTGTCAAAACAAGCTAAAATGTCATCAACATAACGAAACCAAAAAATAATGTGTTTAGAAAGATCTAATTCAAATATTTGATCTTCCAAATTATCCATAAATATGTTAGCTAATAGAGGACTCAGAGAATTACCCATAGGTAAACCATCTTTCTGTAAATAAATTATATTATTAAAAGTGAAATAATTTTGACTGATACAAAGATCAAATAATTGAATTAACTCTAATCTTTTTACTAATTCTACATTACTATTAACTAGGAAATTATCTAACAAAGGAATACAGTCTTGTGGTGGAATCTTTGAAAACATGTTACAAATGTCAAAGCTTACAAGTTTTGAATGTGCTGGAAGATGTATGTTCTGTAGTTTTTCTACTAATTCTAATGAATTTTTGACAGAGTATTTCGATTTGTATCCTATGCTGTTAATAATATGGTTGAGTTTCTTGGACAAGGTGTGATTAGGTGCGTTGATATATGATACTACTGGTCTTGGTGGTTGTGGGTTTTTATGTATGATTTGTTGTTTTTCTAATTCTTTAAAGCAGATATTGCAGTTTGCTAAAGTTTGTTTTATTTCTTTTTGGAACTTTGTGGTGGAATCTTTGTTTAAAACATCTAAATTTTCTTTATCAATAAAATCATTAACCTTTTGTGTGTAAACATCTTTCGAAAGGATTACCAAAGTGTTACCCTTATCATTCATTCATATATGATCCATGTCATCATAAAATGCATAAACTAGCAGCTTATAGAGCTTTAGTACACCGAGCTTTAACTAGTCCTATGAAACGATCACATTTTGATAAAGAAATTTCAATCATCAAACAATTAGCACATGCAAACCATTATAACCGTAACATGATTGACACTTTAATTCAACAAAAAGATTATAGGTTAGCTATCAAAAGAATATTTCCAATTGACACTCAAATACAAGACACAAACTACATATCAATACCATACTTTGGCAAGATATCAGAACAAATTGCAACTATAATACGAAAAACCACCAGTTACAAATTAACCTATAAAACTAACACCAACACTTTTTCATTTTTATTCAATGCTAAAGACAAAACACAAGATATCATGAAATCCGGCATTTACCGTTTGAATTGTTCTTTTTGTAACTCAGTTTATATTGAACAAACACTTAGAAATTTTGACATAAGATACAAAGAACACGTACGCTCTTATAGACTTAAACATCCAGAAAAATCGAATTATGCCAAACACATTTTGGAACAGAACCACCCAATGACAACTCAAAACAACATTAAATTCTTACATTTTTGCAACAACAAACACAAATTAGACATTTTAGAAGCTTTTGAAATATACAAACAAACACACAGTACCTTTAATGAATGAACAAACTGAGCTTAGTAATTCTCCTTTATTAGAAGTGTTAGATATTTAGTTTTTGTATGTATTGTATCTAGTTACCTATTTTCTGTATGAATGTATCCTTAGCAACGTGCTTGTTTATCAATCTTATCTACCTTTGATAATGACATTTAATGTCTAAACAATATTGTCAGGTTAAGATACTAATAAAAGTTGTGAAACTTTGAATTAATCTTTTAATTTGATTATATTTCATAACTTTATTAAAACAAATCGAAACATCACCAATTAATCAACATTTTCATAAAATCTTCAAGCTTTTGCTTTAAGATATTTTATTCTTTGTTGCATGTCCTCAGTTTATGTCAGAATTTGTTTGAAGTCTGCAACTACCCAGGTTTCGTTGACCATCACCGTATAGCAAAATCTCTAGTTAACAAATTTCGAAGAAGCCTACTTGATCTTGTTTTTACCACTCCTTTTTGCGATTCAGACTTTCCAGTGACCTTTTTAACCTTATAAGATTTAAGTCCGGTTCCTTGTTTTGCAAGGCCACTAATTTTTGAGACCTATTCACCTTTTGAGCCACACATTTCTAGAAATTTAGGTTTTTTTGTTTACCAGCTGAACAGTTCTTCCATCTTAATTGGCTCTCATGCACCTGGTCTTCCTCCACTGCCTATTCCTCTGTCGATAGTTAAGAGTCTTCTTGTAATGTTTCACAACATGTTTAAGTCTAACAAGTTGTTCTAGGTAACTTTAAGAGTTTTGCTAAAGCTAAAATGGAGATCTTAAGATTATCTGTGTATTTTTCTATGATCAACTTGTGCTTCTGTTGTTCCATAATTAATTAAAACTGTCAAACTTGTCCGAAAGATTGGGTTACAATTTCTAGAGTAAAATAACAGATGACAGAACAAAACAAAAGCAAACTGTCAATGGTTAAGCCTAAATATGCATGCCTCTCCATAATTCTAATTGACAGTTTTCTGAGGAATCAAGCTTTATAAACATAAATAATTCTTCATTCATTGTAAAGTTTATATTAATTGCATTGCTAGTGCTGATGTTATAAAAAAATAAGGTTCACTCAATAGTCCAATGAAAAGATTGTCTGCACATAATTTATATACCTATGCACGGTTTTTCATTTATAGTTATTTATGGTACAAGTGAGTTAAGTAAGATATTATCCACGAACGAAAAATTTACCCTCGAGGGCCGGCATGCCCGACAGGGTTAATTTTTCTAAGTGGATAATATCCTTAACTCACGCGTGTCATACAAAATTTTATCCAACACCCCTTTATTTAAGTTTCAACATCGAATTTGCAATGTATAGTTAGTCTGTAGTTTTGACGGTAATAAATTTAATACTCTAGCACGATGACTGGATTTTAATAATATTAAATAACGTAAGCTGGTGATTGGTTGTTATCTTTGAAGGAGTGAGTTTTTTAAAAATAACCCACGTTGCTAGGAGCAACGTGGGTTATAATGTAACATAAGAGTAAACAATCACTTTCCTTATTTAAAATGACCATAGTAAACATGGTATTTATATAGAGGTGTTGGATAAATTTATTTATTAACATGCACAAATCTGCTATAGATCTAAAAGTGATAGCAATTTGTATTTTTAAAAAATTATACCCTGTTTTAGATTTTCAGGTAATGTTTATAAAGTACCTATATTGAAAATTGGTTTTATCTGTTCTTGTTGACATATTTAAATTACAGTTTGAAAAACATTGATTTGTTTGGTAGACCACAGATAATCACATATAATTCTCTATCCATGCGATTACAATCTTTGATATACTTTACTTTTATTTTTGATATAAATTTAAAACTTTTTTAGGTTAAAGTAGGTATACCGTGTTAGTGTGATTCAAATTGAGTGAGGACTGTTCGAACTTTGAGCTGTTGGTTTTACTGTATTTCACGTTGTTAGTGTAGCACTATTGGAATGTGCCGTGTCAAATTACAGCTTCAATTCATTATTTTCTCATTTACATCATTGTGCTTTGCCATTTTGTTGAGGGTTATCATTGAATTTTTGATTGAGTTTGGTTATTCTCTTATTTTCCAAAACAGTTCTTTTCAGAACTACAGTGTGTTCTGTTAGACAATTTTATTATCAAATAAGTTTATTATTTAAAATTAATAAAGTTTATAAACTACATATATTAGTTTTGAGACGCCTATGTAAAATAAAATAAGGATAAAAATGTTTGAAAAGTATTCATGTTGCCGTAGTAACAATAATTTAATGTGGTAGTAAATTCATACTATATCCTCAATCATTTTGGATCACTCTGTATATAAAGTTTATTAATATTATTATGTCCTCCAGATATATTCGTTCTGCATGTTAATTAATTCTAATGTAACACACACAATCTTTATTATTCCTTATCAAAGGTAAATACATTTCTGCAATCCATTCATGTTCTACTATGTTGTAATTACTTAATATTACTCAATTTTCCATATACTACATAGGCTAAAACTATTAAGCCCTTATGTAACCAATATAGTATAGTAGTACTATTATGTAAATCTCTATTACTTAATATTGTTTTGGTCGTTGAACTGTTCTGTTCTAATTCTCCATTTCAGATTCTCATGGTCAAATTAGAGAAACACATTTGTTAATCTTTTACAAAAAAGCTGTAATTAACTATTAATTAGAAACAAGTTATAATTTATTCTTTTCTTTTATTTCAAAATTTGTTTACTCTTGTATTCTGTACTTAAAATAAATTTCTCTTTATTATCAAAATACTAATAAAGAGGCATAGTCGAATAATAGGCATTACAGTCGAAAAGTTCACTAACATGAAAAAATGTCATGGTATTATTTTGTAGATCTTTTGATGCTAATATTATTAATGAGAAAAATGTTTCAGGAATAAATAACATTTGTAATAAGATTAGGGTTGCCAACTGACCTTTTTTCGGAAGGACAGTCCTTCTTTCTGAGAGTGTGTCCTTCATCCTGTTCTTATTTTAATTAAAATTTAAAATTTTGTTTTAATCACTGAAATTAGCTTTTGATAATCAACAATTGTAAATTTCAAATTAACTGATAACATTGTTTGAGCAAAAATTAATAAAACTTGCTACGAGCTATATTAAGTAAATTTAGTGCATTTTATTGTTAAAAGCAATTAAAATGAGTAAAGCTACAGATTATAATTTACCGGACAATGAAGAAAATGTGGTTAAAAACTTAAAATGAAAAAATAGGAAACGTATGTCTTTATAGTATAATGTAGTAAACCGGCCGACCAATGTCGTTAATGACCAGCCAATCTCGAGAATTGCATAGAAATATATTTACTAAATATCGAATAAATTTCAACTAACAGATAACCTAACAACTAGTGTACCAAATGTATGTCTTATTAATTATTAATTTAATGGCGTTAATTATTAATGGTCAAGCCGCAATTGAAATTTTACATTATAAGACTGATTGACCATTAAGGCTATATTCAAAGATAGTCCTGGACTATCTGCTGAGGGTCAGCGGTAAGGAAAACCTCTTAAACTAGACCCCCACCACATATTACTTTGGAGAGAGATAAATTTAGAGAAACTGAGATTTTCCAGGCAGTGATACCAGAAATAGCACGCGTAAATGAATTAATATTAATTGTTGATTAATTAATATTAATCAATTAATAAGTGAATGTACTGTCATTAGAAATTATAAAGAAAATCACCAAAAAGTAATTAATAATAAAGAACAAACAAACAAAAAAAGACATTCATTAAAGAAGCAAAAGCATGAATACTCAGTATGGCCGACTGGTAGACGTACTGCATTTACGATTTCAAAACACCCGTTCTATTCCCGGTTCGGGTAATTTTCTGTTAATAGAATATTTACTATGTTTCAAAAATCAACAATTTTTTATAATTATAATTTTTATAAAAAGAAATAAATTACAATTAAATACTATATGGTATGCATAATCATTTAGTTTTATTTTTATAGTTTAAACGATTATAAAACTAAGTGATAATTTTATGTAATTATTTTTTTATAAATATTATAATTATAAAAAAATTGTTTATTTATGAAATATATTAAATATTCTATTAAAAAAATTACCCAAACCAAGAATAGAACGAGGGTTTTAAAATCGTACATCCAGCGCGCCTTCTAGTCGGTAATACTGTCTGTTCATGTGTATTCTTTAATGAATTTATCATCCTTTTTTGTTTGTTTCTTTTTATTATTAATTAGTTTTTGATAATTTTTACAATTATTAATTACAGTATGTTCACGTATTAATTGATGTGGTTAGTGGTAGTGGTTAGTAAGTATATTTACAATGATGCCACAAAGTTGCCTGGAAAATCTGCTAATTCAGGTTTTCGAAAATCTGTAATTCCGAGTATTGGCTTTTAAATTATTTTGATAATATTATTGCTAACTAACAATAACTAACAAAACTAAATGTAGCACGATTCTATAAATAATTTAGAAAAATTTTGGTTTCTATAACTATCCCTTTATTACTAGAGGTATATATGTGTATATGTGGAAAGAACTGCTTCGCGAGCATTCAATAAAGCCCTTACGATATTGGTCGGATTACTACATTAATGTTTCATTTTCATTTAAATAACATTATATAAAATTTTTATTACTGTAAATGAATATAATAAATAACGTTTCTGAAAATTCTTGACTGTTCTTACTTCCTACTTTCAAAAGTTGGCAATCCTAAATAAGATTATACTTATCGAGATTAAGTTTGAACTTCGATATATGTTCCCAAACTGGTATATTAAATTTTTTTTTAGTTATTAGCATCAGCATCAAATGATCTACAAAAAATGAGACTAGGGAAACATTTTTCTGTTAAGGATTTCATGGTTTCAAAATTTTTGTACAGATTATAATTTTATCCTTTTATATAATTTGTGTACGCTTTGTCTTTTCTTTCTCCTTTTTTTTAATAGTCAATGTATAATATAACAAAAATATGAAATGAATAATAATCAACAAATCAAACAAAAATGTTAATGATGAGAATCATTTGGTAGGTTAAGGTTACTTAAATATTAATTAAAATAAACTTTTATTAAGTAGTAAAGATTAAGAAATGACATTCTTAAAGGGTCAACATCTCATATATGAGACATGTCTGTTGCAAGTCATTAAGCGGAGTTAACTCTGATCAAAGTCTATAGTTATTTGATACAATTTAATAATAAGTGCTTTTAATTGCTAAATATAGTAAACAAACCTAATGAATAGTATGGACAACAGATTATATTGTATTAATTTTATTTTTTTAAATTAGTTTATTTCTTAACTCGTTTAATACCTGATGTTTCGATATTGTTTTTAAATAATAAAAAAATACCTTAATACGTCTGTCATACTCCACTCTCCATGCATCTGGTCCCCTATGTGTAATCTTTGTGAAGGAACTTCCACAGTGTTCGCTTAAGTTACTTTGAAGTCCAAATACTGCCCAAATTCCACACATGTTTCTTCCCACTGTAATTTATTGACAAATGTTACCATTTATACAAATCATAAAAATATGCACAAACAAATTTCTTGATTATAATTTTCCAAACTATTTAAATTGCTTCCACTGAACCTTGATATAAAGCTAGTTTGCATTATAAATATAGCATAAGAAAGTTATAAAAAAATATAATTAATATTATCAGTATTATTCTACCATAAGTTTCGATAATTTTACCATTAGAAGACAGTTATCGTGTCACTATGTGATTTTGATTAGAATTGTTTTGCTTCATATGTATACATGCTAATTATATGTAGTCAACTTAATCGACTATATTTTTTAATATAATGTTTTTTCATTTATTGTACCCAAATTGGAACATTCTCATTAAATACAAATCAAAATTAATTCTTTGCAATTTGTAAACTGAAAGACAAATTAAATGAGACTCGTATAGGTACTTAGAAAATCAGCTACGCACACAGGTAATTGTTGGGTTGCCTAAATATATCAGGACCGAACTTAAACTTAAACTGAAATATTTTTAATGCAATTGATTTTCAAATTTCATCAAATTCGTTGGTTTTATTTGAATTAGAATACCTATACGAGTCTCATTTAATTTGTCTTTCAGTGTACATTGCAATGTTTAACTAATAGCAATACAATAAGTACACAAAATTTACAGACCGGTTTACTTTTATTAAAGGGTTACCAGCTTTGCCTGTTTCATGCTATACAAGAAACAGAAGTGCCTGTTGCAAAAAGTTTTGTTAAGATAGGTATATGACTATTTTGATGTGTCATTAACTCATGTGTGATTATTTAATTTAAAGCAAGTGGTTTTTTAATTCCCTCTTTATTTACAATCTGTTAGATAAGAAACAATCATAAGTAAATGCTTTGTTAATAATAATAACGGCATGTAGGAAAATACCCAGCAGTGTTTTCCTTTCTAGAAATAATTCCATCTAGGAATACTGTTGAACAGTGTTTCTTGTCCTCTATGTCTTGCATAATTCTGTTGTATACATGGGGCTCCTACTCTCATTTTCTAATTTCTTTGAGAATTTTAGGAATTTTTTAGTAAAAAATTAGGCATTTTTCATGATACTAACTACAATAATTTATCTATACATTACAACACAACCTTGTGTAAAATAAGTATTATAGTTGTGGAAACATACAGCAGACAATTCATGTGGGACTTAAGTCCCGCATGAATATTTTGTATAATTTTGATAGAGTAATTTTTCCCTACCAATACAAACCAATTGTGTCGTGTCGGCTTCCGTTAAGATTATCTGTTGTATGTGTGTCACTTATTTCATAGCAACTTCTATCCAACACTTAAATAGTGCACAACAGTCATGTGACTGTATATATACTTACACTGTATTATATGCACTTATGGTGTTCACATTAACCAAAAAAGGTTAAAATATGACAATTATTTTTATAAATCTTTTTAAATTGATTAAATGATTGCTAGTTCGACAATTTTGCTTGAATGATTTGTAAGTAAAAATAAATTAATGATTACACTGCTTTGACTGCTTACACTGGGCTTACACTAAAACAAGTGGTGCAATAAAATGAAGACGTTATCATTTAATTTGTTTATCTATGGCCACTATAGAAAATTACACATTTCACGCAGTCTAATTAGTAACTGTGAAAATGACTCATTGCTCACCAGTGGCGTAGTGGGGAGAGAGAGCTGTCGGGCTAAAGCCCCCCGAAACTTTTTTAATAATCTGGGTCATTTATGTACCGAGACCGCGGTTTCCCGTAAAAACCCCAAAATTTAGTATTAGCCCCCTCCCACCGAAAGAAGAATTCCTAAATACGCCACTGTTGCCCAGAGTCTCTAAACTGTACGGAAATGACCGTGGGAAATGATTTCGTATTTTTAGTGGTTCTATTAAAATGTCATAGATGTCAACAATACTTCTAATTATTTGAAATATATAAAGTTATAAATTTTAGATAAAGGTTACTATTTTGTAAAATTCAGTAGACATTGTTTAACTTTTCGATGCTCATTTGACTGAGGAAAAATGACCAACTTTTCCTACCTAGAAAAGTACTTTTTGCTAGGTTTTAATCTAGGTTTTCCACAAAATCTGAGCATTGTTCACTCTTGACAATCCAGCACATCTCAAATCATATTCTAGGTTAAATATTTTTCCTAGCTTTTCGTGTTTTATTATGTTTTTGTGGTCGCAGATAAAGTATAGTGAGTAACACGTGCAAAAGTGCCAATGTCACACTCGTAAGAAATTGGCACTTTTGTGCACTTGTAACACAATATACTATCTCTATAATATATTTTTTGCTTTATGATTCAGAGTAAGCTTTGTTAATGTTAAAACGTAACATAGAAATACGAGAAATAGATTATACGAATTGTATAATTCGTATAATTGTCAAGAATTATAAAATATGAAGATAGAGATAGGCCTTTGGAATTAGAGTGTCATTCACTACACCTTTTCCAGTGGTATTTCAGAACTTGTAAATCTAATTTCAGAACGCGTCATTTGTATTTCATTTTAGTGAATGTAGATTCAGAAGCGTCATTTGTATTTCATATTAGTCAGTTTAATTTCAGAAAGTGTCATTTATATTTCAGATTGTTCAATTTAATTTCAGAAAGCATCATTTGCATTGCAGAGAAGGACAGTTGTATTTCAGAGGATAGGTATCTATGTATATTTTTAGAACATGTCAGTTTTATCAGAAAGTGTAAATTACTTTTCAGAAAGTATCAAGTTCCATTTGACTACTATAAACGTATATAAGATAAATTGGAATGGGCACGAAATTCACACATTAAAAAAGTTTTATACTATAAACTCTCAATAATATAACAAAATCATTTACATGACAATTAAATATACCAGCTTGTGTCATGGATTGTTTTAAAATTTTATTGAATTATCTGAAATATATTTCACATTTTCCGAAATACATTTGACAATTTCTGAAATACAATTGACGCTTTCTGAAATCAAACTGACCATTTTGAAATAGAAATAATCCTTTCTGAAATCAAATTGACAAAACTGAAATACAAATGATTATTTCCGAAATTCATTTTACCAATCTGAAATACAATTGACGATTTCTGAAATACAGTTGGAAAAGGTGTAGTAAAACAAGGACAATTTCTGTTATTTTTATGTTACATTTCAACATTAACTTTAAATTCAAAACTGTCAAGCTTAAGCTTCAAAAACATTTAACAGTTGCTTCAACAACTTCTGCCAATCTTGCAAGTAAATCATTTTACAATTAATGGCCAACTACGACTGAAATAATTGTTGAATACATATTTAGCAACTAAAACTTTTTACACTGCCAAAAAATAGCAATGCAAAACCTGCTCTAAATCATAAAAAAGTAAATAGACTAATACGTAACACTAATACATATGTTAATGCGTGTTTACTTAATAAAATCGTTGTGTTACTATTAAAATGAAGTGTTTTGCAATGTATTAGGTGTTAAAGCTTTTAATTTTCCAAAAAGAAATTTTTCCATTACCGTGTATAAGTATGTACTTAAATTTATTATACTGAAGTTCACGTACCATTATTATTCACAACGATATTTTTTTTATTAGGTTCAGAACTCCACTAACGTTAGAAGAAATTTAGTGTTCCAGTTTATGATGTTTCCGCAATGGTACATAAACATAAATTAAGTTTTGCTTTATAAATGCCTTTTTGCCTCTTTAATAATTATTTATACAGTGTTAGTAAAATGTGCTTTTTTGGTTTCGAATTTTCATGTGTAAGCAAAGGAAAAACAGCAATTAGCAATAGAGTGCATTCGAATCCGAAGGCACTTTATCGAAAAAGTGCTGTATTGGTAGCGCCACAACATAAATATGGTTTGTTTCGGACGCTTCAATTTAGCTAGAATTTAACCTAACTTTTTCTATGGCTTTTATTTTTCGAAATCGTTTAAAATCGACAAATCTTTGTTCCATTCAATACAATTTTCCACGCATTCGCAACAAACTCATATCTGTATTTTACGATATAATTTATAGTAAATGATAAAACTTCGTAGGGGGGGGGGGCTCAAAGTCTGTTTACAAACAATCTTCAAAACGCCTGCTTTAAGTAGCGGTTCCAATTCACCCTAAAATAAAACGCCGAATTGTCATCGGTCACACTGTCTGAACGTCCGAAGCAATCGCTGCGCAATTTTCTCAAGCAGGTTGTATCGCTTTATGGGTTTCGAACACACCCTTTGATCTGAGAAACATAGATACATACATCTATCGCATACTTGCCAAGCCTTACAATATAGTACTCTTAATTTTTTGAATGATAGGTGCTATGACAAATATATAAAAAATATGATAAGATGGCAAGATATATCGGGTGACAATGGACAGATGTTACACCGAATAATTTCTTTATTTTTCAACCCATTCCTATCAAATTTGGAATAGTGAATACAGATATAAATACGCATCTTTCTGTAATGCAACCTTTAGCTTTAGACTTACCGGTTTAACCAAAAGTGACATCAACTATAGAATTTTAAATGGAACGCCTTATATATCTATACATATCGGGAATCTACTTTAAATTGTGACTACTATGGTGCGCCATTTTTCATTTTGTTTCTAAGGTTTTTCCCTTTTCTTATTTTTAGGAAATTGGCTGTGTTCATATTAAAATTTTTAGATGACTTTTCGAAATAGATTTAAACACTCTATTCGTGATTCGTTTTTTTAAACCTGTTGTTAAGTTGTATATCCAATCAGGTTGCTTAACCGCGTGATCAATTAGACAATGTGGTAAACACCCTGTATTATAAACATATAATAAATATTTTGGTGTTACGATGCATCTATATTATAAAAAACTATTTTGTCAGTTTTGACATTTTGTTGATTTTTAGAGACCAAAATTAAAAATTACAAAATTTAAAAAATAAAAGTTTTGTACCTAATTCCCCTATTATACCCTACTTTTTTTTAAGTGTAAATAAATAACTAATAAATTAGTTAAATTAACGTTTGTTGTAGGGTATGCACGTAAATGCACTTACGATTGCATCATATATGGAGGTAAATTGATAACGTATACGGAGCTGTTATTGTTGCACATATAGTTTAGGTACTTATATTATTAAAATTTATTAACATATTTTCATTAAAAAGCAATAATGAAATGTTTATAATAGTCATATAGCAGTTATTATTTAATTATTTCAAAAGTTTTCGAAAAATAAAATACACATCACTCTTTTTATTTTATTTATTTTTTTTTCAATCAATTCACGTTTACTTACGGAATTGAGGCTTTGAAATATACACTATTTTCATGCCAATGATTGTTTTCTTGCTAAAATTGATTTTTCCATTTGATTCAAAACATTTATATAGCCACTTGGCATTTTATTAAAAAAAATCAATTTCATCTATATTTAATATTTTAAATTATAAACAGTTGTATAAAAAATACTTACATTTATTAATCCAATAATAATGCAATTTATAAAGTTGCAGTGATAAATGCAATAATTATCTGTAGACTGCACTAAACAACAGACACGTGTGGCTGATGTAACAAATTTGAAACATTGAAAGAGTCGTGATTATAAATTCGCTCATCTCTAACTCCCTCCACGAAAAAACACAATTTCCACGTGTATAAACAAAGATAGATAAATATACAATGCTGTTGTAGAGAAGAGGTTGACTTTTTTTTTATAATTGGATTTAAACAGAAACAATCTGATACGAAGAATTACTGGCGTAAGCGAAATGCAACATAAAGTTATTTATAAATCTCTTTGGATTAGTTATCGCTTGTATTGACCGGGACAAACCTGTTGTGCGCCGCCGTATCTTTTTTACGGCGGTCGGATTTTAATTTTAAATATGACTGCATTATTCCATTGTACTACTTTTATATAATCTGAATAGTGTAAAACTTAATACTGAAAATGACTTAGCTATCAGTTATTAACTTGTTACATTTTTTTTATTAAACTTGACACAAAAAATGTTATATCTAATTTTATAGTTGTCTTGTTCTATGTATGTTAATTTACACAGGGGCGGATCTACGGGGGGATGGGGGAAGTTTCCCCCCCAAAATTTTATAAATAAATATACATAGGATAGAAACAAATAATATTTGTTTAATTACTTATTAAGGTGGAATAGTCTGAGCCAAAAATTATGGAGCTGTGCAGCTGTGCTATTTTGACAAATAGAAATAATTGCATAGTTTTGCCAAAGAGTATATTATTATAATAGGCGAAACTTCGCGCGGCGTCTTTGATCTCACGTCGTCAGTTTCAATGACCTTGGAACGCTTGGCCCTTTAACTCGGTTGTATAGAAGCGCACGAAATTTAAATATCCACCACGTCTCAACTCAACCAGCTAGCGTCCAGGGTTGTTAATTTCGTATGTATACTAGTTGGGCAGTATATGAGGGATGATTTTAATAAAACTATAAACCAATTGTTGTCTTTATTCAATTTAATTCAAATCTTTATTGCATATAAAGTTTTACAAACATAAAAAGCTTATTACAAGTGATTGCTAGATACATATATGGTATTCTCTCTCAACAATATAAAATATTTAATAATCAACTAATGATAACATTTCGCATGAATTGCAGTTCATTATAGAATGATATTTAGTATGTATTTAGTATAGAAACTATAAATTACTTATTGAATGGTTTTTCACAAGTGTCAGTTAACATGTCCTTTAAACAGTAAACATTTATAATCACATAGATCTCACTCAAATGGTTCTCATCAAAACATGTATGTTTTAAGACTAACACTTTGAGTAACTTTTGAAAACATTTGTACACATTGTAAACATTGTCACACAAATTACATTCAAATGGTTTCTCGCCACTATGAGTTAACAGGTGTGTTTTAAGATTAGATGACATCTACTTTTGAGATTAAAAAATTAAAAAAAAATATATTAAAATAATACGGTACGTAAATAACACAATACTTCGTCTTTCGGAAAACGAAAGAAGTGAATGTCGTTGTCATCGAAATAAAATGTATTCCTACAGTTCTTGCAAACACCCGCGGTGTTTACGTTTTTCTCCATTGATGTTTTGCTTCACTATAAATGTTCAATTGTTTGTTTATTAAACTCTCATAATCACCAAAAAACACACTACACATTAACTGTTTGTCGCAATATGGGTACACTTTCACGGAACACATACGAAATAACGAATTGACTTGACAGGTATAAAAAAATGAAAATAAGCATCCATCTTTGGCATTTCTGTGCTCCAGTCCAATGGCATCGCAACAAACTAAGAGCGAGCCGAAAGTAACCGAGAATCGGCGATGGGCCCTTTAAAGCGGTTGTTGTATTCTATCTCTCTCGGAATTGAGGTTTCTCTACCAACTTTCGCCTCTTATAATATACTAGCAAATACCCGGCGCGCTTTGCTGCGCTTTTCAAAAATTTCAAAAATTAGCAAATTTGACAATTGACAACATATCTATATATATTTTCTTGTCACATCAATCTCAGTACCCATTTTTAACTTCCATATATGGGTTTTTCGCTGTTATTTCGGACCACGATGGCCGATCAGAGTCCAATTTGGTCTTATTTTCTATTCTGGGCCAAGACCTTTCCAATGATACGAATTTCATCCAAATCGGTCCAGTGGTTGCGGAGAAAATCGCATACATACATACATACATATATACAGACAGACAGACAGACAGACAATCTTTCCCTTTTATATATATAGATATTCTTTGGTTTTGCTTCAAATAATGGCTCAAACGATACTAGTTTTATTAAAATGCATGTGAAAGCAGTTTAGTTATTATTTATAAATGTTTTTAATTAATTATTAGTCTTTTTAAAGTAGCAGGTTAACTTTTGAATGTCTAGTCCAAACTTAAGAATGTGAAAAAATGACGAAAAAAACAATTCTACTAACCAGAAACTTCATTCAAGTTTACTTTTTTATTAATAAAAATAAAATAATATTACTATGGAAACACTGAAAAACAAATAAACCTCTGTAGAATATATCGGGTGATCATTTAAATTTCCGATCTAGCAAACCATGGAAATTTTAGTCATGTATTTTATTAATCAGAAAATACCAAATGATTGTTGACATACGCCTACTCTAATCTGAAATTTAAATAATCACTCTTTATAGTATATTATGGGACAAGTGGTTGAAATAAAATTTCAACGTTGAGAGTGGTAAAGTAACTCGAGACGTTGAAATTTTATCAGCCACGCGTTCCATATACTATTTTTTCTTCTAATTTTTAGTAAATTAATGCACTTTAGAAATAGTATATTGTACAACTAGTGTCACAATGACGATGTTTGTAATACGAGTTAAGCAAAATACGAGTATTACAAAAAGGAATTGTAACACTTGTTTTACATGCTACTTTGTCTATTTCGCCTTAATTTACAATTTACTTTAAAGAAATGGGAAAATGTACACGCGGGTATTTTCGATGTGGTAATGTTGGTAATAACTGATAACGCATACAATGACATCCACTGTCATTTTGAAAAAATCACGTAGGCAGGAAAAAATTCAAGTTTAAAAAAAAAAAGGTGACAACTTAGTTGTTTCTTTTGATATAAGATAAAAATGTATTTTTATTATAAATAATTATTTTGATAAGACAATCATGTACTCAATCAAGGTTTTACTGTTTCTATTACAATAAACATTTTAATACATCAAAACTGCTTAACATACAACAATAGAAAATAACTAACCTAACCTCTAAATCTAAACAATGAAATTGAAATTTGAGTAGGGACATCACGGGATTCACAACCATCAACTTGATCCGGAAAACCAACAAGCTTTTCAACGCATTTTCGTAGGAAATCCGCTATTAGCCGCGCTTTGTTTTAATTCAAAGCTTCTTAAAATGAAATATGTTTCATTATTCTCACTGTTATCTCTGAGCATCATAACATTCCAATTTTCAAAACGGCGCCAGTTAATGAATACTTATTAGCAAGGTCCGTTGATGCATGCATAATTATATTCAAAGTAAAGGTTATCTCACCCATTTCCACTATTGGCTTTTGAAATGGGCTCAAAAATGGGGCCTTTTTGGCGGCAAATTTAATTTGTCATGAATTTGTCAAATCAAATATTTACATAACATACAGAAAAGGTTACGAATATTTTAATTAAAACAAATCAATAATATTATGTATTAACTTATTAACAAATAATATTTTTAGGCATTCGAATTATCTTCTGTTATTGAGTAATATTAACTACTACAATTGAATAAAACCACGAAAATATTAACACATTAAAAATGATGGTCTAAAATGATTTATTAGTATTATAAAAGATTTATTAGTTATATGAACAAAAGTTATATGAACAAAACAACAATAATGACTAAAGCGAATATTTTAACTGTGATACAACTAATTTATTAATGGTATCCCCCTCAAACAGTATTTGAGTTTCTCTTTTTTGTTATCCAAATATGGCAGAAAGCCATATAAAAGCCGTGAACGGAAATCTAACTTCTGTAAATGTCTGTACAGAATGGAGTATGATGCAAGTGGATGCTGCAACTATTCTTTAACCTTTTGTAACCTTTCCAACCAAGTAAAAATTAAGAATATATTAAGTAGATAATTGAAAATTATCCTGCAAATCGTATTTATACTGCCATTTTCAAAATTTCCAGCGGCCACATCAGTATTTTTTTAAAACTGAAGTGAATAGTGTCTGTATCTTTTGAGGTGATGCAAATTTATTTTGCGCAGTTTATAATAAATTGATGGTTTTTCGTTTGAGATCCGCTATTAATTTATTTCCATGTTCCATTCCAATTTCATGTTCATTCCGAGTTATTACTTTCTTCTTTCTCGTCAGATGTTGCCGTTAAATGTCGTCGAAATGTAAAACGGCAATAAAAGAGTGGCTAATCTAAAAACTACATTTTCTCTATGCTTATATAATTCATATTAGTTTTACATGTAATTTTATTAAGGCTCAAACTTGCTTACTTCGTATAATCTTGAGTATTCAGTAATTTCCAATTCTGACGGCTACGCATATCTAACCAAATTTATCTTATTTTCGTATCTTTTGGAAAAAGAAACAAACGTTCACCATTTCGGCAGTTGCTAGAACAGTTTGGTGCACTACAACCAGTCATTTTTTGGGAAAAAGACTTTGGCGGTTCACTTATGTCAGAAACTGACAGATCGAACTTGGGCTCAAATATGGCCGTCTAAACTTTGATGAGATGACCTATGTATGTGTACTAGGTATACATACACATGAATGGTATACATACACATGAATGGACCTTGCTTATTAGTACCTATCACGGGAAAGTGCTTTTCTTTTGGATAATGTGCCCCCAAAATACTTCCGCGGGTTGGTTGTCGAGCATTATTCCTTTCTTTTCTATATTCTTACTAACACCTTGGTTATGTTCCCATTAGTAGGTAAAAACTGAAAAAAGTATTTGATGAAATGGAGGTGTACATCATTCAACTCAATTAAACTTACCTCAATATCGACAAGCGATATACGTTTTGGCTTTTTAATCTAATTTTGATCTTGAAATCAAAATATAGCTGTGTTATTGCTTATTACGCATTTACGTCTGACACTGGACTTCGTCGACAGAATGACATGACAGAGTAGGCTGGCAGCAAAATTTACTTACTGCCAGCCTTACAAATAAAAAAATCACTACTTCCAGTTGCACAAAGTAGCACTTTGTGTAACTGTTTTTTGCAAAAACAGTGTCACAAAGTAACCTTTGTATGCGCGAAATAGACAAAATAAATTATACGCTTCTATAGTAGTGAAAAAGTGACAACGTTGCCTTAAGTTGGTACCAGGATTTCGTTTGTTGTTCTGATAAAAACAAAGTAAGGCATTAAATGACTTTGACTGAAGTTTTCCCCTATTTTGTACGTATGTGATTTCGGTGATCTAGATTCTCCATTTGTTTGTTGAACAGGTATTCAAATTGTATACAGCTATGCATTTGTTCGTAATTATTTCTAAATAAAATGAAATGACTATTGCAGCGCAAGAATATGTAATGTGCGTAATTAATATAGTTAATTTACTCGAAATTGAAGCACTCTAGAAACAAAACGCAGTGGACAAAATTTATGTATTCTTTGACGAAGAATGCGATGTCGATAAAAAAAAATAAAAAAATATTTCTTTTTCTAATTTTTTCAACATTTAAAATTCTTTTTGAACTTGTTTTAGGGGTCAAATATAAATTTTTTCATATAGGATTTTTTCGTGTGGCATTCGAAAGTAGAGGTTTTAAGCTTTAAAATGAGCCCCCGCCGGCCTTTCTAAGTTGCGCCAATTCTTGGATCTAGCCGGTGGTTGAGTTCATAAAGAATGACCCATATATATTTGTAATATTTGCAAAGATAACCTCAAAACTTCAGTCAAAGTCATTTAATGCCTTACTTTGTTTTTATCAGAACAACAAACGAAATGCTGGTACCAACTTAAGGCAACGTTGTCACTTTTTTACTACTGTAGAAGCGTATAATTTATTTTGTCTATTTCGCGTATTAAAGGTTACTTTGTGACACTGTTTTTGCAAAAAACAGTTACACAAAGTGCTACTTTGTGCAACTGGAAGTAGTGATTTTTTTATTTGTAAGGCTGGCAGTAAGTAAATTTTGCTGCCAGCCTACTCTGTCATGTCATTCTGTCGACGAAGTCCAGTGTCAGACGTAAATGCGTAATAAGCAATAACACAGCTATATTTTGATTTCAAGATCAAAATTAGATTAAAAAGCCAAAACGTATATCGCTTGTCGATATTGAGGTAAGTTTAATTGAGTTGAATGATGTACACCTCCATTTCATCAAATACTTTTTTCAGTTTTTACCTACTAATGGGAACATAACCAAGGTGTTAGGAAGAATATAGAAAGGAAAGGAATAATGCTCGACAACCAACCCGCGGAAGTATTTTGGGGGCACATTATCCAAAAGAAAAGCACTTTCCCGTGATAGGTACTAATAAGCAAGGTCCATTCATGTGTATGTATACCTAGTACACATACATAGATCATCTCATCAAAGTTTAGACGGCCATATTTGAGCCCAAGTTCGATCTGTCAGTTTCTGGCATAAGTGAACCGCCAAAGTCTTTTTCCCAAAAAATGACTGGTTGTAGTGCACCAAACTGTTCTAGCAACTCCCGAAATGGTGAACGTTTGTTTCTTTTTCCAAAAGATACGAAAATAAGATAAATTTGGTTAGATATGCGTAGCCGTCAGAATTGGAAATTACTGAATACTCAAGATTGTGCGAAGTAAGCAAGTTTGAGCCTTAATAAAATTACATGTAAAACTAATATGATTTATATAAGCATAGAGAAAATGTAGTTTTTAGATTAGCCACTCTTTTATTGCCGTTTTACATTTCGACGACATTTAACGGCAACATCTGACGAGAAAGAAGAAAGTAATAACTCGGAATGAACATGAAATTGGAATGGAACATGGAAATAAATTAATAGCGGATCTCAAACGAAAAACCATCAATTTATTATAAACTGCGCAAAATAAATTTGCATCACCTCAAAAGATACAGAGACACTATTCACTTCAGGTTTAAAAAAATACTGATGTGGCCGCTGGAAATTTTGAAAATGGCAGTATAAATACGATTTGCAGGATAATTTTCAATTATCTACTTAATATATTCTTAATTTTTACTTGGTTGGAAAGGTTACAAAAGGTTAAAGAATAGTTGCAGCATCCACTTGCATCATACTCCATTCTGTACAGACATTTACAGAAGTTAGATTTCCGTTCACGGCTTTTATATGGCTTTCTGCCATATTTGGATAACAAAAAAGAGAAACTCAAATACTGTTTGAGGGGGATACCATTAATAAATTAGTTGTATCACAGTTAAAATATTCGCTTTAGTCATTATTGTTGTTTTGTTCATATAACTTTTGTTCATATAACTAATAAATCTTTTATAATACTAATAAATCATTTTAGACCATCATTTTTAATGTGTTAATATTTTCGTGGTTTTATTCAATTGTAGTAGTTAATATTACTCAATAACAGAAGATAATTCGAATGCCTAAAAATATTATTTGTTAATAAGTTAATACATAATATTATTAATTTGTTTTAATTAAAATATTCGTAACCTTTTCTGTATGTTATGTAAATATTTGATTTGACAAATTCATGACAAATTAAATTTTCCGCCAAAAAGGCGCCATTTTTGAGCCCATTTCAAAAGCCAATAGTGGAAATGGGTGAGATAACCTTTACTTTGAATATAATTATGCATGCATCAACGGACCTTGCTAATAAGTATTCATTAACTGGCGCCGTTTTGAAAATTGGAATGTTATGATGCTCAGAGATAACAGTGAAAATAATGAAACATATTTCATTTTAAGAAGCTTTGAATTAAAACAAAGCGCGGCTAATAGCGGATTTCCTACGAAAATGCGTTGAAAAGCTTGTTGGTTTTCCGGATCAAGTTGATGGTCGTGAAACCCGTGATGTCCCTACTCAAATTTCATTTTCATTGTTTAGATTTAGAGGTTAGGTTAGTTATTTTTTATTGTTATATGTTAGGCAGTTTTGATGTATTAAAATATTTATTGTAATAGAAACAGTAAAACCTTGATTGAGTACATGATTGTCTTATCAAAATAATTATTTATAATAAAAATACATTTTTATCTTATATCAGAAGAAACAACTAAGCTGTCACCTTTTTTTAAACTTGAATTTTTCCTGCCTACGTGATTTTTTCAAAATGACAGTGGATGTCATTGTATGCGTTATCAGTTATTACCAACATTACCACATCGAAAATACCCGCGTGTACATTTTCCCATTTCTTTAAAGTAAATTGTAAGTTAAGGCGAAATAGACAAAGTAGTATGTAAAACACGTGTTGCAATTCCTTTTTGTAATACTCGTATTTTGCTTAACTCGTATTACAAACATCGTCATTGTATTACACTAGTAGTAACACTAGTTGTACAATATACTATTTCTAACGTGCATTAATTTACTAAGAATTCGAAGAAAAAATAGTATATGGAACGCGTGGCTGATAAAATTTCAACGTCTCGAGTTACTTTACCACTCACAACGTTGAAATTTTATTTCAACCACTTGTCCCATAATATACTATAAAGAGTGATCATTTAAATTTCAGATTAGAGTAGGCGTATGTCAACAATCATTTGGTATTTTCGGGGATAATATAACTAGTGTTATGATTATCATCGGTGATAGCCCGAGTTAAAACCGACGAAAATTGACCGAGTGCGAAGCACGAGTTCAATTTTCTAAAGGTTTTAACGAGTGGTATCATCGTTGATTAATCATAACACGTGTTATATTTGGTGAGAGAATATAATGAACGTTGAAAGAAAATAAACACTGAAACTTTCTGTCACTTTGACAGTAAACAATTTTATTTATTAAATACAGGTGACAGTCAACATGCGGTGATAGAATTATCATCGATTTGATAGCCTATTCTGCGAGTTTGTTTTTGTACTTTCACCAATGAAAGTAATAAAAAATGTACCATGTGACACGTGAATTATATTCTCTGATTAATAAAATACATGACTAAAATTTCCATGGTTTGCTAGATCGGAAATTTAAATGATCACCCGATATATTCTACAGAGGTTTATTTATTTTTCAGTGTTTCCATAGTAATATTATTTTATTTTTATTAATAAAAAAGTAAACTTGAATGAAGTTTCTGGTTAGAATTGTTTTTTTCGTCATTTTTTCACGTTCATAAGTTTGGACTAGACATTCAAAAGTTAACCTGCTACTTTAAAAAGACTAATAATTAATTAAAAACATTTATAAATAATAACTAAACTGCTTTCACATGCATTTTAATAAAACTAGTATCATTTGAGCCATTATTTGAAGCAAAATCAAAGAGTATATATTATAAGAGACGAAAGTTGGTTAGAGAAACCTCAATTCCGAGAGAGATAGAATACAACAACCGCTTTAAAGGGCCCATCGCCGATTCTCGGTTACTTTCGGCTCGCTCTTAGTTTGTTGCGATGCCATTGGACTGGAGCACAGAAATGCCAAAGATGGATGCTTATTTTCGTTTTTTTATACCTGTCAAGTCAATTCGTTATTTCGTATGTGTTCCGTGAAAGTGTACCCATATTGCGACAAACAGTTAATGTGTAGTGTGTTTTTTGGTGATTATGAGAGTTTAATAAACAAACAATTGAACATTTATAGTGAAGCAAAACATCAATAGAGAAAAACGTAAACACCGCGGGTGTTTGCAAGAACTGTAGGAATACATTTTATTTCGATGACAACGACATTCACTTCTTTCGTTTTCCGAAAGACGAAGTATTGTGTTATTTACGTACCGTATTATTTTAATATAATTTTTTTAAATTCTTTAACATCAAAAGTAGATGTCATCTAATCTTAAAACACACCTGTTAACTCATAGTGGCGAGAAACCATTTGAATGTAATTTGTGTGACAATGTTTACAATGTGTACAAATGTTTTCAAAAGTTACTCAAAGTGTTAGTCTTAAAACATACATGTTTTGGTGAGAACCATTTGAGTGAGATCTATGTGATTATAAATGTTTACTGTTTAAAGGACATATTAACTCACACTGGTGAAAAACCATTCAATAAGTAATTTATAGTTTCTATACTAAATATCATTCTATAATGAACTGCAATTCATGCGAAATGTTATATCTTGATTCCACTGCAGTACATGTGAGCTGGATACTGAATTTAAAGCTGCTCTTGTAACATAACCACTACAGCACTCTGACATCTCTTATGTCAATCATTGTCATCTTAGGAATTTGAACTGACCAGCTAATGCCTATATAAACAATTTCTGACATCTTCCGACAGAGTGAGTATGGTACCAAATTTACTCGATGCTTGTAACAGATTCCCACTTACAGAATTAAACATTTTCCACCATTCCAGTTTTGCTTGATAGCAAATTACTCAGTTACATCAGCATTTCATAAAGCATGCAATCCAGGAATTTAATGCATACAATCCAGATGATTTAATAGATCCTAGTGATTTGCCGACTTAGTGCCAAAACATGCTGAGACTTAAAATATCTATGTCGAGCACATGCCAACGAAGATTTACAGGTCACTCAACAGTTTCATATATTTAAGTAGGATTTCATCGATTTACACATTTCAGAATAGTAAATTAACGAAAAGATTTTATTATTTCAGTCCAGCACTGTAACCTACTAAAAGGATGGTAAGGTTTGCAGCGTGTAGATCCAGTAGAGCGGTTTGAAAACGTACCTGTGACTAATGGATGTTAACCAGGTGGAAATAAACCATACAATTCTTCAAATAGCCTCGGATAAAGTCAATATTGACACAATTAAAAATGTCAATTTTTCGTTACAACTAATTATGGCTTAATCAAAGCTCTCAGAAGTCACCTTCAACTAATTTGTTTGTATTGATTAATACTTTGGAGCCTTTGTCCGTCTGAGGCAAGGTAAGTAGTTAGTCATACTTTTTGGGACTACCTAGCAGCTGCTTAACTCAGACTGCCTAACTCCAAAGACGCCGAACCCGTTCTATCACTTCAATATAGTGGTGAGGTGTGGGATCAGAGTTAAATTTTGACTGAGATACATTCGATCTCGAATTCATGTGATTTTGTTAAATCTCACGTCCACTGTCTACCACCATGGTCTACCACTGAGCTAGCTACTACTAGAGTTCCTAAATATAAACTAAGCTCTGTGTTATTTTAGAGTTAAGACACGCATGTGAAATTTTTTTAGTAACATTTCACATTTTGAAGCTATTTATTAGAAGGTTGGTAATCACGAACATTAGTTTAATAAATTAAACTGTCAATATGACAATTATATAAATCAGAAATTGGGTACAGTTAATACTTTATTAACAGCTGTCGTAAATTATTAGATATAAGATTAGATATACTATAGTAGTTTTAAAAATTCTCTATAAACAGTAAATAAATGATGTGCACATTAAAAACTTTTACATGCATTAAAAAAACATGACATACAGCATAACCTAAAATTTTTAACTGACATCTGTTGAATTTTGTCACTAACTAAAAAGAGAAAAAATATATCTGTTTCAGACAGTTTGGTTTTGGCCTAGAAAGAGATAGATTTTGACATCCGTGTCCTAACTCTAAAATAACACAGTTAAAGTTTTCATTCAGGAACTCTAGCTACTACCTTCCTGGGAACCTTACACCCCATATTGCAGTAGTTTCTTTTACTACATCTAACTAATCTTTTCAAATTATAATTGCTAATTCATTCCGATATTGCCATTTACAATCGGATTTAATGTAAAACACCAATGGATAGTTAATATTTACTCTAAATTAAACCTTAAATTAAGATTATTTCGGGGGTTCGATCCTCAATTAAAGTGATAATTTTTCTATGTGGAAGTTGCATTTATAATTTGATTTAATGTAAAACTTTAATGAATAGTTAATATTTACCTTAATATTAAATTAAGTCCATCTTTTCTCCCAAAACCGAGTGTTTGACGCGCAACATGGAGAGCCTGGTTTTTCGGATGAGCTTGTTTTCGTCCAATTATCCGAGTTTTTCTTATTATTCATATTATTTATATCTATGGGCATGTATAATAGAATTAAAACCTAAAACAATGAAAATTTTCAAATTCGCTTTAAATCGGTCTGTAATTCTTTTTCGTATTCATCGAGTAAAAATAAACATTTTTTAATCTTATCATTTTTTTCTATCTGACACCATTTTCGATGAAAAAAATGGTAAACTTTCAAAAATGGCAAGTTGTTGTTCTCAATTTTGCTTGAAATTGAAACACTAGGAAAAAAACGCAGTGGACAAAATTTATGTATTCTTTGACGAAGAACGCGATGCCGTTAAGAAAAATTGAAAAAATATTTCTTTTTCTAATTTTTTCAACTATTATAGTATATTATGATACGAGTTTTGTAAGGTAGATTTTCTCGCACGAACGTGTTTAGGGCACGACGAGCGCAGCGAGGAGTGCCATAAAAGAGTGAGGGCGAGAAAATCCCTTACAAACGAGGTGTCATACATTATTTTTTCTACTTTGCGCTTTTTTATAACAAAATAATGAAAGAAATGAAAATTTTTAAATCTAGGGAATTTTCCTGCAGTTGGTAACGTTTTTGTGTTAAAAGCGGCAAGGTGGCCGTGGAAAAAAAACTCAAAAACGTCATATTTTCGATAATAAAAATCGTAAAAATGAGCGCTTCTGATGGTTTTTCGTGTACCCCCCCAGAGATACGGGCTTTGGCAGACAATATTTTGGGTAATTTGTTACCGACAAAATCGCGAGAATGTTATGAAAAAAAATATACGGAATTTCAATCGTGGCGAGCTGATAACAAGATTGGTACAATATCGGAGACAGTTTTGTTGGCATATTTTGAAGTTCAACGAAAAAAGTATAAGTCGTCAAGTTTGTGGACCCTATACTCAAAGCTGAGGTCGTGCTTAAGTGTATATGAAAACGTGGACATCTCAAAATTTCATAAACTTCAAGCCTTTTTGAAAAGATGCTCCGAAGGGTACGCCCCAAAAAAATCAAAAATTTTAGAAGAAGATGAAATCAACAAATTTATTGACGATGCTGATGACAATATGTACATGGCTATGAAAGTAAGTATTCACAATTTTTTTTAGAATATAATGTGACATCATGATTTAAACTAAATATTGGTACATATTTTTTAGGTAATCCTAATCTTCGGCTATAGTGGGGCCCTCAGGAGGGAAGAACTGACATATCTGTCAACTGATAACATAAAGTATAATTCTGATTCCATCCTCATCAGTATTCCTAAAACAAAAAACAATGTGCCAAGGGCATTTATGATTACAGACCCAAAATGGATCAATTTAATTAAGAAATATGCCGCGTTAAGACCAAAAAAACTACGCATACAAGATTTTTTATAACTTACAGAAACGGTCGATGTACCAACAGCCCTATTGGTATTAATACCATGGGCAAAGTGCCCAAACATATCGCCACATTTCTCAGCCTCCCAGAACCAGAGCTGTTTACAGGACACTGTTTCAGACGATCCAGCGCCACACAATTAGCGAACCGTGGGGGAGACTTGTTGACGTTAAAGCGTCATGGTGGCTGGAAGTTTTCTGCAGTGGCAGAAGGCTATGTGGAGGCTACCCTGAAAAAGAAAGAAGAAATTGCTGACTTACTTCGGCCTCAACATGTGAACTTACCGAGTTCTCATGCTTCGGAGATGGATTCTGTTCCAACCACATCTGCAAGTGGTAGTGGTAGCCGGGTTCAACATAATGACCTGATGAACGAGAATTTGCGAGGTGTCTCAATTGATTCTCACGACACTTCGAATGTGATCGTTAATGTGTATAACAACTGCACATTTTATGGTCATACCTCCAGGTCCAGTTAAGACAGTTGCGTTATGTGCATTCAGTTTTGTTCATATGAAATAAAAATATAAATAAATTGTGGTGTTATTTACTGTCCTAAGAAAGTTTTACAGATACTTACCTATATGTTTTTGACAGATTAATTTGAGGTTAGAAGTTACGTATAATGTCTGACGCCTCAACTTCATATTCAGTATGTACTACGCGGATAGCTCTTTTGATTAATAATAATCTACAACTGAAACATTATGAGTTGCGAGGTTATTTTACAAATTGCAGGAAAACGTACGTGTCACCACTCAAAGTGCCATTCCACATGTTGATTTGTTGGAACATTGTAACGGTTAAACCACCACCAATTCGTGACGTTGACGTTTGACGCGTTATTTTCTTGCAATTAATCAATTTTATTTTAATATTGAGGGTAAGTTCTCGATTCGACGTCAAATTTTATTTATTCATTTAGGTAATAGGTATTTGATCATTTGGCTTATGTTATTGGTATATGACTTATGAGCAAGCGCGCCAACATAAAAAAAATAAATTGTACTGCGGTTGGTATTTTTATTATGGCACCGTTTTTGTTTAGAACGAAACTGAAAACAGTTTCGTAATAGCTTCAGTACGAACGCAAAGTAGAAAAAATTATTTTTGGAACTGGATACGTGTTTACCCTGGGACCCTAGGAGTGAAATATAAATTTTTTCATATAGGAGCCAGGTGACATTCGAAAGTAGAGGTTTCAAGCTTTAAAATGAGCCCCTGCTGGCCTTTCTAAGTTACGCCAATTTGTGGCCCTAGCAGGTGATTGAGTTCAGAGAGAATGGCCCATTTATATTTAGATTTATAGCGATGTTATATTAACCCAAAATGAATCTGTGAATTGTACGTTAGGAAATTAGGTGATACAAATTGAGGTGGACAGATAAGATCTTGGTAGAGTAAATTGCATATAGATTGCAAGGTAATAATAATAAAACTTGTATTTTTTTAGTCAGTCACCTATGAACATATTCTATAATTGAACACTTTTATTGAGATTTACTGTTTACAGAAAAATAAAATGTAGAATGGTTTATTGAAAACATTTACTATGTGATTTGTAATATGAAGATAGAAATTAGCTAGAACTGTATCATATGGATAGATTCTCAGATTTTTGATAAATTAAATCCATTATTAAACTTGCAGGCTTGTTTGGACTAAAAGGTTTTTCTGCTTGCTGAGCAGAAATATCAGTACCAAGTTCCAACGGTGGTACTGCATAAGAACATTCTCCGTCTCCTATACCACTTTGGATTCTTCTTCTATTGGTACCTTCGCTATGGGGTCTACGTCTAGGTAATCTTCCTTTTGAAGACTCAGCAGGACTTGTTGGAAGACTTCTAATAGCTTCTAAGAGGGGATAGTTTGCAGACCCTTCTTTCAGTTTCTTGCTGTATCTGAAGTTAAAGATTATTTTAAAAAACAATGTCGATTTTTAAGCAAACATGTATCTTAAAAATAAAGACTACTAAATCAATAGCAGTAGCATTATTTCATCGTGTTTAATAAAGTGGTATGATATTCTCCTCATCCCTCATTCTTACATAGGAATAAAACATAAAAAAAGTAAATAAACTGTATGCCACTGTTGCAGGTTGGGAAACTTACATTTCTACGTCCCTATCCTGTTTCTTATATTTTATACAGTTCATTCAGTTTGGTAACGACAGAATCTATAGTTTTCGTAATAGTAAGCCCGGAGTTTTTCAAATATGCAGGTAAAAAGGCTACACATCTAGGATGGCAGTTAAAAGAGTTTCGAGAAAAATACCATATTTTAGTGAAACTTTATATAGTGAACTCATGGCTTTTGTAGTTAGGTAACATTCTGAACAGTGACGTTCTATTGATCGCTAAATACTTTCCTTTTTTGTTTAGTAAACGTGTTTGTATATGCAGTGCTATTTATTTACCATATAATATACAGTGTTATTTATTTACAATCAATATATGTAAAGCGTATAAAAGAGCTTGCTGTATAATTGGTTGCCTAAATGTGCATAATGCTTTGACTCGATTATTCTCAAATGCAACATAGGGAGATTGCACATATTGCAATTTAATCTAATAGCGCTGTATGTAGTGTACAAAACATTTATCATAGACTTTACACTTTAAAATCACGAAATTAATAATCTGGAATTGTGAAAATTTATAAAACTCTAAAGTTTTATAACTATGCGAAATTCCAAAAGCAAAAGTCCTAAAACTATTAATTATTTGACATTCAATACAGCATGAAAATTATCGATCTTCAAACTTCGCGCTCATTGAGACTTTTCTGAGCTACTTTTCAGTAGATCAAAACCTATATCATATGCAATTTTTAACCAATTTGACCAAGGGGCAGAATCCACAAGGTTTGTGTGAAGTCCAGTTTGGGAGTACTTGAAAATCTTAAAACCAAATCTTGGTTAAAATGGCTGAATTCTTAATCTTGTGAAACAGTTCGTTTTGAATTGTTTCTCCTCAATCAAATGTTTTTTCACTAATAACGCTGGGCCGTATTCACATCTCACTATTAAGTTAATAACATGTTTTATTAGCATGACGACCAATTCTAATCTTTCCCCACTTGTTAGAATTAGATAAAGCTATCTCTTTTCTTGTTGATCTTAATCATAGCTTTAGTTAAATACACCTTTAATGATGGCATGAGAATAACTATGTTTTAATAATAATAACTTATTAATTAACTTAACATATAAGAATAACTATGACCCACTATGTTTTTCCGATTATATATTTGTTTTTGATCGTAGCAGGCTGGTGGATTATAATAAATGGGGTGTCTAATTATCCAACAATCTCTTTTATTTCCACTTTCTATTTATAAATGACCCTTTATAGGCGTTAATAGTAGCTAAGCAAATGGACAGTTACAGCTACAGTCGTGTAAAATCTTATGGGTTTAGCTGAATCCGGTCATCACCGAGAAACCAAAACCAAGAAACCAGAACCAAAAAAACATAACCTAGAATCTATAACCGAGAAACCACAACTGAGAAAACCAAAACCGAGCATTGAAACTACCGAGAATAACAAATACTGAGAATGCATCCATGCATATGCATTATGAAGTAATAATTATAAGTTGGTAACTTTGATAGATCTAACAGAGACAGAGAAGAATACATAGGGCGGGGAAAGAAAGAGATATACCAACGACGTAAAGGACACGCTATGTTGCGTAGTTTAGGCTATAAGTTAGTAACTTTGATAAATCTAACAGAGATCGAGGAGAATATATAGGGCGGGGAAAGAAAGAGAAAGACCAATGGCGTAAAGGACACCCTATGCTGCGGAGGTTAGGTTATAAGTTAGTAACCTTGATAGACCTAACAGAGACCGAGAAGAATACTTAGGGCGAGGAAAGAAAGAGAAAGGTCAACGGTGTAAAGCGCAAAGGACACGCTATACAGCGGAGGTTAGGTTATAAGTTAGTAAGTTTGATAGATCTAACAGGAATAGACTCCAATAGTTAACGTGGCGACTGTAAGAGAGATTAACGTTAACGGTGTACAGGACACGCTCTGCCTTGTCTTAAGAATTTTATTAAGGTAGAAAATCAGTTAACTTTACAATTGTACAAATTGATGAAAATCGGATATGTTGTTGATGAACTGATTGACCGCGAGAAAAAAAATTCTACCGTCTAGAACGCGAGAACGTAATTAAAGAAATGTGACACATTTGCAATAGAATATTAAATTCTAATGGGCGACAATGTCTGAGGCGCAAACATATTAAAATTATACCATCTTACCAACCGTATTTTGATTAGATTTCCGTGAAAAGTAACATCTTTTACCGCCTATGAGTTTAGATATTGTATTTTTTAAATGCAACTTTCGGATGAACAAAATACACTACGAGTGAGTACGCATACGCACGAAAAACTAATCAAGATATGGCAACAACGCCGACGGCTGTTCCATGTGTGGTTTGAGCTGAGCTAACCTCGAAACGCATGCCATGCGTAAACAAGCGTTGCCACATTTCGCGGAGTGTTTTAGCGAGCAAGTCAAAAACAAGACCAATATTTCTATATATTTGTCAGTAAATTATTAGAACGAGCGATTTTTTAATAATAATGAAAATTTAAAATTATAAGGTAATTTTTCATGCGGAATTTAAATTTAATGAAAAAAGCTTATAACGGATGCTTATTTGACTGGGGATGTTACTGATTTTCTACCTTAAAGTTGAAGTTGACTCACTTGCGAGTAGAAAAAACTGCTGGCTGCTATTGTAGGTATCAAACAATCACCAGCTTACATTGCAAAATATTATTAAAATCCAGTCATTGGGCTAGATTGTCAAATTTATAACCGTCAAAAACTTAGCTATATACACCGTTTAGTCTAAGTTTACGTTCACGTCATAGATATAAAAGTAGTGACGTAAGAGTACATCCAAGAACTTTCAATTCATAAATAATAACTTTCAAAATTGAATTTTATGAAGAAAGATTACTTGCTTTATCGTAAATAATAAAATTTAATTTTCATATATTTAGTAATACATTTATTTATAGAATAAATACAAATAGGTTTTTAAACTAAAACGTAACTTGTTAATTTAATGAGAAAATACACATTTATTTCAACAGAAAAACAGGTTGGTGCACCTGTGTAAGCGACACGCTGTATTGTCAAATTTATTTCTTGTGTTTTCTAAGTTCGGTATACAATAGTTTGTTACCTATTTTGTAGTTACAATTGCATTACCTGAATAGAATTCTAGAGAGTTTCTCAAGCACTGAGAATATATCTTAAGACTGTTTCCAACATTTCATCTGCGGAAGAAGTTTCCAGTCCAAAGAGGAAACGAAATCGAAAACAAACTACAGACATTGATCCTCTGTAGAGGCAAATATTTGCAATGAAATTTATGAAATACATATATAAGAACAGTAAGTACCTGACGTTATGTGTGTGGCTGTGCTCTTCAATTGATATACCACATTTGGATACAGGAGAACATGTATCACTTAATATTTTGTCAAAAAAATTGAAATCCAAGTTCATGTATGAAGGAAGTAGAAGTTATTTATCCATTGCCTTACGACAAATCGGATTCGTATACTATAAGAATGACCATCCAAGACAAGGGATCATGGGGGGATAGATGGGAATGAACAAAGTCATATTGTTCATAAGAGAATAATTCTTTTAAAAACGTACACTGAAAATATGCAGCAGAGGTGTTGCTTCAAACAAGGAATATCCAATTCCATATGACAACAGCGCATAGTCTGACGTCATAATTTAGTAATGACGTGAACGTAAACTTACACTAAATAATGTATAGTACATTACAAATTCAATATTTGAACCAAGAAGACTATACACAGGAGACCAAACTCCAGTGGAGGTGGTAAGAATTCTTTAAACAAAATCCGGCTTAGGCGGTCCCTCAGAAAGCCAGTGGTAGGGTTCCTGTATAATAATAATAGGTTATATAAGATAAGAGTTTTAGGACATGTGGATCCAATGTCAAGAACGACTTGATTTCTCATAAAAGTATTTTCACCTATCAATTTTTAGTTGTTTGATTTGACAAATTGTTTGTTGACAAACTACGTACATAGAAGTCTTTCGATTCAACATTATTATAATAATTTATTTACTTATAAAAAAATACATGTATTATACTAAGAAAATTTAATTTCTTAAAGAAAATGTGTATTAGGATGTAATGTAAATGTTGTTATACAATTTAAAAAATAAAGTGCCAGACTATTAAGATCCTATACTTCTTAACATTGGATCCAGCCAATTAAAATCTGGCATCGTACATGTCCCAACTCTTATTCTTATTATTTAATATTATAGAGGGACTCTAGCCAGTGGCTAGCATTAACGACATCTAGCGGCGATTAGTGAAATGTCAGAAAGTTGATGTAAAAGATGTCACAAACCAATTCTTTAGGTAAATTCAAATTCATTGCAAACAGTTTAATAATCCATAATTTTATAATAATAGTTTAAATATTATTGCACTCGAAACTGTTTTGTTTACTAAAATGTTTTGTTATAAAATAATAATACAGTGTGTTTTTTGTAAACGATAATATAGGAAATCCAATGGAATTTTATCATTTTCCTCGTAAGTTTGTACCCTTGTAAATGTAAGTAGAAATTTTGGTATCAATCGAAAGAACTAAAGAAGAATTCATTTTACGTCAAAAAAATATTAAACTTGATGAAGAAAACCAAAATCGATTTAGAAAAAGACTTAAAAAGCTTATTAATTTACTGCTTTTGGTAATAAGTTATTAAAAAAAGCTGTAAGCTGAACGCCGATTGGTGTAGCGGTTAACGCTTCAGATTCCTAATCAAAAATCGCGAGTTCAAATCCCATCATCGTTTACTTTTTTTTAATTGTACTGCTTACTAATTATTATTTTTAGAACTTTATTACAACGATTGTTAGTTTTATGCCCTTTCTTTATTTGCCGTTCTGATAGGTAGTTAAAATTGTACAAAAAGTAACGGTAAACCCCCGTAGCAAAAATATCTAACAATAAAAGAATTATTAAACTGTTTGTAATGAATTTGAATTTACCTAAAAAATTGGTTTGAGGGATTTTTTACATCAACTTTCTGACATTTCACTAATCGTCGCTAATGCTAGCCATTGGCCACGGCCTACTAGATTCATATATAAGCGAAGCTTATATGAATTTAGTAGGCCGTGTCACTGGCTAGAGACCCCTCAATTAGAGTCTGGCCAATGCGTTGCCACGGTGCCCGCCATTTTATATTACAATATTTTTGATATAATATTTTTATTTTGACACCCTAATTTTAATGTAATTTTGCTGCTAAATAATGTTTTATATACACAACCCACTATTTCGTGATTTTTAATTCAGTCAAATACCGTTTACATGAGGCCGTGTAACTATTTTCATACTTTTCAAATTTGGCGCCACGTGTTGTGATACGTGGCTGCCTTGGCCAGACTCTAATTGAAGGGTCTATACCACTGGCATGCCACTGGCTTTCTGAGGGACCGCCTACGGCGGATTTTGTGTTTCCCCCACTTCTGCAGTTTGGTCTCCTGTATATAGTCCTTGATTTGAACTTAAATAAAAAAGTGTTGGATAAAACATTTTATGATACACGTGAATTAACGATATTACCCACTCAGAAAAATTAACCCAGTTTTTCGTTCGTGGATACCATCTTGCTTAACTCACTTGTACCCTAAATGACTAGGTACTATTAAAACTTTCAAAGATCTTAGACGTTTGAATAAAAATCTAAATATATAAACAGCTTGAAAGTTTAGAAACTTCAATGAACCGGAGTTCTCTTCTGATGGTCTAATGACACGGTCAGAATAAAAAATAAAAATAACAGATTATCAAACTCTAACAGATGCAGACTGCAACAAGAACTATCGGCATATTCCTTTTTATGCTTACTTTTTAATTAGTTGTTGTATCATGAACTTTTCATTTTCATTTAGAAATCCAGGGTATTTCTGATTGTGAGCTTTATATATTTTCACCATATCTCTAAAAATAGTAAAATCAGTAAGAGTTATCTGCGGGTAGATATGGAAAAAACCTGTGCCGTTTTTCCATTTTAATTATGATATTCTTTAAGAAATCATTTTCTTTCTGAACCATTTCGGGATCACTCTCTGATTTGACCAGTGCTATTTCATCAGATTTTTCTGCCACCATACCTTGTAACACCCCTACATTTGCTTGCAGTTGTGTAATGGTAGTTTTGTATTTGTTCTCTCGTTCTGCATTAAAACTCCAAGATTTTTCACGTTGCTCGATTTTGTCTTTTATAGCATCGACTGTGCTTCGTAGTTTAGCAAATTCTTTTCTAAAAATTAATATATATTTTTTTAATTTTGTAAAGTGCTTTTAATTTACTACAATCCATGGGGTTACTACTTTCTAATTGCTATTATGTCTTTTTCTGCCTTGGCCAGTGCAGTGCTCGAATTACTCGGAAGACAGGCTTCACACATAACACTTTCCCAAGTTTGAGAGCCACTTTCGTTGATTTCTTTCATTGTTCTTCCTGTGGTTTCGTTGTACTTCATGTTCAAGTAAGCTTGTCTCAGACGATTAAAGATTTCTTGGTTATCTTCGATGTATTGTAATTTCTTTTGAAATTTAGTAGCTCTATGTCTTTCATTTGCTAATCTAAAACAAAACTGCAACATATACTAAACTAGTAGGTATTTTTTAATGATTTTACTTACTGAACATTCAATCTTTGGTTCTCAACACTCAGATTTTGAAGCCTTAGTTCTGCGTCTCTCAATTGCTTTTCCAAAATGTTATTCTTTTCGTAAAGTTCGTCCAAAAGTGTCCCTGACCGTATGGAACCTGCTAAACTACAACCTGTGCTACTTCCATTGCTACTGTCACAATTATCAATCCAATCTACTTCACTTGCTGCATCTTCAAACCAATCTACGTAATCCGCTTCTGTATCTCTTTGAGGAATACAGTCTGGATGATGCATCAAAGAATAATTCTGAGAACTCTCCATAGTTTAATTTATTAAAAGATTAAAACTAAATTAGACAGAATTAGATTTTTGATGGAATTCAGTTAAAGAAATATTTGTCAAAATGATTATTGCAATAAAACAATCACAGCTAGCTAAGTACACAAAAGTGACGGTTGTGCTTCATAATCAAATTGTTTTGCATCTTGGGACTGGGAGCTATAATTCGTTGGGTGACAGTGAATTAATGATTTCAAATGAAATTGGTTATGTTGTTAATAGTTATTTTTTACAATACGAGCGAGAAGCTAATGATTACCGTTAATGCGTAACGTTTAATTACTGAAGTGAGGTAATCACGCTTCCCGCTCGTATGATAAAATTGTTACACCTGTTACCTTAGTTACATGCAGAATTAGTTCGTCAGCCAACAGTTATCTAGTGCTGAGCAGTAAAACTTTATCGGATTTAGAGTCACTGCATCTAGTCACCTAGGCCAGCTGGTCGATCAGCTGGCCTAGGTAACTAGATGTAGTGACTCTAATCGAATTAATGCAATGTGTTTTTCGGCGCTGACTACTTACTCGACTTAGAAATGAAACATTTTATATACATGCGTCTAGAATCTAGATTATGATAGCTATACTGCCTCAACTTTTTAACAATAGGTAGTGTCTAGTTAAGTGGGGAAATACCATTTTCGGGGTTTGAAACATATATTTATTTGTAAATAAGAGGTGGATTCCGGATACTTTTCATGTAGGCTTTTAAATATCACTATATTCCATTTTAACATGAGATACATAATAGTTCCGTAAATGATGAGGGTGTTCGAAGATTCTACTGTGGAGAGTCCGATACGATCGACACCGTATCCACATTTTTATCATCCAGTGCTTAGCTCTTTAATGGTTTGCTTTAGTCCAAATATGGTGAGTGTCTTGTGTTCTCATAAGTCTGTGTTCGGATACTGCGTCCCTATTCTAACATATGGTACTTAGCACTTTAGATGCCGGAGGTGTGTGAGAGTCATCTCATTAATCAAGAATCACCCCTTGCGTGACTATCGTGGAGTATGCAAACCAGGGACTTGGGCCCAAATGTAAATTCGGTATGGTTCTGGCACATGATAACAAACATATACCCATAAGAGCTCGGGTCCTGATTCCGGTACTTGAGTTGAAAAAATAAGGATTTAGCATTCGGCTCCTATAGTACAACACAAAATACTGGTTCTTGCGGTTTTTCAGGTTTCGCTCTGATTCTGTCCCTAGTTAAAGGGTTTTACTGAAAAATGAACAACGTCATCCATATACATACAATAAACTATACTGGCGAGTTATTGTCTGTTTAAGGATGAGCACGCCATACGTAAAGATGATTACAATCCATGTATATTACTTTAATAAAACTACAGTAACGAATAATCGTATATTACTATAATAGTGATATTACTTAACGCGTGGAATCATATGACGTTAATGTACAAACCGTGGTCGAAACAACAAAGCAGGCAGTATCGTCTTTGAAATAATTAAAAGAAAAATAGGGGAGTACTCAGTGTAATCATGTAACATCAAGTTAACGACAATTTTCACTTTTGGTTTACCTGACTGTAGCTTTCGTTAAGTTTCTTATAAGAACGTTTGGGTTACAAAGGTAGGACCTACTTGTTTATGTGTATTAATAGTTAGAAAGCCACAATTGGAAATTATTGATGTATTTTTTACCATGTCAAAACTTATTAATCTTATCATATCGAACACGAGCAGTCGCCCTGCAGAGGAGACTCGTTTAGTCTTTCGGGCGGTCTGGCGCGACTTTCCATTGTTTCTAACAATGATGATTTGGTATCCCTTATGATGTTAGAAGTTATTAAACAAAGAATCAAGTTGTAAAAAGCATGTCACGTGACCCTTCCACTTCTGCATGTTAAGGGCGGTCTAGCATCCACGCCTGATCGTCTAATGATTCTGGTAGTGGTATCTTGGTATTCCTTATGATGCAAAGGATACCAAACCATCATTTCCAGAAACAGTGGAAGTTGCGGTGGGTGCCAGACCGCCCTTAACATGCATAAGTGGAAGGATCACGTGACATACTTTTTATTACTTGATTCTTTTTTAAGCTGCCACTGCATAACATAACTCTTCTCCTCTTAAACCATTCCATGACAAGGGTGGAAGAATGCGTCGGGTTGTCTTGTTGAAATAGGAATCCATGTCCGTGTTTCTGCCTTGCCCAAGGTAGCATTACGTTTTCTAGAATATTTTGGTACATTTCCTTGTTCATAATTCCTTCAATGCGATGTAAGGAACCAGTTCCGCATGACGAAATGCAGCTCCAACAAGAAAACTTCCTCCTCCGTTTTTCACAGTTAGAATTTTATACTTGATGATTGGGATGATAAAGAGTATTTTAGGCTGTCGGATGCAACTTATCCCGACGCTGCCAAAAAGCAGAAACTTACTTTCAATCAAAGCTAAAAAAGGTTTGAAAAAAATTACAAAATGGTTTAAGGGTTTTTGGCAGGCACATCTCGTCCCCATGTAATTTTCTTTTACTCTTTTTAGTTCTTAAAAATTAATTTGAAAAGGATATCTGCACCCTGTTAAATGGCAAATTTTGTAATCTATTTTAAAGACTAACGCTTGTTTGAATAATTTCAATTACTAATTAAAAAAAAATTGTCAATTTTTCTCACGGGCGTCAAGGGATATAAATTTTAATTTAACACCAAGAGATTGAGAATTACTTTTTTTCTACTTTAGTGACTATTTGAAATTAAGACGTCGTGCAGCTGAGACAAACAAATTAGGCTTCTTTTAATTAAAATTAGGCAAACAAACGCGCATCTTATTTCTTTCCTGTTTGTTACAAAGATTTGCAAAGGATTACGAAGTCATAAATAATGATGGGTAAATTTCAAGCCTGAGGAATTAGTTCCATGTGGTCAAGGTATATAACTTGTAGCAGTGTTTTTCTTTAACATAGTATTTGTACATCGTTTTGCAGTTGTACAGAGCTTTGTTCTATTTGTGCATTTTCGTAAGATCTAAATTAGTTCCTGTACTTGCGACAATAAAGGTTAGAATTGGTTTGGTCAATCCAAATTAATGTACAGTCATTCGCTCTGCTTTGTAGAACTTGTCAAGATACTCTCTTCGCTTTCCTTTGTTTTATTTGGTGTTCATAAGGTCTTTTAGAGCCTTAATACAAATCTATTAACTTTAAATGTAGAGAAAACTCAAGTATTGCCTTTACATCTTATGAATCATATTTACCAGATTACAAGCACATTACAAATAACTCTAAACAGGTTGACTTATAGTAAGTTCTACAAAGTATCTAGGAATTTACATTTAAAGAAAATTAGGATTCCAAAAAAGGCGAAACACTCTGTATGTATTGCGTTGGATAAAGAAATTGACTGGTACTACTTTTCTAAAAATTGACTGGCACCAAGAATAACGATAATATCGTCTGATGGATTTTGCCGAAAAGATGCAAAGGTAAAAGATGGCTGGACCATAATCGCGTCCGGCTCTCAACGAATTTCTCTTAGCTACTTCATGACGAATATGAGACCACAAAAAATTACGTCCAAAAGTTCCTTGAGCTTTACTGGTGCAAATTGCTGCTTATCTTAGCTTATCTCTTTTCTTCAATAACACGAAAAGCAGGCGAGGTACGAAAAAACATTTGGACATTTTAGTAGGGAATTGAATAAACTTTATTTTATATAACCTGCTTCATCTCGATAAACCTTATAATTTCCAAGAAAAACGACAAAAAACGTGGTTTACTCTCATTATCTCTTCGAGCTCACCACCTACAGGTTGTGACTTTTAGCAGATTATTTAACAAACCAAAAGGAAGGCTTATGCAAAATTCAAGGACTCACCTCAACTTTCCGCTGTTCATGTGAATTTGTTCTAAATTAACTGTACTACAAATATAAATACAAAACCTGTTCTGTATCATACGGAAAGTAAATGGACTACAAGTGAACTCGAAACCGTAGTCTAGTTTTTAGTTCATAAGAATCTAAGAAGTTCAAGAAATCGATAGTTCAAGTGTCATGTATGCTAAATGATAGGAACATTTGATCTACTAATCAATATTATGGGAGTGTGATGGTTATAAAAATATGTGTATATGCAAACTTAAGTAAAATTAATAATATTAATTTTTGTCAGCTTCTGAGGAAGGTGTTGAGTAGCAGAATGTCTTATTTATCGAAGTTCTAAAACATAACCTTAAATAAAAATCCGTAAATATTAGAATTATGGGATGTAAGAAGTCTATAACAGAAGTTTTGAAAGACGGGCAGAATACCTTTCGTTCCTCTAATTAGGTACCAGATATTGTTTGAAATAAGTCAGTAGAAGCAAAATAATTAAGTATCCTTTTACTCACATTCAATTTTGAAATGATATATGGATTATAATAGCCAAGTAATTATTTACATTACTGTTTATTTATTGTTGGTAATTTTAGGACATTCTGAAAAGAAATCAATTCATGATTATAAACTATCATCACCATATCAATGGCTGCAAACTAGAGTATTGTAAATCAAAAATAGGTTAGTCATTTTACAGAACTCGTGTTTTTAAGCTTTTGCTAATGCCGAGTGTGGACAAGATACAATAAAGCTAAATATATTTTTGCAGTTTAGTATTAAAAAATGAGTTCTATAGTATAGTCTTAACGGTGATTAAAATAACTTTAATAATAATTAATAATAATAGTAAAAGGAGCTAAGTAAAGGTAGTAAACGAGCATTAGCTGGTCAAATGATGGAAACTTATGTTTTGAGATTTCTTTGAACTTGAAATAATGATAAATTAATAATTATACTAATTTGATAATAAATCAATCTTACTAAGGAGAGAAAAGCAAGTAAACTTACAAGGAAATGTTCAAGGTGAGAACGCCTAAATTGAAATTGAATATAGGTATTATGTAAAACATGCACTTAGATGAAATAAAATCATAGGTGCTTTCTAAATTTGCTAATGCCTTTTGCTTGTGCCTCAAATGCACACTGCAAGATTTGTACATGCCTATAACAAATACAGAGAAAACCATTCATGAACGTGTAGACATGAATTATCTGAAAACTTACTTTTTATTTTATGATTTTTGAAGTCAAGATGTGAGAATATTTAAGATTCGTTCAAATCCATATTTGGAGTGCATCTGAGTTTGTCTTTCTAGATGCATATGTTATGTGTGCAATTTTGATCTGAGCATCCTGACCTCGAAGGTTTTCCTTGCTAGTTAGGTGGAAATTCTTAAGACAAAACTGAAATTCACAAAAGTGCTGTTTCTATGATGACCATCATTCACTATTCCATATTTGGCTCCAAGCAGGTTACATCAATCGTTCGGTTATTATGTTGAAAAACGATCTTATTTTATCAAGGTCTTCTCTGTTAAACATGTTGAGAAAGATATAACTGTGTAATTCCTTTTGTGTTATTTAATTTGTTTTCAATTATAATAAAGATATTTCCTAATGTAAAAATATTAAGCTGTTATTATTAAATAATGCGGATAGTATAAAATATTCATAGTCTATTCTGGAAGGGAATGAATAACTAGCTAGGATTGACCAGGGGAACTAGGAGTCCAGAGACTTTGCGGCCAAACTCCAAACTTTCTTGAAACTACCAGATCTGCCGAGTAACAAAAATAATATGAAATAAGAAACATCTGATTATCTTTTGTGTAAGAAATTAGTTATTAGCTAAAAATATTACACTAGATTACAAAATTTGATCAAGTTTGTGTTTATTTCATTTTATTAGTGTTTATTAGAAGTCTAGGTCCTATTAGGTCATATCATGTAAGAAATTTCTGTATTGTGTCAGTAGATCCCATAAAAAGATAAAAAAAATCAAACTGCCTTTTTAAGAATTTCATTAATTTTCATAATAGAAGAAAATAAAAACTTGTCTGTTTAAGAATTTTAGCAATCTACATAATAAACCTTTTGATTTTGATCATAAACAGCAGAAAAAGAACATTTTATTAACAATTACGTACCTAACTATTTAATCGATGACATAAAAGAACTTAGAAATAAAAACTTATAAATAACCTCGCTTTTTGCGCTTGAGCGGTGAGCTGTTATCATTACAAACTAATCCCCAAATGTAATCACCGTTCATAGCTTCATCCCAGTGTCCTTTATACCGCTTCTCCATTTGTTGCATTTCTTGATGAAAGCGCTCACCGTGTTCTTTGCTAACATCTCCTAAATCTGGTTTAATGAAATCCAAATGGGAATGCAAGTAATGCAGTTTAATTGACATGGGACATCCAAATTGATGAAAGCATTCAAGTAAATTTTCAACACGTTGTTTGTAGTTGTCGCTCTTATGATTACCAAGAAAATTTGTTGACTGCAACAAGGGCATCATAAAGAATGTTATGATGTCCAGGCATCCCTTGCCAGCCAATCGCATCTAACAAAATGCTCCGAATCTGCTCTGCTGTCCCAAAGACACAGAAAGCAAGAATATTTTGTGTACCTCCCTTGTAGTCCAAGTAGAAAGCCCAACATTTTGAAATCACCACACACCTCCCACTGGTAAGTTTCATACTTAATCTTTTGCAACAAACATTTAACGTTATTGTAGTCTTCTTTTAAATGGACAGAATGGGCCAGTGGAACTGAAGGGTACTCGTTTCCATTGTGCAGTAAAACTGCCTTAATCCTCGTAGATGAGCTATCTATAAACAGTCTCCAGTCTTTAGCCACATGAGGAAATCCAATTGCTTCAAAAAGGTTCTCCACATTCGAACAGAAGCACAAATTCTCAGACATTTCAAAAAATCTTCCGAATCTTTCATGTCTACGTCGGTAGTTGGTTACTTTACAGCTAGAGTCTAGCAAATTCCACTGTTTAAGTTTCGAAGTTAGTAATTCTGCATTTGCTTTCGTGAGACCTATATCTCTTATTAGATCATCTAACTCTTCTTGATTAGGGAAATGAGGTTGAGTTGATGATTCCGGTAAAAAAATCATCATTGGAGTTATTTTCTTCTGCAGGAGCAGTTGATGTAGCTTCTTATTCCAAAACGACTTCTCTTGATGGTGGTACTGGAATTCAGTACTATGTAAAACTGGAGCAGTTGTTGAGGCAACGTTTGGGTAAACAATGCTTTTACAGCGATCTTTGCCTTTTCGAAAATGTGAAATATCCACCATACAAAAGTAGCAGTCGTCGTAATGATTAGTAGGCTTCCTCCACAGTCTTGGAATTCCAAAAGGCATAGCCTTTCTGACACCACGTAACCATCCTTCTAATGTTGAACGACAACTACCACAGCTCACATGGGGAGCCCAAGATTTGTCTTGATTACCTACTGGAAACCCAAAATAGGCGTCATACGCTTTCGAAAACTTAGTTCCTTGTACAATTTTATGTTTTGTTTGGCTTTTTGTTATTATATAACCGCAAACGTAGCAAAATAGAGCAGGAGATAACCTACAGGACATTTTAAAACAAAATTACACAAAATTTATATGTATTCGCAGTTCTCACCTGGTCAACACGTCACACAATTCAAAACAATAAGTTTTATCTAACCTGTGAAGCATACAACAAGTGAACGTGTATCTTCAATTTGTTGATATCAAAACAATAAAATGTGCCTACTTTGATAAAACATACCAAATGTTATTAGCATTTTTGTGTAGAATGATTCAGAAAAAGTGTATTCTCAGTCGACTATGATGTCATACAAACCCTCTTGATCTTTTATTATGCAATATAATTTAAGTATTTCTTTTTCTCGTTCATAGCCAACCGAGGATACAAATTTTAAACTAATCTACTTAAAACAGAGAGCGTAAGATATCTCATGTCACCGACACCAAAACAATAAAACATGCATATTATGATGTAATACTCCAAGTACTATTATGTTATAGAAAAAAATTGCAATAGACAAATTTTGTGTTGTCTAGTGTTATTTGTGTCGAAATTCAGAATTTAGGAATGCTATAGATAAAATAAGTAATAGCTAGTTGCGCAACTAATAATATAAAGTAAAAATTAACAAATATCTAATGGCTAAAAGAAAGACCAAATCCTGATTTTATATCCATATCTCCGGAACACATTGTGATATTTATTTAAGTTTTTTTTCTTAGGGACAAAGGATTGAAAATTATAGGTAGGGGAAGTGTGTGTACCAGGGGACACTTTTTTATTATTATTTATTTTTGGGCAGTAAAAGATATCAAATTTATTATTTTTTGGAAAAACTCTAATTTTATTTATTTGTTAACAGAAATGCTACCTTGAATTTGTTTAATTTTAGTTATTTAAATAATCACATATAAATATGTAATGCAATGATATTTTTCCCTTGGTACAACATGCGGTTATACCATGGTACAACAATTGTTATATCAGGGGATATCAATTGTTACGCCATGGGCCATCAATTGTTAACCAGTAGCAATCATATAAACATTATTCAAATAGAAATATGATGTATTAACAAAATTTGTACAAAAAAAAACATAATTTACACACTATTAGCCAAAAACTAACTGAAACTTATACATATATAAAACAGCCTTGGTAGTGTAATGTCTGGCGTGCCGAACTTTCACCCAAGCGGCCCGGGTTCGACTCCCGGCGCTGGCAGATCTGGTTAAGGTTTTCTGCAGTTTCCCTTAGCTGTAACACAAATGTGGGATTTGAGCTGTTCCATCTATAAGTCGGCTGCAGCCGCACATTGGGCCTACATAATAATAATAATCGCCCCCTCCCTCCCGCACAAGCTTATAGCTTCTGGGGCCTTGGTTAAGGTTATGGGTTGTAGTAATTATTATTATTATTATTATCATTAACCCATAAAAAAAAACTTGTAAAATCAAGTTGATTCAGCTTCTTGTTGTGCCTCCAACTGCACAAGGTGAAGGAAGCTTACTGACATCTCCCGAAATAGTAAATATTTGTAAGCAAAATATGTTCTAAATCAGGGGTTTCCAAACTACGCCCGCGGGCCGCATCCGGCCCCCTTATGATTTTATCCGGTCCACTGAAAAATTGAGAAAATGCGCCAATTATGATAATTTTCCAATAAGAATCCGCAAAGAAACCATGAGGTATTGATATATTCCAAATGCATTAATTAAAGTTGTATTCAAAATATATTCCATACCTATGTACCTATTTGAAAATTGATATTATTATGTTAATATTAATGTTAATATTTTTCGGTATCATATTAATACCGAATCGTAATTTCATACTTCGCGATATTTGTTCTTACTTGTTCGGCGCTTCGAGCGACAGGAAGTGATAACCGCGGGATTGTACCTGGATTGTATTCAGCTCTAGCACCGCACAGTAGGGCCAAATCCCGAAAAGCTGGTCAAAATATGAAAACGTTTTTCAATGAGTATGAAACATCGAATACAGGTGTTCTTGATGTTATTGATTACGATTCTAGAGTTAAAATTTTAAAAAGCAAAATGGCGGATCCAATATGGCGGACCAAAAATTAATAAACCTTAAATTAAGCTAAAATTCTGTTAGCCGGTTTCACAAAGCCTGATTAAGTTCTAATTAACGTAATCATGAAATTTGAAATCCAGAAATATAATTGGATAAAATCTCAACCAATGAAATTTCTGGATTTCAAATTTAATCACGCTTAAGCTAATCAGAGCTTAATAAAGCTTTGTGAAACCGGCCATGTATCTAGAAGATTTCGAAGTCGCTAATTACGATTCCAAAGTTAGAATTAAAAAAAAAACAAAATGGCGGATTCAATATGGCGGACTAAAAGTTGGAAAACATTAGGTATAACTGTAATTATGCACCTCAAGGGTTTTATATAGGAACTTATTAAGAGAATAAACGAATTCTCAAGTGGAGATTAAACAATACATTTTATTTATTTGTAAAATATAAGTTAGAATAAACTTCTTTTCAACAACGCAGAACTCTACAAGGATATACTATCCGTCATCTGCTGAATCATCTGAACTGTAGTCGCTGAACTGAATTGCAGTGCTTCTGGTGATAATGATTTTAATTTCTTCGGTGGTAATTCTCGTAAGCTCGAAATAAAAGGATCTGATGAGACTAATAGACATAAAAAACATCTTTTATCGTTTTGGTTCTACTGCATTTTCGCTAGAAATCTTCTCCAAACTTTTAATATATTTATTGCACGATTCTTGAGCGTCTTCTGACATTTCTCCAATTGCCAATAGTGGGGAAGCTATAATTTCTTTGCTATAATGTATGAGAACTTTGTCCACTGAAGTTGGCATATAAAACCAGGGATACAATTCTACGAATTTACTAGCTGTTTGTAAGCAGTATTCTTGAAAATTGATCAAATACTTGATCAAAAATACTTATTGTTGCAAAAACCTGCACCAAAACCAGAATGGCACTTCATGGCAGCTGTTTTCATCATTATTTATTATACAATAGTAGATGCTGCAACCTCCATAAATTTCGTTGCGGAACTCCGTGGAATTTAAAATTTTTTCGACATTTGAAAAAATATTTATTAACTAATAGTTTAATTTTTATAAAAGATATTTATGAAATTGTTAATTTTTATATGTTAAATATGATTTTTGTGACACGTATAAATATTGTACATACCATCATGCTGTGAATCCATTTTACAACATTAAAATCGATCGATGCTTTACAATTTAGCAGTCGTTCGAGCGTCTCTTTAAAATGGTGCAGGCAAGTAGGTATAAACGAACGCCCTTTCCCAACTGCGGAATTTGATATTTTTAGTATCAGTCTACCCAACTGTATGCTCGAAATTCCCTAAATAGAAATTTTATTTTTCGACTTTTGACCAGCTTTTCGGGATTTAGCCCCACTGTGCGCCGTGAGTATAGTTGAGGCTGAACGTTGTAAATATGGAAAATAGCATTGTCCAACAAACTGTAGGCAAAGCACAATGTTTCAGTCGACATTCTCTTGCGATGGATGAATACTGATATTTGTGATACCCTCGCAACTCTTAGTATTTTTTCGTGGCGTCGACAGTGAACTTAATGTCACACAGGAATTAGCCTCATTCCACAGCATGCATGAGAAAAAAAATTAAAAAGAACACTAACACAATATAATTGGACTGAAATCGTCTGTAGTGCGTGACAGTTGATGGAGGAAGAAACATGTCTGATATAAAAGTGGGCTTGGTTGGACAAACCACAAAAACTTGTGAGGTTGCAGGAGTATCAAAACCAATGTTTTTTCACTGTGTTATCCACCTCCAGCACTTTGTGGAAGCACGTTGATATAAACTGTGTATTGAAACCTGTTGTTTCTATGGTAAATCTCATTCGCTCTCATGCACTTAATCATCGCTATTTTCGATCTTTTCCTGAGGAATGTGACTTGACATATTAAACTGCAGTGCGATGGCTTAGCTGTGGAAAGATTCTTTCGCGCTTCTTTCAGCTCAGGAATGAAATTGATATATTTCTTATCGAGAAAAATAATTATGAATCACTTTTATCAGATACTGACTGCTTTGGAAACTGCCATTTTCTGCGGATTTGGTGAACCACATGAACACATTGAATTTAAAGTTGCAGGGTGAAGATAACTTAGTTTGTGATTTATTTGCTCATATCAAAGCATTCTGAGCAAAGTTGATACTTCTGGAAAGCCAGGTAAAATATTGTAACTTTGCTCATTTGCCACGCTGTGGAAAGAATTGTACAAAGAAGGTAAACCAGAATTTCCTTCCTCGTTCGCAAATGCAGTCATTTCAAATTTGAAACGAGAATTTCGTAAGCGATTTGCTGATTTGGGTGTCAGTGCGATGAACATTAGACTGTTTCAAAATCCGTTTGACTGTGGCGTTACTGATGTCCCAAGTCATTAATATTTCACAAGACAAGATTTCTTGTCTTGTATGACTACTTCTTGTCTTGTCTTGCAAAACAAGACAAGCATTCTGATAAACGCCTGTCTTGCTTCTTTCTTGCAAACAAAAATCTTGTCTTGCTTGCAAGACTTGCATTTTCTTGTCTTGCATGTTTTCGGTCGGAATTCACACGGGACTTCCCCATTTCTTGTAATTCTTACACTGTTGCGACTCGGGGATTTAGCTGTTAATTAGCTGTGCCGTTCTGTTAATGAATCATAACTTCAGTGTCAGTAATCAATCCGACTTCGCGTAGCGTACGTATAGACCAATAAAGCGTAGTCAATATCGGTAAAATATTTAACACGGGCAAGGACATATTTACGGATAGATAAATGGCATAGCGAACAAAACGAATATTTTGCTTATAAACGGACAAGATACTGATAGTGTAGTGCAATCATACAAAAGTCTGCTCTGATTTATTTGAAGATGGCGAAGCCTTTATACGTTAATTCCAGGTTCGACGTTTTCAATGACTAATAACTATAATAAATAATCAAACATAATAGCCGTTTAGTTACGTTTTTATATTTTCTTTTATTGTTTTAGCTTTTAGGTTATTACGTAATTTCTCGCCTGAATCGCTTGAATGTTGATATCTTATTAGTTACCACACTAAAAAATATGTCTAATAGTGTAATGGAAAATATTTTATATATTGTTTTTATATTTTTTGTTTTATTAAAACAGCTTTTAAATAAATAAATAAAATATATTATAAATTCATAATATGTATATCTAGACTAGGTTAGGTTAGGTTAAAGGTGAGTGTGGCGTCCTGTCCGCCCCTCCACTGCGACCTCCTGGGTCTATTGTGGCTCACACCTAGGTTAGTGTTCACCCGCCAGTCCCATTCTTTTAAGGAAGGTGAGTAGTCTGGTGGGTGATAGGTTGGTCAGATCCTCAAGCTTCAGTTGCACTGAGCCAAACAGTGAGAATCTGGTGCGGTCCCCTGCGGGACAGGTACATATGACGTGCTCTGCTGTTTCCTTTGCCTCTAAGCATAGACGGCAGACGGTCCCGTCTGCTAAGCCTAGCTTATGCATATGGTATCTAAGACGGCAGTGCCCAGTGAGAAAGGCAGTTATGCTGCGCAGTCCTAGTCTGTTCAACTCTAACAGTGAGGTATGTCTGGTTTCGGATGGGCCCTTTATTGCTGCCTTGGAATAAGCCATCCCTGGGCGGCTATGCCACAGCTCCTGTGTACAGTGCCTCATCCAGCTTGTTACAGCACTTTTGGCCTCGGCCCTTGAAATGCCAAGGACCGGCTCTGGGCCAATAAACTTCGAGCTGGCACCTCTCCTGGCCAGGAGGTCAGCTAGCTCATTCCCTTCAATGCCAGAGTGACCGGGAACCCAAATTAGAGTGACTTTGTTGGCTTTTCCCAATTTGGAGAGTGCTTCCTGACAGCTCCATACTGTTGCTGATGTACAGCCACAGTTTGTCAGGGCTTGGAGAGCAGCCTGACTGTCAGAGAAGATCTTTATCGATTTGAGTGCGTAACGCAGGTCGATTAACGTCCTTGCACACATCTCGATGGCATAAACCTCTGCCTGAAAAATGGTTGTATGCGTTCCAAGACTGTAGTACAATTCAGTTCTTGGATTGTTGCAGTACACTCCAGCTCCTACCCCATCCGAGGTTTTGGAGCCATCAGTGTCGATGTCGACACTGATGTCAGCTTTCTGCAGGGCATTCTTTGATTGCTCCCATTCGTCTCTATTAGGAAATAGGAGTTTATACGGTTTGCTGAAGTTATATCTGGTAGACATTGTGTCGGTCATCATACCTAGGAGGTTATCCGATTCTATTACAGGTAATAGTCGGTTTGGTATGAAGATCACTGTCTCCGGCTTCTGTCTTGCCGCTTGATAGAATCGATATGTGGCCAGTCTGGCTTCTCCCTCTAACACAATGTGTAGGGGTGGTAGATCCAGTAGCATTTCCATAGTTGCCGACGGTGTAGTGCTTAAAGCTCCTGTCACCGCCAGGTTGGCTGTTCTCTGTAAGCTAGAGAGTTTATCTTTGGCTGTCCTTTGTGAGGACTTAGGCCACCAAACAACACATACATTTGTGACTATAAATCGGATGACCGTCACATATAGCCAGTGCATTTGTTTGGGTTTTAATCCCCAGGATTCTCCGCAGATTCTACGACAGGTCCAGAGAACCTGCCTGGCCCTGCTGCTGGTGTTATCCAAATGGGAGTTCCAGTTAAGCTTCTTATCTAGTGTAATCCCCAAATATTTGGCTTCTTCCACAAATGGGATTGTTTCACCTAGGATACTTGGTGATCTGAGGTTATCAGTCTTTCGTTTCCTGGTGAACGGTAGGATAATCGTCTTTTGGGGGTTAACACTGAGTAGTTCCCCCTGACACCAACCTATCGTTGCATCCAAAGATTATTATAGGTTATTTAAAGCCAGTTCTGTTGATTTGCCCCCTTGGTAGGCATATTGGTGATCACTGAGGGGGTTGGTCGGAAGGACTTCCCGCCTGATGTACCCATCCAACAACTTCTCAAGGGTTTTCAGCAGAAAAGACGTCAGGCTAATTGGCCTGAAAGAATTGGGTTGGGTGTCTTTGCGACCCACCTTAGGTATATACACCACCTTTGCCGTGGACCAGCTAGATGGTATGTGATTCCACACTAAACTGGCCCTGAACAGTCTAATAAGGTGGGGTAGGAAGGTGTCCAATCCCTGTTGCAGTAGCACGGGAAGGATACCATCTCCTCCTGGTGATTTATAAGGCTGGAAGGATTGAACTGCCCAGCTTATGGTTTCAAAGGTGACGACCTTGTTGACCGCCAACCAATCTTCCCTCTTAGGCCGTCTATACTCGCCTATGAGGGCCGTGATGGCAAGTTCCTCGTCAGCGTCATTGAGTATCTGACAATCGGGGAAGTGATATTGAGCTAGGATCTCTAGAGTGGCCTTGCCGGAGGTCGTGTAGGTGTCATCGGGTCGCTTGATCGACCCAAGTACCTGAGTCGACTCTCTGGCCAGGACCTTGTGAATCCTGGCGCTGCTAGGTGTATCGTTCACACTCTCGCAGAACCTTCTCCAAGAGTCCCTTTTGGCCTCCGGATTTCCTTGTTATAGTTAGTTAAGCCACTTCTGTAATTATCCCAATTGCCTGATACTTTAGCTCGATTGAACGATCGTCTAACTTCTTTTCTCATTTTATCTAAATTGTGATTCCACCAAGGGGTTCCTCTGTTATCTTTCTTCCTCTTGAGTGGGCAGTTATCATGCTATGATGAGACAATTGCATGGACCTGTTCGGCGGCTATCTCAATCTCATCATGATTCCTGATGGTGGTAATGGCATTCCCTAGCAGTTCTTCTAGATCGTGCTTGTAGTTTTCCCAATTTGTGCACCTAGGGTCTCGAGATTCAGCTATGGGCCTAGGGCCCATTTCGATTTTAAACTGAATATGTCTGTGGTCTGAGCACGACGGCTCAGTGGATACCCTCCATTCGGTTATCCTATTGCTCATAAAGTAGGAGCTGATTGTAATATCTAATACCTCCCTACGATTTCTTGTTATGAAGGTTGGTTCCGAACCAGTACTGTTAACAACCAGTTCTTCCTCTATTATAAAATTAAAAAGTGACTCACCTCTCTGATTGGTGTTTGTGCTGCCCCAGGCCGTATAGTGGGAATTAGCATCACATCCAATCACCAGATGGAGGTTGTTCCTCCTGCTGTAGGCGACTAGTTCTCTCACTGCAGCAGGGGGAGGTGGTTCCTGGCTGTCTCCCGGGAAGTATGCCGAGCAGACGATCACTTCGAGCCTGGCCTTCCCCACCGGGAGTGTTGCTTGGATGGCGACCACGTCCTGTGTACAAAAACCTGACAAAGTAAAGTATTCAATGTCTTTTTCTGATAATGATACATGCCCTGTGTCTGTTCCCCGAGGGGTCAATGGCAATCTTACCTGATGAGACGCCCAGGCCGCTCACTCGGCCCGTTCGGTTCAACCAGGGTTCCTGGATGAAGGCGAAATCCACGCACTCCTCCAAGAATTTCTTGCCCAGGACATAGGAAGCTGCCCTGGCATGTTGCAGGTTAGCCTGCAAGCATTTAATATAATTAGCCATTATGGCGCACTACCGGCTTTCTCCCCACATTCCCTATTCAAGGGTGATTTACCGCCCTTCCTGGGAGGATGCTTACCAGTAGCAGGTAGTTTCCCCTTGGGAGCAGCTCCCTTGGGTTTTCTGCCTCTGCTCGGTGAAACTGGGCCTTTGGGTTTCGTGAGGGAAGGTGCCTTGCCCTTGATGGAGGGTGTAACCCCATCCTTCGTGGGCTTCGATGGTTCCTCACTCACCACTGTCCCAGAAGTGGATGGCTTTGGCTGGTTGCTGCCACTGCCTCGAGTTCGCAGTCTGAAGGTGACCTGCCCGAAGCCGAAGTATGGCCTCATCGACAACCCCTCCAGAGCTTTCATGGACGCCTTGTCGACCGCAAACGTCCAGGTTTGTCCGGGGCCTGCCTCCTCACGGTGTAGTACTACCCACTCCCGTGTCTTCAGGTTTTGGTTCATCTTCCTCAGCCTGGTGAGCACAACCTCTGGAGATAGTCTACCCGACTTATCGTCCGGAATGTAGGCCACACAGGCAGTAGGGCAACTCAGCTCCTTGAACGGCTTTGAGCGTCGCTCCTTCCCATGGCTTGAGGTGTTCTATCACGCTCTTCAGCCAGAAGGAGCTCTGCTCATCCTTACAGGTTACTAGGAGCCAGCCAGGCCTAATAGTGCAGCTCTGGAAGCGAACCTGTACCCCCTCATCTGGGATTTTGTCCACAGAGTCTATGATAGCGATCTGTAGGTCTAAGAGTTGTTGGTTAGACAGTACCTGGCTGGGGTATTCAGTGTGGATAATGCCCACTCGGATTCCCTCAGCTACTGTCTTGTACGACCTCGGTCGTGTCTTTTCCTCAGCAGGATCTTCATTGCGAGGCTTCTTGACCATCTGATCAGGCGTACTACCGTCTGATCTCTGGCGCTTGCTGATGCCAGCGCATTCTGAGGCGGACGCTCTCTTTCTGCTGGCTTGTCTCTTTCCGCTGCTCTAGAACGGGCTTCCAGGCGGTTTCATAATCAACTCCGCTCTTGAGCATTTTGCTGAGGCGTTTCCTAGCGGCCCCGCCTAGCCTCTTCTTTTTCAGCGTGAGGTCGCCGATTTGTGCGGCTACCTCAGCATCATCTTTACTTACTTCCTCCTTTTCCCCTTCAGTCGCTAAGGGCTGTATCAGTCCTTGCTCCTGAGGGATAGGGGAGGTGATAGGAGTGGGATCGACCCCAATCTCCATTGCTTCCTCAACAAGCTGAGGATCGAGGATTGAACCCTCCTCGTCAGGGTTTGTTTTAAAAAGGTTGCTGATAGTTGTTCCCACGAGTAGCTAGGGACTGGGTTGGTCCGCCGACGGCAGAGCCCTGCGTTCACCGCGGTAACGCATAAATTCAACGGGGTGCTGCCCGGTGTCCCGAGGTTGGAGCCAGAAGACTGGTCCTGGCTCCAAACCGGCTTGGATTTAGGTTTTTTAATGAGGTGTACTCCTCTTGGCCCAGGCGGTTAAACCAAGACCCCCCACTCCGTCTGTCCGCGAGATATGACCACAGTCAACAGACGAAGCATGGTTTTTCGGTCTCCCATAAGAGAGAAACCGGCGCCGTTTTATACCCCAGTGCAGGCTCTTAGCCACGACACGACAGCTGGGTCTTTGGGGAGGTTGGTCCGCGAGAGCCGGCTTCGTCCCCATGTTGCGGGTTTTAGGCCGCTCAGGTGGACTGCAACCGGCTCAACCCACTCACCATAAATGAGTGGGCTCCCTATCCGCCACCTGCGACGCGCCCGATGGGTACCCAACCACACGGTATATCTAGACTAACAGTGCCAATAATAATACAAACATAACAATAGCTTTTCAAAATCTGTATTTTAGCAAGACTGCAAGAAAATGCTAGAAATCTTGCTATTCTTGCAGAAAAGATTCTTGTCTTGTCTTGCGGAACGGATTGCGATTCTTGTCTTGTTCTTGTCTTGCAATTCGTGCAAGAACAAGACAAGGACAAGAAAAATGCAAGACTCTCGTGAAACACTAACTAAAAGTCATATTCAAATGGAAATTATTGATTTTCAGGAAAATTATCATTTTAAAGACAAATACAAAGAAGGAAGCTTGATCAACTTTTATAAAGTTTTGAACTCTGATGAGTTTCCAAATTTGAAGAAATTTTCTTGTAGACTTATCTCCATTTTTGGGACAACGTAACTCTGCGAACAAAAAACCTTTTCGAGAATGAAATATATTAAATCAAAATACAGGATAATGTATCTGATGAACATTTGAAGTCCCTACTTGTAATTAATGTTTCAAAATTTGAACCTCAGTTCAGTTCATTCACATTGATGGTTTTAATTTGCTTTAATTGAAAATATAAGAATTTTCTGGTTTTATTTGTCGTCAATAAAATATAATAAAATAATATATGAAATGCGCTTTCAATAAAACTCATGTATCTATATAATTATTTGTTTTTTTCATTACGGCCCGCTGAAAAACACTGGAGTACCCAGTATGGCCCTAGTGGCGAAAAGTTTGGAGATCTCTGTTCTAAATCATTACAGCTACTCTCCATTAAGATATTATTACTTATATTAGTTACACCCTGTGATGTATTCTCCATACTTCATGATCTCGCATCGGGCCAAAAATTTTCTGTAACGGTTTTCGTTCGAATCGTTTTAAGTTTTCTTCATCCTTAACAGGTCTTATTTTAGGTTTTTATAAATTTGGATATTTGACTTATAACAGGATTTTAGGGCTTTGAAGGACCTTGTTTGCGTTCTTATTCTTGTTGTTTTTATTTCATCGCTGACAGAGTTATTCTCATTTAAGCAAAAGTGATTCAGAACAAATAAAATTAGTTACTATACTTTTCTTAAAATTGTAATAATCTATTTCATTTCTTCCTTCAACACATTTTTAACTTCTTTTCTTGTCGTAGATGTTAGTGCTAAGTGTTCGTAACGAATGTATAATTTCTATCTTGTTTATTGTCAATCTTATTCTTGCTTTTTTTTCTAGTTCTATAAATGCTTCTTTCACTAAGTTTTCGTTACTACCAATTGTGACAATAACGTCAGTATATCTAAGCACAACTTTATCTGCTTTTTGTAACTAATAGGTTTTCATTTTCATTAACTTTAGCTATAACGACATGTAGAGTTAGATTAAATGAAAAAACTGATAAGGGGCCGCTAGTCTAACTTCGTTATTAAATTCAAAATTATCCGTTTTCATATTTTAAGTACTACCTATTGGTTTCAAAATGATCTAGGACAGACTAATATGATGGTTTTTCTAAAATTATTTTATCCTCATTTACACTGAAAAAAAAGGCATAAAATAGCATCATATTAGCCTTGCTGTTCTAGACCATTATGAAATCAATAGTACATAAAACTACTATTTATTCTTATTATGTTAATAAGTTTGAAGAGTACTCGTATCCTGAAAATAGTGAGGACAAAAGGTTTAGATTCTTTATTTTAAAGAAAAACTGGTTAATACTACCTATTTTTAACATAAATGTGATACGCGCGTGCTAATGTTTTATCGTAGTTCAGTTAGTTGAAGCGGAGTGATAATAAACCAAAATCGCTTCCGCTCCAAGTTTGATTCCAGCTTTTTAACTTTTTAATTTTTTTTTTACAAAACAAAATTTAAAACGACAATTTTTCTTTGCGGAAATTTCTAGTTTCCACATAATTTTAAAATTGTACTAAAAAATAATTAATGCATACACAAGTAAAAAATATATAATGCCATTTAAAATGTTTTGAACGATTAAGTAAAAATGATGACATTCTTGCATTGATAATCTGAATAGCTATTTAATTAGTGAGAAGAATTAGATTTGTGGAATATTTTTTTGTAACAACAAAGTTACGGCAGCGACTTTTATTTATTTTCATCCCACTTCAACTAACTAAGCTACGAAAAAACATTAGCGCGCGCGTGCCACATTTATTTTAAGAGTAGGTTATACTTTTTTAAATGGATTTTCTTTAAAAAAGGGTTTACATGTAACATTAGTCTCACCATTTTAAGGATATAAGTGCTGCTTAAACTTATGAACAGAATGGTAAAAAGAAGTAGTAACTTAATTTTCTTGAAAAGATTTTACAAATGATTTTTTTAAAGCACGGGTTAATCCGGCTAAACTCGATTTCCTAATGAGACATACGGTATATAAGTTAGCGTCAATAACCTTGATGCCGACGTACTTTTTTCTTATAAATAAAAAAGTAGTTTTAAAGGAAGCTTTAAGTATTAAAGCTAAAACATTAATGATAGAAAAAGATGTTTCTTCGCTTGAATATTACTTCTACAGGAAAATTGAGATTTCGAAACATACTGTGTGTATAAATAGAACACTGAATCCATTTGTTATAAATTCTTATTAATTATTAATCAATTTTAAGTAAAGTTTTAATAAAAACTACAAATTAGCTTCTTAGGTCATAAATCTAAATTTAATTGTAACTTACATCGATTTTAACAGAGGCTTGAAAGAAAATAATCCAAACTTTATAAGATAATAAAACTGCAAAAGTGAAATTATAAAGAAAACGTAATTACCTTTAATGGAAACCTTATTAAGAGAGGGGCCTGAAAAACTTAACGTGTCTATCGGTAACCATCATCACACAGTTGTCTACGATTCTCAGTTTTCCACATAAAAATATGACTCGAAAAGATTGCGTTAATGAAAAATTGTCTTTACGTTGAATTTTATGAACAATATGAGAAAGAGAAAATAAGATTTATTAATTAAATTTCATGCACCTTCCAGCTTATGATAATATCTGCAAGTGCGAACATTGCCATATCTCTTAAATTAAGTATCGCAGAGATTGACGAGCGAGGCCGCCGAAATTAAATCGGCCAATCTGGGGGTGCAGGCCTAGCTGCTGGCAACAGACTGTACCGGCTAAATTGGTTTGTGTGTTTTTATGACTGTGTTTTAGTGCCTTGCCCGCGCGCGCCTTGGATTGCGATTGGGTTAACAGGACTAAGGAGAACGGTGTTGTTGTTAAAGGATCAGGACTAGGAACAGGACATTGCTCCACTTTACTCTTTATTCAGGTTCGAATCTAGTTCCCATGTAAAATTTAAAAAGAGATTTGGTTGGATTTCTCTTGGATTAATCTTATTTTTGTAAGGATTCACATCCCGAAGGAACTGGAATTGATATGGAGTTACTATAATAAACACTTCATCTTAAGGATTAAGGATTGGTGACAACCACCAACGAATAAATATGAATTTTATTAAATAAACGTGACATTATTGTATACACTAAACTAAAATATTTAACATACTTCTTAGTTAGTTGGCCATATTATATCAGTATTAATAATGTTACAAATGATTGGCCATATTGATTAGAGCCTTTTCGAGCTCTAAAAGGATTAAGGATTTTGAAATACTTTACTTAGTTCTTATATAGATTTTGTTTTATGAAAGTAGATTAACTTTAATGTACTCTACATTGAAGACCCCAGTGAAAAAAAAAGAATCCTTTATTAGGATAAACGCAAGGTATTGCAACTTCAACAAAATTATTGTTAATAAAAATATAACCTATATATTGTCGATTCATTAACTAAATGAAGCAAATATATGTAGTACACTTTGTATGCTTGCAATTATCTTGCTCGTATGGAAAAGTTGTCACTCTGCTATTGGTCACCATAGGTAGCTCAGTTGGTAGAGCATAGTTTCTGTAACATTAAGAGTGCAAGTCTTGTTTTTCTTACATTTATATATTCGTGTAAATTTAAAAATAGTAGTGTTCATAATTTGGAATACATTCTGAACTAGTATATGAAACTGTGTGATTCCGAAACCAACAGAAAACCTCCAAAATGATATCAATTTGCCTTTTTGATTGTATGGGTATACACTTTTATAAATTTTTTATTTTCTAATCATGAATTAGATTCTTAGATTGCTGCCAATCACTAGTAATGTTTTATTTTGAAATATAAATGTTGAAATATTTAGAACTAGTCTATGAAATTAAAATATAAACAAAAAAAAGAACTTAAAAATTTAAGAAGTATGATTAAAATATAAATAACAATTGCGATTAAAATAAGTTACACTTATCGCATATTTTACATTTTGATATGAATTCTCTATATAAGAAACATCAGGGATTACACACTTCCCTTTTATATCTGAGAGAATAACTGAAAAGCAACTAACAATAAGGTAAATCTTAAGAAGATGAAAAATTTTCTGTCAGCTGTAAGCTTTTTGTTTGAATATTCAATTTTCATTTTCTACTTCATTTTCTCATAGTGTATTTGAATTTTCTCTAAATTTATATATTTTACTCAAATCGCGTTTAATACTATTTTATGCAATTTCCTCGACAAACTTCAGTTTTATGCATAAATTACACAGCCAACTTTGTCATCATGCTATTTTACAATAATAGTAAATTGTAGGTGAATTAAACTTTTTCTTTTTATAAATAATTCTGCAAACTTTACTTACAAAGAAATCTATTACTGAAATAATATCAAAAGACAATAATTTGTGTGACAAATTCACATTTATTAAGTGCTAGAACAAGACTTATTTGCATTTATTTCGCGTGATAACACAAAATTAAAAAATTCAATTTTAAACTTTTAAAATAACGTCCTGTTCTATTTTTATACTAATTTTTCAATTTTTTCTTTTTCTGCAAAAGAAAAACATTTCTCCGAATTTCCACACTTTGTATAACACCGGCCTTCTTAGCCTGTCGAGGTGTGTAGGGTGTATGTGTGCGGAGCAAGAGGGAGAGAGTGTAAAAATAAAATAAGAAAATTCAATCTAGTAGCCCCTACGCAGCGTTTAGCGTGCATGCGGGAGTTGGCCGTCCTGCGGGAGTTACAGGGCTCGCAGGAGACCAAAAGCGTCTTCAGAACTTTTGTTCATTGTTAGTTGTTGCTTTCTCCCTTACAACACAGCTCGAACATTTCTGGTTCAATTCGCCTTTTTAATTATTATTGCATTTAGTAAACGATTTTTATTGAAAAGGGAAAGTGAAAAATCCTACAAAGCTCTTGGTCTCATCCTGAAAAAGTCTCATAAACGTGCTGGTGCGTTTTAAATGTATATGCGAATGGCCATTCGAATTGCATATGGAAATAGGGAACTTTAATATGAATGCCTCCTGCATTCCTGAGGTTAACGCAACCATAGACGTCGAAAAGGGAAGAATTCCCCGTGTTACGGTTCCATAAAACTACATAACACTGGAACTTTCATTTGCGTTTATGAATTTCTACTTTATGTAGTTTATACTTTTATGGCATGGCAAAACAAGAGTTTTGTTATGTGTAGAGATAAAACAAAATATGAAAAAGGAACGCAAAATTTATATGTATACCTTTAAAGGTGTACATTTCTAGTAAGTTTTTGGTAAAAATAAGATCAAACACCATTTGGTTAAAATGACAGTTTTAGCTCACGCTGTAACATACTACAGTTATTCTTTCGTCGCCCTACGATACCTTTTACATTAGTAGAAAAGTGTTTCATTACTTTTTGAATACAAACAAAATGACCATATTATTCTCTTACATACATCTTATCACAGTAACTGTTATTTGATTAAATTATAAGAATTCAAATATAACAAGAGGTCCTTCAAGCAATCCACCATGAAATACAGAATTGGTGTGACCAATTAGTGCTGTAAATATTTAACATTTTTAAATATTAAATTAACAGTAAAATAAACTAATAAAATATTTTTTAAGTTATTAACAATAATTATTGTAAATCAAAAATTGTTAGTGTGATTACTAGGTATAGGATTTCTATGCATTTGCATGTTTTTTCTGCTTATAGCAAACATATGCAGAGTTATATTTCTACATGTTTAAGCCACATATGAATCATATATGTCAATTTGAAAGTGCATATAAATGCATATTTAGGTGTTTTTTATAAATACATGCATATTTTACCACTTTTTGAGCGTTTTACATGCTTTAATTATGAAATTTCTAATATTTTTTAAATAATTTTAGCATTTTAGACAACCAACCAAGGGCGGCTTAGTTGAGTCTAGGGGAAACCCATCATTTAAGCTTATTGTTAAGTACTAGGCTTTAAAATATTTTACTGCCTTAACCATCTGTGTACTTGTTAATATTTTCTAAGAAAGAAAAAGTTTCCATTAAAATCTAAATACTTACATCCTGCGGTATTGTGATAAATAGGTATTAGGAAATTCCAAGGACCCTTTGACAACTTCCTGTTCATAGAAAAATTTGCCTGTATTTTTGTTTACTAATCTTGTAATCTTTTAATTAAGACAGTTCAGAAATTGCAAACTGCATTTCAGTTTGAGATTTTAGAGTGTAAAGATGGGTAAAGAAAAACGGTCTGTGTCTGTTACACTTCGAAGTTATGTTAAGGAATTCAGTGTTCTTACAACTGACGATAAGGTGTTGTATTGTACAGTGTGCGACGATAAAGTAACTGCAACGAAACGCTTTCAAGTTACACAACATCTGAACACGGTTCGACATCAAAAGTGTGTTGCCCTGAAATCAAAAAAACAAACATTGTTACCGGGGTACCTTAATAATTCGCGCGGTGAGTCCAGCAAATCGATCGAATTTAATAAAAAACTATGTAGTGCATTAGTGGCTGCAGATTAAAATTAATCACTCAGCATTTCGTAATTTTCTGGAAGAAATTTCAAAAATGCCAATACCCGACGAGTCTACACTCAGGAAAAATTATTTACCTCGTTTATACGAAGAGACCATAAAATCAATTAGAAAACATGTAGCGAATAACTACATATGGTTATAATAAATAATACCAAACACTATCCTGTAAATTTATTTTTATTATTAAAAATAATTATTATTGTTTAACAAACATATTTCTCCTACAAAGTAGGCATCATCAGTGTTGTAAACAAACTAAAATCAACAAATTAAAAATACATCCAACAACTCACACATTAAAATCTTATTTAAAAGTGGGGAGTATGTCAAATAAAACGTTATGGAGGGGGGCTAAATCAAAATTCATAAGATGATCTTTGTTTAAAAACATATATATAGCTTCCTTTATATTAAGGTATTGATACTGGTTCACCTCTTCTAATAGTTTTACACTTTTTATTTTATGACCTTCACTCCATACATGCTCTGCCAAAGCGGACTTATCAAACATTTGATTTTTAATATAATATATATGTTCTTTTTCTCTAGTGCGTACATTTCTTTTAGTTTGACCTACATATTTTTTGTGGCAATTATTGCATGCAATTTCGTAAATCCCTGCTTTATCTAAAGGGTTAATTTTATCTTTGGTAGAACCTAAAAGATTTTTAATTTTAAATTTAGAGGAAGAAAAAACAATTTGTATCCCCAGAGGTTTAAATAGTTGCTTTAATTTGTTAGTGGTAGTCGAATGATAAATAAATTTCTTTTTTTTAAGTTCATCGGTATGTTTTTTTAAAGAAGTAACAGACTTCAACTCAAATTTTAATTTTTGTCTATTTATTATTTTTAAAATGGTATCTTTTTCATACCCATTAATAACAGCCGCATTGATAATGAAGTCCATTTCTTTATTATATCTACTTTTGGTAAGGGGAATATTTATCATGCGATGGACCATACTGTTAAAAGCAGCTAATTTTTGACTCCAATGGTGATAGGAATCATTGGGGATGTATCTGTTAGTATTGGTTTCTTTTATATATATGTTGAACTCCAGCTGGGAACAAGCCTTGATAATTCTAATATCTAAAAATGGTAATGAATTGTCAATTTCTTTTTCAACAGTGAACTTAATGCTGTCACATCTGGAATTCATTTTGTTTAACATCTCTTCTAAACAAATATCTTTTTTGACAATAGCAAAGATATCATCAACATACCTCAGCCACACTTTGGGAAACCAATCACATTCTTCTTTCATTTTAATTTCGAATTTGCTCATGAAAAGTTCCGCTAAAAATGGTGATAATGGGTTTCCCATAGCTGTGCCATTCGTGTGTGTTGATAGTATATATTATTGAAAACAAAACAATTTTGTTTCATACATAATCTAGTCAGTGAGATTAATTCTTTAATTTTATCTTTTTCTACACCTATATTTATCAACCATTCTTCTAGATAGTTGATAGTTTCATTGATTGGGATACTTGGGAACAAGGAACTAACATCAAATGACACGAGTTGATTACTATCTTGAATTTGTACACTTTTTAATTTTCCCACTAATTGTATGTTATTCTTAACACTCAAACTTTCTAACTTATCGAACTTATTAAAAGTGTTAGATAACCACTTGGCAAGTTTATAAGTCGGGCTATTTAAATTTGATACAATAGGGCGCATTTGATCTCCTGGTTTGTGTAACTTCGGAAGACCATAAAGTCTAGGTAAGATAGGGTTATCCACTTTAAGTTTCTTCGCTTCTTGATTCGATATTACATTCTTGCTAGTTTGTAAGGCTTGTTTAACTTCTTTAATAAATTGATTTAACGGGTTCTTTTTGATTTCCTTATAAGGACCCTCATTTATTAATGCTTCAATCTTATGTTGGTAATCAGATTTTTTAATTATAACTATATTATTCCCTTTATCTGATTTAACATAGAAACATTCTTTTGATTTTAAACTATTAATAATATCTTTGTTTTTCTTATTTCTCCATATCTTCTTATTGTTTTTTGTCTTTTGTAATTCTTTCGTTAACATTCTTTTGAAGCCGTCTCTGTAAACTATTTTTTGTTCGTCTTCCAATTCTTTAATATTAACCTCGAAGTCACTATCATCTCCTGGATTGGAACTTGTGTTGGTGTGATAGCGTACTGTAATCCTTTATTAAGAAATTCCATTTCTTCTTTTCTAAAATTTAAATTAAAGCAACTATTTAAACTTCTAGGGATATAAACTGTTTTTTCTTCCTCTAAATTTAAAATTAAAAATCTTTTAGGTTCTACCAAAGATAAAATTAACCCTTTAGATAAAGCAGGGATTTACGAAATTGCATGCAATAATTGCCACAAAAATATGTAGGTCAAACTAAAAGAAATGTACGCACTAGAGAAAAAGAACATATATATTATATTAAAAATCAAATGTTTGATAAGTCCGCTTTGGCAGAGCATGTATGGAGTGAAGGTCATAAAATAAAAAGTGTAAAACTATTAGAAGAGGTGAACCAGTATCAATACCTTAATATAAAGGAAGCTATATATATGTTTTTAAACAAAGATCATCTTATGAATTTTGATTTAGCCCCCCTCCATAACGTTTTATTTGACATACTCCCCACTTTTAAATAAGATTTTAATGTGTGAGTTGTTGGATGTATTTTTAATTTGTTGATTTTAGTTTGTTTACAACACTGATGATGCCTACTTTGTAGGAGAAATATATTTGTTAAACAATAATAATTATTTTTAATAATAAAAATAAATTTACAGGATAGTGTTTGGTATTATTTATTATAATCAATATACCTGTAGTGCACTAAAATGAAGCAACTACATATGGGTTTTGACGAATCTACTGACACTACTGGAAGGTGCGTAGAAACTTCATTTCCTTCGTTTTGTTAGTAAAATTTAACTAATTAAAGACAGCAGAGCAATTTACGGATGTTTTATTTTCTATTTTGTTAGTTACATATTTAATCACAGCAATATTTTTGCTTGATTAAAATATAATTTTTTTTAAATAACTGTTTTGCGCTAATTGTTTGTAACTGACTAATTATCTGTAACTGACTGAACAATCCCAAATCCTATCTATTAGCAATGGACGTTTTCAAGAGCACCAATCATTGTTCTGTGGCAAAATTGTTTAATGATTTAATGGCTATTTTGTGGCCTGACGGCATATAGTACAACAAAGTACTCCTGTTCGTCACCGACGCGGCACCGTACATGATCAAGGCTGGAGCAGGCTTACAAGTTCTGTACGAAAAAATGATCCACTTACCTTGTCTTGCCCATGCAATGCATAGAGTTACGGAAAAAGTGCGGGAAATATATCCTAACGTAAACTCTATAATTTCAGATTTAAAAAAATTGTTTGTAAATCTCCATATCGCATACAAATATTTAGGGAAACTGCTCAAGAAGTGCCTCTCCCACCTGAGCCTGTAATAACAAGGTGAGGTACTTGGCTTTCTGCAGCAGAATATTATGCAACTTATTTTGATATTATTAAAGCATTTGTAAATCTCTTGAGCATGTAAAATTGTTAGGTGTTTCTTTGAATAAAGTAAAAGGACCAAAGGGATTGACTATAAAACAAAAATTTAAATCCGTTATAGACAAAAATCCTGGTTTTCAAAAGTAATTAAAAGCATAAACGATGCATTATCTGGCCAAGACATTTTAGACGAGCTAAAACATTATTCGCTTGTAGAATTAAACAATTTTAAGTATGCCCCAATTACGTCTTGCGATGTGGACTTTTGAAAATTTAAAAATGTACGTCATTGTGAACTGTAACGCTCTATGTTTAGAAAATATAATTAATTAAATTATTGCATAGGATGTCTAATTAAAATAATTTCTGTAAATAAAATGTAAATAACGCTAAACAGGTGTTTTTTAATAATGAAAGTGCATATATTTATTAAAAATTTCTAATAAACGCATATTTCATGATTTTTAAGTGCATATTTCACGTTTTTATAGTGCATAAGTGCATGCATATTTCAGCATTTTTAAGTGCATACAAATCCTATACCTAGTGATTACAATACTAACCTTGCAATAGTAGTCCAGACAATGAGTGCTCAAAAGAGGGGTGTAGAGTGCATGGAATATGCAAGAATTTTTAACTTCAGGGCTTTGTTAGGAGTAGTGAATAAGTAAACATACTAAAAGTTCCCGGCCCTGGGTGGTGAGCTAAAGGCGGGAGGGGGGTCAAAAGGTCCCATTTTCTGTTTTTCGCTTATATCTCGGAGACGGTGCATGTAGAAAAAATGTTTCAAATAAAAATGAAAGCTAATTAAATTTCTTATAACATTGTCTCTATACATATTTGTTGAATTCCGAACGGTTTCCGAGATATACGTTATTGAAAATCGATAATCTTCGAAAAAATCATTTTTACCTTACTCCTTTGTCGAACATTTGCTTCTAGTGCCTCTCACGATCGTTTCTCAGAAGAATTGTCTGAGATGAAGTTGTAGAACTTTAAATTTCCTTCAATTTGGTATACTTTTGCCACTTTATCATCAACCAATCAAAAGTTATAGAACTTCTAACATGTTCCCTTATTTAGCAGCCAACGAGCAAATGGGCAGTGGGCAGGAGAGCAGACAGTTGGTAGAGGGAGAGGGGGAGGGGTTTAAAAGGTCCCACCACCCCAACCGTCAATTGCGCCCTTGAGCGCCCCTTCCACTCTCACCCGCGGTTCTTCTAAAAGACTGGGTGGAGGAGGATGGGGTTCCCGCGGACTTTCTTTCTCTTCAGTTGCAGTCCACTTCAAACGTTCGTCGAGCGTTGTAGAGATAATACAATCGTATGTCATGATGCAGTTACAATCGGCAAACGAGCAATGGCAAAAATAGAAAACTTGCCTTGATATAGTTGTCTCTGTTTGCCAAACAACTTTGTGGACTAGGAATCCCCCATCAACAACAAATTCAAAGGTAGTCAAATCAACGTCCTTATCAATTTGCTTAAACAGTGTGTATAGTGCTGAGTTTCTGCACTTCCTCATTCCACTTTCGTTGAAGAATGCCAGGGGGTAGGGAGCCAGTTCATATTGCTACAATTCTTCAAATCCTTGTCCAATTTCTTGGTGATGGAGATTCGCTGAAAAAGCAAGAATGGATCCACGACAACTTTTTCATTGTCAATCTTGACTGTCGAATTCATTGAGGAAAGAGGAAGTGAAGTGCACGATCTTTACGTGACAGTTTAATATTTGTAAATGGCAAGTTTTCCATTTTTGCCATTGCTCGTTTGCCAATTGTAAACTGTGTCATTACATAAGATTGTATTATCTCTACAACTCTCGACGAACGTTTGAAGTGGACTGAAACTGAAGAGAAAGAAAGAAAGTGCGCGGAAACCCCATCCTCCTTCACCCGGTCTTTTGTAAAAACCGGTGGTGAGGGTGGGGGGTGCTCAATGGCACAGTTGACGGTTGGGATGTTGCAGCCTTTTAAACCCCCACTCTCACTCTACCAACTGTCTCCTCTCCTGCCCACTGCCCGTTTGTTCGTTGGCTGCCAATTGGGCGTACATGTTAAAAATTCTATAACTTTTGATTGGTTGAAGATAAAGTGGCAAAGTGTATACCAAATTGAAGGATATTTAATGTTCTACAACTTTTCAATAACGTTTTCTATAACAATTTTTCTGAGAAACGATCGTGAGAGGCATTAGAAGCAAATGCTCGATAAAAAGAGTGAGGTAAAAATGATTTTTTCGAAAATTATCGATTTTCAATAACGTATATCTCGGAAACCGTTGGGAATTCGACAAATATGTGTAGAAACAATTCTATAGGAAATTTAATTAACTTTCATTTTTATTTGAAACATTTTTTCTACATGCACCATTTCTGTGATATAAGCAAAAACCAGAAAATGGTACCTTTCGATTCCTCTCCTGCCTTTAGCTTACCTCCCACGGGCGGGGACTTTTAGTATGTTTACCTACTAACTACTCCTAACAAAGTCCTGAAGTCAAAAATTCTCGCATATTCCATGCACTCTACAATATATGCATTGACTCGACTATAAGGCATGCTCATCCGTTGAAGATTGAAAATGCGGTTTTCCATCACCAACATATTGTTATTCTCCGTATTAAAACTACCCTTCATATAATTTTTTCAATAATTATTTACTTTGATTAAAATCTACTTTTTTTTTATATAGGAAATATTTTATGCGCGTTTATGGCTAGTGTAATTCTCTGGTTTAGTAACATTTGAATTTATATTTTTATCAATGTCGTTTTGATACTGGGACAGTTATCGATTTTTATTGATTTCTCTTCTCTCATATTGATTTTTAGAGTTTCCTTTTCTTCCTTCAACATCTTGACCTAAAAAGTTGTTTTGTTAGGGCACCATTCTTTTGTTTGTCAGTTGTAATTTATGAAAATATTGTTCTATGTACATTTCTAATGTTCCTTTATTGAAATCTGATCAAGTCCTTTAAATTCAGAAATAGTTGAAAGTGTTTAGAATTTATATCGGAGAATTTCTCTTGCACAAAATCTAATCGATAAACATTGTTTGTAGATTAATTAAACCCTTTTTTCTTCAAGGTTTAAAATTAGTGAGGATTCGGATACATGCTAGATTGTTGTGAGAATTTCAGACACTGACGACAGTTTGCGGATTCCTGTTTTGGTTTGCAATTTTAAATATTACAATGCAGCTTGCATAAATTTAAAACGATCGTGAAATAAATGTATTCCTGTTCAGTGCGACTTCTATTAATTTCAATCAAGAAATACAAATACTATATTGAAAACAAGCGATATTTTGATTCTATTAATTTTATCATTTTTAATTAACCAAATTAAATTCTATCGAGCATTTGATTGCCAATAACAAACAATGAAACCTTTCAAATCTTACACTGTAATTGACCTACTTCTTTTGTTGCAGTACTCAGCAGTAGCCAAATGTGACTTTTTGGCTATTTATGCAAGTTGTGACTAGGGTTTCTGGCCCGGGAAATTCCCGACAAAATCACTGTATTTTTTGTTATCTCGAGTCCCGGGAATAATCATTCGAGACCTGAGATTTTTGTATACGAGGTATTTAATTAAAATTCTTACTTTAGAATTAAGGTGTTATTAGTTTCAATTTCTTAGGCAAATTATCAGTTAAAAAAGGTAATTATGAACAAGCTTGCTTTGCACGTATGGTTTTCTTAACCAATCTTGCCCAAGTATTAAACGGTCTTTACAAACACATACAAATTATTTACAACCTGTCTATAAAAAATCAATAAAGGTAAAGGGATTAGTTTCAGTACCGTTTAAGTACTTTAAGTTAGTTAGTAGTTTAAGTACCGTTAGGTATGATGCTCCGACACAGCATTCTTTCTAAGTAAACTTGCAGTTTCTATTCAATTATATTCAAAAAGGGTACTTTTTATTTATAAACAGGTAAGGTAAAGGGCGTATCCAGGATTTGAACTAGAAGGGGGCAACTCACATTAGTTTCGAGGAAGGGAGGCAAAGTTAAACACGACATTTCTTACAAAATAACCTATTGCAAAGCTGTCTTTATTAGTCACTAAAAAATGCGTACTGATTCGCATCTCGCCCCGCCACACATACGCATCAATTTGAAGAGGGCTTTATTATTTTTTATTGTTCTTCTAGGGGGGGGGTGCACTGTCCCTTGCTGGGTACGCTTTTGCTACTACTATAAAATAGTTAAACCTTTTAACAGAAAAAGAAATTATTCCAAGAATGATTTCCCTCTTTTTAAATTTCCACGAATTCATTTTAATATTCGAGGACAATGAATCAAGGTTAGTAAATAAAAATGTGGTTAGATTTTTTCAATAGAATACTGTTTACTCAAGGGCGTACCGAGTAAAGTGAAATACGACGATTTCTTACAAAATAAAACTCAAAACTTTATTCTCTTTTGTTTTTAGCGCTCCCTGTACCTTGCTGGGTACGCCCTTGCTACTACTATAAAATAGGTAAACCTTTTAATAGAAAAAGAAAGTGTTTCAAGAATTATTTCCCTCTTTTTAAATTTTCATGAATTCATTTTAATATTTGAGGACAATGAATGAAGCTTAGTAAATAAAAATATGGCTAAATTTTTTAATAGAATATCACTGCATAATAGTTTCAAGAATTATTTCACCCTTTCTAAATTTCCACCAATTCATTTTATTATTCCAGGACAATGTAGGTTAAATGCTTTCAATATAATGCTACTATAAAATACATAAACCTTTTAACAGAAAAAGAAATTGTTCCAATAATTATTTCCCCATTTTTTAAATTTCCACGATTTTATTTTAATATTCGAGGACAATGAATGCAGGTTAGTAAGTAAAAATGTAGGTTACAATCCTTCAATAGAATACAACTATAAAACAGTTCCAAGAATTATATCATCCTTTTAAATTCTTTGTAAATAAAAATGTGGCTATAAGTTATTTCAATACAATACTACTACACAAGGATCTCAACTGGAGGTGAAAGTGAAACACGACGGTTTCTTACCAAATAAAATTCAAAACTATTGCAAAACTGTTTTTATTAGTCACTAAAAATTTATTATATTCATACTTTATTATATTTTTTCTAGGGGTGCCTCCCCCTTGCCTTTGACTGGGTGTAGTAGTGTGACTTGGGTGAGGTAATCTTCTTAAAGCCTAAACAGAATATTTTCATTTAAAAATTCATACTGAAGTATGGTCTTAGTCTCTTTAACAACCGGTCGTTTTCAATAGGTAAAGGGTTCCCAGAAGATTTTGATAGTTTTTGTAATGACAATATAGTGCGCTATTATAATTAATTTGCTTATAGTGTGTATTTACTAGATTTCTGAACTTGTTTCATCTGACTTTTATTTACCTATTAAATTTATAAATACAAATACAATAAATCGTAGTTTGAAATCGTTTAAAAAATGTTGAAACGGCCCAATGCAATTGCATGCAATGGAGTAATAATTATTACTCCAAACAGATTTCGTATAAGGTTCGAAATCTACCGGGTGCATGCTGTATTTAGAATATATGCACGAATCACGTTTAAAAAAAATATTGAAGAATAAATCGTACCTTGTACCTCAAAAAATATTAAAATTAACAATCAGTTTTAAAATTTTGCAAAACAAAGAATTTGAGTAAAATTGTATGTATGTTAATAGATCGCAGAAGATGGAATATCAACTCGAACTATTGCTAATAATAGTTATCATGTTCATACTCAGGAAAATATTTTATAAAGGCTATGATTAAGTTAAGACTTACCGACAAACAATACAACACTAAACAAAAAAAAGGTTTTTGCATAAAAGAGAGAGACAAAAATAATTTTATGATAGGAGAATTTATTTATGTACTGATGTGCTTTTTATTTAATAATTACAGTTATTTTCTTCTGGGAGAAAGAGATTAGAGGATTAATTAAAGCAATTTTAAAAAGGAATATTTGGATTGTTGTGTTAGGTACCTAGTATGTAAAATTACCTTCCAGGAATTCCCGGGACTTCCGGAAAAAAAATATTAAGTCCCGGGAATAACAAAATGGTCGGGACTCAGAGACCCTAGTTGTTATTAAACCGCTTTTTGCCCAGTGCATATCTAGCAGATGGTTTCGTTGGGAAACTATTACAGCTTCAGCAGCTTCACTTTCTCAAGATAAGAAAAGGCTTATTAATTTTTGGCTGATACTCCACAATGGATTTTTGCTAGATTCATGTTTTTAATTTGCAAAGATGATTTAAGTGTGCCTATATAAATACCTTTTTTTCGTTAGTAGGCTAATCGTATTACTAAATAAATAATTAAGAATTATCTCCTTTTCATATTTTTATATCTAAAGCTACTGTAGATTAGCTATTGCACCTAAGATTCCTGTTATTTTTGTTCAAATATTGTATTCTGAAGTCGACAATAAAGGGAAATAGTCAGTAAAGTAAGATGAAATCGGCTGTGAAGTAATTCACTATTCTATGATGTTTTATGAAGTTATGTTGTATAGCAATTGGTATTTCAAACAATCAAAGTTATTATTTACTATTTATGGGAAGTGCATCTAACCTAGAAATTAAATTTTGCTGTAGCTTCAAATTTTATATACTATGAGTATCTTTTTAAAGTATACACTTCGCCTTTCATAGGTACGAGGGTAGATCAGTATTTACGGTCCCTGACATAGTAGGCTTTGCATGATATCGTCACTCATTTTTCTATGAGAACTGTCATTACTAATTATTTGTTGTGTCAAGTTTTGCGTAGGTGCGTGTTGTTCTTTGAAAGTTATTAATAATTAAGCTGGTCGATAACAGACAATTTTTAAAAATGGAAAAAAGTGAAGTCAGAGCCAGGTGATAAAGTATTTGCAAAAAAAAGGATTAACACCTACTGAAATTCACAAGGATATGACAGACGTTTTAGGGGACTCTGCCCCTTCTTACCAAGTGGTGAAAAATATGTCTCGTGAGTTTAGATTAGGCAGAACAACTTGCGAACATGCGAAAGGTGCGGGACGTCCAGTCTGTGTCACCGTTGACAAAAACATCAATTTGATCCATGATATGGTAATGGCAGATAGAAGACTGACTATTCGCCATATCGCGGAAATAACGAACATCTCTCATGGGTCAGTTGAAAATATTTTAAGAAATGTTCTTGATCTCAGAAAAATTTCGGCGCGTTGGGTTCCAAAGATGCTGACCGTCGATCAGAAACGCTCTAGAGTGCTGCATTCGGAAGCCAATTTGGAGTACCTGAAGGCCAATCGGAAGCAATTTCTCACTCGCTTTGTGACTGTGGATGAAACATGGGTGCACCATTTTGATCCTGAGACGAAAAGACAAAGTATGGAGTGGCATCACAGAGGTTCTCCACCTCCACGCAAATTTCGAGTTCAACGGGCGGCTGGAAAGATTATGGCCACAGTGTTCTGGGATGCAGAAGGAATTTTGATGATCGATTATTTGCAGCGTGGACACACAATAACGGGTTCTTATTATGCAGGGTTAATTCCAAAATTGCGCGAAAGCATCGACCGAAAAAGACCAGGAAAGTTGGCACACAAAATTTTGTTCCATCAGGACAACGCTCCAGTCCACAAGAGCTGCATTGTCATGGCTGCCATACAGAACGCTGGCTTTGAAATCCTAGAACACCCTCCATATTCACCAGACCTGGCACCCAGTGATTACCATCTATTTCCAAAATTAAAGGAAAACCTGTGTGGAAAAAAATATGGAGACAATAATGAAGTTATGACCGCAGTAAATGGCTGGTTTGAGGAGCAACCGGAAAACTTCTTCCTGAAAGGCATTGAAGCATTGGAACATCGGTGGACCAAGTGCATTGAAGTCCAGGGAGATTATGTTGAGAAATAAATAAATAATGTTTTAAAAATTCTTTCTCTTTCTATATCAGGGACCGTAAATATTGATCTTCCCTCGTATCTCACATACACGACTTTCAGTGTGGTGCAAGGTAAGTGTTGTTGTTGCCTACTATACTCACAAAAGATACAGTGTGTAATTTATATATGAAAAAATTAGTCACTAAAGTCGCACGTTAGTAGTTAGACTATGCCAATCCTAGCTCAAAATCCCATGAATTCTCTTATGGGCCTCAATATTAGCGAAAAAGTGTCATCCGCGCACGCATCATTCAACACATAGATATATCTGGGCAATTTCACCGATAAAAACTAATTATCTCCTCCAGCTGTCCTAGTATTACCATTAATAGTTAATAATATAAAATTTAAATTTTATATTGATAACGAGTTATAAAAGAAATAAATTTGAAAAAAACACTTTTACACAATGAATGGACTCCCTCTGTATTTCTGGGCTGGCCGAAAGGTCCGGCTACCTGGATCTACAGGCCTCAAACTAAAAAAAAACCACAAGCCACGTGATTACTAATTTTAAAAGAGGAGCAAAATTTAATTTTTTGGAGTTGCCAGTATTCCAAAACAAACACGGTTTCTAACCTCATTAAACATCGGCGTTCGTTGCTTCTTTAAAAGCGGATAACCGGGGCGGTTTATCCTTGTGACAGTTCCAACTTATGTAGAAGAGTTGTCATTTCCGTTGGGAATCACCTCAGATAGCTCAGCGGTAGCACGTCTGCCCGGAAAGTAGAAGGTCCTGGTTCGATTCCCAGTTGGGGTGATGATTTTTCTACATTATTATAACATCTTAACATTTAAATATCTATAACACGTTCATAAATTCGGAGGAGTAATAAGACTTACATTAGAAAAATTGTCAAACTCAGCGCTAGTTAGAGGTTAGATCTAATCTACCAAAGATCATCGTGTTATTTAGCCGCCTAGTTATACTTTTGTTTTAGTTATTTTTTATATTGTTAGTGCACAAGAACCAACTTCTTTGAATTTATGATCTCCTACAGTAACATCGAAAAGCAAGGAATAAATTCAATGTTTAAAAAACGCTTAATATTTAAAGAAATCACTCGGACACTTGGTTTTATTTTTTTCTGGGCTTTTTAAAAACATTTCTTGTTTTACAGGGTGTCTCAGGAAACCGGGGCTAACATCAACTTTAATTTTTTTAATACAGGAGATCTGGTTGGGAACAGAACAATTTACCCAGTGTAAACGTGTCTTACAAGTAGCCAATCAGTGAGCAAATCTTTTCAATGAGGATTTTAATTTACTCCTTCTAATTTACGAACACGGTGTAGCTTTATATCTACTATACTTGAAAATAATGATCTAACTGCAATATGGGTTAGATTGTTATCATTAAAACTGGTAAGTATGTAATGGGGTTTATAAGAAATAACTGGCTTATGATGGCATGTACTAACAGATTTTTGGATTTTAGACACAAAGTTATTTTAAACTATTTTTACCAGAAAAATGAATACATTTTTAATTTTACCTATCTTGTCTGCACTTGTTATAGAATGGTAAAAAACCTACTGAAACATTTATAGTCAGGGGTGGCAGTGAAAATTTCATGCAGAAAAAATATTTATACTCATACTGTCATCTTCTTCCATCAAACATTCAATAACATATAAAGATATATTGATAGATATCGTGGTAAAGAACGTATTTATTATACGTTGCTTTCTGCTGTCATTCCTCCGTTGAGCATTGCGTTTTACTTTTCGTGCCCCAAAACGACGTGAAAGCTTTACTTTACGAGGGATCTAAACGTGCGTGTCAACTTTAATACCATTAAAGGGCGAAATTATTTGAGAAAATTATTTTTTATGATACATCAACGTTGCTCTTCTTCAAACCTATTAAAACGATATACTGCAAAGTGAAAATGTTACGTGCAGGTGCGTGGCGTTATGTGTTATAATATACAACCCCTTAGGGTTTTGCCACTTACAGGGTCTTATACCCCTGCCACGCTGTGATATCGAACAGCCCGCATGATACAATATAGACGTCGGACGTCCCGCAGCAAACATCCACAATCTATATCAACAACAAAAAGAATAAATAAAATAAATAAACAAACTCAAGAAGTGGAGTTGGTTTTTCAAAAAATAAGAGATTTAAAACTTTTTTATCTGATAATTGGAAAGATAGTTCGAAGGGACATGCGTATAATCCAATTAGTAGAAATTTTGCAACGTTGGGGTGTCACAGTAAATTTGTCCCCTACCTTAAGAGAGATAACTTATTGCTGTTTGGAAAAACGATACTTTCTTGCGGGAGAAAGTAGAAAGGTCAGACGATTTTTATCTCATTCTTTTCCCGAATGAATATCTGGGTCAAAGTTACGGGAACTCGTTAGGAGGATAATAGAGGGTGCCCGGTCGGGTTATTGCCGGTTATTGGCAATGAAACGGGCAAAATTAATATGTCCCCAACAGGACTTACTCAGTTCACCTGCTATTTCGTTTTATTCCTGATTTAACTAATATCTCTACTACATGTTTATCTCTAAATGGTATCGACGATTTTAGTTTCAAACTCCATTTAGGCCATTCGTGAAATTTATCAAAATAAATAAATAACAACTAAACCGAACTCATTTTAAAACATTGGCAGAATTTGAAAACGAAGGGTAAATCTTTCTACCATTGTGTTGTTTCTTTGATTGCTGCCCTGGGGTTATCAGAAGAAGGGTTGGTTTGACAAGTACAGGGGATTTTAATTTTTAAAATTCAAACGCAGCCCAAAGCTCGTAAATAAATTGTAAGAATAAAAATTGACACGCATATTCAAGTCCGTCAAAAAAAAACAGTCCCATCGTCCTGTGAAATATTCAAGGGCCTATATAAATATTGAATTACTATCGGTGCGCAGTTTCGGTCTCCTGTCGGTATTATCGATAGGGTACGTCTGTCTATTTATCTGTACGCATATATTGTTTGGTTAGGCGTTTTTGGCAATATTTAAATTTTAATTGTTTTATTTTATAAATTATTTTTTACGTTTACAAAAAGAGCATTTTTATTTATTGGTTTTTTTTAAATTGAATACGTTTTTATTGATGTGCCTTTTATTAAAGAAGAACACACATAAAATGATCGGTTTGTTAACAGTCTTCGAAAAAGCAGAGAGAAAAATTCAATCAATTTGTTGGTTTTATAATTTACCGAATCACAAACTGTTTACTAGCGTGCGAGAGGGCGTAAAACAAATAAAAATACTCATAGCAGAATTGAGTTTGATGTTAAGGGGATGAGATTGGAGTTTAAAAATAATCGTTTTTTGAAATTTCCAAATTATCTTTAGCGTATTTAGTTTGGTTGGTTGAGTCGTTGTCATTCATTTTCTATTGACAAATAAAATCAATACACATTATGATGATTTTGGAAAACCGGCGTACACATCTTGTCTTTCTCGGCATAAGCAGATAGATAGATGACAGCTATTCATTGTAACATGCTACTCAACATTATTATTATTTGGTTATATTTTACAAATTAGTATTTTGGCTGTTGACTATCTTATTATTAATTTCTACTCCACGGTTTTTTTCTACAATCACAAGCGATGACTTATTGAGTCGACCTCGTATCAAGAAACAGAAAATGCGACAAATGGTGATCAAATTCTTAAAAAAAGAAAAAGTAGCTAAGGTTGGCTGAGATCAGGGTTATGGAAAGCGGTCGTTTGTGCAAAAAATAATGGTGCCACTTATCAAATCATGGTAAGAAAAAAAAGATGTGTCTTAATGCAAGATAAGAAATTTACGCTTTCCGAAGGTATACTTAATATCGAAATTGTAACATTAAAAAAACCACTGCCTGACTGACTTCCTTATACTCTCCGAAGGTGTTAGTGCGCTTCGCATGAGAGCTCTGCCTCAATCAGACTGCAACCAACACCTCTAAAGTTAAAGAAGGAAGAAACATACCCTATAATATGCCGTTTAGAAGAAAGAGCGTTATAAAAGTTTCGACAACATTTTATTTGTTACTTCTAGCCCATCCAAAATAAGAAGGATTTACTGCAAATATTTTATCGAGAAGCTGAATTTTAACAAAATAAAACCCAATCCTTAGTGTAATTATGCCTCTAAAATATAAAATATGGTTTCAAAGACAATATATTCTTTTATGACCATTTAATATCTAAAAGGTTTTGTTCAAGATACACACACTATTTGTTTAAAAAGGAATTATAAATCGCTATATACTTTTGATACGAAAAGTTTATTAGCATGCTTTAAGGAAATAATTTTTGTTTAGAATTTCTGTTGGCCATTACAATAAACGAAATGATTTCAATACGGGACCAAGGGACACATGTGTGAAACAAATTTATTTTTTACACAAGCAATAACCCTTGTTTAGAAATGAAAAAAAAGTACATATATCAATTTTTGCTTCATAATGTGCATTTATTCCGTAATTCGTTTCAATGATATGGATTTATACTTTCTTTTGTCTCCCACTGTTTCACTTCTTCAATTTATATTTAATTTTTATTTATTTATTTTTTGGGCAAGCTATTGGAGCATCCTTCGTATCTCATGGTATCGATTACTATGATCATGTAGCCGACCCTACTAGAATTTAGCCGAAACTGGGGTAAATCCACCCTCAGTAAGGATTCTTAATTTCTTTTAATTTTTAAAAAATTTTGATTTTTTTGTTATTTAAAATGCGATTTTCTCGAAAACTTGTAGAAAGCGAGCACATGTTGATAAGGAAAATATGTTCTAAGTCATTACAGCTACCTCCCTTACGAAGTTTCTAGTTGTAGTAGTTACACTCTGTAGATTAGTAAATATTTCAAATCTACCTGCTCCAAGTTACTGCAACCAGAATTATTAACACTTTTTTATTGTACAATCTTGTAATCATTTCATACATTATTTAATCAATTAGGTAGTAACGTTGGGATTATGATTTGCTTGGTTTGTACAAAAACCCCCAGGGTCATGGTTTGTCAGCAGCATCAACTGCTTTTAGTTAGCAAAGGTGATCATGCAGATTCTCGCAACTAAGCTACAGAGCTAGTCAAATCAACTTCCAACGACCCAGAGAAGTGCTAATGTAATGCTATCTTCGTCATACTCGTAGATAATGAGAGTAAAGCACAACAAAACGCTTTCTGTGATAATTTCTTGCAAAGATGACGCAGAGCTCATCTTTCGGTGGACGGATAGTACGTATACACTATGCCAAAAAAGGTTCTGAGTCAATAATTGTCTCTCTTTTATAAAACATATTGTATAGATTAGGATGTTTTTAAAGTATAGAAGATACAATCTCCACTAGCTTCTTTCGATACGATAACGATGTTATACCATAATGATGTTGAAAGCAATGGCGCGTAAACAGATTCTTGGAAAACTGTACTGGTGAATAGGATAATACGTTTTACAAAATCTGCTGTACCCTTCGTATCAGTTTCAACTCAGTAATCTCACTGTATGTACTGCTAAACAATATTCGTAGAACTTAAACACTGCAAAAGAGTGTGAGTTATAACATATGTAAAAATTATCCAGTTCCACCGAATTCCTACGGAGATAGCAAATTAAACAAAAATGAAAACAACAAAATATTCAACTTGTAGTGTATAGTCTACTCAAATATGAACTAGTCGCTATTGGATTAAGATGGCTCTTAGAAATATCTACTACCTTGTTTAGGCTTTTGCATTCATTACTTCGCTATAACTGTCAGTAAGGTAGCGGTATCATGAATCATAGTTCCATGAAAGCGTTTAAATGTTGTTTTGCTTTGACCGGTATCTAACCAGTTTCTTAAGTATTTCGATATTTTAACTAAATACATTAGAAACTCTGTTTATTAAAATTCAAATAAATAAAAAATTATTACTACCAGAACAAATGCTCAAAAAGCAATTAAAGCATTTGAATGTAAAATCAAAAGGTACGAATAGTGTGAAATCGAAGTTTACTTCATCAGAAGACAACTAATTATGTAAAGAATTATAGATATGTTACTCTTAAGAATCATTTACTATTACTAATCTAGCTTTTACTATACAAAACAACAAATTGCCATAAACGCATTTTTATTAATGTAATCAGTGGAAAAGAAATTACACTTATCCGTATTTATAATTATCCCACTTAGAATAATGGGTATTAATAAGGTATTTTTCCAAAAACCATTAGGGTACTATAGATTTTCGAATGTAGTTAGTTAAAATACCAAAACACTTAAGAAATTGGTTGAGTACCGTCGGGTCAAAGCAAAACGACATTTAAACACTTTCATGATCATGATCGATAATACCGCTATCTTTCTGACGGCTATAGCCAAGCAACAAATGCGAAAGCCTAAACAAGGTGGTGGATTTTTCTAAGTACCATCTTAATCCGAAGGCAGCCAGTTTAGATTTTACTAGACTATAGCGAGCTAATCGGACGTTATAAATAACCGGTATTATCATTTACCTGACGATTTTTTGAAATTTCTCATATCATTTAAAGAATCAGATTAGCATGACTTTTTATTTTCGGGGATTTGGAAATTCCATAAATTTTCTCTTTTTACATTTCTTCTTCCCTCATAGTTTAAAAGAGGCAGCAAAACACATTTGGCTAAGTACGCCGAGATACTTCATGCCGACTTTACTAGGTAGTTCGTAATAAGCTGTACATTAGAAGGACAACCTTCTCTTTTTTTGAATAAAGGCTGCAGTTCACTAGAGACGCCTAATATACTTACTTGGCACATACCCTTAAAATAGTGTTGATGAACTGCTAACGAATCGCACTCGTTGCTTTTTTATAACCGTCAGTAAGGCAGCGATATTACGGATCAGAGTTGCATGAAAATGTTTAAATATTGTTTTGTTTTGACCGGTACTCAACCGGTTTCTTAAGTGTTTCAATATTTTAACTTAATACATTAGAGACTCTATTTCTTTTGTTTAGATTAGAAGGGCAACATTCTCCTTTTTTGAATGAAGGCTGCCAGTTACCCTGTCTGAGGTTGCAGTTCACTAGAGACTACTAATATACTTACTTGTCACATACCCTTAAAATAGTGCTGATGAACGCCACGGTTTTGTATATATTACAGGAAATTGAAGAAAGGCGAGAATTGTAAACAAATAACTACACCATAAAGCTTAAGGCCATATTCATACAAAATAACGCAGAAATTATTGATTTTTAAATTATTTTGATAATATTATTTACAACAACTAGTAAAACTCGATGTCGTCCACTTTTATAAATAGGATAATAATTCGGAAAAACTCCACGATTTCATATCGAATGTAAATTTAAGGGCTAGTTATTATAAAAATTAAAGTTTTTGATTATTGTTTGCAGAATTGACTGACATCGAGTCTTTTATTATTCTAAAAAATATTATCAAAATAATTTAGAAATCAATATTCTGCGTTATATGGTTTGAATATGACCTTAGAAAATTACGTAAACAAATGAAATTTAGAAAAGAGGAGAAAAAGTAGTGACGATAAGATGGAATATAAATTATTTACTAGTATAAACTTGAAGAAATCGTTAAATAAGAATTAAGAAAGCAGAACCTAAACGCTGTAGAATTTTATTAAATTCCATTTACAAATAATCTCCATACACACAGTTTCATAATATAAAAATTCAGTTCCAAAAATTAATATCAAAGATATGACTGATTAAAGCATAAAAATGTGCAGATTTAAAAGATTACAGACAAGTATCATCGAGATTTTTTTAGAACGCTAAACTATGTATGATAATAAATAATAACAAATGAAAATTCGCCAAAGGGAAAAATAAATAAGTTATGATTCCTCAACTAACATTAACAAAGCTCAAGGCTTAGCGAGTTCACCACACTGAAAAACAATAAATTTCACGATAAAAAGTAAATGCAAGTAAATTTTTTGTTAATCAAGTAGACTAAAAAATTATATAAAACCCACCATCATACAAAAAGCACCTAAACTCATTTTTATACATCTTTTAATATAATTTATATTAGTCTAACATAATATAATTTAAATTAGACTTAATAGTCTTGGTAGTGTGCTGGACTTTCACCCAAGCGACCCAGGTTCGACTCCTGGTACTGTAACGTATTGAAGATTAATGTAGTAATACGGGTTGCTTGTTTGTGGTCTTGTATATTACTTATATGTTATCTCTTGTAGAAGATAATAAAACACATGTAATAACTTCTATGAGATTTTTATTTTTGTTGTTGATTACTGTTGTCATGGCAATCACTTAGCATGCAATGCCTTCTTGAGGTAATAACATGTAATATCATTACATTACACTCCGGGTAAAAAAAGGCTGAACATGTACCAAAAGAAATGAGCCGTGAGTCAAAAGGGCATTTAATGCATTCCTCAACAAAAAGAATACCATACATTAATGTCGTACTTGTATGTATTGGCATGTTTAATGTATACTAGCTACAAAAAAATTGAGGTCGTTTGCATCTTTTCAATGGTTCCTTACATGCTATGACAATAAAACTTATGCTAATAATTAGGTGCTAAAAACCAAAGAATTGAAAGGCCTTTGCTGCTGGGGCATCAATTGCTTAAGGCAAAAACATGAGTTGCTTATTGCAAGGTGATGTCGCAAACTTAACCTAATTAAAATAAACTTGATGTACAGGAATCACTTGTTAGGACGTTCTGTAATTCTTACTAGAAAGAAAGAAATAAAATTTAGGAACGTGAACAAAACCAAGGAACAACAGAATAAGTGCTTCGTGAACAAGTGATGCTTGTGTTACGGTTTATTTGTTGTAACTTTTAAAATTAAAAATAACTATGCTAATTGAATCTAAAAGCGTTAGCCTAAGTAGTAAGTTTGTGGTCAACATTGATAAATGTAGTTATATTAATTTTATTCGTAGGAATGGAAGAAGTGGGGTTGTACTCATAAAACAGAGGCAGCATTCATAGCATTGTCCTAAGATTGTAGGAAGTACTAGGTGAAATTGGAGAGTATGATTGAATCTTCTTGTATCCTGTTATTTGAGGAGAATGAGCAATTGAAGCTTAATCCGGTAGCACATATATTTGGGAGGTCCAAATGCTATTCAGGATTGATTAGTTGAATGTTATCAATGTATGATATCATGTACTATCCGTACACCAAAAGATGATCTTTGCAAGAAATTATCACAGAAAACGTTTTGTTGTGCTTTACTCTCATTATCTACGAGTATGACGAAGATAGCATTACATTAGCACTTCTCTGGGTCGTTGAAAGTTGATCTGACTAGCTCTGTAGAGTGTAGAATACGGAGTGGCCAACCTTACAAATAAATTCCCAGATCAATGTTGAGTTGACAAGGCTCACGTGGGAAAATATAAGTCACTACTGTTATTTTTGCACTTGTGTTTATGGTGTAAAACTTGAAAAGTACTTGAAAGTTAGTACACTGCACATAATGCCAATGTTTGTAGCGAAATGGAATTTGCTAATATGATAAAATAACTTGAGTACGGTCAATAGCAATTGCACTGTTGTAATTTTCTCGGTTAGCAAAAAGTCGAATGTTCGCATTGTTCTAACTACGAGGTAATAAGGCTGTTTAATCGCGTGACCTTTGCATAAAATTTCGCGTTTTGACATAACAAAATTTTGTTGGCTAAGTTTGTTGCGAAGTTCGTTGATGGTTATCCGAGAAAACAAACTAAACATCAAAATTAAATAAAGAAAAAAAGATATTAATCCTGTTATATCCAAGAACAATCTCTTCTTATGGCATCGTTGGAATGGCGAATCGAGAGATGTCGGCATCGTTGTGTCCGAGAATTGCTGAAGACATTTTTCAGGAGCTGTTTACTATGGGTGTCGTAGCTTTTGGTTCTTGAGGAACGTTATTGATGTGATTTCCATCAGGAACTGGAGGTGTATTAGCTTGTAGATTCCAGGAATGTTTTACTGGATCCAAGGGAGTCTTCGTAGAAGATGCGGCGGTTGATATCCCCAAACCGTCGGCCTTCGAAAGCTCTTGCATTCTCTGATTTAAAACACCTTGGTTAGGATTCAATATGCTGTATTCTAGCTGTACCCTAACTGACTGTGATGTTTTTTGAATGTTTGTAGAAGATTTTGATTCTGTTTGATTGTGGAATAAATGTACTTTTGGAATTAAATCATTTGTGATAGTTTCTGTAATGGAAGTATTAACCTGCGAAACGTGCTTTTCAATAATTGAATGGTCAGGTTTATCAACACAGAAAGTATTAGTGGATGCTTGTGCATCTGAAAGAACATTGCATTGATAAATGACGTTTTGAGTATCGTCACTCAATTGGGGTTTAGGATTACATTTTGTAGTTATGAAATTATGATGAGAAATGATTTCGTCTTTAAATAGGTTAACTAGACCAAAAAATTCAGGTGAATCATTTTGCTGTAACCAGAAATCTTTAATCTCTTTGGGAGAAGAGATAGTATTTGATGTTGGGTTGTATGGAATAGATTTATCCAAAGAACCCATGTAATAGTTTAATAGTTCGTTGATGAACGTGGTGTATGGTTCGAATGAAAGTTTCTTGTTATCAATAAACCTGATAAGATTCGAATGTAGTTGTAAAATGTTATATGGCAAGTTTGAAACTAGAACGTTATATTTCTGAATTTCGTTGTCAATATGTAGAAATTTAAAGTATCTATCGATTAGGACTATTGACATTTGTATATGTGAAATGTCAAAATTAGGAAATTTAACCAAATTTGCTTTTAACTGCGCCATATTGAAACGTAACCAATATAATATAGTTTACTTATCTTATTTAAATGATAAAAAAGGATATAATTAAACTTCTGAAAGTCGACTGGTTGCGGGAGATAATCAAATAACCATTTGAAGGAACTCCAGGTTGCAGGTTGCGTTTGTCGGCAGACAGAAAACTAGAGCAATGGAATTATTGAAGATCTGGTGTTGATTATCTAAGTTCTTTTTACGGGGTCACCAATGTAATGTGTAGATGACCATGTGGGAATACAGGTTGCTTGTGTGGGGTCTTGTACATTACTTATATGTTATCCCTTGTAGAAGATAATAAAACACATGTAATAACTTCTATGAGATATTTATTTTTATTTTTGTTGTTGATTACTGTTGTCATGGCAATCACTTAGCTTGCAATGCCTTCTTGAGGTAATATCATGTAATATCATTACAGTACCGGCAGATCTGGTTAAGGTTTTCCGCAGTTTTTCCTAAGCTGTGACACAAATGTGGGATTGCGCTTTTCCATCCGTAAGTCGGCTGCAGCCTCAGGTTGGGCCTACGTAATAATAATAATCGCCCCCTCCCTCTGCACAAGCTTCATAGCTTCTGGGGCCTGGTTTCCATTTTATGGATTGTAGCAATTATTATTATTATTAGTATTAGGTACAGAATAGAAAGAAATAGCCCAACCTTCTATTTCCATATAATGTACAAAACACAATCCATTGGTTAACGTCTTTCTTGCAAAATTATCTATCTGATTGTGGATCACTATTACCTACAATATACATACAATATATTTAAAAATATATACTTAATCGAATCTACTAGATGAATCTGAGGGTTTAAAGTTTTAGTCTTCTGATTTCATCACTGTTAGCCATTCGTTAGGATACACCAAAACTCTAGTTTTATATTTCACAAAACAGCTTTTTATCTCTTCCTGCACTAATTTCATATTAAGGTCACTTTGTATTACGTAGTTTACCTTTGTAGGATTTCAATAGTGGATAAGTTGGTAGTGCCCCCACAACTGAACTCGCATTATGTCCAAATAGGCTGGATATTGGCTTCCTAGATCAGGAGTTTATTTTCCATTTTAAGGTAATATCTTCTACCAACTAACCAATGCATCTGGCTAAATTTAAGATCAAGTTGATTTCGCTTAGTAAAATTATGATTTCGCCAAGAAAACTTTCTTTTAAGATATAAGTATTCCCAGATATTTAACGTCTTCAGTTTGAGGTATTACAGTATTATTCAGTGTTACTGCTGGACATTATCCCTTCGCATCGTATTTGTAACAAGTGACGATTTAAGTTTATTGACTTGGATTTTTCATTTTTTAACCAGTGTTCTAGTATGTGTAGATTGACTGTAAATTTCTGAAAGCAGTGGCAGGATTATTGTCGGATGCTAATGTGGCTGTGTCGTCAGCAAAGGTGGCTAGTGTTGACAAGGTGGTTGTGGAGATGTCTGCTGTGTAAAGGACGTAAATAATTGGCCCAAAACACTACCCCGAGACACGCCGGAGTAAAAGGGTGTATGTCAGTCTTCTTGGTGCTTGACTACGAATCATCTATGTATATTAGGGTGGTTTTTATTTGGGGCATGTTGGAATTTCGGTTTTGCCGGGTGCCCATTTGATTCTAGAAGAAAAAAACTGAAAATTTTAAGACCAGTACGAACTTCCTATCTCTATTCTAATCATTCGCTGTAACGAAGAGAAGTTTCCCATTTAAAATGCACGCTTTTTTCACTTCTTATGTATATATTTGTCCACTGGGACAAATTGTTGAGAAAAAATTTTTTTGGAATTAACAGGGTTCGATACTATTTTTAGGCACAAAAAAATTATATGGCGCATTCGATTTTTCCCAACGATTTACAAATAAATTCAAAATAATGCACCGTTCAATTAGGGTTGAAGTGATGTAGAATATCCCATATAATTTTTTTTCTCACCTAAAAGTAGCATCGATGCTCGTTAATTCTATAAAATCAATTTTTTTTAAATGGGAAACTTCTCGTAGTTACAGCGAATAATTAGAATAGAGATACGAAGTTTGTATTGGTCTTAAAATTTTCAGTTCTTTTTTTGGAATCAAATGGACACCCGGCAAAACCAAAATTACTGATTTTCCATAGAATTTTATTTAATTTTCCTTGATTTATTAACGATGTGAGAGACGGCCTGATATGACATTTAAGTTAAGTTTAATCCACAGTTAATGTAAGATCTAACCTAAAACAGACAAGGTGTGTTGTTTTAGGGAAGTAATACAAGTATTTACTACCTTACTTGAGCATTTAATAAGGAAAAGATGTGTTTCCATGGTAGCGAGATTATTCATTGGTTAAAGTTTTTTGGGTTTCCAAATTTTACAGCTGTTGGTTAAATAATTTTGGTGAAACTATCTTAAATGTAGTGGCTGCATTGTATAAATGATATCAGTTAAACAACATATTATTATGTGGCGGAGATGCATCATACATTAGAATACCGTAATTGGTTGAAAACTATTATGTTTTTGGTGTCTGAAGTTATGTAAATAATGTTTGTTAGCATGTAAGCTTTAAGTTTGTTAAGATAGGACGGTATAAAATGGTATTTATATGTAAATAAGTTAATAAATAGTTGTGTTAAAAGTAATCGACACTCAACAGAGCCTTAGTTTGTAATGGAAACCTATGTGTTATATTCGTTAGATAGAGAATTTGATAATCTATAACTTTATCTAATTAGTTTTAAGATTAATTAAAATTTATAAACAGTAATTTGGTTACGTAAAAAATTAAATGTCAGTGTTCTTTTGTTTTAATGAAAATTAAGTGTAGAGTTGAAAGTGTTTACCAGAAAAGTATAAAATCCCGGTCATTTTTGTAACAAACTCTCTTTTAATTTACATGTTTAGAGAAGTGCAGTTTGATTGAAGAGCAATAAAATAATTGTAAGGTTATGTTTTGAGTTAAAAACATGTAAACAAAACATGTCAAGATTTTGAGCTTATTATATTAATGTGTGAAACGTCAAAGTGTTCAAAGTTTTAAGGAAGTTTATTAAACACAAGCGATTATTTTAATAATAACAAGTGCTTTAATTTATTTAAGTGACAATTTTATTTTGTTATGGAATTTTTTTATTTGATAATAAAAATATAATTATCAAATTTTCTTTATGACTGGATTTGATAAATGGATGTGGACTTTAATTATAAAATTAATTGACTTACCACGATTAGACAAACTATTGGATTTAGACTTAAAGTCATTAAAGTCACTTAAAGTTAGATTAAAGTAATTTTTATAGAAATATTTGAAAGAGGTCAATGACATACTTTCTTCATTTCATTGTTGGAACATATGAAAGCCGAGAGCAGATAGTGGGAAATGTATCACAATACAGTTGGCAAGCTGGTGACGCCAAAAATTTAAATATTTTTAAACGTGAGTTTTTCAGAAGTAATTATATAGTTAATTATAGTAAGCAAGAAATATGATGATGTCAGATGTTTTAATCCGCAAATAAAGAGAATTAGACTATTTTAGGATTGATCTTAAATAGAATTTTGATATTGTTTGTTTATTTCACTTCTAACAAAAAAATTGCTTGTAGAATTATCCTCAGATATTGCACACTTACACAGTGCTTAGTAAGTATATATTTACAATGACGCTACAAAGTAAGTTACATGAAATATCTGCTTATTCAGATTTTCGAAAATCTGTTATGCCGAGTATCGGCTTTTTAAATTAGTTATTTCGATAATATTATTTACAATAACTAGCAAAACTCGATGTGGCGCGATTCTATAAATTTCAAAAATTCAAATATTTCGAAAAAACTTTGGTTTCTATAATAACTATCCCTTGAATTTATATTATTGGTAAACTGGTCTATATGTGGAAAGAACGGATTTGCGAGCATTCAAGTCATTACTCACAACACTGCACGACGTATAAGACTGCGTCAACAGTTGGTCAAGAAAAGCAACCTGATGAAGACCTATGAATCCATTGCATTGATGGTGGTTTTACCGTTTGCTCCTTCGAGTAGGATTATTTATCACTTCTAATTATTAAGATTATTTATCCACTGTGTATATGACGTTGGTTTCAATATTCAGTATTTAATTAATAGCTTGATAAATTAATCAATATTGAAATCCTATACCTCCTGAAAACTTCATTATAAGTTATACTTCAATAACTAATTGCGAATGTTTTCGTATTAGGTTGATCTATTTAAAATAAAAATTTGAATTTTTGTTCTTATCATACAAAGCCCAATAATAAGCAGTTTTCCTTTACAACTGCTTTCTCGACCCAACAATAAAAATATTTTTCATGTAATCGACACTAAATGCTATAAATCTAAACATTTCTACTGACATATGGAACAATGGAGTTAAAACCAATCTAAACATCTTTATTTTTAAACCACTAATAGTTCAATTTACAACTCAAAGTCTGTCAATTGATCTATCGGCTTTTACCTTTTCAACCTACGCACTTCGAAAACTATTATTAAGTAAGTTTGCTGCATTTGCGTTTGGGTCACCCTCTAATAGATTCTAATAGGTTTCGCTATACATTTTAATTCCATCATACAGGCACTCATTAATAAGTTTATAGTTATCATTCTACTTTAACAACAATAGTAAAGTGGCCTAGTTAATGATTAATAAAAGTTTTGCAGGAGCTATAAATAAGCGGTTGACTATTTGAACAATCTCAATGTTGCATTTTTGGAAGAGTTAATCAAGATTATAAAAGTTTCGATATGTTTCAATCCACAATAAGAACAGCATATTTTATAGTAACTTCCCTTATGTGGAAACATTTTCTGATCCAAGCTATCAGGGAGGATCTAAGAAAGTTTTGAATGTTTAAAACATGCACTTATATTTATGCAACATACTACATGATCATGTAGACTACTCCTGTTGGATTTTTGTTTTTTTTTTCATTTGTATGAATGGTACAACAGGGCTAACTTACAGGTAATTTCAGATTCGGCAAAAATGGCCATATCATCCACAAACATTAATTCTGTCAAGTATATTTCCATCATCTTCTAGTATATTATTTTTAATTTTTCCACATTTTCCTTTGTTTCTTTTATTATTGCTTCCATTACAATTATAAATAGCAGCGGGCTGGGCGCACATCCTTGTTTGACTCCTATTCTAATTCTTTATATTCTTTGTTGTATTGCTGTTAGTTCTTGCTATGTTTATATTTTTCTTGTACAGCATTTTTATTATCTCTATTGTTCCATTTTGTGTTTCTCTTTTTTCTAATACCTCCCAAATCCCTTCTCTACTTATTTTTTCGAATGCTTTTGTCAAATCTATATGATGTGCTTTTCTTTATTTTTATTGATTATTTTGTCACTACTACTTAACTTGTCTTAGTATGTATATATTATGTATTAGTGTGTCATTTCCCGGTGGCCTGGGGGGTTGGGATAGTAAAAATTAAAAAATTATATATGTACCTATTTAAGTATTCATTTCGAGAAGTATTATTGTGATTTCTTTGGCGATTAATCATCAGCCGGTTGTCAAGAAATTAAATAATAAGTTGGTAAGTAGCTACCTAATATCTAATACCTATATACCTAATTAACTAAGTACAAACATTGTTTTTACATTGTAGTTTGTGTTTTCAAGTTCATTTTCCCCTTAAGAAGCTATTTTCATAATGGCCTATTCTACCAAAACACATTTAACAGATTATAGAAAATGAATAAATTCTGCTTGTATAAGCAATTTAATTATGTATTCCTATGTGTTCCTATAAAAAAATATACAATGAGTTGAGTACGATCCAACGAAGTCCCAACAATAAAGGCAAATCACAGTAAGGAGTAACTGATATTTCGAAAAGTAAAAGAGTCAGAATGTAATACTGTTTTATTGTATCGGAAAAATATCCAGACCAACAAGAATTAAAAATTTCGGTGTAGCTTTAAATTTCATTTATCTCTTCCGCTATTCAGCCAATCATTAGTAACTAATCAGTAATTAACTGATTAAATCATTACCACAGCATAAAAATATGCACTCAATTGTTTTGTATGCAGTTTGTAGTTTGTCAGCTAGTCTCGAATATCGCACACACTACGATCAGTTCGCCCACGCTTGCAGATTGTCGTCGTATGTTAGTAATAACGTGCACTGGATATTACAGCATAACTGTTTTCCATAGCTCGCCAACAGCCCGAGAATACAGCAATGTCACACTCGGCCAGCTAAAAATATTTGCGAGAGTGCACCTGCTGTGTATTATTAATTATTATGCTGTGCCATTACCTTCTCGGTGTTTATAAAGATAATGTAAAGTCAATTCGGTAATTCTACGGGCAACACAGGATAATTTATTTCTATTGTAACTCAACTGGTTGCTTTGAAACTCAGCATTGGCTCAAATTTCAAAGTAAAGATATTATAGATAAATTACTCCTAATCATCGAAAAACATACCAGATTTTATTTTTCGCGAAAATAGGTATAAGTAGAAAATTCGTAGTAGTTTACAATTATTGGTGTTGCCAAAGACGTGGTTTATGTTATTATGTTATTTTGAAGATAACATCGGCATTGATAGCAAAGTTAACGCTAAGCAGGCGTAATGATAATGCCCTGAATGCTACTGACTTGTTTATATAGTTTGTACCACAGGTATTAACCAATAAAATATGCAAGTAAAAAAATAAACAACTTTACGTATGAACATATAATAGAAATCAGGGAAGGAAGGAAAGCTAAGGAAAAATGCTTCAGAATAGCAAATTCTTAAAATAATCGGAAAATATTAGTTTATAAAAGGAACTTCATGAGAATTATTTCCATTTTTATGAGTTTTACTGTGATATACTTAGAAAACCCAATAATGGTGTCTCATTTAATTTGTCTAACAGTTTACATATAACACAATTTCTTTACTGGCTCTACTTCTATTCAAACTTCTTGCAGGAGATAGACAATCTGCTCACTCGGATCAATGCATTAATTACAGTACGATGTAACCTGCTATGTAACATCTATTTCTACACTTTACCAGGAGGAAGATTCCCTAAAAGCCTAAAAGGATACGTGACAGGACATGTGGCTTCTAAACACAAGACTACCTACTCCTTTCCTATTCCAGTAAAACTGTAAAATTATCAGAGAACTAGGTATGCAGTTACCCGATACCATTTGCTACATGATGATTGTATTTTATTTTGTTGCTTTAATTATTCAAATTGGGTTTAATTTAACTAAACTAATACTTCGAAAAAAGTTTTATTAGTTCTAACAATTGTTAATGTTTAAGATAATTTGAATTAATTTTTACCTGAACGAATAAACGGAATTAAAGTACTACCTACTAAAAGCTTTCAACCCCAACAGAGTTTTCATAGTTGTTTAATTGCTTAGGACAATTCATCAAAACGACTATTTTAATTGCGATAATTTTGTGGAGCGATGAATTGCTTAGATAAGAATAAATTATAGCAGTCTCTTGTTTAACAAAGTTTAACAAACAAATCAGAAGCGTATAAAGAAAGAAAATCTGCAGTAAATACTAAAAATACACTTTTTTTTCTAAACATAGATCTTGTCCTATCGACTATCACAAAGTGGATGGTATTCTTTTTATTATACGTTTAATGTACATAAATATTTGGGTAGGCCTAGGTTACCGACTAAAAAATACCCAATAATACATAATATACCAAGTTATTCCAAAATGTCACTAACAATTTAATACGAGTACAGTTGAAGTATTTTTCAAAAATACGTTGTAAAGATTTTCTATTACCTATGATTAAAAATCAAATTATGATATCACTAATATTGCAATAAAAATGAACTTGTAGATACTTATTGCTATCACCTATCAGACATGTACAGTTTTGTAATATTTTATAGCCAATACTATCATAAGCGATGAAGGTATGCGTGGGCATGTGTCTTAGTTTAAAAAAGGATATGTAACGTCACTGAAAATATAAAAGATGTGGCTATTGGAATCTATTAGTTATTTGTCCAACTAGACAGAAAAGGGGTTTTTTTCATTCGAGCTCAAAGTATTTGAGCGACAGTGAAAAGCGCTTTCCTTTCTTTTTATTTTATTAACGTTAAATAAATTAAAAAAACAAGTTCCTTAAAAAGAAATAAACAGGAATAAATTCCTTCAGGTTGCTTAAATGAAACTCGGGTGGTTGTCAACCTGTCATATAGGTTGCAGCCATTCATTTAAACAAACTAGCATCAAATAAATTCAATTCAACCAAATAAAATATCTACAATTGATAAACGAGTTTTTACAAAAATGAAATGAAATAAAAATTAGTTTTATAAATTGTTCGCAATGGGTAATAATTTTTATTTCGACCAACCTTGTATGTAGTTATCAAACCAAATCTGTCAATAAACTGTCCTTGAAATAGTTCTTGTTGTGTTCAGTCGGTAAAATAAACAGCAGTTATCCAAATCAGCTGATCCATATATATGTCGATAATCCACACAAATCGCAGAAAAAGAAATTGATAAAAATGATTTTCTTTGATTTATTAAAATAAATTGATCGCACTTGCCTGTGATTATTAAAATAAAAATAATCTTCGTTTTTAATAACAGGTAACAATCCAATTCCATATTATTATGACGTTTGTTTATTTTGAAAACACGTCGTTAATCATAACCTAATTTTATTGTAGGATTTTTGAATATGAGCCGAACGTGGATCCTTTCAATGCGCTTTATCGACTGAAATTGTTCTTTTTCCGGGGTCCATTTATATGATTTCACAAAACAATCGAAAAACACAGCAAAATTTCACAAACAACGGAACATCAAACTTTGTCATGACGTCACTAACAAAACATGTGTTTGTAATTAACATTAATCTTAATTCTAAATAGACAGGCAGGTAGCTGGCAAAGAGACGAATAAATTGACATAATACACTTGTGGTCTAAAATGAACAATAACAAAGAAAATCAACTAAAACGACCAAAGATCACAAATCTCATTAAAACTAATTTATACAGAACATTCATCACTTTCCAGCTATTTCTGTACATAAATATTTACATAATTACACAAAGTAACCCAAACATATGGAGTTCACACAAATTCTAATAAAATAATAAAGAAAAACTTAAATTAAAAACATGACCTTACGTTTTAGACATCAAATGATGCTATGTAAGTGCAATATAATACAACAACATAAATGGAATCAAACTTCATCTAATCTTGTCCAGAATACAGTACTCCAAGTGCCTGCATTCAAACAACGTTGAAAAACATTAAAATAAACCTAAAATTTGACAAAATTAAAAAATATCAGCCAGGAGGATCCCTCCATATATATTAATTAACACAAATCTTTCAAATACAGGAATTCGTAAGTTAAACGTACTGTTATAGACATCACAATAATGATCTGTTTTGCATATTTCCAGTGAAATATTTTCCCGAAACTGACTTAGTTTTATGGGAAAAAGAAAAATCTATTTTGCGTTAGTTATAACGTCAAGGCTCAAATGTAACCAGAAGATAAAACCTTCCATAAAAATGTAAAAACTATGTTGGCATGTTCTACTATGAAATAGCATAATTGACTTATATCATTTTTATAAATTCAAAACTTTTTTTTGTAAAAATTGGGGTTATGTCTACATGATACTTTACCTTCTTCAAATTCTATTTAAAATTGATAAATCTATCTGTAACCTAGCATGTATCTTTTAGATTAAATAAACCTAGTATCCTAGCATGTTTATCTTTCTTTTATTGCATGAATTTATTATTTTTGTGTTTTCGGAGCCGCCTAATCGTAGCCCTCAAACATTTTAATGTTTTATTAATGCTTTATAAATTTCCAATCGATGATTTGATATCATCTCAATATATCTAAGGTCAAGGGAACCGTTCTAACTGATTGTTATTATTGCAGATAGCTTTACATCTGAATTTTGAACAAAGAATAAAAAATAATAATTCTTAACACTTTAACACCTTCAATTTAAGATATATTAAGAATTGGCTATAGCTTGTAGGTATATCAAAAGTACCTACTTGCGAATTCACCTTGAATATAATCTCGATTTGTCGACTTATGCGTGTTATTTTGGAACTCCCTGTATACTCGTTGGGTGTGCATATAGTATCGTGTGCTATAGTATGCAGGAGAATTTATCGTTTTAGACATAATCTCGAAATAATCAGAGGTTAAATCCCAAGAGCTCAAAGTTTTGCCGGTTAATTTAAGAGAATGTGCTGCTTGGCAATGAAGAGTGCAAATTTGACAATATTAAAAGCCCGACAGCGTAGCTGGAGGGCTTTTTTGTCAAATTTGCACTCTTCATTGCCAAGCAGCACATTCTCTTAAATTAACCGACAAAATTTTGAGCTCGAGGGGTTTATGTCAAGATTATTTCCCAAATAACAAAACTATCAGTATAAACATTTATTATTTATTAACAAATAATAATGACAATATATGAAACAAGAATAATAATAACCTAAAACAACGAACTTACTACTTTGAATTATTATTACAATTTGAACAGTTAATGAAAAATGTGCAATTGTTATACACTGGAGCAACATTACTGCTTTTTGTTGTGATCGTGTTATCAGATGCTTGAACGTTGGAGATAATGGAGGTACCTGGGGTCGTTTTTCGTTTCAACAGTACTGGTCACAGAGTGAATATTTCTCATTTTATTTATAATGCTTTCGTGGTGCTCAATATTTAGCTGTAGGTAGGGTTTTATTGAGTGAGCATTTGAATGTCCCGTAATTTTTAAAAGTTGTTGTTCCCCAACACCACGTTGTGCTAGATTGCTAACGGTTGTTAAGCGATTAGAATGATTTGTTATTCGAACACGCTTAGTATCCAATCCAATTGTTTCAGCTGCATTTTTGGTCCATTTTGATGTTTGATTTCTTCCTAGAGGACAATTTTTATACCACGCTTTCTTGTTAGTTGATGTCCAGTATTTATTACACGTGAGAAACAACCTTCGGGAAGTTATATTTGGGGTTCTTTTTGAAATTAATTTTCTAAACAATCGGACGGGACAAACGTTTGCGTTGGCACTGTTAGGTATCAGCCATTTGGAGTCGGCTAATTTATGTGATCCACCTTGTGATGTCTTGTTGAAAATAGGATTGTATTCAATCCGTCCTGAAAACAGAAACATAACCAATAAAATGACATTCTAACCTAATTGTTTGATGTTATTAACCTGTTGACTCTCCTTTATTGTTTTTCTCTTCTTTAAAATAATCAATCGTGCAATTAGCAGCTTCTCCGCCCCTCCAAGCCAGCTCTACAGCAGCAATTTGATAAAATTTCTGTTGCAATCCCGATGGTTCTTCTTCGTCAAAAGAGGTTATGATGGACTGGTACTCGGTCGGAGTGAATGCAGCTGCGCTTTGTTTTCTTTTTGATGGACTATTTCGTAAGATTTTTCTCTTAGTATCACGAGCACTTCTTGCTTGTTGAAAAACTAAATCTTTAAATGGGTCAAAAACGATATTGTAGTTCTCAAAATAAAACTGTTGTAGCTTCTTTGCCGTTATATTCCACATAGTTTTGATTACTCCTCCTTGTAATCGCTTCCGTCGACCTTTTTCATGTTGAAAGCGTAGTCTTTTAAAATATTGTTTAAATGTTCCAATGTTGCGGTTTCATTGAAGCAATACGATCTTTCCTTGCAAAATGTAATAAACTGAGCCCATATCGAGTCATGAGTTTTCTTAGTATTTTTTGGTGTACAATTTTCAATGGCATGGTGTATATTCTCCACGTTTGTTGTTCCAAACCGTTCCATTTGTATTGATACCGACACGGCTTTAAGTTCGCAATAATTTACAAACACCAAACAAATTAATTTTTTGACATTTGTTTTTAGAAAAAATTGTTTGGAGTGCCATGGTAACCAGGCGAAAAGCTACATACCTTCAATATTCGCATTAGATTGAGCTACATGCCGTTTTATCAAGAAAACTCGATTGTCATTGGCTGACTTTTGAATTTTTGAGACATTTGGTTGGCTACTAATATATGAGGGAAATAATCTTCTGTAATGTGAGTGGATTCGTTTGATAAAATTACGTGCCCATATTGAGTAGTAAAAATCACGCATCTCTGTCCTACTCATTTCTCCTCTTTGTTATCCAACGAAATTTAGATTTTGAAATAATATTTTACATTGAGAGCATATTATTTAATTCATTTACGTGCGTAAATGAAGTAAAGTTAAAGTACTGTAATTAATAATATAGTGAACAATAATTAAAAAGGAATAAATAATAAAAATGAAACAACCAAGAAGTATGATAAATGGACATTCATTACAAAAGAAATGCATGACAATAGCCACCTTAGCCAAATACAGGGCACATTAGATTTCGAGTTCCAAAACCCGTGTTCTAATCCCAGTTTGGGTAAATGGCTAATGGAAGTTTGGTTATTCCTTTGTAGCCAATCATGAAATCATCTTTTTTTCAATTGTGTTTTGTTTTTATTCTAATACGATTTTAAGCTACTTTTAATAATTATTAAGTATTCATTTATTACTAATTTTTAGGTGGTGCATTTTCATTTACAAACACTTGTGACCCGACAAATTTGTCAACTTTTCATGAAACAAGCATGAACCAGGCAAAAAGAAATTAGTACGGAAAGTCTGCTCACAGCACCAAATTTTAAGTAAAATCGGGGATTTTGTCATTAATGGGAAGAGTAATTTGAGATGTAGCTTTAATATGTAAATATAAGAAATGAAGGGCAGATAATTTTTATATAAGATACGTAAGCAAGTAATAAATAGATACAAAAATAAAGCCAACTTTGAAACGCGAAATTGGAAGATAAAACATTTTAAGCTGCTCGTCTAACCGTTACTTTCGATGACAGGGAATTTCTTATATTTCTCACATTCTAAAGAGTAATTCCCATAGAAATAGAACCAACAAAGAGTAAAGGATTACAATCATCACAAAACGTTAGCATACCTGAAACTGCATCCTGCTACCGTGATGGAAGTAGGAATCTACTTCGTAGACAATCACCAAAGAAGCATACAATCATTATTCGCAATAATGACCTTTTGAGACTGCTTTTGATATCAATCAGAATCAGCTTTTAGTTTCTTTTATTTTGCGATATTTGTTTATATTTTAAAAATTAGGCCCTATTCACATTGAACATAAAATAATTACCAGTGTTATTATATACAATATTTAGATTATCTTGTAGATAATTAAGTATATTGGGACTTTTTCAAAGTTTCCTCCCAAAAAATTTGGGCCGTGAGGAAGCTGTAGTATAAGAACAACAAATTGTTGTGAATCTTCTTATATTACTCATCCCGATATGTTTAAGATTAATATCAAAATAAACAGTGTGAGCATACCAACAAAAAATATCCAATTAAAAATTATTAAAAACTCGTATCGTATCACTATAACAAAATAATGTAACCATAATAAGTGTATATATGTATTTTTAAAATAAATATATTTTATATACAGGGTGAGATTAAAGTATGAAATATTAAAAAAAAGCGAACTTAACCGGTTTTTTTAAAAACGCTGAAACACGTCGATTTTTTTAAAAATACACATTAATATGTGCGATTCACATTCCGACTTTCATTTGTTTCTAAGTTATGACGTCATCACAAAAAAATTTAAATGACAATATAGATTTTTTATAGTGGAATCCGATAGTGATTTTTCTTCTCTTTATGATCATGCAAATAAATCATAAGGTTGCATAACAAACATTTTGAGAAAATCGAGTTGAACTTTGTAAATGTTTGTTAGTTGTGACGTCATCAAAAAAACTGTAAATGACAATATAGATTTTTAGTAGTGGAATCCGATAGTGATTTCTCTTCCCTTTATGATCATGCAAATATATCATAAGGTTGCATAACAAAAATTCTGAGAAAAATCGATCTGATGTATTGATGATACCAATAAATAACATTAAATGTTTAGATCGATTTTTCTCAGAATTTTTGTTATGCAACCTTATGATTTATTTGCATGATCATAAAGGGAAGAGAAATCACTATCGGATTCCACTATAAAACAATCTATATTGTCATTTACATTTTTTTGATGACGTCATAACTTAGAAAAACAAATGAAAATCGGAAGGTGAACGCACATATTAATGTGTATTTTTAAAAAACAAAATCGACGTGTTTCAGCGTTTTTAAAAAAACCGGTTTGTTCAATTTTTTTTTAAATTCCATACTTTAATCCCACCCTGTATATATGTTAAATGATGTATAAACAAGAAATATATATTACAAGAAAAGGTTAGTCCGTACACTGTTCGTCATGAAAGAGCGCAAATTTCTATATTGTAGTTTCCAGTATTAATAATATTAAAGGTATTTGCTATTAGTAACAATAATTCTTAATTTTTATTACACACCCCAGTTCATAGTTTATATGTACAATTAAGAAACTGGGGTTCCAAAAATTCTTTTGTTACTAATATTTGGTTGTTACTAATATTTTGCTGTGATGTTTGCAGAGACAATTACGATTTCTTTTATAGTCCCTTTAAAATATTATTAATAGCATGAAGCAACTCACGCGCCATCTCTTCAGTATCAGTTTACTTATGTAGTCATAACTTGAATTATTATGTGAAATTAGTGTTGTACGTTTATCTGTGGTGTTGTTACTCATTGTTATTTAAATGTGCATATTCAAAGTAGATGGTGCTTCGATAGATTTTGATAATTTTTAATTAAAACGAAAATTTACAGACAATGAATATTTTTATTAATATAAAGTTCTGAAATAAAACTTTACCGTGGTCAGTATGGGATGTCCTCTTTAATATAATTGTCGCTACCAAAACAATACTCTCCTAGCAGTCTTGGCAGACTTTTACACACAGACAGGAGGTGTTGCCAACAGTAAAAATTCAATTTCTACGAAAACACCAAATGAAATCTACTAGACTTCTACCAACTTCTCAAAATTTATCTTCAAAGGCGGGAATATAATTTTAAAGATGCCAATAAAAGTCAAAATATTAAGAACAATTTTATTCACTAAAGAAATAATATGATAACATAACTTTCTTTTTTACATGGAAACAAAAAACAACACTTATGTCATATGTTATTTAACTAAAGTCGGGGTCATTGCTATCCGTCCACTTCCTAGAGTAAATTTTCTAAAATTGTGTAGTGTAAATGTGGCTTGGGGAAAAGTTGAATAACTAACCTAACCTCAAAACAAGATTTAATAAATTAGGTATGCTTGCTGAAATGGATGCCAATCATAGAAAGCCAAAAGTACTAAAAACCTCAGTTTTGCCAACCTTAGAATTTATCGACTGGACGGATAGAAATGACTCCGACTATTCGCCTCATCGAGCGAAAGTATTGGCGCCTGGTGGTGACAGCATGAGTTACTTATAAACGGGACCTGTCAATTTTGAGTTTTGGCGGTTCGTGAATCGTGCGTGTTTTAACGTAAAAAGTGCAATAAAATGGAAAACGCGACGAAATGACGAAACAAGAACAATAATTTTTGTTGTGTGGCACAATGCAATTCATATATTATAATGAATAATTGTCTTTTAACAAATTTTTCAAGGTTAGGAAAGGAGTGATAAGAAAATTGCATAAATGGGTACTCACTTAATAATTAATAGTTGAGCACATTAAAATGAATTAAAAAAACACAAAACACAAACAAAAACACACAAAACGAACGAAAAAACACAAAAACCCAAATATATTCGATTTCAAACTGACACCTGACATGCGCGTTGACATTTATCCCGTTTATACCAACGCCATCTATATTTGCTCATTTTGGCGAATATAAACATAACAAAACTTATTCTACAACATTTATTAGTCCTTCCATTTCTAACTCGGAACATTTGTAAGTTTTCATAGTTTTAATATTATTTAAAACAGTTTTAGGTATATCAAAGTTATAACAACATTTATTTTCTCTAGTTAAACCAGATCTAATCGCTAAAATGGTGCTTAACATTGGAAGTTGCATCCTGTTTCGTAACTTATTTTTTATTAAATTCATTTGACTAAAAAGTCTTTCTACTTCAGCATTTGAATGAGGTAGAATTAATAGAGATATGGCAAATTCGGAAAGCTCTTTATATGGATTCTCTTGATTTGCGTCTTTAAAATGATTTACTTCACTCCAAAAACTTAAAGTATTTGAAGTGTTGTGCCACTGTATTAAAGTTATATTTTTCCATTGCGTCTGAATAGAATCTATTAAATCTGGCGTATATTTAAAATTTTCCAAAATTGGGATTAAATCAGGATTAATGACTCCAGGATTATTTTCCACGGAAAGCAGGAATATTTGCTTTAAAATATTAATATTCTCAGGTAACCTTTGGATGATTTCTTTAATTACACCTACCAAAAAATTGATGCATCTGTCTCGTAATAGTTTCTCGTCACGAAAGCCCGATTCTTTCATTGTCTTTAATTTAGTTTCAAATAAATAGCCCAAATAACTATTTTTATCTACAAAAGATACAATATTGTCTTGGAATAACTTAAATTTTGAATTTGGAGTTGTAATATTTTTAATCAAACCCTCTAATAATCTTGATAGATCATCTAATAATTTAGAAGAATCAACGTTCTTCGCTTCAAAAGCTTCGTTGATTCTTTGAATATCGCATAAAATTGGTTTTAAAAAACACCAATAAGCATAATTCATATCATCATTATACATTTCAAACAAAACTTATGCTGTGTAACATTTCTCGTTATCTTTTGTTATTTGAAAATGTGTTTTTAATTCCAGCCATTGATTATGTATTTTTGATACGGCTGATTCTATTGATAACCAACGAGTTGCCGAAACAGATGTAATTTTTAAGGGATTTTCCCCTTCATTTATTAAATTATATAACTTTTTGTAAGATTTTTGTCTTAGTGTTGAATGTGAAAACCAATTAAAAGTTTCCCGAATTAAAAATTCTAAATTTCGTGGCAAATGCTCTTTGGTAGCCGAAGAAACGGTCAGTTGTAGAGAGTGACAAACACATTTAATTAAAACTAAATTCGGGACGTCTTGTTTCAGTTTTACATACACTCCGTTATTTATACCTATCATTACGGATGCATTATCCGTTCCTATTCCTTTTAAATTCTTTATATCAAGTTTGTACTTTTCTAGGGACGATTTTAATGCCGCAACAATACTGTCGGCGTTCGCTGAATCTAGTTCAACCAAATCAAAAAAAGAATTTACAATTTTCTCTTTGTTAGAGCTATAATATAAAATTGTACTCCCTAGATATCTATCTGTTGTAATGTCCGTGGATTCGTCTAGTAAAATACTAAAAGGACTATTTCCAATATCATTACGTAATGCTTGAACAAAATGCGGTGCGAGAACATTTTTTATAATACTACCAAATTTTGTTCTATGCATTTGACGATATTCTGATGCATTACATTTAAAACTATTTTTACATAAATCGGTCAAATGATCGATAATATTAATAGAAGTATGTTGAGCAATAAAAATAGCTAACCTAGCTTCTGCCACTTTGGATTCTTCTATGGTGGATTCTTTAGCGAATTGAATTTTCATTTGTAGTTTTACCAAAAAATCGAGGAATTACTTTTGTGCTTCTTGGATTCCCCATGGCTTTTCAAGTCAGCATAGCGGCTAGTAACCATTTTTCCTCAAAATTTACATTTTGCTTCAGTCTCATTGATACTTTCAACAGCTACCAGCCAGTCTTTAAAAAGAGGATCCTTCAGCCAAGCTTTTCTGAATTTCTGAGTATATTGCGGTTTTGGCATAGTTTTTCTGTAAATAACGATAAAACTTTAACAATACCACTTACACACCATTAAGTGTTGATTCTTTTGAAAACAACAAAAAACAAATTTAATTACATTAAAAAAGAAAATACAGCGTTACATATAACATTGACTGAATCTGTAAAAAAATACCACTTACCTAAATAAAATTTTAAATTCGCACAATTGTATGAATTCACTTGTTAGAGGCACAAATTAACTAGTTTTGTATTTTTTTTACATAAACTTAATGACGATCTTTCCCCCCATTTAATCCCCTCATTCTGTAATTTTAAATTCAATTTTCCACCGCGTTTTCAAAAGAAGCAGTAGAGTAGATTTCTTACTTACCGTGATTTCAATTCTCACCAACAGAGGTCAGTGCTAAAAATATTATACTATAGCCCCTTTATTTCATATAGTAGCGACATCGTGGAGCAAACTTGATACAAATTTTAATAAACAAAAAATTACTATATACATGGTGTCGCGGAATTTTAATAAAAAGTTGTTAAAAAATTAGAATTACAGAAATATATGTCATATTAATATGGTCGTTTTTACCGAACGTGAATGTCCATTATCAAATTAATATTAAACTGTGAATGTTTTTGTACATGATTATTATTAAACCTAAGATTTATTGTGACAAAATGTCAAATCTGGTAATATTCAATGTCGCCAACGTGATTTTGCTCCAGCGACGACATCAATGGTTGTCACTACTATATGAAATAGAGGGGCTATATATTATACCAACCAACCTACCAAAAAATTAATTGTAAAATACTTTATTTGGGAACATTTGTCATATTTAACAAAAGAGTAAAAATTATTTTAGAATTGAAAAAATCCACTAAGTTTCTACTAAATAATTCAGACAGTCCACCAGATTTTCTACTATATACTAGATTTAAAATTAAGCCACTAAATCAGAACCTCAATCTACCAGATTTAGTAGAAAATCTACTAAGTTGGCAACACTGCAGACAGGTACCACCTGCTGAGCCGCTAATGGGGCAGCAATCAGCGCAAGTCAGTCCTAATATTTTATGTACCAGCAATGGCTCCTGTGCAAGTGGGCTATGGAATTATCAAAATAATTAGCAATCGGCGCATCTCGTCTATACCCATCGTCGTCATAGATATTTAATTAATAATAGGATTAAAACATGCTGTTTCTCCAATAAGGAAATAGAACCGTAAGCTCCATGTTACTGCGATGTTTGATACGTTACAAGGTATCAATGAAAGTGCATTCTTGGGGATTTGGCTAAATTCTAGTAGAGTCGACCATATTATCAAAGCAATAGGTGCTATCAGGTTTAACGGATGCTCTATCACGCCTATTTCTCATCCAAAAACAACCAAGCTTAGTTTAAACAACTGAATTTTTGTAATTTAGATTTCAATCATACTGAGGGGAGTTTCTATCGCTGACATGAACCAACATAAATGTTTCAACTAGAATTTACTCGAATTATTAAGTTTTTAAATTATTGTTTATTATCTTACAAAAATTTTGTTTCTACCCTCATTTAAATTTAAAAAAAATCGAAATAACATAAGTCAACCATTTTGATCATCCAATAACGAAAGCTGGTATTAAAAACCCTTTAATGGTCAACGTTTCTAAAATAGGAACATTATCTTAAAAATTAATGTTTTTATTTTTTGATACTTTTTGCTTATATTTCTCACCAGTGATAAGTATTGTGCTGAATGCCTCACAATCTGGGGCACGATAATTTTATAATTAAACAATCAAGAGCCTTGTCTCAAATAGACGAATGAAATTTATAATATATATTTTTCTATATCATCGTAATACTAATAATATTTAGCCCGTATGTTTTATATAGTCGCCTAACCTCTTGTTCTATAAAATACCTTATTTTGAAAATAAATAAAATAAATTTAATATTTTCCTTTGTTTGTTATTAAATTCTCATTAAATTGAATGAATTATAAAGGATATAGTTAGAATTTTGTTTAAAAGGACGGGGTACTGTTTCTTTTTTTGTAAAAATTCAAATATACCAATTTAATATCAAAAAGTGCATTCTCTATTGAGTTAATCAAGAAAAAAATATCAAGCTGTCAACATAACAATCAGATTTGCAACTTACTGTACAAGGAACTGATATTAACCAACTATATTAAGAACTTTCAACCATATACAGGTAAGTAATATGAATTCACATTTTCTGATACATTTACTTCGTTTGTGCACTAAAACAACATCGAATTTCCAATTATATTTCCAAGGATAATGTATGGAGAAAACTTCTTCTCTCTTTTCGTAACCAGCTGACTGTACCTTACCCATCGAGATCATTAGTCTCAAGCATTAAAAAAACCTGAAACTTCTTTTTCAAATGATATCTTCCAGTCCTATATAAGGAATATGATATCCAAAACAGTTTAATCCAATGAATAACGCCGAATACCTTTTGTGGTGAATACTTCTATTTGTTGAACTTTTCTTCACATTTACAGAATTTTAAATACTTATATAAAGACAATTTTACATACTTTATAATTATTTAAATTTTATATTTACGAGTTTTCTCGTTACAAAATCTTGATACTCTTTCGTTTACAACTTTTTTAAAGTTCTTTTGTTTTCTAACTCTCCCTGGGAGACGTTTATTCTTCAATTACCTTTATCATCTTTATAACTTTTTTTATGTATGAATACCAATCTTTTTAAAAATTACGTATTTAGTTAGTTAAGATTTTTTAAATAATAAGTTTTTGTAACTACGTAAGTATTATCGGTTATGTAATCATTTATACAATAATGTGTCATTTACAGTAACATTTCGGTTACAGGAGGCACTGTCTGTTAGTACTAAGTTGAGAAATTAATTGTACCATTGGGAACGTCAGCCAAGTTAAGTCGGTAAAGGAAAAAAATCTTGGTAAATTCAATGGTTCACATGCAGTTCTGGAAGTCACGTGTTGATAAATTACATTCGTACTATGTATTTGCCAAATTTTCTGCGTACTGTCCTGGACCAAATTTTCCCGTAGTAATACGGGCTTTATTCAGTACTGACACAGATCAAATCTTCTCTCGAGCCTGTTTGTACCGAATTTTTTCCTATGCAGATTCGAACCGGATACATCCCGTAGAGACCAGGAGAGGATATCTTTAGGTACTCCCCCACCTGTTTTGTCTTGCCATATCGATCCGGACCAAATATTTTGTACTCCGATCCCACACCCGATCTTTATCCATTACTTAATCCGTACAGACTACTACCAGTGCCGGCGTTTGGGGGGTGCGAGGTCGGGCGCCGTCCGAGGGCGCTAGGCTGTTTGGGGAGGGGAGCCGAAATTAGTAAACTCATTAAAATATTCAATAACAGTAACTTTTTAAAGTTAATAAGGGCGCTCTGAAGGACTCTGCCCGAGGGCGCCAAGAGGGCTAAGACTGGCACTGACTACAACCTCTCCGAACCGATCCGAATGGGATATTCTTTCGGTACTAACTTAAACCGAACGAGTTTTTCCGTACTGGCCCGAATCGGACTTTTGCCCATTACTGACTCGGACCGGCTCTTTTTCCCGAACCTATCTGGACCAAATCTTTTTTCGTACAGACTCGAATTGTATGTTTATTCCATACTGAATCAAACAGAAAAGGTTTTAAGTGATTTATTGGGACATATGTCAAAATTCGGAAAAAAAATTTAAATGCCGCCATTAAATGGTTTTAATTTCGTTCGACAACGTTTGCAACATTGAACATTTTATGGAATGTTTTTGGAAAACCTTCTGTGTTATTGAAACTACCAAAGGATTTTCTTTGGTAGTTTCAATACACAATCTAATTTTACGGGCGGATGCCAAAAGATTATCTTTTATCATTGCGCGCAATAATACACTTTCAAATTAATTTTCTCAAAAATTATGCAAGATATAAAAGACAATAATCGAAAAGTACATATACACATGCGCGTGCGCACATATCACTTTGTAAAAATGTTACTTTTGGACACGGAGGATCTTAAAAAGTGGATAAATGTCAAAATCTCGAGTTCGGTTTCCCGGGTACCTAATTCAATACTTTCTTCTTACGCTGAGATTGTCTTTAAGAAAAAGTAAAAAGAAAAACTGAATCAAGAGCAAATACTAATGTGGGCCATAAAATTCTTTCTATTAATATTATTAAATTTAAACAAATATTTAATTACGTATTTGATGATAAAGAAATGGAGTTGGTTGTGGATCTAACTTTTCTTGATTTGCAAATCTGAACAAAGTAAAGTTTGATCCAGTTGATGTAAAAAACTAGTTTACTTTTTACTGTTTTCGCCAACGAAAACTACATAGTTGGCTTTTCAGTCCATTACAATAACATTTACATTTAGCTTGATCTTTAGGGGTAAAGGATAAACAACCCGGAATTCAGATATGAATCTACGAAGAGTTAGATTAATTAAAGACAAATTAATGAACCTTTCGGAAATTATTACCCCTTTAAACGAAATAAAATACAAAGCAAAAATGTGAACACTCCCAGAGGTTAGTAAACTGTAGGGTCTGAAAGTTAAGTTTTCAAAATTGAGTTATTAATGTCTAGAAATTTTCCCAAAGTTGTTCCACTGTAAGAGTTGAAGATCGATTCCCATAAACTCTTTCTGAAAGAGTTATCAGAAAGTTTTATAAACTGACATATATTTTTCAAGGCCAGATATTTTCGACTATACGATTCTTTTATTTAAGGAGACAGATAAAATTTTTTAGTAAGTTGTAAATTCGTGATACTTTTCAAAAACGATGTACCTCCAGTATAACGCGAGGGCGCGAGCTTATCAAGCGACGGACGTCGTCCAACGCTGCGAATTCAATTTCAATACGCGCTCTCAATCATGCATGGAGTGTGAGGGTGAGTGGCAGGTGGGAGGAGGCGGTGGCGCGAGAGTGAACATCAAAGTCCCGCAGGCTCGCTCGGTCCAAGACGCGAGGCCGCCGCTTCCTCCCCCCGCGGGGATTGACGCGCCGCGCCACGCATACACTTCGCTCACGCATAATTTAGACGCGCGGTTGCGAGAATGGACATCGCCCGTCGTCCGAGCTCAATCAATACCTCGGATCCAGGACTACATTAGTGCCAGGATCCTCCGCTAGGAATCCCTTCTGCAATGCCTAGGTGCTCTCTAACCAAGGACGTTCACTAAATTCAATTTTAAACTTCCCATGTTGATCAATTCCTTCTTGCGTTTCTTTCTGGTGCTAAGGAGCGGACGACGCACGGGGACTTTCGATGACCGATTTATCCTAACTACCTTCAATTTGATATCTAAGACATGTCAAATTTTGAAGTTTACATTCATCAAACATTAGGTACGATGCTCGAATAACTATAATTAAGGCAACCCTTACATTCTGAGAAGAAACCATATAACAGATGCCTGTGTACTGTAGTAACTAACGTAAACTGAAACACAACGCACACTCTCTCAATGTACCAATTAAATTTAATTGTATACCATAGCCTTTCTTTTGTTTACATTAATCTCGTTTCATATTTCGTGCACTATTGTACTTATTCCGCACAAATCCAGTAGCCATTTCGGTTAATTGTATAAAAATTTAAATTTATGTTTACTATTGTGATACGTAAAACTTTTTTTTATGTACTTTTTCAGCAAGGTCTTTGGAAACTCCCTTATTCTCGTATCTCCAACTCAAAGACTATCTTGAAACAAAGCTTTCTGATCAGAATCCTTCCTACTAAAAAAAAAAGAAAAATAATAAAGTTCTCCTGTCCAAAAACTATAGTTTTGAAGATATTTAGCAAAAGAACCGATTTACAGCACCGGCAACTCTCAAAACTGACTATTCTTATACATGAAAACTTTATAAAAGTATTTATCTTTTCACGTTTACACCGTTAAAACTCATTTCAAATATTCCTTTTATATTAGTCCTGCATATACTAGCAGCATTTAAAATCGTCAGTAAATATTGTTTCGATAAAATTCGGTTCCTTCATTTGAGGGTTTTATTGTTTACAATCGCAAAAGGTAACCTGTATTATCTGAACTTATACCTGAACTCTGAGTGTATATACGTACGCTAGCTCTTCCTGTAAGCTCTACAATAAAATACAAACTCCATAAGAATGTAAATATTTTTTGTAAAACGTATAACATCCATAAGAAAATTGCTAAGTTGAGGAAGAAATCTGATCATCTTGAATGATTCTGAATTCGTCCAAATGAATTCAATATTAATACGAAGTAATTAGACCATGTTATAAAATTCGGGCACATTACAAGAAGCGAAAATATGGATTTCGTAATAATAAAATGCATGGTTGGGAGGCTATCAAAATACTTCAAATATAAGACAATAGACAATTTTACTTTAACGTAATATATTTTATGTAACATAGAGAGTAATTTGTGGTAGCATTTGCGGTTATATGTGCCCTCCAGGAGCATTTATACTTTGTCTCAAAATTGGAAGGAGTGATTCGAATTATTCCCGCAAAAAAGCGCTGCTGTGATTGGTTCTTACAAAGCCAAGTCGAAACCCAGAAAATTTACTAACTTTGTTTACATTAGAATTAGAAATGTAGTCTATTCAGCATACAGCTGATTTCAAATAAATCTAGGACAGTCAATATTCTATAGTGTAAATGTTGTTGTTTGTTTGTACATTGGCAACAGATGTTTTTGAAATTCCTATATTAAATAATTCGATAATTTTATATTGGCCTACACTGAACAGTGCCGCACGCCGCTTATTTTTACATCGTGTGATGTTTTTGAGATTATACAACTTTGTTTTGTGTTTGTTAAATAATAATTAATCAACATTTAATGTTTGCATTGAAAACAAGGACCATTTTCAGCCTTTATTATAATTCCAAAATTTAAGATTTATTCTCCAGTTGCTTTATTTAAATTACATGTTTTTGTATTGCAAGATTTGTCTTTTTGTAGGGTTGCAGCGGTAAAGGGAACCTCTCGAACTAGGCTCTCACCACACATTATTTTTGGAGAGGGATAGATTCAGTAAAACTAAGATTTTTCAGGCAGTGATACCAGAAATAGCAGGTGTAAATGAATTAACGTTAATTGTTGAATAATTAATATTAATCAATTAATAAGTGAATTACTGCAATTAGTAATTGTAAAACATCATGAGAAAATAATTAATAATAAAAAGTAAACAAACAAAAAAGGATGATAATGCCATTTATTAAATAAGTAAAAGACTTGAACATACAGTATGGCCGACTGGAAGGCGCGCTGGCATACGATTACAAAACCCGAGTTCTATCCCCAGTTCCGGTATTATTTTTAAATAAAATTTTTTAAATAATTTATTTATGTTTATAATATTTATAAAAAGGAATAGGTAACTTGCAATTAAATACTAATATGGTATGCATAATCATTTAGTTTTATTTTTATAGTTTAAACGACTATAAAATTAAGGGATAATTTTATGTAATCATTTTGTTTGATAAATATTATACATAATTATAAAAAAATGTTTATTTGTGGCATACTATATTAAATATTTTATTAAAAAAAATTACCCGAACCTGGACTAGACCTGAGGCTTTGTAGTCAAAATCCGCGTGCGCTTTCCAGTCGCCATGCTGTCTGTTCATATGTTTATTTATATTGTTTTCTTTAATGAATGCCATTTACCATCCTTTTTCTTTTGTTTTTTAATAAATTGTTTATTTTATAAATAAACATTTTTGTTATAAATATATTTACAAAAAAAGAATATATATTACATAAAATTATCCCTTAATTTTATAGTCGCTGTTAAACGAGGTATATTTATTTTAAATAAAAATAAAAGTAAATGATTATGCATACCATATTAGTATTTAATTATATGTTATTTCTGTTTATAAACAATATAATACAAAAAAATTTTATTTATGAAATATATTAAATATTCTAGTAAAAATAATTACCCGAACCGGGAATCGAACGGGGGGTTTGAAAGCGTAAATCCAAGCGCGCCTTCCAGTCAGTCAGGTTAATGAATATCATTTATTATCCTTTTTTGTTTGTTTCTTTTTTTATTATTAATTCTTTTTGATGATTTGTTACACTACTGACACTTATTAGTTGATTACAGTGCTCAATAAGTATATTTACAATGATGCCACAAAGTAAGTTGCCTGGAAAATCTGCTAATTCAGATTTTCGAAAATTTGTAATGCCGAGTATCGGCCTTTAAATTATTTTGATAATATTTACAATAACTAATAAAACTCAATGAGGTGCGATTCTATAAATAACAATAATTCGAAAAAACTTTAGTTCTCTAATAACTATCCTTTGAATTTGTACTAGATATAAACTCGTGTATATGTGGCGGGAACCGCTTCGCAAGCATTCAAGAAAGTCCTTAACGATATTGTCTGGTTTACTACTATCTTTATTGTTGTAAATGAATATAATAAATTAATAAATAACGTTTCTGGAAATTCTTGATTGTCGTTACTTCCTACTTTCAAAAGTTGGCAATCCTACTTTTTTGAAGGATTGCCAATAATTTTTGACTCTGATGTTACGTATCTAATTGTATGTAATATGATCAAATTTCCCGTTATGTTTTCTATTCAGCTATGTAGGCTATGTAGCTGCGCTTCCTAATTTTGAAACAAGGCTATAGGTTTGAACTAAACTTAACGACTCAGCTTAATCATACCCACTACAAAATAGCAAACGTTGTAGGGAAACCATTCGAATAGTCGTACAATTTGGGAAGGAGAGACCATAAAGAGTAATGCAAGAAAAGATCAAGAGTAATCAAACAATCGTTATTATTAGGATCAACCAGCAGCGTGCAGTGCATACAAAACAGTGGAAGCAGTCGCGATACGACGTATGCGCTATTACGCTCGTACGCAAAGTGTACGATCACGGGACACTGCTGGGATCAACATTATAGTAAAATATAAACAAAACACAAAGCAATATTAATAATAATTAATAATGAAGTAATAATAATAATAAAAAAATGACTACTATCAATGACCTGGAAATCAGGCCCCAGAAGCTATGAAGCTTGTCCGGGAAGAAGGCGCGATTATTATCATTACGCAGGCCCATCGTGCGGCTGCAGCCGATTTATAGATGTTATAGCACAAATCCCACATTCATATTAAGCAAAAGAAAACTGCAGAAAACCTTCGGGAGTCAATCCCGGTCCGCTTGGGTGAAAGACTAGCACGCTAACCGCTACACTACCAAGGTTATAATAGCATTACCTAACACTATTGAATGTAATCAATAACATAAAAATAATAGACAGTATTGTTAATGTAATAAAAATTACCAAAACTATTGATATAATGGAATTGCTAATGAGCAATGGAATGATTATTACTTACGTTGACTGTACATTTTTACCGACTTCGGGAATTTATTAAGAAAGAAGCGATACTTTATGTTTTCCATTTTCTGTTGCACCCCGTAGATCTGTAGAATTAGTTAGTTGGAGAGAAGTTAATCTTTGCAACCCTTCTTGACACATTTATCCGTTAGTAACCTAAATCAAGGGGTATAAATAACATCAGGGTGAGCTTATAGGCAGACTACTATTAAATCCGGCCCTGCATGTGGAGTATCATTGAAGAGTCCATTTAAAGAGCACTTCAAAGTCATATGTTAACATGACCTACTGAGACCATGTGACCTAAAACAGGTCACGAACATGAACATATTAAGACATGGATCATGTGGAGCCCTATTGAAGTGTAATCTAAATAAATATATTGTCATGATTTGTGACATGTTTTGGAATTTATGCTATCCTATTTACAAACGTGTTTGTTGGGTTGCATAATCTCTAAGGGAATAATATTTAACTAATTTTCTAATGAAACCAAAGAAAAACGTTTTAATTTAATAAAGAAACACTCTAGAACACACTAGGTAGAAAAAGGTTAAATTTTAAAGTAGAATTTTTCTGATTATATTGATAAAATCTCATTGTTTAGATAACAATGTGCTATCGTTACTTAATTTTGTATACAAATATGAATTTCAAGGCTTGTTTTGACCTAAGACAGACAAGGTGCATGGGTGTGAAAATGTATGCAAGTATTTATAACTTCACCTGCAAGTTTATTTTATAAAAAATTCTTACAAGTTAATGATTTGATGATTTAATTATAATTTTGTTGTTTACTAAGATTATAAAGCTTATAGGCTGAAATATTTCATTGAGTTGTTGTTAAGCAGTTCCTTGGGCACAACTGACAAATAAAAGTAAATGTTGGGATTTTTTTATAGATGATGTTTTGGTTTGAAAATACAAATTTCTGCGTTTTATAATGGTAATCTAAAATTATGTAATTTAGTTGTTATTTTATAGTTTGGATAAGATGGATAAGATGGATTTAGTAGGAATAGAAGGATTAATTTAATTTTTAATTATTAATTGAATGCATTTTAAAAATGATTTGGTTGACAAGCTCTATCCATCTTATTATTTTATCTTAGTACACGTATTTTATATCATTAAAAAGAGAATTTTTTCTCTATTTATCTATTGAATTTGCTTAAACAATTATTAATAATTATAAACAATTATGTGGTTATGTAGTATTTAGTTCCAAATTGTCTTTTGTTTTCCACCAAATATCTCACTAAAACATTAGTTCGTTTTCAAAAGGATATAAAAATAGCGAACCATTTGGTGCCAAACTCTTTGTAAATTTAAATCTTTCAGGCAGTGCACATATGCCCAGAGCAAAATTTTAAAATTTAAAGGTTATGTCGTGAATTAAAAAAAATGAAAACAATTCCAAACGTCAAAATGTTAGGTTATATTTTGGTGAAACGTCAAAGTGGTTAATAATTTGTTGAAGTTCTTTGAATTTAACTAGTTTAAATTTAATAATATTTACTTTTAATTGAAATAATATTCAGTGCTGTGAATTTTTATTAGTGGAATAAATTTTTTCGTAAAGGAACTTTTTAGGGGTTTTGAGAATATCAACCCACGTTGTAAATTGGATTATGGAAGGGAATTTATTAATTTAATTATTGAATGAACATACTTTATCTCAAAAAAAACAGTTGGTCTTTAATAATTTTTATTAATACCATTTAATTTGGACATTTATATAAAGAGAGGTGAATTTTTGTATTTCAACCATTTTAGTTATAAAATATATGGAAAAAAGAGGATTTCTGTTTTGTTACTATATCAGTTAGTAATTGAAAAGGCGCCAATTCATTGATATTGTTTAAATATTTTAAGGTATTTAATTAGTTTAATTTTAATGTTTGAGATAATTAAAGTGATAGAGATATTACTCCTGAAGATAAAAAGTATTAGCTTTCTTAGAATTGATCTTTGATTCAGGGTATCCAAATTTTTTCTTTTTTATTATTTATTTCAATTTTTTTGTTTGTTAATTTGTTGTGTTAAATAAATTTAGTCATTTCAATTTTAAAGAAACTTTGGTGGTTGTTGTGGTAAGTTGTGGTAAGATTCAAGCAAGATTCACAACAATTATTTTAGCCGGAGCATTTTTCTTTTATGGTAAAGGTAGGTGATTTATATTTTGTATATATTTTCACTGTACTTTTACTGAATTCTGTTTTATGTTTTGTTTGTACTCTTAATTTAAATCATTTTAACCAATTATCAGTATCAATCATCATCATAACCGGGGTGGTTTCGTTCCCCAAACCCGGGTTGATATATAGTAATATGTTGTCTTGCGGTTTCATTACCTCCTTTTTAAAAATTAATTTTGAATATGGGTTTGAACATTGAATGTGAGTAACCGAATATGAATAACAATAATAAGCTATCGTAATCTTTTAATAAGATGGAAATGAACAGAAATGAATGGTAATATTTTTACCATTAAGTAGAGAATATTGGACCTACAATTATGTTAAACCACTACCAATCCACATGATTTGCTACTCCATATTTTTAATTTCCTGTCTGTGGACACTAGATCTCGAAGATTCCGTCCGATTTAAAATTTAAATTGGTTTTAAACAATTTAAAAAAATTCTGTAGTATTTCCATAAGAAGTCTGAAATTGTCGGCTATATTACGAAATGTGTTATAATATAGCAACAGAGAGTGTCAATCTCACACTGAAATAATCAGGAGGGAGATGTCCGAGTGATTTTCTGTCAAATTGACATGATCTAATTGTTCTGCAGGACACTTTATAATATAACCTGAAAATCGCAGACTTCGTAGGGGATTTCATATACACAGGTACACATACAAATTATAAACCTTATTTGTTAACTTGAAATCCTACTGGCAGAGTTTTCGAAAAATTACCAACATTATTTCATGTAGCGCAGGTCTATCAAGCCTTCTGATTGGACAAAATATTGTCCATAAAATAATCTAAGTAACCAAATACGTAAATTAGTACTTTTAGACAATAGTAGATTATGTTATTAGGCGCAAAAGTGTTACTTTGTGTGCTGAAGCTGGGCGTTTGACTGCCGAACGGTAGTGAGGCAGCCATTCCCAGCTGAAGCACACAAAGCACTTTTGCGCCGAATAACATATACGATTTTTTTTTCAAACGCTGCAGTTGCAGGTGAGATTAACTGGCACAATAAAAAAAATCAAATTTGGGGTGGAATCGGAATACATTGGAAATAATTTTTCCATAGTTACGATGAAAAAAACAAAATTAATCAAAAAATCTGAGAAGTGTCAGAGTGGCGTCATTATAATTTTTTGTCGTGTTTTGGTAGAAAATCATTTAATTATGTCTGATTCAGATATCGAATGTACTCCGCCTGAAGTTCTCGTAGTGGCACAAGCGTCAGTTGAAAGTTTGCTACCAATCAAGTCGAAGAGTTTATATGAAGCATCTTACCAACGGTTTATAAAGTGGTGTACAGAGAGACACATAACTAAGTATTCTGAAAATGTTTTACTGGCTTATTTTTCTGCAATGGCCAGTAATATGAAAAGCTCCACCTTATGGTCACACTATTCAATGGTAAAATCTCTGTTGTCTTTGAAGCATAATGTAGACATTACGAAATATTTGAAACTCCGTGCTTTTTTAAAGAAACAAGGTGAAAATTATATACCAAAGAAAGCCAAAGTTTTGTCAAAAGGGCAGTTTGATAATTTTGTGTTTAATGCACCAGATGAAAAGTATCTGGGAATTAAGGTAAAGAGATTTCTTGAGTTTTTGGAAATATATAAACAAATCATTTATATTCTTTAGGTTGTCTTAATATTTGGAATTTCCGGGGCATGTCGGTGCCATGAACTGTATAAAATGAAGATTGAAGACATTGAAGATCATGGATCTTTACTTTATATAAAAGTTCCGGAAACAAAAACCAAAAAATATCGATCCTTTACCATCGTGGGAGAGGATTATCTGGCTAAATATAGAAAGTACTTATCCCTACGACCAGCTGATTTTGAGGAACGAAAATTTTTTCTGAAATATCAGAATGGGAAATGTTATAGAATGGTAATGGGAATACATAAACTTGGTAGCGCAGCAAAAGAAGTGGCTTCTTATTTGAAACTACCAAAGTGCAACGAATACACTGGGCATTGTTTAAGAAGAACGTCTGCTACGTTGCTTGTCGATAATGGGGGAGACATTACAACATTAAAACGCCATGGTGGTTGGAAAAGTAATTCAGTGGCAGAAAGTTACATAGAAGAGTCTATGGAAAGTAAAAAGAATATTGCTAGCAAAATTCTTATGCCAAGTAAGAGCAAAGATCAACACAACAGTAGCGGAGGAAGTAGTTTCACTGTCACCGGGGCCGGAGAAACTCCCAGTACAAGTGGAAATGCTTTTAGTACAAGCAGAGATGCGCCTAGTACAAGTAGAAGTGCTCATACTACAAGCGAAATTATACCGATTACCAGTGGAAACGTTGTGAAAACCATTAATTTAAGTTCTAATTTGGAGTACGGCACCAGCAGTGGATTTCTTCATAATGCAAATATAAATAATTCTTCCTTTCTAATCAATATTAATAAAAACTAAAGATTACTGGTTTTGATTTTATCTGCTTAAGCACATAAAGTGACAGCTTTATCTGCTTAAGCATATAAAGTGACAGCATTTTCTGCTTAAGCAGATAAAGTGACAGCAGGTGATAGTTTTATCTGTTTAATCAATAAAACGACACTTCTCTGTTTTTCATCAAGTCACAAAATTGTCAATATTCTGACGTTTGAAAAAAAAAACACTTACCCAATGGCTTTCACCCATTGTTGTTTCAATATTTTATTTGTGATAGTACCTATCTATTATTTTAACCTCACAAAGTAGCGTCACGTTTTCTCTTCCAACTGTCAACAGTGTCAAAACTGTCAAACAAACGGTTTACAGCGAAGTAGAGCGATGCGAACATGCGCGTTGCGAGGAAAGAATTATGACGTCAGGCACGGTATGACGTATGCACTTCTTCTCCCTATTGCAAAACAAAATGCTTATCTTAAACTGAAAACCGTTAAAAAGTTGTCAGAAGAGGGGTTTGCAGCTGTTACTATGGTCTGTGGATGACTGGAAGAAATGCTGTGAAAGAGTAATCAAAACTGAAGATAAACATATAAATCCAAAAGTGTCACGGATTATTTTTCCCGGAACTCCAGACAACAAAAAATGGGGACTTGTGTACCGGGGATTTTCCAGGTCGGAGATACTAAGTGAGATGCAAAATTTTGACGATACTGCGTTTAAATATTCCCGTCAAAAATTATGTTGATGTAGATGTCGAAGATATTTTGTGTAGTTTAGAAGATATTTAAGGTGGGAAGCTTTCTAATGACACACTGTATAAATTTTTGAGTGTATGCCATAAATACCACTACCTTCAGATTCTTCAACAATTTTTGCTTGCCTAAGCACTAAATATGCGTCTATAATTCTTTTTCCTGCTAGTGTCGGTTTCTATCTTTATATTCTATCAAGTTCTGCTTGTTTTTTCTCAGTTTCAACATGTTTCGTAATGTATTTGTAATCTTACTGTATTGGATGTTGAAGTTGTACTGATTGTGAATTGCCTCCTTGTGGATCATCATTGCTTTTTACGTGTATATTGCCATTTTCTTAAACATTTATCTTTATCTTTATTAGCTCTCTAGGTCGTTTTTGATATCACAGCTATTGAACATATTTTCAATATTCCATAGGTTGATCTTTTTTTACTTAAAGGATTATTTTGTTAGAGTAATTATTTCATGGCTATTTAATCAGTGTTAAACACAGACGCTTTTGTCCGGGAAGGGGGGGATTATACACTATCCGGGAGTACAGCCAGTTAAAAACAGTAAAAAACCTTAAATATACCTTTTTACTTCTTTTATTTCAAACATATATTTAAAACCAAAAATCTAAAATATTAATATTAAATTAAAATATCGTCGGCTTCATATGAAAAGGGCGTAAGTGCCAAAATTGAAAAAACTGAGATTTTAACGTTATCTGGTTAACTATTACTTTTTCTATAAAATAAATACGAGAAATTCCGAAAATAATTAGTAGAAGTCGCTTAAATAACAAAGATAAAATCAGGCACAAGTGCAAAAGCATTGACAGACAACATGAAAAATGTTATATTTCTTGTAAACCGGTTTTTCGGACTTATGCACTTTTCATGTGAAGCCGACGATATTGAAAAATATTTTTATATAATATAAATTTTGTATTATTGGTTCTGGAGATTTTACATTTTTCTGTTTTTTACATGTTTCTGTGGCAAAGTGTTTCAAAGCAATTTATATTAAAAAAAAACTGAAAAATTGAAAACGATTTTATAAAAAATAGAAAAACAGGATGTAAACATACAGAATAAGCATCACATTTAATTGAAAGCTTATTTTATTAGAAATTGCGAATTAAGCTGCGAATAAGATAAGAAAATTAATGTAATTCAAAGATGAAGAAAAAACCATCAAATATATCAAAATTTATTCGTTTGGCTCACATATAGAGTGCCAATAAATTAAAATACAATATGCTCTATTATTCTATATTGCATTCTAAAATAACCAAGTAGAAGCATTAGGTTAAACTGGTATGAATTTTACCACGAGCAGGCGTGGTTCGATATAAAAAATGCGCCTCTTTACATTTTTATTTTACAATAAATGTTTTCATTCAGTAATTTTTAATAAAACTCAATTAGTGTTAAATTATCCCCAAGTGAAATAAGAAAAATCTAATACTTCCAGTAACGGCGGATTCATTAAAGGTACCCTTTGTTTGTGTTTGTATGTATATCTCGAAAACATTTAAAATGTTTAATTTGCGTTTGTTATTACAAAAATGTAGGAATTTCATATTATTTTGGGGAGTTATTGCGTGATTCTGTTTGGTGTAATTTGATTTCTCAGGATGTATATTTCTGTAACAACGCACACGTTCTTTATATCTTATGGCAAAATTTCGAAGTGTTTGTCCAATATATACCGAACAACAAAAAGAACAATTCCAACGGTAAATGTTCGATTTCATGATATCGTGTATTCTGTTTTTAGTATTAAATAAAAATGAAACAGTGTTAGTGTTGGTTTTAAAGGCTATTTTATAATTGTTGGTTTTTCTTAGTATAGGTATGTGAAACTTTTGTCTGATATTTTGCCAAAATACGTTATAGATATGTAGTTTGAGCCTTTTGTTTGATTGTCACATTGGGGATAAACCCCTCTGGCCACCCCCTTTGATTGCACCCCCTTTAGGCATTCCATATAAACTATTATTTTGTATGAAAACGGTATATATTTCTATTTGACAACTATTTTATTCATTATTTTTTTCTTGAAAATCGATTCCTATTATAAATTCAACTATTTATATCAATTTAAGGTAAAGGTAAACAACGGTACAAATTTATTTATTTTACAAGTTTCTACTCTACACTTCCTACACTTTAGATAATTATTAATTAAGTATTTTAGAAAAATCGCCTGTACTGTCCCCTTTCTAATTTGTGATTTAATAAGTAGCGATATTTTTGTAAATTTGTCATAAATGAAATTAATTTGTAAGTAATCTCTTTGCTATTCTAGTTTATGAATAGTTTAAATGTCCTTATAGATCTATCTTATAGGTTGTATATACGTGCTTATGGTAACGACATTGCAATTAAATGGTTTCTGCTGTATTACAGGACCACCTTTGAAATTAACTCGTAACCTTTAAGGTTACACTAAACTAAGGATAACTCCCTAAATCACTAATACCTACTTGTTAGTCAGATGACTTTGGAAGTTACTAGAAGATGTTACATTCAACATACTAAAATACTTCGAGTAAGTAATTTAAAAGATTTTGGTATTTATATTCGAGAAAGGAATTTTAAGAACACATAATTTTATAACTCAAACTTGAGGGAATATATGAAGACAATACTGAACACATTGCATGCTTTTTAGTAAAATCTGAATAATCTAAACAATCTTTTCTAAAATTCCTTAAAAATTATGTCAATAATATATAACCAGCAAAAATAATTGTAATAGTATACATAAAAGGAAAAATTAAAGATTCTAGGGCAAGGTGTGGTTGGTCTTGAAGACGATCATACAGAGAAAATAAGGAAAATGAAATTTCCCAGTTTATAAAGGAATATTTTTTCTATAATCGAATAACCGCTAAAAAATATTAAAAACAACTAGTTAAAATCCTGCAAAATAAATTTTAGAATAGAAGGCTAAAATATTTTGCTTTCCCCTCGTGTATCCGGGAAAAGATATTTAACCCCAAGGGGAAAACAATAATATACAAAAAATAATAAACTAACAGCAACTATAAAGTTAATAAAGTTAATATATAACTATAAAGTAACCAACCTTCGCCTGGTTGGAAAATTCATTTCTCTTTTCAAAATTATAACTAATTCAGTTTATCAAACGACTTTGCGTTAAATGACAAAGCAATATATTCTATAAGAAGAGTGTCTTTTATTAAGTTGTTGAAAGCTATTGTTAATTATATTACATATCTCTAGACCGGAAAATCTGTTATATATGTTAATGAAAATCATGCTAGGTAATAAATGCAGCTTTTAAAGCTTAATCCGTCATAGATTGCGTGACAAACTTGACAAATTTGATTCCTATTAATTCTCCTACTGAAAGAAAGCAAATTTAACCATAAATTATGATGTGATGCCTTTTATCGTGATTTAAATGTTATGCCTGAAACTATAGCAACTATCTGATGATAAAATTTTTTATAAAGGTAAAAGAACGCAATCTTGATGTATTACTATAGAGCGCTGTATAGATAGCTTCTTGCAAACAAATCTTTCTATCTAAGAGAGTAAACGCTAGGCAATTGAATCTACTTAATCACTAATAATTTTGTGAAATTTAAAAATGTTGAAAAAGAAAGATAAGTATTTAGAATATTAGATAATTACTATTCATTTTTTTCCCTTGAGTCCTCCGACTTTGAAAGCGTATTGCTCGTAAACTATTCACTAAACCAAATGAAAAATTTTAAAAACGAGCAAATGGTAAATTTATTTTTATTTACATGTAACAGTAAAATATTATATTTTTTTCCTTTTTATCAGACGATACGTAATAAACGGTACTACCCATTTTTAGGGATAATTTCATTAAAAGTAAGTTAAATAATCTTTTTCTCATAAAGTATATGCCATATATCTATGACATTTTTGAGAGATTAGAAAGAAACCTTGCGGGTCTTATGCTAGTTTTTAGTGACAAACGGTTTGAACAAAAAATGTTTTTTTTGTTATTGCATTTTTATTGTTACGATTAGGAACATTTTTTTTGGAGAAAATAATGCCTACATATGAAAAGTTTTAATTTAGCGTGAAAATATTAACGCTATCTGTATTGATAAACAAGAAGACATAGTTCGCTATTTTTTTAAATAAATCTTAAATAAAATGCTTTTTTGTCTGAAATTAATAGCGTAAGAACCGTAAGGTTTCTTTCTAATCCCTACAAAAATCTCGTAAATATATGCCATTTACTTTCTGAGAAAAAAAAATTGTTTAATTTATTTTTAATGAAATTGTCCCTAAAGATGGGTACCTTTTATTACATATCGATACAAACAAAAATATAGCACTAAAAAATGTAATATTTTACTGTTATATGTAGAAATAAAGGACCCCGCACTAATCTTATGGAAACTGCCCCCCCCTCACCACAGGTATTTAAAGCTGCGTGTTTTGAAATCGTTTAAACTTTTAAAACTAACTAAATTAGATTTTATTGTGACTTTTTTTCGAACATTCGGTGTAGGTACTTGATTATTGTAAGTACCTCGCCTCTCACATTTGGGCATTCCGAGTGTTTGATTCACGTGAGTCACTTGGACTCTCAATAAAATGATGTGACATAAGCCTATTTTACTCCACTATTTCTATGTTCAAATCCTCGTGATTTGCTCCATGTGCTGCATCCACTGTCTTTCGCAACAATGATGGGTCAGGATATCTCACATTAGATTGATGGCGCGCATATCCAAGATACCACAAATGCACAAATGCTTGCAATATGTGCACATGTACACAAAGTCTTTGAATCTAGATGACTCAAATGATTAAGCATATGGTCTCGCATATAACCACAACATGTGCGGGAAAATATAACAAAAACTAAACAGCGGAAACGAGTTTAATTGTGCTTGATACACAATTATACCCACTCAAGTAAAAGTGTACATGTGAATGTTGTGAAATATAAAAAAGTCACGATAAAATCTAATTTTAATCGATTTTAAAACATGCAACTTTAAGCACCTGTGGTGGGTAAACAATGGGTTTTTGGACTTTATGCTCAAAAGAACTGTTGATCCAGAAGTCGATAACTATAACATATAAAAAAATCAGCCAATTTCCAAAAGTGGCCATTTTCCATAAGATTCGTGCGGGATCCTTTACTATTTGCTGGTTTTTAAAATATTTCATTTGGTTCAGTAGTTTACAAGCAATACGCTTTCAAAGTCAGAGGACTCTAGAAAAGAAATGGAAAACCAGCTAAAAAGAGACTCAACTTCTTAACAGGCAGCAAGTTTCTATCTGCGTGTTAATATTTACAGTTAACAGTGTGTTATGTCGTATATTTTTATACAGTGTGTTCACTTTACAGCTTGACAGCCCTGTATTTTTTTTATTTATATTCCAATCAATTTTAAATTTTTATCAAGTATAGAACCCCTTAAAATAAATTCGTGGGTATTAAAAAACCCCATTTATTTATTGTCAACCATCAGCCTACTACGATCGAAGATAATTGCAAAAAATCGAAAAACACATATAAAGCCTTGTTTAATCGGAAAAATCCGGAAAAATAGAATAATTTTAATACAATTCTAATAATTTATTTCAAATAATTATTAGATTAAATTTTTTAAACACAATTTGGATTTATGATTTTCAGGTGGTCCAGAACAAATCCGCTTAAAAACTTTTACGATTAATCACGGCCTACTATGTTTTTCAATTTTTTGAATTTACTTTTGATTGTAGTATGCTGGAGGTTTCTAATAAATACGATTTTTAATTACACACAAATCTCTTTGAAGGGGTTCTATACCTGATAAAAATTTGAAATTGTTTTGATTAAAAATAACGAAGATGCCGGGGTATCAAGCTGAAATAAAGATTTTAATACAATTCTAATAATGTATTTAAAATAACTATTATTGAAGGTTTTGAATCAAAATTTGGTTTTGGGGTTTTCAATTGGTCCAGAAGAGAATTCATAACGGCTTTTACGATTAAACAAGGCCTACTGTTCTTCTTCGATAGTGAAACTAAAATACTGAGTTTGAAAGGGCTCAGCGCAATAAACATTCAGTACTCTGCAGAATAAAAATAAATGTTTTCTAAAACAAGCAAAAAAACAGTATATAAGTACTTATTTCAGTAAAACAATCTTTTAATCTGCCAAAAAAATAATAGTTTAAGAACAGGTCTCATATTACTGCACACGATACTAAAGTTGTTATTTGAATAAAGATACCCCATCAATTTACAAAAGGCTGAATAAAACTTCAAGTTAATGTGCATTGATGAAGAGCTTAATTTGACTTTAATAACAGTAGTAAGAATTTTATGAGGTATCCTACATTTCAGTACTATGTACATATGTACGTAGAGTAATGAGACATGCCTGATTAAGCAGTTTGCAAAACAAGCGAATTTACAAACAAATTAAGCAAGACGAAAAATTTTTATTTCTAATCCATAAAAGCAAATGATGCTTCATTTAGTTTATTTTAATTCTTTAAAAACAATTTAAAGTATCGTTATTTGTGATTAAGACAGGTTCTAGAAGATCCTCGACAGTTTATACCATTCTGATTCTTCTGGGTGAAGAAATGGGTTGGAAATTTTCTGGATTGAAAATAGCGTCGCAATTCGGTAGAGGTAATTGGTAGGAACGGGACACAATCTGATGTAGTTTTTAAATGTTCACCCCCTCCTATTCCTAAGGGGTGGGAGATAACTTAGGGATTTTAATCGGATGGCATGATATATCTTTGTTTCTGAAATTTGGATCTACATAAAAAGCTAGGTATGTATACAAATTATTATTAGATTTATCACAATTATTGCAGAGATATTAATCAGATTATCAAAATAAAAATAGTAAGTTGTTGGTTCGCATTTTTTCGAAGGACTTTTAAATGGAGAAGTGTATACAAATTTCTTAAAAAACGAATTGTCCCAATTATTAAACATAAATCCTGACATGTGGTTCCAGCAGATGGGCCACCACCTCATTGTGCAAGACCTGAAATGTTACATCGAGAACTAAATCCATTTAGAAAAAGAGTGGAAAAGTGTGTAGAATCTGGAAGGGGGCATTTCGAATACCTTTTGAAGCTTGATAGATAGTGGAGAATGAATTATTAGTTTTTATTTTTAACTTTATAATAATTAATAAATTATGTAACCGATCTAGTAATTCAGTAATTTTGTGTAAACATACGTAGTTTTATGTAGATTTAAATTTCAAAAACAAAGATGTATCATCCCATTTAAAATTCCAGTTACCCCACACTCCATAAAAGTGGGAGCTGTTAAAAATTTAAAAATTACATCAAAATGTGTGCCTCTTCCTACCTGTCCCGAATTACATTTGGATAGTCCAAGTCGTTTTCGAGATATCATCGCCGTGTAACACTTTAAAATCTTCACTATAACTTCACAGTAGCTTCCTCCATTCTGAATTTAAGGGTGCTAAGTATTTCTAAATTAGATAGTATGCCATCGTTCTCCTGAAAAAAATTTATTTTTTGAAAAACCTGCTAAAAAAATTCCACACAATAACATCTGCGCTCAAATATTTCTTTTAATGTTCCGGAACATATTTTCTGGTGGTCTGCTTAAAACTATAAATTTACAACAAAACCCCGCGATGGGCGACAGTGGAACGCTAGTTATTTTTCCTCAGAACTGAACAGATTACTTTAACTTCTTACTCAAAACTGTACAACATAAAATATTTAATACTTACTGTACAACTCAAGATTACCTCGGCTTGAGATCTCTACATAGTAAATTTAAATTCAGGTCACGGGTATTGTTTCCATAGCTCGCTAATTATAAAAGAAAGGGATATAGATTTAAGGATACAAAAAAAAGGAAGAATGGGCGCCAGTTATTTGAAATTATTCTATCACACCCCCAAATAACAAAGGACTAGATTAAGTTGATTAAAGATTAAAAAAAACTAATTTAACATTAGCCTAATTGACGTTAACACAAATTAAATTATTAAATAATTTCAATTAATGCTAGGTCCATTATCATTCAGTATGGTTAAATTCAAACATAAGTTTATTTATAAATAAAAAAAAAATGAGAAGTTTTCATTTAAGACACAATTGTTTTTAATAAAATAATACCCTACGTAAGAATTCTTAGCGACGGTGAAAATATGTTCATGCAAATAGTAATCAAAAGTATTAATACATAAATAGTTATCCAACTTACTTCAGCTTTAATAAAATAAGAAAATTCATCAACCAAGTATCCTTAATGTCTTTGATGCGGTACTAGGATTTTACAATTCTTCAAAACGTCACAAACAACACCTCACAATAAAAAGGCCTTATTCACTAAACTTTAAAACTGTGAATTTTGGTAAAGATGCTGCAACGATGAGCTGAAATTTCTTGAATGATGTCACAAAAAAATTACTTCTATAATAATTCGGCACTAACTGACGATACTAAAACTCTTAAACTACAGTAATTCCAGTATTTTAATTATTAATTTCAAATTTTATCTTTAACTGAAATTCGTTATTAGAAGGTTATACTTTCAAATACTTTAAATTCTCTTTTTAAATTATTAACTAATTATCCGCCGAATGATTCTTTAATACGTTTATCAAAAAACAAACTTTAAAAGAACGGAAAACTGTATGGTTTGGTTAATTTATTAACCCTGAAAAGTCGACGATAAATTGAAGCAAGTGAGCTTCGGATACGATAACGGAACTAAACACACAAAAAAGGGTAATAGTACAACTTAATTATACTCTTAAAACGGTAACTTTGTTCTATATTGAAAACTGTAATGTTAAAAACAAAAATTAACATAAACTTCACCGGGGGCTTCTCGGAAGAGAGAACGCTCCGCTCGGCCCGTCTATTCTCTTGTTCACTGTATGAGATTCTATTGTAAACTGTCTTAAACTAAAAATATTTTGACGATAGAGTAAGTATTGAGAAGGGTAAAATTCCAAATGAACCATTAAGAAAATAGCGGAATTCTACTTAGCTAATGAGGAATATTTACGTCATTTTGTTCCAAAACATTCCCAACGAAAACTTTCGGGGATTCCCCTTAGAATCTACTTACTAAAAAGAACTCAATATTGTTTGCAGGTGGCCATCTAGATGAATTTATTCTAGAGAAATCTATTTGTAGGTGTTTTGTTTATTAGAAGATATTTCAAACCAGTATGTTTTAAAACTATAAATTCAAGGTTCAATGCATTTTAACCATAAAGAAACTTTTGTTAAGGCTAATGTTATATTTTAGCCTTTATAAGCACGGAATTAAAAACAATTTTTGTTCTGGAACATTGTATTTCTCAGAAAAGAAGCACTTGGTTGGCGTGGGAACGCTTTAAAATGAACGTTTGCACCACGAAAATGTTGCTGAAGTTTAAGATGTTGCTTACGAATATATTCGGAGGTGACTCTTTTGTACTTGAAGGAAACCATTATTTAATTTAACGTAATATTTGTAGTTCCGACACAATTGAATTTACTAAACTGACAGGACCGTAGTAGAATTCCTTTATTATTTATGCATATAAAAAAAATATTTATCAAATTGCAAAAAAACGTAACGCTACATGCTTTGTGACAATTTCTGGGTGTATATCCGTACGACTAAGAAAAAGCTTTCATGGTTTTCTTAGCTAAAACATACACTATGCTTATTAATTAATCTCGGTACCTAATTGTTCATTTCAGAGTAAAGAAAAACTAAAATATGTAAAAAAGTGTCATTGAAAGGTTAATTTAGTAAGAATAATTATCTAAACTAAGCTACATAGATTTTTTTCCCTGTCAGTTTGGATTCATAGAGAGTTTTTCTACAAATGACGGAATAGCTACGGAATAGTAGGTGATGTTTACAAAGAAGTTGGTGTAGAAAAGACAACATTATGCATTTTCTTAAATTTAATGAAAGCATTTGACACCGTTAATCATTGTAGTTTACTAGGTGTCCTTGAAAACGTGGGCATTAGAAGTGTAGCAGTTGATTTATTTAAGAGGTTTTTGAGAGACCGTCAACAAATAGTAAAAATTAATAATAAAATCAATACACAGTGTACAATGTGGTATTCCACGCTAACATTAAAACCCATAATTTATTTAATCTTTACTTAAATAGTTTACTTACTATTAAGATTTCTGGTAAATTTATCAATTTCGCGGATGACAACCATACTCATCTCATCATATTTAACAAATTCATGACCAAAGTATTGTTTAGCAAGATTTTGTAAAAGTTATGAACTGGTTCAGGGCAAATCTTCTTTCTAAGATATTTACTATATTACTTTTGGTAGTTACATGAACAGTCTCTGTATTTACTATAATATGGAAGTTAAAGATAATAATAGTAATCCTTTTATAATAAAATGAGCTGATAATATTAATTACCTGGGAGTTGTAATTGATCAGCATTTGCGATGAAACCACCAAGTAGCAAACATTGTCAAAATGTTGAGATGCCTTCTCTATAAATTCAAATATTTTTCTTAACCTAGCAAAACTAAAACTTCTGTATTATTCACTTATAAGTATCTTAGTTGGGGCCGGTGCAACTTATACCAACATGAAACAATTAGACATTTTATAAAAAAAATTCTCAAAATTATTATAAGAAAAAATTAACTTACCCTTCTGATCAATTTTTTAGTGATTTGCACGTAATGGATCTAGTACAATTATTTGTGTACAATATTGTAACGTTCTATTCACAAGAGAGCTATTATTTACATACACTAATTAAAAACACTATAATTATAAACTATTTAACGAACTTAAATGGTAGATATCTAGAAACTTAAAGTAAATTATAAAAGAACTATTTATGTATTATTATAACAATTATTAAACATTTATGTATTCACAAATATATTTGATTACTAATTACACAGAGCACATTTCAATACGCCGCCGGTTAAACACTAATTCTCTTCTATCCGACGACGTTTTATAACTTCCATGTAAACATTCTAGCAAACGCTGGAACATACCCGTGCATTGTACCTCGTCTAACCGCCTGATGCGTCATATACGCGGCCCGTGTCGAATCTTCTAGTATGTTCTCGCGGGTGTATGACGCTTCGCTCTGGAATGTTCTGCCGCTTTCGTATAGGGATTAAACGTTACATTTCCAAAGAAAAGATGTTCGAGTACTAAATTGATTTGAATAGATATAGTTAAAGTTCGTCTCTGTTTATAGGTAAAAAAAGAAGGAAAAAAATTATACTACATACCTAATAATAATTATACATAAATTTATGCACACTTACATAAAATTATAACACACATTGCGTAATCTACGCTCAATCTTTATGGACCTAATTAGTTCTCTCAGGGTTTGTTATATAATGTCATGATATTTGACATGCCAAAAAGGAATTCATACACACAGTAATTTTAAATAAGCATATTTATGAAATCTCAAAGCGACACGTTAGATAGATTGCATAACCTCAATTTTCAAAATAATTATTTTGATTAATTTTTCTTTTATGGAGTAAAATATGGTTATTTATGATTAACATGCACACTTATACAATATAAATTGTTAGATAAAGGATATCTGGAACACTGATTTTTCCATAAAATTTTGTTAAAATTTTCCGTGACCATTAATGATGTCGGAGACAATTATCTAGTTTTTCAATTTAATGAACTTTAGACCAATTTTAAGTAAGATTTAACCTAAAACAGACAGGTATACCTAATTAATAGTTAAATATGTGTTTTCATGGTAACGAGATTCCTCAGTTGTATAAGTTTCTTGTAGTTCAAAAGTTTACAATTCTTGATTAAATTATTTTGGTGGAGGTTTGTAAAGCATCTTCTTAACCACATAATTGTTCCTATCCTAAATGTAGGCGCTGCTTTTTATTAATGATATCAAACAAACAACATGTAATTATCTTGCGCCTTTGGAACGTTTATTGAAATACTGTAATTGGGTTATTATTTGAATTTGTTATCATCTCAAAACATGTAAATAATGTTATTAAGATCATATTGTTTAAATGTGTGAAGATAGGAAGGTGTATAAAGGTATTTTTAAGTAATTAAGTTAATAAATAGTTATTTGAAAATTAGGTTCCATCGACATTCAAAGGAGAGCTTATTTTGTAATGGACACATACGCGTAGCATACCAATGGATTCGGAATTTAATTTCCTATACGTTTATCTAATTAGTTTAAGTGTTAATTAAGATTTATAAATAAAAATAGGCTTAAGAATATATAGAAATATCAACAGGCATTTGTTTTATGCAAAAATCACATTACATTCAATTGTTTCGACAAAAACTTGTTTCTTCAATTCCTTAGTATAGGATAGGATAGTAGACAGGTGATACCAGGGGTTTCAGCATATCAATTTGGTATTTACATGGCGACAATTTCAAGAAAATTAAATGGAAGGAACTACAATCCTTGTAATTTATTGTTATTATAAAAACTGCGAGTCATTAGTTTAATTAGTAATAAGAAATTTTAATAATATCAAAAAGGGTATTCAGAATTGTAAATAAATTATTCTCTTTATTTCAAGAAGTAATTTTTTTATAGTTAAACTAAAACAATTACTCCTATTTGTTTTGATATGAATTTAATTTATCTCCAAATAAATAATATTTAAATATATTGAGAATAGTGAAAAATTAGTTATATAATTAAAAAGAGAGAAGCTGTGTTCATATTGCTATTTAAATCATAAACAATTATTTCTGTCTTTTTATTTCTTATAAAGGAAAATATTTCTTTGATGGAATCAATTTTGGTTTCTTTGTTACTTGGTAATAAAAAATAAAATTGTGTTATTATTTATAAGATTTATTTTTAGAACTGTGTTTTTATATTACTGTGTTCCTAAATATAAGAATTTAGTTATTCATTAAAGCGACTCACCTGAGAGAGTCTCAATTTGTGGATAGTTAGACTTTTCACAACTTTATATTTAGCCGGAGCATTATTTCAATTAAAGGTAAGCAAGTAGTGGGTTGTGTATTTAATCTTTGTTACAATCGCATCTATGTCTGTGTGTAGTATTCAAATAATTGAAGTTTTATTATATTAAATTAAATTATCATCACAAATCTAACAATCATATAATTAGTCGCAGTAATGTAGGACATTAATAAAAATTAAATGACCCCCCCCTCATATTAATGCATATCAATAAGTAAGTTTAGATTATAGAAAATGGGATTATATAAAAAAACTCGTAAAAAGGGTGCATGCCTAATAAACGTTGATTTATGGAATAAATAATGATGAATAAAAGTTTCACAATATTTATTAAATTATAACCTGACAATTGTTTCGACAGCTAAGCTGTCATTATCACAGATAAAATGAATATAAGCAAACACGTCGATAAGGTAAATACAAAAAATAGATAATTAATAATCTTTTAACATTATGTTTGATTTTATCGATGGCTTAGTGATTTGATTGTCCGGAGATACCCTCCGTCCGGGGTTACCCGCACTTCCCCTACGTCTTTACGCTAGAAAATTCAAGCGAGAACTTGAATTAATGGCAATAATAATAATTAATGCGACTTTCTGCATATAAATATAAATAAAAGCTAACATTTAATACGCAAAAATGGAATAAAATAAGATTTTCCCAATGACCCTGTCTATGCTTACTTAACAGCTGTTAAATAGTTTTAACAGACACATTCAAATTGTCAAAGACACGTACTGTAGAATATAGCTCTTAAAGAGAAGACATGGTGGAAAACTAATGGTGTACTTGCATAATTCAGATTATGAAAACCAAGGCATTGTTAGGAATTCCATCTCATCCGAAAATTCATACGGGTCCTAATAAGAGGTAAAAGAGGCCAGTTATATCCATACTTTCAACGAAACCGTTTGAAGAAATATTGTAGAATGTTAGAAGCAACTTTGTCAGTGACAAATGCAATATTTATTTATTGGGGCATGCATACTGCAACGTGATTGAAAGTTATATGAATATAATATGCTATCTACCAGCGCTAAGAAGTCATCTATATCACATTTGAACTGCGTTTACTTTCAAAACCAGATTTAAGGGACGCATATGTATATCTTCCAATTAATTTAACCTAAAGATGCTTAAAAATTCTAAGTTTACCCCAAACTTGAACTACCCTTTTGATGTGATAACTCCACTCCTTAAATATTTATCTTATATTATTCTCAAGATCGTCTGCCAAAGCCTGTTTCGAGGGTCTTTTTAATTGTTAAGACAATGCAATCTCATTAATCTTACCACCTATAAAATACTGCAACTGTAATCATTTTTTACCCCCTCTTTTTATAACCAATTCGTTCTTTAGATTAATATGTAATTGCTTAATTCTGAACAGAATATTAGAATTTATGGCAAACAATAACGTATCAATACATTTCAAGATGTCGAAACGTAAAGTACGATACTATTCTTTATTTCATGGCAGTACTACTACCTACGTTACCTAGCGGCAGTATATAGCAATAATTATCAGAAACAATGTATTCAATACTGTATGAGATCGGGTTTACGAAGAAGGAGATATTTTGGTTCTGTGGGATGCATTGGGGGAACGAGGTTGTATTTAGATATTGCGAAGCCTGTCGAGAGGGTTGTGTTGTGGTGTATCAGGCGGGGGTGTATTATACTGTTTGAGTGTTAGGCGCACTTTCTCATAATGGCCTGTTAATTTTTTAGCACCTGGTTGATAGCACTTTCTAACTTGGTACTCTGATATTTTGGCTGCGCAAGAATTAAAATGCCATTTATCCCACAGGTGAACTACGGAAAATGTATAAAAGCTGCGAACCCGTTTTTCCATACACTTTATTCGCACTCGCTTTAACAAGAACTTGTTTTTTGTGAAAAATTAAAATTAATTACGTTAACTGTAAATACATACATAAAAGCAAAAATAAAAATAAATTCACCAATTATTCTAATGTTTGTTATTGCAAACGTAGGCGTAAGTATGGTCTTTCATCGGCATTCATTATTTCTGAAATGTTACTGATTCGAAAGTCGAAACGAATGCCTTATTTTGATTTTTTTTAAATATAACTGTAGAGAATCGATACTTTTCAAACTATCCCAGATTTACTGTTGCAATATTTCAAAGGATCCGAGATATTCAAACCCTATGAAAGATACCAGACTTTTAATTTCACTTTCACATATTCACAAATTAAAATCTCTTGAGGCATATAGTTTACTGCTTGGATGTTTTAAACTTCTCAAGTTTAGGTTTTATAAATACCAATATAGCAAAGCGTTAGCTTTATATTGTTAAATGTAATAGTTTCAAAATTCCTATTTTAAAGATTTATGATACAGATGGTTGTCAAGCACTGAGAAAGAATTATATTGAGAGCTAAAAACATTCAGAGTGAGTATTTAGTAAAAGTTGTACTATGTTTTAACTGTAAATATAGACTTGGTTTTTAGACATTTGCATTTTGACGAAACGATATTAAATTTTCAGAGATTGAGATTGTCCAGCTTTTAGAGGTCTTAGTCCTTAAAGATAAGTAATACATTAATTACCTGGAGTAAACTGTCATTAGTATAAGATATTCAAATTTAGATATTTGATCTCTAATAAAAGGCTACAGTTTTTAGAGCTTTTGGATTCAAAAAGTTCGAATTCAGACAACTTTAGTTTCTGAAAGGTTTTATTTACATCTAAGAATTGAATTCAAGTTTAAATTCAAAGTCAAAAATTCTGTAACCCACAGCTTTAAAATTACAGAGATTCGTTATCTTAAAATGTTAGGTTTTAAGTGTTTGAGTTTACGAGATTAAAAGTTAAAAAAAGTTTTTTGGGCAATAGTCATATTTGACCAGTTTTCCCGTTTAATAAATTGCCATACTTGGTAAACTAATCTTTTGACGAATTATCTTAATTTATATTTTATTCTATTTGACCTGTGCCCGAAATCCAGATATTCAGAGAATCTAGAAGTCCTGGGCAGTTAACATTCAACACTCTCTTGTGCGAGTGCTACTAATTCTCACTTGTGAGAGCGAAGTTCCCGAAGTAGGACCAGAGCTATTAACATGATTACCCGTTGAGATCTTCTCTCGAGGGAGTCCCTTCACCTCCATTCCAGTATGCGGACTTCCACTGCCTGGACTATCAAATAAAGGATTGGTGTCTTTTCGACAGAGTCCTATCCGAATCGGCATATACCAACATGGTGGTAGAGTTGCCTTGGATGTGACAGGCTCAATATTAGCGTCAAAATCCCTTATAAGTAATCCTCTGGGATAGCCTTGCTAGGTTCAACTCATAGGATCTTCATAGAGACCGATTGATTCCAGAGCAGCTGCAGAATAGCTTATCCACAATCTTGACTACATCAAGGAATTCTACCATAGACCAGTTCTCAGGGGTTCACTGACGGAATAGACCTTGCTATTTAATTACTCTCCGCACTGGTGTCCAGGGATGTGAGCACTAATACCAGTCCAGTCATGTTGAGAGAGATAACGCCATGCTATGGAAACTATTCTAAAATGTCTACATTGAAATACACATTGGCGAAACAATTTAAATAAATATATATGTAAAACAATTTCCAAGTCTACGTTAGAAGAAAAATGGCCTCGTACTGGACAGTAAAAAATTGTAATAATAATAAAAAGGGTCAGCCATAACACGTATATTTATCATTTCCACAGGATTTAAAATTTTATACATTTTTTGTATTTACTCTCACTTCAATTACTGTTTTCCTTTTTGTTTCAGTGCAAAAACGGAGTTTGTTGCACGCGGCGATTTATTAAGGGATGTAAGTAGTACGAAAATGGATTTGAGAATGTGCATTGAATGAACATGTTTACCTAAACAGTCTAAAACCTGCCATTCACGAAAATTATTGAAGTAGAAGAAGTACACGTTTATAGACCAATACTTAGTAATGTTAAGACCACTGTTACTAATGAAATGACAGATGTTACCATTAAAAATGGTAAATATGTAACCTTTGTATTAGTTAATACGTTATAGCTTACCTTTGAAGTTATAGCAAGATTTACAAATACATTAGTTTTTGTTTTTAGCTGCAGTTTTAAAGGATGTAGCAAGCCACCCAAAGCATGACATGTCTAAAATGGTAGTGCTGTGCAAAATCTAGTCCTCAAAAACAGCCATCCTTTCAACAATAAGTATAACAAGAACAGGTTCCAGTATCAATGATATTCATTATTTATTTTTTTTATTTCACGCCTACACTACGGGGGAACCAACGGCTAAGGTGATCTGTCCCCCATCTAACATGCAACACGAATACACACACCCATAGTTGAGGTGGCGGAATTTTCTAATTAGAAAAATTCCGTCGCCCCAAGTGGGATTCGAACCCACGACCCTTGGAACACGAGTGATGCACTGACACCACTCGTCCACCGCCGGCCCTGATATTCATTATTATTGTTATTATTATTGTCTAAACATTTAATTTGAGAATTATTATTATTATATTATGTTTAACTTGCATATGCAGTCATTATAGTCATCTTAGTATTATGTAATGTATTAATTAATTCTATTTGTTAATCAATTCAAGTCAATTTTAACAGAAACAATATTTAAATTATCTAAAACACATAAAAGACGATGCAAGAGCATATATTTACCACAATCTATATATTTAAAACACAAGGCTTATTTGTGTTCCTGTTCGTTTGAGAGTTCCACTGGGTCGATTTATGTGATTCTTTTTTTGTATTGAAGCTTTTGTTGTATAGATTACTCAACACTACTTAATTTTTATATTTTTTAATGTTTGTAATTTTTAATTTAAATAAATATAAAATGTTTAATTTGCGACGCACAGATCAGACATTTACCTGTAGCTCCACCTTACTTTCCACGGTGGTAAGTTTTAAAACTATTCACGATTATAAAAGTTTGCTGCAACCACCACTAGCGGTTAACGGTTGATTTGTTATTAGGTTGCGTAGGCAAACCCGCATTAGTTGAAAACCATGGAAAGCAAACAAATTGTTCAAATATTAGATGATAACAATTACTTATTTATATGAAATAAATAAAGATTAGTAAAAGTTTCACAGTTTTGTTAAAATACAACCTGACAATATTGTTTCGACAGCTATGCTGTCATTATCAAAGGTAATATAATTATAAACAAACACGTCGCTAAGGTAGATACAAAAATCGGTAACTAGATAAAATAATAATAATAATCAGAATTAAATATCTAATACTTCCAGTAACGGAGAATACCTTTAATGAATGAACAACTTGAGCTCAGTAATTCTCCGTTACTGGATGTATTAGATATTTAATTCTGATTATTATTATTATTATTTTATCTAGTTACCTATTTTTGTATCTACCTTAGCGACGTGTTTGTTTATAATTATATTACCTTTGATAATGACAGCATAGCTGTCGAAACAATATTGTCAGGTTGTATTTTAATAAAACTGTGAAACTTTTACTAATCTTTATTTATTTCATGATTATGGAGTTCCACAAAGTAAGGCTGGAAACAATAAACAAAAACTTATTTATATAGCTGTTTCATATTGTTTGGACAAAACAAATCATCGCGAGATACGTTTGCAAATTGTTACAAGTTATAAATGACTGGGACGATTTTTAATTATTATAGGTCAATTATTATTTACTAATCTATGTATTTAAAACACAGCTCATTTTTGTTGCACTTTGTCTACGAGTTCTACAAGACCGATTTGCTTTATTCTTTTTTTATACTAAAGTTATTTTATACTATTTTTATACTAACTCTGTAGAGTAGCCAAGACTACTTACTTTTTATCTATATATTTAAAACACAAGGCTTATTTTTGTTCCAGTTCGTTTGAGAGTTCCACTGGGACGATTTGCGTGATTCTTCTTATGTGTAGCATCCATTTTATTGCGATATTTTGTTTTAGTATTTCACATAAATATGTGGTAGCAACAAATAAGATTGTAATTAGGCCATTATTTCAGGCAACTTTACAGCTTTGCAAGTGGTATCCTTTTGTTATATTACAGGACTTAGAACAGGTCCCGCGAAACACCAAAATATTTCCACGAAACCCCAGGGTTTCACGGAACACACTTTGGAAATCAACTTTTTTTTGACATTTGCAAATTACCAAAAAATAAATTTCCGGATATTTCCTAACACTATTTTTTGAACTATGTACTAATAGACGTTTTCAAGAATTTTTAAAAATATCCATTTCGTAAGGTAGAATTTTCGTATGTATGTATGTATGTAGAACAAACCGGAGGGATGGGGTAAGCCAGAGAGGAAGATATGTCCGAAGAGAGGAGGGTAAGTTGGGAGAGAAGAGTGCTAGGCTTAGAATTTTTGACTGGTTATGTTTGGTTACGTTTATTTAAATAATCATTTACGAAAATCCAAATGATTGCAATCATAAAACAAATGTTGTATATAGGGAAATCCTTCGAATCCTTGACGAGGTTTCCCTAGTAATTCATTTAAACCATAAAATCTTTACATTCTAAAGTAAAACTGTGTTTAATCGGTTTAACACGTTTTTCTCAATATATAAAATTGGTAAATCTAATTAATTAATACTAGCTAACTAACTAAGGTGATATACCCTAATCAATCATATAATTGACGTAGTTAGTAGAACGCAGTGACGTGGAACTTAAAACCTAATGCAGATCAGCAGAATTGCGATGGATTTCTTAGGTCTTGAATTTCCCCTAGTTTAATGATTGTTTTTACCAGAAAATGTATCATTTGTTCTGTGACCAAATAATAAGTATATCTTGCTAAAATTGGAGTATCAAGGAAACGTGCTAACTAATATCTCAAAAAGACAGTTAAACTCGAGATTAGCGATAAAGCGGCAGCTTTTAGGAAGAATAATAGCTAGAGACGACATTAGAATTGCAGCTTGAAACACCAATAATATTCAACAGCATCTTAACGAAATCGCAGTATTCCTAGACATGCAAAAAGTATCTTACAGAATAGTCTCATGTACAATTTAGACGTTATAAATTTATCACAAGATACGATACATAGATAGGTATAGTAACTAGATGCTAGATGCACGTTGGTACATCAGGAACAGCAATATCCATAGAAACCTAGTGATTGAAATTGTTATCAAGAAATTACGAAGTATATGCTCGAAGACGCAAAGAAAGACATCAGAAACTATCGGAGTAGTAATGATACAGCTGTTGGACTTCAGTCAATTAGTGAAAAGACTTAAAGGGACTAAGCTTTTTAAGGTGATATAATTGGTAATTTTTCATAGCGGAAAAAAATTAAAAACATGCCTTCTTTTCGGATATGAAGTAAAACTGTAGGTCCCGTGTCAATATGATGTTTGGCACGATAAAAATCCCTACTGGGGGTGGAATTGCCCCAGATTCGGCTAAATTCTAATAGGATCGCCCAAATGATCATAGTAATCGGTGCCATGAGGTACGAAGGATGCTCCGCCATCCCGATTCCTCGCCCAAAAAATAAATAAATAAATAAACAAACAATAATTAGTGAAGAAGTGTAAATACATACATCAAATGGTTGCATTTAATATAAAGGAATTGTGGTTACATTTAAGTAAATATGTATAAATTATGTTAAATTGAAATTACTGATTAGTGTATAGAACTAATGGTATGTAATTGTAGAGACGTCAATGCGTTTTGTAGTAAAAATATGTTATATCATACCATATTTCTACTTCGAAACACCTTGATGCATTTGTACATAGAAAACATACAAATACGTACGTACCCAATAAATATTTTTCATTACTTATGGTAACACCTGGTTATATAAATGGTATATAAAAGTATCGAAACTATATAAAAAGTTCACAGGTTTATTAGAGTTTTATAATGTTACTGTAAGTTCTAGTTATATATTGAAGTGATATTTAAATATCCCCTCACCAAATTATAAACTTATAGTAAACTTATAGTAATTTTATCATAATGTATTGTTGCCGTGAGAGTTGCCTTCAACTAGATATATAATTATTGTTGTTTATGTAGAATTTTCAATAATAAATACAATGTGTTTATTGGGTCCAGTGATATTTCATATAAAAGTATTTTATTTCCCGCTTTGAACTTGTATTGTTACTGATACTATCTACTGGTTTATTACTCAAAGTATCTTTTTATTTTAATAACAATAAATTGTGACAGATGGCGTATTATTATGGCATATGAATAAATTTCTATTGCCTAATGCTAGACTAATTCTACTGTCTGAGTATTCTTTTGATTGATATACATATCTCTTCCTCTTATCAATAGATAATAAATATTATTTTAATTGTCTATACCTAGAAATATTTATTTTAATGTTCGCTATTAAACCTTGTATTATTTTATTGCAGATAGTGGTATATAATGATGCTTCACAATAAACATTTTTATTTATATAATTAGTGATCAAAATTAGTGATATTAAGCTTGTTGTTACTATGGTATAAATACAATGTTTGTTGGATTACATCTAATAAAGATTTTCTCTATTATAGCATATGTAATTTGAATGTTTTAGATGCCTATTTATACAATAAAATTAAATTAAATTAAAATTCTCAACAAATTAAAATATCCTTTTATACGATTATTGTATGCATGGCAAGATACCATAGCAGTATATAAGGTTTGCCATTACCTGATTATAAAATTAATATTTGTAGAGTTATATAGCGGTGTTGTTAATCACCATTATAAATACTATATAGTATAATAAAAGATGCTCGCAATATGTCACATGTTTTTTTGTTCATCAGTTTAATTATTTGTTGAATGTTGTATGTAATTAAAAATGAACATTGGCTTATTAAAAACTTGGAATAAAGTTAATAATAATATACTTATTTGTATAGGGGCGATAGGTCGTATGCTACACGTCAGAGTAAAGATTAAGTAGCTAATGCTAGTTGCTGGATGAATGTGATTGTGCTCAAATTAAGTACATGCAACAGTACATTTCAACAGAAAATTTCAAAAGATTTTTCTTTCTTTCTTTTTTGCATGAGGCAAAAACAGTACCCTCCTTTTTCCACACCAAAGGCACAATTTAGTCTTAAAGATGAGAGCTTACCTGCATTGTTTCGTTTGTATAATTTTAATAAATGACATCAAAAGGTTAAAATTGATTGAGGTTAAGTCATCTTCCTATGTATGCCAAGTTTTATAGTGTGTTGAACTACTTATAAACTTTGATTTAACATTTCACTGTTAAAAATATATTGTAAAGAAAACGTTAAGTAACGTCATCATTTTCCTTTTCATCTCTTTCCATATAATATGATTCTATCTTTCTGATTTCTATTTCTATGATTCTAATTTTTGCCGAGAACACTCTATATGGCCGACAATATAGAGTCACTGTATCCAGTCACCTAGGCCAGCTGGTCGATCAGAGTAACGCAAACCGTCGTCATATTGGGGCAGAGAAGGATGATTTTTGATAATGGACAAATTAAAACCACGTTTTACGTGTTTGACATGTTGGAGGTTTGATCTTTCAGAATAAGAAAAATCTTTTAAAGTAAAGGTGGATTTGATTAAATTCAATACAGGACAAATAATGAACAATTTCCTGCTTCATCCGTTTACTCCAATAAGGCGGCAGATTGCGGTACTCTGGTCGACATAAGTCCCTAGCTAAAGCGGGAAATCAAGAACTGAAATCAAAATACTGTAATAATAGCACTTTCAGTAATGTCATATCACTTAAAGATATATAGTGTTACTTCAATTTATGTATAGGTGATACTACAGTTTCCAGTGTTTATAAGAGTATTTAAGGCCTCCCACCATGAAAGTATATGCAAAAATGAAAATGAAGCTTTAATGGATATTATTTAAAATTGAATATTTAACTTATTATAGCAAAGTTCAGTTAAATATTAGCATTTCTTTAACGTAGTCTAGTAGAACTACAGTTTTATCGAACTTTTCTTAATGAACGTTTAAAGAAACACAATGCAATCTGCAAAACAGTCAGTGAGACAATACAATACCATCAACTCAATAACAAAATTACATTGTATCACTAAATATGCGGTTATATGAAAAGTTATATAGTGGTAACGAAAACGTTTCTGTTACTATTATTTATAAACTCTGAAGCTGAAGCTATACACTACAAATAAAGGTGATTGCAACCCTTATAAACTGCTGCCTTTAAGCTCTTTAAGGGATTTACAAAGGAAACATAAATGTTGGCGTTATTAAATTATATAAACTTAGTGAACATAAGGCTGTGGTTAGTATCATATAAATAAAAATGTTTATTGGGTACATATGTTCGAACATGCGTATAAGACTAATAAGATTTTCTTAAATGTTATAGACTTTTATAATTAGTTATAATGATGTGATGAAGAAATTGTAAATTGAAAGATTTGTATATTAAATTTTGTCATATTAATTATAACGTAGAAAGTAGAAGACACCCTTATTAACGTCTGTCAAATAACTGCTCTGTCTTCATATCTAACTAAATAGTAACTTCTACTAAATTAATAACACTCATACTAACTTAAAAAACTGACGCAGATTTTCTCTCAATTTAGAAAACCATTTGAAAATTTAATCTGTCCCACACATTGATTATATTTAGAAGACTGATTTACGTAATTGACTTAAAAATAAATAATTTTATTGCAAAATACACCTTCAAAGAAACAAAATTTTCAATCCAAAATCGTTCGATTTCGAGGTGTTTTTAAACATTAAAAGTTTTATTTGAAAGAATTTCCAACTTTTGTTTATTTTATAACGTACTACTGAAGTTTGTGAATACATAAAACCTACAATCAACACACAAAAAAGTCTGGTAGATTTTTTAGGTTATTGTCGTAAATTAACACATGAATCCTTTTCGCTTTTCTTGTTATTTTCTGCTGAAATAGCTATTTGGATTTTATTTCCCATTTCAGTGGTAATGGTGTCCTAAAATTGATTGATATTTGAATTAATTCTTTCTGTTTTTGGATTTGAAAATTCAATTTTAAAAACTGAAACAAAATAATAAAAAAAAATCATAATAATATTCTGTCTTTAAATTGTCTGAATTTAAAATTATGAAAAATTAAGAATTAGAAAATGTGGAAAATCTTTGTGTTAATTAAAAAAAATGTAAAATGAGAATTCTTATTGAAAGAAAGAAAGAAGAAAAATCTGTGTACTATGAAAACAACAGTTACACGGTGTTTTATTTTCATTTTCACGTACGATTTTTCTGAGGCGATAACGTTTTAACTCAATTAACGTCACCCCTCGTTTTCAGTCACCTGCTAAAATGCACACACAAAAGAATTAAAAGAATATTTTTATTATTTTTTAAGTAATTTTTAATTTTGTACTTGATTGAATTAAAGAAAACTTGCAAATTTAATGGTTTCTGTTATTATTAGAAATACTTTGTCAAGATGGTTATTTAGTGAAGGTTTCAGAAAATGGAAGTTTGACTATAAAAAAGAAATACTACTTAAAAGGTTACGTGATTATCTTCTATAACTAATATAATAATAACGACTACTACCCATAAGCTGGAAACCAGACCCTAGAAGCTACGAAGCTTATGCAGGAGGGGCGATTATTATTATTATTATTATGCGGTTGCAGCCGACTTATCGATGTTGTATCACAAATCCCTTACTTGTGTTACAGCAAGGAAAAACTGTAGAAAATTTAATTTTGCCAGGCATTTCAGATTTTCCGGCACTGGGAGTCGATCTCGGGCCGCTTGGGTGAGAGACGAGCACTCTAGACACTATACTATACTAACTACCAAGGTTATAAGATTTGGAATTTATGATATAGTTAAATAAAAATTAGAAGATTGCAATTGAATTCTTTACTAGTAGGAGGTATCCTGAATTACAAGCTTCCTTTAAAAATAGTGAATATCAAAAATAATATATTAATAATATTTAATCCGAGAACATTGTTTAGACAGTTAAACTTACACAAAGGTAGTTTTACAATTCAGAAAATACGTATAAAATTAAGATCTAAGAGGCTATTAGTTTTTTGTGATCTTTGCTAAACACCAATTAACCATTTACATGGATTCAGATAAACATTCTTTACATCTGCATTTATATATGTGTTCATCATGATTGAACTTCCATCTTGGCATTTTCTCTACCTTCCAACCTATTTCTGACAAAACAAGTAAAAGGAACTAGGGAAAATTGTTACAATCTTTAGTTAAAAATTCTTTACTTAAAAATGGGTGCTATTACTACTAGCAGAACCCCCGTTGAAAAATCAATGTTTCGTTTCTGGTAGCGTCAGCTATCAATGAAGTAAAAAAAGAGATCTATTGACAAAAGTTGAGTTGATAACGCCGTCGGCAATCTACGTGCATACCAGCACGCTTTGCAATACCACCCCGCATCATTCGTAGGTGCACGCGCACTCAATTAATTACATTTAATTTATGTACATAAATGCGTAAAAGCCGGTGAATCTCTAGAATCACTGAATAGATTTTAATGTCGTTTTCTCCATTCGATAGCTTATTTTTTATAGAAAGTTTTTATTCAGACGGTCTTTCGAGAGTCGAGTAATGAGGAAAGTGTGAAAAAAATAATCAAGGAAAATTGGTTCCATAGCAAACGCTTTACGCTGCAAAAATTGTAACAGATAAAGGCAAACTGTAAGCAAACAAATTGTAGGTATTAAAAAGGTCTACAAAAAAGTCTGGGTGGCATATATTTATATCTTAAAGATTACTCGCAATCAACATTTTTCTAATCATACTTTTTTGGAAAAACTCTTCCCACCCTGGAATGTTGTCTTACTTCGTCCCTCGATGGAAAGCCGGTAATTTCAATAATTATTTATCTTTAGAATTGCTTCAAGTATAATCTGTAAAAATCTCAAGCTTGTAGCTTACGCCATTCAGGACATACATATACATACTGTTCGTTCTCAGACTCTAACATGTGCATTTAACATTGCATTGAACGTTGTTAGTGATTCCTACTCGCCAAATTCAACTACGATGGTATTTAAATGGTAGATAATGGTATCAATAGAAAGAGAAAATTATTGGGCATCAAATGCTACTAAGAATAATATTAAGAGTGCGATTTATATTTTAAAATACTAATTGACTATTGTTAAGTATGACAAGCCATGCTTTTCAAATTATATCATTTTAGCGTATACCTGAAATGAATAACGACTATTTAAACTGTTCAATAGTTTAATATGTATTGATTTAGTAGAAGTACAGCAAAATACATAAAAGTAAAATTAACAATGTTAATTGCCTGTGATTGACTTTGAGAGTGGACACCCGGTATAGCTATAATGCTTTTCTAAGAAATTCCCCTCTCTGTGACCCCCTTTAGTTTTTAGGATTGAAAATATACTCTTGCATCCTTTTGAGTACGGCCCACCTGACTGTACAATCTTAGCTTACTAAGCAGTCTTCTAGTTTTCGAGATCTGGAACTCTGGCTGTGATTATTCAGTGCGAGTGTAAAGACTGGAACTATCGAAATAAATCTTTTATTAAATATTTTTAAAAAATTCTCGAAGACATCGATTTTTGTCTTAAATGAGACATATTCTAGTGTAATTGTTATTTGTAGATCGTCTTTTGTTTCCGAGTTATGGCGATAGCACAAAAATTCTTTTAAATGGAAACCCTAATTTTTTATGATGCATTTGGAAAGATAATGCCATTCTCAAAGATTCGCCAAAAATTACAGCCTTGGTAGTGTAATGTCTGGCGTGCCGGACTTTCACCCAAGCGGCCCGGGTTCGACTCCTGGTGCTGGCAGATCTGGTTAAGGTTTTCTGCAGTTTCCCTTAGCTGTAACACAAATGTGGGATTTGCGCTGTTCCATCTATAAGTCGGCTGCAGCCGCACATTGGGCCTACATAATAATAATAATCGCCCCCTCCCTCCCGCACAAGCTTATAGCTTCTGGGGCCTTGGTTTAGGTTATGGGTTGTAGTAATTATTATTATATTATTATTATTATACAGTAGCAGACTATTTATTAATATTTCTATGTAGAAATAATTCATGCAGTATAACTTTTTCTCACATTATATGAACGGCGGCAGTGTAGTGAGGTAGCTTCCTCTCCGCCATTCCAATATTATCAAATTGCCGAGAGGCAGCTTATCCAAAACAGGTGGCAGCCAAGTTTTAGTGTATAAAATACCTATTAGTATAAATATCAACATACCTACATACACAAATTAATGTTTATTGTGGATCTTAACACAAAAAATTGAAGTTGCTCAGGTTTCAAGTCATCAACGTTCATGACGGACACCACAACTTGTACATTATAAATTGCAATAGATAGGTATTAAGGATTGGATGATTAACAACACGTTCGCGCCAACTAGAATTACTTTATTACACAGCACAAGGTAGAAACATAAAAATTGATTATATTCCAAATTATTACGTAGAATCTATTATGTAAACAAACCATTTTAATGAGATACCACGTTAGTCAGAAATACTGTTGTACATTTATATTTCCAGCAAATTTGATAAAATAAATTCGAAGCCAGATAAGCAGACAATTATGATCATGACTTTCTTATCCCACTCAGTCTGATAATAAACTTCATTATGCAACTCAAATGAATGAGTTCTTATCCAAGCAGACATAGATAATAGTATATTACATAACGAGCATGGAAAGTGACATATTTCGCACGAGTATGCATGTAGACGCACGAGGCGCCAACCGAGAATTTCTTTTATATTTATTACTGTTTACATTTACCGAATTACATCAACAGCAGTAGGCACATATATGACATACGAACCTAAAACCCTTCTTTTAAATAACTTGAACTCGATAATACGAATGTTGGGTTACACCTGACGCCTTTTTGACAATTGACATAGCCAGTACCCTACGTCTACTCAAGCAGCACTGGCCTGCATTCCACCTATACGCTATAATTATTTATCTTTGTATTAATTTAATAATAAATTATTGAAAAAATCTGGTGTTATTTTCGTTTCCATTCATTATTTCAAGTGATTCTAACATACTCTTATTTTACTTAATTAATATTTTACGTTACTGTTTAGCCTTTGGGGTTCCTTTTTGAAGTATCCAGCAGGTAGGCGAAAAACTTGTATATCACTAACAGAAAATCATTTGCAGTCCTTAGTTGACTGCTGCCCTTGCTTCATCAGCTTTTAAAGTTTTATTAGTAGTTAATATTTAGTAAAAAAGTTCATTGAAAAGATAAATGTTTAATAAAATATGGAATAATTTAAATTTTGCGATGTGTAGTGACATTAGTGTGCGGAAACTACTGACATTGGTGTGCGGAAACTAATCATATCACATGCAAACGTCATTTATCAATTGCTTTTAGAGGATGATTGATATTGCCAACTTTCAAGCCTACCTTATTGTGCGATATTGTTGGGTCTCCTATGGGATCGTAGAAAAAAGATGTAACCATCATCCGAATGATTTTTACACCCAATGGCACTACAATCTGCCATGTTAATAAATTTTACAATAATCTAGTACTGTTAAAAAATTAAATTTCAGCTACTTCAATGACTGATCCTAACTGAATAAAAGTTTAATTGTCCTTTGGAAAAGTGATCCAACCAATCATAATGGATCACGTTCTTTTCCCTACTCTTATATAACTAATAAACAATAAAAGAAAGCCAATATCAAAATTAAATAATCAAATTGTATATCAAATAATCAAAATCAATGTACTTAAACAATAAAACAATACCAACGTTAATTATGAATAATTTTAATTATTCAGTTCTTATAATAATAAAATCAATCAAATTGGTAAAGCTAAACAGAAAATTACACTTATTATTCACGAATACGATTTCAGCAAAAACATAACTCAGATTAAATCTCTAAAACATCAAGTGCTACAACAAAAATCGAGCAACTGTGTAAGCGATAACAAATATAATCAAAATAAAACTGTAGCCAATTTTATATTTAATACATAACTAACATAATAAAAAAATAAAATGTGTTTACAGTTAAAAGAATGAGCAGAAATTTGTGTATTGAAGAATGCTGTGTAACTTTTCTTCTGATATATGTAATTTGGATTTGATAACACTCTTGATTTCTAGATGCGGTTTCAATGGTATTATAACCGATAACAAAACTCCAAGCTCCAGGAGTGACAGCATATAAATATACTTCATAGCCATGCGACTGTCGGCATTTTGAAGTTGATAAGACGCTTCGCTTATCGTACACAACAGTGACAAACCACGACCAGTTCGCCGACGTTTGCCGATCGTCATCGTATTGCATGCTGCTAATAACAAGGATCGTATATCACAGCATAAGTGTTGTTCCGAAACTAGCTAGCCCGTTGTTTAACAGCCCGAGAATCAACAAGGTTACACACGATGGCTATCTATATTTGCGAGAGTGCACCTACTGGTTATAACTATACTGTGCCATTAGTGAGGGTAACCAGAGACATACAAAAAAACTCGACGTAAAACAAAAAGCCTACAAAGAAATTCCGCGTTAAGTATTTCAGTTTTATCATCGTAAACTACGGCATACCGGAATGAATAGATGGTATCGTCGGTTAAAGAAATAGAGGCCCAGAGGGATGATAATTGCCTCTAGTATGATTCCTACAAAACAAGGCATTGTTAGGGATAACCATGATGAATAAATTGGTTTAGAAGTTGGCAGAGTAGCTATTAAAGACCAACAAATTGGGTTCCTGCCACTAATTTACTTCATCCACTACTAGAAGATTCTTAAAGAAGAAAAATTACGAAACTTCATATACAATGATGTACACACTACTTGCAAGATAACTTACAACTGACTACACAAAAGAGAGAAAACGATTATCTTATAAAAGTTTCTAGAAAACAGTGGTAAAGCCGGATTTTATCAATCAGAAATCCTGAACAGAAACATAACCAAATAAGGAATAACCAATAAAAAAGTGTGTCCACAAACACGAGTATATTTGGAGTGACAAAACTGATAATAACACAATAGTCCGGTCAAAATAGACAATTCAATTTACAATAATTCGCATAGAGCTGAGAATTGGTACAGGTCTTAGGTACACTATTACAAATAAAATTTTAAAAATCCCCACCGATCTGCTAAAAAATTTATTCAAGGTCAAAGGTCAAAAGTATCGGTTTTTTGCATTTATCTCGTAAACGGTAAGTGTTATTATAGAAATAGGTCAGACAAAAGTTGTAGATCATGCAATTATCTACATTGTTCTTATACTTTTTGTCCTACGAATCACCATTCCTGAGATATAACCATTTGAAACATCGAAAATAATAATATGCACGTCTATGCCGCACACTGGGGTTTTTTTACCCATTTTGCTGGTCAAAAGTGATTTTAAAAAGTTGTATAATATTTTATTTTCGGCATGCACTTTTTAAAGGACTTTTTAAAAGGGATCATCAGGCTAACTGAACCTACATAAGAAAAGCTCATAAAACAACAGATGCGTCTTTTTTCTTATTTCGAATCTCAACGTTACCAAATGTGGTTGTGTAGTCATTGCCTATCACTTATTATTTAGGTATTGTCAAATAGTGTTTTAAAGTTCATTTAAGGGTGTTTTTTGGTATGGATTCTATTCCAAGACGTAAGTAGAAATCAAATTACTTATTATTATCTTAAAAACTTAGGTTTTCTTTAAAATTTAAAAGGAAATATGTACTTCGAATTTCTGTAAAACTATGAAAGCTTTTTAGTATCGTTGAGCTATAGTTATCGTCCATAATAGTCCAAAATATAAATCTTGCTTAGAACTATTCTATATAGCTTTTTACTACTTTACAAGTAAAAAACTATTGAGCATTTTTGTGCTTCTTTTTGTAATTACCATTTCAGTTAATGTTAATTAAATTTCCAATATAAAGTGTCTACGGTACATTAAGTAGTATGTTTAAGCCTTTTTATTTAAAAAACTTATCGTATTTAGAATCATTCATATACATACTAATTAAGCAAGAAATTTATTTGTTACTTTTTTACACAGAATAGTTAATCGTTGCAAAATTTAAAAATGAATCGCTAGCAGTAATATTACCTTTTCTGTGGCAATGTAAAATTTATATACATTTTTATTTTTGCTTCTATTTTGGTGTATGTGGCCACACATGATAACAAAAATCTTAAAAAGCAAAATAAGCAAAGAAAATACTTTTGACCACCAAAAGGTGCACTTGACCCCAGTGTTGACCCGCCTTGAAATACTTTTATGGCCGGTTTCAAAAAGCTTGATTAAACTCTGATTAACTTAATTGTGATTAAAATTGAAATCTAGAAATATAATTGGATAAAATTTAAGGTCTGTTAAATCTCAGCCAATGAAATTTCTGAATTCTGAATTGATTGTATAGACAAGTATAGATATTTAAGTTTTGTAAAAAATACACGGAACAATAAAAGAGTACAACTATCTTGTCTTCCTTCAACATCTGCTGCTGCTTATCAACACCTATATCGAGTATACTATCAAGTTCAAGTGTGGCTAGGCAATCAACTGGACCAGAAGACTGGGGTTGGAAATTAATAGATAAAGACTTTGGAGCCAATTCAAACTTCACTCCCACCTGCTCCGGAAAAACTTCTTAACACCATTTTTTGCAATTGCAAAAAGGGTTGTAGTGCAAATTGTGGCTGTAAAAAAAGTTGGATTATTTTGTTCACCAGTATGTACCAATTGTCAAGGTCAGTCTTGCTCCAATGTTGAATCAAATGCAACAGATGAGGATTTTTATAATATCAATGAGGAGGCAACTGATGCATCTTTCTTAGAATAATTAACAGATATCCAGCAGGAAGAAGAAGAAGTAAGCGAAGAAGACATTATTGTTGAAGTAGCATTTGAAGATTATCAGTCAGACTAAGATTTTCCCGAAATCAACAATAATTCGTGCCACTTTAATCATTTCCAATAGTACCATTTTTAGTTACATAATAGAATATTTTTGAATATTATTTAATAAAACTCAATCACAATAGATGGTGGAGTATGCCTACCGGGGAAACCACGTAACGTGTGTGCATATTATGTAGAATACGACTTCTTAAACTTTTAGAATCGCGATATCTCAGAAATGGTGATTCGTCGGACAAAATGTATAAGAACAATCTTTGTAGATAATTGTATGATCTACAACTCTTGTCTGACTTATTTTTATAATAACACTTACCGTTTACGAAAAAAAAATGCAAAAAACCGATACTTTTGACCTTTGACCTTGAATAAATTTTTTAGCAGACGTAGAATCGGTGGGGATTTTTAAAATTTTATTAGTAATAGTGTACCTAAGACCTGAACCAATTTTCAGCTCTATCCGAATTAATGTAAACTTACCACTATTTTTTAGTCTATTTTGACCTGACTACAATGGGAAAACATTTAGGTTAAACACTAAAATGAGATTGAAGCGAAAAAAAGTAACACCTCCCTTCAAGTTTCAAAGGGCGAAGCTCGTATCAGATAAGATAAAAGAAAAGAGGGCATAAACGGTAAAACTGTCTAAACGATACACAACATCCTTCAATGCACAAATTTTTGTTCATTCTGTTAACTGTAAACACATTCTTTATTTTTTAAAGTTATGTATTAAATATATAATTGGCTACCGTTTTGTTTTCATTATATTTGTTATCGCTTACACCGTTGCCAGATTCTTGATTTAGCACTTGGTCTTTTAGAAATTTAATCTGAGTTACGTTTCTGCAGAAATCGTATTCGTGAGTAATAAATGTAATTTTCTGTTTAGCTTAACCAATTTGATTGATTTTATTATTACGAGTATAAGAACTGAATAATTATCGTAGATATTGGTTTATTGTTTATATTGATTTTGATTATTTGATATATAATTTGATTATTTAATTTTGATATTTGCTTTCTTTCATTGTTTACTATCTGTGTTATTTTGAATAAATCGCATTCTGTTACTTTTGTATCCTGTGTCTTTTATTTCTATTATTGCTTATGCTGAATTCAAACAGCGGCTGTTATCTTAAATCAGACGTTTGCCAGACCCAAACGTTCAATAAGTTTCAAATTAATGTTTTGTGTTCTAAATTTTAATATGGCTAGACTTCTTATTAACACCGTGAGCTAGTCGATCAGGAAGCTCCCGTTATATTTTGGCGCCCAACGCGGGGCGCTAAAATATAATAAGTGTATTATGTATTATAAAAATATGAAAATGATATCTGCCCAATTCAGACACAGATACTACACCGAAAATGTACCTAGATCTATTCAAAATGATTGGATTTGAACTTCTAATTTAAATATTTAATTTTGTGAAATATTTAATATAAATTACAAATCGAAAATAATATTTCCTTTATAAGCTGCTAAAGCTGGAAATATCTACTTAGGATGTTTAAATTTACTAACAATTAAAATAGAAGATAATGTTATTAAGTAAATCGATGTTACAAAACTACTAATCAAAATATTGTTCTTTGTGTATTTATAATAATATCATAATTATTATTATATAAATACGTTATTTAATTTTTCAGCTTGTTTGGATTAAAATTCTAAAATCCTGTCACATCATATAGTACATTTATGTAAGGAACCCAAACATTGAATAAGTGATAAAATGCAGCAGAATTCTGTTTTATTGATAATATCTTTCCAAGTCCCTTCTAGTTTTTAGAATTTAATATCTTCATAAAATTGTAAATTGATAGCACTTATTTAGTCGTTAACTTCTTGATGTATATTCGTTAGCCATTGTTCTTTTGGCTAATTCGAGTTTTCTCAAATATGGTTTCTATGTTATATTTCGTAAAACTGTATGAACGTAACCGTAAGGAAATATATATAGTACAGACCAGCAGCTGAAGCACCAAACATTAAATAATTGTTTCACAAAGTTCGATTCCAACAACAAAAGTGCCACGTGCGGTATTGATGTGTATACATAATAGAAGCCAGCTAATTGTTGTTAACTTAGTATTCATCTCGATAACATTAATACAACACCATTCGGAAAAACGTCTACAGAAAGGCTCACCTAAAACACTGCGAAATATTTTACATTTTACAATTCTCTAAAGAATAATCATTTGTCTTTTTTTACTGCACCAAAGCAAAATTACCAAGTTTTATATATTTCTGACTTGCTTCAAGCATTTCTCGCTAATTATCTGCAAACTTTGGATTAACGGTTGCTGAAAACTTAAGTTTGTTCCAGTTTCTTCTACTTTCTACTACCAATGAAATATATTCGTGCAAAATAAATTTTTCCATAGAATCTAGAAAAAATTTAACGCCGAGAAGTGTAAATATTATCTTTTTGGCACACATTTTGACGAGAAAGGCGCGGAGCGCGGTGCGAAAGGCGCTATAACATATGAATGCATAAGCAAGTGGCCGAGTGTCCGCTGTAGGCAAGGGCTGCTAAGACCACGAGGGGGGTGCCCAGATCGATACAGCGCCCTCCCCGCACTTTACACTTCCCGCAGGACTTTCACTTTCCGTCCGGACTTCGCTGCTGGACTTTCTCCTTTTCTACGATGGCAGCGGCGGGGAAAGTGCTCTTCTACTTGTTTTCTTATTTTCTACAAATGTCATGTGTAGTTGAGTTTTTTCTTGCTTGTATTGGGAATAATTTGAAGGGATGTTAGTACGTCGATCAAAAAAGTATTGGAATAAGATTCTCAGGTGAAATCTTATGAAAATTCATAATTAAGTCTCATTATTGAAAAAATATAGAAACGGGCATTTTGAGATGAACCAAGCCATAAGGATATTCATAGATTTTCTTAAAATGTCCTAGAAGGAATATCAAGATAAGTTTTCTTATTGTCATCCTCTTTTGAGAAATAAACTTATTGAAACAGAATCTAGGCAAGGTATTTGAAATAAATGCTTAAAAGGGAGAGGAGAATTTGTTTGGATAATTTTAGAGTCCTTCTTTTGACTTAAAACAGTTACTTTAAAATTTTAAAGGATATGCAAAAGATGTGACGAGTCAGCCCTGGTTGAAATGACCAGCGGCCGTGGGCTTCTAAACTGCACTGTACGGGCAGGGTAACGGAGGGGCCGAGGGGGTGTAAACTTTCCCTTCTCAAAGATCAATACCTCTACTCCAGTCCAGCGTCCAGCATGAAGCTTACTTGAGCTTGACACTTCTGCTATGTTACGAGATTGGATGTACCTGCTTTCCTGCTGTACCCTTAGGATATTCCTGCAACACTAAAAGTTTAAAACGCATATTTAGCTTTCTTTAAATTGAATTTATGGATGATTTTTTTTATGAAAATAACCTTCCTTGGCAATTTTCGTAGATTTGTACACAATAAGAAATTTCTTGAGACAGAATCATTTAAATTAAAATTTAAGTTTTATATAGTAAGAACTCCTATTTTCATTTAATTGGGGGTTTTACAATTATTTATTTGCCTAAACAGTATTGAAATTAAGAAAAGAGATCGAGTATTGTTTCAGTAACTCAATAAGTTAAAGAATTAACTCTTAAAAACTAAATAATTCTATATGGCTAAAAAAATTCATAAATGATGGGCATAATGGGAGAGAGGAGTTAAGATATATTTTCACAAAATGTTTCATTGTAATTCTTAAATAAAAAATTGTTAAAGTTATTAAACTCAAGTTAGGAAAATTAATTATTAAATTGATCTATGATTAATTCATTAGATGAATAATAAATAATTAATTAAAAAGTTTAAAAACCATACCTATACTTTCTGAATATTGGAAACCGTACAAATCTAAAAATTGGCATTAAATACTCATTTCTTCAAATATTCATTGTACTAATTCTGTCTAATTAAAATATAATTAAAAAAGATTAACGATCCATCTACATAAAAAATAAATGAAGTTAATTTTCATAATTTCGTCTAATAAACAAATTTTGCCTGTTTCCAAGACCCGAATTGTTCCTGGAGGGTTTATATTCGAAATTGCGTGGCTCCTGACATTTTAGTTCTGCCACCATCAACTTCCTCATAAACACTAATGCCTGTTAAAATAGAAATTAGTCAACACCAAATCTCCTTTTACGTTTAATGAAGAAATCCTTTAACATGTCTTTCTTAATGAAATTATGTACAACATAAATATTTAGAAGTTTACACCTGAGAAACCGCTGAAATATATTTGTTCTGAAATGTTTAATTAAGAAAATTGTATCTCACAGTCAAGAGTTGAACCTTCTATACCGCTTCGTTAGACCTAGAAAGACCTAGTTGTTATATAATGTATCTTTGATTTGCAATTTTCAAAGTGCATACATTATTAATTGGCAGTTAAGTCCGAGAAATACAAACAACTACATAGAAGCCGAGTAAGTAAAGATTAGGAACAACGTAACTGTACACAAGTAGGTACCCCTAAAATAAACAGTGCTCGTATTCCGAAGGTCCTATTTAAACCCCTTTTGGGACAAATAAAGGCTATCCATATCCGTAAAAGCGCTTTTATGAATACCTCACTTAACTGTGCATGAAAATCCACAAAACAGCATGTAAAACAAGGGATTTCTTTTTATATGTTTATATATTGCAGTTGAAAATCGCTGCAAATATATTTATTTCATGATTGCATTGATATAAATTAGACAATTTTAGGTTAACTTATCGTTTTCACTGAAAACCGAAATAACAGTTTTTTATAATAGATAACGAAAAATGTAAATAAATGAAGCATTGAAAAACAGAAAAACTGTATTAATGATGAGCATTTTGTTGTTCCAAACAAATTACCTAATTCGCCCTTCCATGAAATATAAATGCTGTTTTCGTTTTAGTCACTTGAAATAGCAACTGCAGTTGAGAGGGTAAGAGGGAAATTATTTTAAATGGCGGGATTTTGAAATTTCTATACGCTTTAAACTGCTACTTATCTTACTGAATTATGTTTGATGCTATAAAATAGTTATAAAAGTTTTTTTATATAAAATATAATAATAGACTAAGTTTATGGCAATTCTAAATTAGAAAAAAGGACTAGCATGCACACAAAAACTCGTTAAGCAGATAAAGGATATGTGGGAATTCAGATTTTCATAGTAAAAAAAATGTTTCCTCATAACTTGGGGATCGTTTATACATTTTTGCAACTTAATAAAGTTTGGTTCATTTTCAATGTTATAAATCATCTGGAACAGACAAAATATGTTGTAGGTGTATGCAAGTGTATAGCAACTTACCTGTTGAAATTAAAGTTAAATTGTAAAGTTCATGTTAACGAGATATGTTAATTTTGCAGTCTTATTGAATTTTCAAAATATTAAAGTTTTTGATAATTTGTTTTAGTAGAGTAATATCATAACCACAGGACTGAAACACATTTTAATGTACAGGCTGGATTTTTTTGATGGAACCATATTAAAAACATGTTTGACAAGCTGCCCCTTTCTAACGTTCAATTATTCCATTTTTAACCTAAGTATTCTATATGGTTAGATTCAGGATTTTATTTTCTACAGGATAGTATAGATAGTTCTTGCATTTATAAAAATTTGCAAATTATAACTAGGTTATGTAAAAATTGAAATGTCATAATATTTTTATTTAATAAGAAAGTTCATTTGTTTTTCAAAATAGTATATAAAGGAATCCATTTTCTTAACATTTAAGCAGCTCTAAACCACCAAAGTAACAACATGCACGTTCATAGTACTTCAAAATAAATATTTGTAAGCTTATGTCAAACCAAAAATAATAAATTGGGTTATGTCACCTAAACACTTTTAAGGTTAATGTTAAATGTCGAAATTATAAAAGTGTTTATTATAAAAATGAGGAAATGCCATTTATTAAAGTAGAGACTGGTAAAAATAGTAACTTTTGGTTTAATAATGAAATTAAAACTTTAATAAGTATACGTAATAATGAATATAGAAAGTTTTGGTTTACTCAAAATACTCACTTTTGGAATTCATATAAACAATATAGAAATTTAGTGGTCTCTAAGTGTAGAGAAGCTAAGAAACTGTATTATGAAAATTGTGTCGATAAAAATAAGTCAAACGCTAAGGGTATGTGGAAAACACTAAAACAGATTATTATAGGCAAGAAAAAATGAAAATTATAATTTGATTATTTTTAATAATGAAAGTTATGTATACTTACCTGAAATAGTTGATAACTTTAATCAATATTTTATAGACAGTGTCATAGAGATTGCTAATACTATTCTAAATTTAAATACAAATAGTTTAAACTTAAATATTAGCATAAAATTAATATTAATAATTTTAAAAATATTAGTTATGAAGATTTAAGAAATATAATATATTCATTACATAATAATAGCAGTTCCGATAATATTACAGTAGAAATTTATAAAATTGCTTATGATGAAATTTCAGGTCCGCTTATAAATTTAATTAATTATTCATTGGAGAAAGGGGAAGTACCTAATAATTTAAAGGTATCTACAATAATCCCAATAAGAAAAATTCTTTATATCTAGCATCTAGTCATAGAATATATACATATACAGTCATTTATATTATTTATTTTATATATTTTTTATATTTATCTGTTGTTATTGTGCTGTTGGTAATTTTTGTGAGAAAGTTGAATGAAAGGGATACTGTAGGTACATATATGTAAAAGTTATAGCAAATTTTATGCTAAATAAAGATTATTATTATTATTATTATAAAAACAAAGTTATTAAGTGAAATTAAAAATAAAGTGTTTTCTAAAAATTAAAAATTTTAATAAAAAATTAACAACGTTGAAAAGTTATTTATCCAAAGTGAATATAATTTATTATTGAATGGAAATAAAAGAAATAATTGGAAATTTGGAATTTAGACTTTACCAATTCGTAATAAACTGTATTTGGAGATCGAAGTTAATAACAATCAATCATTTTATCGTAAGGATTTGGATAATTGCAGATATTCATGGAAAGTAAAACTTATTTTTAACAATGTTATTTTGTTGTCAAGTAAGCAAGCATCCGATAAAAGATTAGAAATGAGATGGGAAGTTTTGGCCTTAATAACTAAATAATAAAAACAAATATAAAACCTTGAGCGTTTAAATAAAACTTTTATTTAATAAAAAAAATAAAATATACCATGTAAATTATAAATAAATTTTAAATATAAATAATTTTTATGAGTTAAGTTGTTTATTTGTTTTATCACAAACAACGAATTTTAAAATTTGGAATATGTTATATAATTAGAAGCAAAAAGACAGATTATCTTTTCAAACAATTAAAAATTTTTTAACGTTACTAATTCATTCAAAAATTAGTCCTTTTGATTCTAATAAGAAGAAAGAATAAGAATTTTTGTGTTTAGTTGCGTTAGTAAAATAAAGAATTTCATTGTTATGTCTTGAATATTTATTTGTGTACTGAATTATTTTATTTTTGTGTAATAAGAATAATCTACATCAGTGACCTGAACCTGAGAGAATCTCAATGAAGTGGGAATACGTTACTCACTACGATACAGCTGTAAAACCGGAGCAGAATAAAAATGTTTACAATTGATTTGTGAATTGATGATAAATAGGAAAATAATTTATTATAAAATATTTTTATAAAAATATAAAAAATTCTCAAAGCGCGGACAGAAAGTGACAGCCCGAGCTCAGACTCGGTTCTATGGGCCAGTTTAAACTTAAATTGAATAATTTAAACTTAACTTTAACTATTTAAATACGAGATGAATAATTAAGTATATTTCTTATATATACAGGGTGTGCATTTAGTACTATATTCTTTAATTATAGGTTTATCGTTACCCAGATAAAGTTTCAATTGGAGGAATGTTAATGAGGTTAAAGAAAGCACATTTTAAAATTAGTGGTGCATATACACCCTGTATATTTTTTTAAACCTGTCTTAAAAAGTGTAGAGCATAAATAAGCGTAATTATTTTTGGAACAACCTATATTTTTTTATCTCAAATAAAGCCTCTGTAAGTTATGTCTTTAAACCTAGATGTTTTTTGCCCTCAGATGCGACGTTGCCAAGCTATCATTTTTAAAAGTATTTTTTGGTCAATATCAAGCCTTTGTTTAAATTTTAATTTCTAATTGTGTTGATGATTTTGTAAAACTTGGATGAGGTCTTAGCTAGGATCAATTTATCCCAAGCAAGTGTTAGAAATAAATTTTTTATACAGGTTGATCAAAATAATTTTTATATATTAACATTTTCAAATCCAATTTTTTGCAATTGTTTTAAATGGATCACCCTCTATTTTATGATGTGTTTCAATAGAGTATTTATTTTCCTTTACTTTATTTATTTATTTATTTATTCACCAATTACATACATAAATCATACTAACTAAGCCTTGATGAGAAAAATTCATTTTGTACTTATGTGACAATTCTTTTACGATAAAAAGTATATTAAAACATTGAATAACTAAACGTCAAAACTAAAAATAAAGAAATCATGGGTATCTATATAAATCCCGTTTTGATTTAAATAAGTAAAATGATGCCAATTACTGACGTGATCCAGATAAGGGAGTCAACTAAGATTTAAAAATAAAAAAATTGCCAGTGTCAAAATGCATTAAACTAAATTAATTTAATACACAATTATGTGTAATCGTACCAAGAATTAATAGAAAATAATTTTGAAAGAAGAGATATTTAAGTCCAAATGTCCAAGATCAGTTCAATGATTTTTTTAAGATGAACAGTGGGAGTTATTCTGTTATATTGCCCTTTCCTTAAGTTAAAGTATTTTTAAAAACAACATAAAGAGGTCAAAATCTAATATAAAAAAATAGCTAACTTCTATGGTCCTAAAGAGTAAAAAATGCCTCGTTTTTCTTCGAATCGCGATTTTTTAAAAACTATTAAAGATAAAGGTAGACTTATAAGTAGGTATAGGATTTGTATGCACTTAGAAATGCTGAAATATGCATGCACTTATGCACTATAAAAACGTGAAATATGCACTTAAAAATCATGAAATATGCGTTTGTTAGAAATTTTTAATAAATATATGCACTTTCATTATTAAAAAAACACCTGTTTAGCGTTATTTACATTTTATTTACAGAAATTATTTTAATTAGACATCCTATGCAATAATTTAATTAATTATATTTTCTAAACATAGAGCGTTACAGTTCACAATGACGTACATTTTTAAATTTTCAAAAGTAAACATATGCCTATTATCACTAAATATTGTTTTATATTTTGAGAAACTCCGTTCCACATCGCAAGACGTAATTGGGGCATACTTAAAATTGTTTAATTCTACAAGCGAATAATGTTTTAGCTCGTCTAAAATGTCTTGGCCAGATAATGCATCGTTTATGCTTTTAATTAAGTGAAAACCTGGATTTTTGTCTATAACGGATTTAAATTTTTGTTTTATAGTCAAACCCTTTGGCCCTTTTACTTTATTCAAAGAAACACCTAACAATTTTACATGCTCAAGAGATTCATCTAATGAATTTCCCTGACTTTCTAGTTTCTGAATTACATTAGCTAAACGGACAAGATTTGTCAAAACAAACAATAATTCTGCCCTCACCTCCTTAGTATTAAAAGCATCCTGTGCGCTTTGTATGCATAGTGCATCGTGTTTATTAAGTTTATTTACAAATGCTTTAATAATAACAAAATAAGTTGCATAATATTCTGCTGCAGTAAGCCAAGTACCCCACCTTGTTATTACAGGCTCAGGTGGGAGAGGCACTTCTTGAGCAGTTTCCTTAAATATTTGTATGCAATAAGGAGCTTTACAAAAAATTTTTTTACATCTGAAATTATAGAGTTTACGTTAGGATATATTTCCCGCACTTTTTCCGCAACTCTATGCATTGCATGGACAAGACAAGTTAAGTGGATCATTTTTTCGTACAGAACTTGTAAGCCTGCTCCAGCCTTGATCATGTACGGTGCCGCGTCGGTGACGAACAGGTGTACTTTGTTGTACTGTATGCCGTCCGGCCACAAAATAGCCATCGAATCATTAAACAATTTTGCCACAGAACAATGATTGGGGCTCTTGAAAACGTCCATTGCTAATAGATAGGATTTGGGATTGTTCTCCGAATTTAAAACGCCAATTATAACGTTAGCCACGTATCTGAAAACAAAAATTTGATTTTTATTTTATCGAACTACATAATTAGTCGGTTACAAACAATTAGCGCAAAACAGTTATTTAAAAAAAATATATTTTAATCAAGCAAAAATATTGTTGTAACTGACAAAATAGAAAATAAAACATCCATAAATTGCTCTGCTGTCTTTAATTAGTTAAATTTTACTAACAAAACGAAGGAAATGAAGTTTCTACGCACCTTCCAGTAGTGTCAGTAGATTCGTCAATGAAAACCCATATGTAGTTATTCGCTACCTGTTTTCTAATTGATTTTATGGTCTCTTCGTATAAACGAGGTAAATAATTTTACCTGAGTGTAGACTCGTCGGGTATTGGCATTTTTGAAATTTCTTCCAGAAAATTACGAAATGCTGAGTGATTAATTTTACTTAACGGGATATCTGCAGCCACTAATGCACTACATAGTTTTTTATTAAATTCGATCGATTTGCTGGACTCACCGCGCGAATTATTAAAGTACCCCGGTAACAATGTTTGTTTTTTTGATTTCAGGGCAACACACTTTTGATGTCGAACCGTGTTCAGATGTTGTGTAACTTGAAAGCGTTTCGTTGCAGTCACTTTATCGTCGCACACTGTACAATACAACACCTTATCGTCAGTTGTAAGAACACTGAATTCCTTAACATAACTTCGAAGTGTAACAGACACAGACCGTTTTTCTTTACCCATCTTTACACTCTAAAATTTCAAACTGAAATACAGTTTGCAATTTCTGAACTGTTTTAATTGAAAGATTACAAGATTAGTAAACTAAAGTACAGGCAACAAAAGTTTCTATGAACAGGAAGTTGTCAAAGGGTCTTTGGAAATTCATAATACCTATTTATCACAATACCTCAGGATGTAATTATTTAGATTTTAGTGGAAACTTTTTCTTTCTTAGAAAATATTAAAAGTACACAGATGGTTAAGGCAGTAAAATATTTTAAAGCCTAGTATTTAACAATAAGCTTAAATTATGGGTTTCCCCTAGACTCAACTAAGCCGCCCTCGGTTGGTTGTCTAAAATGCTAAAATTATTTAAAAACTATTAGAAATTTCATAATTAAAGCATGTAAAACGCTCAAAAATGCTAAAATATGCATGCATTTATAAAAAACACCTAAATATGCATTTATATGCACTTTCAAATTGACATATGTGATTCATATGTGTCTTAAACATGTAGAAATATAACGTTATAAATATTATAAATATTATAATTAAACGTTATAAATATAAGAAAAAACATGCAAATGCATAGAAATTCTATATCTACTTATAAGTATCAAAATAAAAAAAAATAGATACTTTACTGACACATTAATAACACACAGGATGCTGTATAAAAAAATTTACCTGCTTGGAATAAAGATTTGTGGTTGTTTTAAGCATATAGTTTTCGGTATCTTCGACTTTGGTGTAGTCCAACCATTCGTGCCTTAAATTTCTTTGTCAGATTTTGAACTCTTTGTAGACAATCAGTAGTCTCCTACTTTTAATGCTAAAAATCACGTTGTGTTCGCCGACTATCTGACAACCACAGTTTCATTATTTAGAATGATTTTTTTGTATACTTTCATGTTTGAAGAGTCTTTAATTAAAGTTGAAAAGTCTTTCAAATTTAAGGCGTCTATGTTCTTAGATACTGATAACTTGTTTTAGACGCATTCTTGGTCAATAACAACATTATTGCGTTATCTATTTTTGTATATTTTGTTAAAGAAAAATTGTTTAAAAAACGAATCACGCGACCATATTTCTGGGTGGAAGTATCTATTTTCTTTCGGTGGAAGTATTAAGTCCCCAGGACCTCGAAGCCCGGTAATTTGTACCGCATTTAACGCCTTGTTATGGTGTTGGAAATAATAATTATTGTTGAAATACTTTTCATTAATAAAATACTTAATTTTTATAGTTGTATACCACATACATGCATTCAGAAATTCATTAAACAAATGGAACATTTTATTTCACTGTAACTCTCAGCTATCATGTAAGATTGATTTCATAAGAGTGCCAATGCGTTTGACGTGTTAATGTAATAATTGAACATGCATGCAGGATATTTGCATGTTTAAAGATATAAAATTCATACTTTATAATATGATTCTACTGGGGTTAATTGGTAAATTCTCAAGTTTCACTCCAACTCAATACCGTAGAAGAAAAATAAAAAAAGGAAAGAATAGAATACAAAATGAAAAAGATTGAAAGGAAAATGTTGCCAAAAGTGCACGCCTAAGAGATTCACCTTATAAATTAACCATAACAAAAAAAATAAATAAATAGTGGTCGAAAACTTCATGGTCCTTAAATCATGACAGTAACTAAGAATTTACAAAATCAAACTCTTAAAGCGGCCAAATATTAAACGGAATTTGTGTATAACTACAACATATCTTAAATAGCGACCTATAATAATGTGAGAGGTACAGAATTTCAAACAAAGGAAAGTTTTGTTTGAAATGCTGTTACATTATTATAGGTGGCTATTTAAGATATGTTGTAATTATAGCTACACAAATTCTGTTTAATGGTCCTTGTTCTCTATCAAGAAAATGCTGACACAGAATACCAGGGAAAATAAGATAAAAACAATATTTAAAAAAATTTAAAGATTTATTTTGCTGGAATCAAACAACAAAGACGTCAATTTTCTATTGGTTTGCAATCGAGGAACCTATGCAAATACCGCTATGAGACCAAGAAAAGTAATGAAGCAAGAAAATTCTAAAACATACTATTTATAAGCATTCAATGAGACAATTGTGGCTTGTAAAGTTATGTTTCTGAATACAACTGCGGTTACTGATAAATTTGTGCGAGTTTCTTTTAGTAACAGACATGGGGTTGTAGAGTTTAATAAAGAACTATACATTCCCAAAAATAAGCTACCTGAAACAGCACGAATGACTGTGATTTCACAAATATCCTCATTCCCATTATATTATAATTGAGTAAGAAGAAAATATTTGGGCCCAAAACTTAATATTGGTCTAATGTACAAGGTTTATAACGAAGGTGAAATTGTCTTTGAAATCTCGTTTGTATTTGTCATACCAGGGCCCGTATTCTTGAGTTTCGCATACGAGATGACGTAATTTGATTGGCTAAGTTACATCTTATGATGTAAAAATTACGTCATCTGGTATGCGAAATTCAAGAATACGGGCCCAGGAAAACCTAATATTCTATACTAACACAAGCATAGGTTCTACTACGTATTTCCCTGTGTAGTTTTTTGGATGTACTGAGTACTGCTGTATGCTACTTGTACAGGTTCTATTGAAGGCAAACCCTGTCTACACTTTGCACACACTAGTTGACTTTTTTGGTCCATAAAAATTGCCATATTTTATTTTGCCATTTCTCAAGGAATTTCCTTAGACTGAAATTAAACTAAATGGATTCTTAATTTCATTTATTTATTATGGGTTCGAGTCACGAAGAGACTACATTTCGATGCTTTTTGGGCTTCTGTTTTGGGGTTATAAGTTAAAAGAGATAATTATACTGTGTTAGGAAAACTTAGCTTTAGGTACACAAAAATATAAATTTAAAACACAATGGTTTTAATAATGTGAGTATTCATAGTTATAAAATAATAAAAATTTGAAAAATTTTACTTTTTCTATTAATGGACGACTATGCTCACAACATTTCAAAATGTTGTGAGCATAGTCGTCCATTAATTGAAAAAGTAAAATTTTTCAAATTTTTATTATTTTATAACTTAGCTTTAGGTTTATAATTCCTTGTGTGAGATATCAAAACGTCAATTAGTTTTAATATATAATATTAACTATATCAACAGGTCCATAACAACCAGGGTTATAATGCCTGGGCATAATCATTTATAACGCCCGCTCACTTTTAATTTTGCAAATCGGCGGCGGTATTACGTTCAAAATAACTATGATCAACGTTCTTGGCATCGCCAATAATTGTAATATATTAAAACTAATTTTCTACTCGTGAAACACAAAATATTGTATGCACCACGAGCGTTACTAGATGATAATGTCCATCGGGAGACTTTCATCCCACGGACTGGAACATCGAACATCCTCCTGGCATTATCATCATAACGCTCTGGGTATATAAACTATTACGTGACAAGTTTCGTAAATTACTCTTTACGGGCACCCTGGAAACATTGTGGGGCGAGCGATGAAGGCGCGAGCCTTCGTAACCCAGTGAGTTCAGTATAGATTAATTGCATAGTGTGCAGTTTACAAAGTTTTATTTCCACCATCACACAGCGTTTTTTTATTAATTTATTGTATATTTTTTATAAAAAGACCTTTTGCATATAATATAATCCAAGGGGGTAGGGCAATTTATTGCTAGTAGCTGCTATATAACAACTTATGTACACCATTTTATGCTATAATGACTCGTAAACAGAGCTTTATTGAGCTCTGTCTCTATGGGTAAAGATTTTTTCTACAGGATAGCCCGTTATGAAGCCCGTAAAAATTATTACGGGCCCGTTATCATCAATACCATAGCAACATACATATTTATTTAAAACATTCATATATGTCTTACGTATTGTGCTGTACTGATTTAGTAAATGAAAGGATCATCTATTAAAGATTTACAAATCAGCATACCATAAAACATTGTGCTTGCACGGATAACAAGCTCGCTGATCACTCGCTTGTTAGGTACCATGACGTTAAGTTCTAAGTAACGGTCTTGCAATGTAAATAACTATTACTTTAAGAAACGTCCTTACTGTAACTGGATTATGACATAATACAAATGTTACTACTTACAATAATCTACCATTATAACTTTAATAGTTTAACAATTATAGTTGTTAAATTAGTTATTCTCTAATTATAACTACATATGTACTTTCTAACCTACTTATAATTACTTCTACTCATATCTTACTATTTATTTAATGTTAAAAGGTAGGCGTGACTACAATTTAGACATATTAGAGGTATAATTTTTTGTACTTTCAAATTTATTAAATACAGTATGTCCTACTTAAAAGTGTAATACTGTTATATTTTTTCTAGGTTTTCAGCATTTTCTAGTTTTGATTATTGAATTTAAATCTTGTTGGCAATTCTGAAGTTTTATTAGTAAAATTCTCCGATAACAAGATGCCAATGCGATTTTTCGATTTTTTTCTATTTGTTTTGGTATCTCATGTGATTGTAATATATGAAGGGGGTAAATGGTTTTTGGTCATAAGTAGATCATAATAGAGCATTGAGAAACGTTTAGTTCAAATTGATAAGTAGATAAAAACTAAAAAATATATAAGGGTGTTCACTCTTAAGTGTGTAAGGATACACTGTATAAAGCACATTCACAGAAAACGTCTCTTTTTATTATTAATATCAAATTCCAAAATATGTACATCATTATAATTTACGTGTGAAGCCAAAGCAATGTAGTCCTTGTTGTTAGCCCCAAGTTGTTTATGTTTAGATGTTTTATCTTGAAGTTCTTTAAATGGCGATGTTTAATAGTTAATACATTTTTCCCAGTTAGCTTTATGTTCGTATTCTTTTCAGATTTTGTTAATTTTGTTAGTAGGTAAGAACTTGAATATGTGGAAGTTTTACGAATGACTTGCAGTGGCGGCCCGTGTCAAGTATTTTTGGATGTGCTGCATGTCCAAAAATGTTTATTTGGTTTGTTTTACCTGTTTATTTAGCCAAATAAAGCGTATCGTATTTTATTGTTAATATGCGTTTTAGAGCTTTCGTATTTTCTGGTTTTTCACTTAAACGAACCAGATATTGTCCGCTTCGTTTCTGTCCAAATTTTCTTGCCACAGCCTTAGAAAACAATACACATGGGAACAAAATAAAACATTCTTTCAATTACATAGCCAATTGATTATTCCTCAAATATATGTAATTATTAAATTGTCTTTTATACTCGTAATTCTTACCGCATCTTTTAAAAGCATTTTCAATATTTAATTTGGGTTTAAGGACGACCTTGGTTTTTTACAATGAATTATTCTTGATAAGTTAATTTGGAGAACATTTCACTTAAATTAAATATAACCTGCATTTTTGAAATATGTATGTATTTCGTGTATAGTTACTAATAAATTATTAAAAATTAATGTTGTTGCTCAAACTATGCTAAAAAGTCAATTTCATTTAAAGCTTCCTTATTTCTCAATTTCTTGACATATAATTTACAAGAAACACAATAAAATATCTGTTTAAAATAAAAGCTAAAAAATGCATGTTTGAAGAAAATCACCAACACATATGTATTGACATATACGTATACACATATGTAAATGTACGTATTAATTCCTGATTTTCTCTCTCATCTATTAACCTACTTAGTAGGACTATAGCAGAGTCAATTTTTGCAAAAAACATGCCTAAGTTCTTATTTTTTACTATCTAAAGATAGAGACTTGAAATCTTTTGTAATGCCTTCAGTACTGGACCAATATAAAATGTTATATGTTTAAAATGGGTGCACGCCCCCTCGGGGGTTGAAACCCCCATTTTGTTCCCCTAATTTAATAACGCAACCAAACTGAGCGAAATTTATGTTGGGACGGTTCTTGGAGTCGCTGATTATGAATCGAATGAGAAAATTGAAAAATTCAAAATGGCGGACCCAAAATGGCGGTCTAAAAATAACGGCATTTGAGATTGAGAATGCGATTCGTACGCCGTTTCTATTGGTTTTAGAGCAGAATGCAAAACGGCAGAAAGTGTTTAGAATGTGATTCTGCATAGGAATACATAATCCCGGTTACCTTATTATGTAACCCCTTCACTCTCCCCTACTGAGAAGCCCACTACGGGAGAGTGAAGGGGGTTACATAATAAGGTAACCAAAATAATGTATTTCTTTGCAACATCACATTCTAAGCACTTTTTGACTCTCTGAATTTTTCTCTAAAATCAATAGAAACGGCGTAAATCGCATTTCCAATCTCAAAGACCGCCATTTTGGGTCGGCCATTTTGTATTTTTTAATTTTCTCATTGAACTCATAATCAGGAACCCCAAAAAAACCAGAACATGAATTTCGCTCAAGTTGATGGAAAACTTCCCGAGTTATTAAATTGGAAGTATAAAATGGGGGTTTCAACCCCCCGAGGGGGCGTGCCCCCATCTTAAACATATTACATTTTATATTGGTCCAGTAGTGAAGGCATTACAATACATTTCAAGTCTCTATCTTTAGATAGCAAAAAATAACAACTTAATGCAAGAATTGACTCCACTACAAGGGCAGACCGAAGGGGTTACATAATAAGGTAACCAAAATAGTATATTCCTTTGCAAAATCACATTTTAAGCACTTTTTGACTCTTTGAATTTTTCTCTAAAATCAATAGAAACGGCGTAAATCGCATTCTCAATCTCAAGGGCCGTTATTTTAGGACCGCCATTGTGGGTCCGCCATTTTGAATTTTCAATTTTCTCATTAGATTCATAATCAGTGACCCCAAAAATCCTCCTAACCTAAATTTCGCTCAATTTGGTTGGGTTATTAAATTAGGGGTACAAAATGGGGGTTTCAACTCCCCCGAAGGGGCGTGCCCCCATTTTAAACATATAATATTTTATATTGGCCCAGTACTGAAGGCATTACAAAAGATCTCAAGTCTCTTGATCTTTAGATAGTAAAAAAATAACAACTTAATACAAAAATTGACTCTACTACTAACATAATTTTAAGTAGTAAGTAATCACCCTACAGACGAGCGTTAGCTTTTGTGGATATAGGTTATTGTACAGAATCAATATGTAATTGCATCTACATGTAGTACTGTCACTATTTTGCACTGGGTTTTTGCAATAAACTTTATTATTATATAATTATTTAAAATAACGCACGAAACGAGTAGCACAAAAATCACATGCCACTAACGACTATGATGATATACGATGATGATATTACGAGACAAACGACGAAAAACATTCAGTACTAGGTGTGCTGCACGAATTGCAGCTATTTTAAACCGTACATCCATCCGATGACAGGCGCTACTTGTCAAACTAGCTTAACACTTTGTGCCAGAACAATGTAGTTACACATTGATTTCATGGACACCGGTTTCGCGCTTGCGGACTTGTATTATCTCGGTATTTATACGACCGAGTCACTGAGTGGAAACATAATAAGAAGCGCGCTTTGAACCACAGCGTATATGTATATATAATATAAACATTTGATTTTGTAACTATTTTCGTTTGTTAATTCGACGGTTGTTTTAATTTCATAATCTGTTTAGAAAAATATAATTATTAGTGCATATTATACAACTCAATACTTATCACTTATAATAATTAATAATATCTTTGGTTGTTTCACAGCTCTGCAACACTGCAAGGACGGGCAGCCACGATGAGATTTTAGTAGCTAGCAAAAACGAGACCTCAAGCTTGACAACGACATTCTACTTTGGAAACAAAAATTTCAAAACTTTTATTATTCTAATGAAAAATAGTTTAGTGCAGATGTTGATAATTATATTCGGAAAACTCAGTTGCAGGATAGCATAAATATTCCATCTGGCCCAAAATATCCAGCTAGAAAATACTTTGAAGCGCGAAAGCGAAAAGGTTTTTCTAGGAACAATGAAACATACGACCTTAAAAATTCTGAGCGCAACTTGAAACGAAAATATTTTTGATAACAAACCTACACAAAATAAATATTAACGAAGCATTTGATTATTTTAAATATACTTTTCGAAATTCTAACGAAAAGTTACGATGTCCTTATAAATATAAATTGAGCAGAAGCGAATTCAATATTCTTGAGATTATTTCTACCATTAAAGGAATCTCAGTTGACACATCACCTGGTACGGATAAGTGTAAGTAATCAGAAGTGTCAAAGGTTCGATAATGCCCAAGAATAACTTTGTTCACGAAAGCTTTATAAAACGGCACGTATGGTTCTAATTCATTAAAAGGATGACCCAAACGAGATAGATAATAATTGCCGATCTGTAGTATTTCAATATGCTCGTTATTGAGAAAAATATTGAAAGAGATGTGGAAAGACAAATTAGAAAATATACTGTAATAAACGAACACCAGCAAGGTCTTATGAATCTTCTTGGCTATCACAGTAATGCTATACCACAACTGAAAGCATTTTGCGATAACGTCTCATTAGTTTTTCTTTGTTTAGTAAAAGCGTACGATTCAATTAGTCGTAAACACCTACAAAATGCAATTCATCATACCGAGCTGCCTACCCATACACAAGAGCTAATCATTACCCTTCAGACTAATATTAATGAAGAATTACCTAGTAATGAAGAAAATTCAAATACCTGCATAGGTGTCCATTTTTCTGTTCAGTAGTTAGTTTTTGATCAAAATGCAGTAAAAAAGAAATTTGGTGGAAGATTAGAAGCACAAAATCCAATTGGCCAAATTGTGCCCAAATATTAGTTGTTCTATCTCAATATATTTCACCGTCTTTGTTCTGTCCTTCTCAGACCAGGGTGAACGGACAAGCAGTCGTTGGAGATGTCGGACTTCACTAGTATCCGAGACTAGCCGGAAGATAGAGGGAGGGCAGTCGTTAGAGGTGTCGGGAAGCACTAGGATCGAGACCAGCTTGTGGGCAGACCACGCGGCGTTCACCCTTAGAACTGGTCATTGTCTACCCAACCCCAGGCTTGTCTGGGTAACGGATGACGCTATCAGAATGAAATGTGTGCTAGAATTATGCCGAGCTGTTTCGTTTACGTTTCACCGAAGTGTTTCCCGACGATGACTCTAAAACGTTGCGGAGGGAGCTCTGCTAACAAGAGAGTCCGGTGTGGGTGGATTGAATCTTACCTGACGTAGTGCCTTTTATGGAACTAAGTATCCCGCTGTCTGGCCTAGACGAATGGAGGAGATTCACGTGAGGTTCAAGGGAGATTCATATCTCGGTTAGGGAGTTCGCTCGCTAACCCATGAGAAACTGCATGCGACCAGGTAGCGTTTCGGAGGTGACAGTACGGGGGTCTGACATATGCTGTCAGTTCCAACGTCGGATTCCCAGAAATCGTCTAGAGACCTACACTTAAAGGACGTTGATGCGAAGATACATAGCACATCACGTTCAAGACAACTTCACCTTAACGGGTACACACTGGGATGCTATTTTGATGGGCCCAACAAAGTAGCCTCAAAACGAAGCTCTGTCGGGGGCACACCAGGCCTATAACTGGGAAATCGGGATGGCAAAACCATTTAAAAACCAAGTCCCTCCACACTTGAGGTTGTATTCGATCGGGCAGTAGCCCCAACTCTGGCTCGGTTGTACTGAACTGACCTAAGTTGGGGGAATAGTCCTGATGCTGGACGAGGCACGTGGCCCATGGCATATGAAAGGGCGCCGACGGGTGAGCATGTGTTAAGTCAATCGCTCCGGTACTAACCTGGTTAGCTAGTAGAGGGTGGATAGGCAACGTCGCTCCGACCAGTGAGTGACTGGGAGCAATTGCTGTGCAATTGCGCGCTGATTGAGCGTATCTCAATTACTTCCTCCTTTGGAAGGACCGTGGGGGTATGTTAACACGGGAACTCCACGTAAAACACTCATGTAATTCATGTTCTTCTCAGACGGAAGATTTAAAGTATCTATCAAAATCTTTCTTTGAAGGTATACCTAGACAAAATAATCGGAAGTAGTGTTAGAGAGATATTACAACTTTCTATTGATAGTCCAAATTGCTTTTCATATGCGCCCAAAAACTTAAAAAGTCTTAAAATATTTAGAGCTTCATGGGAGGTATATATTCAATACATTTAACAAGTTATCCTTTTTTACAAAAAACACGTTGATCCTATTTAAAAATTAATTTTGACGCAAATAAAAATGAATGCATTATTTTTTTAATTATTGCATATCTCATTTTAGTCAACTAGACGGATTTTTTCAAAATGCAATATCCTGTTTCTAATAATAAAGAACAGATACAACAATTACAACTTCCAATCATTTTATATCTGTGTGCATTGAGATCTCATAAATTCTCTTTCTTATGATACCTACATACAATAACAATTATTGTCGAAAAAGATTATGGGATAAAATAGATAGTGTCCAAAATATATTTTTTTCTCTCTAATTCCAGTAATGTAAATGTACACTCCTTACCACGAATTACGAATTGTAAATACTATTTAACTAAATAGTAGTTTAGAAATTTGATTCCTTCGTAGCTGCCTGATAGTAAAATGGAACATTTCATAAAAATAGACAAAACAATGTATGTACTACTGACGTGGTCTAATATGTCTATAATTTGACATTAACAGTTTATAAACAGCTCGTACATCCTATGGTACCTATCATACTTTTTAGTTACACTTGTACGCATTACGGTAGGTTACGTCTAAGGGTTGGGCTAAAATCAATAAAAAACATCAATAAAACTTCTAAATTAATTTTCTTGAAAATTATTCATCTGGAAACAAAATTTATAAGGAAAATCTGCTCTAATATATTCCATCTCTCTGCAAGCCACATAGGTATAATTTATTAGTATACACCCTGTATAAACCTACCGCAGTCTTAGTACTGCAGCAAACCTGGTAAACGCTTTGAAAATTTTATAAGCATGATTTTTTATTGGCAATCTATTGCTTAGTTTCTGACTGTTTTTATTTATTATATTTACCTCTACCGTCGAAATATATTTTTACATAACTTTATTATTTATTGTTATTCGCAAACTATGCGAAATTGTCCACAAAATCATTACAATAAATTTGCGAATAATATTTTGGCGTGCACTTTCGTCTCATTTTACACATACAACAATATGACGTCGTATAAAAATAGATGGTGTATTCAGAAAAAATTTGTTGACATACATTGTAATAAAAATATTGTTGATATACTCGTATATGCGATATTTTCATGCCGTTCGTTTTAAGAATTTGAATTATATTTTATGTCCGGTCGGGTGATTTTAACTGGTTTATGGACCTTTTTTTAGAACTAAGTTGCTAAATTAGAGCTTTAGGGCTGTAAAACTGTTTATAGACCGCTAGAAAAATAGCTACCCTTGTTTACGTCGTCTCCATAGTAATCACGGTAATTATATACCACTGTAGCTACCTACTTGAAGTTTTGCACATTTCAAATTATTTTTATTTTAAATTAAATATCCGTTTAAACTTAGAACGGACATAAACTAACGTATGCATTTCGGGCTTAATTAGTGGTTTAGGGATCTTTATCGTTTATACATTTTGCACACTTAGCGATTAACTGTTACTCGATTTTTAACTATATTATCAATGCATGGTTGTTTTAATAATAGTTTACAAAGCAAATAGCCATTTTTAAAAACAAAATAAACCGATGTGTTGCATGTTAACTACGAGTGCTTTGTGCGCACTTTTCCGCGTTGATTACTCGCAAATTTCTAAAAATTCTAGGGATTGTTCCAAAGTTTTATTGTAAAATTCTTTACAACAATGGAGGAGGGTCGATTTGATGCGGTTTTTGCCCCAAATTATTTTTGGATGAAAAAATCAGAAAACATTTTTTTTAATGTCTACTAACAATAATAAGTCGATTTTACCCTAAACGGGCGATCCCCCACCCCCCCCAGCCATCCCGCAATCCTGAATATGCCATCACTTGCTAACAGCGTTCTTGGGGGATATATCGCATTCAAACTTATAGTAACTCCCTTTTAACTGTATCCGATTTCATTCATCATTTTCCCCCTTTTTCCCCCCCTAGGGGGGTGGAGAAGGTGGTTTTACTATTTATTCGTTTGCGTGAAGTATAAATGCAAAATCTCCAAGCTTGCTCACCAGACTTGACCAGGGTATCCTGGGGCTTTTGGGGTCGCTGATTCCGAACCCGAAGTCCGTTAACCTGTATCACATCAAGTTTAAGGTCATTTGAATGTCAAATTGAAAAAAGATTACAAAGAAATCCAGAAAAATAGATAAATACGTTTTTGGCGTCTCTGAATTCGATCTCAGGCTTTCTTGAATCGCTTGCTGTCAATTAGAGGTCATTTCAAATTCAAATCAATATTATGCTAGAGTGCAGCTGAAGAAAATGCCGTGTAATGAATTTGAATCACTTTTTGTATAGGTTTTTAAGGTAGCTGAATCAGGGGATCAGCTAGAGATAGTTTCAAGGTTAACTTAACATCTCAAGATTGAGCTAAAAAACGCTTTACAATAGTGATAGCTTCCCAGATTTTTTGTTAGACGCTGCTGACTTTGAAGTATCAGATGAAGCATTTGGGGACGAAGAGGGGGAAGATAAAGAAGAAATGCAATAAAAACATTAAAATGTTATAAGAGGCAAGGGGACTCACGTTAAACAAGCACCCCAGTGAGAGGCAAGGGGACTCACGTTAAAAAAGCACCCCAAAGGGAGCATTGATCTACCACGTCCACTTCGTTGTTCCTGGGTAACGCAAAGTGTAGATCATTATACTTAGGGTAACTTTTACATCATACTAACATAAAACTACATATAATGTGATATTTGATTAGTTACAATGCTCAAGGATGAAACTGTAAAACCTCCCATCCTTCGTTCCCGTTCTTCCCAATTTTCCCCTCAGCCCTTTTATAGGAAAGAATAAATGAGAAGAGATTGACAGTATACATTTTTTAAAACAAGTAATATATCCCCGACTGTGTAGGGAAGAAGATTCGCAGCTCCGAATCACTCCAATTGCATTTTCTGTATTTGAGGATGTGGAGGGGGAAATAAGGGGAGAGGATGGTCAATTCAGGTTGTTTTCAACTTATTATTGTTAGTAAAATAAAATGCAGTGAGTGGTGCAATTTTTTTCATTTTAGAGGTTAAAGTGAGAAACTAGGAAAAGGTGAGGATGATGTGTTTAAGGTAAAATGGTTCATTGTTGCTATTTAAACGTGAACACACATTTTGTTCTGCTCGCAATGTCAAATGCATTTCGTTCTCAATGAACCATTCCCCGTCCAGCCCATCAAGACCTCTAGATGATCATAAGAAATGAAAAGATTTCCTGAGTTGTCTTCAGCTACCTTGAGATGTTAAGTTCACCTTGAAACTACCTCTAGCTGATCCCCTGATCCAGTTACCTCAAAAACCTATACATAAAGTGATTCAAATTAATTACACGACATTTTCTTCAGCTTCACTCTAGCATAATATTAATTCGACCTTGAAATGACCTCTAATTGACAGCGAGCGATTCAAGAAAGCCTGAAATCGAATTCAGAGGCGCTAAAAATTTATTTATCTATTTTTCTGGATTTCTTTGTCATCTTTTTTTAATTTGACCTTCAAATGACCTTAAACTTGATGTGATACAGGTTAACGGACTTCGGCCTCGGAATCAGCGACCCCAAAAACCCCAGGATACCCTGGTCAAGTCTGGTGAGCAAGCTTGGATATTTTGCATTTATATTTCCCGCAAACGAATAAATAGTAAAACCACCATCTCCACCACTATAGAGGGGGGAGGGGTAAAAAGAGGAAAAATGATAAATGAAAGCGGATACAGTTAAAAGGGAGTTAGTAGAAGTTTGAAAGCGATATATCTCCCTAAGAACGTGTCACGCACCCTTACCATAGGATAAAGCGACGATAATTACCAAAGTAAACGATGGCTTAAAGTTGTGTCCTCCCGGACCAGCTATCAGTGGAGAAGGGCTGGATTCAAGTTATAAGGGAGCGCCACTTAATTTTCCAACTAAGGACACAGCAACCATCGAACCACCAAAATTAAGAAAAGGGCACCAGATACTTACCGTCTCGGGGCTAAGTAAGTACTTGCTTATCATACCATTAAAAGGCCCATTCATAAACATAAATTTCCGTTTAATTAATATAATAAATACTTGAACATAAATAATTATGATAATAAGTATTGAGAGTAATTAATTGTATATTGAAACAAATATTAACTGTACTGTAAAATCTATTGAGAGGATTAAAAAAAAAGAAATGATATTATTGTTTATCAGTCAGTATCAAGTTCTTGGTAATTGTTCTATCGAGAGCTGAATATAGTAGGTATTCTAATATGTAATTATAAAGGAAGTAACCAAAAAAAATAAAATAACCACCACCAATGTTAGAACATGTAATAAGGGAGAGGGGTTAGCCGTCGTAAGCTTACGATTTACTCCTTCGCAAGTTAATGTAGTAATACTACGAGCAATTGGGCATTTGTTCAACTAACAGACTTGACAATGACTAGATTACACACTTATACAATTGATAATTTCCAATCCAATGAATAAACTAAATAATGTATCTAATTAATATTAATTATATTCTAGTCCTAACGTTGACTGGTTAAATGCTATGTTCAGAAAGGACTCAATGTCCAAATGACTTCTTCAACATCACATAATTAATAAATGACCTCAACAAAAATTTGGATGACGGCTTAGTTAGCAAATTACAGGTTCTCTTATGATAAACTTAGCTGATTTCGACATTCAACCCAGAAGATTCTTCAAATCCTGCTACTCGCTGGTTTATTTCCTTAACTACCAAACTTCCAGGTAGGGGTGAACTACAGTTTGAGTTTCTGTTGAAAATAGTCTTCTTACTATACTTAATGGGGTACACCTTTCCCAAGAAGGCTCTGATGGTGGGCGGCTAAAAGGTAAAAGGGTGGTATCTACCCGATAACAAAATGCATCCACATTCAAAGAATAATTTGGTAATCCTGTGAAGAACTTCAGGCATTGGGTGAGGTTAATTCGTATCGATCGAAGAAATTGATCTGGTCTAATGAATCCGCTTGTGCGACAAAATGGCTTCCCTCCAAATATTCCAATAGGGTAGTTACCAGTTTGATTATTATTGATGTGGTGCTAATAATCCGCTGAAGCGTAATTGAAGACAAGATCTCACCATTACCATCATATATGGCTCCAGAGATTTGTCTCTTAAATAGCACCCACAATATTTCACCAAGATCAAATTCGATCGTAGTTGATTACTACTAAACCAAAAGAAGAATGTCGTTCAGACCTTTCTTTAAAAGCCTATCATCGGATATCCGTCGACGGCAAAAATGCGCAATCTCAAATATCAAAGTACGTCCGCGAGGGGCAGCGTTGCAAATATTATTCCAATCTAATTAAGAAATTCCATGTTAAATGGGTTAAATAATTAACACAACACGTTTCAAAACACGCGGCAGTCATTACGTAATGCGATAGCTTCTGCGCAAAGCAGATGTATGACCAGTAGTCTCAAGTAGCATGAAGAGATAACTGCGGCAACAATGTTTATTAAAGGGAATTATTCGAGACGGCGCAACAGAAAGACAGTTGCAAGATAAAGTTTGTTTACATATCGTATGCAAAATGGAAATTTATAATTTCTATTAAAAATACTTTTAAATACGACAAAAGGCTAAATAGATGACTCGAAAGTTGGGTAAGTACAAAACAAGTTAATTACTGTTTATTTTGAACTAATAATCTCTATCTTTTAGGAATAACCACAAGACTACGAGAAGAATTCTTTTTCAAGTAAGTACGAAACTCTAGTGAAAGTTCCAATTCACTAATGCTAATACCTAATAATTTTTTAGCTAATAAAAGAGTTGAAAACAAAAAATGCCAACTCATCACTAAGATTCTTACCTAAGCAAGAAGAGTTGCCTATACCATCAACATTTTATTTTATTTTATTGTGTAATTGAAATATTTCAATAAAGAAAATATAACAAAAATATTTTATTGCTTTCGTACTATAAATTATAAGTTCAAATCAATGCCAATTGGTAAATAATTTAAGAAAAATCTACCGACAAAAACGAACCGTTACAAACGCTGTTAGTAGGTGATGGCATATTCAGGATTGAGGGGGGCTAGGGGGGATCGTCCGTTTAGGGTAAAATCGACTTATTATTGTTACTAGACATTAAAAAAAATGTTTTCTGATTTTTTCATCCAAAAATAATTTGGGGCAAAAACCGCACCAAATCGACCCACCTCCTTTTGGAATAAAAATACTGTATTACACGTTAAAGTTTCTTTACCAAAATTTTGTTGGAAAATTTGGTTAAGAATTTCACATAAATTCTCGTATGTGTAAAACAGCTCTTAGATTATAGTTTAATCAGTTTATTTATAGTTGATACTATAATTTCCATTTGTCAAGTCGTCACAGTATTTAACTCCCTTAAGGATTGCAATGGTTGAATACGAGGACTTTCTTTAATAAGCGATTCCAAGCACAATAATTGCAATATGTGTGTAAATATATATAGCAGTAGAGTCAATTTTTGCAAAAAACATGCCTAAGTTTTTATTTTTTATTATCTAAAGATAGAGACTTGAAATCTTTTGTAATGCCTTCAGTACTGGACCAATATAAAATGTTATATGTTTAAAATGGGGGCACGCCCCCTCGGGGGGTTGAAACCCCCATTTTGTACCCCTAATTAATAACGCAACCAAATTGAGCGAAATTTATGTTAGGAGGGTTCTTGGAGTCGCTGATTATGCATCCAATGAGAAAATTAAAAAATTCAAAATGGCGGACCCAAAATGTCGGTCCTAAGATAACGGCATTTGAGACTGAGAATGCGATTTACGCCGTTTCTATTGATTTTAAAGAAAAACTCAAAGAGTCAAAAAGTGCTTAAAATGTGATTTTGCAAAGGAATACACTATTTTGATTACCTTATTATGAACCCCTTCGCTCAGCCCTAGTAGTAGAGTCAATTTTTGCATTAAGGTCTTATTTTTTACTATCTAAAGATAGAGACTTGAAATCTTTTGTAATGCCTTTAGTACTGGACCAATATAAAATGTAATATGTTTAAAATGGTGGTACGCCCCCTCGGGGGGTTGAAACCCCCATTTTACACTCCCAATTTAATAACTCGGGAAGTTTTCCATCAACTTGAGCGAAATTTATATTGGGGAAGTTTTCGGAGTTTCTGATTATGAATTCAATGAGAAAATTAAGAAATACAAAATAGCGGACCCAAAATGGCGGTCTTTGAGATTTGAAATGCGATTTACGCCGTTTGTATTGATTTTAGAGAAAAATTCAAAGAGCCAGAAAGTGTTTAGAATGTCATTCTGCATAGGAATACGTAATTCCGGTTACCATATTATGCAACCTCTTCACTGAGAAGCCAACTAGGGGAGAGTGAAGTCGGGGAGTGAATAGGGTTATATAATACGGTAACCAAAATAGAGTATTCCTATGCAAGATCACATTCTAAACACTTTTTGACTTTCTGGATTTTTCTCTAAAATCAATAAAAACGGCGTAAATCGCATTTCCAATCTCAAAGACATTTTGGATCCGCCATTTTGTATTTCTTAATTTTTTCATTGAGTTCATAATCAGGAACCTCAAAAATCTCCCAACATGAATTTGCCTCAAGTTGATGGAAAACTTCCCGAGTTATTAAATTGGGAGTGTAAGATGGGGGTTCCAACCCCCCGAGGGGGCGTGCCCCCATTTCAAACATATTACATTTTATATTCGTCCAGTACTGAAGGCATTACAAAAGATTTCAAGTCTCTATCTTTAGATAGTAAAAAATAAGACCTTAATGCAAAAATTGACTCTACTACTAGGGCTGAGCGAAGGGGTTCATAATAAGTTAATCAAAATAGTGTATTCCTTTGCAAAATTACATTTTAAGCACTTTTTGACGCTTTTAGTTTTTCTCTAAAATCAATAGAAACGGCGTAAATCGCATTCTCAATCTCAAATGCCGTTATCTTAGGACCGACATTTTGCGTCCGCCATTTTGAATTTTTCAATTTTCTCATTGGATTCATAATCAGCGACTCCAAGAACCCTCCTAACATAAATTTCGCTCCATTTGGCTGCATTATTAAATTAGGGGTACAAAATGGGGGTTTCAACCCCCCGGGGGGGCGTGCCACCATTCTAAACATATAACATTTTATATTGGTCCAGTACTGAAGGCATTACAAAAGATTTCAAGTCTCTATCTTTAGATAGTAAAAAATAAGAACTTAATGCAAAAATTGACTCTACTATAGGGTGTAACTAATATAACTAGAAATCTGGTAATAGGCGGGTAGCTGTAATGATTTAGAACATATTTTCCGTATGAACATGTGATCGCTTCTCGCTAGTTTTCAAGAAAATCACAAATTAAAATTAAAATTTTAAGTACGCTCCTGTACTCACATTACATTAAATTTTACTTTTATTTTTTTTCATTACTTTTTAATTAAAAAAAAAACATTTTTTTGACTTATTTAGTATTTATTATGTTATGTGATGCCAGAATGTATTCCAATTTAAGACACGTCTGTAGAAAGTATTATTATCGCATTTGTGGACCATGGATCCGCAGATGCGGAATACCATTTACTGCGGCAACAGACAACGCATCCCAATTTCTTTCACGAACTTGGACATGTTTTCTCGCCTTTATATGAACGAAACACTCTAGAACAAGTATTCAACGTCTAAACCTTCCAGATGTTGTAGAATGCTTTTATAGGACTCGAAAAGAATACATTAGAACTACCGATGTAAGGAACTGGTTAGATCATTTACCTTGTATTGTTACCAATATTGTTACCAATATTTTACGGAGCTTCACTCAATAATAGTCCCCTTTCACAGGCCATGAAGGCCCATTGGGGTATAGCAGGGTAGGCTACTATTCTTGAGCCGCTCGGTACTCAAGGGTGGTAAAGTGGCTAGCTTTACGCACCGACCGCCTATTATTACCCCAGGAAATGATTTCCCAGGTACTCATTTTCACAGGCTGAGTCGACCTGGAAGCCTTAGATATTTTTAAAATTCCAATGTATTATTCCTGGGATTCGAACCCAGGACCTTAAGATTGGTAGTCAAGTGTCATACCCACTGAGCTACCATAGCTCAACTTCACTCAAGCTACCTATGAAAGTTTTTCAAGACCATAAAAATGAACAACTCATGGGACAAATGAATCAAACACAAATTTCTTCATTAAGAATAATCCAGATTACAAACCAAATTACGTTCTGCCCCTGTTACATGATTGTACACATGTTTTTGTAAGGAATGATTCCAAAACCATGCACTTAAAACTTACTTACTTAGGCCCGTTCAAGATACTTTCACAAACAGATAAATACATAGTCTTAAAGAACTATGGAAAGACTGGAATAATATCTGTAGACCGTTTGGAACCTGCTTATTTTGTGTAATGCATTTTTATTACAGAATATTTTCAAGTGTTATGACCTGTTAGATATTCTTGTGTACATGTATTTACCATTTTTTTATGTAGCATATATCATGATCCAACAATCTGTAAGTCCAACAGACGCATCACACGTTCCTCTTAGGTTAAGTTCTGTAGTTTTTAGTTATTCACATTTTGTAACAAGCCCTAAAGTTAAGAATCCACTGCTTTAATTTTAATCTTTTTCAATTATCTCATTCAATTCTCACCTTATTCTCATTAGCTCATTTCTATAGGTTAACTTCATATATCTGTACCGAACATTCACATCAAGATCCCTGTCCTAGTTTTAATCAATTTTTTCTTTGAATGGTTTTACATTCAAAGAAAAAACGCAGTATTTTACGTATCTATCAAGTATACATTCACAACTGCATCTTATGCTTATAATCACCAGTTCCCATACCAACTTGATGGAGACTTTTTCTGCTGAAAAACTCTTAACAACAAGGGGGGTAACAGATGTGATGATCACCGGAGCCTTGGATAAGATTTGGTATCCAAGGCAACAAATGTAAACAAAAAACATAAATATATTAATTCATAAAACAAGAGACAAAACATTAATTTTCTCGTCTTCAAGTAAAATAATGAAGCTTATAAACCACAATTCCTCTTTTACTCGACGTAATACAGTAGTTATTGTACTCACTACTTGTACTTGTATTCACATTACATTAAATTTTACTTTTTATGTTTTTCGTTACATTTTAGTTTTTTTTTAATTTAAAGAAAACTTGTTGCTTGTTTAGTATTTTTAATGTTACGTGAGTACAATGGGAGGTACTTGAAGTTTAGGGAAAGGAAGCCACCACATGCTGATAAGGAAAATATGTTCTAAATCATTTTAGAACATATATACCCCATTACGAGGTTTCCAGTTATATTAGTTACACCCTGTATATTCAACGAACTTAAAAGTTCGTTAATGAAATTCATTCAGTTCGTCAATGAAGTCCAACCATGCGGTTTCTTTTGAATTTCAAAGTCTTAATTTGTTATTGAAAAAATGTTATTTGGGTTGCATAACTTCTAGGAGGAAAATATTTTTAATGATTTTTTAAACCAAAGAAAAATGTTTCAATTAATTAAAGAAACACTCTAGAACACACTAGGTAGAAAAAGAAAAAATTTCAAAGTTGATTTGTCTTTCTATCTTTATAAAATTTTCTTGTTCAGCTAACAGTGTGCTATCGTTACTTAATTTTGTATACAAATATGAATTTGAAGCCATATCAAGGCTTGTATTGAACTAAAACAGACAAGGTGCGTGGTTGTGATGATATATGGAAATATTTATTACCTTACCTGCAGGTTAATTTATAAAATATTTCTTACAAGTCAACGATTTGGTGGTTTCATTATAATTTTGTTGTTTATAAGGTTTACAAAACTTGTAGGCTGAAATATTTTATTAAGTTGTTGTCAAGCAGTGCCTTGGGTACAACTGAGAAATAAATGTAAATGTTGGGATTGTTTTTTTTATAGAAGAAGTTTGAAGATACAAATGTCTGCGTTTTACCATGGCAATCTGAAATTATGTAATTTAGTTGTTATTTTATAGTTTGGATATCTAAAATTATGTGAATAATGTTCAATAAGATGTAAGGATGGATTTTGTAGGAATAGAAGAATGTATCTAGGTAGTTTTAATTAATATATAGCCTTGGTAGTGTAATGTCTGGCGTGCCGGACTTTCACCCAAGCGGCCCGGGTTCGACTCCCGGCGCTGGCAGATCTGGTTAAGGTTTTCTGCAGTTTCCCTTAGCTGTAACACAAATGTGGGATTTGCGCTGTTCCATCTGTAAGTCGGCTGCAGCCGCACATTGGGCCTACATAATAATAATAATCGCCCCCTCCCTCCCGCACAAGCTTATAGCTTCTGGGGCCTTGGTTAAAAGGTTATGGGTTGTAGTAATTATTATTATATTATTATTATATATGTAAATTTTAATTTATAATTTAATGCATTTGAAAAATGATTTGATGAGTTGACAAGTTCTAGCCATCTTATTTTTTTTTGCAAGTATTTGAAATCATTAAAAAGTGAGCTTTCTTTCTCTATCTAACTACAGAATTTATTTAAACAATTATTAATAATTATATACAATAATTATGTGGTTATGTAGATTTAGTTCCAAATTGGCATTTGTTTCTAACTAGAAAAATAACTATAGCAGTGTTTTGTTTTTAAAAAAATATAAATACAGTAAGCTTGTTGGTGACAAACTCACTCCAAAATTTAGATTTTTTAAAAAATTTAAAGATTTAAAGGTTATGTTGTGAGCTCAAACTGTAAACAAACCTAAATGTCAAGATGTTAGGTTAGAAATTGGTGAAACGTCAAATGATTAATAAATTGTTGAAGTTCTTTGAATTTAACTAGTTTGTTTCAAGAACAATTTATTTTCAATTGAAATAATATTCAGTGCTGTGAATTTTATTAGTGGATACATTTCTGTTTGTAAGAAATTTTTTATGAGTTATGAGATTATCAATCTTAATTATAAATTGTATGATGGAAAGGAATTTATCAATTTAGTTATTGAATGGACTTACCTTATCTCTAGAAAACAGCTGTTTTTAATAATTTTAATTATTACTATTTAATTTGGACATTTATATGAAGAGAGGTGAATTTTTTATTTTAACCATCTTAGTTATAAACCATATGGAAGAAAGAGGATTTCTGTTTTGTTACTATATAAGTTAGTAATTGAAAAGGGCCAATACAAGATATTTTTTTAAATATTTTAAAATATTTAATTAGTTTAATTTTGTGTTTAAGATAATACGAATGACAGATATATTACTTCTGAAGATAAAAAGAAGTAAACTATATTAGAATTGACATCTCTTTGATTCAGGGTATCATTCAAATTTAATTTTTTTAATTATTTATTTCAATTTTTTTTGTTTGTTCGTTTGTTGTGTTAAATAAATTTTGTCATTTCAATTTTAAAGAAGCTTATGGTTTATTTATATAAACCATATTAAAGCGACCCGCCTGTTGCGTCTCAGTTGTGGTAAGATTCAAGCTTCACAACAATTATTTTAGCCGAAGCATTTTAATTTATGGTAAAGGTAGATGGTTTATATTTTTCATATATTTTCACTGTGCTTTTACTGAAGTCTGTTTTATGTGTTGTTTATACTGATAATTAAATCAGTTTTAATAATTTATCAAGTTTAAATTCATTTTCATAAACAACTTACAACAACAACTTAAAAAACTTGCCTCCCGCATTTTTATTATAACAATACATTTTAATTTTTTTAATAATAGTATTAGAAAATTAGTATTTAAACATTTGTTAAACATTTTAGTATATACCAATACAACTTAACAAAAAACTTATAATTAGAGATACATATTCACTAAATAGTTCTTTTGGAAATTTCATATTTTATAAATATCTAACGTATATTTTCAGAAAATATTTACTATTTAGGATATATTATATAGATTATATAAATATTACATAAGTTCATTAATGTTTAACTTTACAGTGTAAAATATGGAAGACGTGTATTGAAGTGTAAAAACCTCTGAAAACTTTTATTTTTTGATTTTTATTTTTTGAAACGTTTTATATATTGTAAAAATATAATATATCTAAACTTGAGGCTCATAAACGTCAACGTCCGTTCTCTGTGTAAAAAAGTTTCGACTATTTCGGCAATCCGTGTTAATGCATTAGTCCGTTTGAATTACATCGCATATTAAAGTGTATGGTGTTTGTTTGATGGTAAACGTTTGGGTGGTGCAAAATCAAATACAATAGTGTATTGGTGGTGGTTTTTAAATTTTTATTGTGTGTATTATCCAACCTTATAGATATAACTTTGTGTTCTGAGGTTTTAATAATATACATCATACATATTATGTTCAGCCATTGTTAAAGTTTTATTTTTTATATTTTTCTAGTTTTCTGTGACAATAAACCAAAGGGAAACGAATTTTTTGTTTTATTTTTTATGCAGAATTTAGTCTCAACATATTCACTCTATATCTATAAAAAATATATTCATTATTCATATTATATCAAATATATCATATTAAAAGTATATACAATATTTAAACAACATTATAAGTTCAATATTTATAGTATATGACGTTACTGAGTTTCTTTTAAACTGGATTATGTTATAAAGTTATTGTAAACTTTAAAATTGTATAGTTATCTATTTTTACTAATAAAAATGTGCTTAAAATAATTAAAACGGTATAATATGTAAAGACGAAATCACAGTTTTGATATTAATATAAACCTTTAAGTTAAATATTTTAAAAAATTACTTTCTAGTAGTTTATACTACGAGTATAAAAGCATATTTACAAAATATTTTATTTTTAAAATTGCTGTAATTGGTATTGGTTAAATTTACTGGAAGATAAACACTAAAATGAATTTACAAACAAAGCATAAAAAGGAAGACAGTGAATTTGAATAGTAAGCAAATGTTCATGTATGTTTTTCAAGTGCTTCTTGAAGATAAGAAAATATATTTGAAAACTGCAGACGTGATTGCAGAAAATCGGTCTATAAGGTACATGTCGCAGCTGTGGCAAATATCAGCAATCTGATTCTCTCAGATTTTCAGTAATTCTGTTGTTTATATAACTAAAACCAACACAAAAACCATTTAACTGAAAAAATTTCAATTAGTTACTAGGAACTGTATTTCTGAATCTGAAAATCTAGTCAGTTTTTAATTTTTTATTCGCCATTTAGTAAATAGTAGTTGTATTAGTTGATACACATATTTTACTGGTTAGGGGTCTTTTTTTCTGGAGTATAGACAATTTTATATATTGTTATAAACAAAGAAAATCAATATTCAGAAACTTGAGCGCCTCAAAAAAAATTATCAAACATAAACTAGATTCGTTTCAGATATACCAGCTGACTAGAGGTTCTAGTTTTATCTAACAATACCTCTTTATATTATTCATATTTATTAAAAAGAAATGTAATCTTGTAACTCATGACACATGCCACGTTTAGATAACGTTCTTTGATTAGTTTCTAAGATCTTATCACTTAAAAACATCGATTTATGTACAGATTTCCTTTTTTAGTATTTCACAGTGTCTTCAAATTTTGTGAGCTACTCATTGTTTCATCATAAAAATCCTACACACTAAAAAATAATATGCTTTAGCAACAAAATATTATAAAATAATTATTTTTTATTAGTAATTTTATCTAAAGGAACATATTATTTTACTAGGAGTACTAGAATGATTTTGTTGCAGTGACAATCATAATTTGCACAAGAATCTAATTAGTATTTTCTGAAAGTGCAAAACCCTTACGTACTGCAGCAAGTTCCAATTTGTAAAATATGTAAACAGCTTTTTAGCCTTTGTTAACACCAAATATGCTGACTTTACTAATTAATATGTTCTTATAGCAAATTTACAATTTGCTAAATTTGGAAGAATATTTGCTACTAAGGTTAGTCCCATAAGTCTTCATACCAAAAACATAATTAAAGCATGTAATTAAAGCTGTCATACAGAAAGATTTAAAGCAAACTTTCATATCATCAGTGTCCACCATGTTCACAATCTACGATTTAATGTAATTAAAAAGTTTCAAGCACAAAATTTGATGGAAACTGAAGCATCCATTAGTTAAATAAAAATAAAAAACAAAAGATCTCGCTTTACTCACGTAAACAACAGAAAACTGAAGATGGAAAACCTTCGAAGGATGGATGATTTTACGTGTAATGAACGAAACAGGAAAAAGAAGAAGTATTTGAAGCGAGAACTTCCCCACGTTAATCTACATTCGTACGAAATGTTTGATTAAACTGAATTCGTACTTACAAAGATAATCGGCCTAAGGGTATTTCGTAAACATGTGCTTAAATCGTCTTCGAATATCCTTAAATTGCTATTACGATGAAATCCTTAAGATAATAAATAATCAAAAATAACCAAGCAACCTTTGTTGCTACTAGGGGACTTTTGATAAAACCGCAAAGCCTTAAAAAAGTGGTTAACATGTTCCAACTCAGGAGAGCGTGAAAAGCTTTCCAACACACAGATACTTTTTTTCGTAGGTAAATTATAATTTCTATGCAAAAAATAAAAATGTTAGAACCAAAAATCGAGAGAAAAGCATTGTTTACCAAAAATCTACATGTAAAATCTCACCAAATAGAATTTGAATACATGGGCGGGAAAAAAGAAGGTTATTATTATCTTTTATTTAATTAAACCAGAAAGGCTGTTTAAATGTCTTTTAAAATATGCAAAAGGGAACTAAAAATTATCAATTACCTTGTAAAATACACAAAAGCTGAAGTACTCAAAGGTATTTGAAACGGTACAAATATTCAGGGCACATATGCTAATGAAAGCAATTTTTACTATTCAAATGTGGTATGGTAGCTTTATCAGAGGTATTCCTCAGCTACTCATTCAAAATCCTCAGTGTTCTAGGAAATCATAGATAATACTATCATCGGAGAAGCTATTGCCTTTTAGCCGCTACTGTTTGTTTAGATATCATTAGTTTCTTTATATATACATATTGATATGTTATATGGGGGAGGGGCTTGCGCAAAATAATAATAATATCTGTACCATCGTTGTTTGAAGAATAAATAAAGTTGATAAAATTGTTAAATTGATTTTATAATTGAGAATAGAAACATACATGGAACAGATTTCGACAAAACCACAGTGAAGATGTATACAAAATATATACCACCTACCTTTACCATAAAAGAAGAAAATGTACCGGCTATTATTAACTATTGTGAACCTAGACTGTAAGTCACAACTGAGATTCTACCAGGCGGGTCACTTCAATAGGGCTATAAATAAATATGGATTTATAAAACATAATTAAACCACACACAAAACAAAATAATAAACCAGGAGTTACTTTCAAAATATTTAAATGACAAAATGTATTTAACAAACACAAGAAATAAACAAACAAAATTAAAATTGAAATATTAAAAACTAATGAAAAAAAAAGAAACTTGGATAAAAAAATCAATTCTGGGATAGTTTAATTATTTTTATCTTCAGAAGTAATATTTCTATTATTTGTATTACCAACTTAAAATTTAAATAAATGCCTTACATCAAAATTTTGGTGCCTTTTAGATTGCCAACCCAACTTAGTAACAAACCGCAAAATTTCTGTTTCCGTGTGGTTTTATATAAACATGGTGGAAATGCATTAACAATTCACCTCTCTTCATAAATAAATCTGTATTTCTAGATATTATTGCAATTATAAAAAGCAGCTGCATTTCAGATGCAAGGTAAATCACCAGACATTTAATTAATACAACAATAAATCTCCATATTTTATCCAAATTCCAATGACAATTATTAATCTGATAACCCAGAAAAAAAATTCACAAAAAAAAACTAAATCAGTATTAATTTACAACACTGTTCATTTATTTAAATTAAATTGTTTATTATTAAAATCATTAACTAAGTTCAAAAACTTAAGGTCGTTCGTCCGTTCGTTCGTCGTCTCATAACCTTTAAATTTATAATGATGCTCTGGGCACCAACGCATGGCTTGGAACAACTAAATTTACACACAGAGAGAGAGAGAGAGAGAGAGAGAGTCACCAAATTGCTTCCTTTATTTAGGTATATGTTTTGAAGAAGAGAAGAATTGGTTATTTTTCTAGTAATATCTGGTGGAAAACAAATGCAAAAATTACTAAATTTACATAACCAAATTACTGTTTATAATTATTATTAATTGTTTAAACAAATTGTATAATTGGTTAGAAAAATTTCTCTTTCTAATGGTATACAATACTTATGCCAAAACCCAATAATAAGATGGCTATTAAATGTCGACTGAATCAAATGCATTAAATTATACATTAAAATAGGAATTTTTATGATTACAAAAATTTTTCTTACACCTTTTAGAACAATATTTATACAAATTTAGATATCCAAACTACAAAATAACAACTGAATCACACAATTTCAGATTATCAAGGTAAAACGAAGGAATATGTGTTCTTTAAACCCATAGATCTTCTAGATGAAATCATCCCCACATTTATCTTTATGTCTCATAATAAATGTCTAAAATAATAAATTATGTCTAAATAATAAATGTTTTTATTACTTACCTTTAGTTGTGTCCAAAGAACTACTTGACAACAACATAATGAAATATTTAAGCCCACAGAATTTTTTCTTTTGAAAAACAACAAAATTATAATGAAACTGCCAAAACGTTGACTCTCAAGAAAAACTTTACAAATTTTATAAACTAAACCTGCAGGTAAGGCAATAACTCTTTGTATACATCTTCACTAACATGCACCCTATCTGTTTCAGGTCAAAACAAGCCCTAAAATGGCTTTAATACTTTTTATATACAAAATTCAAGTAACGATATCCCACCGTTGGCTATCTAACAGAATTTTATCAAAATAGATAAAGAAATCAACTTTGAAATATATCCTTTTTCTATTTAGTATGTTATAGAAAGTTTCTTTAAGAAAATGAAACCTATTTAATTTTTTTAATTAATCAATAATTGGAAAACGAAAATTTCCCCTGGAAGTTATACAGCACATCTAACATATTTGTACATACATGATGCTTACATTTTAAAACATGTCATAAAAATCATGAGAATATGCATAGCAATATGAAGAGTTTCAATTTATAAAGTTTCGATAAATCGTATCTATAACACAGCGTGTTTCTTTTGCTTCTCGTCTTTTATCAATTGTGTGTCACAATCTATCAAAAGATCTACCAATTTGTTAAAATCCAATTTAAATATTTGATACATGATGAAAAGCAATCGGAAAAATGCGCCTGTGCCTGGGATATAGAGCAGTAGCAGCACATACAAATATTTTTATACTAATATTATATTTACGAATAGACAAGTTTAGACAAGATTTAGTTAGAAGAGACAACTTTACATTTAAAAGCATCTGACATATGGCAATACCATTCGGCTTGTCCAATGCCAACTGCATCGGTTGTCAATCATTTGACAAATTCAAAATTGAAACGGCTACACTAACCACATGCGGGTTACTCAATTGACAAGGCCGTGAAAACGATCAGTCAGTAATATTATTATATGTAGGTCAGTTGTCAAAATTGGTTTTAAAATTTTTAACAACGACAAGTGAATACTAGTTTAATAATTATTGAATGACTAGCTCAAATATAAACATTACAAATTAAAAAACCCAACAATACTCTCCCTCCATTTGACAATAAAGTGTAGGAATACGCTGTTCCTAGACTCTATAATCCAGATCCTAAAGCGTTCAGTACGTACATACATACAACGAGCAATCCTCTAAGCCGCTCCCGGCCGGCTTCGAAACTCACCGGGCCACTTCACTCGCTTCGGCCGTATAACTATGTACGTACTGCGCAGGAACGTCGAAAGTATTTTCACTTGGGGGGGGGGGGCAAGGTTCGCTTTCACAAATAAGATAATCGAAAAATGGGAACTGGACGTAGCACCGAAAGTATGTAGATAAATCGCCGAAAGCATAAAACGACGTCGAATAGATCGGAAACGTTGATGTCGAACTCACAGACAGGCTGCTCTAACTAAACTGCCGAAAGAGGTTAAGTCGCCGAAAGACATCTGTGAACAAATCGCCGAAACATATTTGTGAACAATTCGCCGAAAGTGGCTAAAACGTCGACACTCATCTGTGGACAATCTTGAAAAACATCTTGCACCAAGTTTTCTGAATAATTTCATGACTTTTATTTTATTAAAAATATTAAAAATGCTATATAAAGAAAATGTAGTATGTAAGATTATTGTTTAAAATCATTTTGTAGGAAAGGTTTATATTAACACATCCTAAAATTATTGGTAAACGAACAAAAACCTCTCGAAGTAAGTGACTAGAACAATATTCTATTTAATGTTTTAGTAACATTTGTAACTTAGATACATACCTGCATCTTCTAGCTCTAGCAGGATTCACCAGAGGTCATTTATTAAGGTGTTCCAAATAGCAATGAAACAACAGTGTTTGTTTTTCGGTTTTATTTTAGGTACATCCTTCGGATTTTGGTATTGGTGCAAATTTTACTTTTTTAAATCAAATAATATGAATGTAAAATAAGTTGTTTGCCGTTTGCCGGGATCTCAATAGTAATTTACGTTATAAGTCCTGGAAATGGAATTTTACAGTCGAGTAAGATGTTACGGACAAGTCGACGAAGGAGCCGAGTCCGGAACATCGAAACGAGACTGTAAGACCATTTCCAGGACGTATGACGTAATGCGTTTTATTTCATACTGCAATTATTGGAATATTGGTTTAATTAAAAAAAAATTATATAAAATAAATTTCCGAATGCAAAATATGGACATCTATGAAGAACGAGTTTCCATGGTAACTGATTACGTACTAAAACATTGTCCACTTGATTGATTGTATTTGCGTCCGGTAATAGTATATTACGTTATAAGTCCGGTAAACCCAAGTTTACAGTAGCGAGTTGAAAACGTTTCGGGACGAGGCGACGAAGGAGCCGAGTCTCGAATGTTGAAACGAGCTACTGTAATGGTTTACCGGAAGTATGACGTAAGGCGTTTTATTTCATACTGCCTCACATTGTTCATTTTTTAAAAAAATGCATTTAAAATTTTCAGTCCGGTAAAATTTTTTACCGGACTCAAATTAGATTTTCAGTCCGGTAAAATTTTTTACCGGACTCAAATTGGATTTTCAGTCCGGTAAAATTTTTTACCGGCCTTGTAACGTAATAATTCATTTACCGGACTCAAATGGGTCCGGTAAATACCCTTTTACCGGACAGTATGAAATAAAATTCTTTACAGTCACAAGTCCTGTAAAATTTTTACAAGCATACTAGACCGTAAAATCGCATGTTCTGGGCTAAAAAGTTTGAAGTAAAACTGACAAATGTGGCACAGTATGAAATAAAAACTTATACGATAACCAGAAAACAAAGATTTCGAAAAAATTAGTTAGATGCCTAGCTTTTATAATTTAATCAAATCTGGAAGTAGACGTCGCGTCGGGGCTACTGCGTTAAGTACATAGGGGTTTGCTATGTGTTGGCAAGCAGGTTTTTCTGTTGGCTTATAAGAATCTAAAAAACATACCTATATTTGGAGAGCATTAATAACGCAATACATACACGTCCTTTCAGAAATAGCTAAACGATAATTATTGTCCTTGATCAGACACGTTTCACGAACACTCTTATAGGAGAATTATTTTCTAAAAAACTTTTAAATAGAGATGGTAAGAATTACTAAGGGTCGGTTGGCGACTTCAGTCGGATACTTTGGCTTCTCTGGCTGATACCCTTGAGTTCAAGCTGTAGAAAAAGATCTAACAAACCGGAACACGCATAGAGCATTCTGCATAATATATGGAAACATACAACAGTATTTCTTAAAATAAAAGTCATGCCTTAAATGCCGAAACTGATGCCGGGTCAAAATGTTTTTTTGTAATTAAAATTCCAATATTGGTATGTAACATATAGTTTCAGCAACACGCTCCATCTAGTTTCTATCGTTTTATACCTTTAGGCGTTTTGTCCACGTTGTCCGATTTGTTTCCTATCCTATTTATTCGGCGTCGTTTTATGCTTTCGGAGATTTGTTCACTTTCGGCGATATGGCCACAGCCTCTTTTCGGCGTTTTGACCAAGTTTCGGCGATATGTCCACAGACCCTTTTCGGCCTCTTTAACCAAGATTCAGCGTTTGTTCGTTAGGTAATATATTTAATTAAAATAAATACATATATTTTATACTTTCATCTGTTTCAAGGGGGGCAATGCCCCTCCTGTTCTAAGAGAAAGAGGGCAGGCAGCTCCCTCTGACCCGTACTTCCGACGCGCCTGGTTCTACTTGACTGTCACAGTATAGTCCTGAAAGTGACTCTAACTGCTTTCGGTTAAGTTTTGTATTTGGAACTATACTCGGGCCGGCCAACACAGATAGTAATAAAAACGCCTACAAAAGAGCGGGCGATTTAAAAGCTACTTTGCTATTGGGCGAATTGAAACAGCGCGCGAAACTGTGGAGTCCGTTTCACGCGGAAAAGTGACAGATAGCGTCATTGATGCAGATCAGCATCATCAAATAATTATTTGATTAGTTTTTGAACATTTCATGTACTATTAAATATTTTAAAATTGATAATACATAATTTAATTGAAATAATATCAAAAATATTCATTATAAGTAGTTTATTATTAAAATCTTATGTCTTTTGAGGTTATGTACATGTAGAATACAAAAATGTTTCAGTGTCAGTTGGGTTTTAACCAGTAGCCAATCTGATGAAGTGGCTACGGCCCCTTACTTTTATTACTATGTCTGTTGAGTAAGATACTTCACAGAAAAAGCATCTGTATTTAGGTATCTTTTCTGACAGTATCTGTATATAGATACACAAAGTAATTATCTGTTGCAACAGGTTTTTGATACAGTATAGTGTAAAGGAATATAGAAATTATCAAAATTTATATTATGTGTTTTTGAAAGATTAAAATATTTAGGTAATAAAGTTCAATAAATTCAATTGCGTAAAGCTGCTTAATCAAATTCCTTTTAGCAATAACTAGGTTAAGTAAAAATGCAATGCTTTTATAATAGTTGTAACAGTTTAATGACTTAAATTAATAAAGGAGACGACGACAGAGTTTCGAAGAGTAAACATGTAATAACGTACCAAATTTCTATTTTATAAGAATAAGAAATAAAACCAATTTATTGTGGGATACAAATTTGTGTATTATTTAAACTAACATCCATATCCAATAAAACAAATAGAACCGATAAACAAGGGGTTTATCACAATAGCATAGTCTTTTCAGGCAAGAAATAAAATCTACCTTTACGAACCAAAGTTTATAAAATAATAATGACAAAGTTACTTTAAATAGTACTGCATATGAGTATTACTGCACTTGACTCTTCAACACTTATTTTTGGTAAAAAAAATATAAATAATTAAGTAACATTGTAGTTTTTGAAATGATTTTGATAAACTTCAACATAAATGATATCAGTTAAAGTAGTTTGAAGTTATAAGTTAAAGTCTTTCAAAGGGTGGCCAGTGTATACAGTTTATCGCCAATTAATACTTTATAGAGTGCGAAGCAAATGAAATGTAAAAGGAATTAATAGTCAACAAAGAGTAAGAAATAGTACCCTATATTTAAATATTGGCTTACTTCCCAAATTCTTTCAGTCTACTAAATATATCATTGACATATAGAGGAAAGCTTCCAAATATTTACAATATATAACTGACATAAAACTTTTCCTATTTGAGTACTTTAACGACTTTTGACTAGACAACTTTTTAAGTGACAACATTTTTTATCATCGATTTCTTCCTTATCCTTGCTCTATTTATACAACAAATTCATCAATATAGTTATCAGAGCGAAAGTTTTCGTTACAAAAAAACACAAATACATCATTTCGTTTTGGCAAAGTCGAACCGTTTAGTGGCGAGGTTTATTTTAGAGGATAAACCGAATATCACATCTACAAGAAAACTTCACCCTGATAGGTCAATTTTCCTGCAAGCTTCAGCAGGAATAAACCTGTATAATAATATAAAGTGATCTCGAAACATTTTTCATTCCGTAAATGCAGGCTATCTATCTAAATCATGCGCACAAGTAACGGTCCTTTGGCGTTATCCTTCAGGATACCGTTTTGCCGGTTCGCTAGGTCCTGCAGGACCGCTAGCAGGATTGCGGTATCAGGGTGGCAGGAAAATACGGGGGTGGGAATCCTGAGCTTGTCGCGGGCTGGGTATGTATAATAGATGCGGTGAACGCAAGGGATTAACCGCCACCTGGAGGGAGGGACGCTAATGGATAAATGGTGAAATTATGTTATTAGTTTATCCTGTGAATGTAATCCGTTAATAAAATATCAATCTGTTAATAAAACACATAGTAACGGTGTGGGTACGAAAACTCACACATCATTCACGTCAAATTTCATCCCCCTCTACCGTCAACCCTAACGGGATAATTAAAATGCACCGACAAAAAAATTCAAATCCCTATTGATAGTCAGAAAGGTAAATTGTATACATTTAGAAACGTAATGATCAATGCATGTTTGTTGTGTACACGAGAGTCATTTACTAAATTTACTAAATGGATTATATTTCAATTTTCGTGAGCTCAAATAGCTTGGCAAGTCGGGAAAAGTTATGTAGAAGGGTATTAGCGCGGTAGGTCAGGATTCGGCATGGGGAAATGTTGGAACTTTTAGAAATGATGAGGCACGTCACAAACTTTTTTTGCTATTTCCCTCAGGATGTCTACTTTTTGAGAACAGTGAATGCTACAGGAATTGCTTGTGGTTTCTTGTGTTACGTATTCAAAATGCACTTGCCACAAAACATGTTACGAAAATTTTACTATGCGAAAACTCATCAAGTTTGAATAAAAATTAAAATTACATTTCGGTTTCGTGTTGTTTATTCTTTTAAATAACTTTCTTGCCCCGTAAAAAGTGGAAACTTTTCGAAATGTTTCTGTAAAGGAAGAAGAAAACTTTAATAAAATGATTTGGAACCCTTGAGGCAATAAAATTCAAAACATTGATGTTTGGATCTTTATTAGGAAATAAAAAGGCAAATACAACGTATTGTAGGTTGTTGACAAGAGCAAATAAAAATACGTTAACATTGTTACTGTTATTAACTGTCTAAGTTTTCAATTCTTAACAAAAGAATTTCTATAGAGACGTAGAAAGTACAAAGTTAACCCAATGATGATGTTAAATTTTTTGTTCAAAGACAAATCTTACTAATTTATGGATTATTGTTTTTCCTTTTGTATTTTTATATTTATTAGTAATATACTGCAATTATTTCATGTATAAATTATACAAAGAAATGTAGAATATCGGCTAAATTCTAGTATGGTGGGTCAAATGATTATAGTAATCGGTGCCATGAGGTGCGAAATCTATTCACCATTGTGACTGGAAATAGTCGTTCAGTACTAGAAATATGACACTTTTACAGCTTTTTTAAAAAGTTCAAGTACTTAACCTTTGTCCTAAATTAGTGCCTCCCAAGTTTCATTTTTAGTATAGTATACTGCTACGTACCAGCAACTACCGGTGGAACTATTAAGTTTTTGCCACTAGTCACAAGCACGTAATTGCTACGGTTTTGTTACGTGCCTGGATCCAACATGGAGAACAATTTTTAGGTAGCAGACACGTTGCAGAAACCTCTCTGGAACTTGTCCAGCTACGTAGTGGGAACGTGGCGGCGTAGTAATTGTTACTTTCGTAGAACTCCTTTTCTCTTCGACACTTCGTATCGCGTAGTTGCTCTCTCTTACTCCTGCAACTTAGCAAATATTCTATCATTTTTATACTGATGCTGCGTTCGTGTCACAAGATGGATTACTATTTTATTTGTAATTCAATAAAAATGATTACGGTTATAAGTCGTGTATTGCCTAAATCGTAATCGTAACACTCTCTAATTATTAAGTAGAAAATTGGAACAAGAACCTATGAATAATATACAGTTAAGAGTTATCATAAAGTTAGTAAAGTAATTTATTTATATATATATATATATATATATATATATATATATATATATATATATATATATATATATATATATATATATATATATATATATATATATATATATATATATATATATATATATATATATATATATATATATATATATATATATATATATATATATATATATATATATATATATATATATATATATATATATATATATATATATATATATTAGGGTGGCCCTTATTTTCAAAAGTATCTTTTTTTTCAATCGATCCCCCTAAAAATATGCAAATAGATGAAAAACGATAAAATATGAAGTTTCAGATCAATCCGAAGTAATTTAGAGGTAGCTCACGCCGGTCAAAATTTCGAAAAATATGATTTTTTGCATTTTTTTTCTTTTACCCACATCTGAAATATATTATACCAACCCTGAACATAAAAATAAATATTAATACATATTCTATAATCGATTACCTTTCCAACAAGCCAAAAATAACAAAAATCGATTGACAAATAAGGACGTTATGGCCATTTATATTATTAAAAAACCAAACATTTTAATTTCTATAAGAATATTTCATATTAATTTAATTTTCAATAAAAACCAATTAATTTATTTTTTATTTTGAAAATTTCATTCTTGAGTAATAAAAAATATTTAAAAGTGAAAATAATATAAAAATTATTTTTGCTATGTTGATATAAGTGGCATTCATTAATTTTTTTTCTATGTTGGTAACACTAATGATATTGAAGTCAAGTATTCACATTGTATTCACAAATAGAAACGTGTTTGGTTCATAAAAATTGATTTTACTTTTTGATATTAGGTTAAAGATAAAGGTCATCACCGAGAAAGCAAACACGGAAAAAGACAACTGCCGAGAAACCAAAACCGAGAAACCAAAACCAAGAAACCAAAACCGAGAAACCATAACCGAGAAGCCACAACCGAGAAAACTAAAGCTGAGAATAGAAACTACTGAGAATAACAAATACCGAGAATGCATCCATGCATTATGAAGTAATAATTATTTAATTAATTAATATTAGAATATTAACACTCACACGGCATAGCGTGTCCTGTTAGAGTTAGTTTCTCTCTCAGTCGTCACGTTAACTATTGAAGTCTGTCATCAAACTTACTAACTTATGACCTACCCTCCCCTGTATAGCGTGTCCGTTGGCCTTTCTTTTTCTTTCCTCGCTCTATGTATTTTCCTTGGTCTCTGTTAAATCTATCAAACTTACTAACTTATAACCTAACTTCCGCTTCATAGTGTTTCCTTTACGCAGTTGGTCTTTCTCTGTCCTTCCCCGCTCTATGTATTCTCCTCTGTCTCTTTTAGATCTATCAAAGTTACTAACTTTTAATTATCACTTCATGAATTCTCGGTAGTTTCCATTCTCGGCAATGATTTTCTCGGTTGTGGTTTCTCGGTTATGGTTTCTCGGTTAGTGTTTCTCGGTTGTGGTCTTTCGGTTATGTTTTCTCGGTTTTGGTTTCTCGGTTGTGGTTTCTCGGTTATGGTTTCTCGGTTGTGGTTTCTTGGTTATGGTTCCTCAGTTGTGGTTTTTCGGTTATCTTTTCTCGATTATTTTTTGTCGGTTTTGGTTTCTCGGTAGTTGTCTTTCTCGGTGATGACCGCATACGCGTAAAAACACAAATTTTTCAATCGCTTTGGAATTTCTACTAATTTATTAAATGAAGACCCTTGTAAGTGGAACGATAATGAAGCTTATAATAAAGTAAAGAATATAATTCATAATTTAAATGTAGTGAATGATGCAGCAGAACGTGTAGTAAAATTAATTGAAGAATACAATAAAGTATTAACCAAAAAAGAAGAAAAAAGCAATATTTATTGCAAGTGGTTACTAACTATCGATAAAACTGCAAATCTCATACTAAAACAGCGTTGACTAGTACTACAAGTTAAGATTAATTTTGTATTATTTTTACTTTTAAATGTTTTTTATTACTCAAAATTAAAATTTTCAAAATAAAAAAAAAATTAATTGGTTTTTATTGAAAATTAAATTAATATGAAATATTCTTATAGAAATTAAAATGTTTGGTTTTTTAATAATATGAATGGCCATAACTTCCTTATTTGTCAACCGATTTTTATTATTTTTGGCTTGTTGGAAAGGTAATCGATTATAGAATATGTATTAATATTTATTTTTATGTTCAGGGTTGGTATAATATATTTCAGGGATGGGTAAAAGGAAAAAATGCAAAAAAATTATATTTTTCGAAATTCTGACCGGCTTGAGCTACCTCTAAATCACTTCGGATTGATCTGAAACTTCATATTTTATCGATTTTCATCTATTCGCACATTCTTAGGGGGATCGATCAACAATCCTACTGAAATAAAATTTTCCCATACAAGCAAGGGCCACCCTAATATATATATTCGAACAATCGACATAACGTTTAGTATTTATTGCTTTTTAAATTATTCCTAAAAAATGAATCAAAAACTATAAACCCGCGAATTTACATTTTGAAATCGGCGACATGTCAACTATAAGGTCCACTTGTTAGTGGCAATACCGTGGCACATACTTTAAAGGTAACTCAGAAGTAATGGAACTGCATAGTTCCAATAAATAGTAGAAACAACTACATAATTACTAAAATAATCCGAACTGAAGTAATTAAACCTATAAAGTCATAAATTTAGTTGTAGTTACGTAACTACTACTCAATCAAAGTTCCGATCTCACTTAGTTCTACTTTGATGCTGCTTGGGCTTGGGTTAAGTCATATAATCAAATGGACACTGTAGCTGTTATTGACACTTCAAATAATCCTTAAGGGTAAGCTTAATATTGACTAATGACTTGTCCGGTGTCAAAGCTCACGTTGGAGCTCGAATTCGGTTTCTGTTGTATTTTTAAGAAAATATATCTGCTTATATAATTATAAGCAGTTGTTGTTTAATCTCACAAGAAGTTTCCAGGATCTTTTTGATCCGAGTATTAAAGAAACAAAGTTAATAGATTAACAATAAACACACACCTCTTATATGTCTTGTTTTAGAGGTGAGTATAATAATTTGACAGCCCTCTATACTATTACAAAGAAAACTGAAAGTCGTCATATCGGATTGCAACTGAAATCTCATGATATGCAATATAAAATTTAAAAAAAGTTAATTATAATAATTAAATAAAAACAACTAATTAATATGTAGTCAGTTTCAATGGATTAGTGGTTCGCATGTTTGTTTCATAAAGGGTCCCAGGTTCAATAACCGATCGCGCTGGTATTTATTTTTCCAGCAATAGAGAAAAACTACAACATGCTTTTTTCTCGGATAAGAAATTAAACCGTAGGCTCCGTGTCAATTCGATGTTTGGCACGATAGAAATTCCTATTAAAGTGAGTGAAGTTTTCTCAGATTCGCCTTAAATTTTAGAGTGGTCGACCACATAAGCATAACAATTAGTGCCAATTGCCATAAGGTACGAGGGATGTTTCGACTGTCCAATTCCTTGCCCAAATACACACAAATAATCAACACTGTATTGTTTCACAATGAAAATGAAACTTTTTTTTGTGATTGAAGTTGAATGACAAATTGAATCACGAACGGAAAAAGTTTCATTTTCAAATGTACACGACGGTTTTGTTTTCTGACCTTAAAATATAAAAAAAAGTTAATTTCTTAGAATTTATAAAGGACTTTCTTATTTATATCGTATATCAATTAATTATTATTAGCTTTATGTTTCAGTGTATCTTTTTTACTGTTCACGCTTTTGTCGAGGGTAGTGTTAATTTTTGATAAAGTTATGAAGAAAAGTTGTATCTTTATTGTAATTTTTGATGGAAGAAGTCAAGTTACACATCAAAATGCAAAAACTGTTACAATTTTTTGTTAAGGCTTTTCCCCAGTTCAATTTCACTTTAATGTTTAACCTAAAATTTTCCTTCTTAAAAGACTTTTCTTCAGTGTGTTTATCATATTTTTGTCACTCCAAATATGGAAGTGTTTGTGGCCACACCCTTTTATTGGTTACTCCTTATTTGGTGATGTTTCTGTTCAGGCTTCCTCATTGGTATTTCGGTTTTGTCACAGTTCCTAGAAAATTTTGATAAGATAACCACTTTTGACCTTTTGAAAAAGTGAGTTGTAATTTGTCTTGCAAATAGAATGTATGCTTTATCCCAGTTTTAGGAAATATTGCTAATTTCCCTCTTTATGAGTTTGTTAGTGGATAAAGTACAATTAATTCCTGGCGATCAGTTATTTCACTGTGGTGATTGTTAGTGTCGCAGGAATCCAACTCGTTGGTCTTTAAACTCTACTGCAAGGTACACTTCTTAACTACTTTATTAATTATGGTTATCTCTAACAATTCCTTGTTTTGTAGGAATACCTTTCAATACTATAATTTCAAGAGGTGATAATCTACCCTTTGTGCCTCACTTGTTTTAAAGCCGATGAAAACATCTTTTTCCGGTAGGATTTAGTTTATGTTGGTAAACCGTTATTTATGCAGAATTTTTTTCTAGGCTTCTTCTTTTACTCCCTTCTTTTTTTCTACCTTGGCTTTAGCTGCCTTATTCAACCAAGATGTTCGTTGTTATTGGCCATTAGCCCAGCTGCTATCGGAGCCGCAACTGAAAGTCATAAAGTAGTACCAGCAATAGAAAGAAGACTAAACCACAACATTTTCCAACACAGAAATACCATCTGTAACTGTATCTATAAATTTGAATGGTATCAGCCAAGTTTTTTAGATTAATAGAAGTAGTATTGAGAATGCGCTAATAAAATTTAAAATCATTGATTTATTGTCATTAAGCTACTCTGAAACATATAGCTTAATGACAATAAATTAATGGTTTTAAATTTTATTCTCGATAACTTCTCGATTCTCGATACTTCTTCTATGTATCTGTAATATTTTCTTTCTTCTAGTTTTAGGTTATGTAAAAGGAATAACTTCATTATTCATTTGTAGTCTAGTGTGAAACTGCTATTCAATTATTCATTTCTATTGCGATATGTAATTAATTTGTTATTTTGATTATGTGAAGCTATTGTATGTAAGAACTGTATACACTGACTTATTGATTTCGCCATATTATTTTATATCGATAGGGGTTATTTGCAAATAATTTTGCGAGATCTATAATTGCCTTTGTTTACGGTAAATATTGAGTGTGGCATAAATTCCCACTGTTCATATTTGTGTTCTTTTCAATAAATAGCTTTCCGTTTCTTTTGTATCTGTGTTTTTTATTTCTATCAATGCTTGTGCTGAGTACAAACGGCGGCTGTTATCTTAAAGCAGATGTTTGCAGGACCCAAGCATTCAGTCTGTTTAAGGTCGATGTTTTGTGTAATAAATTCTAATATAGCTGGGACTTCTTATTAACACCGCGAGTTAGCCGATTAATAAATTCTCGTTATATTTTGGCGCCCATCGTGGGGCCAAGGCTGTAAGTTGCTTTTTCTATTCACGGAAACCCACTTATTAAAAATAATAAATTATGAAATTTGCCACGCAAGTTACTATTTATTTCTAAAATAACACTCATTATATTAAGGATTTAAATATTCTCCAAACATATTTTTGAAGTTCAATTGTTTTCTCAAATTGCCTAAAATGTATTTATTTCCCACGTTTCACCTCCATGATAGTTACCCATGAAAACGTAAAATTTGTTAATAACTTCAACATAAACAGACGTACTATTGATTTTATAATGATCTAGCACAGCAAGACTAATGTGATGCTATTTTATTATTTTCTTTCAGTGTAACTACATAGGATAAAATAATAAACAATAGCATCATATTAGCCTTGCTGTCCTAGATCATTATGAAACAAATAGTACAGCTGATTTCATATAAAACTAGGACAGTCCGTATTCCATAGTGTAAATGTTGCTCTTTCTTTTCCTTGATGTTTTATGGATTTTATGTATGTAGTTACCTATGCAAATATAATTTAAAGCCTAGTTCACACGTTGTTAAAAACACAAAAATTACTCTCAAAACTTGTCCCCTGCTCTAGATTTATTTTACATTATATGTACAACTGATTTCACATAAATCTATAACATATAATTTTTATAGTGCAAACATGGCTTTTTCTTTTTCTTGAAGTTCTAATCTCTAAATTTTATGGATTTATCTATAAAAATATAATTTCAAGTCTCGTTCACATATTGTTGAAAATGCAAAAATTACTCTCTCAAGACTTGTCCTAGATTTATTTGCAATTAGCTGTACTTATAAATTAGTTGCATATGCATTACAGAAAAGTTTATTTGAAAAATAAACTGAAAAGATAACGCATAAGTATAAAATAGCCCAAAAGAATGTGTTCACCTTTTTGGCGAGGCAGCAGATCTCGCTTTAACATGTGTGATAAAAAAATCCTATCAAAGTCTGATAAGTTTTGAAGCATCAGCCGGTTGAGTAGTCGTTTTTCAAGCTTTAAGAATTACTAGGAAAATCTTGTTAAAATAGGACGTCATAAGGCTAATTTATCTAAAGACTTCTTTATATGCATATATGCATGGTGATTACAACCCTTCGATTCTTTATGAGTAAACATTTAAATAAACGCAACCAAACAAACTCAGTTGCAATTTTCATTTTCAGACGAATTCCTACGAACCCGTTATTTTACAACCATTACCGACTTATCCACCCACACCCGACCTACTCACACCCACAGTCCGACTTACCCAACCACCCACTCCTCCACTTAATAATCTAGTCATACAGATTTCCCCTACCTGAAGCGTAACAAAAATAAGTCTTTTATTTTAAATATAGTACATAAAAAAATAAATAGTGTAAAAGTGATGAAAAGTAATATAAAAAAAGAGCCATTCAAATCGGTCTTGTAAAAATCGCAAGTAAATTATGGAGGTATGCGAGGTCTGTTTAAGCATCTGAACTATTAAAAAGCTAAAATAATACACACACATTAATAATAAGTGATGATGTTCAGGTGTCGCGCACGAACGCGGCTAAACATCATTCTCTGATTCCAAAGTTGCAAATGGTTAAGCTAGTAGGACACGCCAAAGAATGATCTGCACTCTCAGGGTAAGTTGTTAAAAGAAATTATGCGGTAGCTCTGTTGCAATATATATAATCACCAGTACAGTAAACATATTATTGAGAGGAATCTATAAATGACAATTCCGTTTTACTGGCATTTCAAAAATTATAAAATCTAAGTATTCCATTTAAGATTATCATAAGTAATAATAACAGGAATATTAAATTTAATCTGTCAAAATGACAGTCACCATTAAAATACAACAGAGCAAGAACAACTGCTAAAAGCTACGTCATCAACTACCGCATATCGAAGACATTTTGATGTTGTACAACGCCATCTATATTTATTGGCGTGTTCAATAAGACTGATTAATGATATAAAACCTAATAAATAAATTTAATTGACCAAATTGCTTAATTAAATTAATTATCACTTCACAGTTCAAGCTTCTTCACCAGATTCCAAAATAAGTAGAAGGAAAAACACTTTCCTACCTTTGCTTAGTCGTACCAGTCCTTTCACTTAATTTATCACAATTTTTCTTCCATACTTTTGTAGCTTAATTATGTTTCCTAGCCACATAGGATTTCAATACAATTCAACATCTAAAGCAACTTTTCGTGTATTGAAAAACAATGTATAAAATAGTGATTAAATCACTTTACTTTTATTTTATATAAGGGTTAACCTTTGCCGTTAATATTCATAGAATATTTAATTTTGTTAACGACGGTTATTTTTGCTTATATATATTTCTTTCGATGATTTAATTAAAACACAAATTTGTATATGTACACTTTTAACATTTAACTGGTTGTACAAGAATACTTTACATTTATACATTTTTATAGATGACTGTTCTCTTTCGCCATATATTAGCAGAATGACCTTTTACAGCTTGACTCTCTGTACAAGGCTGTCTTACATTTTATATTTTTAAAAGTGAACTGTTCTCTTTCACAATGTATACAAGAGCGACCAAAAATTAGTGTTCCCTAAGCTTATACAAAACTATTTACATAATCTTAATACTTAAGTACACAACTTTTACCCTATCCTAAATCGTTATAACTATCTTATATACAACATAATACCGATTATGAACGTAGTTTGCTAATTTTTAAAAGATATCTATCACATATGCAACTGTTCATATATTCATGTAATAATAGCGACTTCAAGAATTTTATAATTTGGATAATTAAATGATCACACTTACACCAAAATTAACTTATTACATCAATTAAAAGATTATATTAAGATTTAATTTAATTAACAAAAACCTTTAGAGTTTCTTACATTGCCCATTGACGCTAATTAATAAGACTTTATCACAATAGAATTAAATGTAAAATTAATTTTCAACAAATTTCATTACACACTCTTAAAGACTTCGTGACTAAACTGTTTAATAACTATCAAAAAATGCCTTATTTGATATTTGTAAAAAGCACATATGGATTGTATAATCAATGAAATACAAATTAAATCAATTACGTTTAAAAGTAACATTTTAAATAATAATTTTTAATTTTGTAAAATTTCCAAAATTTTAAGTTTGCAATTCACAGCAATATACATACATACTACATGAATGAACCTTGAATTATCTTATTAGCAAGATGGAATATGTAGTGACAATTAAAATAAGCAAACAATCCAGCATCAAGCTGTTCAAAGAATTCATCATCAACAGGCGCACTTAATAATAAGTGTGAATAGTTCCAAAAGTTACAATGCTGTGAACTAAGAAGGCGATCTAAGTGGACAGGTTTTATCGAGTGTATGCAAAAATTTAAATTTAGCGTTTTAATGGTGGAAGTGCGAGTAGTTGCAAAATTTAACATGCGGCAAACTATGTGAGCGCTTCAATTGAATAAATAATAAATAAATAATATGTAATAACTAATAAGAAAATTTAAATTCGTAGTTTTAAAAGTTTTAATCTAAAAACTAAAAAAACATAAAAGGTAAGTTGTGTTGGCTAATCCACACAGTGAAAGCTTCAATATAAAAAAAAATAATCATGCAAATCGGTTGTGTAGAACTAGTAAACGAAGTGGATCAGAAATAAGCCTGGTGCTTTAAATATACAGATAGTAAACGTTCGGCGGGTACATACAAAGAGCATCTTGTCTAAGCAACTCTTGACCGGCTTGGTATCTCGACGGATTACTTCAGAAAAAAATGTCACTTTTAGTTTGAAAAGCAGTAACCTTTGTGATTGAAATCAGGTGTAAATAATATGAGCTCTGCAATCAAGACTGTATGTATTGAGAACTATCAGAACTAAATTTTGTGATTAAATTACTGCCATGGTTAGTTTGCCATACAACATAAAACATTTTTTTTTGCTCAAATAGTCAGTGAAGTTTAGCCATTAGTGAAGTAGCCATGTGAAAAGGTAGTATCAAAGTACGCAAAAGGTTCGACATTCTTCTGTTTTTTTTTTTCCATTTTTACTCCTTCGCTCGAGTGACCAATGTGCGTTTTTGATTATAAATTATAACTATCGGTAGCAAAAGTCATTGTTATCCTAGGACTATTGCAGTCGTATAAAGTGTATGTTTGGAAATGGTTGATACGTATTGATGCGGATTATTATTAGTCGATCATAACCATAGTTTCCCAATGAAGTTCTTCTAAGCACTTTAATGTTAAAAAATATTGAAAGCGTGGATAAAGTCCTAAAGTCTACAGGCTAAATCTAAATACTTAAACACATCATCTGCGCTGTAAGCTCCCTTTAAGATTAAAGAACTAATAAATGAATGGTCTATACCATTTGTCTTAAGAGGTGACTAATGCGCCATCTATAGAGCGCTGAGCGCACAAAGATATCATATTCAAACTGGTTGACGATCAAATTGACATCTTAAGTAGAGATGCCGTGTTTTACCTAGCGTTGTGCGTTTGACGGTCTATAGATAGCGCTTTAGTGATCTCTTGAGGGTAATGTTATTACATGGCTTGTACATAAACTTGAAAGGCGTGTGTGAGATTTACAGACGGTTATCTCCAGCTGATGAGAGTACAATTACTTTTGTGGGTTTATCAAGGAATTTTTTAATTGAATATTTTGAATTATATAAGTTTTACATTAGCGCTCACTGCGAGTTGGATATTTACTATGTACTCTAATATGCAATTGATTAATTAATTTTACTACGTGGTAAGCTTCATAGAAGTTTTTGCAAATACATAAGTAACGACTAATGAGTTTCAATTAGTAAAGCCTTAAACTTTGAATTGTCTATTGATAACAGTGATTGTTTGGCTGGTGCCTCATCAGAGAATATTTCAAACTTTATTTTTTAATTCTGAATTAAGTAATTTTGAATTGCGCTAAAAACTTGGAACATAAATCTTCTAAACGTTGAGTCTATCTGGAATCTTTTGAACTGTAAGGCTGCGGAACTTTTAAACTTAAATGCCTCTAAAACGTTTTTTTTATTTAAAACTGGAAAACTGACGTTCTGACTATAAAATTCTAAAAGCCTTAGATTATATTATATATTATGATACAAAAAGTTCTTTAAAATCGATTAACTCTGAAACTTCAAATTCCTTACAGAATGTTTTAATTGATTTGAAACTCTCCAACTTCTTGATTTTTGAAACCTAAATTTCTAAATCCTGAAACTCTGGAATTCTCTATCTTCGAAATATTCTTACTCTGTGATTTTAAATATTTTATAGACTGGTCTCAAGTTGGAAACTGAAGAATTTATAGATTACGCAATTTTTAAACTTTGAAATCTCATTAATTAACACTTTAATAAAGACAAAAGAGAAAATGACTTTGGCTGACTGTCAAAATACAAAAATTCAGTTTAATATTGTAAAAATGTCTTAATTTTCAGTGGAGAATTTGTTCAGATATCGTATTGTCACGAATGAGAATTCGCTTTATGTTAAAATATTTCAGAAGCCCTCTACTCCAGAGCAAAACAAATAAAAATATATAAATAGCCAAGCTGTCACATTAGTAAACAAACTGCTGGCTGTAGCCGAAAAAAAGGTGATTATAGCGACCACTTACGAAAGATTGAATTCAAAATGAAAGATTGAATAACCGTCACATCCACTTCTAGTAATTAACATTTGGTTAGTTCTGTTTTGCTATTTATAACAAGACTGCTTGGGAAGCAAGTTTCGATAAGTAATTAAAGAATGGCTTGAGTCTATGAAATAGTTTCACCTCTAACGTGGTTAACAGACTGAGTTACTGTGCCTTTTCATTATTTTTCATGGTTGGTGTAGCTCATTATACGTTAAATTGAACTGTACTTTTTTATTTACCTAGTCTCTATCTTTTAGATACGTCCCCAGTCTCGACACAATACCTTAAGAAACGAAAAATATAAATAGTGTATTTTTATGAACAGAATATACATTCCACAATATTGCATTGTTTATCATATTTCTAGATTAATTGTCCTATCTAGGTATTTAACAATCAATTAATTAAAAGTTTCAAAAATAAAGTTTACTTGTATTGAAGATAACACCTATTTAAATCCATCTATTAAAATTAGAGCAGAGGTCGGCAAACTTTAGCTTTGTAATGAGTTTTAGTTAATGGAAAAGTTTTGTATAATCACAATACAACTATTAATAGACTACTTAAATTATAGTACACACAAAATAAAAATTAAATTCCATTTTAAAAGTTGAAAAGGATATCGAACTCGATGGAAATTAAAAATGGTAAAACTGATTGAACAGGAAATTCCAAGCAAAGAACAATACAGCAAGAAAACAAAAGCTATTGAAACTGAAAGAGAAGGAAACTCATTGCTTTAATTTCATACCACAAGTCTGTGTATCTATATTACTGTCAGAATCAATAAAGGCATTCGTATTTTTTATTTGTATATAAATACAATTTTAAATAGTAATTATAAATGTTTAATAATATTATTATATACGTTATTTGTACAATTCTGAAACCTCTACCGCTAAGCTGCAAAATGCTAGTAACGGAATTCTTGATTGGACAATAAAATGGAAAATAAAACTAAATGAACTTAAATCTATCCATGTCTACTTCACCAATAAAAGATTGACGGACCCCTACGCTTAATATCAACGGTAACATTGTACCTCATGCAAACAACGCTAAGTACCTTGGTATGAACTTGGATGCTAAGCTACGCTGGAAGGAACATGTTAAGAAGAAACGGTCTGAACTTGGTATGAAATACAAAGAATATTATTGGCTCATTGGTAGAAATTCCAAGCTGTCATTGCACAATAAAATTCTTATTTATAATCAGATTTTAAAACCTATTTGGCTTTATGGAATTCAACTCTGGGGTTGTGCCAAAGATTCCAACATAAAACTAATTCAGACCTTCCAAAACAAAGTGCTGCGTAACATGGTAAATGCTCCATGGTACGTACGCAACCAGGACCTTCATCGTGATCTTGGCATCCCAATGGTTCGAGAAGAGATAAAAAGGTTCGCTGGCAAACATCAGGCCAGACTATACCATCACGTCAACGTAGAAGCCCTTCAGCTACTGGATAACCAACATCTTGTCCGAAGACTGAAGAGGACCAAACCGTTTGATCTTGTGTAGTGTTTTGTATAAAAGCAGAGCATTGTGCGCGAGTGAGTAGTATAAGTGTATTTTGCGCAGCCAGTACAAACTAAAGGACATCATTGGATGAACTCTAGCTTATAAATGTTTAGTTATTAAGATTTATCAGATTCAAATTATTGGTTAGTCATTTGTGACTAGTTTTAATATCTCGAATACCATGTAGGTGTTTATTAAGAAAAAAATATATATATATATATATTCGTTATTTGTGTAATTAGTGCCTAAAGTGTTGTTTTATGAAACGAATGTTAAACTTGATAAATAAGCTTGAAGGTATGAAGAAGTGTTTCATAAAACGACTTTAGACGCTAATTGCATACTCCTTGCATAGATCGTATACTCTTAGATAGCAAAAAACGTATCAACTAGCAATTCCAATTCAATAAAAGCCACCGTTTCACTTTACACATTAATGTATCTAGTGCGTAAATTTTTACTTTACGCACTGCTTTCCCAAATTGTATATTGTGTTACAAACGTTAATTCAATAACAATTCTCTAATTTCATATATCTAACTTTATATAGTAATAATAACTAAACTATGACAATCACCTCGGTAGGTCAACGGAAGGAGATCTGGCTTAGCGAGCAGACAGTTCACTGTTCGATTCCCCGTCGCACCGGAGTGATAATTTTCCTAGATGGATTTGGATTCAAAATATAATTTAATGTAAAACATTAACTAAACAAAATAAATTAACCATTATCTAAAATTTATAACTTTTATATTTGAAATAATTAATAATATTATAATATTGCATGTGTTGGCATCTATAGCGTTTTAGTCGTGGGAAATCATTTCCCACGGTCATTACCGTTCAGTTTAGAGATTGCGAGTAATGAATCATTTTCACGGTTGCTAGATTGTGCGAAATATGTAACTTTCTATAGTGGTCGTAGATAAAAGATATTTTAATCGCATAACGCAATCGATGTTACATATTCAAAGTTGTGAAGATATTCTACCTAATGTTTTTCTACTTCCATGTCACTATAAATTTATTACAAGTCCAAGTTTACAAAAGTATAACTGTTAAACTTTTTAAAACAAGATGTTTTATTAAACTGCCTTTTTTAAGTGTCGGCATTGCAAGTTTCGTGTTTTGTTAACGACCGTATCACATTAAAGTTGCGAGGTCAGTATATTTTTATATGTAATATCTTTCAATGTCATTGCGCATTTTTAAGCAGTGGCATTAATAAGTAAGTAGTAAGAAAGTTTAATAATAACAACTTTTATCATAAAATATTTATTACATCCGTAGAAAATTTAAAGGTGTGTGGCCTACTTTTAATCTTTTCATTATTCATTTGACATGTTTTAAATTATTTTTTTGTAAATCTTGTAATTTACGTAGATTCGTTGCGTATCTTCTGTTTTCTGAGTATCTTTTTGAAGCTTTACTGTCAAGGAGTTCGCAAATATGTATTCACTAATACAAGTGCACGGTAAGTTAACACTCAGATATAGTGTTAAATTGACGTATTAAATGTAGCGCTGACACTATAGTTAAAGTAAAGTACTTTGCTGTAAGGCACCTTGTATACTACATTCAGCTATATTAATAAAGAGTAACACGTCTTTCCATTGTAAGTATAATATTCTTACAGCTGTTTTATTCTATCATACAAGGTTCCTATCGGTTACCCATGATTTCGAAAAATCGGTCAATGAATATTATTAATGGATCATGAGGAGTTAGTGAATATAAGTAATTATTAAAATAAAGGACTGATGCAGTGTTACTGATGTACTGTACTGTACTGATTTGTTGATAGCACTCTTTATGACTCAGTATCTATTGTTATGGTCCTCTGATCGTACATGTGCATAAATGTTTGAAATATTTATTGAAGATTTTGTTATTATTTGTTTTTATTTAATGTTTCAATACCAAATTAATATTATTATACATTTTATGAGTTTAACTAAGATTTTGAAAGTTTGTTTATCGCGTACAAATGTATAAGTTCATCAAGATTTTATATTATTCCATTTAAAATCATCCAAGCAAGATGTAGATTGCATTAGCTGTAACAAACAGAGAAAAATCTTAATATTACTATAGACACAATTGATTAAAGGAAACAAGATCTGTTTAAAGCTAATTATTTAACTTATCTAAAAAGGGTTTCCATATATAAACAATGCAGAAACGAATCAATTTTCTAGGCGGTGAAAGGAGACAGCTAAAAGTTTTGCCCCTAGAAACATGATAATAAAAATACATGAATAGAAAATAGAAGGTATATAATCTACCTGAACCGTTCTCGTTTCGTGCAGAATTAAAATGATGACGTTTATGACTTTTTATTTCGTGCGTTATTTACCTGCACGTCTTTACCTGATCTTATCTGAATTTCCTTCAATTCAGAATTTGACTAACACAGTGTGTTTTACAATAGTGTTTTTCTTTGTACAGAAATATCAAAAGCGTCAAATATTCTGTGCTGTTGTATTTGAATTTATCCTTTTCAAAGAAATTGGTTTTTGAGAATCTAATACCTACTTTGTTATATACCGCTAATACTGCAATCTCCTTGAAAACCCCAATCTAATTCAATCTGCAATATGAAACAAGAATGCATGGTACACAGGATTTGAAAAATCATTAATACACTTGGCTTAACTTAAGTGTTCATGGGGATGTTAAACTGTTAAAGCTGTTTGAGTGTCAACAAGTATTCGTATAATTATATATTATACATTTTTATTCTTAACATCTAATAGTCTTTTTATTTATATGTATTTACCTATTATTATTTTCTCTTTATTAATTAGAACCTAAAAGTAGCTAAAATATTTAATTTAAAACATTGATATAATTTATAATTGATTGATATTAGATTTTTTGAGGTTATGTTATTTAAACAGTCTCCTAGATAAGAATAGATGGCACTGGTGTGCATGAAGCTTTAGAGTCACTGCATCTAGTTACTTAGGCCAGCTGGTCGATCAGAGTAATAACGCAACACGCCGCCATATTGGGGCAAAAGAAGCACGAAATTGTTCATTATTTTTATCTGTATTGAATTTAATCAAATCCATGTCTAGTTTAAAAGTTTTTTTCTTATTCTGAAAGTTGAAACCTCTATGTTGTCAAATACGTAAAATGTGGTTTTAATTTGTCCATTATTAAAGATCACCCTTCTCTGTCCCAATATGGCTGCGTTTTGCGGTACTCTGATCTACGAGCGTAGCCTAGGTGACTAGATGCAGTGACTCTATGAAGCTTAATTGTATTTTAAATACAAACTGTATTTTAAATACATAAATAACTTATAAAACTGACACCAACATCTTTTCATTTTTATTCAATGCTAAAGACAAAACACAAGATATCATGAAATCCGGCATTTACCGTTTGAATTGTTCTTTTTGTAACTCGGTTTATAGGTATTGGACAAACACTTACAAATTTCGAAATAAGATACAAAGAACACGTACGCTCTTATAGACTTAAACATCCAGAAAAATCGAATTATGCCAAACACATTTTGGAACAGAACCACCCAATGACAACTCAAAACAACATTAAATTCTTACATTTTTGCAACAACAAACACAAATTAGACATTTTAGAAGCTTTTGAAATATACAAACATAAACGCACAGTACCTTTAATGAATGAACAAACTGAGCTTAGTAATTCTCCTTTATTAGAAGTGTTAGATATTTAGTTTTTGTTATGTATTATAAAGTGTCGAAACAATATTGTCAGGTTAAGATATTAATAAAACTTGTGAAACTTTAACTAATCTGAAATATAAATGTCACTTCCTAAAATTAAATTTACTAATATGAAATAAAAATTACGCTTTCTAAAATTAGATTCACTAACATGAAATACAAATGGCGCTTTCCGAAATTAAATTACCAAATTTTGAAATACAACTAAAAAAGGTGTAGTAGATCTCAAAGCAATTCCATAATAAAAAATTAGTTTTATTATGTTCGATGGTTTATTTTAAATTTAAAATTCCACACATCATGTAAAATAAAATTATGAACATATGTGAATAGTATCTGCACAATACAGATACACAGATACTACAGAAAATGTACCTAGATCTAAATACAGTTACAAAATTTTAAAAGTATCTAAATATGTATCTAGGTACCATGAAAATATCCAGATACTGTATCTAGCTACATTACAACACTGTAAAAGAGTTTGTATACATTGTATATTGTGTAACCTGTATGGTTTGTTTTACGCAAAGTCCTATAATGCGGAATGTATAGTCTGTATTAAACGTTACTCGTTTTAGAATTCCTTTTTATCGAATTTAAATAAAATGTCTTAAGAGGAAAACTGAAGAGAAAAAGACGAAGACCAAGAAAAACATGGGATGAAGTAGTGGCAGAAAACTTAAAAGAATGGGAACTGACTTGGAATGAAGGGAAGAAGTTGGCAAAATGCAAACAAGAATTGGTCCAAAAGATATATAAATAACATAGATTTATTGTAAATGTAGAAATTGTAAAATGTAATGTAAATACCATGTAATTAATTCAAAACACCTTAACACCTAAGGGTATATTAAGGTTTCGATTATATATACATATAAAATGTCTCAAATTAATACTGATATCGTCGTTGCATTAATTATTCAATTATTATTTTTATCAAACTAGCCTCTGATATTCCGTCAGAAGATGAGAAAAGATTAGCTCGTCAAATTACCGATAATAATAATAATAACTTAAAAAATTACATCTTTAGCATTTTTTACGTAAAACCTACCAAAATTGAGTTATTTGAAATTTTTCATGATGGTTCGAGCACACCTTATTCAACTCCGGACTCATCAATTTCTTAAACAGTATGTATTCGTTAACATATATGCCAATTTTTAGCTTCGTATTAATTTTTTCCGTTAGTTTTCAACCGCCATCTTTTCCAAGATGGCGGCTTGAGCACACATTATTCAACTCGAGACTCATCAATTACTTAAACAGTATGTATTCGCCAATATGCCAATTTTTAGCTTCCTATAAATTTTTCTGTTATTCTTCAGTTAAAACGCCATCTTTTCCTAGATGGCGGCTCGAGCACACCTTATTCGACTCGGAACTCAGTTTCTTAAACAGTCTGTATTCGTCAACATCTATATCAATTTTCAGCTTTCTATAAGTTTTCTTACTTATCAATCAATCAATCAATCAATCAATCAATATTTATATACGTTGATTCTCTATATTCTTTCTTACTTTCTTGGCGTGACTATTTCGCTTATGCAACACTTTATACACATTTGTGTTGAGATTGTGGAAATTTTACACTAAACTAATTTTAGAAAAAAGTTTTGTTTTCAGAGCCTTACTCCATGTGATATTTTCAATGCTACAGAATGGCTGGGACGTTATTTTCTGCTTTTTTTATTTACGTTTTTAATGGTTTCTAAAATATTCTAAAGTCATTTTTAGATGTTTCCTAAAGCTTTTTGGTACTGTATAAACAAAACTTTATACCCGCGTAGCAGGTATGATAACCTAGTTTTTCATTTAAACCGCCATATTTTCCAAGATGGCGGCTCGAGAACACCCTTTTCAACTGGAAACTCATCAATTTCTTAAACAGTATGTATTCGCCAACATATACGCCAATTTTCAGCTTCATATTAATTTTTTTTGTTGTTTGGTAAAAAAATATGAACTTTATTTACTTGGGGATCTCTATATTTAATTTCCAAATGAGTCATACGTTATACCCTAAATTGGGTTTTTTAAATATATTTTAAATATTTATAAAAATATACCTTTAAATATTAACAAATATTATGTTCTCTAGAACAGTTAAGATATTTTAATTTCGCAAAAGATTTTCATAAGCCAGCTTTTTTTTCTAGTTTTTAATAATTTAATTTTGCAAAACTATCTTTTTTCATCTGTCTAAAATAGATACATATCATGACAGATAAAAGCTTTGAATTTAGGAATATTATGTGCAACCCAAATTGCGGAATTAAATTCACTCACTCAGTAAGAATAAACAATGTTTTAACTCATAAAGAGATTTTTTTTGTTGTGTTAAAAATTACACGGGTCATTTAACCCACGTTTTTATTGTCCGCAAATGATATTACAATTTAGTAAATTAAAAAAGAAAAAAGAAAAATTGCACCATAAAAATTTTGAGTATATTTTAGCAAAATTGTAAATATATATGGGTAGTTTCTCATATTTTGCAAATCTTTACGTAACCTAACTAAATAATTACAAAATGAGAAAAAAAAATGAAAGGGTTGTTAATCTGTAGGTTAATCTGGCCATTTCGTTTTAGGTAAAAAGTCATCGTGTCTACTACCAAGCAACTTTTACATTTTCAAGCGTAGATTATGTCAAAGTAAATTTTCTCTCGCTATTTTCGTGTCATTTTTACAGTACACTTTTTCAGTGTTATTTTAACGTATTTACATCCAGAGCTGGCGTTATAAAACTTTGCTTATAAACGCGTACATAATTTTAAACGCAGAGCTTTTATATACTCGCAGAATGATAAATGAACGTTTGTCAGTAACTATATCTAAAATCCGATATCCGACACTTGTTTATTCTCAGAGCCTTTATTACAAGGACTTTTTTTATATTATTAAATCTTTTTCTGAATTGGTAACCTGTACTAACAGTCACCATCGTGGGTACATATCGCGCCTTTTAAATCTGACGTGTTGTTTATTTATTACTTTGAGTTTATTTAAAGAGGTGTTTCATGCGAAGAATCAATTTCCTATTTGAACGAAACGTTGGCAGTTACTGCAAAACGTAAAGTAAAAGTGACAAATAATTCCGTAGTTCAATATGAGTCTGCAATTATTCATCGATAGTTTCTTCTGATAGAGCACAAATGAGTATAATTAGTTCATTTACATGAACGTATAATTCAGAGTAGGCCATATAGGCCAGAGGAATAAGCGGCAAAATAGGAGTTGCGATCGTAGTTATTCTGGTAGTTTCAATTTTTTAATATGTTTTTTATATTTGCGTGTCCTAATGAAATTTTTTAGAATACTGTAAACAGTAACATTTTATTTTTTAAAGTTGATATCACTGTTAGACCGCTGTTCTTAGAATGTCAAACTTATCTTATTTTCGCAGTGAACTTTTGTAACTCGAATGCAACGCTCGCTAAACAGTTTTTACTTTATTATTAACGAAATTGTTAATTTCGATACTGTCATCATATGGGATGCATTGTGTTATGTATGTGCAATATGCTAACGATAAACTTAACGTAATAAAATTCAGTTTCATTAAATTAATTATATATTTTTACTTTATAATATCGAAAAGATCCAATGAATAATTATTTTTGTTAACAAAAATCATTCTTTGTTGAAAATACTATTGCATTTATACCTCATTAATTTCTTTAACAAATAAGGTATTTATTCTATGAAATGAAATATAATCATTCTTATTTCATCCAATTTTCTAATTCATTAAGTAGCAATTATTTATGTCACAAATATATTGGCATATATTCTACTTTGAATTTATAATAATTTTTGACAGTGCATATAATACACCTGGCAAATTTGAACGAGGTCCTGCTGCTTACCAGCGGGCATTATGTGTATCAGACAAGAAGGAATGTCTACGTCGAGCGGATTATCTAAAATTAGCGAAGATATGTAAAAAACAATTGCATAATTTCTAGTGTTGCCAACTGTCATGCTGCTTACCAAAATATTCTTAACAAATTTTATTTAAAACCAAGTAACTTTTTAATTATTTAATAATGAAATAACGCAAATAGAAAAAATAGTATAAAGTATTCGTTTCATAAGACGTTTTAGCGCACTTGTTCTCTTTAGAAAACTCCCCGCTACGCGGGTCGTTTTCTAAGATAGGACGCGTTCGCTAAAAACGTGTCTTATGAAACTAATACTTTAATAGACTATTATAAACTTTTCTTCTAATGTTAAATCAAAGTTCTCGACCTTGGCGCGCCTGTGCCCATCTTGAAAAAACCAGCCGAAATCACGTCAAAATCTAGTTTTCCCATATATCTCCTTTCCAATGCAAATTTCGGTTAATGTAGCCTTAAAATTTTCTATATCTTTTGTATTTACAATTTTCTTCTATCTGCAATAGATACCGAGATTTAAAGTCGTAAATATGCGTATAAGTTTGCAAAAAGAAGTAAAATGCACGACTAGGTTTGATTTTTCGCGAGTATCTTGTTTCCACACTAAATTGGAAGGTATCGAACATTAAGCACGCCAAAGCTCCACGTACCAACATATTACCCCTAAAAATCCTTGAGTACGCATGACCTGAGAGGATTTTTCAATGCTATTTTCTGCATAAAAGAATTCTAATAGCTCTTTCAAACCGCTTCCAGCTACAATAACTCCTATGTACCACATGAATGACATCAGCAGATGAAACTCTCCAAGATTAACAATGGCATTTCTCAAGGTGATGAACAGCCCGGTTGCAAGTATATCTCGGCCTTTCAGATAGAGTTGCTGGTCAAACGATCCAAAGGTGGTTTGTTGATTGTGAGAGCGGCTCTTTTCACTGGCTACTAACAATGAGGTCAGTACTGTGTCAATAATAAGTAGGTGCGGAGTTGATGCATGGCAGACATTAATACTTTCGACATTTCATAATTGCCATCTTATGTTATGTTCTCCATAAATCCATTCCACCTAGGGAGTGGAAAACATTTAGACCATTTCCCATACAACCAAGAAATGTTGACTGGTAATGGTAAAATATCTTCTGACAAAGGATGGATCTGTGCAAGATTTTCTACAAACCGCTATTCTGTAATCCATGAAAACACTTCAAAGGAACAGAACCAAATTTTCCCACTGGTTCACTTGAACATGCTGGACACGCTGAATGTTTCGATCTGGCCCTACAGATGTAACAGGGGTCACATCTACAATCCCTCCCGTTATCTGAAACGTTTCACATCCGTCCAAAGTGTCTATGTTAAAATCCGCATTATCAAGTACGAATTGTATAAAAGCGTCATCTTGGACAGGAATTTCTGAATGCAGAATGGCAGACTGTTCAAGTCGAGTTGCCGCTTTGTAGGAACATGAAAATCCAAAGGCTGAGCGAACATCAATGAGCTTTTTTTAATCAAATTTTTTGTACATATAGGCACCTACACCAGTTAGAAGTGATGAAACGACAGATCGTGGCATTGCTGCTGAAATCAGAGTGTGCGATAATGCAACACATTTCCTTTTCCATTCTCTTGCTTTGCCATGTTTGCCTTTGCGTATCACTCTCACATAAAACCAATAAAGCTCAGACACTGTACGTGGAATCACCAAGTTCGGATAGAATATCTTCTCTAACAATATCTGCAGCAGCTCTTACAATTCGACGACGACGACGACAGTATTTTTGAAACACACTACTGACGTGTTTATCTCTCTTTCAACAAAGAGGCTGTCGTCACCATAGTGACTTTCAAGTCCCGTTCTGACAGTTTTTATGTTAGGCCGAAAGTTCCAGTGAAAACTGACATTCGTCTGAATTGTTGGACAGATAATTATAAATGTCTCTCATGGCTTTATCAACATCTTCACGAGGGGGTTGGTCAGGTTTCAATCCAGAAGAAGGTACGTAGAATAACTTTTTATAGCACAACTCATGGTATCTTGTGCCACGAAGTCAGAGGCGCGCCAAGGTCGAAAACTTGGATTTAACATTAGGAGACAAGGTTTATAAAACATATTAAAAAAATCGAAACTACCAGAATAATTACGCTGGCAGATCACTAATTGCACTGGCCTAATATTTTTGAATAAAGTAGTAGAAGCATAAAATGTTTCCCGTTTTGATCAAGGGCTCTTATCTTATGCATTTAGCTGCAAGTTTAAAAACAAGCCTTATAGTGATTGAGGTTTGGGAATCCATGGGCTGCCATGGCACCGAGCATTATACATAACATGTAATAATAATAATAACGACTACCCCATATAGAATTTGCCGATGTTGAACAAACGGGTAAATATTGGCTCCATACTGGCGGCCGTTGTACGGCAATCTACATTAGTTTGATATGGACTGAACATATTTGCCGTGTGCTTCACATTATATATTATACATTATTTAAAAATTCATTTCCATTAAAATGGTTTTTACTGTTGTTTTTTATGAAAGTTGTAAGTATATACATTATACATATATTTATGAATTTAATAAATTGATTAATATTTTTAATTAAAATTTTACCTTTTTGTTCATGATTAAATTTCAATTTATAATATAAAATTAGAAATGCAAATTCCCTCTTTATTTACAAACCGTGTTGTGGTAATGTAGCAATACGGCCGCCGGTCGGTAAAGTAGGCAGTCCGGCAAGGTACTAGGTTAGTGCCACATTTTGATTGATACCAAATACTTTAATATTATTAATACCGAAAACTCATTTTGAAAAATGGAAGACAAAATTTAATAGCGCCCCTTGCGGTGTGGTGTGCAAATAAACCTGACATTTCAAATATTGGGAAAGTAATTAAAAAATCGTCATTGTAATAAAAGATTGAATAGTTTAGATAAATTGTAAAATTTTATATATTTTAGCATAACAGTAATAAACCATCGTTTAACATAAATAGTGCAATTTTTTAATTAGATGCAAGATTCTCACCGAAAAACCATTTGTTAGTTGCACACCCATCTGCGAAGATGGCGCCACAAAAATGTCGCCTGTTTTCATATGATAAAGTATATAGAGTTTCCGGTATTAATAATATTAAAGTATTTGTTGATACATTCCATGTTATTAATGCGTGGTAATGGCGTACGTTTAGTTATTTTGTTATTTGTATAAGTGTGTGTGTGTGTGTATTGCAGTGTTGCGGACTTTTAATTGTTTAAAAAGGAAATTTTTATTTGAGTTACTAATCTGGAAAACTACATAAAGTAATAATGTGTATAAGTCTATCTCAGACCTTTATTAATTAAAAATTATTTTATAACTTTTTAATTAATTTCTTTGCCCTCTTAAAGAGATGAACAATGGCCAATGAATGACCACTCACTCAAGTAAATTTTTATTCTTTTATTGTATACTTACTGTACTTTTATAATTTTTAGGTTATGTGGCTTATCACCAGCTTTACAAAAGATCTTATAAGAAATTATGGTAAATTATTTAACCTTAGCTAAACTGATCTTGAAGAGATGAATTCACTTTTACGAGTATCCTTCTTTTAAAATAAAACACCAGCTCTGCTTTTTATTTATCATTTTTTAATTAATCACAAACCTGATGTCTTGATTTATCGATGTTCATTATTTGTACAGCTTGCAATTCGGGAAGATCACCACGCAGGAATTTGCCTACTGTTTATGGGACTCTGAAACTTTCCTCGACATGAGATGCACAGTCGAAGCTAAAACGTTGAGGTAAATCGCACCTAATTAATTTTATCTTTTAGTGCTGACTCTGAATAGCGTTCAAGAATAAATTTTGTTTCTTGTTCTTTTTATTGAACCAGCTGGATACGTCTCCGGGTCTAGCAGCTCTCTTTGAATAGGACTCCGCTTCTACTGTACTCTGATCTACTGGTAAGTTTTTATTTTTCTTCTTTTAAATTCTCTTCTTTGAGTTGTTGAAATAAATGTACACCTTTTAGACACTTGTTAAACTTTTTATTTATCTTGCTTTTAATTCAATTCTTTACAGGAAATCTTAATTTTGCAACCTTTCTCTTTCAGTACATAAAATTCTCTCTTTTATTTACCGAACTACCTATTAGAAGCCCCCATTATTTTAGATTGCTATTATTGCTCCCATCTTACTGTTCATATTTCATATTATTTCATTCCAGATATCCAAAATCCAAAGGCAGGCTTTTGGTCATTATTTTAAATCATGATTATTGTAATTTAGTTGGAAACTATGTACTTGTATTTCAATACAGAAACTGGTTTGTCAGTAATCGTAGTCAAGACTATATTTGGATTGTTATATCAAACCCAAATTATGGTTTGTCGTTGTTAATAAGATATAAAACGTTGAATAGTTTTACTAAACTTATTTACATTTTCCTTTACAGAACTAGCTGCGAGTGAAAATCCTCTCACGGTTAATGTCTCTGATTAATATGATGTTTCTTGATTTTATTTCTATCAATTTTTAGATCAACTGCCTTTATGAGTCATCCCGAAGATCAGCCTAAAATCTTCACCGACCTCCTCTATGTTGACGGATTCAATCAGCCCCAGATGCAACTCTAATTGTTAATTTACCAATTTCTCCTTTTATATTTAGGTCTACTTGTCATGGATGATTGTATACCAAATCTTACAACCTGTCTTCTTCTCTATGGTTCAAATTGTATTTGTTAATCTATATGTACTATGGATTTTTTAGCACTATTTGTAAACTGGATTTTTAATTCAATATTTGTCATTATCTCAACGATAAACAAAAGTGAAACAGTTTTAATTAGAAAGTTTCAATTTGTAATTTTTTGTATTTATTTATCTTTACATTATTTGTAATAGACTTATTTTTATAGTTATCTATTGTATAATAAGTGACTTATTAGACATTTAAGACAAAAAAGAAAAGGGTAGACAGAAGAGCGTTAGCTCGAGTGTATATGCTTTTCTTAACTTTATCTATTATCATTTCGACACTGCCCCAATATTGATTGCCAATAAAGGTGCTAATGTTGAGCCAATATTGATCCTTTTGAAAAATTCTATATGGGACTACCGAAAACTTGAAAACCAGGTCCCAGAAGCTATGCAGCTTGTGCTAGAAGGAGGGGCGATTATTATTATTATGAGGCCTATCGGCTGCAGCCGACTTATAGATGTTATAACACAAATCCCACATTTGTGTCACAGCTAAGGAAAGCTGCAGTAAACCTTAACCAGATTTGCCGGCACTGGGGGTCGTTCACGGTGCTCTTCTATAAGAGACTGGCACGCTAATCGATACACTACCAAAGCTATAAATCGCCCAATAGAGCGGATACCTCCCGTCTTAGCAATCTTGTAATTGCTAGAGCGGGAGTATTGACTCACAAGTGACTCAGTAAAGAAATTCGAAATCCATACATGCTGTATAGCTTTAGACTCCTAATAACTTACAATATCAGAAACACGGACTCAAGATAGCCGCAGTCCATTTTCATTAACCCAACCCTTATCCCAAAGTCCTTTCAAATATTCATCGAAAACCTCCTCATGGGAAATAGCTATCGACTCCACACGAGAGGAGTCTCCAGTAAAACAACTTTTAGCGCTTTGCTCCCCCATTTCACACTTTCACCACCCCATACACCCTTAACCTAGCCATGTGATATTATTCGAAACTAAATTTCTACGAAAGTCTAATAAACAACTTTAAGCTCTCAAGCTTTACACCTTTCTATGCACCTTTCTATTGGCTTATAGTAATCGTAATGTTAATATTCTAATGTTACAACTTGATGAACTACAATGATTTCTGAAAAATAGAACAAACGAACTAAATTAAATCCATTGAGACGGGATGTATATAAAATGGAAAATACAAAAAAGCGCAACTAGAAAATAAACAATTATTAGAGCAAACATTTGAAACTAAAATATTAGAAACCTCAATATGAATTTTTTATGAAGAAATAGGTAGAGATAGGCAGAACTGACAAATTTATTGCAAATTAAAGAGAATGTTTTAGAGCCTCCACCAAAAATGTCATGTTATGTTATATTGGATGTAGAGACAAATTCAAAAATTAAGACAATAAAAACAATAAAGAGCACACTATTGTAAATACATATTACTTGTTGTTCATTTTGTAAAAATTTTCTCTAGCCGCAATGATTACAAATTCCGAAATAACAGATACTAATGTTAAAGAATCAGAAATCTTTGCATTTAACAAATTTTTACGCCATGACAAGTATCTTATTAGTAGACATAAAAATCATAAATACCAGCCTAATTCTAAAATAATGAAAGATGAACTACAATTTTCAGATCTGACTGCGTTGTGTAAAATAACTAGCCATTGTATGAAACAGCGCAGTTTGTTATCTGGTTACGACATACAGACTTCTACTTGGATGTTTTTATTATAAGTATTATCATCTTTATTGCTGCCTCTTTAGAATGGAGTCTTAAGGGATTAACCAGGCTTGATGTATCAATGCAATATTTTAATAAAATCTTTATATAAAGCTGCATTAGATAGGAATTTTGCTTCAAAATATAACATATTTAAGTAATTTTGTATTTCATCCTTTTAGTTTATAGAATCTATTAACTTTTATTACAAGTATATGAAGTATTTGAGATATACTAAAATTTTCACATCGCTGTATAAGGTAATTTCTTGTTCGTGTTGTTTCATGGTAGGTAAACATGCCATCAAAACTTCTTGGCATTAAATATATTCAAACCATCTTCCAATCCCGTTGATTTTCGTTGGATGACACATCTTCCTCTCAACCACATTAATTATTTGTGAATTATAAAAAAGTTGTTTTTAGTATTTTTTCATGGTTAAATGTCACTATTTAGTTGAATTTTAATCCACTGTAGTGGTTAACAATTTTTCTGATATAATAACCGCATTATTTGGAGTATTATTGTCGCAATTACGGTTTCCTACTGCCGTTAAGCGAATGGCGAATAAGGAAACGTTGTATAATCTGAAAGGTAAGGTATTCCACTAGTTATTGGTCTTGTTTATACAAAGTTTTTTTGTCATTGCTAATAGTTTTAAAATACTTGTATATATTGTCTTTTGTTGGACAAATCGTTTCTATCACGTTATATATATTGTCATGACAGGACATGCAACAGGCATTACAAGTTATATACATGTGATTTGGGTTGCATAACTTCCCAGTCGAAGCAATCTTCTGAATATAAATGATTTGAATATTTATTTAAAAATGTTTCATTTTGTTATAGGAACACTATATAATACTATAAATAAACAAAAGGATAAATTTTAAATTGACTTTTCTCTCAATTTTTGTAATTTTATTTGCATAGTTAACGATCTTCTGTCGTTGCTTAAAAATTTGCAAATAAATAGTTATTAAAGCTATTTCAAAGCTAATCTCACCTAGAACATATTAATGGTATGGTTGTGAAAATGTACACAGCTATTTATCACTTTACTTACTATTTTTATTGGTGAAAATGAAATAAATTTTCTTCTTAATCAACGATTTGAGTATTTTTATAATAAATGTGTGTTGTTCAACGTTAATCAGGTATTGAACTGAAATATTTTATTGTAATGTGGTCAAGTGAGTTCTTGAGTATGTTTGAGACTTATATGCCAATGCGGAGGTCTTTTGTTATAGAAGATCTGGGCATTTTTAAAACAAATATTACTTGTGTAAAAATTATTCTACACGAAATTAGGATCAAGTTTATAATGAGAAATAGAAGTAACAATGTGTTTTTAAACAATAATTGTAAGTTTTAATAATGTATCAATCAAAGGAAAAACCAAGATGGTTGCCATTAAATCCCAATTTTATGTTTGCATTTCAATATAAGTGTGTGGTATCTGTGGAGAGAGAATATTTAACTCTATCTTTTTATAATATTATTATAAACAATTAGTTTAATATTTATTAACAATTTGGTTATGTAATTGTAGTTTGAAATTTATTTATTTGTTTCTAAATAAGAATTTAGTGGTAACTAGAAATTACACTAAAGAATTTTGTTTAGAATCAGATATCACTAGTTTTTTCAATTGTTTTTACAATTGCTATATAAACAGCAGGAAATCTGGTGACATTCTCTCGAAAATTTTCATTTGTGCAGAACACGCATTCTTTTGAGGAGTAAAAATTAAAAAAAATTGAGGTTATGTCGTATTAGCTTACGTCAACCAACTCAAAAATTTAAGGTTATGTTTACTGTTACGTAAATTTTTTTGTATTATTATTTTAGTTAAATAAAAGTGCAGTGAATTAATTAGTGATTGAATTTTCTTTTGGCCAAGAAAATGTTTATTTGGTGGTTGTTTGATAAATATTGGACTATGGTATTGGAGTTTTGAATGGAATTTAGAAATAAAATTCTGACTAAACAAATTAAATGGACTTACTTTATAAAGGACTACAACTGGTGTTTATAATTAAAAAGTTTATACTGTATTACAAAACTATTTTGTCACAAAAGATGGTAATTGGGAACATTTCTACCATGTCAACATTTAAGCAGATGAACATACCAACATTTACAGTTAACTACTAATCCGAGATAGTATTCCTTTTAAGGCGCCCAAATTTTGGAAAATTTGAAATAAATGTAAGTTATTCCTTAAGTTTATAATATAGCACATTTAATGAAAGAAATGTTAATTAACAGGACAAAGGGAATTATACTGTCTTATAATTTCAATTTCTTTTATTTTTAATATGTAACCAATTTCGTTATTCGTGTTTCTAATTTAGGAGTTTTGTTTCCAATTTCGAGTTAAATATTTTTTTGTTGTTGAATAAATTGTTCAAAAATTTGGTTAAAGAAAATCAACCTTTGGTTTATTTATTTATCTTTTATTTGTGTGTGGACATTTAACAATGTTTTATAGATGTATGTAAGATATATAGATGTATATAATTAGTGCCCTAATTAAAGCGACCCGACTGAGAAGTCTCATTTATTTTTGGAACTTACTTTCTAAATTTTGAATAGTTGCCGGTGCATTTTTCTTTGAAGGCAAATGTAAGTGGTTTATGTTTTGTGCATGTTTTCGCTTTACTTTTGCCAGAGTTTGATCTATGTGTTTTTGATTATCAACTTTGATAAATCAATTTTAAAATTTATCAATTTTCATTCATCTTCGATTTAATAATTGGGAATATTCCCAATATTTGATTTATGCAATTTAGCCCCGAATATGAAATATATTAATATGTAATAATGATTTCCGCAACAAATATATTAAGTTCGTGAACTATATTCTTGTTAGATAATTCTCTAAAAAAAATTTGAAATTAGATAAGTCATCGTTTGCAAAACGATCAGAATTCATATAATATATTGCGGTGTATTTAAGCTTAAATAAATAATATGCAGTGAATTAAAATAAAAATACACCCCAAATATTTCTTTTTCCCAATCGGCCAACTCAGGGTTTATTTGATAGAGCATGAATTGTTTGAATTATTAGACTCTTATTAACTCCTACACCTGAAAGAGGAGAAAAACTTATACTGCAGACACTTGGGCTCTTGCAAACTGGACAACCACTGCTAAACTCTAAATGCAAAAAGAAAGAGAACGTATGTGCATCAATTAAACACATGAATAATTTAAAACACACAAACTTTATTTAATTAAAAAAAATAAATAGAAATTTAAATTGAAAGAAATAAAAAGAAAAATTGTTCAAATTGGTACAATAAGACAATTAGGAAATTTATTCCCAAGCTTGCTCAAGTGTAATTAAAAGTCGTAATAGCCTGACATAGGGCTATTACAGTCATTCACTTGAACAAACTAACACAAATCAAAAATATTCACAAATGTTAAAATGTTTATCTTTATGAAAAATAAATTTAAATAAAACGAAATTGAATTGTTTTATTTTTAGAAAAATAAATTCTTTTAAGAACCTTTAAAGTTAAACAAAATAATTCTGAAATTATTTAGAATAAACTTTATAAATTTTAATATTGTCAATCAAATTTAAAAGAACCTTTTATTACGGCGAACCTGGTATGTATAAAAATATAGAATTTCCTTTAAATACTATCCTCAATTGGTATCACTGTATTAATATTTGTCAGCTGGTTTCTTGTTATAAAACGTCAATACGTAAAATCAATAATGGAAAATAAATTCTCCCAGAATTTATTTAAAAGTCGTTCACCTTCCAAATAGTTTGTTGGGCAACAATAAAATCTTCTTTAAACTTTATAATAATTTAGGTAAACACTTCAATCTTGTTTATTTTTACAGTTGACATAATCATATGGTCAACACTTCTAACCTCACTTAAATTTACATATTTTCTATCCGGAGTCAGGCATAGATTTTCCGTGAGCTTTATGTCGATTGACTTTGTTAAATTTGGCTCCAACTTATATAGGTTCTGTCGAAACAACTGCCGGCACTGACACTTTTTTCAAAAAAACGAAACACGGAAAATGTTTATGACGTCATCATTTCTCACAGCTGTTCATTTTTCTCACGAATCTTAATTCTATAATGACAGGATTTTAGTTAATAAAACAAGGATTAAAACAATATAACACACTTATGTCCTAAAATGCATCGTAACGAAGATATGACGCAAAAACGATTGACAATGAACAAATCTCATTATAGTTCAATTGCATCCAAATTAAATAAATCCAGGTTTATCCTTTACAAAATAGATGCATAATTACACAATACAACTAATACATATTAAATTTCCACAGGAACATCTTTACAATTTAAGAGAAACATGAATTACAGTCCGTTACAACATCGAATCAACCAAATAATGCATTTACAAGTTCCAACATTAATATTGATTCAAATGAAGTCAATTTATAATCAAATTGTCCAGCATACAGTCCTACAAGTGTTTACATAAAAACAATAGTGAGAAAAATAGTATAAGAGTCAATAATCGTCAAATTGAAGCATAACAACAAGATCGAAACTTTCAATAATGAAAATGCTCAGGATTATTATATAAGAGTTTAAAAACTAATTGTGCTATATAAGTCATTACAAAATCGGCCTAATTTATCTGTTTTCAGTTAATTGGCAGCCCGAAACTAAGTTGGTCTTTTGGAAAATAGAACAATTCATCCTAGACTCTAGATTTATATAAGAAGATTTCATCTTCTCTACAAAGACCCATCCCAGAGAGACCCAAGAAAAACCCATCCCAATATGCAACTTGGGTTATATAAATATGTATTATCATAAAACAAGCTAAATGATTGATATCCTTTTTTTTAAATGAAACCTTGATATGCATATGAATTGAGGTTATGTCCAATGACATTTTATTTTTGATTTCTATTTTAACTATTGATGAGCCTAACTGTAGCCCTATATGTAGCCTTTAGATTAATTATGCCTATCACCTAGCATATCCATCTTTTAATCAAAATTTGATATGTGAAATATTTGTCTTCGCATTTACGATCTTATCGTTAAATAAAATTTTCAATGAGGTGGACTTATAACACCTCAATATATCAGTCCATTTGTATATTGTTGTTTTCTTTTTTAGCAACAATAACAACAATGTTATGAAACAATTTTCATAACGTACGTCAATATCGTCAAGATTGTCCGCAGAGACTAAGTTGAGAAATATAAGTAACACGACGGCACAAAAATGACATCGTTATATGAACGAGAGGAGTAAAACATATTTTCTACTACTGCTGATTAGTGTTTTAAAATTAATAAAAATACTTACTAAAACCTTTCTGATTCATTTTTTATTTAATTTTAAACTAAATTATTAAAAAGTAAAAATGTTAGGTAATCATCGATCATTTACTACAGTAACGAAATTTTATCAGAACATACAAAAGATATTTGTAGCAAAACGAAATGAATGAGGAATTTCGCAAATATTTATTTTTCTCTTCTCGATAAAACCGGAACTGAAAAGCTACTGTCATAAAGTAAATATGCTTTTTAAAATAAGCGCTATAACTGTAAATTGGGTTATTATACTTTATTGTTGATAGTAAATTAGACAGAAAGCTAATTGTAGCGATTTTTAGCATGTAGGTACCACCCCGTGTTAGGCGCTTAAAATAGCAGGGTTTGATCAAATTTATAACCGAACAAACTTATAAAAAATACACCACTCACGCCTCATATATAAATAACTTAAAAACTTTCCCTTCCTCTTAATTACCTCTGTTGATCACTTATCTATCAATTCATTCCCGAATTCCAGACGGTATCGTTTAGTGTATAATAAATTCGATTTTTACATTAATTTAATGAAACTTTCCCAAGTTTACTTTAAATTAATGGGACTTCCTTTTAGTTCGTATTGTTTGACAAATGCCTTTGTATAGTTAGTTACAAGCTTCGAGAGTATTAGGGACATGCAAAATCTTTGCCGCTAATTGACAAATTACTGTGAGAATTGCAGCTATTACCTAAATAAATTGCCGTGTAATTCGATACATCTGATAAAAGTTTGATGGCTGCCATTTTTGAATGATTACTAGGGGAAGTTAGATTGCGTGATTCCTGAATTCATGCAATTATAACTCTTTAAAAGTAACAAGACACTTTAATAATTCAACACGTCAAATTGCGAATTTAACCTATGTACTGGGTTTTGATGCAATTTGTCATTGTTGCCGTATTATTGCGTGTTGGTTTACGACTCTACAGGGACTATAATAGGTCACACAATAGTCTACAGTCTAAACTGTATAGGGTTTTTTCTGCAAATTACATTCTTATACAGGAAATTAAAAATATTAAAAGTTTGATGGAGCATAATAGTTTTATATAAAAGGAAACGCACGCTCTGACCTTCGATTTATTTTTATGTCTGCTATTAGGTTGACAATATAAGTGATGAATTATATAATTTAATATCGAATGGCTTTATGATCAATAGGGATGTTTTATTATTATGGTTAAAGCGTGTATAAAAGGCGACATAAGAAAATCAACAGGGTATATGTTACACGCATCCAGAGACTTGCTGATAATACCAGGGGCGTCCTTACAAATTTGGCTGCCCTTGTGCAAAGATTTATTACTGCTGCCCCCAATCTAATATATGTTGACCCCCCCCCATTTGATTGATCATACTCGTAGCAATAAAACAAATTAGACAACAGTTTTAAAATTTATTTTAATTTTTAACAAGTATTGTAACAAACAATACGTTTATTAAATAAATAAGTATAATACAAACATTTATGGAAACTTATATGGTACCTACATATACATTATGTATAAGTTAGTTCCTAAATACTATATATTTTTGAAATTTAGCTTTTCTAGCTTTTTCTATAACTGCATCGCACACAGGGCTGAGACCGGATTCTAGCAGGACCAAACTCCAAAAACCATTGTTAAAATCAAAGGTATTCTAAGAAATAGTATTTTAGTAGATAGCTTAGTGAACTCGTATCTACCTGCTGTTTACCGTTAAGGCTAATAATAATCATAAAAAAAATCCAACAATTCTGGTACAGTGCAGTTCAAGTGCAGTTTAATGTTAACCCTTCCGAAGGCACCAATCGGATGTAGATGTAATTGTAGTTTGTTTGTTAAGGTAAAAGTTTCTTTTTGGGGAAGTTTCTTTTATTGATTGCAATAATTTTTAAAAACAGAATTGAATAGCTAAAAATTCTTATAAAATGGTGATTTTTTACTTTTCGGATAATAATTTTTTTATTTTGTGCTTTACAACTTACAAAGATTGCAAACGTTTGCGTTTGTATTATTAATATTTTTTGCTATAGTATAAAGAATAACATAGTATTTAAAAATAAAAAGGCATAATGAGACATAAACTGAAATACAATCGAAATGAAAAGGGATAGTTATTAAACGATTAGCAATATAATTCTTACACGTTATTTCATTTAGATATTAAAGAAGCATTTTAAGTTGTGTAATATTTCTTAAAATAAAGAAGAATTCGTGTAAATGCTATTTATTTTACGTTTTTGCCTTATTTTTTAATAACATAATCATGTAAATAACATTTTCTTGGAAAAGCGTAAAGGTATCGAACTGATCCAGGTCTAGTAGCTAAATAGAATGTTTTTTAAATTTCTTTTTTGATTATTTTATTATTTTTATACTATTCCAATAATTTTCTTTTAGTTAAGTCTATAAAATGATTGTGTGCTGTGTGCGTTAAATTAGGTCCGTGTGTTCTTTACATATAGAACAAAAATAAATACGGCTGCTATAATTTTTAATGAAGTGAATAGGTTGTTGAATTGTGTTAAGCAAACGTTATATTAAATAAACTGCACTGGGATCATCGAGATTTTGTGCAACAAAAATGATAAACACAAATGCTTTACTAAATTAATGTCTATGCTTATTATTAACATTTCTAACCCCAAACATCTTAATAATATAAACATTAATATTATTTTTCCGACAATTTTAATTTGGAATTTGTTATCGCTGTCCGTCGCCATATTTTAAATTTTAAATTCATTTGACTGCCCTAAGATTTGGATGCCTGTGTGCCGTGCACACCTTCGCACACCCCTGGATAATACTCAATACTGCATTAATTTCAGGATACATTTCTGAAAATAACCTATTTTGCATAACATTTCTTTTTGATTTCAATAAAGTAGTTTAATGATAAATAAATTTATTTCTAATAATAGGTTAGTGAAAATTAAAAAAGCTACAACCGACAAAATGATAAACAAAAGGTAAAACCCTGTTTAAAACTAAACATAAAATTTAATTTTCTTAATTTCTTCCAAAAATAATGTAACATTAAACAAGGTTAATAATTTCTAGGCTAACTCATATTTCAAAATATGAACAAATGCTTTCTTGCAATATAAACACATTTTTTCTAATAGTTGCAAGATATGCTTACTAGTTAAAAACAGTACGTTAGTATAAAATGCTATTATGCTAAAATAATCACCTACTGAAGGAACTAACTAGACAAACCAGAAAATAACAAAATTAATATAAATGTTTTAGCATCACAGATTTATAAAAATAATTATAATTTGTATATAAACAAAGGGGATTTTCAAATAAATTATTAGTAACGTATACTGATCAATTCAACTATTATGTCTTTTGGAATCTGATACCAAGAGGTATTGATTACCTAAGGAGGTAAAAACAACAGTCACCCTTATGAAAAAGTGGTGACCACAGAAAGGTCGTAGTACCAATGTGCATTACACGTGAAATCTACCAGAGATTTTATAATATGGTCCTTCAAACCGAGAAGGATCGTGCATTAGTAACGTATACTGATCAATTCAACTATTACCTCCTTTAGAATCTGATACCAAGCGGTACTGATTACCTAAGGAGGTAATCATCCTACCACTCCGAGAACAAATGGACCACTGTACTTAAGTAAAAACTAGCCACGGCGTATGAGACTGTACTTCGGCAGTTGGTCCAAAACTAACGAAGATCGCCAGTCACACGGACTGAAGAATTACCTACATTTCGGAGTGGTAGGAAGCTGGATCTTAAATTTGGTGTCCGGCAGGATGTTCTACGAACATTGCTAACGTCAACAATTCCTGGTACGACCATCATCCTGAGGACATCCAACCAACCATCTACAACTTTACATTTGGTCTCTTGTGCGGTAACATCACCAAGGGACCGTGAACGAAGATCCAACCAACCATCTACAACTCTACATTTGGTCTCTTGTGCGGTAACATCACCAAGGGACCGTGAACGAAGATGCAATCAGCCAGCAACAACTTTACATTTGGTCCTTCAAACCGAGAAGGGTCCTGCCTAGTAAATGTTTTACATGCATTTACAACTTTACCAGTAAAGTCTTCACACTGGACTTTATATTTGATACTTCGAACCAAGAAGGATCCTACCAAGTAGATGTCCAACAAACATTTACAATTAACTTTACATTTGGTCCTTCAAACCGAGAAGGATCCTGCCTAGTAAATGTTTTACTCTCATTTACAACTGTACCAGTAAAGTCTTCACACTGGACTTTATATTTGATACTTCGAACCAAGAAGGATCCTACCAAGTAGATGTCTTAGAAACATTTATAATTATTACAAACGAACACACAGAGACAGGCAGAAATATCGTATTTTGTGAAAATGCTCCACAGCAAATACTGTGAAACTCGACTGAAATCTGTTGGTTGCATAGTAAGCAGGTATAGGAAGGATGTTTAGTACCAAAACGTGACGAAGAAATCGCATTGAGAATATTGAGATGCATCAATTACAAATATTGCTTAAAATTTTAATAATTAAAAAATCACAAAACTAAAACTTCACAGACTAAGATAAAGGACGGTGTTAAAAATATAAAAGTTAAATAAAAATAAAAAGTAATAGTGTTGACTACAGTACTACAGACCACAATCTAGAGAGTTAAAACTTTAATATAAGAAAGAATAGAGCAAATCGGTCTCGTAGACAAAGTGAAACAAAAATGAGCCATGTTTTAAATATATAGATTAGTAAATAATAATTGACTTATAATAATTAAAAATCGCCCCAGTCGGATTTGTCTACGCAACCTAATAACAAATCTACCGTTAACCGCAGCAAACTTTTACAATCATGAATAGTTCTAAAACTTACCACCGTGGAGAATAAGATGGCGCCCCAATTGAATGTCTGATCCAAGCGTCTCAAATTAAAAATTTTATATTTATTTAAATTGAAAATGTAAACAATAAAAAATATAAAAATTAAATAGTGTTGACTGATCTACACAAAAACAGCTTCAATAGAACTCTCGAACGAACTGGAACAAAAATAATCCTTGTGTTTTAAATATATAGATAAGAGGAATTTAACCATATACGTTCGTAAGATGTTGCCGAAGATACAATACTACAATACAATACAATCTAATTTCTTCTCTGTTTTATACCGATTAAATTTTAAAACATACTAGCAAGTAATATGCAATAAAGTACTTACTATTAATAATGAAGTTTGCTGTCTCCAGCTTTACTTTGTGGAACTCCATAATCATAAAATATAATAAAAATCAAAAAGTTAGTTAAAAGTTTGACAAGTTTTATTATTTATTAGAAGTGTTAGATATTTAGATTTTGTATGTATTGTATCTAGTTGCCTATTTTCTGTATGTATTTATCCTTAGCAACGTGTTTGTTTATCAATCTTATCTACCTTTGATAATGACATTTAACGTTGAAACAATTGTCAGGTTAAGAGTTTAATAAAACTTGTGAAACTTTTAACTAATCTTTTGATTTTTATTATATTTTTTATTATCTTGTTGGATATATTACCTAGATTTATTAAATTTCTAATGCAATTGTGTTATAATTAATACAATTAAATTTATAAAAAGAAAACTAAAATAATATTTAAAGATCTAATGCTATTTTATTAATGGATTGTGTCTTACAACCTTTTGTGTATTTAAAGGAATTAATCAATATGCTTATAAAATGAATTCCTTTTTATTGCTTTACAGTAGTTGTTATTCATAAGGTATCTCAATAACAGCTAACAAACTGCATATTATTATAAGCTGAATATACATTGGAGAAAGTTGTCTTATTTGCAGTATTGTTCGACGATAGTCCTATTCCTAGGGCAAGGATTAGCAGTGTTCATTTAGGAACATCGCAAAATCACCCAGAGATTTAAATAAACGTATTAGCTACAACAAATGCTAACAATATAAGTGTACAAAAATTATGTAATTTTTATGCAATTTTTGCCTACTAGTAAACAAATGGCGACAGTAACTAAACAGAGTTTATTAATAATATAATGTCCTTAAGCATTAGCTTAATCAATTTTATTATTATTGCTCTGAACCCTTTAACCTAAAAATAGTAGCTACGTCACTTGGATATTTTTTAAATTCAAGTATAAAAAATATTCTTTCTCCATTTTCTTTTATTTTACGCCTACACTAAGTAGAGTCACTGCATCTAGTCACCTAGGCCAGCTGGTCGATCAGAGTACCGCAAACCGCCGCCATATTGGGACAGAAAAGGGTGATTTTTAATAATGGACAAATTAAAACCACGTTTTACGTGTTTGACATATTAGAGGTTTGATCTTTCAGAATAAGAAAAATCTTTTAAAGTAAACCTGGATTTGATTAAATTCAATACAGAACAAATAATGAACAATTTCGTGCTTCATTTGCCCCAATATGGCGGCGGTTTGCGTTACTCTGGTCGACCAGCTGGCCTAGGTAACTAGATGCAGTGACTCTAACACTAAGTTCATATGTCCCCCATCTAACATGCAGCATAATCACAAATTTGGCTAATACAGAAAACAAGTTTAAATTTGCTACACAGAATTAGCTACTGACAAATTATTAGCTCAAATTTGAACTGCAATGCAAATTTGAAGCATGCTACATTGTTAGATAAATATCGTGTATTTAAAAAATCTTGGATGTGTTATTTTTCAATGTCATTACATATTGTAGTGAGGTTTATTTATAAAATATTTCTATTTATAATAGTTCTTATTTGTTCTTTGTTTTGAAAGAAATTACTTTATGATATCTCAGGGTCGCACAACTGAATTTATTTAATGTTCTTAATATGAGACTATTCATTCAATCATACAACCATAGGTTCTTTTATTATATGATCTAAATTTTACTTATTGTGGTTATTGAACGTTATTAAATAAAGTAAGGTTATAGATAACCATTGACATTTATATCAGTACTGTCATACATGACAGTTCCCAACTTAATGCATATAAAATCAAGTAAGCATAACAAATCAATTATTTATTTAACCTCTTTATTTACTACTCTTTTGTTTTGGATGTTAAAAGAAAGAAATCTTACCCAGTCAACTTACATTTATTCCTTCCTAGAATGTTAATGGATAAAACCACTACTTTTTCCTCTTATCTAACTGCACTTTCACTGCACATACACGTCTGGCAATTTTCACTATTCCTCCAAGCACACCGAAGACTGAAGTTGAACAGGACCTGCAGACCACCTCTGCACTCTATGATGATGATGGACCACAAATCTACTAACTCTTCTATCGGCCCTTGTTGAATAGGTAACTTTATACTTCCTTCTGCACCTCCGGTAAGTCTCTTCGGTTAATCTTGAATTGGCCTCTCAATCTATTGGTATACCTCCAACAGGAACTGCTACTGACAAAATCTTCCACACCACATTAAGTATTGCTAATCTTCTTAATTTGTCTCACTCCTATGTTTAATTACTTTTCTTGAACTACTTAAAATCTATTCTTCTATATCTATCCTCTTCTTTTTATTATTTATGATAAATTTTACCCCCACTTTTATGGTATATTCTAAATTTTCTTCTATCTTCTCTTTTCCAAACTTATTTAGTATCTTATATCTATTATCTTATTTATTATCTTCCCTTACTTTTTACACTTAACTATTCCTTTTCCAAATAAAACACAAGACTTTTATTCTATATTTATTAACTTTTTAACTTCTTTTTTTAAGAGCTTGTTACAAAAACAACCATCTTTTTTCACAAACAAAAGCTTATTATTCATATCTCTCTGAGAAACCTATATTTCATTTATTTTAATTTTAATTTTATTTTTATCAGAGATATCACATTTCTTTGATCATTCTTACTACCCTTTCAACAATAATGCATATGTCTATAGTTATGAACAACTAATTTCTTTATTTAAAATTTCAATTTTGCATTATTATTGAAAGTGTAGTATTGATTTTATATGATCCATTGATATCCTTAATTAATGTACAAAATTTTCTTTTTCAGGTTGACCTTTGACTAAGATCTCCTTTCTCTTACTATCCTGATTTGTATTTGATATTATAAACACTTGTATTCTAATAAAGATATGCTATTCCAACTTGATTTATCGTATTTCATTTTTGTATTAAGTTTTCTAATCTGAGCACTACGTTAAGACATTATTTATGTTTTATTTAATGATATTCAAGAACCACAGACTTGGTTGAATTGTTGTTGAAATAAACAATAAATCTCCAAAGTTTATACTCAAATGCACTTTCTCATATTGTTTTCTCTTTAGCTCAAAAGTGACCATTGCAATATGTTCAAGTAGCGCCATTAATGAGTAATAACAGCGTTTAATAAAAAAGGTATTTATTATTAAGCACATTACATTCTAGATCATTTAAAGCGGTTACTTACTTTTAATTTTCTCATCAATCACTTGAGGTATTTTAAATTATTTTATGTAGATACGTGTAATTTATGTAGGATTGATATGGATTTATCCTGGAGAGTGTTTAATACGCACATTTAGCTAGTAATAGAAGTTTGCAGAATGAATTCACAGATAGTTTTAAGTAAAAATAAGTGTAGTTAGTTGATAAATAAACGTTGACGGACTAAAATCTGAATGACTATGTTTACTTATTAATATTTCTTAGACTAATAAATAATCGAATTCAAACCTACAAGCTCATTTTATTTGCCATTCAGACATTTTAATACTTCACTAATTAGTTGATTGATTAATTGGTTGATAACAATTAATTAATAATAATAACTTAATTATAGCAAGCACAAATCCAGCTTGGGGGTTTCAATCCTTTGAAAAGAACGCACATAGTAAAACTGATCATTTACACGGTGATAATGGTTTGTTATTCCTTTATAGTATACAGCTGTAGAAAAACGCGCTAAATTGTACCTTTAGCGACATCTTCTTAAGAAACGGACCAAAGTTTCTCAAGATTTTGACTAAAAACCAAAATAAGATAAAAAACCAGGTAGGTATATTAAGAGTCTTTATTCCAAATGCCATTAGAAATGCACTGGTCGAGGTTGGACACCTATACATTTCTTACTGAATTGTACTTTAAAAAGCTTTGATTTATTATTTTTAATTTTAGAAATTGTTTAACTTTCAAAAAATTTCGCCGATTATTCTGACCAATTGCTGACTGATTACCAATTTGCTAACATTTTTCTGTCTCAGTCGAAAGAATAGTGTAATATAAGAAAGAGCTTATATGAATAACACCATTTACATAGCACATGTTTTGTTCCTGGGTAGTGTTATTTCCCAATTGTTTACACCCAGAAAAGGATATAACATGACTTTTTCCCTTCAAACTTTGCTTTTGCGACTTTTTGAGTAACTCTTAGAACTTTTTAGAACTCTCTAGAGTTTTCAAGACCCATTCAAAATACACAGTTTAGGGGGAATAATAACAATTTCCTATACTTTTTAGACATAAACTTTTGCGAAATAACACTTCCTGTGCAGAAGCAAAAAAACTAAAATTTGTTACATAGTGTAGTTTCATCTTACTATGATTTTAGTTCAAGTCTTTTGTACTAAATTTCCTATTTTTTTAGTACAATGAAACTGACTGCATTTTGTACCATTGCTAGCAAATGCCAAATATCGACTATTTATTTTCTAAAGATTAAACAATTTGTTAAGGAGATATCAGAAAAAATTGTCCCATTATTACCTCAAAGTTGTGCCTCATTTTTAACCTCCTTGACCATAACCCTAATGCAGTAACCAGGGCTCTTATCGATGGGCCAGATAAATACTTCGTTCAAAGAAAATCAAAAATTAAATTTTTGTTATGTAATGCGAACAAACTAGAATTAAAGAAGTATTTTCTAACTGTAATTGTAAAAATGCAGTGATTTAGGAATTTTCTTGACTGTTTTCTTCACATAAAAAGAAATTCATATATAGAAATTCATACATACAACAAGATTGTATACACATATCACAATTTGTAAAACATTACAGCGAATATTCCATTGGTTTGTCAACTAATAAAAAATTATGGTTTGTTTTAATTTGTTTGTACATGAAATAGTAGTAAATAGTTGTAATAATAATAATATTAGCTTATTTCAATCATCTAAAAATATTTAAGTACAAGCACTGTGTTTTCATTCATTCATTCATGTGCCTCGGTATATTTTTTACAGCCAGCGCTGCCTAGCGCTGGATGACCAAAAGAGAGGTGAGGATCCGAGCTTGAATTCTTTTTTCGTATTTCAACAAAAGCAACAATCAGTAAAAACAGCAGTGTTTTAAGAGTGCGTTAGTTAGTAAAGCTTACCCATTAGGGTAAGCAGTTGGCACCTAGTATATATAAAAATTAAAGGATACATCAATCAAAGTTACTATCAAATTTTTACTTTATATAAATATAATTTCAAAAGGAGAATTATCAACATATTTTTAATGTTCACTAATATTTGATGCATATAGTTTCGTTTTTGTTCAAAAAGGTTTCTTTATTGGTATTTTGAAACACCCAGGGTTTGCAGCAATCTAGAAAAGAGAAAAAAGAAATTATAGAATCGTGTTAAGTTTTATAGATATTTGACAAAATGTCAAAAAATGCATGAAGTTTTAGGTTACGACTTTATGAGGAATGTGTGGTGGGCATGGAGATTTAAACTCTTGTAAAAAATAATAATACCTTATAGTTAGAAGTAATAAAATATTCAACTAGAGTTAAAGACGATTGATTAAATATGAAAGTTAATAATTAAGCTAAGTTAAATAATAAACATCTGCCAGGGAGAAAAAAACAAAAGCTGATCGATAAGACTTTAATAAACGAAAGCACATAAATAAAAATTTTTTGTACGACCATGCTATTTCGGATTGTTTACCATACTTGGTTTTAGAACAGTAGGTTATATTTACTGGTTGCTAAGCAAAACGCGTCGGTAAGTAATTACTTACCGTTCTGTTTTTGACAGAACTGAACGGTAAGTAAATTATATGTAATGTATAAAATAAATGCATGATCTTTAGATGTTTCTTTCGCGATCGCGAAAAAATCATTATTTTTTAAATAATTGGACTATTAAGAAAAATGTATGTTTTTTATTTAAATTTGCTCATGCCTCTACAATATCCGAATTATATTCGTTTTCAGATTCGCTCCTTCTCACAAATTTGACAAATATCGTAACATTCAAAAATAATAGTAATTACAAACGTATCCATGGTAACAACAAAGATATCGTGACATTGACAAATAAAATTACAAACGTATCCATGGTAACGACAAAACCTACTTAATATTTGGTGGATATACAGGGCAAAAATTAATTATCTTAAATTTATTTTTTACCATCTTCGGGATATTTCCTTAGTTAATACCTTTGTATTCATAATGATCGTACAAAAAATAGTATAAGCATCTCAAACAGTATGGAGTTTACCGATCTCCTCCAATATTCCTAAACATTGTCGTCGATCGGTAAACTGTCCTTACTGTTCTTGATACTTAATATACTATAAACATAATATTTAAAAAGATATAAACGAAGATTATGTATTTGTAAATATTTTAATTGCTGCATATAACGAAGAAAAGTTTTTAATAGAAGATCTTTTCATCTATTGTGTTCTAGTTATTATTTTGGTTACATAATAACAATTATTCTGTTTTGGATATCGCAATCCATACTTAGGGCTGGCAGAAATCAATACCAAAGGAATGTTTAGGTTCTCTTAAGGCTTAATCCAGTTTTGAAGAGCAAAGTAATTAGTCACAGGTTATCAAAGAATAATTGAAGAATTGCTACATCTGTATCCAATTAGAAAATCAGTGTTGTTGTACTGCTAAAGCATATAGTAAAGTGAAAGTGCCATTGTTGAAATTTATTACAGAAGGAGCATCAATATTTACTTATCTATATATCTTTGGAAGTTTGTTTTTATATAACTAGATAAGATCAGGTTTTTTGTACAGTAAGTTGCAAATCTGTTAAATAATAATTAAACTATTACCTTAAATAAAATTTAAAATCCAATTAATCCATAAAGAAATCAATTACAAATGTCAAAACTTAACTAGTAAAGTGAGGTTATAATTTTGTTGACAATTTGATAATTTTTTTGTTTAAATTAATATTTCTAATTATTAATAATAATAATTTATTTGCCCAACAGAATAAAGATCCACTTACAGGACAAAACATGCAGGAAAAAATATAAAAACTGGTATAGATAAAACAAGTAAATATAGTATGAGCGCTGTTAAGCGCAATGCTAACAATAAAACTAAATCTAAATAGGTATATTAACATCAACAACAAATAATATATGCATATAAATATAGTAGTGAATATACAATAAATTATAATGTAAAGTTATTTTTAATAATAGTTTTTAAGTTTGATGCAGTGCAACAATTAATGTCGTAGTACCTAGAAATAATATTGAAATTATCACATATTGTTACAATAGGAGATCTAATTAATGTATTGGCATGTGCAGTAACAAATAAAACAAATTAGTACTTCTCGATGTTGATCTAGGTACTAAAAAGTCAAGTTGTGTCAATAAATCTGGAGCATCAATTCTGTTATGTAGTAATTTGTACAAAAAGCAAAAGCTACAGGATACTCTTCTCTTTTCTAAAGTTTCACAATCAAACCTTTTAATTAAAGCAAGGCGATCAAAATCTCTAATAGGATAAACACCATCAACGCAATAGTATAAGAACATTACAAATTCCCCATTAGGTTACATTAGTAGTAAGACCTTACAGTTCTTTATTATACAACTCACCACTTTCATGGATGAACTGACAACGCTAGAAATGTGAATAGAATGTGTAAGCTTATGGTCAAATAAAATGCCCAAGTCTTTAATCTAATCTTAGTACGCGATACTTCATTTTCATTAATAAAATATAAGAATATGATAGGTTTCTTTTTACGGGGAAAAATATATAACCTTACATTTTGCGGAATTAAGTGCTAATGAATTTGTCCTGTTGTAATGTTAAATAGTCACCTAAAGTTTCAATTCTAGTGAATATCTTAAAATCATCAGCAAAAAGTAGTTTTTCACAAGAAATCGTAAAGGGTAGATCGTTGACAAACAGCAGAAATAAAAGAGGCCCCAAATGTGAGCCCTGTGGGACTCCAGATGAAGCCGAAAAAGAGTCTGAAACATATCCACTATACGCTACATATTACTGATGGTCCGATAAATATGATTTAAACCGAGCTATTAGAGAATCAGAAAATCCAAAATAGTCTAATTTAGTTATTATAATTATATGATCAATAGGATCAAAGGCCTTCGAAAAGTCTAAGTATACTGTATTGTTTTGTTTGATTGGACAATATGATTTTTCTAAAGGAATTAAGAACCCCATCCTTTCAAGTTCAAACAATATTCTTTATTTTTCATTATTAATTTATTAATAAGAAATAGCAACAAACAAAAGTGTGGTGTATATTTTAATCAATTTCAACCAATCGGAAACTTCAAATAATAAGTGAATAGCCATGGGACAAAATTTCCTATATAGATCAATGAATGGTATTTGTAATTTTTATTGAAAATTATTGGAAATCTAGAATATAGAAATTATAGAGAAAGAAAAGCGGAAAAACAATGTAGTGATAACGGGAATAAAGATAAATACAAGTGAACCGGAAACATTGAAACAAACTACGGAAAACTTTATACAGCAATGTTTGGAGATAGAGATTAAAGTAAAGAAGGCAACCAAGCTAAATGAAAATACATGCGAAATTGAACTAGGAAATGAGGCAGATAAGAAGAAAATAATGCAGAACAAATCCAAACTAAAGAATATGGAACCGGATAAGATATACATAAACGACGACCAAACGAAAGCCGAAAAAGAAAAACATTTGAAAATTAGGAAGCTAGCGCAAGCTGAGAAAGGAAAAGGAAAAATGGTCAAAATCGGCTACAGCAAAGTAATAGTCGATAACACTGAATGGATATGGAACAAGGACAAAAGGGAAGTGGAAAAAAGAGAAGGTAATACAGCCCCAAAAACTAATAACCCTAATGAAAGATGGTAACATGATGACGAACCAAGCAAAGAACAAGGTTATAGAAAACGGAATGTTAAACCACAAAGCCGACGAAAGTCTGCAGGTAAAGAAAAAAACACCAAAAAAGGGGAATGAGAAAACGGAAAATAAAAACAAAAGTAATACAAAACGGATAATAAAAATAACTACAAGGAACTATAAGGATGGTGGACGAGGTAATGGACACGAGTACAACACACAGACAACGGACGAAACAAATATAACTAGAGCAAACAATAGAAACGGTATAGTAGTAAGGAAAATTTAAATGGGGATTTGGAACCTTAGAGGTATTCAGGGGGAAGGGCGCTTCAAGAAACGCATTTGAAAGGAGGTGGAGTTCTAACCACGGATAACTACACACTGTTCAAAAGTGGGAGCCAAAGTGGGTGTTTTGGGGTGGGTTTCTTAGTAAGCCCGGATATGAAGAAAGATGTAAAGAGCTTTTAAGAAATATCGCACAGGCTGTGTATTTAAACTATAAAGCAAGGCCTCCAAGGATGAAGAAAGGCCTTCTCCATAATAAACATACACGCTCCCACGGAGGAAAAAAGGATCAGATAAAAGATACGTACTATGAGGTGCTAGAAGAAAAGATAGGCGGCATTCCAAAAGAAAATACAATAATAATAATGGGTGATGCAAATGCTAAGATTGGAAAGGAAGATATTAATAGGAAGATAACAGGAGGAGAAAGCAGGCACTCTACTAGCAATGATAATGGGATAAGGCTGATCTCCCTGGCAATAGAAAAAAATCTGAAAATAATGAGTACTCATTTCAAGAGAAAGGACATACACAAAGGGACATGGATCACACCGGGAAGTAAAGAGACAAATCAAATAGACCATGTTCTGGTGCAAGCGACCCATGGGAAAATGGTAAAGAAAGTTAGATCATATAGGGGAGCGGACGCAGACTCCGACCACTTTCTGGTGGGAGTACAAATAAGAAGGATAGAGATGGAAAAAGCAGAAATGATAAAAGGGAAAGTAAGGAAAAGTGAAAGATATGAAGTAAGTACGCTGCAGTATGAGGAGGTGGCAAGAAAATATAAGAGGGACATAGACGACATCATAGACAAAAACGAAGTAGTGGTAGAGGGGGTAGAAGAGAAGTGGAGAAAATTAGAATCAACAATAAAGTACTCAACACGGAGAAATATACCAAAGAAAAAGCAAAATAAGAAAAAAAAATGGTTCGATGATGAATGTGAGCAGGAGTTAAAGAAAAAGAAAAAGCTCAGACAAAAAATGCTACATATACCCTCAAAGGAAAATTATCTAAACTATGCTGGACAGAGAAATAAAGTGAAGGAGACATTACGGCGAAAAAAAAGATTATACTTGGAAAATCAAGTAAGGGAAATGGAGAACAAATATCAAGCAAAGGAAATTAGAAATTTTTAAAAGGATGTAGAGAACATACGAGCAGGGGACCAAAGCAGAACAGCATTCATTAAAGATGAGAAAACTTACTGGGTGACGAAGAAAAAATTGTAGCGAGGTGGAGACGCCACTTTAAGAAAGCACTAAATACAGGAAGACGAGAAAACAAAGACCAAGAAAAGATTGGTAATGATGGAGAATCCTAGGTTAGATGAAATAAAAGAAATATTGGGTAAAATGAAAAATAATAAAGCACCGGGTGAAAATGGATTAACCGCAGAGAATTTGAAGTACGGTGGGGACAGTATGAGGAGGCAAATTCTAGATTTAGTAATAAAGATATGGCAAACAGAAAAAATGCCAGGAGCATGGAACAAGGCAGTAATTTTGCCAATTCACAAAAAGGGCGACAAGAAGGAGTGCAGTAATTATAGGGGAATAGCACTATTAGACGTCACATACAAAGTATTGGCCACCATAATAAAGCAAAGATTGGAAGTTTATGCGGAAACCGCATTAGGGGAGTACCAAGGAGGGTTTAGGAAAAACAGGTCAACAACAGATCAGATTTTTATGTTAAAGCAGATCCTGCACGGATGCTATGAATATAATGTTCCGACTCATATACTTTTCATCGATTTTAAAGGCGCATATGACAATATAAACAGGAAGCAGTTAATGAAAGCGCTAGTGGAGCTAAATATACCGGCCAAATTAATCAGGTTAATAAGGATGACACTCCAAAATGCACACGCAGTAGTTAAGAATGGTACACACCTTAGTACAGAATTTAAAATAGTAAAAGGTCTAAGACAGGGTGACCCTCTGTCATGCGTGTTGTTTAACTTAGCACTAGAAATAGTAATTAGAAAGAGCGGGATAAATAGAAAAGGGACTTTGTTTTATAAGAGCCATCAGTGTCTTGCTTATGCTGATGATGTGGTGCTACTGGCAAGAAGTAGGAAGGAACTCCAAGAGGTCACAAAGCAGCTCATGGAAGCTGCAGAAGCAATGGGACTACAATTTAATACGGGCAAAACAAAATATATGGAGCTCAAGAACAAGACAAACAATAAAAAAGTGCAAAAGCTCAGTATCACGAAACCAAATGGAAATGGAGAGGTCTTAGATTTTGGAGAGGTAGAAAACTACATGTATATGGGAGTGCTGGTGACCAATAAAAGTAAAGAAGAGAAGGAGGTCGATCTAAGAATAGCAAAAGGAAATAACTGTGCGGGAGCTTTGAACAAATTATGAAGACCAAAGGAAATATCTAGAAGAACGAAGTTTAGGTTTTACAAGACTGTATTAAGACCAACTTTAACTTATGCATGCGAAACCTGGGCCATAAACCAGAAAATCAAGGGAAGATAGAAACCTGGGAGAGAAGAATCCTAAGAAGAATACTAGGCGGTAAAAGGACAATAATGGGATGGGAAAGATTTTGTTAAGAATAGAAGATTGCAATGGTTGGGACATTTGGTAAGAATGGACGACGACAGAAATGTTAAGGATGTGGCCTGGAAAGCACCAGAAGGGATAAGGAAGAATGGAAGGCCGAGAATAAGATGGATAAAAGCGGTGGAAAATGACCTGGCAGAGAAAGGAATCAGAAATTGGAGAGAGCTAGCAAGGGATAGGAAGAAATGGAAGGAAATCATAAATAGAAATGTGTTTTAAATTAAGGTAGAATAGTTAATCTCTGTGCTAGCTTAAGATAATGTGTAATAATGTAGCTCAAGACCTACATGGCCTGTTTAAGCTGAAAATATAATAATATTGGAAATCGCAGTGTTACTGGGGGATATGTTGATACGTGTGATATATGTACAGCTGATTATAGATTCAAATAAATCTAGTACAGTCAGTGCTCCATAGTGTAAATGCTGCTGTTTATTTTCATTGGTATTTAATAAATTTTACGCAGTTAACTATGAAAATATAATTTAAAGTCTGGTTTACACGTTGTTAAAAACGCAAAAATCACTCTCAAGACTTGTCCTAGATTTATTTGAAATCAGCTGTACGTGGAACATTGTTATATCTTGCGCTTTTAAATTAAATTTATTTTTATTACATTTTTCTGTTTTTTTTTAATAAATTGGTTGAATGATTATATGAAATACTACTCGATGGTCACGATTTACAAACTGATATCTTTATTTATATTCTCAAAACTGGTTTTCCTTAAGTAATATGACTCGAAACTCTGTTCGACACAACTACTCGAGCTACGCTCTCGTGATTTTTCCCAACGGATTTTCTCATCGAATTGTCAAAAGACAACTATAAGAATATAAACATAACATATTCGATTAAAATCAAACTTCTTGTAACTAGTATTACTCTTGAAAACAGTATTCCTTTTTAATTTTTCTCAATTTTATGAATAGTATTATTGATCGTTATATTTAATATAAGATTTATTATAAAACTGTGAATTTCTAAACGTTTTTTAAGTTTTATTTTTTTAATAATTTATAAAGTAAGAGATTAATAGTAGAAAACAACATATAAATCGTTTTCTTTCTTCTTTTTGTTTTCTAAATCGGTCCTTATAATAAATCCTGATAAAGAACAATTTTTCTCGATCCATTATCAAAATGGGAAATTCTTATAACATTTTAGTTACTATAGAGAAATTTGAATTTTTATTTATATTTTATCGAATTTTCAGTAATAATTTATTTAATATTCCGAGTTCAAGGCTTTTCCCCGCAACAAGGATAACGTTAGGTTCTTTTTAAATGTAAGCCGGCTGCACGCAAGGTATCTCAATTCACGGCAACCAACTGCCAGACTTCAGTGTTGAACTGGTTGCGTGCATAGTAATAACAAGGCGCTTCTTCGTTTAAAAAAGTTATGCGATTAATATAGCAACAATACTATAATAACGCATCATTAGAGATCTTCAAAAAATATCCTAGTTTATTTTTCATTGTGATAAAAAGTGTGATTTCTTTATCTGTTGAGTTTGTAACTAATAAATTGTTTATGTATTTATATAAAAATAATATAAATTCTAATCATGTTAAAAGGTAAGTAAAGCTGGATGAAAATGATAATCCTCTACTGAAATTCCTGAAAAAGAAGTGCGAAACAGCCCAGTCTGCCTGGACATTCCTACATAGGCATATGTGAAGTGAAATAATTTTGTGAGGCGTTTAAAAAGTGACGGCATAACGTGTGTATATCCCTTTTGTTAAAATTGTGGTAGGTGGAAACCGATTGTTATCCACATTCATGAAAAGTTTCTGGTGCTAACTTAGACGTTTTGTGATATTTAATTTGACTGACACTTTTACCAGAAGACCGAACAACAAAAGCGGACCGCGGTTTGTTTTCGACAAGATATATTTACGTTACCTTTTATTCGAAAAGTTATAAAACAAAGAGCGAATCTTAGAAAAGTCATTAACGATTTTTGCAGATTACATTTTTAAAGCCGTAGGTCTAGGACGCAGACGTCATAAATCATCCAAAAACATTAAAATTTTCGGTAATTTCTGTCTAGACTAAAGTTGTTTTCAATTTCTCAATGTCTCCACAAATAACTGCCTACATAAATTTGCAGTAATTTTCACTTTTAACGAGGAAGCATTCTTATAAATTTAATAAAGTCATTGTTTTATAACTTAAATTAGAAATATTGCTGCAATCAAACTAAGTATAAGTAAATTTGGCTGTTTTGTGCTCCTTTTTCTTTACTTAATGCCCAAAAGCTTAGAGAAAAATAATATTTTTTAGGCTGTTGGGAAAATAAAGTCTGAAATGAAATGCTGTTCAATAAAATTAGCAAATCGTACGGAAGAACGACAATCTTTTTTTCAGAAAAATGAACCTAGATGTCATCCAGTTATGCTAGAAAATACAAGTCCTTCCAGGTATTTTAACATTTACAAATAAAATAACTTTATATTATAGGGTGAAAAACCTACCTCTCTGATTTATTATTAGTGAATTTATTTTTAAAGAGGATATCTTCATGCTTACAGTTTCATTTACGTTTGCTGAAAAAATATATAACGTGAGACAATTGATATGCATGTTTGCATGGTACGAACAGCTTTCATGATTTCACCCCCTGATACGTGATAGAATCTATATGAAAATGGTGAAGTGAAAGGTGAAACAATATTATTGCCTGGAGGAAAAAAGGGAATGATAACTCTAAACGTTTGTTTGTAAAAGCTTTAAACATAAAAACGTTTTAATGCACAATTAAAAGATTCACAAAAATATAAATTGCTAAATAGCGTGACTTGAAACAAAAAAATAATCCAATTCCAATTAGATGCTTTTGTTTAGATGGAGAAATGCAGTGATTTATTTGTTTAGAAAGAATATTTACTTTAAAATAAATATTGAGCTCATTAGATTCTTCTAATTAACATATTCTCCAAGAAGCTCAAGTTAATTTAAATTTAATTCAGACAAAACGATTTGGTGGCAAGAACTATTAGTTGACATATTTTAATAAAATCACAATTTTCAAATAATACAGACTGGACAACCGGGCAAATATCCGGTGAGCCCTTCATTTCGGGTCCTTCTGGACCTTACGAGGTGGTAAACAACTCGTTTGTAATAGAAAAAAATGTACCATCGTCAATTCATGAGATGATAGATATACACAGGGCCGCGCCAAACATAATGTCCCCATCGTGCAAATTTATTAATCTATTAATTAAATTAATTAGTCTATCGTGATTTTTTTAATAGTATAGTGCCACCAAATTGGAAAAGGTTTCTCAAAAAGTAGAGCTCCTAGGTTACTTTGAAAATTTTTTTTGGGCACCCCTTAAAACGTTAGAAAAAATATATTTTTAAATATAAACCGTACCTATGCATACCTAAAACTGATTGAAATTTTCAAAAATGGGTATTTTTATTTAATTATTATATTGTTTGGTGTCTTTTCGGAGTTTTTTCGGCATAACTTTTTGTTTTTAATGTTTTTCTTGAAAAATGCGTATTTTTATGTTTTTGGGGTCGCTGAATATGAACAAAATGTAAAAACAGACTTTTGACAATTGACTTCAAACTATAATAAGCATTTTCGAGGAGATGTACAGCATTATAAGGGCATTTTTCCAGGGCCGGCGCGAGGCGGGTTCAGCGCGTTCCCCGAACACGGCCCCGCGTTTTGAACGGCCCCGCGCTTACAACTTTTACGACTGGCAAAGCAAACTTTTACCATTCAACCTACGTAAATCTTGATAACGTAATTAAAATTTTGCAACGAAAAAGTCCAGATAAATAATTTTTAAACTCACCACTTTCAAAATAACGTGCTAATGTAACAGTTAAACGCGTTAAACGAAATTTTATGCTGATTCCGAATATGTAAATCATCTTTGGAGCAAACGTCCTTAAGTTTGCAAAATTGATTGCTATCAACCTAACTTTTACAAAAACGCCACTACCTAACCAAAACGCTATGCAAAAGCAAATTCGAGTTTTTTAAACCTAACCTAACTTAACCTAACCTAATCTAAGTCTAACCTAACCTAGCTAAATTGTGTAATTCTAAATTACATAATTTAGCAATTATAGAAACTTAATATAATTATTATTCATTTCCATGGAGATTAAGCATTTTTTACTCCTAATTCCCAAATTAGAGGCCTTTGAGGCCATGTAAAACTGACTTACATATTCGGAATTAAGATTTTAGGCCTCCCCTAGGCCTAAATACCTCTGGTTGCTACCAACCTAACCTCCACAAGAACGCCACTACCCAAACAAAACGCTATGCAAAAACAAATTTAAATTTTTCTCAACCTAACCGAACTTAACTTATCCTAACCTAAGTTTACCTAACCTACTAACTAAATTGTGACATTGTAAGTTACACAGTTTGGTAATCATAAAAGCTTAATATAATTATTATTCAATTTCATGGGGATGGAGCATTTTTTTACTTTTAATTCGAAAAATTATTTATATATTCAGAATCAGCATAAAATCTCCGTTAAAATAACACCAGTTTGGTCAAAAATGTTTGGTGGGGATATTATTTAATTATACCTAAAATTTAATTTGGAAACCATTTGGGTATTAGAAATGGCAAAATAAAGATAGTAATCGATAATAATTCCACTGACATAGAGTCACTACATCTAGTCACCTAGGTCGCGCTAGTCGCTCAGAGTACCGCAAAACGCCGCCATATTGGGGCAGAGAAGGGTGATTTTTAATAATAGACTAATTAAAACCACGTTTTACGTATTTGGCATATTAGAGGTTTGATCTATCATAATGGGAAAAACCCTTTAAAGTAAACGTGGATTAGATTAAATGCAATCCGATACAAATAATGAACAATATCGTGCTTCTTTTGTCCCAATATGGCGGCGTTTTACGGTACTCTGAACAACCAACTAGGTGACTAGATGTAGGGACTCTACACTGACAAATTGCGAGATCCATCTATTGACAACAAGATAATGCTATTGCCTACTTGGTTTTATGTTTACTTTGAATTCGAAACAGTATTACAGATTTTGGTTAATTATGTTTTTTCATTGTTAAAGTTCGTTTCAAAATTTTTTGTGCAAAACTTGATGAGCGAAGTCATTTTCGACGCATTCACGCAAATGAATTACTCGCTCGTTCTTCAAAACATGCGCTCATGCGCGACTTCGCTTTTCGTAAATAACTATAATGATACTCGGTGATGCTATTGTAATATGTAATAATGTGTTTATAATAAATTATTTATTTAGAAGTTGTTTTAGGCCTAGTGCATTTTTGAACCCGGTCCCGCAAAAACTTACCCCGGCCCTGCATTTTTCTGGTTGCTAAGTTTTTGCTTGAAAAATGTGTATCTGTATGTTTTTGGAGTCGCTGAATGCGAATTTAACGTTTTAGTAGAATCGTGACACTTGACAGCTGTGTAGGTGTCAACTATCCAGATTATATTGTGACATAAAATTTGAAATCAGTGGCCCTGAAAACCCTTATAATACTGTAAGTTTCCTCGAAAATGCTCGTTGTAGTTTGAAGTCAACTGTCGAATGTCTTTTGTGAGTAATGCAGCACACCCAAAAATGCTTGGCACGGCCCGCCTCTGCCTGCTCTCGCTGCAAAATTGCAAACCCTGATCAAAGAGGCGGCAACAATTTTTTAAAATTTTTATTCGGTGTACCCGGACTTATTTATTTTAATATTGATCATTATAAGAACAGTAACTCAGCAACCTGAAAAATCCTTATAAAAAATAGACAGCAGTTAACTGTCCAGATTCTAGTTTGACATCAAATTTGAACTCGGCGAACAAAAAAACCCTTATAATGCTGTAAATGTCCTCGAGAATACTCATTGTGGTTTCAAGTCAACTGTCAAAAGTCTTTTTTTTTGGCATTCAGATTCATATTCAGCGACCCCAAACATACAGATACACATTTTTCAAGCAAAAACATAAAAGTTATGCCGAATAAACTATGGAAAGACACCAAACAATAAAATTAAATAAAAAATAGCCATTTTTTTAAAACTTCGGTCAGATTTAGGCATGGTTTAAATTTAAAAAAAACGTGTTTTCACTTATTTTTTTCTTCATTTTCTAATGTCTTAAGGGATGCGCAAAAAAAGTTTTTTTTCTACATACGTATATTAGGGTGGCCTTAAAAAAAAGTTTTTTTCTGCAAACAGGTGAAAACGATCCTAAATGATGAAAAATGAAGGTGCAAATTCATTTTATCGGTTTTTTTAAACTAAAAACTGTGCCACAACGGACCCGAAGTTGTGAGATTTACTGAGAAATATTGTTTCAATTTAAAGTATTTTAGTTTAAAAACTTATAAACATAATGAAAAATTATCATCTCTGACTGGGATACCAACCCAGGTCTCTCTGCTATCCAGGCAGATGCTCTACCAACTGAGCTACCTGAGACGACTCCCAATTGAAACGACAATTTTTCATATAAGATGGAAATAATGCTAACAAATGAAGTATACTAATTATCCCAGTCGGAGATGATAATTTTTCATTATGTTTATAAGTTCTTAAACTAATTTGCAGTATTTCTGTGATTATCACAATTAATTTTCATTTACTATTATTAAAGTATTTTCATAGAAAAACAAAGATTAATTCAATTTAATTTTAACTAATTTGAAACTTTTTACTTTAAAATCATCTAAGAAAGAATTGAAACGTTATTTTGAATAGGAGAAAGTCAACGTCTGACTTAAACAAAAAATTACATGCTAAAAACGCATTTTTCCAAAAAGTCTATTGCGGCACGGTTTTTTTGTTTTAAGAAAGAGCTAAAAATAATTTGCCCCTTTTTTTGATCATTTTGGATCGCATCTTTTCCACCTGTTTGTAGAAAAAACTTTTTTTAAGGCGACCCTAATATATATATTAGTCACTCTAATATATTGCAATGAACGAGAAAATCCCTATGCCTCGCGACGAACAAGCCGTCAAAACTTCCGAGCAAAATTTTCGTCGCATCTACAATGTTCGAGATTGGCGGCAGAATGTATGACACATCGACGGCTGCTCGGGTGATCGAGGCGCGGTGTACTCGAAATTTCTAGCACGTTCCGCACTACCAGCGAGGTAAGTGTAGGAGTCATTAGTCAACCAGTGAATTGAATACGCATCGAATATAAATATATATAAAATAGTGTAAAATAAATCTTGTTTGAAATAAATATTCGTGTAATTTAAATTAGTATAAGATTGTTAATAATTATAGTGTTTGTAATTAGTGTTACTGTAAATATTTTCCTTTGTTAATAGACAACTAAAATAGCACCTTTAGTATTATTTAAAAAGAACGTTACAATATATAGACAGGTTTGTAGAGGGGGGGGGACAGAATCCGTGAACGAATGAAAATTGACCCAAAGTGCAGAGCGCGAACTCATCCGTTTTTCAAAAGGAAATAAGAAGGAATGAAAATAATAAATGTTATTCAAAGCAATAAAATGTATATTTAACATATAAATTAGATAAATAACTGATAATTAATAAATGAAATATATCAATTAAATACAGAAATCTTTTTTTAATAAAAATAATTACGAATGTATACAACCGTTTTAAGGTAAAAACTTTTCACACAAACGTCAACATCGTGCAGCACGAGTTTTTGTTTGCACTTTGGGTCAAATTTGATCCGTTTACAAAGTCGGTCTACGGCGCATCTTTGAGAACGCGATACCTCTATTCTTACACCATGAGATGAGGTTCTTAGTATACCCAGTATACGTATAAGAAATACCGAGTTTAATGTATTGTTTTTAGTTACGTATCATAATATCATCTAACTCGCGGTGTATTGTTTTAAATACTTTAAATTCCAAATTTCGTGGTGTCTTATCGTAGCTTTTGCAAGTAGAACGTTTTCAATATTTTTTACTTCCTAAAATTATAATGCCGCGGCGCCTTAGGGGACCCTGGCGCCGTCGTTCGCCGAATATTTTGCCCATATGGACCTGGATATACAGACAGGTCCAGCTTCTTTGTGCGTTTGTTTATCGCGTTTAATTAGTATCAAGATACATAAAAAATAAGAAACGCTCCTATACACAAATACTTGAGCCGTGTCATGAAACAACAGGGAGTGAGTGGAATCGGGAATTGCTCGAATCTTAAGTAGTTACATGTTACAATCAAACTATGCACGTGTTTTTCGGGTTGTACGTAATCAGTTAGTATTTATACTTCGATTGGTATCTACGGATTAAATATGAGTTATGTTAAATATGAACGATATATGAACATTTGCGATGAAATAGTTCGTAAGCAAATATTATAATAATATCTTATTATTCTCATTTAAGAAATAGAAAAATGCAGTTCAGACAAAATATAAAACATGAATTGACACAAAAATGTGTTTACCAAAGTTAATTTCGTCGAAGATTTATTAAAAATATGGACGATATGTGGTGTTACGGTAATTAGAGCTTGAAAATATAAAATGCATATTACGCTACCATTAAGACTTCTACCGATAAAATGACTACAACAAAATAATTCTAGGGTATCTTTATTTAAAAAAATACATTAATGTGATTGCCATTTTTATATTTACTATTATATCATAGAAACAATTTGTACATGTAAATGACATTACTAATATTTTTTATAATACATTATAGATTAAATCTTTTTCTATAAGATGCTGTTGGTAACACTACCGGAACAGAAATAATTTAATAAACTGTCTTGTAGGATAGGCGTTGATTATACTTATCCCGATATCCCACCTCCTAAAAATACTATGCGATACCTGAATTTCAAAAGCATTTGTTACTTTTAGTCATTTACATTGGTTAGTATTTTTTTAGATATAATTAATGGGTTTCCACTTCTAAATTTATGTTTAAAATCGTTAATATAAAGCAATAAAAGTAATTTTATTTTATTTTATTTTATTCAGAACAGAATTATGAAAATAGATAAATATAAATGTAAATGATAGTGAGTGAGAGGCGAACGGTATGAGGTGCTACTCGTATTTCAAAAGTCGTTGGTTCAAAACCTACTTGGGATTGCATGATTTAACTAAATTAGAAACTTTGGCCACCTCAGCTATAGTTGTGTGTGTTGTGTTGCATGTTAGATAGGGGATATGGTGACCTTAGATGTCCACTGCCTCGTAATGTAGACGTAATATAAGAAATGTAAATCATGTAAAATAAAAATTTAAAACCTTGCAACAAGGAGCCGCGAGTATAATATTATTTATCTTCGTCTTTTGTTTTGATTTAAAAATGTTTACGTTTTTAATAGCGTTCTTCCATTTAGAGAATTATTTTATTGCTTCTTACTAACAATTAAAAACAAAAATAATGACTGATATTTATTTTTCTTTTAATACTATTAACCAATTAATTATTATTCTATCTATGTATATTTATTACCGTTAACATACTTTCTAATATTTTGTGCAACCTTTATTTTTGCCACTATATGTGACTGGCACTCTATAGATGTCGCTTTTGTTTCTTCCTGATATTAATGTTAATTCAGGGCAGGTATGTGTGTGAGAGAGAGCAATTTACCAACGGTAAACAAGATTACCAACGGTTAATTACTATTTTTATAACTAAACTAATTTGTAAAGAGAGTTAGAACTCTGGGGTAATACTACTAAATGCATTGTTTCTTGTTTGTAATGGAAAAGCCACAAAATCAAAATGGAATAAAGTTAGTTAGTTAGTTAGTTACGCTACTAGTTAAAGTTGTGTTGTGTTCTGTTACTAAATAAATTTACTTAGATTTGGTACTTATCCTAGAATCCATATGTTACGAATCCATGTATTTGGTGGTATTATTTAGACAGATGTCTCAACTGTAGTGTGAATGCTGTGCACGGGGATAACAGTGATAAAACAGGTATTAAAACTGACCCCGGAAAGTAGCTCCAGTGCAGCAGTACTACTACTTTCTCTTGAGTATTATTTAATTTTTTAACGTGCTTTGAGATCAGAATCAGATGCAAAATGAGCAAAGCAAACCCTTTTACATGTACAGAATCTAAATATATCTAGCCTGTATTGAGCAAATATTTCTTAACAAAATGTAACTCAAAAAATAGATCATTCTCTACTAAATGTTTAAAAAAAAATCATTACGATGGAATACAGCACAGAACGTGATGATACATTCCCCCATGGTTGTCTGTTTGGTAGCAAAATCACGAACGAAAAAATGTTCCTCAGTAATGGTTTCAAAAATTGGCAAAAATTGAAAGAAAAACGAATGAAAATTGTACCAACAGCGATTTTGAAACTTAGATCGGTCAACTTCACGGTAACTACAGGTCACCGGAAAATTATTTAATGCAGTGCCAAATGCAAACTGTCATGTTGTCTTTGGTGTTAAAATCCAGACTAATTGTAAGATCTAAAACTACCGTAGACACGCGTAATAAGGATCATCACACGGATTATCACTTGTGTCTTTGACGTTTTCCGCATAATAAAAATATGTATACCGCTTAAGTATGAGTGCTAGACATATATACAAGTGATTGTTCTAAGCATTGATAAAGAAAAAGGGTGTAAGAAACAGGCTTAAAAAGAAATTTTCATTCAAACAAGGACATCAAAAATCTAACCTCTTTAGTAGACGCATAATCGTAACAAGAACCATCAGCAACTAGAATAAACTTTAGTGGCGGCGCCACGGTAGGGCTAAGGGCACATTAACCCCTCCTAGTCCTTCTCCTGACCAGGTTTTCGATGACCTGAAGGTATACGGAATTTTATTTAGGGTTGCATAGAGGTACGGAATCCGTGAGCTGGACTTGTCGGAGTGTGGTCGTTAACCCGCCATCTTGGATTTAATGTCAAAACGACAAATTGCTAGATCTCCGTAACGGCTGATTCGATTTTGATGTAATTGTTTTTGCTCGATTCCAAATTATATTTGCAATGCAAAATGTTATATGAAGTTTTTTCGTATCTTTAGAAATACGCGCGTTATAACGAAAATTATGAAAAAGTATTTTTTTCTTTCTAATGTTTTGCCGTCCAGCTCTTTTGTTTGTAATTTATTAAAACATTTCTTCAAATAAAAAAATTTTTTGAATTCTACAGATTTAAACATCGTTTACCGTTTCTAATTATCTTTAAAAATAAAAAAGATACATCAGTTTTAGTCGCGAGATACTGTCGAGCATATATATAGCTGGTAGTCAAAGTTTGAATTTTAATTTTCTTGAACACTGCACTGTTTTATAAAAATGATATAGTTTCGCAAGTTTTATTAATATGACACTCGAACAATAAATTTCCCTTTTTTTACAAGTGTACATATTTTATTAACACATGAAGTCTTACAAGAGCAAGTAATTACAAATCGTTCTGGAATAAGATGCAAATTGTTAGTAGGTTTTAAAAGGTCATCGTCAGTGTCTATCTCGAAACCATATTTAGTGGGATCTAAAGATACATAGTTAGTCCCTTTGTAACAATTCAAGTATAAGTATGTATAGTAATAAGCTCTTTTAATATGGTCAATACATGAATGGGAAGTTAGAGGCAAAGTTTCTGGTACAAAGTTTTTAGAATGAGAATAAATCCAGGATCTTAGTTCATCAAAAGACTTGCAAGAAGATCCTGGTTTTGCAGTTAAAACTAGAAACTCCTCTGCATATGGTAAACATGATTCCAAATCATCAACACCAAATTTTTTAAGAAACTGTAAAGGATTTGCCTTAATGATTGAATTTTTTGAACCTAATTTGCTGGTGTAGTCACATCTAATCAGAATGTGGGCTGCAGGGAGTATGTCACATAATTCCTGCCCATGAATTTCATAGAGTTTATGTATTGGAATGTATCTGAGCTTAATTCCTTGTCCTGTGCGAAACCATATTTCAGATTTGTGTAAAAATTTTGAAAAATGATGTAAAAGAAGAATAAATACGTCAGTATCTGACGACATAACGACTGCTCGAGTTTCGATAGAATTTATAATGTGTGGAATTATTTTATGGTCTGCTTCCTCAAGATTTATTAAATTTAGTTTATTTCCTAAAATATAATTAGACGGGCCAATTTTATTTTTACGAATATATAATGTAGGAAAAATATTATCTTCAGTTACAAAACAACTAAGACAAACATTAAAATCAAACAGCCAATTTGAAATTTTTGTCGAAAATATTGTTGAATAATTGATTTATTATTTGTAGAAGACCAAAATGAGTCTATTGAAATTGGAATGGGAGTTTCATCCCTAATAAATCCCAATTCTATTGGATTACATGACATAGTTCTTCGAATTCGTTCACTACTTTTGACTGAATGAAGAAGGTAACTGTCAAAAATTATGTCAACACGAGAAGCGTTTTTACAAATGTTTTTAATATATAACACAAAACTTTGAAAAAAAGAGTCAAAATTTTTTACACCCTTTATTTTTATATTATGAATTGTAGCCATAAAATCTATTACATAAATGGTTCATGTGTCAGTCATGGATGAAGGATAAATATAGTCGTTTTTATCGAGTACATTTTCTAAAACATGAAGAAAATCAGATTTTCGAGGTCTTTCCATATTCCCTAAATTATCAAATAGATGATTGCAACCCAAATCATATTGGAGAACTTCTTCTACTGTGTGCCCTCTTGAAATTGATATGTCAATACATCTATGATATTGTGAGATTTGTTTTAATGATTTTTTTACAACCGCGCTAGTAGACTGCGTTTTCGGAGTGCTAACATATATCTTTTTCAATTTGTTTTTGTAATGGTGTCAAAAATTGTTTTTGTTTTATTAATAAATCTCTCATCTCTATAGGTGTTATATCTTTCTAGACCCAATTCAAATATAGATAATATTTTAGAAGAATATTGTTCAGGAACTACTGTGTTAGTTGAAATATTTACTAAATCTTTAATGGTAGAGGTAAATGGATTTTCATGTTTATTTACGAATTCCATCATTAATCTCACTTTACTTTCAACGTTTTCCAAAACTGTATTACTTGTTTCCCTTATGAGGGATGCATCACTTGTCCTAATATTAGAAGTATTAGATATTTCTCTGTGTAATTTTGAAACAGATAGCATCTCATGATAAATTAGTTCCCATTGAGCCACAAAGTTTTTTCTTTTTGTAGAACCTATAATACCAGAAGAAATTTTTCGAGATCTGTTAATCGTTTGCTCTAAACACATGTCCATTCCAACAGCTCTAAAAAACCTAAAGTTTGTTTTACTACAAAATGACCCTGCAAAAATCTTAAATAAACTTCTGGATTATCTTTTTCCATATTTCTCATATCTTCAAGGTATAGTGAACACCACCTAAAGTAATTGATCCTATCAAAAATTTCAAATTACGGAAGCAGCTTCTGTACAGTGTCCAAGTGCAAAAGCCAGTTTCATTCCCTATCTGCTCTTACTAAAAGATTTACTAATTCCACTAATTTTAAAAATATACACCAATATTTGAAAGTTGGAAATTTATTTATTTTCTTTTCACAGAATATATCAAAATCTTCAATATATTTATCAAGATCAATTAAACACTTCTCTAGAAGTTGCTTTGATTTACAACGGTCTCCATCTATAACGGCTTGCTTATAATCAGATATTAGGGATTTTAATTCATTTTGTAAAGGATTTTCGTATTGGAAGGCTGAAAATAAAAGTCGTTGCATTGTTTCAGATAAACTGGTTAGTCCGTACACGGATCTAGCATAATGAAGCCCTTTTAAAATACTTTCCACCACTTCAGGACCAAAAAAAGAACATTCCCGGAATATTTCTTCTGCACCAAGACCTTTCAAAAACGATCCACACAACTTAATGCGATTTTTAGAAGATGAAAAGAACCCAAGCAAAGAATAATATTACGTAATTCATTTGGTCTAATCATCGTAATTTCTTTGGCTATACGATAGAGACTCCTTCATCGCAAGCTATCGGCAAAACATTTTGATCAAGTTGATCCAAAACGATTTGAAATTTTTTTAAGGCGGAATACACTGTATCGTACTGTGTTACTGGATACGGTAAGATAGGTAAAAATGCTACAACTTTTACGGGTAGTTCTTCTTCAGTAGTTATACTATTCGTGGAATTCCAAAGAGGCATGATAGTATCTGAAGAGAGATTTCGGGACATATGCCATATTAAGTCTTTATTTCTTAAAGACCGTAATTTCTCAGGATTTATTGAAAATAGTTTCTACATGGTAATCTGGTAACAGAACAGGTTTAGCAGCAGGTTTTATAAATTTTCTTAAACTCTGACATGAGAAATTATAATTTAAGGTAGTTTTACCATGAATTGTAGGGGTTTCGGAGATTTTTGGTTTCTTAGGAGGATTTTTTGACCTATTTTGATAGAGCACGCAAACAGTATCATGAGTTCCTCCGATGCCTGACAAATAAGCTTCCTCAATTCGAAATTATCGAAGGCAGCTGTTGTGAAGTTTTCCTTCACAAAATGACTGGGCATGGGTACATGTCCATCACTTGCTTTAATTACGTAGGATGCCATATCGGTATGGTATCTGGAAATTTCATTATAACTCGAGCAGAGTCCAAATCGATTAAAACTGTGAATCAATGTTGCACTTTTACAAGTTTCGTGTATGGCCTGTGCATTCATTATGTGTAATGGAGTTCTTTTCTTGCCGCGATGAACATTATAGAATATAATATTAAAAATCGACTTCAATTTGGTTTTCAATTTAGGACAACAATTTTCTGTGCTTGGTATATTAAATAGGTAGGAAAAGAATCTATCTATGACATCTGGTAAACTAATATTCCAGGCATTTTCTAGATCGTTTGCATCGCAAAAGCTATCGTTTAAATCAAAATCTTTCAGAACATTTCTCAAAATTTCAGCGCACTGTTTAATAGGATCATTAAGATCGGAATCATTGTAAAATGATTTTTCTTTATCAGCAATATCTATAGAACAAATATTCAAATTTCCACTTTTTGAATAACGCAAGGAGTCTTTTAAATGTTCATTAAGAGTAGCTATTATTTTCTTCATAGAAATATTTTTTGATGATTTATAATCTTTATTAATATATTGGCGAAATTTATGAAGAATTATCTTTTGGTTTTTCGAAAATATTTTATTTGCCTTTTGAACAATTATTTCGGAAACATCATTGCCAGTTTCTCTTTCTAATTTCGATCTTTTTGCTTCAACTCTTTTTTTGTAGTCTTTAATATATTGGCACATGCAGTTAGAATGATATAAAATATCAGCTGCAAGTATATCTTTAACTGATTGAAAACTAGAACATTTATCAAAAACTTCGTCTTGTGTATGGCATGTAGAAACTCCGTGGCTCTTTTTATTTCGCAGATTCTGCTAAGTTTGATACTACCCTTTCTTTTTGTTTGGTCGCAAATGACGCAATTTGCATTTTTATTTCGAGAACGTTGGACACGAAGCTCCTTTACATTGGGAGGTTGAATGCCTCCAACTTTTAAGGTCTTTTTATGTGTATATTTATTATAACATATATTTCCCGAGTGGTAAAAAATACATTATCTTTTATTAAAGATAATCTAGAGTAAACTATATCTTTTTTATTCCTAGCAACTTTCATAATTTTCCTTTTACCAATTTCAGATCCGTGAAGATTTCCGCCAGGTTTTTCACAAATGATACATATTTCAACATTAAATTCAAAAGAATTATCTCCTAGTGACATTTTACAAGAAAATGATAGATCCTTAAAAAATGAAATAAAGTCCTAGAAATTTTGCAAAAGAATATCAAGGTAGTTTTTGAAAATAAACGAACAGCACTTAAACCTAAATTCTTTCAAAATTAATAATTTTTCTAAACGAAATTGAAATAAAAATTTATCCAACCACTATCGGAATAAGAAGAAACACAAAAAAATACTTTTGCAAAACATTGATTTTAATGAATAGTCGAAATTAACAAAATGCAAGTATTTTCTATAAAACAATAAAGTGCACAATAATGAATGAAAAGCAAAAACTATTATTCTATAATTATTCAACGATAATATTTATAATAATTTGAAAAATATTGCGTTGAGGCTATGCACTACTCGGTTGCTATGAATAATACAAAGCTACGAGGATAAATTGAAAAGTCTCCGGCCTAGGCAATAAAACAAAAGAATATCAGGTTAACAAAAATTTTATTTTTCTACGTAGTCCCCATCGAGTTCAATGCACTTGGTCCACCTTTGTTCAAGTGCTCTTATACCGTCCCTATAAGCCTTTTCTTCTAACTCGTCAAAATAGGCGTTTGTGGCAGCAATCACTTCTTCATCGGACTCGTATTTCTTTCCAGCGTGAAATTTTTTTAGGTTTGGAAATAAATAAAAATCCGTTGGGGCTAAGTCTGGTGAATAAGGGGCATGGGGTAACAATTCAAATTGCAATTCATTGATTTTTGCCATGGCAATTGCCGACTTGTGACAAGGTGCATTGTCCTGGTGAAACAGAATTTTTTTCTTTGCTAATCCAGGTCGTTTTTCTTCAATATTTTTTTTTAATTCATCCAGTAAGGTAGCATAGTATACTCCGTTGATTGTTTTACCTTTTTGAAGATAATCAACGAAAAGTACTCCCTTGGCGTCCCAAAAGACTGAAGCCAAAACTTTTCCGGCTGACGGAACTGTTTTGGCTTTCTTCGGAGCAGGTTCTCCTTTGGCAGTCCACTGTTTTGATTGCTGCTTTGTTTCGGGTGTGCAGTGATGAATCCACGTCTCATCCATTGTTACAAACCGTCGCAGAAAGTCCACTGAATTTCGATTAAACAAGTCTAAACACTCACTTGAAACTGTTTTGCGAGTCAGCTTTTGTTCCACTGTGAGCAGCCGCGGCACCCAACGTGCCGATAACTTTCTCATTCCCAAAATTTCGGTTAGGATATGATATATTCGTTCCGTTGAAATGCCCAGGGTATCTGCTATTTCAGCCAACTTCAATCGCCGATCATTCAACACAACTCTATGGACTTTTTCGACAATTTCCGTTGTGGTGGCAGTTTTCGGTCTTCCTGAACGCGGTGCGTCATCTGTGCTTTTGCGACCCCGTTTAAAGTCCGCAACCCAGGTTTTAACTGTGCTATAGGAAGGAGAAGATTCGCCTAATGTCCCGTCTAGCTCAGCTTTGATTTCTTTTGGGGATAAACCCTTAATGTGAAAATATTTAATAACCGCACGAATTTCAGCTTTTTCCATTTTAACACCACACAAAACTTTATCGACTTTGACAACTTGCCAAACAATTATTGTTTGACAGAAATTTTTGTTATTTCACAGCCATACTGATAAATTATGAAAAAATAAAATGCCGTAAAAACATTGCAAAAATTTGTATCCCATATGGGTTAGGCCGGAGATTTATCAATTCATCCTCGTAACAGTACAATAAGCTGGTGTACGGTCAAATTCATCAAAAAGAAAACGATTTTCATGTTATTTGTAATTTGAAGATAAATTATGAATTAACATATTACTTTATATATTTTCCGACATTTGCATATAATGTAAATAAAGCACTCTTAATGATTAATCATTGTTAAAATTGATAGTAATGGAAATTAATTAATATTAATTACATATTCGATACAAGAGTCGTTTCCTTTTTTTTGAATCCGACTGTACGTGCACGCACTTAGGTATATCAATTTTGTGAAATTTCACGATACGCCTCGCGCTCTCTCGAACGCATCGCCCAACTAAAATTGATGTATCTTTTTTATTTTTAAAGGTAATTAAAAACGGCAAACGGTGTTTCAATCTGTAAAATTCAACAATTTTCTTTATTTGAAGAAATGTTGTAATAAATTACAAACAAAAAAGCTGGTCAGCGAAATATTAAAAAGAAAAAATACTTTTTCATAATTTTCGTTATAACGCGCTTATTTCTAAAGATACGAAAAAACTTTATATAACCTTTTGCATTAAAAATATTATTTTCATCCGAATCGGAGCAGCCGTTACAAAGATACACCAATTTGTCGTTTTGACATTAAATCCAAGATGGCGGGTTAACGACCACACTCCGACTGGACTCACTACGTGGACTGGACTTATGCCGGACTCACTACGTTTGTCCGTCACACTAAAACAACTACAGATTCGGCACAAAAAGTGTGACTTCTCCGCCTAATAAAGAAATATACTATTATAAATAAGCGAAAACTTTAACTATATTTGTTATTTTTTATTTTTATTATTATCAAATATGTAGTTCTTTTGAAATAAACCTCATCAAATACAACACTAAATTACAATGCGGGCTAATTCTTATTTTATTTATTTATTTAATTTTCATGGGCTAATCCCTAATATTTTATATTCACCAATCCATTTAATAATCTGAAAAGACTTCCACTCAGAATTAAGGCAAAAATTAAAGAAATAATTAATATACAGCGTGTGCGTGAATTTTCTTGCTAATCGGGAAACTTTTTTTATTATTGATTTTTCAAAAAAAAGTCACTCAATAATATCATTTTTTAATACTGATTTTTAGCTTTTAAAAATACCATTATGTCTATTTGATATGAGAACAATGTCATATTGCTCAAAAGAAAGTAAAAGAAAAAAATGCAAACATTAAAATCAAAGGCATTCTTTTTTGATAACCCTGTATACTATAGGTTTTTAAAACTTTTTTTCGAAAAACCAATAATTAAAAAGATTCCCATTTGACAAGAGAATTCACAAAATTTGTAAATTCTCTGAGTCGCAGTATTTAACATGTATTCAGTAAGGCGACGAACATGGTGAATAACTCCAGAAACCTATTCATAATTTGTGTATTATTTGAAGCAAATGCTGGATTATTATGAGGGCATGTGTCGAACCATAGTATTTAATGCATGATATGACTTGAACATTTCCAAGCCAAGCAGACCAAAATTTTAAGGAGCTCTCTTTATAATAAAGCCTATCAAATTTTTCATAGAAGTGTTCAGTTGACAAGCTCCGCAACTAGTTCAACAAATACAGATAGTTTAAGAAAAATTGTTTTTTATGATTTAATACCTGAATATACTATTTGTTTTAGGTCTTATACTGAAGATGGAACTGATGCATCGCAAGAAGACAATCGCCCATATTTATCAGTGTTAAACATGATGTTACCAAATGATATAAAAGCGTTCAATACAGGCAGCTCCATTCAAAAGTGGACGAACAAGAGGCCAAGATTAAGATCCGCGAAGGCAGAATCGAATAATAAGGAAGATGGAAATTCCGTTGATAATGATTTAGACAGCCTAGATGTTTCCAATTTAATAAAAGAACTGCAAAGTGAATATGGTGAAGATGAAATTAACGATCTTGACGATATCCAATCTGAAGAAATCGATCCCGACATTAAAAAGCTTCTTGAAGAGATGGACAAACGAGATAGCAAAGAAGCAAGTGATGGTGCTACTGACAGTAAACGAATAAGTTTCGACTTGGAAGATAAAGGCGACACAGCAACTAAACATAAACGTAAATCAAAACGTAAACACAAAAAGAAGTCAAAAGATGGAACCGGCGATAAAGAGAAAAGCGGTAAAAGTAAAAAGAAACTAACGAAGACTGTATCGTTTTCTCTATCGAAACCACCAACACCTCAAACTGAACAAGTTATTCGTGTAGATGTCATATCAAATTATTCGGTGGAGTTTGCAGTGGAAACTAGTCGTACTGATGCAATGTTAAGCCAGCAGACTAAATTTTCTGTGGAAACTGTTCCAGTTACTACGACTGCAAAAAAATATGATGGAAACTTTACGTTTCGAGTATTTTGTACGGAGAAACCAGACGAGGAGAAGAAGAATTTTATGTTAGAGAGTAAAAAGGCGGTATTATTTCCTAGAGGTGCTGAAAAGTGAATTTATGTATACTGGAATTAAAGATGTTTCTAAATAATAGTATTTAATTAAATTATTGAATGGTTATGTTTACTATTGAATTATATTATGTAGAATTTATAAAATTAAAATTATTTATTAACTATTAAAGTAGGTAATTAAATGATGTTACCTAGGTGTATGTATGTACCAAATATGTATGTTTTTAAGCTGTTTTATGAAAGCATACCTAATACCTAAATAAAATAAATCGAATCTAGTAGGTAAGATATAGTCAATTTTTGCATTCTTATTTTTTCTTTCTTTAGTTCTTATTTTTTACTATCTAAAGACTGAGACTTATATAAACCAATATAACCATATAATATGACCAATATAAAAATGTAATATGTTTAAAAAGGTGCACGCCGCTCGGGGGGGGGGGGTTAAAACCCTCATTTTATACTCCCAATTTAATAACCCGGAAAGTTTTCAACTAAATTGAGCGAAATTCACGTAAGGGAGGCGTTTGGAGACGCTGATTATGAATCCAATGAGAAAATTGAAAGATTCAAAATGGCGGTCTTTGAGATTGAGAATGCGATTTACGGCGTTTATATTGATTTTAGAGAACAAATCAAAGAGGAAAACTATGCAGTGCAACTATATTTAATTCATCCACAAATGCCTCCATACCATACCATGTCGAAAAAGAAACTGAGGACATATAATATTCAGAGATATAACTTCCTTCTAATTCAGTGCAGTTTTGTTTTTATGCCTTTTTAATTATCTTACAACCTTTTTATATCGATTTTTAATAGTTTTCAGACATGAAATGAACCCATGTGTCTATATCGTAGCTTTTTATTTTCGTCGAGTTTTGCCCGTTCTATAATTGCAATAGCTCTTCTTAAATCAATATACCGACTATAAAAACATATAAAGTACTTTACCGCACACTTCTATGTTTTGTCGCACAACTCGGAGAGCAACTGCTTTCGACATTAAAAACCATGTCGGAAGATAAACTTATAAGTAATTTCTATATAAACTTGCAAATAAATATCAGATGTAGAAAAGGCATATTATTTCATCGGGCAATGCAATGCTCAATCCATAGACGAACTAGGGGGAGAGGCTAAGCCCCCAAACCAAAAACTAGCCACCCCAAAATAGATTCGAACCAGAAATTTTTTGTAGTTAGTTTGAACGAAAGTTGATTGAACGAAATTAGAAAATGAAAAATAATAAGAAACTAATAATGAAAGATAAGTATGCCTTTGTCTACATTGATTTTAATTTGTATTACAGTAGAATGCCTCATGTCGAGACAAGCCAAATAAATATGCGATGGAATCCCCACTTTGGCAGAAATCAAATCAATAAATGACAGATGTTGTGGATAAGTAATGAATTAGTAAAATAAGATGGAAATCCTTTTACAAAATATTGTATAATTAGTTTGCCCGGCTTCTTAAACAAAAAGCTTAAAAAGCAAACTTCATATTTTAGTTTATTATCAGAAATAAATGTTACGAAATACTTTATGCAATAATAATATAACGGAAACTTTCTGGCAGGCTAGCTCGCGGTGTTAAAAGAAGTTCCAGCTATATTAAAAATTTATTATACAAAACATTAACCTTAATCTGACCGAATCTTTGGGTCCAGCAAACGTCTGCTCTAAGATAGCAGTCGCCATTTAAACTCAGCACAAGCGGGGTTAGAAATAAAAGACTCAAATATAAAAGAAATATAAAGTAATTTATTAAAAAAAAGAAAACACAAATATGAACAGTGGGGATTTACCTCACACTCAATATTTACCATAAAATAAAAGCAATTATAGATCAAATAACCTCTAACGTTATAAAATAATCTGACGAAATCAGTGAGTCTTATTAACAGTACTTGCTTACAATAATTTTACATCAAAACAATAAATTAATCACATATCTTATCTAAAATAAATATTAGAAAAAAAGCACTTATGCTTTCTGCAGAAAAGGTAATTCGTTTACAAGCGGCAACAGCGCCTTTTTAATATACTTAACTACAATTGAATAATGAAGTTACACTTTTAACATAACCTAGAACTGGAAGAAAGAAAAGTCTTCTAGTGGTAAACCACTTCTAGAAAAGTGGTTTAGTCTTCTTTCTGTTGTTGTTGATTGCTGGTACTACTTTATTACTTTTAGTTGCGGCTCCGAAAGCAGCTTGGCTGGTGGCCAGAATACCCAACGATTTGGACGGTGGAATAAAGTAAGAGAACGCAGCTAAAGCCGGGGTGGCAAGAAAGAAGGGGGTAGAAGAAGAAATAGAAGGAGCCTACATAAGGAGAAAATCTACATAAATTACGGTTTACCAACATAACCAAGATCCTACCGGAAAAGATGTTTTCATCGGCTTTACAACAATATAATGGGTATCACCTCTTGAAATAATAGTGTTGAAAGGTAATCCTACAAAACAAGGAATTGTTAAAGATAACCATAGTGATTCGAGTAATTAAAAGATGTACCTTGCAGCAGAGCTTAAAAGACCAATAAATTACAATACAAACAATCACCACTGTGAAAAACTGATCACCAGGAATTTAATTGTGGTTTATTCACTAATAAACTCATAAAGAGGGAAATCATCAACATTTCCAAACACTATAATAAAGCACACACTCTATATGCAAGTCAAATTACAACTCACTTTTTAAAAGGTTCTAGAAAACAGAGATTAAGCTGAATTCACCAATGAGGTAACCTGGACAGAAACATTACCAAATAAGGAGTAACCAATAAAAGGGTGTGCCCACAAACACTTCCATATTTGGAGTTACAATAATCTGATAAACACACTGGAGAAAAACCTTTTAAGAGAGAAGATTTTAGGTTAAACATTAAGTAAAATTGAACTGGGGAAACGCCTTTAAAAAAAATTGTAAGACTAACTTCACTAATGTAAGTTCTGGTATAAACCTTAACAATACGTAATAAGATGATTGAAGAATCTTTAAAACATAAACCTCTACATTCGTTACATTACCAAATCGTTGTTAAAATTAAAAGATCTATATCACTAAAGTTCAAAAGAATTATTTTGCAAAAGTAAAATTAACGTTCAGTCAATTATTATTACGTATTTCTAAAGTTTTATAACTAACTGTAATGTCTACAAGAACAGCTTATTCATAACGTTCATAAACGTATGATGTAGAGTTATACCGGGTGTCCATTCTCAAAATCGATCCTAGGGAATTAACATTGTGCATTTTACTTTTATGTATTTTGCTGTACTTCTACTAAATCAATACATATTAAAGTATTGAACACTTTAAATAGTCGCTATTCAATTCATCCATAAGCTAAAAGGAAATAATTTGAAAAGCATGGCTTGTCATACTTAACAATAGTTAACTTTTAAATTAGTAATTTAAAACAACAATCGCAGTATTATATTATATTGGTATCATTTGATGAGCAATGTTTATTGATATCATTATTTTTCTTGTAGTTAAATTTGGCGGCAGGAATCACCAAAAACGTTCAATACAATGTTAAAAGCATATGTTCGAGTTTAAGAACGAACAGGCTGTTTAAACTATATTTACCTTTAAAAGTTATCTAGAAATTTACTTTAAAAAACATTACCAATTAAAAAATTAAAATTTTAAAGAATTTGAAAAATCGCCAAATTTTGGAAATGCAATTAAAATGTCTGATTAGGAAATTGAATAAGTATATGAATTAAAGCGTACTTTTAAAAAATCGTTTGTAAAATCTCCCTACTATCATTCTGATCATAAGTTTAAACAGTACTTGTATCCTTAAAATGGTGAGAAAAACATTACATTTGGATATTTCAAAATCTCAAGCAAGAAAAATCATTTAAATAAGTATAACCTACTTTTAAGATAAATGTGGTACGCTCCGGCACTAATATTTTTTCGTAGCTCAAGTTAGTTAAAAGCGGAGGGCACAGTGATAAATCACAGTCGCTGTCGTCCCAACTTCTATTCCATTGGCAGGTAACTTTTTAATTTTCTTACAACACACAAAATTCAAAATGACACTTTTTCTTTTTGAGAAATCTACTGCAAGTATTTTAAAATTAAGCAGTATCTGTTAGTTATTTTCTAATGGTTAAAAGTAATTTTTTCAGCCATTTTCCGGAAAACAATGTTTCACAAATTTAATTATATTTACTAATTATTATGTAATTAAATTTCCACTAATTTTGTAATTAAGTACTTAACAACCTAGTCAGGTTGTCAATGTAACAAGATCATGTTTTTTACTTAATCTTTCAACATTTCAAATGGCATTCTAGTTTTTAGTCATGTGCAATATTGCGGATTAGAATTGCAATTTTAAGATTATGCGGAAAATATCTTCGATAAGAAAAATTGTTTTAAATTTATATTTTGCAAAAAAAATTATGTTACCTGCCAGCTATAAGGAAACCTGGAATGAAAGCCGGAGCGGCAGGGACTTTGGTTTATTATCAGCTCGCTAACTGCGCTACGAAGAAACATTAGCGCGCGTGCTACATTTATTTTAGAAGTTGTTAAAGGTCGTATTAATTTAAATAATTTTTCTTTCAAAAAAGGGTCTAAATCTAATTCTTTACAATTTCTAGGATATTAGTAGGTACTCTTTAAACTCATAACGATAATGATAAAAAAGAAATAGTAATTGTAAGTACTTGGAGTGATTTTACAGATGATGTCTTAAAAGCATGGGTCAATCCCTATATTCGATTTCCTAATGAAACATACGATATGTAGATACACAAGCTTTCTTTAGCCCCACCCCAAAAAAAAAACCTGGACCTAGTTACATCTCTGGCTCAATCGAAAAATGGAATCAAGAACATTACGTATATATGAAAATTAACATTATTTTTTATTTGTTATTGTTATTACTAACTTGTACTTCATAACTCTGCTTTTTTTAAACTAAAAAAACATAAGAAATAGTCCTGTTATAATGAGAATTTAAATTTTATGGTGGAATTATTTTTATTTTTTGAAATAAGTAAGTAAAGAGGATGGAATGGAACATTAATCAGTTTTGTTTCGCAACTGCCATTTTTACTTTGTATTATGTACGCTTGAATTTCGAACTGTTTTGTTGATCCAATCCAACTCTACTGCTGGCTTTGAAAATTCGAACAGAAGACACTAAGAGCGTACTGTTGGTTTCATGATGATCTAAAGAACAAGGATAAAACATGATGTTATTATTTTTTATTGTAACGAATGGGGAAACCCCTATACATGAGCGGCAGAACATTCCAGAGCGACAGCGTCATACACCCGCGAGAACATTCTAGTATATTCTCTACACACGGCCCGGCGAGGAAGAGAATTAATTAGTGTTCGGCCGGTGAATTGAAATGTACTTTGTGTAATCAGTAATCAAATATATTAGTATAAATAAATGTTTAATAATTATTGTAATAATAAATAAATAGCTTTTATATAATCGTACGTCTACATTAAGTGCCGACCCTCTTGGCTGCGTCGCCACGACATAGCACTATATCCTTGCTGGTGAGTCGAAGCTGTCGGCGTCTGTGCATTCCCTTTTTGACACACTGTAATAAAATATAGCATATATCCATCAAGAAATAAGTTTTTCAATGGTGAATGTATATATGTGCAATGAAGGAAAAAAAAACTAAAGTTATAAAGTGATAAGAAGACAAGGTCTTCGCCTGCATGCACGTGTTGTTTACTTAAATTATTTGTTTATTTCGCCCTGAAAATGAGTCGCTTATACGTCTTTGCTTCTTTTGTCCTTTTAATTTAATGTGCGTACCACAAGGGCGTATTTGAAATACGATTTTCTCGAAAACTAGCAGGAAGCGGCCACATGTTGATGAGAAAAATAATACTCCAACCCCATTAGGAGATTACTACTTACGTTAGTTACACACTGTATACAAACTATTTCGTACAAAGCGCGGGGGATGCGGTTCTAAAACAGCCGTTTTTCAGAATGTTTACCCGCTGGCTGAGTGCCTGGTCATTTTGTCTCCTTCACCACCTCTACTTCAGGCTACCAACTCCAAGATTAACTCAAAAGGCTGAAGAGGCAAAAGAGCTTAAAACAGACAGTACTCTGCTTCTCAAAGTACAAATGAAAAGTTGTATTCTTTTTACCATTTTTAAGTAAGATTCTGACTTACTGATTCTCATCTCTTAGTACAATTGTTGTGTTCTATTTACATGCCACAAGTGAGTTGGTACTGAGATAACTTGTACCGACTTACACTAACTGGGCTTACTTGTTATTTAGCTTACTTCAACGTATGATATGAGACGGAGTTTTTTTTAAGGTTATGTCAAATGTAAACAAAAGTCTAATCATAGAAAATACATGTAAATACGTAGTTTATTGAAAATAAATACTTTCATGTAGCTGCAGCAGTTATAATATTATATTGCAGAGAAATAATGATGTTTGGAATTTTGTTAGGGGAAGGGACAGAACCTATGCCATGTTCTAAAATCGGTTTTGTCTGTGTCTATTCAATTTAGTTTTAAAGTTTTATTTCATGAAACAATGCTGAAAATGCATGATTGTTCGCACATGATCTCTGTCCAACAGTTACGAAATGAAATATTTAAATCGGTGAAAAGTCTATAGGCACAGACTGACACTTACACGGATATTTTAACACATTATTTCTAAAATGTTGAATTAATGTTTGTAACAATAGTATATTTTTCATTCAGTTGCAACAAGCCTTCTTTGTTCAAGGATGAATCTTATCCACTAAAAAAGTTTAATTTGTGCACTGAATCATCGATGAATGTTATCACTCATTCTATCATTAAATCAGCCTATTTTTGAAGTAAATCAATACAACTTTTTTTTAATGAAATTTCGAAGACATTAAAAAATGGAAAAATGGCTATTTTGAAAATGACCCTGTTTGAATCATTTATTAATAAACAAAAGTTTTTGTTATTGTGTAACTCTGAGTATAGTTTTTCATTTAATGTTAAAACAGCTTCAAATAAAAAAGAAGATTAAAATTGGTTGAAAATCATAAATTTTAGCGTTGTGGATTGAGACTCCCCTTAGTATTTTTATCTATATAACTGATTTACAGGAGGGGGGAGGGCAACAGAATTAATTTTAACAGAAGCAGCAAAATGTAATTTTAATGTGCCTGTTAGTAGGGACTGGAGTGGAGATTACAATAGTCTGCAAATGTGGAATGAACCCTTTCGAATATGGGTGTGATTTTCGTAAATCGTATTGGACGCACAGAAGAAGTATCCAGTAACATTTTTTCTATACGCGGGAATTTGACTTTTTATATGTAAGATTTCATTTCAGCTGCTTCAAATGATTGTTACTGTCATTTCCAATAATAATTAAGCTTAAGAACAATAACTATTAGTTAATGAGTTTGAAACATTTTATTAGTATATAATTTCATTACATATTAATCCTTATATGTAATAGAATGACAAAATTATTTATATAAATGTTGCTTTAACAAATACAGTTACTATGAAGAAATCTTCTCTACTTTAACGTAGAACATTAATTGCAAGGTATCATTGTATAATTATGTAAATTTATACTTTTCTTCTAAAGCAGCACAAGCAACAAAAACTTATCAGTTCCAGCTTTATTAGATAATTTGAATGCACCCCACATACTATTCCGTTCAACTATTGATATTAGACACATGTATGAGTGGTTATTTTGAGCTGACATAGAAAGATGATACCATAGCAGTGATGCCCGATGGAGACGGGCAACTGACCACTGGATTAACCTCTTCGGCCAGACGACGTGTACGACGGTGAGACATGGTTGCTGATATTATTTATCTGTCACAACTGTTCTTATCTATTTTAGTATGCAAAATGCATTTAAATAATAATATAATAATAATAATAACTACTACAACCCATAGCCTAAATCAAGGCCCCAGAAACTATAAGCTTGTGCGGGAGGGAGGGGGCGATCATTATTATTATGTAGGCCCAATGTACGGCTGCAGCCGACTTACAGATGGAACAGCGAAAATCCCACATCTGTGTCACAGCTAAGGAAAACTGCAGAAAACCTTAACCAGATCTGCCGGCGCCGGGATTCGATCGCGGGCCGTTTGGGTGAAAGTCCGGCACGCCAGACATTACACTACCAAGGCTGTCTTAACGTTAATTTAAAACAAATGCAATATTTATCTAAAATTTAAATTGCAATCAAATCTTTATACCGAACATCTATTTGTACTAGACACATGTACGAGTGATCATTCAGCGCAGACAAAAGCTGATACCCGGCAGTTCTGTCAGAATTAGACTCTTCCTCGGACTATCGTTACACCTGTTCTTATGTATTTTATTAATTAAATAATGATTTGGAACAAATACAATTTTTATCTGACATTTTTATAACAGAAAAACATGCAAACTAATTTGTATAATAATAACGTACATAAATATAGCTAGAGATATTCTCATTAGATGTACAACCACATCCTCGAGGATTTATAACTTTGTTACCCCTTCTTTGCCAATGAGCAGACTAACCACTCCTGCATATGTTTAGTACTAATAGCTGTCCTGTATAAATTTTTAATATCAAGTATAAAAAAAGGAATTTTTATAATAAGAATGTGTTACGTGCTAATTTCGTAGCACCCTGTATAGCTATGCTTTTGCGTTAAGTTGTATAGCGTTTAGGGATTTTCGCATTTTTTTCTCCTTGTAGTTGCCATTTTGGTTTGGAACTAACGTCCGGTTGTGTTCGATAAGAGATATTGTCACTTTGTTTGATCCGTTCGTGAAGCTAGAACTTCTTTAAGAATGGACATCGGCGTTTAATTAATCTATTTCCTTGTGTTGTGTAATGGGAATTGCCTTAGTGCAGATTTGATGATTAATTGTGGTGGTAATTTTTCCAATTTAGTTTGGAAGCCTTTATGGGATATATTTCCACTTGTTCTTTTGAGGTTATAGAAGCTCACGTGCCCGTAAGTGTATTTAGGTTAAGTTTTCTATCATTCAGTCTCTTATACTGAACTCTTTTGATAGGTCTTGATGTATAATCGTCGTTAGCAGCATTTGGAGGCGACGTAATTATCTCTTAAGGTCACATCCCAACGAAGGTATTTATAAAGTGTTCGTTAGTGCATTCTGGTAATTTTGATTCTAATTGTTACAGACCTTTTCTTTTTATTTTGGGTTTATCTTCACTCATTTTATAACTTCCCGATTGTCTTACAACAATTACATACACTACGTGGTAGATCTGGGTTGTTAAGACCATTACGTAGACTAGGTTGTTGTTGTCTGGGATCACGCTACGTTCGAGCTGGTTGGTGACGTTCCTCTTCAGCTCTAAGAACAGACACCGTATCGTGAGTTAGTTATATTGTAGCAACTATTTACAACATCTATAACGTTCGACAATCCTTTTGATATATAAAACATATCTGTACATTTGTATATTATAATTTTATGTGTTAAATGGTTTTTCACCAGTGCGTGTAGCACTTATATCTAGATATCTGCTTCATATATATAATTTTGTCACATATTATTTACTGTATTATATTGTTAGGAATATTTGCGAGTGAGTACGTATGATCTTGCTCCGTAATGAATTGGTTAAAGAATTAGATTCTGAGGTTACGATTGCGCAATCTATATCAGGTATTCGCGTTAATTTGCCGTGCTTGTTACATTTTCGAGACTCGCTCGCATTAATGCCTTTCCATAATAACCAATATTCAATAACCAATATTCAATTCTTGCCAAGGTTATTTCACATTGAATAATTTGTTTTAATTGATAATTTGTATAATTAATAATAAAGCACTGTATATCTCTTACTTGACGACTTATTATTTATATGTGTGGTATTTGGAGTTTATATTTTCAGCCATCAAGGGGTCATTATTGGGGAAATGTGTTGTTCTTTTCAGATTTTGTCGGCCAATACTGTAGCTATTATAGACGATTCTTGGCGCCCATTACAGAAGACCTTTAGTGAGACCCACGACCTCCCACTAGTTAGCTGGTAGCCGACAGATTTAACAGCGGTTAAAGGTTGTTACCGTTTCCCAATAAGCAGTCCCCATTTTGTGGTTTGCATGTTTGCTTCATAATTCAAGGGTCGCAGGTTCGATCCCCGGCCGAGATCGTAATTTTTTATAGCGAAGAAAAATTAAAAACATGTCTTCTTCTCGGATAGGAAGTAAAACTGTAGGTCCGTCAATGCATGTTTGGCATGTTAAAACTGGGAGTGGAATTCCCCCAGATTCGGTTAAATTCTAGTGGGGTCGGCCAAATGATTATAGCAATCGGTGCCATGAGGTACGAAGTATACTCAGCCATCCTGATTCCTCGCCCAAAAATAAATAAATAAATAAATAGACTAAGAATGTAAATACCTATGTACAATTACATCCCCCATATCTGTTTAAATAGTTTAAGCCTTACAACTGGTTTATGATAAATATCGATATGTAAATGACGTAAATGTTGATTATTTAAAAGATTCTATGGACGAGGAGCTCTTCTTAATAGTTTTAAACAGTTTTAATCTATATTTTAAAAATACCGAAACTACCAGTACTTACCTGCATTTAAAAACAAAAATCGTTCAATTTCAGTCTCAAAAATTGATGAGATATAAACATGGATAAAAATTTATTTACTGAATCAGTTACTGATAACAATATCGAGGACAATTTTTGTATTGCTGTAACCTTCTAAGCGCACAAATAGTGAAAAGATCGATTGAACTAGATTGTGTATCAACTGATTTTCAAAATCTTGCAAAGAATACATATCAGAACCTCTAACTTTTCTGATAAATAGATCGGTCGAGCTAGAACAATTTCCAGCTGAACCTTAAAAAGGTGTAATTGTGTCAGTATTTAAAAAGGACAATTCTGGTGCATTGAAAACTTAGACCAATTATAATACTTAATGTTTTAGCTAAGATAAATATTTGAAAAAGCAGTTTATAATAAAATATTGGCAATCCTTAATAAATATGGTTTAATCACTAGATAGATTTAGGCAAGGCAGGTCAACGGAAGGCGCATCCTACTACTTTTTTATATGCCTGTTTAGACATACATAATTATGTGGGTATGCTTCTCTTTGACTTATCTGGAGCGCTTGACAGCCTTGATATAGAATTGTCCAGAAGAAAGGTAGGTAGGTGACCCTATTGAACCTTTCGCTGCGGCCGTTTCGGCGACAGACTGTTTCGGCGCTGGCTTGTTCGGTGAAAGTACGTTTAAGCGCCAATTCTGTTATTCGCGTTTTTCTATGTATGTATTTATAATTTTGTGAGTGCTGCATTCCTTAAGAAATAGAAGTAATTTGATGATGTTGTAACATTTTTGTTGCACACCTACTACAGTCGCGAAAATGTAATTTTTATAAAGTTTTTAAAATAAATCTCCATTGTTTAGTTTTTAAGATTTTTGTGTTACAGAGAAAATATTTTTGCCATAATCAGAAATATGCGCTTTTTTACCATAGAAATTGAGGTCTTGTAGGATACAAAAAACAACAAATTGATTATTTTATAAATAATTAAAGTAACTTTAGTGTAACTACAACTTCTTAATTACACGCCTTTACATACGACTACTCTATATAATTAACCAAATTGTGATCCAACATGTAAAGATTCTCTGCTAAAAAAAACTTAACCTAATCAGACTTGAAAAGAACGCCCCCAGAACAACATGCTCGCCTACTTATAACTACTTATATAATTTAATTTTTTTTCGATAGGTGATGTAGATTTTGATAGGTTAGATCTTCAGTTATAAAATTCCCAAAATATGAGTTTCTCGAAAATGTTTAATGAAAACATGAAAAAATGAAAACACTATTGATTATTATCTGATACATTTAATAATATGTCACTATTAACACTGATATTATGATTGCTGGCGCCAAAACGACCCTGCGCCGAAACGTTCTAACGCCGAAACGTCCTAAACCGGGCAGGGGAGTGTCGGTATACAGGATAACATACATGCTTAACAATAACAATACATGCTGAATTGGCTTATAATATCCTATTTACAAGAAAGTGAACGATGAATTCTTTAATATGCATAATATCAGCATTGGCGTTCCTCAAGGTTCCGTATTCGGGCCACTGATCTTTATGCTGTTCATTAATGATTTACCTAGTTATCTGACTTACGAACGTAAGATTATTTTTGACGATGATACATCAATGGTCGTAAAGCTGACAATCCTAAGGAACTGCAAGATCTATTCTGTGAATTAGCCAGTTTATTCGTGTCTTCTAATTTTCAAGTTTTATTTTATTTAACAATTACTCAAGTCCTGCATCTAAGTAGTATTAGGTTTTTTGAGGTGTTTGTTGATTATGACATTTCTTGGAAAACTCACATTAACTACATCTATAGAGAAAAGTCAAAAAAGTCCATAAAAATAAATAAGATTTTTATACTACAGTATATTAAATAGCATTTGCTTAAGAATTTGATTAATTACTACCTTAACTACTCGTACCTAAATTCTTAATATAAGAATCAGAAATGTTGTTGGTATGTAGTAGACTTAAATAATGTGTATCGCTATAATATTATATATCCTGTTTTATCCTGGAAATCCTTGTACTGAAAAACAACACGTCATGAGATTTCACTTCACAAAAGTATCTTTTTCTATTATTTGTGATAATAAATAGGTAGTTAATTACTCAGAAAAATGAATCTAAACTTATTTAATGTAGGACAAAAAGTTTGGGAACCACAGATGAGCTGACCAACAAAAAAGTTTCCCAAATCTCTTCCTGCTGAGCTTTCGGTACATCTAAAAGTCCTTCACATTTCCGGTAAAAAAAACATGCACATGTCAGGTGACCCAGAAAAAAACACAATTCTCATTCAAGCTCTTATAATAATAATCTAAATTTTAAATATAGCAGCTGTTTTCAGTGTTCCAGTACACTAGATAAAGAGAGCCACAAAAAGCTTCGATAAAAAATTGCAAAAACCCATAATCAACTGTCATTAACTTGTTACCGTGACCTTACGCACCTGCCGTATGTGAATTAATTTTTTTCTCGCATGGATAGTTAAATTGACGTGTGCGGTATTTCCGGTTAACATAAACGAAAGCGATTTGATTTCCGTTTCGCATTCTCAAGATTTGACCAAATTCAAGGCCGTTCTCAAGCAAGTATTATTACAGACATTACGCGCGATCTATGACTCATTTATTTTATAATAATATAATCGATTTAATATAATACAAGAATAAGGTGTACCTGGGTACATTATTTTATTCATTGTCATTAACACAACAAGAGAAGAATAGCGTATGTTGCGTGAATATCCACAATCAGATTTAAGAAAAGTTAATTCCTTAATTGACCAAATCTGATTGAAGGATTTTCTTTTAATAAAAGTACAAAAGATACGTAACAATAATATGAAAAAATTACCTTTTATTAGTTGTTAAAAGCTTCGAAATCTATAGGAGATATAAACAATTAAAGAACTATAAACAACGTACTTCGTGCAATTTTGACAGTTGCGATGTTTAGGAGTAATCTGAAACATCATTTTTTATTCCGGTCCCAACTATTTACACTCTCGTCACCACCCACTTACTCTTTTATTCGGTTTAAGCACTACTGACCTCAATGTTAAATATTATAACTCCACACTTTCACTGTATAGCGAAATTCTGTTTCAAATATTTTGAGATTCATTAAAGCTTCTTTCAGAATTAGAAGTTTCAGACGTTTCAGAGCACTAAAAACTTTTCAGATACACAGTTTCAAAGATAAAAGGATTCTGTACTGAGGGAGTTTTCAACTTCTAAAATTCCCGAATTTTGGACTTTTAGTTTTATATACAGGAAATTTTCGAATTTTAGAATTCCAGCGTTTTATAACTACAGAATTTTAGAATCAAACTTTAAATAGCTCAGGAATTACCCTCAAAAGATTTAAGTTTATCTTTAAAGATAGGAAATTTCAAACCTAACTCTAAGAGTTGGCAAACCTTTTTGAGAAGTGGGTCAAATCTCGTTTATTATTTTTGTTAATACTAGCCTGTGGGTCATTAAGTCAGTGGAGTCACTGGGAGGGGGAAGGGTAAAAAGGGGTATCAATAATTTAGAAACACCAAAAATTTGTTAACAGCAAAGCTTGACAGTCGACCCTTTGTTTGGTTCTCACTTTTAAAATCCTCTAAAAAGGTTTACAACTTTTATACTTTTGCTTTAGAGTGAATGAGCAAGAGTGAATGAAGTGAAGAGCAAAATTCGACATTAGATACTTTATAGCCTACAGAATCACAAAGGCTATTTTTATATAGATAAATACCTAACCTACCGAAATATAGCTGTGCTGGAAGTATTAGCTTGATCTAAACAACACTGCTTTAGTTTTTGCCGGCTAACCCCAATAAGTCGGAGAGGGGCGGGGTAATACAAGATATAAAAGATAAAAAAACAAGCGCACTTCGTTTTAAAACAATGCTTATTACTAAAGCTTCAAGCTTATCAGGTAAACGAAGAAATAGATCTTTTACTAAAATATGGGCAACTTCCACAATTTTGGTCGTACAGTGCATATATACTTACAATTGACGAGCTGAAAAGCAATATTAACATCACACAAATAAATAAATAATGAATAAATAAAACACACGTAGTGAAATGTAAACTTTTTAAGTAGGGCTTTATTGTAATTGTAATTATTATGCTGATCAAAAATGTTAATGTCTAATTAAAAAAATGAATGAATGGTGATTTGTATCACAGCAGGTTGTAAACTTAAAAACTACCCTAGGACCATTTCACTACTCGAGATCTCGTATTAACTAGTTCTTAAAATTAACATGCATGAATAAATTGTATACACGTTTAATAACTATATATATAAACATAGATAGAACGACACAGAATACATACAATTTTTGACCAACATCCCACCATTCGAAGACCCGCGGCTGTTTTAGTATAATTTAAAGCCTTGCTTGGAGGTTTTCGCTTCACCCTTCGATATTTTCTTGTTTTGTTACGACCCGGTACATATATATAGATGCAGGTACGGATCAAAAGGAAAGGACCTTCTAATTAAACCCAGTCAACGGCAAGCAGAGATAAAGACACTGAGCAGCAAAACCCAAACGAAAAATACAAAGAAAAAAAAGACCTACAAATAAGTATATGGTATTGATTTTAAATATTTAAAACAGAATTTTACCTTTCTATAAACTGAAAGGTCTTTTACTATACAATTCCCTCAAGGTAACTGATAGGGAAATATTACCTAAATGGTTAGCACTAGAAACTAATCCGTCTAATTTGACGATTGATCACATATAAACAATCAAATGATCATTTTGTTGAATGCGAGATTTTCTCCGCTAAAGAGAATTATATCCAAAAGCAATCTTCCAATTTATCTCACACATTCAACTTCTAATGCAAGACAGCCATTTTGTTCTCTCCACTACACTATTGAGAGTGCGCTTAAACGCGCAGGTGCGACTTTACGATAAACAGAGGGAAAGGGGTAACCAGTGACAACCAAACGAACGGAGAAGCTTGGTTTTCAACAGTGACCATCAAACAAACAATGGGTTGTGAATTTCAACGTTATAACTTATCTTTTAATTTTTTAATATTTTCGATTATCTGTTCTCGCTTTTATGATATAAAAAATAAGTTTATAAAAATCAACGCGTAGACCTTCGAGGGTCAGTGTCTGACCCACGGGTCATAGGTTCGCCACCACTGCTCTAAATTGTAGACTGTACTTTTTTCCACGGTTTCAAATTTTAAAGTTCTTATGTTTCGGAGTTTTAGAGGGATTCAAGAACTAAAGAACTACAGTTTTCAAAGTTTTAGATTAAAGTACCCAAAGAATACATCTTCCTTCTTTCAAAGAGAGTTCAAGCACTTTTTAATTAGCTTACAATAATTACTACTTGTTAGTAAAAGTAAATTGATACCTTTCAATTAAAGTTTTGCACCAGAGTACTGATTCTTAGATATTCCGATTGCCTTCTTGAAGCAAGCCACGTAGATAAAAAACAGGTTTATACATGTACAACATTTCGGAGAGAGGAAACAAGCCCGGAACAAGAAACCAGGAACAAAAAAGCCTTGAGATGGTAATCGGCTTCAAGTACATTTATTACAGAATGATTGTGTATAAAAATTGCGTTTTACATCATCCAACAATCTTTTGCTGATTTGAAACTTAAAAGGTTACTTTTCAAGAGGATCTACCAGCATGGCCTGGTTGATTGAAAATAGAAAATTCTTCAGCATCATCTATCGACCATAGGACAGCTGATAAACAGCATGGTGAAGCAAGCTGCTTAAGGGGTTGCCTAACTAGTTTAACAAAAAAACTTCCCTATAAACACAATAAATTATTGTTATTAGAGTTTTTATAAATATTATTTTGTATTATGTACTCGTATAGAAATAGAATATTTACTTAAACCGTTTTTTCCACCGTAAATCGTTAACACAACGGTTATAATCTGTTTTTTGCATTTAAATAATTGACGTCATATGTGCCAACTGCTGATACCGTTCGTAACCGGATTCAGAAAGCGCTAAATGGCGTTGGATTATAAAACGGAAAGAAAAACGTCAGTCTGTTGGCGGTGTTTTTGTGCGTTTTCAAATTATACCATCAAAATGCAACTGGTAGAATCAAGTACAGTTTAAGACTGGAAGGTAGTTTGTAAATAGCAAAATCAGACCAGTGGCGGAACACTTATAGGAGTTTAATGTATTAAAAAGATTCGTTGCTTTAAAAGTAAGACACTAAATACTTGTGTTGGAATACAGCCCCAAATTTCGTAAATTTAAAAACTGCTTTTTGGGATTTGTATACAGTGTGTTCCAATTTATAACATCAACATTGGTATCTCTGTTATTATACGACATACAAAGACTGCAGCTAGGAAAATTTTGCAGAATTTTATGCAGATCTCAAATGTCATTTGCAATTTAACGTAACTCTATTAGTTTTTATGACGTTTGTAAAAAAACCAATGTTAGCCCTAAAATACAGAATTTTTTGACAAATTGCACATCATTAAAAAGCTTATGACAAGGGCTATGACATCACTGAACAATCCAAAACGGCAGCCATAAGAACTACAAAAGTCGATAAAGACAACCAAAAAACAAAAGATGATCGGAGGCTGTTCTTAACACAAAAAAGTTTCTCATAAAAACAATATCCTAATAATGTGAAAGTTTAAGCTATACCACAGTATACTGTGGCTATACCAAATCAACGACTTCCAAGTTATTCAAGAAAACAGAAATCAGTAAATTCTCGTTTTTATCAAATATCACAAAAACTAATAAAGCCACTAATAAATCTCAGGCAGACTCGGTGGATTAGTGGTTTGCATGTTTGTTCCCCAGCCGGGCTGGAAATTTCTCATAGCAGAGAAAAATTAAAAAACATGCCTTCTTCTCAGACAGGAAGTAAGACTGTAGAGCCCGGGTCAATGTGATGTTTGGCACAATAAAAATCCTTACTGGGAGTGGAATTCCCCCAGATTCGGCTAAATTCTAGTAGGGTCGGCCAAATGATCATACTAATTGGTGCCGTGAGGTACGAAGGATGCTCCACCATCCTGATTCCTAGCTCAAAAATAAATAAAGTTAAATTGCAAATAACATTTGCAATCAGTATTGAATTCTGCAAAACTTTCCTAATCTAACCCTCTTTCTATTTCGTATAATAACGGAGATACCAATGTTAATGCTATCAATTTGGGACACACTGTATATGCGAAACAAACAGTATGAAGAAACTGTTAAAAATTAAATTTGCAGATAGAGGTCTGACGCCATACATAAGAAGCGTTGAATGTACTTAATAGTATTATCTAGATTTGACATCGGAGATGATGCCAAGTTTCCTACTTTTCAGTAAATCTAAACCATATCAACATTGTTGTTTGATGGAAATTTTCCGTGATTAAGGACATAAAAATATTTTTTCGTCAAACTTTATAGGTATAAAATTTAATATTTCACCAAGATTTATAAGGCACTATTTAGGAGGGTGATTGAAAAAATATAGATCATAGTTATGAACATTCTGTATATCATACTATAACAGAGCATGGCACTCGTAGAAGAAGAATGGGTTTTATTTGTACTCAGCATCTAAACAGAAAGGGGCCATTAGGTAGGTAGTATACAAGAAGGTACTAAAGAGATGCTCGATTCGTAAATGCATCAAAGAACAACTCTTGTTACTCCATAATCGTTGAAGTGAAAGAACTGTCATCTAGTTAAAATTCGTTATCTACTAAATATGTAACTATTAGCTAGGTATTTCTATTTAATTAATTATTATTAACTAATTTATAATTTGTTTTACGTACTTGAAAACTTTGATCAACTAGTAATTCTAACTAAAGAAGCTGTTTATAAAAATACCTCTCACTTGATTAATTAAAGTTAAAGATAGAGTAAAAGATAGATACGACTAAATCAATAAAATTCCAAACAATTTATAATTCATGAATATATTTAAATTTTATAGGTTGTTCGTCAGACCAATGACCACAAGGTATTCCTTAAACTATTTGTGGATATATATTTTAAATTTGTTCAAAATTAATTTGCTATATTTAGAACTCTAATATTATAAAATTAAAAAAGTTCTCCCATCTCTATTAAGTAAAATAACATCGATAAAATGATAGGATCGAGTATGGAATACAGGGTGTTAAAGTCTCGATGGAATCAATGAAATTTGGTAAGTAGTATGTACCGTTACCTTTATTTGGAAAACGATATGTTATGTCAGAAATGTTTTGATTTTGGAATATATACATTCCAAAATCAAAACACTTCAAAACACAGAATAAAATTTATTTTTTAAACTTCTAGGTGTTAGAAGCCTACTTCGATACAGAGTGTATTTATTCGCGTCTTCGGGAACAAAGGGTGTCATTTAAATATAATTTCGTATAACAATTGTAATGCTTTTGCTATTATAGACGAATCTTGTACTTGTCTGATCATCAGGAACCTATATCCCATCAAATTATCGATTACTTGAGTTCTCTATAAATCCATCCATGTTTTTGAAAGCTTTCTGTATCATTAAACATAAGAAATTACTATCCACTGACTACTACAGTGACTATAGTGCGAAACATCGCACCGTAGGATTATTTTCTATTAAGATATCATTGCCCTACAACTGAATATTAATGAATATCAAACAATACTAAATTGGAAAATTACCAACAAATTGAGATTTATTATCAGCATAATATTATACACAGCTACATAATAATCCATTCCCCTTTTCCGCATTTGCAGTGTCGGGGTTTCAACAAAACTTCAACAAACAATACATATTTAAAGAAAATAAACAAGTGTTATATTATTATTTCGCAGCCAGGATTGCCAGGTCTGGTGAGATTTCACCAGATCTGGTGATCTGGTGATTTCAGGCCCAATCTGGCGATTTGGCGAAGGCTTTTAATTATAAACATTCAAATTATTGGTGATGTTTTAAATCTAAAAATAATCTTTTGTTAATTAAACAAATTTTAATTTTTTTGCATATTTCAGTAGCCTGCACAGTGTAAATTCCGCAAGTCTCTTTTCGTTTGCTGTAACTATTGACAAAATACATAGATGACTGAGAAAATAGCGAAATATTATAAGTACCATAAATAATTGTCATCAAGTTTTTCCGTGGAAAACAAAAACGTCTATGCACTATCTTTTATCCCCTCCATATGTTATGTGGGCTGCGTTGAATCAAGCAAGCAAGAAAGTTTCAAGCTAGATTTAGATAGCACTGCTGTAACTTCTACGTGTATATGACTAACAATTTCTGCTTAATTTAGCTACTACCGCTATAAAGCGCATTATCATATTGAGCGGGAATGTTCAAATCCAGTTGGTGAAAAACTTTTTTAGCTCTTATCTTGGATTGTGGTCCACCAATTGTGCAGGCCAATTTAATCTTCTAGTCTTATTATAGATCTATAACAACGAACGTCATTGAAAAATGAAGTTCTCTTCACCAAATAAATCGTCCTTGCTGTTTAGTGGTAGCCATGCAATCTCATACTATGACTGATATTTGATAGTTGGCAGAACATACTTTGGTGAAGACTGGTGTGTGTGTGGAATGGTCACACATTCTGTGGTGAACTGTGCAGACCACACGGCGTTCAACCCTTAAAACTGATTGGTGGGCCCAAGTCTACCCAATCCCAGAAATCTCGGTAACGGATGAAAGTGTCAGAAATAATGCGTGGTAGAGAGCCATGTAAGTTACTCATTAACGTTGTGGAGGAAGCTCTACAGACATGACTACTGCTGTGGGTGGATTGGATTCTTACCTGAAAGATGAAGTTATGTTCATTGTTCACCGTTAGGTAATCCGCTGTTTGACCTAATCTGATGGCGGAGAATCAAGGTGAGGTTTGATGGAACTCTAGAGCCATTATACTTAAGGAGTATTGAAGCGAAGATATAGTCTCTCACGCTCAAGATAACTTCACCCTAACGGATACACCTCGGAAGTCTAGAACGTGCAGACTATAATCAAAGCGCTATAACTATAACCTGGGAGTGGAAAAACCATAAAATCAAGTCCTGTCACAATTGAGGTTGGATTCGATCGAGCAGTGGTCTCCAACCCTAAAAAGTTCAGGAATTGTCCAAAGCTGGACAAGGGGCCATCTCCTTTGAGAAGGCGCCGACGGGTGAACGCGTACACTAGCCTGGAGAGCTAGTAGAGGATGGATGGTAACCTCGCTCCCACCAGTGACCTACTGGGCATTGCATTAGCAATCGCGCGCAAATTGGGCGTACCTCAATTTGTGTCGTAGTGAGAAGGCGGGACACAAATTGAGGTACGCCCAATTTGCCTGGGCCAAACACCTGGACGTTCAGTGGAAATTAATAGATCAAACACCAAAAGTTCAAATACGGCTTACTGTAAGATTTCAGGTAATAAGCTGAAGAACAAGACTGCTACCGGACATTCATGTCACAGGTCTCACAGACTAATTTTCACTATGGTTATTAATGTTAAAAGCTAATTCGTCATCTTTCTCATCCTCTGTTGTCCAGTCGCAATTTTCTCTTACCAAAACAATTTAATCTCGTTTCTCTAACCGTAGCGACTTTTTGGGGACTCCTTCAGCCGAACAGGTAGGATCCAGCATTTCTCTCACAGCCATCACTTACAGTCCAATAATCGAAAAATATCGTGTGACCTTAAGATGCGCCGTGTGGCACAACTACCTTATCAGTCCGGTAGTGCATTACTTCCTTGAACGTCTTGCGGTGCACTTCGGGTTCATGTATGTGTAAGAATGTTACATTCCTTTTTTCCATAGCCTATCATCTAGATAACTAAAATAGACCTATTGATATTGAGGTGTTTGATGTAATTGTTTGCTTGAACGTCGGGGTGTTTATTTCCCGTCCGACGACATGAATTGACATATGACTGTGACTCACCAGGCGGCACCTGTCTCCGAGGAGGCACCTTTGGACTATTCCGAACATGGCCTTAACCGTGTTTATGACTATGTTAGGACCACTGCCTGATCGAATCCAACCTCAAATGTGACAGGACTTTTTTTATGGTTTTCCATTCCAATCTCCCAGTTATAGGCCTGGTATGCCCTAAACAGCGCTTCTTTAAAGTCTACACGTTCTAAACTCCCGGTATGTACCCGTTTCAGGGTGAAGTTGTCTTAAGCGTGAGAGGCTATGTATTCGCTTCAACATCCATTGAGCGTAATGGCTCTAGCAGTCTGCCGTTAAGTAATATGGTGATCCGAATAGCTTCCAGAACACACTACCTGGTGTTTCCCATTGGCCAGAATCTACCCCTTCCGATCGGGATAAACCTCACTTCAATTCTTCTCGATAAGGTTCAGTCAAACAACGGGCACTCATACCATAAGAGACCTTATGCCAGGCAAGAGTCAAATCCACGCACACCGGTCCTCATGTTAGCCGAGCTTTCGTATAACTCTACCACACATTTTTATTCTGGCCTGAGTCGCCGTTGCCCAAGTAACTAGGATTGGATGTGCCTATGGTGCCGTGTGGTCTGCTTCACCCTACTCAGCACTTCGGGTACAGTCAGATGTAAAAGTGTTTGAAAGTTGTCGCGATGGAGTGCGAGCGATGCTGCATCTCTTTTACCCCGAATGTCGTCCTTCTTCCCAGCCTGCGCAACCCACACAAAAGTTCTCGTGTGATAGATTATAGACCAGTAGCTATAGAGTATAGACCATTATAGAAAATAGGACGGTAGTTACTTGGTTTAGTGATAGTGAGAATTATCTTTATCATAGGTTAATATTTACAAAGAATATCTAAATATTAATTTTCGTTTTTTCCTAAATTTTTACATGAATTGCACATCGTTTTTAATTATGACTATAGAATCTTTAAATTGGTTTGGTAATAATAAATTATAAAAGATTCCAGATTTCAATATTAGTCTTGTTTTCTCGTTAACCGAATTAACTAAACGAAGAACGATACACCTAGTTTAAACATTTTTTCTTGTTCAGTTTATCTCGCAAATTTATGATTATGCTTATGAATGTATACTTTTTATCATATTTTTGTCTATTATATAAATCGTGAAGTGAATTTATAAAATATTTTTATTTTTAGTTTGGGAAGAAAAAATTCTTATTCTATTATTCACTACTTAAAATTCAAGAACGCCTCTCTCTATTAGGCTTTCCTAGTAAATCTCAGCTGACCACAACTATTATGCAAAAATTTAATAACAAAAAATTTAGGAAAGTAGAAAAATTGTGATGCGAGATAACGATAACACTGATTTTTACATGGTTTAATTTCCCCATTTACCGTACCACGTATAAAGTCAGCCTAATTTCCACACCTAATATGATACATGAGGGTCTCATTATGCGAAGGTGTCTCCAAGGACGTGACCTCATCTAATGCCTTATTTATAATTACATGCGAAACCCTAAGAGGGCCATCTTGTACACTAGCCACCGAAATACTTATTGGCCCTCCAGGTGTCGTTATACGTGAGATCAGAAAATTTACAACATAATATGTGCTCCATTTCAAGTCGCAAACTCGATATCATGTTATAATATTAAAACACTTAAGTCGTCCTATACTAGTAGAGTCATAATTGAAAATTTTATTTTGTAAAAGTTGGATGCTGGAATGTGAATCTTCAAGATGAAGTTTGAAAGCAGAAAGGAGGGACGTTTGGTGGAGCTGATAAAATCGATTTGACTGAATTATTTGTGGTCATACTAATAAACAATTTCCTAGAACGTTTGAAGAGGATAATTTTGGATTTTACTGTCACCTCTTTAGAATCTAAATGAGAGAAAAATTTTCGTGCTCATGAAAATAAAAATTCATTTTATGAATTTTTATTGCCAAATAATATTAATTTATTTTTATTACATCCCGTTTGTCAGAGAGTAACATAACTAAGTTAAAAATAAAATATTACCTTTTGTTTTGGTATTCATAGTTACTGCTAGACCTTTGTAAATAAAAAAACATCTGCAGATTTTCGTACGATACAGTATCCATAAATATAGCCGGTTGCTGTAATTACATGCATTTTTTTTTAATTTATATTGATCAGTTGATCGCATGAATATTGCAATGCATGTTACTACGTACGACTTTTAGAATATAAGCTCTGCAATAGAATATAAGTAAGTGGATTTGTCTACCTTAGAATTAGTATAGCAATTGTCCAATTAGGCAACTATTAAGCGGTTACAGTACGAACATAGACTCTATCTTACTGAAAGTAGTAACAACTTCTTTTAAATATTTGATATACTAAAAGCAATCCAATCCAAGCACGTTCGTATTAACGTCCATTAAAGGTTACAGGCAGAAATGAACTAGTTATAACAGCGATCGTCTGGCGAATTGGCTTCAAATAGGCCCATGATGCTGATGATATTAGTTAGAAGTGACACTGTTTTGAAATAAAATCAAGAATAGACAACTATGGTAGGATGAATCTGTCTGCCGTTAGTCACCACTTCATTTAATAACGAATGCTATTCTTCGATCTTCAAATCCTACAAACTATAGACTATTGAAACTGAAAATCTCTGAAATGTTGATACTTTCAAACTCTTTCAAACATACATAAATTGATGATTCAGTGATTATAATAAAATAATGTTTGTATATATAACAGTATTGTTACCAAGGTAATGTGGACAACAGCAACCTTATAATATTATGAAATAAATAAAGATTATTAAAAGTTTCACAGTTTTATTAAAATATACCTGACAATATTGTTTCGACAGCTATGCTGTCATTATCAAAGGTAATATAATTATAAACAAACACGTCGCTAAGGTAGATACAAAATAGGTAAATAGATAAAAATAATAAAAATTAATAATAAAAATCATAATTAAACATCTAATACTTCCAGTAACGGAGAATTACTGAGCTCAAGTTACTTGAAGTAACTTTCAATTTTAATTTTTTTTTTCCGTTACTGGAAGTATTAGATGTTTAATTATGATTTTTATTATTAATTTTTATTATTTTTATCTATTTACCTATTTTGTATCTACCTTAGCGACGTGTTTGTTTATAATTATATTACCTTTGATAATGACAGCATAGCTGTCGAAACAATATTGTCAGGTATATTTTAATAAAACTGTGAAACTTTTAATAATCTTTATTTATTTCATGATTATGGAGTTCCACAAAATAAGGCTGGAAACAATAAACAAGATTATAATATTATATTTTAAAAAATTGAGTTTCACTTCGTCGTATCTAGCAACCACCTCGCATGTTTTACTTTCGCTGGGTTGCCTTATCAAGATAGAAAGTTGCACTTTCGTAAAGGGGAGAATGAAAAGGAAATTGTTAACCACTTAGCTGTTGCTATAGCAATAGCTTACTTTCCAAGGTTTTTACAACATATGAAATGTGCATATTGTAATATGATTGTGAATAAAATATAGAACCGACAATAGAAAATTCCAAGAATTCCAACATTTCGTTGGGGGTTAAATGCTTAAATCTTAAATAAGGCATAAGAAAATATTTAAAATGCACAAGTGGTAGATATTAGAAAACTATCATCTTTCAAGTAAGAAAGGAATTTTCTACTTTTGGTACTTCGGTACTACTCCAAGAGCGAGTAGTCAGATTATGAACTGAAATGGATGTATCAAAGCTGAGGTTTTTAGTGATGTATTTAAATTGCAGACATACAATATATGGTATCATCCAATTTACTCTATGTTATCACATATCTTACATCTACGTTGCCTTCTAGATCGCTTAAGACTATTTGTACCAATCAATCAATTGAAGTACGAGTACATATTCCTTCATTCTCCAGAAACGTGATATAAGATGAACTTAGGAGAGAATTCGACTGACTCTCACAAATTCGCGTCCAGTCATAAAAATATTCGTTGAAAGATGTTTATATAAAACAGTTTTGTACTTTTCGGATGCCTACCTAAATAGCCTTTCTAACAAGTTTGGAAAGTTTTAAAACATTATTGTAGAAATTTACTAGAATGTTTGTATCAACTATCAGAGTAGGTGTACTGAGTAAGCTAGTCAGCGCATCCCTTTGTATTTTGAGGCCCCGGGCATAAATATCGAGTGAGGCCCCCAATAAATGAAAAAGTGTTGATTAAAATAAGGTAGATCGTTGCGGGGTCCCACTAGCTCCCAGGGCCCCGGGCATACGCCCGACTGACCGACCTTAGGGACGCTTCTGAAGCTAGTACTAGATAAAGTAGGGCAATAGGAAAAGTATAAGTTATGCCAAATGAGGTGCCCTCCACTATCGCTGTGAGCGATATAGGGTACTTGCTGCAGATTCAGAACATACAAAGTACTACAGTACTATCCATAACTTTTGGAAGTGATTCTTGAGATAATTTTAAGAAAATCAGTTAAAATAGACATGGTCTCATAGTCTTCGTTTGAGATATAAATTGTTAAATATTCTAAAAACTAAAATCAACTTCTTTTTGTAACTATCTCCAAAGAAAGAAGTTCCTAGAATTCAATAAATCCATTAATTTAAGAAATATCTGCGTTTAAACAATTTTATGTATTCTATTTCCTAAAAACAAGGCGTATATGATTAATTTACTATACCCATTATTTTGCAAGCTATTGATATCCAATTTGGTACATGTATATGCTTTGAATGTATGACAACAGGATATTGAGAAAGTTACTTAATAGATTTTTCTAAGAAAGTATGTAAATATCAATGTTTAATTCAAAGACATTCAGAAAGGTGTGATGGTTTATCAAAATATGTAATATTTTATAATTTTTTTGTTTTGTTTACAAGTTTTCATGCAATTTTTCAATCTTCACCTGTACGTATATGCACCGTTAAAAATCATTATACAACTATAAAAATGTAGAAAGTACTAATGCATCTACGAGCCCAGTCCCACATGAATTGGACCGCGCAATACATTTTGTTTTTAATTTGTGTTCGACATTGTATGTTTCATCTCGACTTAAAGTGATTTATTTGTATACCTTAACAAGCAATTGAAGAATCTAGATCAACGATGGCACAAATGATAGATGACATAAAATTGTATCGTGAAGTTAACAATTATAATGATGCCATGCAATTACAAAATAATCTTTTTGGCCTCCTGTATTTTAAAACGTTTGTTTCAGTTTTGTTTACGTCAACTGTAGCTTCATATTTACGCATGATGTCGTAAAATGACAAGCGAATGTGGTAAAAATACTAAAAAACACTGGGCAATTAGAGATATTTAAGAAACCAACTATTCTTGTAATAATTAAGTTTATGTAATAAAATACATGTTACCTAAGTTATTATTAAAAATATTTCGGGCTTTAATAGAAAAAATTAAAATTTAATTAATTTAAATCGCCGCAGCGCCATCTATTGTACGTTTGGAAACTACAAATGTCATCCAAGAGCACACTATTATGTGCATGTTTTGAATTATTTTTTTTTATTTTCTATAAAACTTGTCGGCCAAAAAATCTTATACAAATCTCATGCGTCAAGTCATTTTACAGGGCTCCAACTAATAAGGCACTCGCCCTACGGGCTCGTGCCTTAAACAAAGTTGTCGCCCTGTAAAGTTCGACTTACCGCATTCGAGTGTAAATAGCTATTACATGGTAGATAACTGGTGTCACAATAAGAGACTTTCACTAAACATCTCTAAATGTAAGACCATAGTCTTTTACAAAAAAAACTAAACGGGTATGGTTATATCTACACCGTTAATGACATTGCTATACAAAGGACGGATTTATTTAAATATTTAGGTGTCATCTTTGATCTTAAGCTAGATTTCGCTGCAAATATACATGACATTGTTAGTCGAGCTTTTAAAATGTATGGCTTTATCTACCTAAATTGAAAAACTTTTCAAATGTTCAGACGTTACGTGCCTTATACATAGCCTTGGTAAGATCTATATTGGAGTACGGCGCGGTAATTTCTCCCCTATGAATGCCATATTCGTGAGATCTAACGAGTTCAAAGATATTTTCTTAAGTTTTTAACTTTTTCTTGCGATGATATCTATCCTGAGATCGGGGATAGTCAAATTGAGCTGCTTAACAGATTTGAATTTATATCTCTGCGCATTAGACGTATTATTATCTCTGTCATACAATTTAAGAGTGCAAGTTGTCCGTGTTAAAAATGTCCGCGGCTTACGCTAGAATCAACAGATATTGACTACTGATTTTACTGTTATTCCTAATCAATTTATCCAAATCAGTTTGTGCCGCTATTGAATCCTTCGAGAGCATCTGCTGTTTATGTTATCATTTAGATACTTGAAGATCAAGACTTCAAAGACAAAACTAAAGCGATATAACTCACTGTAGACTAAGCCCTAATTCCATACAAAATCAACCGGTGTTCCAACCAAATCATTTTCGTTTCATATTTTCTTTCAATACCATCAAATTGGTAATTTAGAACTATCCATTACTATAACTCAGTCGAGGTGGGTGGGGAAAAATTGGAGATTGGACGGATAAATCAAGGGTGTTTGTTAAGTAAAATGTCCAGGAGTTCGCTTAACAATGCTAGGTTTAGCACTTTCAACTGGTTTTGTTTGGTTGCATTTATAGAAATAATCACTGATGGAAACCCGAAGACTTATAATCACACAACAAACGTTGTATATAAGGAAGTCTTTCAATAAATTGACTTTTTGATCGCCATTTCTTCATGGGATCATAACCCTAGCTAATTTTTGAGTTTCAAAGTCACTCAATAAAGAATACATCTGAAAATATAGTTGGGAAAATCTATATGTTTCTGTACCAAAGATGCAGACATCTTCAAATTTGCCCTTCAATGAGATTCTTACTTAAACTGACAATAAGTTGATTGAAAGCATCTTTATCAAAGTTTGTGCTAACTAGACATAAAAGTATTGTTTGATTGTCCAACTGAAACTTCAAATATTAAACTGGTACGGCAATTGATAGTCTTCATCAAATGCAACCACGTTTTTCCTTACCTTTCGCTTTTTTTGTAACATCTTCAGCAGCAGTTAAACTTGTCTAGCAGCACTATGTCTACGTTCTGAAAGCTTTCTTTTAATATAAATCTGCGATTATATATTTTTGGTTTTTAATTATTCCCTTCATAAATAATTGATAGCGATATTTCGTCTTCAGATTCATTAGTCTGTACTGGTTCCTGAGTTTGTTCCGTTTTAAGCATATTTTTGTAATAGCAATGGTACATTTTTGGTAAAACTTTCTCCTTTACAGAAGTAAGACCTTGAACTTCCCTTTGTCAATAGGAAGAGGATACTTCATACTCCCAAGGTACTTTTTCACTCTTGTAATCAAAAGACCGAAAAAAGTAATTCTTTCAACTTTTTTCAGAAAATAACTTAACAAGGAAAAGAGAGAACACAAATAACATAGATACCTAACTGATTTATAAAAATCGACCAAGGCCCGTATTCTTGAACTCATACGAACAAGTTTCGTGTACGAGATGACGTAGTCTTTACGTTATAAGATGCACCTTAGCCAATCAAATGTTAGAAAGTAATAGAGAATTACGTCATCTCGTATGCGAAACTTGTATGCGAAACTCAAGAATACGGGCCCAGCTCGGCAAAGTTTTTTGTGGCAAACTCGTTGACAATTACTTCCATATATAAGATTCCGTTCAATACTGATTAATCATTCAAATTAGACATAAATTACAAATAAATTGTCCACAAATTGTACACATATTGCATACAAATTGTTTACAATTGCACTAAAATTTCATACAAAAGTATACAAATTGCGCAAAAATTGTAAACGAATTGCACACAAACTGTACACAAATTGCACACAAACAGTACTCAAATTTGACACAATAACAAATTGCATAAAAATTGCACGTCAATTGCACATAAACTAAGCAAATCACCCGATTTGTACACAAATTGTACGCAAATTGAACACAAATTGTACACAAATTGTACGCAAATTATATACAAACTGCACACAAAATGCTCACAAATTGTGCATAAATTGTACACAAATTATACACAAATTACACACAAATTGCACAAAAATTGTACACATATTGTATACAAATTTCACATAAATTGGCATAAAAATGGCACACAAATTAGAGACATATTGCACACAACTTGCATGCAAATTGCACATAAACTGCAAACAAATTACACGAATTGTACACAAATTACACTTAAATTGCACACCAATTGCACATAAACTGCACACAAATCACACGAATTGTACACAAATTCCACACAAATCGCAAACTAAATGCTCAGAAATTGCACACAAATTGTATGCAAATTGTGCACATATTGTGCACAAATTTCACGTAAATTGCAAACAAATGCCGCACATATTGTACACCAATTGTATACAAATTGCACGCAAATTACACGTAAATTGCACATAAACTGCACACAAATCACACGAATTGAACACAAAATGATCACAAATAGTATACAAATTGTGCACAAATTGTACGCAAATTAATACAAAATGCACACAAACACAAAATGTTCACAAATTGTACATAAATTGTACACAAATTACACACAAATTGCACACAAATTGTGCACATATTGTACACAAAATGTTCACAAATTGTACATAAATTGTACACAAATTACACACAAATGGCACACAAATTGCACACATATTGCACACAAAATGCACATAAATTATACACAAACTGTACGCAAATTGTAGGCGCACAAACAGTTTACAGATTGCACACCAGTTGCACATAAACTGCAAAGAAATCACACGAATTGTACACAAATTACACGTAAATTGCACATAAACTGCACACAAATCACACGAATTGTACACAAATTCTACACAAATTGTAAACTAAATGCTCACATAGTGTACAAATATTGTACACAAATTGCACACAAATTGAAACCTACAATAATTTTAGAACTAGTGACAGCAGAATGACTAAGCGTCGTCCGCGGCTAGAAACTAGGAGGCACGATTCAAGTTGGCCAATCCGTTCAGAGTGTAATTTCTAATCGTTTCTTATTTCATTCAATTTTTATTTAATTTATTTTGATGATTTTGATTTGTAGATGTCTTGGAAGAAGAAGAAGACATCCAACTGGTCACCCCAAAGGAAATAGTAACAGAAATTAAAAATAACATTAACCCCAAAAAAAGCGCCTGGATTCGACTTTATTACAGGTGAAATATTGAAACAACTTCCCAGAAAAGCCATCGTTATGCTGACGTACCTGTTCAATGCAGCATTTCGATTAAAACATGTGCCTAGTATCTGGAAGGTAGCAGAAGTTATCATGCTACCAAAACCAGGTAAACCACCTCACGAGGCGAAATCATACAGACCTATATCACTACTACCGATTATATGGAAGCTCTTTGAAAAGCTCTTATTAAAAAGACTTAGACCTATTATAGAAAGGAAAAATCTAATACCAAACCATCAGTTTGGATTTAGACAACAACATTCAACAATTGACCAAGTTCATAGAATAACAAATATCATTGAAACAGCATTAGAAGAAAAATTAATCTGCTCAACGATTTTTCTAGATGTAGCCCGAGCCTTTGACAAAGTTTGGCACGAAGGATTGGTATACAAACTAAAAAGAATGTTACCAAAACAATACGTTAAATTACTAACGAGTTATATATCAGATAGATTATTTCGCATTAAGCAAGAAAATGAATACTCAGAGTTAAAGGAGGCTAGAGCTGGCGTGCCTCAAGGAAGTGTCTTGGGCCCCATCCTCTACTTGTTGTATACAAGCGATTTTCCACAACCGCAGAATGTAACTGGTGACTGGAACAACCATACAAGAAGCAACCGATAAGCTTCAAGAAGCCAGCGACGAAATACACCAGTGGACTAGAAAGTGGAAAACAAAGCTTAATGAATTAAAATCAGTTCATGTAAATTTTACTAATAAAAGGCTTATAAATACACCTTCAGTTAATCTAAATGGCATCATAGTTCCATATGAAAACACAGGACAAATACTTAGGAATTACCATAGATACGAAATTGCGTTGGAAAGAGCCTATAAAAAAGAAGAGAATAGAACTTGGACTCAAGTATCGGCAATTGTACTGGCTACTGGGACGCAACTCACAATTGTCAATAAATAACAAAATACTTATATACAATCAAGTCTTAAAACCAATATGGGTCTATGGTATACAATTATGGGGATGTGCCAAAGAAAGCAATGTCAAAAGAATCCAAACATTCCAAAATAAAGTACTACGTAATATGGTAAATGCTCCATGGTACATCAGAAACAAAGATCTACATCGTGATTTAGGGATTCCAGACGTCACAAGCGAAATAAAGAGATTCGCCACTAATCACGAAGCCAGACTACATCAACATGTCAACGTCGAGGCATTACAACTACTCGACAATCAAAACATCATAAGAAGACTGAAGAGGACTAAGCCATTTGAACTAGTCTAAATACTGTGTAACGTGTTAATAGCAGAGCACAGTGCGCGATAGTGTAACGTGTGCAAGTACTTCAAGAAGCAAAGTCAGACTAAGATATAGGACATCAGTGGATGAACTGTAGCTTAAGTTTTATTTAGTTTTAAGAGTTTAAAGATAAATTGATGGTTGGTCTATTAGACCAGTTTCAATAACAAGCGCATATGCGCAATTGAAAAAAAAATTGATTTTGATAAATGAACGAACGGGTGAACATTGCAATATCACAGGATGTCCGTCTATCCGCGTGCCGTGCGGTCTTGGAATTTTAAAATTTTGTTTTCAGTTTCGGATAGAGCACCAAAATTCTACAAAAATGCCCAACTTCCTATATCTTAAGGAATACCCTTAATGGTGGTCAAAGAGAAAAAGTTGACAAGGTTTTACGTTTAGAAATATTTAGCATTGTCTAGATAAGATCTAAAATCCCAAGCAGCATCTATGTAGCAGTAACTGAGATCAGAACTTTGGTTGAGTAGTTGTCACGTAACTACAACAAAATTTATGACTTTATAGGTTTAACTACTTCAATTCAGAATATTTTAGTAATTGTCTAGTTGTTTATACTATTTATTGGAATCATGTAGTTCCATTACTTCTAAGTAACTTTTAAAGTATATGGAACGGTAATGCCACTTAGTATAAATAATTACTTTAAAGTTGTTGCAACTTCAAAGTGGTATTATGATTGTAGCAGTCACTTGCCTGAAGTTACTTTAAAGTTTCTAAAACTTTAAAATAGTACTGAAAGTTCCTACCACCTGCCTGGAACCATTGTTTAACCCTTTAAAGTAACGGAACCTTACAGTAGTATTGAAAGTAAAACTTACGTTTTTGCTACCTAGGAGAATCACTTTAAAATAATTTTTCGTAAACTATTCCATGTCGATATTTACTTGTAAAATGTTGGCGGCCATTAATCAATTTACAATTTGTTATGATTGTTATGAGATGTTTTACTACATAACCTTCAATAAAAATAACAAATTGGTGACTAATTGTGCCTTAGGAATTGCTATGTATGTAACTTGAAGTTGGCAACATTTATTTGTAGTGAGGACACACATATTGTACAGTGTATGCATTGTGAATGTAATGCCCCCTGCTCACGCAATATTGATTGAAAGTTAATTAATAACAATAATAATTGAGTATCTTTTATTTAAACACATAAAAGAACATAACAGGAATAATCTAAAAATGGTTTCTATCATGTATATCAACTTATAAGTATTTTTGTCATATTTCATTAAAGACATTTTTTATTAAAAAATATCTTTAATAGTTGCGTTGTTATTTTTCGACCGATCATCATCACATTCAACAGAAAAATTGCAATGATTTATAATTTTGGTTTACTGGAATGACAAAATAATCAAACACTTCATCGCTCTTTGTATCCATTTTGTGACAGAAAAATGACAGAATATGTGTTAAGTTGCAGGAATAAGAGAGAGTAACCACGTGACACGATGTGTCAAAGAGAAAAGAAAAGATAAAAGAAGTTCCACGAAAGTAGCAATGACTACGCCTACACGTATCTGCTACCCAGAAATTGTTCCCCATTTTGGTTCCAGGCACGTAATGAAACCGTAGCAATTACGTGCTTGTGACTATTGGCGAAAACTTAATAGTTCCACTGCTAGTTGCTGGTACGTAGCGATAACTAAAAATGCTGCTTGGGATGCTTTCTGACAATGCAGCCTGCGCATTCGCTCCTTTCTACACTTTGGTACCAATTTACCCATTGGGAATATAGATTACATTAAATCATAAATAAATACTGAATTCCATATGCAGCCCTTATTAACAATTTTTTGTTACGCGATACAGCCTAAAAGATCCATAAGGTTGGACATCAATGGTCTAATAGTGTATTGAAAAAGAGAAATATTTATTTATTTATCTTCCCTTCACCTGCACAGATACTAGTTTAATTGTAATAAAAGTAACATTTTTAAACTATTTATCACATGGCCCATAGATTTTTGAAATAGATGTGGCGGCAACACTCCACGCCGGGGGCGTCTTCACTTCTTCAGGGGTGTTTGTTACGCCACTGCAACTCCAACCGTACGCTTTTTATTAAAAAAAGAACCCTTTTCGCTGTGAATAACCCAATAATGGCAATAATATCTGAATCAATCTAGCTCAGACGGTATATAACTAATAAACTCTTAACATCACATTTAAATAGAAATAAAACAAGCATAAATCGTTTCACCAAGTAAAAATATAGGGTCTCGTAAAACGTCATCCTATACCTAATAGAGCAGCTTTATTATTATCAGTGATAAATGCGTGTCAGTGGGTAATGCGAGCGAAGGCCTCAAGTAGCTGGAGAAGGAGTGCGGTCGCGTTGGGAAAGGTCCGGGCTCCTTGACAACGAGGATAAATAAATACACCACAGCAGATAAAGTAGCTGCTGCTTTTGCCTCTTCATTCAGAGCGCGCATTCATTGATAGCGACGACCTGCACAGCTCGCGGACCCGCTACGTCGACCGCCACTTTCACTTTTTGTGAGCAATTTTTTATTGCCATCGCTACCTCAATTTCTGCACCTAATTCGGAAATCGCGGTTCACTTTTTATTGCTTATTCACGTGCCACTTCCGAACAACCATCTTAACATCTTCAGACATGGACACCGGCTACTTGATAAAAACTACTGCTACATAATAGCTCGAACATTATAGAGTATGAACTCTCTGCTACCTGATTCTGTAAGCATCGATTTCACCCCCAATTTGAATCAAATTTGTTTTAGCGTATATCGTATAGCGTACGGTTTACTTTTATTTGAGGTTTATTTTTCTTCTCGTTTTGACTCGGTTCACCAACGAGTTGATTGTGTGCAAAACTTTTGACAAATTATTTTGTGGATGTTTTGTAGATTTTTATTCTCGATATGAAGTTCAATCTACAGTTGTAATTCGTTATTTTATTAAAGCGGTTAAACATTAACTGTCAAAAAATATGTAGCGAATCATCAATCAAATTTCTCATTCCTATTGTTTTCGTTTCTTTATAATTTTAGCGGAGCAAAATGATTACTACATGTATTATTAGTTTATTTATTTATTTTTGGGCGAGGAATGAAAATGGTGAAACAACCCCCATTCCTCATGGCATTGGGGGTATTTCACCCCCCCAACCCTAGTAGAGAAGATCTTCGTATTAAATATCGCATTGAGACGAGGTCTACGGTTTTAATTCCTTATCCGAGAATAATTTTTCTCTGCTATGAAAAAGAACCCTCTCGGCCAGGAATCGAACCTACTGCACTAATTATTATTAACAGTGTTATTGGATTAGTAAAGTGGTAAAAGTACTATTATTAGGTCTTTAATTTTAGTATTGATGCAAGCGAAATAGCCAATAGGCAACCCAGATTACCCTAATTGGTATTTTAGAGGACTAGTAGCCTCCAGAAGAATTTTCTAAATTTTAGTAACTGTTGTTTTCAGAGTAGAACATTTTTATTATGTCTTGTGTTCGAACTTTATCTTTTTTATAAATAGTTGTTTATGACAAAAAACTTTATGAAAATAAACCTTCGAGTTCCTTAAACTTTAAAGTTTTCTACATTTTAAATATTTGTTTGTTTTTTTGGCGAGAAAGGGATAACGGAACATTCCTCATACTTCATGGGACTGGTGGGCCGGTATAGCAAGGGCCGCTGGACGTTGGTCTTTTTATGTCGGGTGGTCCAGATAAAACATTTCACCCTGTGTAAGTCGATGCTTAAATTATTCTGATACATACAGTATTAACATTATTTATGTAGTACGATTATTGTTGGAATATCAACATTGCAGGGCCGGCGTAAGCTTCTGCGGGACCGGGTTCAAAAATGCTCTTGACCTAAAAAATATTCTAAATAAATTGTTTATCATAATCATATATTATTACATATTACAATAGGATCATAAGGTATCATTATAGTTATTTACGAAGTACGCGAAGTCTTTAGTCGCGCATTTCTTGAGGCACGGGCGAAAATTTTTTGAACGAACAATAAAAAACCATAATTAACCACAATCTTTAATACTGTTTCGAATTAGTAATTAGTGAATTCGTAGTAGGCAATAGCGTTCTCTTGTTGCCAATAGATTGCGCTCGCACACTTGTCAGTGTAGAGTCACTGTATCTAGTCACCTAGGCCAGCTGGTCGATCAGAGTACCGCAAACCGCCGCCATATTGGGGCAGAGAAGGGTGATTTTTAATAATGGACAAATTAAAACCGCTTTTTACGTGTTTGACATATTAGAGGTTTCATCTTTCAGAATAAGAAAAACCGTTTAAAGTAAACGTGGATTTGATTTAATTCAATACAGAATAAATAATGAACTATTTCGTGCTTTGTTTGCCCCAATATGGCGGCGGTTTGCGTTACTCCGGTCGACCAGCTGGCCTAGGTAACTAGATGCAGTGACTCTATGTCAGTGGAATTATTAGCGATTACTAATCTAATTCTTTTGAGATTTCTAATTGGGAGGCACCAATAAATACAGATAACAACAAAATTAAACAAAATGACTCGATATGCAGTAGGTGATTATGCAGGCAACCAATGAGACGCGTGATTTAGTTGTAACCTTCAAACCTTTCAAATTGACAATTATCCTTCGGCATACTCAGTTTTTATAAAATTCTACTAGAATGCAGGCCAGACTTTGGCGCATCTCAATACCCGAATGGAAAAAATGGCATTTTTAAATTAAATTTTAGGTATAATTAAAGAATTCCGTCATCAAACGTGTTTTGACCAAACTATTGTCATTTTAACGGAAATAATATGATGATTCTAAATATGTAAATAATTTTAGGGGCAAATGCTTCAATGACCCAATGAATAATAGTTATATTAAGTTTCTATGATTGCCAAATTGTGTAATTTACAATTACACAATTAAGCTAGGTTAGGTTTAGGTTAGGTTATGTTTAGATTTAGGTTAAGTTAGGTTAGGTTAGGTTAGGTTAGAGTTAGGTTCGGTTAGGTTTAGGACGGTTAGATCTGGTTAGGTTTAGGTTAGGTAAGGTCGAAAAAATCAAATTTGCTTTTGCATAGTGCTTTGGCTAGGTAGTGGCATTTTTATGGAAGTTATGTTGATAGTAACCAATTTTGAAGGCTTAGGGACGTTTACCCCAAAAATGATTAATATAAATATTTAGAATCAGCATAAGATTTCCGTCAAAATGACACCAATTTGGCTAAAAAACGTTTGGTGGGGAAATTCTTTAATTGTTCCAAATTTTATTATTATCAAGACAATTCATTTTTAGAAAGCTTAAAAGGGTCAATACGTTTAACTACGTTTGCGTTTAACAGTTACATTCGCAAAATGTCAGTTTGAAAGTGGTGAGTTTAAAAAATTATTTTTCTGGCCTATTTCGTTGAAAAGTTTTTAATTAATTTTAAGTTGTAACGCGGTGCCTTATAAATCGCGGGGCCGTCTAAAGTGCGGGGCCGGGATCCGGGGAACGGGTTGAACCTGCCTCGCGCTGGTCCTGCAATGTTGAATAAATTTAGATTTAGTCATTATTAATACTTGTTTTGTAGAAAAATATTGATGCGGTAGAAGAATTGTTCGAATAATTTCCCAATAAACATTGGTGCTTCAGCACAATCGATAGAGGTATTCGAAGATTAGTTCGTACAGGTATGAGATACGTTCCAGGCTAGTATCAGAGCTATTGAGTGTTCACGTCAACATGCAGACTTCCACTGCCCAACTGAGTCCAACCTCAAGTGTAGCTTGACTTGGTCCTAGGTCTGCCTGAGATTACCTATGGTTTTGCGACCTCGGCCTACCATAATTAAGACTTGGTGAGCCTTCGACAGGGCCCCGTCCGATTCTACTTAAAAGTAGAGAAGCGGCATATACCACACGGAGAAGGGATTGCCTTAGTGTGAGAGGCTAAGTGCCTTAAGGCATGGCAAAACTATCAAAGACGATCCCCCGGGATAGCCTTGCTGGAAACAGCCGGATGGATCATGAAATGCAGAAAATCAAACACCGCAAATTGCCACTTCACAGTCACAACTACACCAGAGAAAGCAAACCGTTTCGAAAGGAACCAGTCAGTCAGTGATCAGAAGGTCACTACAGGGTGAAACCTTACTAGTTACTCTTCGCATCCGGGAGTCCAGCCTTGCTCTAAGACCAATCTTCAAACCAAAAGGTGGGGTGAACCCTAAGACATAACGATTGCCTCATCGTCAAGCAGCACCTGTTCTAAATGTTTCGAGAAAAGGAGCAACATTTTAACTCTTATCGCCATATTCTTGTACCCTTACTAACTGCATCAGCGATAGAAATATATTCACAGCAGTGACGTGCGGTCCATGGAAGCAAGGGAAGCAATGCTTCCCTTGAAAATTTATTAAAAATAAAAACCAATGCTAACAAAAATATTTTTATAAAATTATGGTAATCGTTTATTTAAATTTGTAATATTTAATCAACTTAAAGCTCAACATCAATTCCGTACAGCAAAAAGTATAATTATTAAGAGTACTATTTTAAATTAGGCTCATTAAACTTGCACGGAAAGGTGATACCGATTCAAATGTGTTACATACACGGCATATAAGCACTGCTTACAAATGCTCTTCTCTTAGCCTTGGCGTGAATCAGCGAGCGTGGCGTAATATAGTAGACGATGCTCTTTGGCTGGTTAACATTGTTTGGTCGTTATTTTTATTGTGCTTCGTTCCCAAGTGTTTATTTATTATAATTGTTCGATTTAGTGTTTGTTAAATTTAATGTTACTTAAGTAATGTAAATCTGCGAATGAGACTGTATTTTGTCGCATTTTATTATTTTAATTTATAAGTTGGATTTTTTTAAAGGCAAATAATTCTATTTAGTTTGCCTGTATGCAAATTTAAAATTGCATTATCGTCACGACTGCAAATTCAGCTGCTTCGGTAAAAGGTTCGAGTACCTTCGATATAGCCGAATCGGGACGATTTTTTGTTCAGTTTGTAAATTATTAATAAGGAATTTTTCGCATACAGTTTTGGAGAGAAATTACAAATTATTAAGAAAGGCAGATCAAAACCGGAACTTTCAAATTTAACAATAAAGATTAAAACCTGTACCGGTATTTTGCTAAGAAAGACCGGAAAATTGATACGTAGTAGTAGTTTTTTTTTAAATAACGAATGATAGTCAACAATTCCATAAGTATAAAGTGTAAAAGTGCTTCTTTGAAAAACTTTTAAGCTTAATAATTATAACACTGTTTTTTTATTGTACCTAGCAGTGGCGGATACAGAGAAGTATTTTGAGGGGGAAATCTTTGGAAAAATAATTGTTTTAATAAATAATAATTAAACAAACATTATGTGTTTCTATTCTATGTAAACTTATTTCTAAATTGGTGGGGGGGATTATTCCCTCCCCGTTAATCCGCGCCTGTACCTAGGTGTATTATAATTAAAATCGTGGTTGCTTCCCTAGCCTAAATTCTCACCGCACGCCACTGATTCATAGCCATATCAAAGTTTTAAGATCCCGAAAACTAACAAAATAATCAGGTAAACATATATTCTGGCCTAAATCGAGTATCACGGCGTCTACACACGTTTAAACATTGGCTGTCACCAAATAGGCAACATGTGAACTCAGGAGTGCAAAACCCGTGTTACCCGTCATTAAAGATTGCCTTCGACTCAATCTACTTTAGCTATTCTGCGAGCAACCGTTAGCTTTAGACACCTTATGGCCTACGATTGAAGAGCACTATCTCTTTTCAACAATTTCTGACAGTTCAGCAGCACGCAGTATTCCTGTGGCATGCTGGAGTTATCGTTGTAGCAAGAGAGCACTAACAAGAGGATACATTTGGCCCAGCATCTTTGTTGGTTTTGACTTTCTAAACCGCTTACTAGGTACTGTTTTTCCTGGACAAACGCTGTGGCTTATTACATGTTATTACCTTTACTGATTATAATAAGTAAAGAAGTCAGTGGAAATATCGGGTGGTCATAAATCATCAGGTAATTAACAAATAATCAAAATCACAGTTATGACTAATATAGCAGTAAGACATATGTTGTTTCTTATATATACTATACAATCTGTTTTAACGTACTAAGAACATAGGGGATTTATACGGAAAAATTAGCTGTGTAATTCATAGAGACATGAGGAGATTATTTCTATAAGTTCTTAATAGATGTAACCCTAAAAATAAAAAACCGATTTAAGTTTACGTTAATGGCCTCAAAAACCACTCTATAATTTGGACCTTTTCTTGCACAGAGAGATTTTATATGAATGAAATAATGCTCATCTCTTTATTAAACTGTTAACAACAAACAGTAATGTAAAATAAAAAATTTCGTGCAATATTTTTACGAAATGTACTACGCACTGTTACGATTAGCTTCGAAATTTTTTCACTAGTCTTTGAATAAATTGCGTAATCGTAATGTGGTTACGTAATGTGATTACGAAAATTTTTCAGTGAAATGTTGATCTTTATGAATAAAATCATCAAAAAGTTATCTAGTTATTTTTTGTATGTTTGGTAAATATCTAATTCATATGGAAAAATTGTCACTTTGCTGATAGTTGCCTCTAGTAGCTCAGAGGTAGAGATGCCGTCTAAATAGCGAAAGGTCCTGAGTTCGATTCCCAGCCGGGTTGGTACATTTTTCTCTATGAATTTGTATTTTAAATATAATTTAACGTAAAACATTAATACACAAAATAAAAAATTAACCTTTATCTAAAATGTATATACATATAAAACATCTCTTCGAATTTGTCAAAAAACAATATCATTGGTGTATGAATTTACGAAATGATTACTTCGTCATATGCTCCATGTGCCTCGCATACTTATATATATACTTTTACCATGATGACATATTTAAAAAAATAGGGGAAAAATGGATGTGATCTTTGTTTGGTGGCAGTTTGTGTAATGTTCGTTGGTCTCTAAACAACATTATTACCAAAATCAATGGTTATTCCTGCCACTAGATGAATATAAAATGACGAAAGCTCCATTTATTTTGAATCATGTATGATTCAATAAAACATGATCACTTTTGAAGTCTTTGGTTAGTCTGATTTCAGAAGAAAGTAGCAACGGTACCATGGCAATATTAAGAGTGATTTGGCTAAAACAAAGGCTTGGGGAAAAATTGAGAACTGGAAATTACAGATATAAAATCGAAAATAAGTGATATGGAAGAGATTACAAGATTTAGAGTACCTACAACTAGGAATTGAGAATGATCTTTGAAAATGAAGAAAAAACTAAAAATAATGAAGATATTCAAAACGATATAGAAACTAATGAAGTAATGAAAAGGCTGAAGAAACTAATGATGCTGGATGAGTTTAAACTAAGCCTACGGGTAGAAAAGAAATGCTACAATCGGTTTGCCAGTCAGAGAAATCTAGAAATCGGTACTCAAAAGGTATTTTATATTATTCTGTAACTATTAAATATTAGATAGGTACATGTTGTTATAATATATTTTGAGGTAGAACATTGACAAGAGGTGTGCGTAATACAGATGCATAAACATACAACTCACTAAATTAAATCGCTGTGAAAAGTCTAACTCTCCACAAATTGAGATTCTCAGGCAAGTCGCTTCAATATGGCACTAAATGAATATATAAATCTAAGAACACAGTAATATAAAACAGATACACAAAGCTATCTTTCAACAATAATAACACAAATTTATTTTATAAATTTAACAAATAACAAAATAAAGAAACAAAAATAAATTAAACTCGGATATCAAAACTGTTTTTATGTTAATCCCAAAATAGTTTAATCTACTTTATTTGGGAATTGATACTTCTGGCATCAACATATTACTTACTTACTATAATCAACTATAACTACTGTTAAAAAACTCACGTTTAAATATATTTAAATTTTTGACGCCACCAGCTTGCCAACTGTATTGTTGTAAATTTCCAAGTCTCTGCTCTCTGCTTTCATTCGTTTGAACAATGAATTGAAGAAAGACCATTGACCACCTTCAAATATTTTTATATAAATGGCTTTATTAAGTTGAATTCCAAATCTAATTATTTGTCTAATCGTGGTAAGTAAATTAATTTTATAATAATAATTAGAGTTTATATCCATTTATAAAATCCAGTCATAAAGAAAATTTCTATTGCAAAAGAAATTGTCACTTGATTTATTTAAAGCACTGATTATTAAAAAAAATAACTTGGATTTACTGAACTTACTTAAAACTTTGAACACTTTGACGTTTATATTATAAACATAACAATAACTTCAGAATTTTGGCATTTACTTCGTTTACATATTTTTAACTTAAAACATAATCTTAAATTTATTTTATTGCTCTACAATAGATCTACACTTCTCTAAAGATGAAATTGAAAGAAAGTTTGTTACAAAAATAGCCGGGTTTATATACCTTTCTGATAAACAAATGAACTCTATACTAAATTTTCATTGAAACAATTGAGCACTGACATTTGGATTTATAACACACCCAAATGATAATATATCTTTTTTTTTTGAGTTTGAATTTGATTTTGAACAAAGAAAATTTAATTTTTCAATGAGAATCACATATTAGAAAAATTATAATTCAAATAATTATAACATAAAATCATTTATATAAAACCTTTAACGACAGTTATAAATGATGGAATAACAAAAATCAAGTGGTCTGCTTAATTTCACCACAAAAAAAGAAAATTTTAAATTTTTGAAATATTTTAACCTTATAAAATCAACAAAAATTCATTTAACTATTATGTAACTTTCAACTGAAGAAGGATTTATTAAATAAAAAGAATCCGAAATGATTATATTGAAAACAATTTGATATATTTTTTATTTATTAACAATAAAAACGACTCATTAAGAATTTTCCTGCATCACTTCTAATTAGACAAAGTTATAGACTAACAAATTCCCAATCTAATGATATATTACACTTAGGTTTTCATTACAAAATAAGGCCTCAATTCAATGTCGATGGAGCCTCCTTTTCACATAACTATTTGTTAACTAATTTACATAAAAATACTTTTTCACACCTTCCTATCTTCACAAATATTCCTATATGCTAACAAACATTATTTGCATAATTTCAGACATCAACAATATGAAAATCTCAACCAGTTACAGTATTTCAATGTACGATGTATCACGCAACATAATTAGTAAAGTAGTAAGTAGGTATTATTAAAGTAGTAAATACTTTTATACCTACTTACTACAACACACCTTGTCTGGTTTAGGTTAAATCTTACATTAACGTTGGCCTAAACTTAATTTCAATGCAATATTAGGAAATCGTCTCTCATATCGTTAATGGGCAAGGAAAATTAACTAAATTCTATCGAAAAATCAGTTTTACAGATATTCTTTATCCTGACTATTGTGACTACTGTGCATGTTAATTATCATTAACCATTTTCTTGCTTCCTAAAAGATAAATTCCCCAAAATTATAATTTTGAAAGTGAGATTATGCAACCAATCTAATGTGTCGCTTTGAAATTTCATATATAAGCTTACTTAAAACTATTCAGTGGGTGAATTCTTATTTTATATGTCAAATAACATGGCAATATGTACTAATAAAATTAATACAAGAAATAGGTAATATCTAGTTAGGTTTTCGTATGTTTACTCAAAAAAGTGTTCTGTAAGGCACCTTTATTTGTTTTTCTTATCCCTTAGCTACCCTTTGACTTGGAAAATTGGCCCATGAGATCTGCGTTTAAAGGTCTCTATTATTATTCATTATGATAAGCGTAATCCATGGTGTAATAAATCTATGAATTGCTATTTTTTAAATATAATTTTTAGAAACATTTGCAGCATTGCTTTTAAGATGTTAACCGAAAACATCACAGAAATCGAATAATTCTACTGCCTCTGCTGTCCAAGATTTGTTATGCAAAAATAGTCATTGTGTGTGACAGTACACAAATGCATTGGAATTTGAATGTTTTTGCTGTAATGGCCATTCTTATACAAGTACATCTTACAATATTACATTTAGAATTGTTGATAAAGTGATTGTCGTATTTCTTTCAAAAAGTTGTCTGTTAGAAGGAATGTGACAATTATTGTAAGGAAGAAAAATTGATGGAAAATAATCTTACTTTGAGATCACTTCCAATCAGTTCCATTTTCCATTTCATGTTTAAAGAAACGTTCAGATAATTGTTCCTTTCTTTAAGATTTGCGCTTTTCGTAAATATTTCAGAAGCATTTTAACCATTTATAAGAAAAACTTATATAATTCGTTCAATTAATTAATCATTAATTGTGGAGTAATTAACAAAAGGAAGTTACAAACTAATCATTTCTGTGTATAAAATTAAATTTGATATACAAAAACAGTTATGAAGTTTGCATGGATACAAAGATATCGAGGTTGACATTTCGTAATACAAAACACGATTAAATTGTAATCGTTTTAGCAATAAACGATAATGTTGTATTATTTTCCTTTTATTGTCATCCCCAAGGGACATCACCGATGGGAAACGCAAAAGTCCCTAATACTAGTCAGGATCGGTGATTAATTTTCACCCAGTTTCCGCGTCCTTAACAGAATCCCCTAAGTGAAAAGACTAATGTAACAGGTTGTTGTCTGATCTTTACCCTTGCACGAATCCTTTGAATCCCGGCGCTTTCCCTTTCTTAAGGTTGGGACGGGACGGGTCGGTTGTGGCTGCGGCGGCGGTGGCGGCGGCTCTACTCTGGTCCCAGCTCTCAGAAGCCAACTTCCGGCTATTGATATGTAAAAGTGTAAACTTGAGCAACTGTGGCCGCGGTCGGGTTGCCCTAGGTCACTGCCACAACCACCGTCACTGCAACCGCGTTGCTTTTCGCGACCCTTGTAACTGTTCCCACTTAAATTTCGATTACATTTTTTCCCCCAGACCGTACCCTTTCATTCATCCCGGTTCAGACGGAGGATTCTTATTTTAGACGATCGTATACTTATCAGCTGAAAAAGGGATAATTGCGATGACTGTTCTAGATGGTTATTTTTAGGAAATCAATTTATTTACTTTATCCTAAACCTTAAGAAATGGAGGCAATTACATGTTCATTAAGAAAAGCTTTATATCTCAATCCCATCTTTACGTTTGTCGTCTCATACTATTATATGCACTAGATATCATGAGACTGGTTTTAAATCAAATATTGTTATGTATTCAGAAAGACGACAAATATTTTTTACACTTTATAAAACAAACGTAGACATAGTGAGTAAATGATGGAAAACTACATATGGTATGACGCATGGGAACTTTACTTTTCTATACATTTACGTATACAGCTAAGCAATATTTATGATTTATTACGCAAGAAAAACACTTTTGCACGAGTACTAATGTAATATTTCGATGTATCGTACTAAGGGGGTTCCTATAGCTAACTCTTACTAAATCTACGGTACTAAATACTAATTCTTGGGTCATTACTACCTGTCTTAATTTAGGTATGAAACTTGATGAACTTGAATTTCCCAGATATTTTTAACTTCCCTACGATAATGTCCTGAAAAAATAGACCTGAAAAAATATTCCTTAGAAATATTCTAGAAAACGTCGTGAAACTTTTTTTGTGAAAAGTTATTTACTATAAGTGTTTCGAATCAAAAGTATCAATATTTAGATCGCTTTTTTTCTTGAGATTTTATATTCGAGCGTTAGTAGTACCTTGCCTTAGAAATACACATAGAAGGTATAATTAATACCAGCTATACTTGTGCTGGATTCTATGTGATCATACATACATATTTACATATAAATAGATGTATGGGTTTTCCTCCATGGTATATTACTACCTACTATATACGAGGGGGTATTGATAAATAGTTGGTCTTGAATAGTTCTAGCAGACAAAAATAAATCGCGTTGCTATGAAAACAAGTTGAAACTTTGACAAGTGCACGTGCAAAGTGTCAGCCCAAAAGGTGATGTTATTTTGAAATTGTGATTAAGAAAAGTAAACCATGTCAGATGAAGATTGGAACTTCAGCAAAATCGAATATCGTTCGGTTATCAAGTACCTGTTTTTGAAGGGATTGTCTGGTAAAGAAATTTATGATGACATGTTAACAACGTTAGGAGATCAATGTCCATCCTATTCAACCATTAAAAACTGGGTTGCTGATTTTAAACGTGGAAGAAAAGATGTCACCGATGAGAAGAGGTCTGGGAGACCGATTTCTGTGTCAACGCAAGAAAACATTGATGCTGTCCATGATATGATTTTGGATAATAGACGAATCGGCCTAGAACGCATATCAGAGACTTTGAATATCTCATACGAACGCGTTTTTCAAATCGTTTATAATGAATTGGGAATGAAAAAGCTATCCGCAAAATGGATACCCAAATGTCTCAATGCTGATCAAAAGCGATTGGGGGTGACAACATCTCAGTGGATATGCAATCAATTTAACGATAGAAAATCAAACTTTTTGGATCGCCTTGTTACAATGGATGAAACTTGGATTCATTATTATGATCCAGAAACTAAAGAAATGTCTAAGGAGTGGAAACATTCTGGATCTCCTCGGCCCAAAAAGTTTTGTGTGCAGAAGTCTGCTGGAAAAGTTCTTGCCTCCATTTTCTGGGACAAAGATGGTATAATTTTCGTGGATTACTTGGAACATGAAAAGTCAATCACGGGAGAATATTACGCATCTCTATTAACCAAACTTCGAGCGAAAATTATGGAATCACGGCGAGGAAAACTTACCAAAGGCGTCTTGTTTTTGCAGGATAATGCGCCCGCCCACAAATCACTTATTGCCCTACAAAAAATCAATTAAATCGGCTTTGAAATTGTCGACCATCCGCCATATTCTCCCGATTTGGCCCCATCGGATTATTATCTCTTTCCGAAACTCAAAAAATCATTGAAAGGACGAAAATTTACATCAAACGAGATGGTAATTGATGCTGTGGAGTCGTGGTTTGCAGAACAGGATAAAACTTTTTTTTCTAAAGGATTAGAATTACTCTTTGATCGATGCATTAAATGTATAGAGTTGAAAGGTGATTATGTTGAATAAAATACTATTACTTCGAAAACATGTAGTTTTTTTCTAGGCTAGGCCAACTATTTATCAATACCTCCTCGTATATCTAACAAAAGTTTTGACACAAAAACTATTGGCAATGATACATTATATATGATTAATTAATTTGGCAATGATATATTAAGGGAATTTCGATGAAATGGTTTATACTATTTGAAATATAAAATACAGTCATTTTCTGAAATTTAAATTGATAATCCTGTTACTATAATCAGTAGAAACATGTTTCAAATATGAAACATTTCATCGTAGATTTCTGGTCTTAATTAGTATTCTATAGGTTTTGTGCCAAAACTTTTGTTACATGCAAATTAACAGACAGAATCTGAAAAATTGATGCTTCACGAAGGGCAAAAAGTATTCAATGTGCTTTAAATTCACAACATAAAGTGAAACATTGTTCTTAATGGTTAAAAGCCGTCTTTGAAGATTCTGACTGGTTGCGGGCTTGGTAGCTCTCTAGAAAAGTTTCATAAAAATGACCAAAAACGATTTTTAGCTGCAGCTCATTAAAGGAAGTACGTAGAAAGCTGATGCTTTATGATAAGACCATTCATTATATTAGGTGCATGAGGTGGAGGTTTAATCACGTGATTATCGAATTATTCGAATTTTAATTTTTTTTAATTTCCAGCATGAACGTGATTTAGAGCCCGCCACCTGGGTCCACGTAAAGTGTTAGGGTACTCCTCAGCCTTTTAATGGTTCTGAAATCTCTATTGAAGGGGTTCCCAAACTTTCGTGGATCGAAACCCACTTTTAAAAATGAGAATCTTTCGCGACTCACCTGACTAGTAAAATGGCGGAAGGGGGGGCTTAATATAAATATCACTATATTTTTTCAGTTTTTCATTTAATACATTTAATCAAGAAATTTTTCATCCATCAAAATAAGTGTTAATAAAATTTAATAATATATATAAAAACAATCATCTTTATTATTCGAAAACCAATCAACCCAATGAGAAGTTTCTTTTTCTATTTTTATTGATGGCGTCCCTGATGCTCACATCAATATTAGTTATTTTCAAACAAATTTCATAAGTTTATTTCTAAATTCATTTTTAATCTCTGTCATGAAAAATATTCCAACTTTACACATGTATGAGATTGTAAATGAGAATGACACTTTCAAAGACGTGGTGGAAAGGGTTGGATATGTCTTTTAACTAAACAAAACTATTAATTTTTTGACCAAAATTAATTTTTAGAAAAATATCTTCTGGGAAATTAATTAGTTCTTCATCTACCTATGTAGATATTCCAGTAGTCACATCACTCTGAAATGAATTCGCAATCCATTGCGATCCATTCATTTCTTCAGCAAAAAATAATCAAAATTTTGTTTCAATTAATTTTAATATGTAACTATTGCGGATATTATGTTCTAGACGGCTTTATTTTATTTTCATTTCATATATTTTTGAAATTTCAATTTCAAGCGACTGACCAAACAAAAATAATTTAGATTCTTTTATGTTATGCTTATGCGTATTGCACACCCTGTGTATTATTTCAACAGTTTTATGAGAAAATATAGATTTATAAGTGTGGTGCATTATCTTAAAGATTAATAAAAAGTTCCACAATATCTATTCAAATGTATCCTGACAATTGTTTCGACAACTAAGCTGTCATTATCAAAGATAATATGAATATAAACAAACAAGTAAATAAATAAGATAAATGCCAGCCTCGGTGGATTAGTGGTTTGCATGTTTGCTTCATAATCCAAGGATCGCAGGTTCGATCCCGGCCGAGCTGGTAATTTTTCATAGCGGAGAAAAATTGGAAACATGCCTTCTTCTCGGATAGGTAGTAAAACTGTAGGTCCGGTGTCAATGCGATGTTTGGCACGTTAAAAATCCCTACTGGGGGTGGAATTCCTCCAGATTCGGCTAAATTCTAGTAGGGTCGGCCAAATGATCATAGCAATCGGTGCCATGAGGTACGAAGGATGCTCCGCCATCCTGATTCCTCGCCCAAAAACAAACAAAACAAAACAAATAAGATAAATAATTTACCTTATACGCTAAGATAAATTATTTATCTTAGTGACGTATTTGTTTATATTCAAAGTTCCTTTGATAATGACAGCTTAGCTGTCGAAACAATTGTCAGGTTAAATTTTAATAAATATTGTAAAACTTTTTATTAATCTTTATTTTTTTATGATTATGGAATTCCATAAAGGTTCGAAGTAAACGACAGTAAACGTTAATTAGTTAAATTAAGTTGCAGTACTGCTTACGTAAATCTTGTTTTATTAATAAAGAAACTTCCTCAAAAAATTTTAAAAATTGAATTTATTCGAAAACTGTGCTGAATTTAAAGAGATGCATATTTTAATGAATGCCCCACAATTTGAAATAAGACAGCTCCTTGTTCTAAACTATTAAGCGCCTTGTCTTAAATATATGAATGAAATTCCCAAATATATGTTTTATTTTATCACACGAATGATTATAATGTTTAGCCCGCAACTTTATAGACTCTAATAAGCCTATTTTTAAAAAACTCACTTTCCCAATCAAACAAAGTAATAATTAAAATAATCTTTAGTTGCAAAAAGACACCTCTATTGTCTTATTCAAGAATAAGAATTATCAGCAGCTGCCAACAAAATTATAATTTTTTTATTAGGTAAATACTGGATTTTATACTTGATTTTATATTAGATTAGCTAAAATTTTGATTTTAATTTAAGGTAATAATTTCAATTATTATTAAACTGGCTCGCAACATACATTACAAACGTGGTCTTATCTAATTATATCAATAACTTCCAATCATGTATGGGTAAGTCGAATGAATTCTCCTACTATAATAATATTCACTAGAATACTCTCACTTTACTTATGGTTTGTTTCAGCACTGAAAAACAACACTGGATTTGCAATTTTATACTGTATAAAAAATATTTCTTTTTCTTCCTTTTTTTTAAACACCGCTAAATACATCTTACATCTCGAAATCGGATTAAGTATTCAGAAATTCTGAAACTTCTAGCATTCATTTACTCTATGTAATAACTTTTAAATAATGAACAAAACTTATTAACAAATTATAAAGCAACAACCAAATTAACTTCATAATTCTTGTTTTAAACTTTGAACGCAGTGTAATAAATTAATAAATAAGTTTAATGTATCCTATTTATTTTGTAGAAGCTCTATATGAATAATTGAACCTTTTAAAATATCATTAACAATAAATTATTAACCAAAAATACTTAAAATAAAGTGTAGAATCAAAAATTGTAAAATATATAGGGTGTTCCATTTAAAATACAAAAGTTGACACTAACTGTGGCAAAACGACTCACCCTGTATATACAAAAATGTATATTGTTTTATATCAACCAACTGTGGTATCAACTTTTTCTCTAACCTTTACAGTTTCCAAGATAAAGTACAGGGTCGTCTTACGTGAGCCACCCTGTAAATATATTTACAACAATGCAGGGTGTTTCTGAATGCAGGACAACTTACACTAAACTTTCTTTAAATGGCATACCCTATATATTTTACTCGGAATCTTTTGTCTATCCGTTTTGAATCTGTTGACGATGCCAACTTAGTAGTATGTGCAGTAGTATGAGGATTATACAGACATTATTAAGATATTTCCAGATATTTATGTTCAGAGAATTCTAAAATTTTTTGTTTTTCAATTTTGATATGATCAAATGAAAATTTACTATCCAATCTTAAGAAATTTTGCTATTAAGTGCGGTGTTGCCAAATTATGATTTTTTTTCTTAAAATTTCTTATTTTTTGAGGGAATTTCAATTATTACATCAAAATCTACAATATGCAACACCTCTCGGCAATCACTGCGATATCATTATATTATGCGATATTATTATTACTGGATGCTTTTTATTTTATCAAAATTTTAAAAAGTCTGAACTGCTAATCTTAGTTAGCCATGAGAAATCGATCCCGGACCACATGTGTGAGAGACTAGAACGCTATCCGCTACACTACCAAGGCTTTAAATGGTTATTTACGCTAAATACTTACCCGTATTTCTTTAGTTACGATATCTATCAAGGTAGAATATAATGTTAAGCAGACTCCTGAGTATTGAAATTTTATTTTGAATGAATTTATTATTATCTTTGGTTCTAAACAAAGAAAAAATTTATAAATACATAATTTTATCTGAAGGTAACCTAACTTTTTCTAAGTTTTAATAATTAAATAGTTTTAAAGCAAGCTCTTGAGAAACTGTATTTTTTGTAAAATATACATGCTATATTATTTAAAATTCGCAAAGAATCAATCAAACAGTTATAAACTTTTTCAAAAAGAAAAGAAAAAAAGCAAAATAGCCAAACTATTCTTGCTAATCAAAATCTTAATACCAACGGGAATTTGATGAATAGATAGATTTGCAAAATATTATATTCATAGTATTTAATTTCATACAAAATTAATAAGTATAGCGTATGCTTTAGTAGAAACCGATGGACTGCCTTAGTCGTACCTAGGGTTTCTGGGTCTCAACCATTTTTCTATTTCCGGGACTCGAGACTTTTTTTAAAAGTCCCGGGGATTCCCGGGAATCTCGGATAGTAATTTTACATAGGTAGATATTATTATGTTAAATAAAAAATTATTAGATATAAAAGTAAAATCAAATTAGTCTCTTGATTAATACAAAAATCGCAATCTTCGTTTTTGAATCGCTTTAAATAATCCTCTAATCAGTGTCCCCTAAAAGTTCTCATTGGAAAATAACTAATAAATAACAATATATGTATTTAAGTAAAATCAATAATTAATAAAAATAAACAATATTTAATTAAAAGCACAGCAAGACTTAAATAGATTCTCCTGTCATAAAATTCTTTCTTTTTTTTCTCTTCTATGGTAAAACCTTTCATGTTTAGTGTTCATAACCTTAACAAAACATTCTTCCTGAATAGGAGGATGATTTAACCAAGCAAGTATATTGATTAATACAAATATCCATTTGAAGTATCCAAAATCTTTCTAAACCACTCTGCCGTTTCCTAGAAGAAGTACCTGGTTGCACCCTACAATTTTTTATTATTTCTGATTTATTGTGGTTATAAATACTTCAATAAAAATTTTTAAATAAAAACAATCTATTTAGGTCTTTAAGAAGACTGCTATTTAAAAATATTAATACATGTTTATAAATAAGATAGGAAATTCGGGATTAAAACCCTTTTTGAATATAATTGAATAGAAAGTACAGTTAACTTATTGAATGGCTTGACCAGGTATGGTACCTAACAAAAGCTTCTATTTGAAACTAATCCCTTTCCGTGTATTGATTATTTATAGACAAATTGTGAATTTGTATGTCTTTTAAATGGTTGTTTACTAGTTTCTTTAAAAAAAACTGGTTGAGAAAATCAACTGTGTAAGGCGACACTCTTCAGAAATGCATTTTTTAACTAATAATTTGCTCAAGAAATTAAAACAAATAAAAGCTTGATTCTAAAGTAAGAATTTTAATTGAATATCTTATACACAAAAGTCCCGTTTCTCGAATTATTTTCCCCGGGACTCGAGACTACAAGAAATTGAGAAAATACTCGGTTCAGTAACCCTAGTCGTACCACAATACATCCAAAATTCTCGCAAGGAAGATAGATACCTTATGGTAAAATGTTTAATAAGATTAAAAAACTAGTGCTGATTATTATGAAAAGAGCACAAGAGCTATGTCAATTTTAACTGAAGATAATGAACTCGCAATCATATTGTCAGACGGAGAATCGGAATTAGATGTCAGGGACATAAGCAGAAGTCTGATTATTGTTAAGAAACGCCAGTTCCAAATATTTTGTTCTAATTTTTCATCCTCATCGCTGAGCAACCACTGCTGATAAGTGTGCGATTTTCTATGCTACTATGATTTACAAAGATAATCCAAATATAATCACATTTCTCTTAATAACTCCAGAGCAAACCTTCCTTTAAAAAAGTCACTTCCATAGAAACACTAGGTCACTTGCGCGGGTGCCACCTAGATTCTGACGAGTTATACCGATTAGACATTCCATATGAAACGTTCTAAAAGATGTTCCCTCACAGATCTACAATCTTTTGCATCAGTCATTAGCGTTAATGCAAAGCCTTAGAATACTTTTTCTAGCTTAACGTGCATGTAAACACCCATGATATAACTACTAATACACAGTCCGACGTAATCAAATTGCATCTTACTGGAATTATTTATCGTAATTGTTTCATTTTACATAGAGCGTGCAAACTATTCCTTACCTTATATTTACCTTACCTTATACTTAACAAAGATATTTAGGTATTTAAAACAATAATTAAAACCATACGATCAAAAAAGGTATTTACTGTCTCCAGCCTTACTTTGTGGAACTCCATAATCATGAAATATAATATAAATACAAAGATTAGTTAAAGTTTCACAAGTTTTATTAATATCTTAACCTGACAATATTGTTTCGACACTTTGTGTCATTATCAAAGGTAGATAAGATTGATAAACAAACACGTTGCTAAGGATAAATACATACAGAAAATAGGTAACTAGATACAATACATACAAAAACTAAATATCTAACACTTCTAATAAAGGTGAATTACTAAGCTCAGTTTGTTCATTCATTAAAAGTACTGTGCGTTTATGTCTGTATATTTCAAAAGTTTCTAAAATGTCTAATTTGTGTTTGTTGTTGCAAAAATGTAAGAATTTAATGTTGTTTTGAGTTGTCATTGGGTGGTTCTGTTCCAAAATGTGTTTGGCATAATTCGATTTTTCTGGATGTTTAAGTCTATAAGAGCGTACGTGTTCTTTGTATCTTATGTCGAAATTTCTAAGTGTTTGTCCAATATAAACCGAGTTACAAAAAGAACAATTCAAACGGTAAATGCTGGATTTCATGATATCTTGTGTTTTGTCTTTAGCATTGAATAAAAATGAAAAGGTGTTGGTGTTAGTTTTATAAGTTATTTTGTAACTGGTGGTTTTTCTTATTATAGTTGCAATTTGTTCTGAGATCTTGCCAAAGTATGGTATTGATATGTAGTTTGTGTCTTGTATTTGAGTGTCAATTGGAAATATTCTTTTGATAGCTAACCTATAATCTTTTTGTTGAATTAAAGTGTCAATCATGTTATGGTTATAATGGTTTGCATGTGCTAATTGTTTGATGATTGAAATTTCTTTATCAAAATGTGATCGTTTCATTGGAGTAGTTAAAGCTCGGTGTACTAAATATCTATAAGCCGCTAGTTTATGCATTTTATGATGACATGAATCGTTAGGAATAGTGACGTCTGTGCTTGTGGGTTTTTTGTATATGGAAAAATCAAATTCATTGTTTGTATTAATTGTAATAGTTAAATCCAAAAAATTAATAGCTCTATTTTGTTCAGGATTATTGTCAGAATAACCTTTTTACTTCTTTTAATTTAAAAAAAATCTGTTGCGTCACGAAATATCTAACTAGCATATCTGATAGATGCAGATATTTGAAAAATGTGAAGTTTCATTTCAACTAAAATTCCATCCATATATAAAGTTTGATTTCAGCACATTTATTTTAAAACCGCAGACAAGTAAGAGTAATTATTATTAATCCTTTCACCCTCGAAACTTACCCACAATCCTACAAATTTCGACACGTTATTAGTTACCTCGTTTTATTTAGCTTAGTATTATTATAGATAAATTCGGGGAAAATGTAAAATATAAATGATATCGATGATTACGGAAAATGTTTCGTTTTCAATAATAATTTAGTTATCATGAAAAATAGAACACAACATAACCATAATTAAAGGCAATACTGAAGGTTCCTAATGTACTATTTTATTTGGATTTTCGAAATTGGTAACGTTCATTTTAAATTTCTGATTAAAAATTTAAATTGGCAAAAATACTTTAGTAAACATTATTTTTTATACTGCAAGAAAAACTTGGAACTGGAGAAGTTTAAGGTAACACCACATCGGTGGTAGTTCTTCGGTTCTTGATTCGTTGAATAAATTACAGAAAAGGGGCCGTAGAAAACCAAAAAAATGACCTTTTGAGTTGCTGAAAAGGAGATGTTTCGTTTGATAATCTAGTAATTTAAAAACAACTAAAATATTTTATGGAATGTGTAGTTTCGTTAAATCTCTATGATCAACCACACTTTTTTGATTAGTACTTTCTATCCATCCACGTGCTGAAGGTTGCATTTAAGTAACTAAATGATAACCATCGAAAATCTTCCCAAGGTAGTATCCATTCGAGGGTATATAGATCAATATCATTTGTTTGTTATCATACATATACAGTGCTATAATAATAAATTAAAATGCAATATACTCTATATTGCATTTGAAAATAATCATGTCAAACCATTGCGTTTGTTTATGCAACCAACAATACACAAGAGCTCAAAATGCGCTAGCTATTTACATGGTCGTAACTAGAAAATTTCTCTTGGGGTGGCCAGGCCCCAGGTTTATGGACGGCCCCATACAGCGCGAGTTTTAAACATCCAGGTGCTCAATTGGCTTTTTCCTGGGGGGGGGCTAGCCATTCTAGGGGGGGGCGGGCCCACCCTGAACCTACGTAGAATAATATTGTGCACTGTATATCTCAGGTAGCTTTTATGATTGTAAACAATCATCACTTTATTACTAATTATGCCCTTTTTATGGGACCAACCTTGAATAATGAATCCTCAATTGGGTTGTTTTATGAAAATTCACGGTTTTGATGAAATGTGATTTTATCAAATGGTATACTTATTATTTACCTCTATTTGATGTTATGATGGTTTGATTAAACGGGAAATCCCTGATCACCTTGAAATGTTTTGACGTTTGGTTCTTAACATAACCTAAAAATGTGAATAGCACAATTGTGATGACTCAATCAAGTAATTTTGATTGCAATTAACTTTTATTATTTTTAAGTTATGCGACTTATCACTTGCAGTTTTACAAACAAATCTACTAAGGAATTATGGTGAGTTCTTTTAACCTTAACGAAACTTATCTTAAATGGATTCACTATTTTTTTGCTTCAGAGGAGCATTAGTTATGCTTTAATTAACACTTTTTATATTTGTCACAAACCTTCTATTTTGATTAACTTATGTTTCCCTTTTTTCAGTTGACTGTCTCAAAAATCACCATGCATAAATTTGCCTACTGTTTCTGGACTCTGGAACTCCCCTCAGGATTGGATGCTTAGCCGAAACTAAAACGTTGAGGTAAATCACACCTAATTAAATTATCTTTTTACGCTACTTCTTGAACAATGTTCAAGAATAAATTTCATTTATATCTTCTTTACTCGCGTCTTTTTTTCTTTTCTTATAGTTGAGATAAATATACACCTTTTTACACTTGATAAACTATTAAACTTTTATTATTCTTGCTTTTTAAACATTTCTTTACGGGAAAAAACAAATTACAACCGTTTTCTTTTAGTAAAAATGTTATCCCTTTATTTACATAACTACTCTCTTAGTAATTCAACATTATTTTAGATTGCAATTATTTTTCATATTATAATGTTGTTTAATTGAATATCATACAGACGAGGAAGAATTAGCGAGAGAAACGGAGTAGATAAGGATTAGGGAGAAAACATAAAAAAAGACGATTGGATACGTCATTAACACCTCCAAAGAAAGAAGCTCCTATAAATGAACAACAGAAAAATAAAAAACACCTGCACCGTCACCAGTAGTAGTGGACGGCATTAAAAATTTTAATGAACTCCACGAAAAATTAAATAAAATCATGACTGGATTTCAAGTCAAGATAATAAACAACGAAAACATCAAAATTAATGTGTTACAGATTATTAACTTAGATGCTGTTAGAAAATAATTACTCATGGCACTCTTATGAAAACAAACAAAACAGACCAATAAAAGTGGTTGTCGAAAATTTACATAATTCCGTCAACACAGGAAAAATAGTACAAGAACTCCGTAGAAGAGGATATAAAGCACTTGAAGCTATAAATAAACTTAAGTGGAAACCAAAACAGCCCTTAAATATGTTCATGTAGTTTTCAGTCACGACGAAGATATCAACAAAATCTTTAGCATCTTAGATATCCTGGGCATCAGGGTTGAAATACAACCAACCAGAAAATCTAGTTTAGTACCCCAATGCAAAAGATGTCAGGCTTGCGGACATACACAAGGATACTGTACCAAAGAACCACGATGTGTTAAATGCACTGGCAAGCATCACACTAAAGAGTGTACACAGCCAAAAAGTGCACAACCAAAGTGTATCCATTGTGGCGAAAATCACCCTGCAAATTATCGAGGATGCATTGTTGCTAAAGAAATGCAGAAAATTAAAACCAAATCTATGGAAAAGACTAGTTTACCTGCAACAACCTGCAAAAGGAAAACAACAGGTAAACTCCACTGTTACAAATATACAAAGAATGGCCCAGTTGCCAAAAGATGATGATATAGCTAGGTCGTACAGTCAAGTAGTTGCAGGTACAGCTAACACTAATAAAAATAATCAGAATAAAAACAAAATACGTCCATGGAACAGATTCTGCAAATGATCCTGGACAAACTAAACAATCAAAAAACTGTTCACGAAGCTTAATGAACGTATAACCAACTTAGAACATAGTGCCAAAGGAGCTATCCCTAACCATAAAAATGGCTAACAATCTTAAAGTAATTGAATGGAATGTCAATGGATTGCTGCAGCACCAACAAGAGCTGCAAGCAGTCCTTGACATAGACAAAATTGATGTATGCCTTATATCCGAGACACATTTTACTAATCAATCGTTTATCATACTTAAAGGGTATAAAGTATATCACACTACACACCCTGAAAACACCGCCCATGGTGGAAGTGCTGTAATAATCAAAGACAGCATCCTACATCAAGAAGAACTAGAATATAAAACTGAATAAATTCAAGCTACCACTGTAAGCATTAAAACTAAAAGCTACCAAATGAATGTAGCAGCAGCATACTGTTCTCTAAGAAATGTTTATTAAGTTAATTTCACCAATAACATGAATCTAGATATCCGATATCTCTTTCATTTGTCTTAACAATTGATTGTAGGCTTTTATTGTGACAGAAGTTTGTTTATTTAATTAAGTTGTTGGTACATGGATAAATAAAAATGGTTGATTTAACAGAAACTGAACGTATAGAAATTTTAATTATGGTCGGTTATGGGGATCGCAAACGAACACAATTAGAAGTATGTGAAATTTTTAATGAGCGTTATCCACATCGAGAACCAATCACCCAGTCAGTAGTTAGCAAAACCTTGAAACGGTTTAGGGAAACTGGCAATGTTAAAGATCTGGTGAAGACTGGTCCGCAGAGGTCTGCGACAAATGAAGATAAAAAGCTCGATGTTTTAATAGAAATCGAAGAAAAGCCAAACATTTCAACTCGTCAGTTAAGTTTAAACCATGCCGTAAGTAAAGGTTCAATACAGAAAATATTACATTCAGAAAAATTACATCCGTACAAACCGACTTTATTGCAAGAATTATCCGAAGATGACTACGATCGACGTGTTGAATTTTGTGAATTTATGATGGAGCGAATCAACAACAATCCAAATTTTCTTAATAATAAGCTGCAGCAATTTCTCCCAGATCACTCAGAAATTCTTTTCAAGCTTTTCGTGATAGGTTGCGCCACTGCCCTGCAGTTAATGGTGAACATTTTGAACACTTATTGCCATGAAAACCATTTTATTGCTAATTTCGCTTTGTCTTCAAGCTTTATAAGAGACGTACATAATTTTCTGTTCATTTGTTTTATTTTGTTTTTTGTTCATTTGTTTTGTTTTGTACATTATGTAGATGCACATCTGTTTATTTTAGGGTAATAATTCGAGATACTTTACGATCTCGGATATCTAGATTTATGTTATTGGTGAAATTAACTTAATAAACATTTTTTACATTTTTTCAAAAATTTTCTGATATAAGGGTACTAAGATTTTAGGTCATCGAAAAGAGAAAAAAAATCTCTAACAAATGAGCCTAATGAAAGGGTACATTGCTATTTAAAAAAATTAAAGTGTTATTCATTACTCATTTGTTTTCTGAAATAAAAACAATTGAATGCTATCTTATTATGCAAAATAAAATGTTAAACAACTTTTATATAACAAACTTTTTTATAAAGTCGATATTTACCGAGATATATACTATATTCCATACATAATGGACACCCTGTATAATAAGTTACAGTACAAAATTGCTCATTAGTCTATAAGACTAGATTGTAATGCTAATATATTGTTTAGGTGTAATTAAATAAAAAATAAATAAATAAGAATAATAATAATGTTATTTATCTTTCAATTCAAAATAGCTTGTCTTTGGTCATTCTTTTATTATGTTTATTGTCAACCATGTAACTGTATTCCAAGACAGATATTAAATTCCTAATAACCGTAGTCAATACTATTTTTGTATTGTTATATTATTGTCAATGAGATATGTAATGTTTTATAATTTTGCTAAACTAATATATTTTCTTTCTTTCAGATGTAACTGCAAGTGAATCAACCTAAAATACCTCCCTTTACTAAATCTTATTTTATACATGTACCAAATTAATAAAATCAACTCAAACTTGAATCATGTTATAGTAATAAATTTTCAATTAAATTATTAATGATAAACGCAACGCAAGTCAACATTTAACGATTCTTTATTGAGTAACAATAAGAATTCATTTTTTTAACTTTAATTTTAACTTTAACAGCTGAGGCAATTAATTCTTATTAATATTATGATGGAAAATCATTACAATACATTAAAGTTATTGGTTAATTTATCACATTATCACATAATAATATCAAGTTATCACATATCAGCATAATTTAACTGTTCACTGATACTTTGTTCATATATTATATGAAGTTTTATTTTTTATTCAAAAGTATTAGAGTATCCACGGTGGGCGTTGTGTCCACGGTTGGCGTTGTGCATTGGCGCAAGTGCTATCCACCCAATACATTTTTACATTACATTACGTTACATTTTTTTATGTTCTAATATATTATTTAATTTTTTTTTGTATTAAATAGCCTCAGTTAATGTTATTAAAAATATCAAAACACAAAAAAAACTTGTAGTTTCTCATTAGTAGTGGGTTTAAATGGGTTAAATTAAATTTAAGTTTCATTTAACCAGCAACAAAAATCAATTACAAAAATTTGCCTTATACAGTGAGGTTAATTTGTTCTTGACAGATTGATAATTCTTTTTTGACTAACGCTATAGAGGGCGCTGTTTTTGGTAGTATTTATAAGTCATTTAACTAAAATTTTTATTATAATTGATTGAAAGAATTGAATTTTTAAAAAAGGAAACAGAGCATCATCTTTTAAAAAAGTCTTACTATATCCTTTATATTTCAATTTAATGAAAATTTACGAACAAAAGAAAACATACATACATACATAATCTTGAACCTCATATACCTTTCGGTGTCGAGGCGTCAGACACACCGAGCCGCAGAGTGTATATGTGCGTGTGAGACGAGGCAGCGGAGCCATATAGGCAAGTACACTGCGCTCGTGGTTTACCCATCCGAGTCCTGACCGCCGCAAACTCGACTTAACTATGTTAAGCGATAGAAATCCACTATAACCACTCTGCCGTACTGCTGACTCAAAAGAAAACATATAAATATTAAATTGTTAATTTCTTCTTCTTCTTCTTTAGCTCATCCCTTTTGGGGTTCCCCGTCGGGTTTTCTATTATTTTTCTTCTTCTAATATTCATCCACCCATCCTCTATATATTTTCCTGTCCCTGGCTAATCTTTTGATCTCTTGTATGTTCTTTCCTCTCCTTCTTGCGATGTCCTCAATCTGCTCCTCCCATAATATCCTAGGTCTGCCCCTCCGTCTTCTTCCTTCCACTCTCATCTCCATAGTTATCTTCGGTATCCTGTTAGTCTCCATTCTGCATATGTGCCCATACCATTTTAGCTGTTTGTTCTCCACCATTTTTATTACAGGTTCCATTTCTAGCATGTCTCTTATTGTGTCATTTCTTATTCTGTCTCTTCTGGTGTGACCTGATGCCTTCCTTAAAAACTTCATCTCAGTGGCTGTTATTCTTGATCTTAATTTATCATCAGCGTACATCATTGTTGGTAAGTATATCGTATTATATATTTGTATCTTTGTTTTGTTGCTAACCTCCTTCTTTCCAATTAATGTATTATTAATAGCATAGTATACTTGGTTGGCCTTATTAATTCTATTTGTTATTTCTTCTTCTATCTTCCCGTTACTCGTTATGACAGTACCTAAGTACGTATATCTTTCCACTTCTTCTATAACACCATGTTCCATTCTTATTTCGTTCCCTGGGGTATGTTTCTTGTCTATCTTCATCGTTTTGCTCTTCTCGACATGTATTGTTAAATTTACCTTTCCTAATTCTTCTTGCCACCTATCCAAAGCTAGTTGTGTCTCCCTATCTTTTCTCGTTATTAAAACTATATCATCTGCATATATTAAGTGTTGTACAATTACAGGTTCCATATTCCTCATTCCAATACTTACTTTGTTTAATTTGTTTGTGCAGCGGTTTGCAATTTCGTTCATTACGATAATAAATAGTAGTGGACTCAGACTGTGCCCTTGTTTTATTCCTCTCTGTAATTTGAAGCTTTTCGATGTTACTTGATCTATTCTCACATACCCTTCTACATTTTTATACACTGACTTAATGGCCCTAATCAGCAGTGCGTCAATAATATAACTTTCCAATATTTCCCATACTGCTTTCCTGTCTATGTTATCGAACGCTGCTTTTATATCAAGGAAAGTTAACCTCAGCTCTTTATTTTTGTCCAGTTGCTTTTCCATAATCATTCTTAGACTGTGTATATTATCTTGAGTTTGTCGCCCTCTTCTAAAAGCTGCCTGTTCTTCTTTTAGTCTTCCTTCCATTTTATTTCTCAGTTTCTGTTCTAATATTTTGGTGTAAATTTTTAATGGTACAGATGATAAACAAAGTGCCCGGTAGTTGTCACAATTACTTATGCTTCCTTTTTTGTGAAGAGGTATTATTATGTTTTGTTCCCATTTATGGGGTATTTTACCCTGTTGCCATGCCATATTGATTATATCAGTTAACCATTCCGCCACTTTATTTCCTGCCAACTTAACCATCTCAGGGGTTATCTCATCTTTCCCTGCCGCCTTCCCAGCGCGTGTACTTTTTATTGCTTGTTCAACCTCTTCTTTTGTTATCCTATCTGTTAATTCTGCTTGAACTTGTATATTATCTTGTTGTTGTTCTTCTTCTTCTATCCTCTCAAACTGTGTTTCATAGTATTTTCTCCATGTTTCAACTATCCCTACTTTATCAGTTATAATATTATTTTCTTTATCTTTAATATTTCTTATCTTTGGTGCCTTTTCTTCTATTAATCTCTTAACTGTGTCCCAAAACTTCTTTCTGTCTACCTTATATTGTTCTTGTATTTCATTTCCAAATTGTTACCAAGTTACTTTCTTGGCTTCTTTCACTGCTTCTTTTGCTTCATTCCTCCTATTTATGTACATCTGTTTGCCTTCTAAAGTTTTGGTACTAATATACTTTTTCCATGCACTTTTCTTTCGTTTTACCTTATCCTTTACTTCATTGTTCCACCATCTTGTTCTTTTTAAACTATAATTCACTATTGCTGTTCCACATAGTTGTGTCGTGGTTTCCCATATGGTATTTCTCAGAATTTCCCATTTTTCATCCATGCTTCTGTTTCTATGCTTAGCACTATATTCCTCTTTCGTCAATTTTTCCTGTATTATTTCTATATATCTTATTTATTTTGTTCTTCCTTTAATTTATCCGTCCTTATTCTAATATATTTCTTATATTCTGTTTTAATGTCTTCTTGAAATTTGATTCTTGCTATCACCAACCTATGATGTGTATTTAGTTCGGCTCCTCTAAGTATTCTAACATCCTTTATAGCTGATTTAAGGCTTTTGTTAAACGTTATATAATCTATTACACTCCTAGCGTTTCTTTTCATAACTTCAAATGTGATTTTATGTATTTGTTTGTGGTTGTAGAAAGAGTTGCCTATTAGTAGCTGATTTTCCACACAGAAATGTATCATTTTCTTCCCATTATTATTCAATATGCTTTCCCCTCCATAATTTCCAATAGTCCCAAATCCTTGCTCTTTATTATTTCCCGTCCTAGCGTTCCAATCTCCCATTATTATAATTTGGTAATTTTTATCGCTTTCCGTCTCGGTCACTTCTTGTAGTTTACTGTAAAATTCCTCTTTTTCGTTTTCCGCACTATCTTCCGTTGGTGCGTATATTTGTATCACACTAATAACATTGTTCAGTTTTAACCTTATTTTAATTATTCTCGAGTTTATACCTTCAGCTTCCAATACATTTTTCTCAAAGTTAGGTTCAGTAATTATTCCCACTCCCTCTTTCGCTCTATTAGTAGGATCTACCCCTGAATATCGCAATGTATAACCTTTATCCAATATTTTCAGCCCTTTTCCCTTCGACTTCGTTTCGCTTATTCCTAGTACCTTTATATTATATTTTTCCATTTCCTCTATTATTTCTGGTTCTTTACCATTAATTGTGGTAATATTCCACGTTGCCATTTTAATTTCATCTTTATCTTTACACCCTTCATTCTTATTCAATCCTTGTCCTTTTATCGCTTGGTTCGTCTTATTCTGTTCAATCATCATCCTATTCATTGCCATTTTCGTCATTTGTATTTCTTCTTTATTACTTTTGTCTGCTAGTTTTTTGATCCGTTGGAAAAATTTTCCATTTTATTTAACCTGTTCGTCGTCGGGTTTACTTTCCACCACACATTATTAATGCATATCTTTTGATATCCCACCCACGCGGTGTTTCCTTTTCCTACTTCTATCTTAGCCAAGTCCCTTAATTCCTTTTGTGTCAATGCCTCTGTTTGCGTTAAATCGTGATCTATATAACATTTTGTTCCTTTCAATCTGTTTCTATTTTTCATAATCTTTTGTTTATCTTCCCACTTATCCACCTTAGCTATTACCATTGGTAATTTTCCCTCTTTTATCTTCAGTTTCTGCACCTCTCTTATTTTCACATTGACATTTAACTTTTCAGAAATGAAGCGAGTAACCTCCTCGTTTATTTCGTTCTCTTTAAATTCGTACCCCTTAATAATTATATTCTTTTTCCTTTGTAGTTTTTCTATATTTTCTAGTTTATTTTCCAGTAGGTATATTTTTTCTTTCATTACTTCATTTTCCTTTTTAATGCTGAGTATTTCTTCTTGATAATTCTTCTATTCTTCTCGTATAGCTTTCACTTCCCTTAATAAGTTTTTCAATATTTATATGTTAAATATAAAAAATATGTTAATTTTATAATAAAATATGTTTTATTATTAAAATATATTGAAATATGTTTTTTTATTTATATGTTAACAAAAGGAACTTCAATTCGTACCGTTTACGACGATTTTGAAATTTTTACGAAATTTTTTTGAATTATTTATTTGGACTTTTAAGAATCCAGGTTAAAATTAACTACGAGAAAAAAACGAAATCGAACTATAGGCATTCAGGAAACGCTAAAAGCTATAGGTAAATTATTTACTATTTAATTTGTTAAAAAATAATTAGGCCAGCTTAGATAATTTGGTAAACTTGGCATAAGACATTGAAAGAATCAGTAAAGCATCAGAAAGATCACAAGAAGACTTGAATAGAGACTAAGACAAGATGGAGATGTGATGTTACAACCTAAATAGTCCAGTAGCTGCTTTTCTTTTCTTTTGCATTTCTTCAGCCAGAATTGGCGGTATAATTATTAGATGTAATTATTAGATGTAATTATTAGATGTAATTATTAGTGGTTTATCAAAACTATGTGATAAATCTAAAGAATGTACAAATACTGTCAAAATTAAATGCAACATTATACAAGATCAGACAAAAAAAAACCTCAAATCTTAAAAATTTCGCATCTTTTTGACTCTATCTAATGCACTACGAAAGCTTAACGCTCGAATGCATCGGTTGTGGTTTATTTCATACATATCTTGGATAAAATATTCCATGAAATAAAAAAAATTAGGTAGGTAAAAAATACTTGAAAAGCTTTAAATTTTAATAAAAAAAGAAAAGACCACGCGCTAAAATTTCTCACGGCATTTTAATCTGCTGTTAAAGATATCGTTGGGTCATTTTTTTGGATACACTAAATAAAGCTAATAGTTCCACCTCATTCAGTTTAGTGGCCAAAATAACAGAAAAAGTACAAAAAACGTTTACCCCAATTTACCAGTTGACTTTTGTGTGTGTGTGATCCCTATATTTTACATAAATAAATAGAGCAACTTTCGCAATTTTTTTCTTAATGTGGTCTCCCTAAAAGTGAAGAGCATCAAATAGGACAGAAATTTATGCCAGTTAAAGTGCGGATTTACAAGTTAAGGAATGGTTTTATAAAAAAGCCACGCTTTCGGAACTTTTAAAATGGAACACCTTTTAAAATTCTCATTTTTTTGTGTGTGGCGGTCTCTCCATTCATGGTAGGCCCATATTAATTTACATAATGGCTGAAAGTGGCGAATAAATGGTAGCAAACGCGTTTTATACAGGGGTAGGCTTGGCTATCGTTGATATTTGATCGCGAGGAGAAAAATATAAGGGAACAGCTGCAATTATTTGGTCAGATGTGTGTCAGATGCTTTAAGATTTATTTTAAGATTTTTAAATGCACATAGGTTATGTATAAATAAATAAATTTCGTTTCATACTTTTAACGGTCATTTTTTGCTTTTATGGAATATTACAAAATGAACAAAACAAGAAACGATGATACTTTCAAAGCGTAGCACGTCATTAATTAAATGTTGTCAGAATTATGTGCCATATAGTATTTTATTAATAGTTTGGCAAGTTGGGAAAATTACTGCAAGTTTAATAAATATACCAAAGTGCACCATCATGACCTAGGTTCATGCACATTTAATTAATTAATGCATGCTTAAATGTATTAATAAATTTTGTTTAAATAGTTTAGGAAGAGCTTTATCAACTCTTATCTTAAACGAATCGATATAAAACACCTTCATAAAGTTACAAGTTCCTATATTAGCGGAAACGTCAAGTGGCAATATCATAAACTGAAGCATCTTTCTTTCGTAACACAATCCGAAGTTTGTCTAAATGGATTGCGAGGTGTGAAAATGGTTAAGTGTGTCGGCGGGATTTTAAGGAACAAGTCCTGGATCCCGCCTGAGCACGCGACGGACCAAATCCCGACCTCTCCCAATGCACACGGGGGTCCCCGATGAAGGTAAAGGATGGATCCCACTCATTTTTGTATACAACTTCGGCCATAAATAACTGTTCAACCGCAGTTTTCCCCAGCGTTATGAATTTTTCCGGTTTACGTGTAAAACACGAATATATATAAAAGTTTTATATTTATCTCTGTTTATTTGCCGATACTTTTCTAAACTTTTTTCTGGTGTTTTATCTCACTGCATAGTTTTTTCCATAGATTTACATGACTTTATGATCGCTCGTTTTTACTGCATTTGGGGATTTCGTTGAGATCATTTAAAATGATCTTAAAGGGAAACTTATTAAATTAGGGATACACTTATTTTTCTTCCTTTCTCTGTTGCAAAATTAAAAGCTTTTTAGTTCTTTGTTTTATTTCCTCAACATCGTCCCTCGTCATTTTTTAAATTTATGCTTATTTTGAAAAACTATCGTACACATAGACGTAACTAGGTCTAGATGTTTTTGGGGGAGGGGCTAAAGAAAATTTGTACATCTACATACCTTATGTTTCATTAGAAAATCGAATATAGGGAATAATCCAAGCTTTTAAGAAATCATCTGTAAAATCACTCCAAGTACTTAAAATTACTATTTCTTTTTTATCATTATCTTTATTAGTTTAAAGAGTACCGATATCTTGAAAATTGTGAAAAAATAGATTTAGACCCTTCCCAAGCAGCATTTAAGTAGCAGTAACTGAGATCGGAACTTTGAGTAGTTGTTACGTAACTACAACTAAATTTATGACTTTATAGGTTTAATTTCTTTAATTCGGAATATTTTAGTAACTGTGTAGTTGTTTCTACTATTTAATGGAACTATGTAGTTTCATTACTTCTGAGTAACTATTAGAGTATGTGGAACGGTATTGCCACTTAGTATAATTACTTTAAAGTCGTTGCAACTTCAAAGTGGTATTATGATTGTAAAAGTAACGTGCCCGAAGCTACTTTAAAATTTTTAAAACCTTACAGTAGTATTGAAAGTAAAACTTACGTTTTTGCTACCCAGGAGAATCATATTAAAGTAATTTTTAGTAAACTACTCCATCTCCATATTTACTTGTAAAATGTTGGATTAATCAATAATCATTAATCAATTTGCAATTTGTTATGGTTGTTAATAGATGTTTTACTATATAACCTTCAATAAAAATAACAAATTGGTGCCAAATTGTGCCTTAGGAATTGTTATGTATGTAGCTTGAAGTTGGCAACATTTATTTGTAGTGATGTAATCGATGTAACTAACCAATCCTGGCCCGTCCCCTGGGCGAACGTCAGTAACACTTGAGTCGGCTTGGAGGACACACGTCTTCTACAGTCTATGCATTGTGTATAAAATTCGCCCTGCTCACTCAATATTAATAAAGTTAATTAATGACAATAATTGAGTATCTTTTATTTAAACAGATAAAAGAACATAACAGGAATAATATAAAAATGGTTTCTATCATGTGTATCAACTTATAAGTATTTTGTGTATATTTATCATATTTTATTAAAGACATTTTTTTACTAAAAAAATATATTTAAAGAGGGCGCGATGTTATTTTTCGATCTATCATCATCACAATTAACAGAAAAGTTGCAATGGTTTATAATTTTGGTGTACTGGAATGACAAAATAATCAAACATTTCATCGCTCTTTGTATTAAGTACGTATTACAAATAAACTAGTAATTCATTTTGTGACACGATCCAGCATTATATAGTATAGAAAATGATAGAATATTTGTTAAGTTGCAAGAGCAAGAGAGAGCAACCACGCGACACGATATGTCAAAGAGAAAAGAAGTTCCACGAAAGTAGTAATTACTACGCCGCCACGTACCTGTTACCCAAAAATTATTCCCGATTTTGGTCCCAGGCACGTAACAAAACCGTAGCAATTACGTGCTTGTGACTAGTGGCAAAAACTTAATAGTTCCACCGGTAGTTGCTGGTACGTAGTGATGAATAAAAATGCTGCTTGGGTTGTTAAAAAAAACATTTAAATGAATACAACCTTTAACAATTTTTAAAATAAATGTGGTACGCGCGCTAATGTTTCTTCGTAGCTCAGTTAGTTGAAGCGGTGCGATAATAAGCCAAAGTCGCTGCCGCTCCAGGTTTGATTCCAGCTGGCAGGTAAATTTATTAATATTTTTTCAAAATGCAAATTTAAAACAATTTTTCTTTCCGAAAATATTTTCCACATAATCTTCAAATTGCAAATCTATCTGCAATATTATACACGACTAAAAATCAGAATGGCATTTGAAAATTAAGTAAAAGATTAAGTAAAAATAACGATCTTGTTGCATTGACGACCTGACTAGCTTGTTAAGTACTTAATTACAAAATTAGTGAAAATTTAATTACATAATTATAGTGCGTCCGCACTATAATTATATAATTGTATAATTATTTCTTAGACAACTATGAAGAAAGAGAACCAGATATTCTAAAAGAAGAAATTCGAGCCGCACTTAGACGCATAAATCCAAACAAAGCAAGGGGCGTGTAGATGGAACATCGATAGAAGCAATTACATTAATGGGAGAAACAGATATAAACCTATTACAGGTAATTTTTACAATGGACATATGGACAACTGGAGAATGGACTGACGACTGGACACAATCAATATATATCCCTGAAATAAATAAAGATTATTAAAAGTTTCACAGTTTTATTAAAATATACCTGACAATATTGTTTCGACAGCTATGCTGTCATTATCAAAGGTAATATAATTATAAACAAACACGTCGCTAAGGTAGATACAAAATAGGTAACTAGATAAAATAATAATAATAATAAAAATTAATAATAAAAATCATAATTAAACATCTAATACTTCCAGTAACGGAGAATTACTGAGCTCAAGTTGTTCATTCATTAAAGGTACCCTGAGTTTGTGTTTGTATATCTCAAAGGCTTCTAAAATGTCTAATTTGCGTTTGTTATTACAAAAATGTAGGAATTTAATATTATTTTGAGGAGTCATTGTGTGATTTTGTTCTAAAAGGTGTTTGGCGTAATTCGATTTTTCAGGATGTTTATTTTTGTAATGACGTACGTGTTCTTTATATCTTATGTCAAAATTTCGAAGTGTTTGTCCAATATATACCGAACTACAAAAAGAACAATTTAAACGGTAAATGCCCGATTTCATGATATCATGTGTTCTGTCTTTAGCATTAAATAAGAATGAAAAAGTGTTAGTGTTGGTTTTAAATGTTATTTTATAATTGTTGGTTTTTCTTAGTATATGTGCAATTTTTTCTGATATTTTGCCAAAATATGGTATAGATATGTAATTTGTGTCTTCTGTTTGATTGTCAATCAAACAGAAGACACAAATTACATATCTATACCATATTTTGGCAAAATATCAGAAAAAATTGCACATATACTAAGAAAAACCAACAATTATAAAATAACATTTAAAACCAACACTAACACTTTTTCATTCTTATTTAATGCTAAAGACAGAACACATGATATCATGAAATCGGGCATTTACCGTTTAAATTGTTCTTTTTGTAGTTCGGTATATATTGGACAAACACTTCGAAATTTTGACATAAGATATAAAGAACACGTACGTCATTACAAAAATAAACATCCTGAAAAATCGAATTACGCCAAACACCTTTTAGAACAAAATCACACAATGACTCCTCAAAATAATATTAAATTCCTACATTTTTGTAATAACAAACGCAAATTAGACATTTTAGAAGCCTTTGAGATATACAAACACAAACTCAGGGTACCTTTAATGAATGAACAACTTGAGCTCAGTAATTCTCCGTTACTGGAAGTATTAGATGTTTAATTATGATTTTTATTATTAATTTTTATTATTATTATTATTTTATCTAGTTACCTATTTTGTATCTACCTTAGCGACGTGTTTGTTTATAATTATATTACCTTTGATAATGACAGCATAGCTGTCGAAACAATATTGTCAGGTATATTTTAATAAAACTGTGAAACTTTTAATAATCTTTATTTATTTCATGATTATGGAGTTCCACAAAATAAGGCTGGAAACAATAAACAAAAATATATATCCCATTTTTCAAAAAAGGATCATCCAAGAACTGCGACAATTATCGACACATAGCTCTCATATCACATGCTAGCAAAGTTATGCTACACATATTAAACGAACGCCTTAAAAATCTTATCACAAACCAAATACCACAGGAACAATCCGGATTTGTTAAAGGAAGAGGACCGCGTGAACATATACTGAATATCCGTCAACTAATAGAAAAGGCTCGGGAATTCTATCTTCCCATTTATAAGTGTTTTGTGGACTATACAAAGGCCTTTGACTTGGTCAAATGGAGTAAACTGTGGAATGTTCTGCTGGATATGGGAGTTCCAAAGCACATAGTGTATCTAATATCACAGCTATATAATTACAGTGAAGATACAGTACGAATCGATAACCATCACTCAAATCCTTTCAAACCTGAAGCTGACACAAGACAAGGCCAGAGCATTAGTATTTCCAGTCTTTCTATACGGATCAGAAACATGGACCATAAAAGAAAACAACAAGCGAAAGATCGATGCCCTGAAAATGTTTGTCTGGCGAAGGATTTTAAAGATTCCGTGGACCGCCACAAGAACTAACATTTCCAAACTCGAAGAACTTCAAGTAGAAGAGCGCCTATATACATCGATTCGTAAAAGAATCCTAACATATTTCGGCCATATAGCACGAAGAGACAACGACAACCTCGAACGCCTGGTAATACAAGGAGAAGTGCCGGGCAAACGACGCAGAGGAAGATCTTAGCCCCCCCCCCAAGGCCTCTATCTAGTTACGTATAAGAGACAAGGGTTAGAACTGAGCCTTGGTTATTGTCAACGTTACTACTAAAACCCTGATAGGAAATCTTAGGCCCCATTTAATGCAAAAAATCTGGTTTCGATATCTCTAAAAATGGGTCTAGCGATCCCGTTATGTCTAACGTGGTCGCTGAACGTTGGCCACTTTTACTCTATGTAAAACTCTTTACTCTATGTAACCAAATATTAAAATTGTTCTGATATATACATAACATTGATATTTGGTACGTTTGGGTGGATGGTCGGGCCGTCGTTTGAGGTGTCGAGCTTGTCTAGAATCCGAGACTAGTCCCAGGATGACAGAGGCCTAAGCAGTCTCTTGAGGTGTCCGACTTGCCTAGTATCCAAGAATAGCACGGGTGCCGACAACACGGCGTTTGCTCATCGAACTGACTGTAGTCTATCCAATGCCAGGTTTGGAATGGATACGAGCCATAGGACGTCGTTAGAGATGTCGGAGGTCGATTTTCACTAGGATCCGAGACGAGACCTAAGGATATACCTGCCTGAACGTGGGTAACGGACGCAAAAGTCAGAAAGTAATCAGTCACAGAATCACGAAAGTTTTTCTCAACGAAATATTCATTAACGTTGAAGAGGAAACATGAGTACCGGTGTTAGTGGAATTGATTCTTACCACAGACCAACGGGTACATACCGGGATTCTGCTTAGGAAAAATTAAACGAAGTACTGACAAGGGTACACCAGGCCCTATAACTTGGTAGGCCGGGGTCGCATAATCTTCCAAGCCCAGTCATATTGACGTTGGATCCGGCCGGGTAGTGGTCCCACTGTGTTTTGGGAAAAGTCCGAAGCTGGACTAAGGTCTCATTTCTTATCGGTCATAGCTCCGGTACTAGCCTGGTGAGCTAGTAGACGATGGATAGTAACCTCCCTCCCACCAGTGTGTAGTGGTAGCATTTGCGCGCTAATTGAGCGTTTGTCAATTCATGACTCCGCAAAGTGGTCGTGATTATATACCGAAAGGTAGATAAGTTAGGTTTAAATAACGCTGTTGTACTCTTGATTGGGTACAATATGATGTTTTCACTCATTTGGTAGGATTATAAAATATTTATATTTTATAACCAAAGCTATAACATTTTCTTTCTGGGTTCTAGGAATTGCAAAGTTATTAATAGCTTCTACTTTAGAAATCTGCGAATTAACAACATACCTGTTTGTTACGTGGCCACCCCATCACCGTGCTGTAAGAAAAGTTAGTTCCTTAACTCCAAAGATGCATATGTTGAAACTTAATTGTAATTGAAAAATTTGAAATTTTTGCATTTAGTAATGACGTTTCTACATTATGGAATTGGATTTTTCTTAAATTAATAATTTATCTATTCATTGGCAGTACTTCTCTATGCTAAGGTTAGCATCGAATTGAGACATTGGAGTCCCACCAGAAAATGAATAATCTAGGTCAACGCTTGATCGACACCTGTGTAAACATATCAAGATACGTACCTCTTAACGTAGGAGTGTAAGCAGTATCTAATGTTACCTCGACTGTTAAAAATGTCAGCGGCTTACGCTAGGATTTTACATTTTAACATTTTGTTTGTCGTCGATGAATACATACACCCTAATAACGGGTTATAATTAAAAATTTCATTATGTTTTAAGTGTTACAGTGTAATGAAGCCATTAAAAAAAGGATTGTGCAAAGATTTTTAGTTATAATCGTTAGAAATATAAAATATGGAAAATGAAATCAATTTATATTATTACAAAGGTAAAACATTAAACAAAGTATATCTTAGAAGTGGATATAAATATTCCAGCAATGTGCATAGCTCATAATGATCCCCCTTTAATTTTTTTAATGTGCCTATCGTTGGAAATTAACTTAGAAAGGCTCTCAATCCACGTTAATGTTAGCACATGTTAGTGGTCATTTCGAGCATTTAATACGATGAACTAAATTAAATTATGTAGTGCGAAATTAAACAAGAATTTGTATGTGTTTCCTACAATTGCACTTTCGCGGGAATTAATACTCAGAATCCAAATAATAAAGATACCACTGTAAAGCAAATTCATTGAGCTTTCAAATGGTACGTCTATTGCCACCCCATGCCATTCAAAAGCTTTAGGGTGAAACTCACCCCTATTTTAAGGCTGATAATGGCTGAACGGAAATAGGCATAGTCATGGCTGACCGTTTTAGTGCCTCAAAACGAGCTCATTTCGTTTTGGATCGACAGACACTCTGTATATTATATAATAAATATTCCACTTCTTTATTGCATTATTTCACTATTTTTATGAGCGCTTTTATATCCCTATATTAACCCCTTGCATTTCCAACCGGTATTTACTTATGTGATGTACTTACACATAAGCACAACTTAACGATAGTTATAAAAGCTTCCAAAAACGATTTTTTTTAATTTTGCAATTATGATAATTATTTATTATTATAGAAGTCATGTGAATCATAAAACAATTATACATTTGTAAAATTTTAACCACAACTCTGGCGCCACGTCTGATCTTATTGTGTGAGCTGTATTTAAGTGCAATAAACTTCTAATAATGATGTAGAACATCCACAATAATAAAATTAAAATTTAAACAAATTAATTATTCATTTAGGAAGTTACGTAAAATAAAAACCATTATTTCCCATTTCCTGGTATACTTTAATTATTCAAAAATAACAGCAAGTGTGGTCTTTTTGGAATCGTTAGTTAATTCTCCTACACATTAATTATATAGATATTAACACCAATTTTTTGTTTATATATACAAAAAAATTAAAACCGCATGTATATAATATTTCATTCAAGATTTTAATAGAGGTTACATCAATCTCAACCCTGAATTCTTTTCTATATTAAAATGTATGGAACATTAACGTTCTGAGGAAACATCTATGGTACAGATTCGTCGAAAATATGTATTAATATCTTTAGGTAATAGGAGAGGATTGAAATTTGCAAAAGGTCAAATTTAAAATTGCATGTAATTAGATTTGGTTTTAATGTAGTAATGGTACGTGAATTAAATACAATAAGTAACATAATAACAGACTTTAAAAAATAATATTTAAAAGCAATTAAATTATGAATTAATAAACATCCGAAAGAGTGTAATTATCTAGAAATTAGTTCTAGGCGTTCTAGGTGTAAAACAGAATTGTATTGTAACGTTCTTTTTCAAATATAATAATAATACAAGTGCTGTTTAAATCGTCTATTCACAAACAAATATTTATTTCTATACACTAATGAATACACTATAAATTAACGCTACGATTATAAAACATTAAAAACTATTATTTACAGACTACGAATTTCTAATACAACATTTATATTCACTATTTATTTTGTAATACACAGTTAATGACTTGCTGTTGACTGCCTCTCTTTTATCCGCCATCCGCTTTTATATCTTCATATAAACGCACCAGAAATCGCTGGAACCTTCTATGTATTCTTAGAAAATGCTAGAATAAACCACGTCTGATTTACATGCTTGTGCGATGCGTCATTTTCTCGAAGGCGACAGAACACACCACCTGTCGCTCGAAAAGAGGTTCGTTCCTTTTCTCTCCCGTTACACTGCCCCCCTCTTCAAGTCTGTTCTGCCCCAGAACAGGTTTTATGCTCTGGTTCCTGTAGAACGGGTCATGACGATATCGACAGTCTTCACCTCGACTACACGTTCCATTACGGTAGAAATAACAGTCTACACTCTTCGTTGGCCTTAATGCGGGCTGTGGGTCAAAACTGCAGACGAAGATCTTGACGTCCGTACCTCTAAAGACAACTTCCAGCATGTTTCTAACGATTCTCCAATCCAGCTGGTCCCGCCCACAGCCGAGTTTGGGAACTGCCAATTTGTTAATTCCCCTGGTAAGCAACTCGATTCTCAAATTCCATAGTGCCCTCCACAAGTCGGCGTAACTCGGTTTCTGGTAGTAAAACTGCTTGGTTACCAAGTAGTAAATGGATCGGTCATGATCAGGCAAGCGTAAGGATTTACCAACAGAGGGATTTTGTTCTCGAAGTTCATTCAGCCGTCCAAATTTATTTCTAAACACTACTGCGATCCCCCTGGACATACGGAGATCCGCGGAGACACAGTGGGCAATGGAATAATCACCAGGGACCCGGAAGAGATCTTGTTGCATCTCAGTCGTGACTCCGAATCGCGCTTTTCTAGTTCCAGAGAACGCAGCCATAAATTCTCTAAAGGTTGGCTGATCATCTTCAGGCCTTACGATTTTGATAGCCACCTCGGCCTCATCTTTCCGATCCGGGACTGCGTCATTATTTCCCTCACAGTGCGCCAGACGATTGGAGTGTACCACCTTTGGTTTCCCCCTTGGCAATTTCTGGATGCGATAAATCAAGTCATTTATTCGTTTCTTCACCTGGTATGGACCCTCCCAATTTCGCTGTAACTTTGGAGAATAGCCACGACGCCTTTGCGGGTTGTATAACCAGACAAGCTCTCCAGGTTGAAACCCTCCTTCTTGGGCTCTCACATCGTACGTAGCCTTCATCCGGTCACTCGCGATTCGACTATTATTTCGGGTTCGGTCGTGAATATCCTCCAACTTCTTCTTTAAGTTGATGACATAATCATTTCCAGCTACCTCCTGCTCTATAGGTGGAGACCCAAATTCCAGATCACACGGTAACCGTAACTCGCGTCCAAACATTACAGACTCTGGTGACTGACCGGTTGTTTCGTGGACCGATGCACGATAAGCCATCAGGAACAGATGCAGGTATTGGTCCCAGTCTCGTTGATGATCGGAGACGACCTTGGCCAAATATTTGCCCATTGTCCGATTCATGCGTTCTACCATTCCATCGGACTGCGGATGTAACGGTGTGGTCCGAGTCTTGCGAATGCCCAACAATCGACAGACTTCTCCAAAGAGTACAGACTCGAAATTACGGCCTTGATCCGAATGCAGCTCCATGGGCACTCCGAAACGACTGAAGAACTCTTTGACTAGTACGTCAGCAACAGTCGCAGCTTCCTGGTTTGGTAGGGCATATGCTTCTGGCCATTTGGTAAAATAGTCCATTGCCACTAAGATGTATTTATTCCCATCGTCAGTTTCGGGAAATGGTCCGGCAATGTCTATAGCTATTCTCTCCAGAGGACTACCCACATTGTACTGCCTCATGGGTGCTCTTCGTTTCCCCAAGGGTCCGTTGCCAGTGGCACATAGTTCACATTTCCGGCACCACTCCTTCACGTCTTCTTTACAGTTGACCCAATAAAAACGCTCCCTAACTTTCTCCAAGGTCTTTTTCACACCGAAGTGTCCTCCGGAGGCACCGTCATGGAGATGTCGCAATACTGTAGCCACTCGGCTTCTTGGAACCACGAACTGAGACCTAATGGTGGTGCCATCTTCACTCTCCAGTACTCGCTTCAGGAGATCGTCTTCCACCTTCAAGGACTCCCATTGGGCCCAATATGCTTTGAGCGTTCTGTTGAAAGGGCTGACGGCCTCCCAGGCAGGCCTTTCTCCCACGCGCTTCCATTCCAGTACCATTTTTAGTTCGGGATCAGCCTCCTGCTGTCGTTGCAATTCTTCCGGCAACCAATTGTCGTTGACGATGGTAGTCCTTAATACTTGGCAAACCCTCTCCTCCAAACGAGAGCAATGACGGCAATCCGTTGGACAGGGTCTTCTTGAAAGAGCATCGGCATTTCGATGACTAGTGCCCGCTCGATGTTCGGTGTCAAAGTCGTATCCTTGTAATCGTTCGATCCACCTTGCGACCTGGCCTTCAGGATTACGGAATTGTAGAAGCCATTTCAACGCTGCATGGTCCGTCCTCAATAAAAACTTCCGTCCGTACAAGTATTTGTAAAAGTGCTCAACGGACTTCACGACGGCCAATAGTTCTTTTCTGGTCACACAATAATTCCTTTCGGCTTTAGACAAAACCTTACTAAAATAGCCGATGACCTTTTCTTGTCCATCCTGTATCTGAGAAAGTACACCCCCAATGGCCAGATTACTTGCATCTGTGTCAAGTATGAATTTCCCTTCTGTCCGTGGATAACTCAATATTGGTGCGGTTGTCAGGGCACGCTTCAGCTGTTGGAAAGCTGTTTCACACTCTCCGCTCCAAACATACTCGCGTCCATCTTCAGTTAGCCTTGTCAGAGGCTTCGCTATATTGGCAAACCCAGGAACGAAACGCCTATAGTAGGTACATAACCCAAGAAAACTACGAACTTGGTGTTTATCTTTCGGTGTTGGCCACTCTTGAACAGCACGAATCTTATCGGGGTCGGCTGCCACTCCATTTTGTGATACGACGTGCCCGAGATATTTCACTTCCTTTCTGAATATGTGGCACTTTTTCGGACTCAGTTTCAGATTGGCTCCACGTAGTCTTCGGAACACTTCCTCTAGATTTTTCAAATGTTCGTTGAATGATTTTCCGACTACAATCACATCATCTAGGTATACCAGGCAGGTCTTCCACGACAACCCTCTCAGGATGGTCTCCATTAGACGCTCAAAGGTGGCCGGAGCGTTACATAGACCAAAAGGCATAACTGTAAACTGCCATAGTCCAGAACCAATAGTGAACGCGGTCTTCTCCCGGTCTTCAGGTTCCATTTCAACTTGCCAATAACCACTCTTCAAGTCCAAAGTCGAAAACCATCGCGAACCAGACAGGGTATCTAACGTGTCGTCGATGCGTGGTAAGGGATAGCTGTCTTTCTTGGTCACGTCATTAAGCTGCCGATAGTCCACACAAAATCTCGTTGACCCGTCCTTCTTACTGACCAGGACCACCGGTGATGCCCATGGACTGCTGGATGGCTCGATGACCCCTTGTTCTTCCATATCAGTAATAATCTTTTCGGCTTCTGCTCGCCTTGCTAGAGGTAGACGCCTCGGCTGCTGACGGACAGGCATAGAGTTGCCTGTATTGATTTTATGTTTTACTATATTTGTCCGTCCCTTCTGGCTATCGTCAAGAGCGAAGATATCTTGGTATCGGTGAACCAAACCCTGTACCTCTTTCACTTCCGTTCTGTTAAGGTCTTCGCACGAACTAGTAACCATACCCACTAATTTTCCACCATGGTCTTTGGGCACTGGTTTTGGAACATCAGCCATACACCTGGCTACTCGGAATACTGGCACACACTGTCCCACAAGGGTACTCTTCTTCAATGTCACCGGATCCACATTAACGTTCATAATTCTCACCGGTACTCTCTTTCCAACCTTGATCAGCGCTTTTCCCACCAGTATGCCACTATGGATCTTCTTATCACAAACAGGCTCCATCATTCGCACACATCCTACCCGAAGATCTCCATCCAAACCCGCCTCGACAACCATCTCGCTTTGACCCGGCAATATCACATCTTCAGTCAGCAAAACCCTTACAACCGGATCTTCTCGTGGGTGCAACGGAAGTTCTTCGTTACCGACCTTCAAAACACCCTCTTTCAAATCCAACGTAAAACCAAATTTTCTCAGGAGGTCCATTCCCAAGATGAAGTCATCAGTGATATCGGCTACCAGCACCTCATGATCACGTTCTTCACTTCCAATACCAGTCTTCATCTTCACCACTCCGCGTGTTGGTATCACTTCACCTGTTGCTGTACGGAGTTGAGTAGTTGTGGGTAACAACTTAATACTTGATCGTAGAACATCAGGGCGTACGATGGATTTTGTCGCCCCCGTATCAATAAGTAGTGGAACAGTTCGGTTAGCAATCTTTCCATCTACAAACAAACTGCCGTTACTATTCTTTGATGTTACGGCATGGATCGTGATCTCCGGGGCATCTTCACTCGCAGTCAACGTTCGCCCCCTTTTGCCAACCCCTTTTAACTTTTCCGACGGTTGTACTTTTCTTATTTTGGGACAACGGCGTTCTACATGTCCTTGTTCGCCGCAATTCCAACAACGAGGCCCTCGAACTTCTTGATGATTCTTCTTACGGCTTTCTTCCTTCCGAAGAACTCTCAGTACTAACTCCTCTAGGTGATCTTTAGAACCTTCTTCTTCCTCCACAACGGCCCGAACACGCCCGTGACCTCGGGACGCTTGCTTTGCAGCTTCAAATTCTAAGGCGTGAGCAAGCGCATCATCAGTTGTTCTTGGTCGTGCTAGCCTCAATGATTGTTGTGTTTCCCCGTCTCTTAACCCATCAATGAAGGTCTGCACAGCGAGCTGTCCCAGAAATGAATCGGGTGCCGTAGGGTACGCCAATCGGACAAGCCGCGCAACATCGGCTTCAAACTCCTGCAGGCTTTCTCCATTCTTCTGGATACGATTCTTCACTTGCGCGTGATACACTTGTTGAAGATGCGCGTCTCCATATCTCATTTCCAATCTAGACACTAACAATTGGTAATCATTTTCCTGTCCTGCTGGGATTGTTTGCAGGACGTTCAACGCGTCTCCACGCAAAGCCACAGTTAAAGAAACGGCCTTTTCCTTGCCTGTCCATCCGTTGGCCCCAGCGGCCGCCTCAAATTGTTTGTAGTAGGTGGACCAAGGTATCTTTCCATCGAACGTGGGTGGTTTTACTTTTATTCCTACGGCAGGAACCTTTTCTTCTTTAAATTGTTTCTTTACTTCATTAAACGGCCACTCAGAAGTTGAGGGAAACCGTAGTTGCCTCATTCTATCTTCCAGCATTTCGATCATATCATCTTTCTTAGTTGTTGGTGGTAATTGCATTTGGGCTATTTTCTCTTCTACCATCTTTATTACCCTACCTTGTTCCGCCAATCTACCTTCCAATAGTCCTAACGCACTGGCATTCTCCAAAAATTCTTCGAAAACTTTATCTTCCAACGCTTTGACATTTTCCAACAATTCTCCTTTAAGCCTTCTAGAACTTTCTTCAGACTCTTCTAGTAATTCTTCTTTAAGCGTTCTAGAGTTTTCCAGTAGATCTTCTTTAAGCATTTTAACATTTTCTTCCAGTGCTTTAGTATTTTCAAGTAATTCTTGTTTAAGCATTCTAACATTTTCTTCGGACTTTCTAGAATTCTCTTCGGACTTTTGCAGTAATTCTTCTTTTAAAATTCTAGAATTCTCTTCGGACTTTCTAGAATTCTCTTCGGACTTTTGCAGTAATTCTTCTTTTAAAATTCTAGAATTCTCTTCGGACTTTTCCAGTAATTCCTCTTTTAACATTCTAGAATTTTCTTCCATTTTACTTAACAACAAACTAGTATCAATTGCGGGTCCAGGTATTTCGAAGAGGAAACTTTCAGGATCTTCTTGCTGTTCTATAAGCCATTCTTTTAGCCGATTTATTAACACGTTTTTAAGGCCAGTTGTTTCCAAATCTCGTTCTTCCAGTTCATGTTTCAAGTCTATTACTTTCAGATCTTTCAACAATTTCATCGCCATCTTAATTGTTTGTTGAAATTATTTTTAACACTAAAAATTTAATCTCACAGCACTTTATTTAATTATTACGCGATTTTATTTATTTTAAAAAAAACCTCACACCTGTAACACCAATGTAACGTTCTTTTTCAAATATAATAATAATACAAGTGCTGTTTAAATCGTCTATTCACAAACAAATATTTATTTCTATACACTAATGAATACACTATAAATTAACGCTACGATTATAAAACATTAAAAACTATTATTTACAGACTACGAATTTCTAATACAACATTTATATTCACTATTTATTTTGTAATACACAGTTAATGACTTGCTGTTGACTGCCTCTCTTTTATCCGCCATCCGCTTTTATATCTTCATATAAACGCACCAGAAATCGCTGGAACCTTCTATGTATTCTTAGAAAATGCTAGAATAAACCACGTCTGATTTACATGCTTGTGCGATGCGTCATTTTCTCGAAGGCGACAGAACACACCACCTGTCGCTCGAAAAGAGGTTCGTTCCTTTTCTCTCCCGTTACAGTATTATTTTTATTTATTTTGTTACTTTCAAGGGCTTAACCGCAAATAATAATAACTTATTGGCCAAATGGATGATCACGAATGGCTTGCTAAAGTCATCCAAATAGGGTAAGTCAAAAAACTGAACTCTAGATCTGAACTCCAAATTAGGCAAGCAAACTTAAATTCATATCAACAAAATGGAACCGGAAATTTCAATTAAAATAAAGGGTTCGATCAGCGCACAGTGAGCCGAAATGAGAAAATAAAGCACTCGAAGTATCTGGGCGAATTTTCTTTTTTGTACTTACCCTTGACCGAACCCTTTATTCTAGTTAAATTTCCCGGGTCCCGTTTTGTTCATATGGATTTAAGTCTGCTAGTCTAATCAAGAATTAAGATCCTATCTGCGATTCTGCCTCTTACACACTTGAAAATATATCTTCTAAGATTTATAAAAACCCATCAAAACAATACTACACATATAATAAAGAAAATAGTTCCTGAGTTCAGTTCTTTGGTAAACCAAAGAACTGAGTTAGTTCTATTATGAGTTAGGTTATTGAGGGTAATAAATACCACAAATGTATCCAAAATTACCAATAATTTGGCATGAAAGTGTGCTGTATTCAAACTGCGTCAGTGTAGTACTTTCATTTTTCTATTCAAAGCCGAAAAAGCCTTAAAAATTAAAGCTTTATTTGGTTAACAAAGTAACACCCACTTATTGAATGAAATCTGCATAAACCAGAGCAAAAATTCATTTTATTTTTTAGTAACATGATATGGATTATTTTCGTCCTAGATACCAACTATGAAAAGCAACTCATATCTCCCAAGGGAGTTTTAAATTTTTTTTCTCTCAATTTTCTCGGCTTTTTTTTCTAATGTTAAATTTGTTAACCTCACAATAACCACGCAACTATAGCGACTACATTCACGCAATCCTTGATGTTATTGTTATTTCATTATAAAATGTTCTTAAGAAAATTAAAAAAACCATCGAAAATTTGGTCCAGAGCGTATTTGGACTAAATGATTGTGACTGTAAGAAAACACAAATGTAAGCAACTTTTTACAACAACCAGATTAAGGCATACCAAGTCTTGAAAATATGCTAACATTACAGTTCCATTTATATCCGTAACCCCATTTTTCACCATCCATACATGAAATCGGTCATATTCTTTGATGTACAAATGTTCAGACTTCTTCGGAACCAATAACTCACTGGCTTTTTCCGCTTTTATAATCACACTGTGAGGAATAACGCTGCTGCTTTCAGACATTTTTTTTTGTTGATTGAAAAACAAATTCATGCAACTGTAGCAACCATCGTAACAACGGCACAGTCAAACCACCTTTGATATTCACAATTTATTTTAATTTTGAATGTTTTTTTACGTTTTAAGTTGAAAATAAAGAATATGATGTTACTAAAAAATAAAATATTTAATGCACTACGGGAGATATTCTGTTTTTTGCCCTCGGTAGACTTACAGACCGCGGGCCTTCGGCCCTTGGTCTGTAACACGTCAACCTCGGGGGAAAAAACATTCATATCTCCCTTATTGCATAAATATCTATTAAAAACACCTTTAATTTTCTTAAATTCCGGTCCTTGCTTAAATAAATGATGTGCCATTTTAGAACTGACTTTAGTGAAATCCTTTACTAACGTAAGATGACATAAAGTTATATTTATTATGCAACTAGCACATAATGATGGTTATTATTATTAATACACGAGTATCACGATTACAAAACGAGCCCAGCGAGTGTTAATTCATACGAGTGTATTAACTAGCCATTACGTACGAGTTGCATACACTATTTCTTCTTCGACCATGACTGATTTATTACTCCGAAGTGGAGTTCTAAAATTATTACAAGCTGTAACCTAAAACTGTGAATTAGATGACGACCAGACGAGGGCAGTCCTACGCAACTATTGGATTTTCTTAACTCGCATTGAATTATTAAAACTTGCAACGAAATTAATTATTACTTCCTAAAGCAGGCTTGCGAAATTGATAAATAAAAGTACGTGCCGAATACTACTACATTCAAATCTCTTTATTTAAATTAACATTTAATAAAATATTAATAATACTGACTACTAGCCAGCCTCGGTGAATTAGTGGTTTGCATGTGTGTTTCATAATCCAAGGGTCGCATGTTCGATCCCCGGTCGAGCTGGTAATTTTTCATAGCGAAGAAAAATTTAAAAACATGCCTTCTTCTCGGATAGGAAGTAAAACTGTAGGTCCCGTGTCAATGCGATGTTTGGCACGTTAAAAATTCCTACTCGGGGTGAAATTCCCCCAGTTTCCAGGCCCCAGAAGCTATGAAGCCTATGCGGGAGGGATTAATTAACAATAAGAATAATTTATTAGAACAGATTTAAAATAATATTATCAATAATATGTATTATTCACCCAGATCAGCTTTACGCTGCCACGCTATGACAGGTTATGAGCTCACTAAAGTATACCCACGCTAGTCATGATACTACTCTGTAGTTTTCAGGGCCGCTTGACTGTCTGTACAAATATGAATCTGCTTTTTAATGCGTATAGCCTCTCTCGGTACTAGGGAAGCCGGAGAAATTACCTACCTAGCCATGACAAAAACAATTGACAATTTTTAGCTTATTATGATAAATAGCCACGTCGTCAAAGTTGCATGAACTATTTAAGTCTCCGTCAGTTATCTTTTATTTTGTGAGCGGTTTTTGTGGCTAGAAATGTTTTTTTAATTAGAGCATAGAAGTATAATTCACAATCCCCAATAATAGAAAATAACTATCCAAAAACAATGCGCGAACGAATGATTGTAGTGCATGCAGACATTGCTTCATCGAATTTCACAATTGCATTTTAGTCAAAGCAGTTTCGCTAGAAACGAGAATCTGTAAAGGATGATACCAGAAATCAAAGAACGACACGTGTAAGGACGAACGTGTAAGAAAGTGGAAGCCATTGTTTTTGAGAGAGTGGATTGGAAATATTCGAACCTAGCGGTTTGACAATATTGCACGACAAATAGGGTATGAGTAAAACCTCAGCAAGGCAGGTTCCCAAATTGTTGATTTCCGGGAAAAAGATACTACAACAGCAAACGAACCCGCAGAATCTTTATGGAATATGACCTTCATCAGATTGCTCCGGACGTTTGCCTGAAAGATAGTTTTCGATGTGTCAATGGACACAAAGTCCAAAAATTATAGTCTTCGAATTACAGCCGTTTGAAGTTGGCAATTCTTGCTCACTGCAGAATCCTTACGGGAAATGGCTTTTGGCCAAGATTTTCTAAACTGGTAAATGAGAGCCCCTAATTTCTAGATTAAAAGCACCAACGGCCACAAAGTCCAAAAAACTATAGCTTTAGTATTTTCGAATTACAGTCGTTTGAAGTTGAAGAAGAAATTTTCAACTTCAAACGGCTATAATTTCAAAATATAATTTTTTGAAGTTTGTGTCCCTCGACACTTTTGATCTACACATTTACCAAAGTTTTAAAAAATTTAGCCGTGAGCCGTTTCCCATAAGGATTCTGCGGGGTGCAATTTGCATTCGTAAACTATAATTTTTTGGACTTTGTACCCAGTGACACTTTTGATATACACGTCGAAAACTATCTTTTAGCAGTGTTTCAGAGCATACGGGTGAAAGCCATTTTCCATAAGGATTCTGCGGGGCCCTTTGTTATATCCAATTGGGACTCTGATCCCGACTTTTTAATGCAATTAGAGAGTGGGGACATGACTTGGACACATGTCACTGAGATACTGCAACAAAATTGATGTCTGTGCAATAGATTCAATGGGAGTTCGCACACAATCTTCAGCAGGAAAACTCATAGCAATCATCTGCTAAGACATGCTAGATATTCTTTGGATTAAATATATATGTTTAAAGACACTACAATCATTCCAGAGGTTTACCGTAACACCCTGAATAGTATCTCAATTTTATGTAAGGTACATCACCTTCCTCCTTCATCAATGTGACCGTGCATATAGCTGCTAAAATCCGTTCAATTTTACATGAATGTTTTATTGTGAACTTCATTGTGCTAGAGCTAGACCACCCTCCTTATAGGCGAGATGTGGTACAGTCTGACATCTGTCTTTCGGAAACCGCGGATAGCCTCACGTTGAAACAGACGAGAATTTGAACAAGAACTATTGAACTGAAGAACTTTCTTTACTTATATTAACTTTTCGCAAAATAAATAGCGCAGGTACGTTGATGTAGAGAGTATATTGAAAAAAGATTGTTTGAAAAATCGTGTCTTTTGTTTCATAGTCAAGTAGATTTGTTAATAATGCGTATTTTTCCGTTTAAAAAACGCATGCGTATCTACCAAGACAATAGATAATGTCTTCTCTATATTTTAAGCAATTCAGTTTTAACCAGTCCCAGATCCTGATACAACTTAGACCTGTCTGTGTACTAGGAGGAATCCTGTACTTTAATAGTGATCCTCCCACAAGTTCTCTTATGACACGACGGTATGCACCGATTCTTTAATAATTGTTACCAAATTCTGCAGTCTATATAACCCTATTCTAGTCTCTTCCTGCACTACAAGGTGATGAATATGATGGAATATTCAAAAGGACTCCCCAATGCAACCGTAGGACTAGTTTACATTTCTCCTAGTATGCAGAGACATGAAATCCTTTTTATCTTGCAAAGTTACAGTATTGCCTTTTCCTACGTTGTCTATGTTCACCAAACCCACGCTGCATAGATTATTTTAGGTTATTTTAACTTGTTATGTAACCAGCGTAACAAGTCTGGGTTTTTCATTTCCTATTACAAGTGCGTCTAACAGTCATCAGAGTTCTAACCACTTTCTTAGTTACTCTCTGATTTTGCTGGTTCCAGGTGAGTTTTGAGTTTAGTATAATTCCTAAATAGTCAACTCGCCAGAAAGACTGAACTAAGAAGGGCACTAGTGCCTTTCGTTCTAGTTTATAAAACGACTAAGTGACCTTCATTGACTAGTAGTCTTGGCAGTCTTCTATTACAAGGTTTCACAGTAAGAGAGAAAATACTCCTCGTTGTAGGCATTCCTCTGCAATCCGATACAATCGGTTCCTTACATTTCTTTCATCCACTTCATATGCTCTAGAGTGCAGAAGCTCTAACAATAGAATTAACATAACAGGATCTCTTTATTCTGTAGCACGGAAGTGGGTAGTTACTTCATCATGATCGTATGTATAGGGTTGCCAACTGACCTTTTTTCGGAAGGACAGTCCTTCTTTCTAAGAGTGTGTCCTTCGTCCTTTCTTGTTATAGGAAAGGACGGGTTTTGTCCTTATTTCAAACAATCAACGAAAATGATGCAATATTTTAATTAAAATTTTATTTTATTAGCTTTCGAGAATTAAGAATTGTAAATCTCAAATTAGCCGCCAACATCGTTCTTTTATTTTTAATTAAGCTCATACCAAATGAGCATGTGCATTGTTGTTGTTAAAAGCCATTTAAATGAGTGAAGCTACAGATTATAACTTATCGGACGATGAAGAAAATGTGGTTAAAAGCTCAAAAAAAGAAAACATATGGGTGTATCGTATAATAATTGACCAACCAATCTCGAAAATTACATAGAAACATATTTACTAAATATATTAATATTTAAGAGATTTATTAAATATCTAATAAACTTAATCTAACACATAAGATATAACCTAACAACTAATCTACGGCTTATTAATTGAGCGACGTTAATTATCAAGCCGCAGTTGAAGTTTTACATTATGAGACTGATTGACTATTAATGCTATATTCAAAGACTTCCTGAACCATCTCTTAGGGGGTGGGGAGGGATAATGAAAACCTCTGGAACTAGGCCCCTAACACACATTATTTTTGGAGAGGGATAGAATCAGAGAAACTGAGATTTTCGGGCAGCGATACCAGAAAGAGCATGCGTAAATGAATTAATATTAATTGTTGATTAGTTAATATTAATCAAGTAATAAGTCAACGTATTCTATAATTAGTAATTATAGTAAAAAATCATCAAAATGTAATTAACAGTAAAAGACAAACAAACAAAAAAGAATAATAAGTAATATTAAAGAAGCAAAAGACATGAACAGACAGGATGGCCGACTGGAAGGAGCGCTGTACTTACGATTACAAACCCGAGTTCTATTCTCAGTTAATTCTTCGGTAATTTTCTTTTTTATTGTAATATATAGATTCCTCTCAAGAATATGTTTACTGTTCTGGTGGATTATATATATTGCAACGGAACTACCTCATAATTTATTTTAACAACTTGCCGCAAGAGTGCAGATCAATCTTTGGCGCGTCCAAATGAAAAGGAATAACTTACAATTAAATACTAATATGGCATGATTGGTATGCATAATCATTTAGCTTTATTTTTATAGTTTAAACGACTATAAAATGAAGCGATAATTTTATGTAATTATTCTTTTTTTATAAATATTATAATTATAAAAAATGTTTATTTATGAAATATATTAAATATTTTATTAAAAAGAAATTACCCGAACCTGGAATAGACCCGAGGTCTTGTAGTCGAAAAACAACGCGCCGTCCAGTCAGCCATGCTGTTTGTTCATGTCTTTTCGTCTTTAATGAATGTCATTTATCATCTTTTTTCGTTTACTTCTTTAATGAATCGTTTATTTTATAAATAAGCATTTTTTTATAAATATAGTATTTATAAAAAATAATTGCATAAGGTTATCCCTTAATTTTATAGTCGTTCTTTAAACTATGTATGTTTACGTTAAATAAAAATAAAACTAAATGATTATGCATATTATATATTAGTATTTAATTGTAAGTTATTTCTTTTTATAAACATTATAAAAAAAATTGTTTGTTTATGAAATATTAAAATACTGTATTAAAAAGAAATTACTCGAATCGGGAATAGAACGGGGGTTTTAAAATCGTAAATTTAGTGCGCCTTCAGGTTGGTCATACTGGCTGTTCATGTCTCTTGCTTCTTCAATAAATGTCATTTATCATCCTTTTTTTGTTGGTTTGTTTTTTATTATTAATTACTTTTTTGACGATTTTTTAGAATTAATAATGACAATACGTTCATTTATTTATTAATTGATTTTAGTGCTTTCTGAGTATATTTACAATGACGCCACAAAGTTGCTTGGAAAATTTGCTAATTCAGATTTTCGAAAATTTGTAATTTTGAGTATCGGTTTTTAAATTATTTTGATAATATTATTTACAATAACCAACAAAACTCTATGCAGCGCGATTCTATATATAACAATAATTGGGAAAAACTTTGGTTTCTATAATAACTATACCTTGAATTTATACTAGAGGGAATATTATTCTAAAATTTATTCGCAAGCATTCAAGAGAGCCCTTTACGACATTGGCCGGTTTACTAGATTGATGTTGCGATTTCATTTAAATAGCATTGGAAAATCTTTATTATTTCCGGTAATTCTTGACTGTCCTTACTTCGTACTTTCAAAAGTTGGTAACCCTACGTATGTGACTACATGTCACTAGACGCAAGTTCATTTTGGGCTTCTGGTGGGGCTACCTTTACAACCCCTAGATACGTCTCTGAGTAGATGTATAAAATAGTTTTCAATTAATGGTAGTCATTAAGCTTCTTGTGTCTTAACTTTTATCACTTTCTTGTATTAAATATATATTTTATATTATCTACTACTAATTTTATAGGTGGTTATTTTATTGCCTATTTCATATAATAAATTAGGCTATATTAACCAATTGTTGCCCTTTAAGTTGAAAACTGAAGTGAGAAAACAATAATCTAATTCAAAAGATTCTCTGAAATATTCTGAAGATGATCATAACCTGAACAGCTTGTTTTTATGTAACTACTTTATAACTTAACCTGTAAGATGCACGTTTATTAATCGACTTCCCTTGTAAAATACTAGAAAGCTTGGCTCGAGATTTATTAGTTTTTTAAATAATTTCTTGATTTAATATTCGGTACTAATCAATAATAAGTAACAGCTTTCTTTTAATATTCTGTCAATATGAAATTTTAGTTTTCTAAGTTCCCAGAACGCATTTGCCTTTTTGCTCTTTTGTTAGCTCCGTACCGTCATCATCATCATTTATTTTATTTTTCCCGTAACGACGTCGGAATTTTGGACTAAACCTTGTATTATTTATTTGAACGATCATTTATTTTTGAAGGACCTGACATGGTTGTCGTTAACTTTGTATAAGTCCAGTCCAGTATATAAGCTAGCCTTATTTTTTGCTTACAGGAAATTAATTTTTTTCTTTTGAAAAATCTAAATCCCTAATCGAGGTCAATATGGATATGGGTTTTTTAAAGAATTTTGCGTGTTGCTATAATTTCTAGCTAGGTTGTTTTTTTTTCTCAAAGGATTTGTTTGAGTTAGGCCGGTCACTGAAAAGGGCAGGTACAAGTTTTTTATAGAGCGTGAAATAACGGGATTTACACCCCCTTGTCCTATCAGGTCTAACCCTTCATCCTTTCCTTTTATAAACTCACACAACTAATTAAGTGTTTTGTAGTTAGAAGCTTATAACATAAGCTTTCTTTTGTCTTTGGTGCTTTTTGCCTATTTTTATTCAAGTGCTAAATTATTAGGTGGTATAGTATTTCCGTGTAGTAGAGCTTTATAAAAAAATAAAGGATAAAGAATTGTTAATAATAATAATCATTATTAAGGAGAAATTTTCAATTAAACTTGAAATTTGTGCTATAACCACCCCTAAACTCTTCATATTTAATTATGGTTCTGTATTGCTTCTGCCACAAGAATAAACACAAAAATAGTACAAGGTTAAAATTAATAATCCAACCTTTTACAAATGGATTAACTCAGGTAAAGCCAAAACCCGGCAAAATATTAAATTTATTTACCCCGTTTTGTGGACGACCCCAAAGATTATATGAGCCAGGGAAATTAAAAGCCACTCACTTTCGCATTTTGTTCAGAAAAACCTTGCATTATTTTTTCAAGAACAGCCCCATTCATTTGTCCTGTTTAGGTTTTATTTTTTGAGAAAAAAATATACCTATTAATTTAGAAAGTGGATGATGTACAAGTTTTTTTCCTGTCATGTATAATTTTAAGAGCAACAGGTTTACTATGGCGCTTGTGACGTCACAAGGGGTGTGCGGACGTAGGGGGTGTTTTTAGGCGGGGGAGGGGAACCTCTTTCTTGTATACAACTGCACAAACCAGCTTTGGAATTAGAGATTTACAATTTGTACTATTCTTTAGAAAATGTTACCCCATTTACTGGTTGTGGTGGTTTTGTGGTTTCACAACTGTTTTGCTTGTATTATTTTTTTATTTAACTTTCCTCAATTTGTATATTTTTTTATAAACATCTGAAATATTAACCACAAAAACTGTAATAATAAAAAAGTTCTCTTTTCAGTACTTTTTAAGAATTTTTATATTACCACAATAATTAAATAATTATTTGTTAATTACTACTAAGATTATCTAAAGATTTTCTACAATACTATTCTTCCTTTAAATTCCTAAATTTAAATTAAAAAAAAAATACAATTTTGCTTGTTCTGCAAACCTCGTATTGTCAGTTTGCACCTTTATTAAACAAGCAGAATTTTTTAAAACGAATAGTATTTTCTACCCTCAATAAACGACCTTGAATGTAAGAAGTTCTTCAGGGTTGCAAGACGAGAGGATGCGATCAACATGTAGAGAAGGTAGGACAATGTAACGTTTGAAAAAGAGAGAGACAGAAGGTAATTTTGGAATTTTTTACAGTGCAGCTTGTTATAAACAGGACCATCAAAGTTTTATATTATTATGCTAGGTTTTATTTAAAAAGTTTTATTGACATGTAGGTTTAATATTATTATCGCCGTTTTGTTAAATTGTTGCTTTTATATTTATAACAGCTTTAGTCATTATATACAACAATATAAAATAGTGTATAAAAATTCTGAAATAATTTATTTCCGAATAAAAAAGGTTCAGAGCTCTGAAACTGAATAAGAAGGATAATGGACTGAATTCTATAGGATAAATAAAATATGACGTATAAGAAGTAACCCAAAACCTTATCAAATACATTCTGAATTATTTTATCTAAATTTTTAGTACTAAAAGAGATCTGTTTCAGGTCAGTAAAAAAGTAGGCGGCAACATTTAACACCTAAACGGTAGCACCTACAGTAAAAACCAACTGTGACTTGTGTTGACACTTTTTGTTAGTTCTTTACATTTTTCATGTTTTTTGAACTACTAATATTAGGAAACGTCGTTTTTTGGAAGCTGAAATATGTTGGCAGTTTCTGTACTTATACATACTGTAATAAGTCTCGGTCTAAACTTTTATATCCTTGGTACGACCGACGATGTTAATTTATATTAGTTGTAATATTTCTGTAACAAAATTTCTTCAAGAATAATTTATTAAGATATATTCTCCACACGCTCCTCAAACCTTCGATTCAAATTCTTGATCGGTCGTCACATTAAAGCTAATAATCGCAACTATCATCAAACGGTGGAATCGAAATTATAAGTACGTATATTTTAGCGATTTGTAGGGTTAGATTAAAAATTACTTGGTGCGTGACCAGCTTGTATATTTTTTATCACAGAATATAAGAATTGAAGAAAGGTTGTTAAAGTTTGTACATCTGTACCTTAAAGTAGAAGATATTGGGAAAATATTGCATTTTTGAGGATTAGCATAGATATCTACCATATCTACATATATATAAAGTATTTAAAATTGGAAGTCCAAGAATAATTTGCTTTGAATTCAACTTTGCGGCCATTTGCCAAGATGGCGTCTAAACTTATGAACACGATAATCCATCATTTAAAATGACTTGGATACATTTTAATGGGAATTTTTCAAAATGTCGGCCAATTAAAAACAAATATAATAAGCTTTCGTCACTTTGGATCAAGTGAAGTTTCATTTTCGTGTCGTTGTGCGTCCTTGTCCATTTTTGCAAAATGGCCACAAACTTGCAAATCCATGCGACCCAATCTACATGAAATCCGTCAACGCTTATGCTCCATCATTTTTAATTTTTAGATTTTTTATTATCTATGGACTGTCTATAACTATTTATGAAAACGAAACTTTTTCATTAGTCAAGTCTCATCAACACGAAAGAAAAGAAAGTTTCGTTTCCATAACATGATGTACACACCACTTTTTTGCACTATGAAATGCTAAAAAAGTAAGTATTAGGAAAACGAGATTTGTTGATTGTCATAATAAACAGGGAGCGCCAAAAATATGTAATAATGTTTACCATTTCTGTCGACTAATTTGCAAAACGCTCGAACCTGTCGATATTTTGGTTTTTGTAACTTTATTTTTCCCCCGCCATCTTGGATGAGATTCAGATTAGAAATCTACATATATACAAGTTACAAGACACCAGATTTAGTTGTTTGGATGTGTAGACTTCCATATTTCGTAAACACATGGATTAGTAGCCCAAATCGAAGACATCGCCGACACCTCGGTAAACTAAAAACTAACGACAGTTACTTTCAGCGAGCTGCTGAAATGGATAGCTAGCATCAAACGATAACAAAATCTTAACGAATTCCAAACAGAACAATTTTTGTCAAACCTCCAGTGGGTATTCGTAAATATCACGATTCGGATATGTAGACCTCCATCCCAAGCAACATTTTTAGTCATTGCTACGTACCAGCAACTACCAGTAGAACTATTAAGTTTGTGTCACTAGTCACAAGCACATAATTACTACGGTCTCATTACGTGCCTGGAATCAACATTGGGAACATTTTTTGGGTAGCAGATACGTGGCGGTGTAGTAATTGCTACTTTCGTGGAACTTCTTTTCTCTTTGACATATCGTGTCTCGTGGTTACTCTTAACAAATATAATCATTTTCTATACTAATGCTGTAATTGTGTCACAAAATGGATTACTATTTTATTTGTAATATGTACTTAATAATACAAAGAGCGATGAATTGTTTGATTATTTTGTCATTCCAGTATACCAAAATTATAAACCATTGCAACTTTTCTGTTAAATGTGATGATGATAGCTCGAAAAATATAGATGATGATAGATATGATGATAGGCGACTTCTTTAAATATATTTTTTAATCAAATATGACAAAAATACTTATAAATTGATACCAGAGGCGTAGCTAGCGCCTGTGCAGCATGTGTATGGCACAGGGGCACCGCAGTCAGGGGGCACCAGTCCCCTGACGGAGTAAAATATAATATAAATTAAATACTACCAGTGCAAAGTTAAAATGAAATTTACTAATAAAATATATTTTATATTTTAATATTTCTAATCGATCATTTTTTTCATATGAGGGGCAACATTGCACTGCCTTGCACAGGGGCGCCACAAACCCCAGATACGCCTCTGGTTGATACACATGATAGAAACCATTTTTATATTATTCCTGTTATGTTCTTTTATGTGTTTAAATAAAACATACTCAATTATTGTCATTAATTAACTTTATTATACACTTCACAAGATGCGTGTCCTCCAAACCAACTCAAGTGGTACTGACGGACAGATCAGGATTGGCTAGTTACATCACTACAAACAAATGCTGTCAACTTCAAGCTACATACATAACAATCCCTAAGACAAAATTTGGCACCAATTTGGTATTTTTATTGAAGGTTATGTAGTAAGACATTTAATAACTGCTAATTGCAAATTGATAAATGGCCTCCAACATTTTACAAGTAAATATGAAGATGGAGTAGTTTACGAAAAATTACTTTAAAGTGATTTTCCTGGGTAGCAAAAACGTAAGTTTTACTTTCAATACTACTGTAAGGTTCCGTTACTTTAAAGGGTTAAGCAATGATTCCAGGCAGGTGGCAGAAACTTTCAGTACTACTTTAAAGTTTTTAAAACTTTAAAGTAGCTTCGAGCAAGTTACTGCTACAATCATAATACCACTTTGAAGTTGCAACAACTTTAAAGTAATTATAGGAAGTGGCAATACCGTTCCACATACTTTAAAAGTTACTTAGAAGTTTTGTTTATTTACTAATCTTTATTTATTTCATTACTTAGAAGTAATGGAACTACATAGTTCCAATAAATAGTATAAACAACTACATAATTACTACAATATTCCCAACTGAAGACATTGAACCTATAAAGTCATAAATTTAGTAGTAACAACTACTCAATCAAAGTTCCGATCTCAGTTACTGCTATTTAGATGTTGCTTGGGACATTTCGTAAACATTTATTTTAGATCTCTTGTGGGAAATGCGGAATTCGAATTCGGTTCGCTAAAAAAATAGACTTGTAATTTAACAAAATAGTTGATAACGTCATAGATCGTAAGGTTGTTCAGAAAAAGTTTATTAAAAACAGACACCCAAAAATAAAACAAGATTATCTGAGGGTTTTACTTTACTTTAATACAACTAGTGATATTCCGAAAAATCTTTGCAAAACTTACGGCTGCGTTATTGCTAGGAAATTACAGAAGCGATGTTCCTCATACGCAACATCCGTTTGCAACGCTTTCAGAAGAGTTGCTCGAAAATAATTACTCAACAGAAATTTGCTGAAAATTGAAGAATGAGTTTCTCGAAAACAAAATTGCTGAGAACGTGAGAACCAACAATTAAACGAAACAGATTACTTCCCAGCTCAATCACAAATGCGGATAGAACGTTCTAAACTTCTTTTTGAGAAATTGTACATCGTACATTTGCAAGGTAATACTGCTGTACGACCACTTTATGCGCTTTCACCAAATGACCAAATAAAAAACGCAAAATTAAATAATTTATAACCTGACGAAAATCCACAAATAATCAAAATTACTTATCGATTTTCAAAGTGCTGTGATTAATTTCGTGCGTGATATATATCCCGATAGAAGACACAGGACTCAGGAGGTGTTTTTACCTTTACGTCAGGCAGCTTTCCGGCGTATCCAATCGAAAAATATGAAAAATATATATGAACCAGTTGAGAATGCTAAGCCTAGCATTGTTAGATGGACTTCTAGACGTGTTATTTCATAAATAACCCTCTTCGACTCCGGAATACAACCCCCTCCCTTATTTACTGTCTCCAAATGTATGTTTAAATCGTTATTTTATAGTCAGTGTTGTAAAGTGTCTAGATACAAAGTATCTCAGATAGTAGCTAGATACCGGACACGGTAATTGTATCGGTATCTAGGTACCACTCTTTCGAAATATCTATTATCTGTATCTAGATACAAAAGAGTATCTACATACAATCCTTTCTAGATATTCTTCAGATACTTATGTAGATTGTTTTACCGTATGTCATATCTTACAAAGCAGCCATTATCATAACCATTCTGGCTCGGATGCAGGAATAATAGATGAATATCTTAATATAAATTTTGAAAATCCCAGAGTAGAGTTTCATATCAAAGAAACCGACACAACTAAAGAAGTATGTAATTACCGTCTAATTAAATCGATTTTTTAATATAATACGCCACTACCTAGTTCAGCTCCGGTGGAAAGGCTCTAAACTAAAATCTAAACTAAAAAGCAATGTAAGTCAAAACTTAAGACTAAAAATTAACATGAACCTATATAACACCATACTTAAGCCGATTTGCGCTTATGGGATTGAGCTGTGGGCTCAAGCCGCAAACCCTCTAACACAAAGATCCTTCAAACATTTCAGTCCAAGACTGACGGATGATTATGAATGCTCCATGTTACGTCTCCAACTCAACACTTCATATTAATCTTAATTTGTTCATTTTTGTACAATCCATTTTGTACAAGATGGTAAATTCCAAAGAACTGCTGATGGGCGGTGCCTGACTCAAGACCCTGCTATAATATCTCATTTCCTAATTACTGTTTATTATTGTTGAGTAGATTGTAAATTAGTAAGAAAGTTAAATAAAAAAGTTTGGATTTTATCGATTAAAGAGTGTCTCATGTTAGTCTTGTTTACACTTTAAAAAATCTTAATTTTTATACGATTAAAAAAAATTTCATTCCAAGAAGCTCCACAAGAAGAACTTTTAGATAAATCACATACGATACTATGTAATGTGTAAATATTTAATTTACACATAATACAATTTACATTATAGTATATGGTCCTTCATGGTCGAGTGGTAGAGATCCTGCTTCTCGATCATAGGAACAGAGGTTCAAATGTCAGTTGCAACTGAATTTAAAAAAATTAGTACAATCGTATTTGAGATCCTTAGGATAATGTATGAAAGTGGTATGAGTGATAACATAATATACCGGGTGACAATGATCATATCTTACACCGAACAAATCGTTTATTTTTCAACGGATTCCTATCAAATCTGTAATAACGAATACAGACATAAGTAGGCATGTTTCTGTAATACAACCTTTAGCTTTAGACTTGATGTTTAATCGGAAGTGACATCAACTTAACTCTTAAAGGAATACGCTGTATATCTTTACATATTTGGAATCTACATTAAATTGGTTTCCCATTTTCATTTGTTTCTAAGATTTTTGTTTTTTCTTTTTTTCTATTTTTAAGTTAAATTGGCTGCGCTGCTTATTAAATTTCTTTTTTGGATGAGCTGAAGAAATTGGTTGAAAAAAAACAAATTATTCGATGTAACATATCGAGGGCAACAGATCAGACGGGCGTAAGAGCCAAAAATCAAATTTTACAGGAAACGATAAAAAGTACAGTCATATAAGGTGAAATAAGGGGTAAACCTCGGAATGAAAGTAAGCAAGCTGTATTTTGGCATGAACCTTTGTTTTGATGTTCTGAAGACTGGCTGAAAAGTCTCCTATAATCCCGTGTCCTCGTCACAAGATATTAAAGGTCAAAGGTCTCAAAACTCGGTTTTTCGCAATTATCTTGTTTTTTATGCGTCATATGTCATTTAAGACTAGTATAAAACTTGTAGATCATAAAATTATCTACAATTACTATTTGAAGCATTTTGTTGTATGATCAACCGTTCTCTAAATATAGTGCGGACAGTGGCTCGCGCGCATGTAAACTGCGGAGCCGTATATAGTTCGCTATACAAAGTTAATTATTGAATAAAATGGTACAATATTGACATTATTATTTTGTATGCTTTTATTATTAATTAAATACTGTTAACATCGAATAGTGAGTTTTAAATTTCTATTAAGTAACTATTAAGTTTTTGACAATAGTCACAAGCACGTAATTACTACGGTTTCGCAACGTGCCTGGAACCAAAACGGGGAACAATTTTTGGGTAGCGTGGCGACGTAGTAATTGCTACTTTCGTGGAATTTCTTTTCTCTTCCCTTTTCTCTTTGACACATCGTGTCGCGTGGCTATTCTCTCTTACTCTTGCAACTTAACAAATATTCTATCATTTTCTATACTAATGCTGCGATCGTGTCACAAAATGGATTACTATTTTATTTGTAATACGTACTTAATAATACAAAGAACGATGAATTGTTTGATTATTTTGTCATTCCAGTAAACCAAAATTATAAACCATTGTAACTTTTCTGTTGAATGTGATGATGATAGGTTGAAAAATAACAACGCGCGCCTTCTTTAAATATATTTTTTAATAACAAATGTCTGTAATAAAATATGACAAAAATACTGATAAACTGATACATATGAAGAAACCATTTTTATATTATTCCTGTTATGTTCTTTTATGTGTTTAAACAAAAGGTACTCAATTATTGTCATTAATTAACTTTATTAATATTGAGTGAGCAGGGCGAATTACATACACAATGCATACACTGTACAAGATGTGTGTCCTCCAAGCCGACTCAAGTGGTACTGACGAACGGGCGGATTGGTTAGGTACATCACTACAAATAAATGTTGCCTACTTCAATTTACATACATAACAATTCCTAAGGCACAATTTGGCAGCAATTTGTTATTTTGATTGAAGGTTATGTAATAAAACATCTAATAACAATCATAACAAATTGCAAATTGATTAATGGCCTCCAACATTTTACAATATGTAAATATGGAGACGGAGTAGTTTACGAGAAATTACTTTAAAGTGATTCTCCTGGGTAGCAAAAACATAAGTTTTACTTTCGATACTACTATAAGGTTCTGTTACTTTAAAGGGTTAAACAATGGTTCCAGGCAGGTGGCAGGAACTTTCAGTACTACTTTAAAGTTTTTAAAACTTTAAACACTTTGCTTCGGGCAAGTTACTGCTACAATCATAATACCACTTTGAAGTTGCAACGACTTTAAAGTAATTATACTAAGTTGCAATACCGTTCCGTATACTTTAAAAGTTACTTAGAAGTAATGGAACTACATACTTCCAATAAATAGTATAAACAACTACACAATTACAAAAATATGCCGAAGTAATTAAACATATAAAATCATAAATTTAGTTGTAGTTACGTAACAACTACTCAATCAAAGTTCCGATTTCAGTTACTTCTACTTAGATGCTGCTTGGGATACCACCTAGATAGTGGAGGGTCCTGGGTTCGATTCCCAGCCGGAACGATACATTTTTCTATATGAAATTGCATTCAAAATATAATTTAATGTAATTCATTAATTAAACATAATAAAAATTAACCTTAATCTAAAATGTATGTATAGACTCCTATAACTTTTATCTCAAGAAGCACAAGAAAGAGAATTAAGGGTGGTGAAAGTGAAGAAAGCGCTGCAGTTCAATCCAAATACATCAAAAAGTAAAATAAGTACTGAAATACATGAAGTTACTTAAGATGTATTTTCGTACCTAGTACATTTACTCTACTCTTAGCAACATTTTATTAAAGCGGAAATGCTCAACTATTAGCTACACCTACCTGTTGACTATTGTACATTGTATTACTATAATCACATTTGATTTATTTAGAAACAATATTGTGAAACATTTTATTATTTATTTTAAAATAAGAACGTGTTTAGTAAACGAAATAGTTTGTTGAGATCATGAATTTCATTAAAACCTTGTTTTGAAATTTCAACTATGAATTTCTTCTCAACAGAAGTGACTTAAAAAATCTTCGGTATGTCATGTATTTCTTTTCAGCACGAGCAATAGATCTTGTACTCCGTGTTTAAAAATGAAATTCCTTTGTTTCAAATTCTTGTAATGATGTTTTCAAGGCCACTTTTGGCCCACAGCCTGAAGGTGCAGCGTCGTGTTGTAGACGAACGAGTATGTTGTGATTCACTCTCTCAAAACCTGATCAATGGCATCTAATATAATACAGAAAATCATCTTAAGGCAACAACATAACTTCACATAGAAAACTAGTTTCAAACTGCTCTCGGTCATTTTTTTTTCTTTCTCCCATTAAATTACGCTTCGTTTCGAGTTCACTGTGCTAATGATTTTGCGTCAACCCCTACTGTTCACGAAATTTAGTAACAACTTTGAAAATTTTCAGTTGCTCTCTTAACTTCGTCCTACAAAAACGTATGTTGCCATCAACATTATTATTATCCCGGCGCAGAAAACAGTTTTATTGCAGGCACGGATATAAAAGTACAAATGGCGAGGCGTGAGGGTGCTTAATATCTTTTAAATCACGATAAAAATAATAAAACAGATCCAAAAAGTAAATCAACAGACGCACCGGACATAGCGGGCGTAGAAGGTTAAGCGGTCAGTGATACTGGACGTTCCCAGAAAAGCCACAATATCTAATTATATGGCGCTCTTATGAAGATCATTCATAATCAGAATTAAAAAGAATGGCTAAATCATGCTCGTGCTAACCTTTACAAATATACGCATAAAGTAAATTTTAATCACACTAACCGCAAAGTGAAAACACAAATTATGAATTTCACAAATAGTGTGTTTTTACCAGAACTGAAATGCCTATGGTAAATATTAAGACAATAAAGTCTTTGTTTACATTAGCAGCCAAAAAGGTTTAAATTGTTAAATAGATTATAGTTGCTTCAAAAGGCAGCGACGCCGGTCAATCTTATTTAAATCTTACGGAACTTATCAGGAACTTTTTATCCAGAAAATAATTCTGTTTGTACTTAAATAAAAACACTAACATCATATCGTGACTGATAAATAATAATTAAGCATGAAAATGATCTGATGTTTTAAAGATTACTAACAAGGGCTTTCCGAGAAATTTTTAGTTTTGATAGAATGATTTAAATTCCGCACTCTACAGTTTTCTTATCTTCATTTTATGGTTTTTAGGCTTAGTTAATGAACAAAAGTATGGGTCTTTTTAGCAACTGAAATACTGACTGAAACATTTCATTTGAGCTTATTTCATGGTTGGGAAACCTATTACATGTATACCTTGCTATTGCGTTAAAACATAAAAAATGAAGATGAATAAAAACGAAACCACTTTCTTAGATTTTCATCACTTCACTTGATGTTGATAAACTAAATATGACTTTCTTGCGACTTGCAAAAGTCTCATTTAAATGTAACTCTCCAGTTGATAGATTTATTAATTCGAGTTCCAAACTTGCTTAACCCCTGCTACAACTGTTATCTGTTATTATGCCACTATATATTTCTATTAACAGCAATAATAAGAAGACATCGAAATAGTTGCAGGAACTTTTTCTCCTTTTAACAAAATGAAATAGTGGCAACACTGTATATACAATATTTTTGCATTCGATTTGGTTTTTTCACTCATTAGTTTCAGTAACCTGCATATCGTTCGTATACTAACCCCACTTGAATATTAGACTTTTAAGAACATTTCACCAGGCTGATTCAGTTACTATTTCTTTCACTATTAGCACATTAAAAAGAAAAAGAGAGAAATACTAACCTGATCAACCTGGTTAGCAGATAGATACTAAAGTTAGCATGTTATATTTTAGCTTAACAATCACAAAATCTGATAACTTTCTTTAAATTAGTTTTGTGTTTGGACACGCATTTTGGGTATATTTGGTTTAAATTATTTGGGCCTATGCCAGTACATGAAATAGTTATTGACACTGCAAGATCGTTACTTACGAAACTTTACGTGCGAGCAAGGTACCTCTACCTACTAAACACGTAGGGTTCACGTAACGGTCGAGCATTATACAACCTTTTATGGTATACTGACTCGTAAATCTTTAATAAATAATTCTTTCATTTACTGAAGCACTGCAGCACAATATGTAAGATATATATGAACGTTTAAATAAATATGTATGTTGCTATGGTATTGATGATAACGAGCCCGTAATAATTTCTTAACGGGCTTCATAACGGGCTAGCTCGTAAAAAGAATCTTTACCCATAGAAACAGAGCTCAATAAACATATGTTTGCGAGGCAGTATACCATAAACATGTTTACTTAACCTATTATTTCTAGTGCTCACAGAACTATTTTCTATTACGTCTTCTCTGTACCTGAGATTGTATTTTACTGCCACAGTTGTGTAGCACGATCGATAGAAAGACCTGTATATGATTTTGCAATTTCCGACAGCTACACAACTTACCTAGACATATAAAGCTCTGCATTAAACCTTGCTTGGGATACTCTAATTGTTCTGATTTGTGAGTTAAAGTTCATACTTTGTGTATATTAGATGATCAATCATGATTAAGCACTAGGGTGGTCCAACAAAAAAGCAAAGTCGGAAATCTTATGCTCTTACCCCTTAGGATTATTGTATATCGAAAAAAAAGTATCCCTATTTTTTTATTTTGAAATCGGTCGATGTTTAGGGGTGCCTCAAAAGCCCTTAAAGTTTCCCATCTATTTTATATGGGAAAAAACACGTTTTCGTAGATTTGGTATAGAATACTAGAAAATCAATATTTTTCAACCGGACTACTCTGTTTCTCTTCAGAAATGTTCAGAGACATGACATGACATCCAATAATTTATTTGTTAAATTTCTTATATTAACTATTTTTTACAGACCCGCAAAAAACCCATAAATGAAAGAAATACAGAAAAATCGTTAAAAAATATTTATTACTATTTTTTAATATGAAAGATTATGATAAATAAATTATTGGATGTCATTCTCTGAACATTTCTGAAGAGAAACAGAGTAGTCCCGTTGAAAAATATTGAGTTTCTAAAATTCTATACTAAATCTATGAAAAACTGTTTTTCCCATATAAAATACATGGAAAACTTTAAGGGCTTTGAGGCACCCCTAAATATTGTTCGATTTCAAAATAAAAAAATAGGGGTACTTTTTTTTTGATATACAATAATCCTAGGGGGTGAGAGAATAAGATTTCCGACTTTGCTTTTTTATTGGACCACCCTATTAAGCACTGTGTAATTAATTGGCATAAATTTGTTTATTGAGTATATGTTGAGTTCTATATTGGCATTTACAATCTTAGTTACTTACTACCAGTTATTTCCGTGGGAAGACATGACGCTTATGAAAGTTCTCAATTTCTTATTGTTTCTAGCCACAGTGCGCCAACTTGTGCAATTCTTATGTCTCCTTTTTGACTGCTCTCTTCCACGTGTCTCTTGGACGACCTGTTTTTTTGATTTGCGGATGACATGGTAGTACCTACTTACTCTTCTATACAGACCTCATTTTTCTCTTTTCTCCATGTATGTCATACTGATCGAATTTTCCGCCTCTTTGTTTTTCCCGTTTCTTCTTGCATATTGTTTTCCTCTTATTTTTTTACTTTATCTTGGGTCGTCTTTTTCCAAAGTAGCACAGTTTTACATATTTCAGTGTTAGTTTCAGTTTAGTTTTCTTCTTATTGATCCTTTAATCCTACATTCCACGACTCGTTCTTTAAATCATTCAACTTTTCTTGCATGTGCTTTGTGCTCTGTGAAATTAAACATATATCGTCTGCAAAGTCGACGTCTTTGGGATTCTCCAAAGATCCCGCCTGAGAATTCTCCTGTTATCTTCCAGTTGATGCCTCGTTTTTAGTTGTTACTGTTTTTAATCTAAAAAAATAAAAATAACAGAGGTGATAATATAGATCGTTTGTCTCACTCCAGCATTTGTTTCAAAGCCTTTACATAATTTTCCTTTGCGCAAGACTTTGCGTTTGCATTAGGAAGAAGTGACATTTTCCAAGGTAGTTGTTATATAAGAATTTAAATTCCCGCTCTTGTAACTCCTCCTCTTGGATCTATGCGCCAACACAGCTTTTGTTATACCTGTACTTAAGTAAGAGGAAATTTCTATTCAATATATATTTTTCTTTTTAAATAAATGATATCAATCTACTTTTAATAATTGATTATTACAATTAATTTAATCTGTTATTAAAAAAGTAAACATTGATTAAAAATTATAAAATAAAGTAATTATTGGCTAATTTAGTTGGCCAAGAGGTCAATGACCCTTAATGTGACATGACATGTATGTAATTACAATTAATTTAAGAGATTTTAAAAACAAATTATGTATAAGCAAATTAGGTCATGTAAATATATAGTAATAGTAATTATGTAAATAAACATAATTTCTATTACATGTAGATACCATAAATCAATTTACCATGAATAATAATGATGATAAATCAACCATGATTTATAATGGGTCCTTATTCAACCAGCATTACAATTTGGAATCATTCGATAAAAGGCGGATAAATAAATGCAGCTAACTCCAACAGGCGGAGCTCGAGTGATTAAAGTCAAATTATAAAGATAAAAGTGAGGCTAGGAGAGTGCCATTACTGCCTATAATGGTATACTGTGGTATTTGCATCCTCTATGTATTTTAATAATAAGATAATAATAAGATTTATTAACTTTTCTGTAGTTAGGCCTGCATAAATTATTTTGATATTTAAATATTAACAAAGTGACGCATGTTCCTTTGTATTTTGTAGATATTTAGTTTGTACGTATTGGTTGGACAATGTGAAGCTAAAAACGTATCTGAAGGCTATATCTAGTAGAAGACCTACTCCTACACTACGAGCTGGCTGGACCACCGTGTTTTTCTTGCTTGTTTCTAATTAATTCATGTATTACTAAAAATACCATCTTATAATTTCCCAGCGTGCTGTATGTAACACTCTGTATTAAATATCAAAGAAGCATGGACTTGGTCAAATTCACATAACCATATATGTTCAGAAAAACTTATAGCAAAATATAAATAATTGTTTGCTTATTTACATATATATCTGTCAGAATATACTTGATCAAACATATAATGAAATAAACAATATAAAGTACTTTTGTTCGCCAGTTTGTTCTATAAGCAAAAAATAATCTTGAATTGTATCTGATAATAAAGAGAAAAACAGTTTTATAACAATAAATAGGCTATGCCTAAAGCATTACTATTTGTCACCTTTACTAAACTTTAATTTCATATGTTGTCTGCTACTCGTTTTACGAAATGGTACAACTAGCCGCAGCCGAGTGGCGGCGGGGACAACTAGCCGCCGAGACATCTGACTGCCGGGACAATTGGCCGCCAAGACAACCGGTCGTCAAAAATTGTTTGGTTGTTCTGTGATTTTTTATATTTGGACGGTATTTTTGCAATAATGATCTAACCCACACACATGTTATCACAAATCAAAGAAAATGTTTGATCGTTGAAACTACTTTAATAAATTCAGTGTGGAGAAAATTTGCATTATTAATTTTTTCATACATGGATACAAATTTGGTTTAGATCATTGTTGCTCGCTGTAGAAGGTACCGTAATAAACGTTTCACATCAAAACACTTGAAAATAAATAAAGTGTAATTATTGTTTGCATTGTTGCAAAACGCCATCCATTTAATATGTAGGTATGAATTACATGCGGTTTGACAAAGAAACACTAGAGGCATGGCAACTTCCTCAGTCACGTATTTTATTATTAAATATTATCGATTTAGTACCTCAATAATTTATTAATTTAAAATATAAGAATGATAATCTGACATACATCATCACAGCATGCAAACAAACAAAAATTTTCTGTACTCCCTCTCGTTACGCTTCGAATTAATTTCAGAAGTTCAGAATAAAAATATATACCACTTGTTTCATATCTTATAAATATCATTTCCTTTCATGTATTCATTGTAACAAACACAATACAAGAATAAAACTTTTGGCGTACAGACAACTAGCTCCCTCATTGTTTTGATGTAAGTGCTTAGAGCGTTGTATGCTGGACATTTTGAGCATAAATTGATAAACATTGACTTAATATTTAAGCTGGCACTTGTATATGCATTAATTGGTGTTCGTACTCTAAAAAAATTATGTTTATAGTAAATTGTAAAGATGTTTCTATGGAGAAATTATTTGTATTACCTGTGTCATGTATTCATGTAATTAGTTTGTAAAGGATGAACCTTAATTTGTTGAATTTTATATGTAATTAGATCGTAACGAGATATGTACATTGTCAATCGTTTTTCTTGAATATCTTCGTTCCGATACATTTAGGGACAACGAATGTATTATACTTTTTTGATCTTTGTTTCAAGGTCTACAATTCTATAATAACAGAATTAGGATTAGTGATAAAGAAATAACAGCTGTGTGGGATTAGTGACGTCACGAGCTTACTCGATGTTTCATTGTTTTGAAAAAATGTCATAGTTTTCTTTTGTTCTGGCATGAACTATATAAGCTGGGGCAAATTGTAACAAAGTCAGTCGATAAAACGTATAAGGCAGAATCTATGCCCGGCTCCGGATAATATCTGTAATAAATTTGAGGTTATAATTCAACCATATGTTTATGACGCAAATGTCATATATGAAATAAAGTTAAAATAAATTAAAGTGTTACCTGAACATTTTTAAAAGGATTAAAAGAAGATTTAATTATTGTGCAACAATTATTAAAAGTGAAAGTGATTATTTAAATAAATTCTGATTGAATTTATTTTTTTGACATCGATCTACGTATCGATATTCTATAAACAAGAAGTCAGCTGTTTGGCTTCATCGCAGTGTTACCAATAAAAAGGATTGACTTTTAAAAAGGGGAAAATATATCGTAATATACAAGGTTGGTTATAATAAATGATTCTTGTTAATTAAATGAATAATAATTAACTTGTAAAGTTCATCCTCAAATATAAAACTATTTGGTTTAGTTCATTAAGTTCTTTTGAGAATTTATTTGTTTTGAAGTAAATAAAACAACTAAATTTCTTTTATATAAAATTTATTTTCATTTGATGAATATTTTTATTTATAAATAAATTTAATTTGTGTTGGCCTGTTCAAACGAATGACCGTACTGATCCTATGTCAGATCACTACAACTATTTCTAACGTTTGAGCAAACCTGAGAATTTATTCTCAATTTTCAATTGTATTATTTTCAATAACATTTTTTTTACTTTGACTTTCCATTTGAATTTTTATTTTTTTGTTCGTTAAATAAAGTTTATGTGTTTTCAATTTTACATATGTATTTAATTGATGTTAATACAAGCATCCAGCATTCTTTTCTTTTGAATTCAGAGTTTAGTAGCAGTTGTCCAGCTTGCAGGAGCTTTAGTGCTTACGATATAAGTTTTTCTTCCTTTCCAGGCATAAAAGTAAATAAGGACCTCGTAATTCAAATAATTTATGCTTTACTGAGCAAACCTGAGCTAGCTGAGAGGAATGAAGAAAAATATCTATGGTGTATTCTCATTTCAATCCACCGTATAAATAATTTATGTTTATATTTGGAACGGTGGACATATTGTATTTTATTTTATCTACACGGATCACCGCAATATATTATATACACATTAGCTTTTTATAGGCGATATAAGTATTTCGATTTCATTCAAGTTACTTATTATAACCTTACTAATAAGTAATGTACAATAACTAATTAGATAACTCCAAATGAAAATTACAATTTTCAATTAAAGAATTCCTTAAAGTACCATTAAATAAATCTTTTTTAGTTTTGTACCTGCTAAATAACGGAAATTAATTAGAAAATTTTTATTGTATTATTTATTTAAGATTAACAACAGTTAACTAATTAATTAATTTGTAAAGTTGATATCATTATAAAGCTTTGGGAATGTCTGTATTATCGGTTCCAATTCTTATACTTCAGTTAGTATCTTTTTACTATTAAGTATAACCATGTTGTGATATTTCTTCTAAGCTATAAAATTTAATTAATTAATCAACTGTATAGATTCTTTATGTTTGATGCTACATAATATAATTTAATGTAAAGATACAAAATAATAATTAAAAAGAATTGGTTTTTAAGAAATTATTCCTTCTATCATTCCTTAATTATAGGACCATAATTATATCTTTCATTGGTATTACCAAAACTAACTAGTATTTTAGAGTTAAAATTTTTTAATTATAATAAACTGGCTTTGCATAGTTACATGAACATGTTCTAATATGTTTGTTAGTTTGTAGATGAATGTTAAAAAATATATCCGAGTTTAATGGCACGTTAAAAGAGCCTTGAGATTGAGCTTCACCTTGTAGTATTCGTTGAACTTTTTCTTATAATAATACCGACAGTAAATATGCCATAGAAAAAAGTATATTATTACTACTATTATATTATTATTATTAAATGATTATTATCATTTATATGCCAAAATTAGCCATACTATTTTCTAAAGTAACATGCATTTTCCATTTGCTTTATTAAAGTGAAGACACAAAATTATAAACAAAAGATATAAATTAAATAAATGTTCATCTTTTTTTTCTTTAAAATAGGTATTTCCGGTCTGAACTTTTTGTATTGGGATATAAACTTGTTGATCAATGAAAGAACATAGTATAGTGTAAAAACACAGAATCATGGAAATTATAGCAAAAAATAAATAATATATAAAGGAAGTGGATGAAACCGAGGTTAATTTAAATTGGGCAGGTGCAAATATACAAATTAAGGAAACCACCATTACATCTCAGCTTGAAAATTAATATTTAATTATTTTGGGAACATTTTGCAGAATAAACGGTGCCGACTTGATTTTTTGCAGTATTATTATTTACTAGCATAGTGATACTTTATAGTTTTATAGATGTGCTTGGTGTTAGCGCAGTAACTATTATAATTATTCAGTTCTAACGATGCAATCAACCAGATAAGACTAAGAAATCCAATGGTGAATGACATCATAAAACAAGAAAAACATGATAAGTATAATAATAAAAATGAATGAAGTAGTTGCAAAAGTAGTCTTTCGAGAAGTAAATGTACTTATTTATGTCTAATATACAGTATAGTATAAAAAAAGTCAACGAAAACAACTTACGTAATGAAAGAGATTAATCAACTAACGAATAATAGAAAATGCACATTAATGTAAACAGTGGAAAAATACATGTTCTGAATGTATATTTTCTAAATACAAGCTAGACTCATGCAATCTATGTTAATGATATTTCAGACTGAAACTATAATTATTATCTATGAAGACTGAAGTGTATCGAGTTTTGTTCCAGATAGAACGCCAAAAATTATCCAAAAAATAATTAGGCAAAGGTAGGTATGTAGGACCCTGTCTATACAAAAGTACTGAAACTGTCTATGCAAAAGTATTTAGTGTGCTAGAATCAATGTTTGTCACATAAACTTAACATATGTAATGTATTATTAAAAAGTACATAATATAGAAAGGTTAAGCAAATATCAAAAAGTAAAACATAAATTTTGGTGAATTTGACTGCAATCAAATTTGCAGAATTCTCCGTAGGCAACAATGGATAGATGTCTATAATGCTATACCAGACCAACATGAAGAAGAATGAGCACATATCAGATTGATTCAGGGAGATTCCCGGTGGGCCTTTATAAAGTTTCCTCGAAGGGCCCTACGACACGGCTGAATTTAATTTACCAACAATTAAATCATATTTAAAGTGCAGCTAACGAACAGTGACGATTTAATCTAATCTTCTTCCCTGTTTTTAGCCTTGCGAATCATTCAAGAACTCGTTAATTTAGAAGAATCGAAGTATCTTAATGTTGCAGATGCGTTGCGTATTGCGTAGTCGTATTTATATTAATGACGTAATTTGAGGATATGATTTTGTAGGTTCTGTCCAGAAACTTCAATTGGAGTTAATACAGGTTCTGGAACCCGGTAGATTTGAGTTGCGAGTGGAGAAGTCCAAATGCCAGTTCAACTCAAACAAACAAGAACGTATCTTTATTGAGGTTTTACGTCTTCATCGAGACCTCATGGCCGACGTTCGCCCTATAGATCGCCTTTGCACAAAAATAAATATTTTATCGGAAGTAGCGAGAATTTAGATCCTTTAAGGCTTTTAACTCCAGTAGTTCTCTTTGAAAAAAAGTTGATGCAACGATTATGGATGGCTAAAATAGATTGGGGTGATCTTGTTCCTGAGGCAGTGATCAATAACTGGAATTTGTTCAAGTTTGAACTTCCTAAACTTTCAAATTTAAAATTGTCTAGGTGTATTAATTTAGACTCGGCCGTCAGAAAAGAACATGCATTCTCGGATGCGTTGGAAATTGGTTACAGCGTTGTAGCGTATTTAAGGGTTCAATATTCCGACGGCCCTATCAAAGTTTTCTTGATGTTCGGGATAACTAGAGTTGTACCTCTCAAAACAACCTCCATTCCACGTTTGGAATTGTGCGGTGCTGTGTTGGCAGCAGAATTGGTGCAAAGTCTCACTGATGCTTTAAAGAAGCAGATCCCGTTGGACGATACCATAGCTTGGAACTTTTGAGTAACAAATAATATTTTTCTGATCCAGTACTAGATATTGTGTACTGAAAGACTGAAATAACCATCAAGTATTGAAAGCCCTTTTTTATTCATAGTATTTCTTAATCTCTTGTCTTATCTCACATCGTAATTCATTGATAAGGCAGGTCAAAGATTGTCTTTCGTTGAAAGAAGGGAAACCTTCTTTTTTTATTAATTTTGTATCTTGCGTCAATTGATCATTTTGGTGCACATTACTGGCACATGTTCTAAAATGGGTTCCAATACTGCTTTCGTAAACTACAGGTCGAAGAAAAGTTCTTTTAATTCCATTGCTATAGCCAGAAGCATGTCCGAAGGTTTGAGTGTAAACTATTAAAAAGTACACCCTGTATATCACATACTTACTGCATATATTATACATATCATAACCTACTCAAAAACTCGACAACTGATGTAGAACGCACATCCAGATATACCCGTTAGTCCTGCTCTGGCCCTATTCGTTTACACTATGTTTGTCGGGTCGTGTTAGAATCGGGTAGCGTAACGTTTCTCGTATCTCATGGCATCAATTGCCTTTGATCATACGGTCTATCCTAGAATTTAGCTGAATCTGGGAAATTTCACCCCCAATAGAAGTTTTTATCGTGCCAAACATTGCATTGACATATGGCTCATCTTTTACGTCCTTATTCGAGAAGAGACACGGTTTGCTAGCGTTTGATTATAAGATAAACATGTTGAACACCCATCGAAACTGACTTGGGTTAATACCACGTAAAATGGAAAATATTAATATTTAAAGTTTTATTTTAATAAAACATGTTGCATTTTAGAATCCTCCCTAAAACTAAATAGTTATAAATAATCAAATAGTATCCTCGTATTACCTATTTACCTTCTGGTCGTCATCTATTATAGTAGATGATTTGAGATGATAGATACACAGCCCCACAAAAAAATAAATGTTCTAGTCCTGGGAGTGAGACTATGGTATTCGGATGCACTTTTCGACGCTGAAACCGAATCCGACCTCAGAAAAGCAGATAAACCCTCAAAATCTTGCGCTAGGGCCAAAAACAACACCCAAATGGAGTAAAACACTTCTGACATGTGATGACAATAAATACATTCAAAAAATGGTTGAAAACCGCAAATGTTTTGTATTTGGAAATAAATCTTTGGTATATGACCCGAAACCCTCCTCCCTAAGGGGGTTAAACCACCCAAAAATGAGTCAAAACCACCCCTTAGATCAAAATACAATAAATACATGCAAAACATGATTGAAAACCGCAAATGTTTTGTTTTTGGAAATAGACTGTTGGTATATGGCCAACAATCCTCCTTCATGAGGGGGTTAAACCACCCCAAAATAGGTCAAAGCCATCCCTTAGATTGCACTTTTATATGCAAAAAATGATTGAAAACCGCAAATGTTTTGTATTTGGAAATAGACGTTGGTATATGGCCAAGAACCCTCCTCCCTGAAGGGGTTAAACCACCCCAAAATGGTTTTAAACTACTCCTTAGAATAAAATACAATAAATACATGCAAAAAATGATTGAAAACCGAAAATGTTTTGTTTTTGGAAATAGACCTCTGGTATATGACCAATTATTGGTCACCAATATCCCCCTTGAAACGGTAAAATCACCCCAAGATGGGGTATAACCACCCCTTACATCAGAGTTACAATAAATAAACGCACGCAAAATGAAATACATGCAAATAGATACATACAAAAATAAATTCAATAAAACCGTTAATCCTCTAGTCTCTCGATTTATGATATCTCTTCCTTTTATTTTTAAACAATCGGCGTACTGGCTGCCTCTTATGTAGTTTATTAGTCTTTCGTTTTTCTTTTCATAGACCAGCAGTAATCCGCCATCATATGCGCATCCCATATTCCTAGATAATGCTGTTCCATTTCTTTCATACCTTGGTGGAACCGTTCCTCTTGTTGTTTACTGTAATCACCTAACTTATCTGGAAAGTAGTCAAGGTGAGAATGGAGGAAATGTAACTTCACACTCATATTACAACCTAACTTTATATAATTCTCCAACAAACCTGTAATGATTTCTTTGTAGTATTGTGCAGTACGCAAATTATTTGAAAATAAAAGGAAGAGATATCATAAATCGAGATACTAGAGGATTAACAGGGTTTTATTGAATTTATTGCTTCTATTTATTTGCATGTATTTGATTTTCCGGGCGTTTATTTATTGTAACCATGATGTAAGGGGTGGTTATACTCCATTTTGGGGTGGTTTAAAGGGGTATCCTTTAAAGGGGGTGGTGTTGGTCATATACCAGAGGTCTATTTCCAAAAACCAAATATTTGCGATTTTTAATCATTTTTGCATGTATTTATTGTATTTTGTTCTAAGGGATGGCTTTGACCTATTTTGGGGTGGTTTAACCTCCTCAGGAAGAAGGGTAGTTGGGCATATACCAACGGTCTATTTCCAAAAACAAAACATTTGCGGTTTTCAATCATGTTTTGCATGTATTTATTGTATTTTGATCTAAGGGGCGGTTTTGACCCATTTTGGGGTGGTTTAACCCCTTCAGGAAGGAAGGTTGTTGGCCATATACCAGAGGTTTATTTCCAAATACAAAACATTTGCGGTTTTCAACAATTTTTTGCATGTATTTATTGTCATATTATGTCAGGAGTGTTTTACTCCATTTGGGGGATGTTTTTGGCTCTAGCTCAAGATTCTGAGGGTATATCTGCTTTTCTGAGATCGGATTCGGTTTCAGCGTCGAAAAGTACATCGAGGACAGAACATTTATTTTTTTTGTGGGGCTGTGATAATAGTCTCGCTAATTCGGACTAATTAAAACAGGGGCAATCCGAATCATCGCGGTTTTCGGATTACCGCGTCTGTAGAGTTACTATGTTTTATTTGTAAATAAATGCAATTAAAACATTCTGCAAAAACATTTATTTAAACATAAATAAAACTACGAAAATATTTACGCAAAAACTGCTTTAAAAACAAAAAATTATATACCGCATTATTATGTCGTTAACCAAAAAAGGCGGTGATTTTTGCTTGTTCCGTGTTTTTTGAACTTAATACGTTAGTTATGATTTTTTTAAATCTTCCGGCATCACAATTGTTTCAAATTTTCTACTGCCCATTGCAAAGCCACCGCTTTGCAACTGTTTCTTAAAGGGCTTCACTGCGTGCGAATCATTGAACAGCTTTTCTCCCGCTATTTTTAACACATGCAAATTGTGTCTTTTTAAAATTAAGTATCCAATTTTTACTTACCCTGACGTCATCGTTTTGAAAACATCTTTTATAAAGTCACAGCAGCGTGCAGAGTATACGAACGTGTACACCGACGTATGTGTACGAGCGTGATAGCGCATACGTCTTATCGCGAGTGCTTTCACTGTTTCGTATGCACCGCACGGTGCTGTATAAAGATGCTTTGCGTTTTCGGCCAAAATTTCGGAGGATATCATATATCACATATCTAAAACCATGTAAACAACTTTTTCTTCAATCTCCGGATATTCTGCAGGTTTTAACGTTTTTTTTAAACTTTGTTATATGATCCTTCAGATTCTGTAACAAATCCAGCAAAAAATCTTTTTATGTATGGCGGAGATACATAAAATCGTAATTCGTAAAATAAGTATCAATTCTTTTTTAACTTAAATCTTTGTAACTAATATGAATTGTGAAGTTGCAATGTAACCACTTTTAAAAAATACTTGCCTTTTTATAATAAGAATTTATCATCAGACATAAATATAACGTAAACATAAATAAAATAAAATCTTATTTATTTTATCTACAACGGTAGTTTTGTATCAAATTACACATCTGAATACCCATTGCATTCGTTACTATAATCAAAACTTGATGAATAAAAACAATTAATTCTAAAGTTCGGTTTATCAAAACCTTAAATCCGGATTACAATGCAACAATGTAAATAAATTTCTGGTCCGGATTGTCGTGATATTCGGATTAACGTAGATTCGGATCAACGAGGCTTCACTGTATCTATCAAGATACAGAAACAAACATATTGAGATAGTGAATTCAGAACCGTAACGCGGTTTTCAATGAAATCAGTGGAGATAACGATCGATTAGTTTCGAAGAACCCTGTAAAATCATGTAGTATTAAAAATGTCTTCAGTATAAGTGCATTCAGGGACATCAGATTTAATGATCTTTTGTTATAATAACGATATAGAATTTCTTTCTTCTTAAAAATTAAAGTAAGGAAAATATTTTAGACGTTTGAAAAAAAATGTATTCATCAGGAAATCTCTAGTTTCTGATTAATATCGTACTTATTATCTTTTAAGTTCTTAATTTAAATATCGCCGAATTTAAAATTTATTACATGTTTATGCAAATTAAAATAGCAATGTTTATACATATACTACAAGCTAAAATTAAAAGTTGTAACACAAGAATTTGTCAAAGTTTATTAAACTTATATTTGCTATGGGAAAGTTTCATAGTTTATCACTTCGCGTCATTATCGTCGTCATGTTTTGGACGTTATTTTCACGAACGTCATTTTAAGATTATTGAACGTAATTTTAATTGCTCTTAATTTAGGGAAGACATACTTTTTATATTCATTCAAAAGTTTTGAAAAAGTAGGTATGTTAATTATTTTGTAGTAGTCTTGAAATTTCGTGGCACAAAATGAAATGTACAATTCAAACTTAGAAAAAATCTACATATGTAAATATACGAGTTGGGTTATATATTTTTTATTAACAACAGTGCCAATCATTCAGAATTCAGAAAAAGCTCAATTTAATACATGGATGTAAAATGGAGTTTCTCATATCCACAGGATGAGAAAGCCTTGTATTCGTAAAACTATTTTAAAAATTCTTTTGGTAGTGTATTGTCTAGCGTGCTGAACTTTCACCCAAGTGGCCCAGATTCGACTCCTGGTACCGGCAGATCTGGCCAAGGTTTTCTGCAGTTTTTCCTTAACACAACCGTGACACTAATGTGGAACTTGCGCTGTATCAGCTGTAAGTCGACTGCAACCGCACATTTGACCTAATCATCCCCTCTCTCCCGCACAAGCTTCATAGCTTCTGGGGCCTGGTTTCCAGATTATGGGTTCTAGCAATTATAATTATTTTGCATTTCTCGACGTTTTAGGATACAGATACACGGTAAACGTACTTTGAGAAAAGAAATATCTATGTGTGTGCTTGAGTTCGCTTGATAAATATTAAAATATGGAAGCTACTACTATAATACTAACTAACTAATTCATAAGATTGCCAAACTCCACTTCACGTCGTTCGGCAACTTTCTTATTTGTGTCAAAAACGTACATTTTTGTATTATTTAATAAAATAACTATTGTTTTTGAAAGCGGATTTGAACGTGGTATCAGATACAATTTCTGATATAGATATACAAGGAGTTTCAGTTAAGATTCATATACTCTGGACAGGTGATAGTACACATAAAATTCAAAAAAAAGCTTAATATCATTAGTGACTATCTTTCATAATGTCGAGATAAAAAATGTTTTTGTAAAATGGGTTGATGGTCACTGGTTTAGGAATAGCAGTTGGAGCTGGATATACCTAACTGCATTTTGAAGGTGATAGATATCTGATACATTGATGCAAGGTGATGTCACAGTTTGTTTTGACTATTATTTCCAGCACTTCCCAAAAGTTGACCTTTTTAGCAAATGTTTTTCGATATGCGTAAAATCAAAAATGGCATAAGGATTTTTTGTTTGTATTGACGAGTACTATCACCTGTCTAGAGGATACGAATATGAAGTGAAACACCCTGTATAGAAATTTTCTTAAACTTTTTATGCACAAAACTTTAAGCACGTCCTATGCTTAGGTTTTTTGATAACTTTCTATCACTAATAAATTGAAGTTGCAAGTGCTCGCGGTGTTAATAGTGAGTCTCGATATATTTTATAAAGCAAAACAATAACCTGAAAATAGTAATTATTTAGAGTCCAGTAAATAACAATAAATTAAATACAATAGTGCACAAAAAAAGCAGAAAGTTAAAGTTAGGTTAAGATTTTACGGTCCGATGTTTACAACGGGAAGAAAAGAAAAGTGCAAAAGTTTAGTCTATAATTTTAATCAAATGGTTTTTAGTATAAAACAAGGCCTGCATATGCGGGGTTCGATATTTCTGAAATACCGAAAGCGGCTCTAATAGTCAGTCCTAGGCTTTGATATAATTCAATCAGGGCCTCTATGAACGATTTTGCCTTTAAAATTTGGTAAGCCACAGATTTTCTATAAAAGCAAGAAATGGATTAAAATAGCTTTTATGAATAATAATTCATAAGAGAGAGTGAACTATAAAAGATGGTTTTATAGGAAGTATTCCTTTACCACAAATTTTGAAGAAAACAATGATAAGGCAGAATCAACTAATAAATAATCCTAAAAATAAGAAATTTCCGTATTATAGGTTAGCCAAGAAAAAGGTTATAAATGCAACATTTCCAAATAAGATAAACCATATTGATAACTTAGTAAACATCGCGGCAGAAAACCTTTTAACAAAACTTGTAGGTTAAGGTGAAATCGAACTGGGGAAAAAGTCGACTTTAAGTACTAGTATTTTCCAATAACCTAAATAATGGATCAGAAAGTATTAATAAAATTTATGTTTTGTTTGCATACTATTTGTTGTTTATACCTGTGATACGAACTGTATAAACAAGTCCATAACTACCAAGGCATTATAATAAGCTGACATTATAATTCATAACGCCCGCTCATCGTTTATTTTGTAGATTTTTTTATTTTTGGGTACACTTTTTATTAGGATTTTTCTTGTTTTCATATTAGTATCAACCAACAACAAAAACATTTTAATTTAAAATTTCATGTCTCTATTTGACTTTTGCAAATTTAGTAAAAGTTGTTGCGCCAAGAGCGTTACGAGATCATAATGCCCATTGGGCTCTTCCATTTCTCGGGCACTTCAGGCTCTCGATCTGGAAGATCGCCCTCCTGACATTATCATAATCATAACGCCCTTGGTACATAAATAACTATTTCGAAGTAGTTTATGAATAATATATACTAATAATAATTGCTACCACCTATTACCTGGCTAACTAGTAAACAGGCCCTATAATTAAAAGCTTGTGCTGGAGGAGGGGGCGATTGATGCTCATTGTGCGTGCGGCTGCAGACGCGTATCTGTAATGTGGATATCTATTAGGAGAAATAGTCGCAATATTAGTTTGTTGTTAATTTTACAATAGTAACCTATAATGTCTGACGAGGTATTATGTATCACATAATCGAATGTATCTATAACTAAGTTATTAAAAAATGAACAATATAATGCACTATGCTCTCGCGTGTAAAAAATCGTCATATGTATATTGCAAAGCGTTGCATACATGGTTTTTTGTATTTTTTTTGTATACAAAAATTAGAAAATAAAGATTTTCACATTTGCTTTTGCATGCATTTACTACATTGAGTAGGCGGGTGCTGCTAACTTGATTGTCAATAAAATTGTAATTTACCTAGATTTTTATTCTAAATAAATTTAAGAGTAATAGCTACCTAATAACTGATTGATGGTCTGGTTCATAGATGTATCGAAACATCATATTTTCAATACTAAATCATTACTGTTCGTAACTCATTGCTTCCGGTAATGTTAACGCAATTTAGAAATAGAATTAAGGCAAAGGGATCCATTTAAGATTCTTGTACCGCAAATCGGGAAAAAAATAAACATTTATCCTGACCATTACCGCAACAATAAAAATTTGTAAGTGTCTAAATTAAATATTTACGAGCATGTAACATTTATATAATCTATAATATATCTTAAATATTGAAAATATTTGTTTGAAGATTTACGGTAAATATCTATAAAAGATGAAGATTTAAATGTAAATTGTTTGCTCAAAACGAAACATTTACGTTTTAATTTTATGGTGATTTTTATTTGTAGACGAAATGTTTATCATATATATATTTTTAAATATTAATTTTCTATTACCATAGAAACATTTAATACATATTGTCGTGATATTTTGGACTACGAAATAAGGAATTCCCCACTCGATAGTTTTAAGTAAGTTTAGATTTGAAATCTCAGAACAACACATTAGATTAGTTGCATAACCTCAATTTATAAATTATTATTTAAAGAAATTTACCTTTTATGAGGCTAGAAATTGGTTAATTAAAATTAACAGATTTAAAACAGACAAGGTGTGTTGTATTAGGGAAGTATTGAGGTATACAAGCATTTACTACCTTATCTAAGAATTTAATAAGAAGAAAAATGAGTTTCCATGTTAACAAGATTACACAATAATTTGTATTGTATTGAGGAAATATTACTTTATGTTTGTTGTATATTACTGTGTTTCTAGGTTTATATAATCATTGCGTACCGCATTGAAGCGACCCGCATTAGAGTCTCAATTTGTGGAGAAAAAGACTTTTCACAACAATTTTATTTAGCCGCAGCAATTATTTTAATAAAAGGTAAGAAATTAGTGAGTTGTGTGTTTATATGTGTCTGTATTAGGTACACCACCTATTGTTTGCCCCCATAGATATTACAACAATATGTTAGATTTTTACAAGTTTGTGACATTTATCCAAATATTATGTATTAAATATGTATGATATACAGGGTGTCATGAGATAGAAGGTATTTATTTTAAGGGGTGATAGAATACATCAAAAGGAACAAAAAAGTGTTAATAATTTTTTTTCTATGTTAATAGGCTTTCGAGTAATTTAGAAAAAACCATTGCCATATCTGGCAACCTTGCTTAAGTATAATCGCATTTTGCAACTGAAGGTCTTGAACTTGTTTTGGAATCGGTTAGTCTAAACAAACGTACTATGACAGCCGTTGTTTTGCTGAAAAAGCTAAATGAAGCATGTTTTATAGCATTTTATTACAAAAGGTTTTTAAAAACAGTAAATAAGAAATCTAGGTCAGGGCATGATCAACATCTGTGTAAATATGAGTTCAGATCAGATTACAAGCAGCACTTTTCTGTGGTGTTAATTTGAAATAAATAATAACGCCAGCGGCGGCGTTATCCGGATGAATACTTATTACTCCCAAATAACGGGTTAATTAAAAATGCAATTGTTTTAAGTGTCATATAGTGCAATGAAGCTATTTAAAGAAACGTTTGTAATTGCGTATTAAAAAACAGGGGGAATACAGAAATCAATTTAACGAAAACAATACCGCATCTGATTATGCAATTTGTTAATTAACATGTATTAAGTTATGGGAATTTTTAGAGCAATATTCAGTAAGCGCAATCAATAGTTTCCAATTAAGAATTTAGGTAATATTTTTAAGTCGGCATTTATAAACGAGATTACCATCCCTTAAGAAATAATGGGCACCACTCACGGTGTCTCCCCGACGACGTCGGCGAAAACGTCGTCGACGACGTCGGGGACAAGGTCGAAATAATGAGGTAATGTTTACATTTACTGTAATTTAATGCATGACTGTGAATAATAAAATTATGAAGATCGTATTTCTTTTAAGACATCAAAATGAAAGAAAGTAGTTTTGAGCATAATAAATTGAGCGTACTGAATTTCTTTAAAGTATTTCGAAATAGCTTATGCAATTAACAAAACTTTTCATAAGCGGAATAATATTGATATCCATCGATAGAATTACAAGTAACCCTTTATTATAAAACGAAAACTCTTTGTTTTTTTTATTAATCTCATTCTTAATTTAGTTTAAAAATGGATATAATTAACGCAGGATTTAGGATTTAGGAGTTCTGGTGCGCAAATAAGGATTTCCTATAAAGGACTTTTGATAAAATTTGGTAGTGATAATCGTCGGAAAAATATCATGTTTAAAAATGTAATGGTTTCACCGTCGCTTCCTTTTCCGTGTAGTTTTAAAATTTTATGCTGATGGTACATAACCTTATACTATATCTATCTTTTTCGGGTTTACTTGAATTATTTCATTTTTATTACATTTGTTTACAAACAACTGTTTACAACTGTGAAAATAAAACCCTTGTCAACTGTAAATTATTATTAGGCAAAATAAACATATACATCTGGGATTACTAAAAAATATATGCTTTCTTTATTATACTTTTTAAGAAAACATTATGAATTCAATATGCTGTGACACTTTCAAGTGATAAGATGGATTTTTATAAATTATCTTTGAGAAAAAAAATTGCAGTTGGTGTGGCAGTTGCCTTGTGCTTCGAAGAAGAAGAAACTGAAACACCACGAAAAAAAAGAAAATATGGTTTTTAGATCGCAAACAATATTCACACATGTCCTTGTTAAAAGAATTGCGACAAAATGAGCCGAAGGATTTTTATTATAAGGTTATGTACCATCAGCATAAAATTTTAAAACTACACGGAAAAGGAAGCGACGGTGAAACCATTACATTTTTAAACATGATATTTTTCCGACGATTATCACTACCAAATTTTATCAAAAGTCGTCCTTTATAGGAAATCCTTATTTGCGAACCAAAACTCAGAATCCTAAATCCTGCGTTAATTATATCCATTTTTAAACTAAATTAAGAATGAGATTAATAAAAAAAACAAAGAGTTTTCGTTTTATAATAAAGGGTTACTTGTAATTCTATCGATGGATATCAATATTATTCCGCTTATGAAAAGTTTTGTTAATTGCATAAGCTATTTCGAAATACTTTAAAGAAAGAAATTCAGTACGCATTTTATTATGCTCAAAACTACTTTCTTTCATTTTGATGTCTTAAAAGAAATACGATATTAATAATTTTATTATACACAGTCATGCATTAAATTACAGTAAATGTAAACATTACCTCATTATTTCGACCTTGTCCCCGACGTCGTCGACGACGTTTTCGCCGACGTCGTCGGGGAGTCACCGTGTATGTGCTATTTAACAGTACTTATAACGTTTTACAATAATTGCCAATATTTCATTCGTAAATAATCTCCATTTTACTAAAAGGTTTCAATCATGCTGTTTGTTATGAGTTATGATGCTTTCAGCTTTGTTAAATTTTTATTGCAGTTATTAGAAAACCCCATTCTGCGTACGTAGGGATCATGGTAACACTTAAAAAAGCTAACTTCTTAAGGCGTGGTATTTAGTTGTTTGTAACAGTTGAGATAAAGGGTGCAAAAACACAATGTTGCATCATCAACAACTATGCCTGGAATAATAACGGCTATTAACTTTTTAAGTTGGTTCGAGTTGGATTTGGTCTTTGTATGAAAATAACCAGGATGCTTTGGCTCTTTCATTAACAAAAATTTTAAAGCGGGAATATGCGGGCGTTTTTTAGAACTCCAGCAGAATTTGAATTTTAGCAAGAAAAAGCTCTTACAATTTAGGATTTTTTAAAATAAAAGCTACAACACATGTTCATGTTTTTTTAAGTTATGTAGCTGCAAATACTATCATTTTTAATTTTGGTTTCAATAAGGTCCATACAAGAAACGTAATTTAATTTTAAATCTCAGCCTGTAAATGTCGAGAAATTGCTAGTTCAAAGTAGTGACAACTTTAAGCATCAAAGTTTTTATTAATAACAAAGATTTTTAAATTTGGTAACCGATTCTAGATGCCCTGAACATTTTATAAGCAAACGCCAATATATTTTTTATTCTTTACACAAGTTGGATTTTTAGCTCATTGCGCGGTTTTTGTTAAGGCTCGCCCCACAGTGACCGGATGCCATTGCAAAATTACTGATTCTGAAATTCGTTAATTATTCTCCTCAAAAACAAATCATTCCAAGTTCAAAAACCTAAAGCTCAGCATTATTGCGCATTATAGCATTAAACGGGTATTATTTATACAACAATCAGGCACTGACCCAAATAATCTTAAGCAAAACGTGCTTTTTCAAGTTCAAGAAACATCCACATCAGCATTTTGTGTAAACTGGAGCATATGGTTTACAATTTTTACAGGGTTGTCACGTTTCTTAATTGAGTAAAATGAATTTGTAATCGTAAAAAGAATTCAATTTTACGCGGAAACGACATACGATAGGATAAAACGTTATTAAGGTTCGTTGTTGTGATAGATGAGATACATCTGTCGACAAAGCCCCATACTTAAAGTGCTATTATTAACGCGGCAAAATGATGTTAAAGTTTCCAACTTTCTTATTTTTTTTCTGAAAAAGTGGTGCGTTCTAGAACAAAGTTGTATAAGACTTTTTTGTTCCTTTTGGTGTCTTCTATCACCCCTTAAAATTAATGCGTTCTATCTCCGGACACGCTGTATATAAATTCAAATGTAAATTATTCGATTTAATATACCACATTTAACAGATATTTATTAAATGCAATATGCTACTGGGACATGTTACAAATTTACGTAGTATTTAGTACCTTAATGTAGAAAAAGATATTTCAATATTACGTAAATATTTGTTTTGACTTATTTAAAATCAACTCCTTCTTTCAATTATTATAAGTTTGTCGTGAATCAATAAGTACTACTTGTATCGTAATTAAATGAAAGTTATTGTATTTAAAATTATGTAGTGAGGTCTAGACATTCCGCATTCGGGATTGAACGTCGGGTCTGTTTTCTATCTTGTAAAATACGAACGCGAACTACGATAATTACCAGTGTTGCCAATTTGCAAGTAATTATTTGTTTTACAAGGATCTCTAGTAAATACATGGACGTACGTGACGCGGAAAGGAGGCTACATTAGTACACTGGTATCATGAAGCCTCTGGGTTTTCAACGCGGTTCTCTGGGGCTCCGCGGACCACAGCTTGAAAATCACTAAGCTAAGATTCTTGTGCTGCAATTCAGGTAAGCATTTATATACATTAATATTATATCGTCCATATGAACTTTGTTACTTTTTGCTAATGTAGTTCTAGATAAATCAGCAATAATTAACTCATAATTAACTAAAAACAAAGCAATTCTGCTGTTTCAATGCACTTTTTAACGCATTTAATGTTTCAATTATACAATTTCGAATATATTTGCCCACCTTAGAAAATTTGGCGGTAATATGGTGTTTTTCTTAAAGTTGTCTTTAAATCTTAAGTTGAGTTTCTCGAAGAAAGAAAATTCACTGTCGTTTTTAAAGTGTATTTATTATACTAATGAAAGAATAATGATGTTACGAGTTTTAGATCTCAACTTATACTGACTACATTATGGAAATGTAATTATAAAGGAAACTATTATTGGTGTGTGATACATATTAAATACAAACAATTACTTGGACGATCGAACTTAAATATTAAACTTAATACTAAAAGTGTTTTGCACTTTACAATAATTGAAATATTTAACAGTTTGCTTGACAAATAACATGGAAAGTGTCAGTTTTTAGTAAAACCACGAACCATTTCTAAATAATAATCATTTCTCTACTAAAATGTATATTATTGTATGTACCTATACAGTACGTGTTCACTTCTATTGAATTGATTATACAATAAGCAAGTGAATAAAATTTCCACAATCGAACGCAGGGGACGATGCCTTGTTTAACACGTACTGTAATTTGGAAATCACACATTAGGAGTAGGATGAAAGGGTTGCGGTGAACCTCCAGGGGTTGAAACCACACACAGTGGGTGGTGACCCCAGTCAAAGGGTCGCAAAAAGTATATCGCGCTTATATTTTTATCCCAAGCAACAGGTTGCCCGGTGTATGGTGGTGTTCACTCAATGAATGCTGTTTACTGTTTTTGTTGCACGACGTACTCCACTACAAAAAAGGCGACTGGGTCGCTTCGGACCGGGTGATAAGCTCTGGTTAATCAAATCCACAGTTTTTATGAATATACGTGTGAAGTGTAACACCCGATTTGGATTATGTACACATATAGGTATTTTGATAAAAATTTATTGAAAATTCTTTAATTAAGCTATTATGGCAATCAATACTTTTGAATTTAAATTTTTACGAAATTGGAAAATTAAGTAATTTATTACATGATGAGGTAATTGGTTTTGCTGGCGTTGTTTACATTTTAATTTTATAACTTCATTGACTACAGAAATTTATTACCTTTCAGATTAAAAATGAAACACTATAAACCTCTGTTATGTAACAATTTAATTAAATGAGACTAGAATTATTAAAAAATTCAAATTATTATTGTTGATGGAAAAGACAAGTTTTTGGTTTTAAAAACAATCCTAACAATAAGAGATTCTGTTATAAAGAGTATACTATAGCATATTGTGAATGGAAAGGACTTTATTACTTCTTTAAATGTTTTTATTACCGCTTGGAAAATTCTTTCCGCCCTCGTGTAACAAAAACCTACTTTTAGTGAAAATCTTCTTGTCAGAAAACTATTTTCCCTACTTTCGTAAAAAACATATACTCGTAATAAACATATATGTAACATAAAAATAAGGGATTTTAAATCTCTATAGCAAAGTAGCACAACAATTAAGAGTGATTTTAGTAAATAGGTATAATAATATTTATCCACGTCTGCTTGGATAAAAAGTGATTATGTTATTCATTTGAGTTAGATAATGAAGTTTATTATCAAACTGAGTGAGATAATGAAATCATGATCATAGTTATATAATTTATTGCCTGGTTGATAATGGCTTCGAATAAAAAGTTGTATCTTAACACGTGTGATAAGGTCTACTAACATACTCATGCTCTTACCCAACTCAATGCATTCGTATGTTAATAATGCCTTTATCCCACTAATAAGATAAATAACTATTATCTACTCCTATTGGGTTATATATTCATTATTCAATTGCTTTTGTGCAAGTTGTAGGTAACTACATAGCGTGAGTTATAAGCTTTTGTTATGAACCATAACTCATTGTTTATCGGATTACCATAGTACCGAAACAATGGTATTCAATTAGCCGATATTCTATGACTAATGTCAAATGTTTTTGTTTATGTTCAGTCAAAATTTGAAAATGAATTTTCAATTAAAAGTATTTATAAAATTAATATTAGCTTCTGAAGAAATAGTATGGACAAGACAATACATAATATTTTCATATCAGAGTACGTGTTATTTCAAGATAGAATATGGAGTAGTAAAAGAAGAATTGGTTTAGACGCCCAGGTAACAAAGGCACGTGAAACTGAAAAAAGGCCAGTGACTAAATGTCGTCGTCGTATGACGTAAAGATGACGTGTTAATGACGTTCTAATGTCTCAGAGCAATGACGTCATTGCTAGATGTTAATTTCACGTCTTAGAAACACGTTAATTTGACGTCTTTTTACCAAGTTACATTTGGTACGCTCCTTCCCACAGATTTTTAGGAATACGTATGAAGCTACTGTCACGTGGGGTTTTCGTGACTGGAGGACGTAGTCAGAGGTAGAAGGCTAAGAAACTGTATACTAAAAATAAAACAATAAAATACAAAAGGGTTACACACATAGATTATACAGTTTGAGAACGTACATATCCTCCTAACAACTAACATAATCATGAGGGTAGTCGGAATCACCCTACACTAGCACTAGATCTACAAACTAAGCGTATACACATAGGGAGCCTTGGCACAACTCCCTATTAACTCAGCTGAACTAAGCGAGAGAGAGCCTTAGCACAACCCCCTCATAACTAAGCAGTAAATAAATTAAAAGGTACTCACCAGCTTTCTTGGAGATGTTGTCGTGTTGGAGTCATTTTCACTGACTGAATTGTAAGCTCAAAGTTAGCTGTTTATATACCGTATGCTCATGAATATTGCGGAAGCCTTATTGTATAATTTAATAAATTACAGATAATAAGATGAATATATAAATGCATAATAAGATGCAAATATAAATGCATACTGTATATATTATTTCTAATGGGATGAAGACTGCATAAATTCATACATTATTTCCAAGGATATGCAGACTGTATAAATTACTTCCAATAAGATGCAAGAGCGTGTACGTATGTGGGTAGTCACTGCAGTAACCTTGACAATATTTGTACTAAATGAATACAAGTTGAAAAGTTATAAAAAGGATTCTATTTGAAATAATTCAGTTTGTGAAACTACTAGTACTTTTTAAGGTTATGTATATTGAAAAACATACAAAAATATAACATATAATGAAATAATCTTTCAATACTAAAAAAATATTAAAAATTACAAACAAGAATTTACTCACAAACAAGAATTTACTCATTAAAATTAAAGAATTACATAGTTCACAGATTCATTGATCATTGTCTCATTATTTCTAATGAATTACATCTAAAGTTACAGTGTATGTTTGCCTTTATCGCAATAACAGGCTTTAAACACAGTGAGCCTTTGAAAAAAAAACGATAATATGACGTGATATGTCTCACGTCATTATGTCGTCGACTTTTGGTCCACTGACGTTTTATGACGAGTTATTATCAGATTATGACGTAATTAAGACGAACTTTTGCCACCTGCGCGAGTTCAATGTGTCAAATTACATGATGTTAAACAATTATTTTGACTTTGACGTGCAACAGGTTTAGACTAGTTTCCTATTGAAAATTGTGTTATATAACAAGCACACGTATTGAGCTTCTTTGTTAAACACATTGTATAATCGATCTTTGTAATAAATAAATAAATTATAGAATAAATAAGATATAAAAACAATTTTTATTAATTTCAAAACAAAATTCTTAAACACCAAGAAATAATATTTAGGGGTCCGGGAAGTAAATCAGAAATGTGCACACCATCAGAAGTGAAAGTGAGAGAAGCAGCCAGAGTATCAATACTTAATCTGCTGCCTGATAAATAAACCTTATATAATTCTACACCTTCCATGAAGATCACAAATTTTATTAATGTAAAAATAATGTCTAAGAAATACTAAAGTCAGTGTTAAATAAATAACATTAATGGTCGGTTTCACAAAGCTTGATTAAACTCTGATTAACTTAATTGCGATTAAATTTAAAATCTAGAAACATAACTAGATAAAATTCAAGGTATGTTAAATCTCAACCAATGAAATTTATGAATTTCGAATTTAATGACAATTTAGTTAACCAGCACTTAGTCAAGCTCTGTGAAACCGGTCATAAATGTTTAAGGGCATTTAAATCCTAATTGTCAATTGCTACCTTTTAAAACTTTGCGGTGCAATTTTTACTGAAAACTGTTATAGTCGTAGATAAAGTATAGTATTGAATTCGCGGTAATAACTCACTTCGATGATTACTGCAAACTTCATGCGCGTGAGTTACTGCCTACATTACCATTCGTTAGGGAGTTTCGTAGGAATAATAATATACTACTTATAACAAAACGAACAAGTCCTTTAGATCTTTTATTTTAAATTAATATCTGACACAATATTCGAGATAGTTACGGAGAAAAATGAAATGTGCGATGAGTAAAAATTAATTTCCATATAGGATTGTTAAGAAAATCTACTTTAGCTTTGATAGTTGGTGTGTTGTCGGCGAACTGTAGATCTATTAAATTTGATGAAGCAATTATATCTAGTACACTTTGTCTATCTGTAATCATCTAGCTCATATGGAAAAATTGTCATCTTCCTGTAGGTCGCTCTGGTTCGATTCCCAGAGTGGTAATTTTTCTATACGAATTTGCATTTAGAATATGATTTAATGTAAAAACAGTAATTAGAAATTAATCTTTACCTTAAATTACTGACAAAATATTTTTCATTATATGTATTATCATTCATTTACATTTATATTATATTACATATATTTTACATTTTTATAAACACTAACTAACAGTTTAATAACCAGCTTACTCTAGATGGAAATTTATTTAATTCGAATTTCTTCCTTCCATTTTCCTTTACCCTGCTGCACATGTACTACAGCAAACAATGATTGATTAGTCCAATTCTATATAAAAGATATTTCCAGAAATGCAGTACGTAACCCTAAATGCTGTTTGGAATTAATCAACGTATTATTTCAAGGTTTTCTTTGGATCTGATATTGGAGGTGTTGTGGTCCATTGCAAGTACAGTATGCTTGTATGCTTTAACTTAAAATTCGAATTTTAACTTAAAACTCGAAAATAGCAACAATTGTGAAACTACGGCTTGGATTTTGATTTGATCAATGTCACAAACCCGACGAAAAATTAAATTTGAGACTTTAGCTAAAACTACATGCTGCCATGAATTTAAAAATATCCATATCATGTTGAATAGTTTATTGAATAGAACTTTTAATAAATAACAAAATTGTTAATAAAAATTAAAGGTTCCGATTTATGTTGTACTTATGACGAAGTTAAAAACGTTAAAATATGACGAAAACGGTTAAACTTAGGTATAGAGAATACTACACAAATTATGTATACAATTACTGAGCGAACTCAAAAAAAATAAAAATATACAGAGTGTCCTATTTAAAATACAAACATCGGTAAAGCTTCCGAAAAAATTAAAATCTTAGCAATACTACAGACATCATTTCTAAATAAAGTATTCCAAAATTCGCCTCGATGGTGTAAGACGTTCCAGAGATACTTAACGGTTTCCAAACTTTTGTTCCACATTGTATTAAAATCAATGCAGTATAATAATTCTTTTTGGTGTAAAAAAAATTAGAAATACTCACAAATGTTTGTATTGATAACTAATATAATAGAAACAAACTCAGGGATATAGGTAACGAGCCCAAAAAAAATGTTATACTGTCTTATATGCTTTTCACCTTTTCTCCAGGACTGTAGTTCTTAAGCTTTTCGGGGAACATTTGATTACAAACTATTATTGTTACAAAACTTATCGCAGCAAAGAATATACTGTTCTGGAAAAATGTTATGCATAAAATGCATAACATGTAATTGTATCTTTGCTTTCACTTCAACAGTTTTTTAAGTGGAACATTCTAATCTTTGCAGCATGTTAGTTTTCGGGAAATATCGGATAAGAACCTCTGTTCTAGAGCATTTAAACGCAGTATTCCTCAGAACTACACATTGACATCCCAAAATAACATGAAATTCCTACTTTTTTGTAGCAACAAACACAACTTAGACATAAAGAAGTATTCGAGATATACAAACACAAGTTATCTGTAAGGACCGAACAAATTGATCTTACAGGTAGTAACTCTTCTTTACTGGAAGTGTTGTGTATTAAATTATTTACTTTTATTATCTACTTAGTTATTATTGTATTACCATAGCGACGTATTTGTTTGTATGTCTATTATTTTTGACAATGATAAAGTAACGTCGATGCAATTGTCAGGTATACAGGGATGTCTATCTAGTGCATATAACAACAACAGGTTGTTCCTTTTTCTCGGTAGAGACGGTTTTATGCCGAGATAAGGTAACATCGGTTCCGAAATACGTATTGGCAATTAGTCAAATACAATGTGTGGTTAGGAGACACCGTTAAATATAGTGTTGTGATAAGTCATAGCCCTTACAATCCATTATTAGTAATGTCTTATAGTTAGTTAGTCTTATTACTTAGAAAAGCATACTTTGATCGTTATTAGTTTGTTAGTTACTTACGAAATTAAATTCAGAATCTTCTAAAAATTGATTTCTTATCATATCATAGATCTTCATTAATTTGTAACTGTATGAACACCCTAACACATAATTCTAATAATTCAGTTTTAAATTTTGATACAACGAACTAAGTAACGCTTCTACATGAATATAAGATACAAAGAACCCACCTGGTTATTTCAATAAACTTGATTTACCCACGTTGTTTCAGGAAGGTTCCCAGAAGAGTAGTAATCAACATTTTGTGGAATACAAGACCATTATTAACGACTTACATACAATTTCAGCCTTGGGGGATCCATATCAATAGGATTAACGAATCTTTTTTATAAATAACAAAAACGAAGGTTCATTCGTTATTAAGGCCAAATGAACAAGGGTAAAGCTCGCAGTTTCAACTATGATGGTCAAGCGTCAAACTAAATTATCATCTAAAATAGACACTAGACTTAAACGACAATTTGAATTAAAGTCTGGATCGATTTTCCTGCCAAATTCAAAGGAGAAATTCAAGATGGTAGCCAGGCCATCAATGATCTTCACAAAGAAATATTTAATTTCATTATATTCCAAAACTTGCAAATGTGAAATATTACTTTCAGTATTTCACTAAACCCATTGTGTGTACTAATTACACCATAATTATTCCATCCAAAGGGACATTTCACAAAGAAATTGCAAAGTTAAGCTGTGCACAAACTTCACGTGTTATCTCTGCACAAGAAGAGAAGGCAAGAAGCCTCTTTCGAACGAATAAACAAGCGTGGATCTCGTGACCAACATGATGCCTTCTAATTGGTTGAATTTAGGCATCGTTCGAAACATCGATAATAATTAGTAATTAAAATTTTCAACTTAATTAACAGAAGAAAAAATATAATAAGAATTAACTTATCACAAAGAAAAAATCGATAATTTTTCAATCAAAAATACCAAGCCTAGATGGCGTTACAAATAAACATTGAAAAATCGAATTTTATAATATACAGGGTGTCTTCCAAACGATAATCCAATAACATTTTTTATCAATATACGAGGACATGTTAAAATAAAATAAATAAAAAATAGAAAAAACTGTCAGTTGCAGGGATACCACAACATTATATTTTAAACGGTCTCTCCATATCACACATTGTATTTAGATTTAACTTATGCCAATGTGCATTTCGATAAAGGTTGACCTTTTCACGGCGAAAGCCATCATCGGTTTTTACCTTCGGTCTTCAGAAATACGGGTAACAAGATATTACCGAAATACGTATTGGAATAAGACAAATACAATGTGTGATTTGGAGACACCGTTTAAAATAGTGACATTATATCGATAAGAAATTTATTTGCACTCACTATCTAAGCCTATAGGGGTGAAGCGTGTAATGCAATTCCGACTATTTCGTCAGCATAAGACTGGCTTGCATATGCCATACCAGACTGACCGCATAAGTGTCTAGATGCGGCTTTGCTGAGAATGTCCCTTAAAGGACCATTCTGGTTTAGTCCACTGGGAATTGACTAATTTAATGCATAAATCAAAAACTAATAATCTAATTAATTAGGGTAAATTAACTTACTAACAAGGAGCTGTAGGTTACTTGCTACTTGTCACCATAGGCGCGAGGGTGCTGGCTCCCATTAGTAATAGTTAGTTGTTAGTGACTTAGATTGATCTAATTCATTAGATATATTTTTTGATGTATGTATTAATTTATCATATTTAATCGATTTCTGGTGAAATTAAACCGGACCCTTATAGGGCCACACTTACCATAAAGCAAATGTTTTAATAACTAATACTATTTAAGAAGGGTGCAATGTACAATAGTTCCTGAATTGTTTAAAGGTTTTTTTAAGTTGAATAGGTTTTAATCAAAGATAACTAAAAATAGGTTTATTAAATAAGTAATTATTTCTGCCATAGAGAAAGTATAGTATTGTGATGAAATGCAATATTTTATTACAGTTCGAAAATTCATTAGAATTAGAACAGAAGCTCAAGGTTTCTAAAGTTCCTCCCCAAAAATGTATATAGCATGTATAAACCTTTGTTAGACAGTTGCTTAGTCGATAGTAATATAGAATTAGTTAAAAAGTTAGAGTTAATGCAATTATTTTATCTTTTTATAAGTCAAACTTATTTTACCTTCAATTATATAACATACCTACAAAAAGATGGTTTACCTATGGGAAATTTATTAAGTCCTCTATTAGCTAACATGTTTATAGAGAATTTAGAAGATCAAATATTTGAATTAAACCTTTCTAAAAATATTATTTTTTGCTTGCGTTATATTGATGACATTTTAGCTTGCTTTGGCAGTTCTTTTGAGATTATCAATGAATTTTTAATTTTTATTAATAATCTCCACCAAAACATTTAAATTTTACTTTAGAAGAAGAACAAAATAGTGCTATTAAATTTTTAGATTTACCTATTAAAATCAACACACATAATATATTTGTACTTTCCATATACACAAAACTTACACATACAAACATAACTATTCTAGCAACTAGCAACTTATAGATTCTTAGTACACAGATCTTTAACTATTCCACTCGCACAGCCAGATGTTAATAAAGAGATTTCAACTATTAAACAACTAGCTCTCGTAAATCATTACAATCCGAACATGATGACATGACACTTTAATTAAACAAAATTGTTATAGGTTAGCTATCAAAAGAATGTATCTCATTGACACTCCAACAAAAGACACAAATCTATACCATATTTCGGTAAAATATCAGAAAAAGTTGCAAATATACTACAAGAAACCAACAACTAATAACCTTTAAATCATCCAACATACACTTTTTTTATCCTTTGAATTATTCTTTTTGTAGTGCGATATATATATTGGGCAAAAAAAGGGTTGCGCTGTTACAGAAATAAACACGCAGAAAAATCTAACCACGCCAAACACTTTTTAGATCAGAATCACACAATAGCACTCCTAAATAACATTAGATTCCTACATTTTTGTAAAAACGGAAATTAGACATTTTTGAAGCTTTCGTGATATACAAACACAAACTCAGGATACCTTTAATGAACGAACATACCCAGCTCAGTAATTCTCCGTTACTGGAAGTGTTTAGATATTTAATTTCAATGATATTTATCTAGTTATCTGTTTATTCTATTTACGCTTTTGTTTATATTTATATTATCTTTGATAATGACAGCTTAGCTGTCGAAACAATTGTCAGGTAAATTAAAATAAATTTGTGAAACTTTTTATTAATCCGATTTATTTAATTTCAGGAATGAAAATTGATCATGATTTATTATTGTATAAGAGTAATAAATCAATCACACATAATAATACAGTATCGCTTAACTCAATATTTTGGATTTATTGTTTAACGTGCATGAACCGTATTCAAACTACATTCCTCCTAAAACATATATTTAGCGGGGAAAAAAACGTAAATATTGTCAATTTTATACTGGCTACAACTGTTAACTTTCTGGCGTGTCTCTCATTATTGCATCGGTGAAAACCAAACAAATCTATTGTTTTAATTTATGTTATCCTGGCGATTATCCTGTAAATGATACTTTCCAAGACTTTGGTTTTTAAATATTGAGGTAGTTAAATTATAAAAAAAATATATTGATTATTATCCGAGGTAATATCATTTCATTAAAGAATTTTTGGCTACATTTTATGTTAAAAGAAACAAATATTAAATGTCACATAAATAACATCACACGCACACATCCACACAATAATTTCCAAGAACAAAGCAAATTTCAAAGAGAAACTGCATATTCCGCAATATTTCAGACAGAATTGACAGGCACAATAGTTTCCTCAAAATGCAGCTTTGAGGCATCACGCTGTGTCCGCAAATTCGACCAGTGCTGTTTTGGTGCAAATATATGAGCTTTACAAAAGCTTCGAATATCCATCTTTGCTGGGCAACTAGAATGTCCAGGGTGAACTGAAGCATCTCATGTGACGTTTGAGCCGTGTTACCAACCCCCTGCTGATGGATAACGACTTGTAGCTAATCAGATACTATATAGCTGGATTTACTCTAAAATCTAAGCACAAATTGTAGCTTTTGTAAAATAAAGCTGCTTTTGTTGTGGACCTTAATTAATACCTTCTTCTTTTTCCTTGGCATTCTTTTCGAAAATTGAAATTGTTCTTATTTTCTAAATGTTAAAAGGGTTGAAATCGGCGCTATTCGTTTTGTTACCAGCGTGCCTTTGTAATTTCGTTACATTTGCATTGCCGTAAGCATTAAAAACAGAGGGCTTGTCCCATTTTTACATTACCTGTGCACCCCTAATCTTGAAATTATAGCTGTTCGGATTTGCACAAGTGATTGAATAAAAAATCCAACGTCAGATTTAATCAGTTTATCTCAAGTTTCAAATTATACGTGGTTTTCTAAGTTGCACCCCTTCAAAACAGTTTCACCCCTTAGTTGGCAAATTCGCTATTTCCGTTAAAATTCTTGTAAAATCGAAGCGGTGTATAATTTCAACTTTTGTGTAGTTGTAACTGAATAATTCGAATAACTAGATAATTATAGATTTTTTATTGTACACAGTTGTAACATTTTAGACATTATGCACCCTTTTCTTCTTCTTGTAATACAAGGTGTATTATTTTTTATTCTACCACAGTTATTATGACATTCTATGTAATAATTAATTAAAGTTCTTCTCACGAGTTGTAACTTTTTCTTTGGCACTGTTCGATATTTACCATAACAAATAATGAAACTGTGTATACCATGCTTTCGTTGAAACACCGAACACATGTGTTGTTTTCTATTCATATATGAGGCGTATATATCGATGCAAAGTGAGCATGTAACAAATTAGCAAGCACGCTGTTCGATTTTGCGCTATAGCGCACATTTTTTCAAAAACGTTTTAGTTGGAAACTGTGACATAGATGGCTGTGATTCATGTTTAACAATTTACTTGAATGCAAAGTGCGCTATGCCCACTAACAAATTAAATGCAATGTGCGACATGCTCGCCAGAGCCAATGCGCTGTCAGAGATCAGATCACGTAGACCCGGATTAATCTCTTGGGCACCCTGAAGCACTTGTACGGCTGGCGCCTTTTGATGATATATCATTAAACTTCGGTCGCGTTAGCTTTTCGGAAAGCGTAAACAAACAGCGGTCAGATGATGGTTACCACTTATTAGAGTATACGTTCTAGCGCGCGAAATCCAAAACGACGATGAAAATGCTTGACACTACAATTAAATTAGACTCGTTACGTATCATTATCAATAACAAAACGAAGTTGAAAGGACATTTTTCTATGACGTAGACTCCCACTATAATAAATAAAAGTTCAAGGCCGAAATAGCTGTTACTATTAAATTTTTTGCAGCATATGTATTTAACTGGTAAAACAAAAAAGAAATAAAAATAATCATCGTTAATTCAAATTTCGTCAATAAAAAATATCGATCGCCTTTTTTCTCGATATTTTTTAAGTGTCCTTAAAAAGCTTCGGCGACAGATAACAATTTTCTACGAGCGTATTTAAATTTTAGTTTTTTTAAAAAACTTTTTCCTTTTCAAAGAAAGGAAAACCTTTATCAAGGTTTTTGACCATTTTTTGAATTTGCAGTCACAACACTTACACAATAAAAATAAATGCAATTGCACCGTGTAAGATGAACATTAGTACCGGACATTGCCGCGCTTAAGTAAACGTCATCAGTCATTAAACACGCCCACCAATAGCGTTGCATTTGGTTTACGCTTTCCGAATAGCTAAAGCGATGAGACTTTACATGAATAGAAGTACATATAAAAGTCAACTATTTTGTGTTTTATTTATATTTAGGTATGTTTTATTATAGATTTTCTTATAAATTGGAAAATTTGTATCTATACAATTTTAAAAATCTACAGAATTAGTTATTTCAGATTCAATGCATAAAATTGATAAAAGAGAGAATCTAAGATAGTTTTTTACCGTTTTGAGGGCTGAAAATCATTGCTCTCCAGAGCAGTATGTTGTAGCTATTGCAAGTACTTCCAGTGGTCCAGTCCCAGACCTTTCTAAGAATTTGCGATTTATTATGTGAACCATGTCTGGTGGTAGCGCCCCCAAAAACGAGGCGCCTGAAGCCCGAGCTAGGCTTCAGTGTTAATACAGGCCTGAGATCACGTAGAGTCGGGTGGAATAAGGTTTTATTGTGTTTATGGTTATTACTGGCATTTACATGAGTACTACAGATTGGTAAAATAATACAATGGAAATGAATTCAATTACTACAGAAATTAAAAAATGTAAAAGCAACACAGCTAGATCAAAGACTGTCAATGCAGGCGGAAGTAAAAGAGCTAAAGCTAAAGCTGTTAGGTAACGTTAGTCATAAAAATTCTATTTTTTTAACTATAGTCGAAATAACGATTACACAGTTACCCATTACCTGTTTTCCCTAAGTGCGAACATAAGGGCTGACCATGTTATCCTGATCAATGTGTTTCACGATGAACAATAGGGGATATTACATATTTTTAGAAGGCATTTATGCTAATCGAACTAAAGCTGTACAAGATTCTTTTTGATTGACTGCAAAATCGATAAGCCAAACACCAGACGCCGCGCCAGCCTCGATACAATAGTGAACGTCACAATCTGTAACAATTAAATACACAGTGAAAACTTCAGATACAATAACAATACCAGTTTGTAGATGAACCTTTTTGGGAATTCTAGGCATTAAAAGAGACCGCATTTTGAGAGTATTAAAAAGTTAACTACCTCGTGAGATGAGGAGAGGTAAACTTTAATCAAAGTATTTAAGATGTACCGAGAGCCATTATTGTCGCAGTAAATCTACCCAAAGAGTATTTATTCTTTGTGATCTGAACATTTTTAAACTATAGAAAATATACAATGATAGAACTGATGGTGACAGTTATTGAGTTATTTAACAAATTAGTTCTGTAAAAACTATAACATTGGCTTCGGCATACCACAATCAGATGTGTGCTCAACGTGTTTGCAATAAGTGCAATATAAGGTCACTGAAGACTCCTTTAAACAAAAACTTATTGAGGAACACAATATCACATAAATTCAGTGCTTAACAGCTTATATGACCTATTAAGAGACGACAATCCTGGAGTAAGTAAGTATCAGTGTATTCATTCGATTGCCAAAATAATTTAACTGAAGGGTTTCTTTTAGTATGCAAATAAATTTTTAGAATTTCACAGTGGTAATTGGAAATTCAAAAACAAAACTAACACCTAGTAATGTTTACAGTCTTGTGTGATCCGAAACTGATAGGAAACGAAATTCGAATGAAATTACATCTGCAGTTCATCACATCTTAAGTACTTGAGTGCTACTACTATAATATTGTGCTCAGATTAATATTATTCGCTTATTCTGTGATGTTGCTAGAAGTCAGAATAAAAATGCAATACTTGTAGGAATGCTGTGCAATTGGCTACTGGCTAGTGCCCCAAATCATATAAAACAAGTGGAAATAATTTTTCTTAGAGTAGGAAACTCATACATTCCAAGCCATAGATTGTTTGGCATTATCGAGAAAATTGTAAAGAAAGCATCAATTGCTTCAAAGCGAGAAAATTACTTGTTTAGAAATTGGAGAAATGAATCACAGGCCGCACACAGGGCTGAAACCCGATTTTAGCTGGTCAAAATTATTTTATAGGCTTAACTGAAAGCATATGACTAGAATAGTATAAAAGTAATAAAATAATCAAAAAAGAAATTAAAAAAATCTTTTTAGCCATTAGAACTGGACCATTTTGATAGTTTTATCCTTTTACCAAGAAAAAGTTATTTACAAAATTATTTTATTGAAAAAAATAAGGCGCAGACATAAAATAAATAGCATTTACACGAATTCTTCTTTATGTTAAGAAATGTTACACAACTTAAAATGCTTCTTTAATATTTAAATGCAATAATTGTATTGCTAATCGATTTTTAACTACCCCTTTTCATTTCTATTGTATTTCAGTTTATGAGTCATTATGCATGTTTATTTTTCAATATGTTATTCATTATACTATAGCAAAAAGAATGTTAAAAATACAAAGGCAAGCTCTTGCAAACTTTGTAGGTAAGTTATAAACCACAAAATAAAAAAGTTATTATCCGGAAAGTAAAAATCATCATTTTCTATATTAGAAGGGTATAAACTTACCTCTTTATAAGAATTTTTAGAATTTCAATTCTGTTTTTATAAATTATTGAAATCAATGAAAAAACATTTCCACAAAAAGAACTTTCACGTTAACAAACAAACTACAAATACATCTACATCAGATTAGCGCCTTCGGAAGGGTTAACACTGAACTGTACTCTACCGGATTTGTGGGATTTTTTATGGTTATTATTTGCCATAACGGTAAACGGCAGGTAGTTACTAATTCACTAAGCTTTCTACTCAAATACTATTTCTTAGAATACCTTTGATTTTAGCTTCGTTTTTTGGAGTTTTCACCAGCTAGAATCATGTTTCAGTCCTGTATGGGCCGTAATAAAATCACCAGGGTCTTGACATTTCAAATTGCAATCTTTGAAATAGTTATTTATGTATTAAGGGCATAAAGAAGCTTTTATGGCCAGAAGCGTTATTTCTAGCTCGAGGGGTTAGCCGAGGGCTAGGAAAAAGCTGTAGGGCCATAAAAGCAAGTTATGCCCGCTATACATACACTATTTTACGCACAGATTAAGTTTTTATCTCAAATCTATTATTGTGTAACAAATATAATTAAATGAGTACGTAGGTACATCAAGTCGCTGTGCGTATACTTATGTGCTTATACGAAGTACGTTACTATAGTTACTATTTCAAAATATTTAATTTCGGCTTATTTTCATTGGTGATAAGTTTACAAATTATATTAAGAACCAATCAAGTTCTACAAAAAACAGATCTGACATTTAATTGACGTTTCGTTATTGCCCGTCTGACCATAAAGAGGCCCTTGGGCCATAAAGAGACGGTTATGTTTAAATAAGTCTAGCAATAATCGCCTAATTATAATGTATCTGTGCATAAAGGTTTATATTGGCGAAAGGTGCATCGGGTAGACTTTTAGTTGGAGAACTATTTTATTGTAGCGATATTGGAGAGTGTAAATCAGTTTGTATGGAATTGTGCAATCCTTAAAAACCAGATAAAATAAAATGTATATCAAGTTTATTAACTTCACATTATGGTTCAGATTGGGAAAAAATTATTATTGGTTTATTTTAAGACATTGTTGAAAAATTCACTTTAGAAGCTTGAGAAGAAGAAAATGCAACAGATGAAATAAAAAAAATATATTAAAATTTGTCGAATTTTATTTTGTATTTACTTTTGTTTTAGAATTTGATGTAATTTCGATATTTCCAGGTATTTTAATTTTAGCATTTTAGACAACCAACCAAGGGCGGCTTAGTTGAGTCTAGGGGAAACCCATAATTTAAGCTTATTGTTAAATACTAGGCTTTAAAATATTTTACTGCCTTAACCATCTGTGTACTTGTTAATATTTTCTAAGAAAGAAAAAGTTTCAATTAAAATTTAAATACTTACATCCTGCGGTATTGTGATAAATAGGTATTAGGAAATTCCAAAGACCCTCTGACAACTTCCTGTTCATAGAAAAATTTGCCTGTACTTTTGTTTACTAATCTTGTAATCTTTCAATTAAGACAGTTCAGAAATTGCAAAATGCATTTCAGTTTGAAATTTTAAAGTGTAAAGATGGGTAAAGAAAAACGGTCTGTGTCTGTTACACTTCGAAGTTATGTTAAGGAATTCAGTGTTCTTACAACTGACGATAAGGTGTTGTATTGTACAGTGTGCGACGATAAAGTGACTGCAACGAAACGCTTTCAAGTTACACAACATCTGAACACGGTTCGACATCAAAAGTGTGTTGCCCTGAAATCAAAAAAACAAACATTGTTACCGGGGTACCTTAATAATTCGCGCGGTGAGTCCAGCAAATCGATCGAATTTAATAAAAGACTATGTAGTGCATTAGTGGCTGCAGATATGTCGTTAAGTAAAATTAATCACTCAGCATTTCGTAATTTTATGGAAGAAATTTCAAAAATGCCAATACCCGACGAGTCCACACCCAGGAAAAATTATTTACCTCGTATATACGAAGAGACCATAAAATCAATTAGAAAACATGTAGCGAATAACTACATATGGGTTTCCATTGACGAATCTACTGACACTACTGGAAGGTGCGTAGAAACTTCATTTCCTTCGTTTTGTTAGTAAAATTTAACTAATTAAAGACAATAGAGCAATTTACACATGTTTTATTTTCTATTTTGTTAGTTGCATATTTAATCACAATATTTTTGCTTGATTAAAATATAATTTTTTTAAATAACTGTTTTGCGCTAATTGTTTGTAACTGACTAATTATGTAGTTCGATAAAATAAAAATAATAAAATAATAATAATAAAATAAATTGTTTTCAGATACGTGGCTAACGTTATAATTGGCGTTTTAAATTCGGAGAACAATCCCAAATCCTATCTATTAGCAATGGACGTTTTCAAGAGCACCAATCATTGTTCTGTGGCAAGATTGTTTAATGATTCCATGGCTATTTTGTGGCCGGACGGCATACAGTACAACAAAGTACTCCTGTTCGTCACCGACGCGGCACCGTACATGATCAAGGCTGGAGCAGGCTTACAAGTTCTGTACGAAAAAATGATCCACTTAACTTGTCTTGCCCATGCAATGCATAGAGTTACGGAGAAAGTGCGGGAAATATATCCTAACGTAAACTCTATAATTTCACATGTAAAAAAAATTGTTTGTAAAGCTCCATATCGCATACAAATATTTAGGGAAACTGCTCAAGAAGTGCCTCTCCCACCTGAGCCTGTAATAACAAGGTGGGGTACTTGGCTTTCTGCAGCAGAATATTATGCAACTTATTTTGTTATTATTAAAGCATTTGTAAATAAAATTAATAAACACGATGCACTATGCATACAAAGCGCACAGGATGCTTTTAATACTAAGGAGGTGAGGGCAGAATTATTGTTTGTTTTGACAAATTTTGTGCGTTTAGCTAAAATAATTCAGAAATTAGAAAGCCAGGGAAATTCATTAGATGAATCTCTTGAGCATGTAAAATTGTTAGGTGTTTCTTTGAATAAAGTAAATGGGCCAAAGGGTTTGACTATAAAACAAAAATCTAAATCCGTTATAGACAACAATTCTGGTTTTCACTTAATTGAAAGCATAAACGATGCATTATCTTGCCAATTTTAGACGAGCTAAAACATTATTCGCTTGTAGAATTAAACAATTTTGTATGCCCCAATTACGTCTTGCGATGTGGAACGAAGTTTCTCAAAATATAAAACAATATTTATTGATAACAGGCATATGTTTACTTTTGAAAATTTAAAAATGTACGTCATTGTGAACTGTAACGCTCTATGTTTAGAAAATATAATTAATTAAATTATTGCATAGGATGTCTAATTAAAATAATTTCTGTAAAAAACGCTAAACAGGTGTTTTTTTAATAATGAAAGTGCATATATTTATTAAAAATTTCTAATAAACGCATATTTCATGATTTTTAAGTGCATATTTCACGTTTTTATAGTGCATAAGTGAATGCATATTTCAGCATTTTTAAGTGCATACAAATCCTATACCTAATAGTGAGTGTGTCAAAAATGATACTGCTGTGTAAGAGGAAGATATAATCACAGATTGTGTCCTCCTCTGAGATAGACATACTATCCAAGACATACTACATACGTAGGTATTAAGAAGTACCGGTAGAAATGAGCGAATTACAAGTTATTAAATATAATATTATCCATATTAATATAGTCTTATACAGGGTGATTCAGAAATAAAGGTAATCCTTTAAATGGTTGGTAGAGGGGAGGCAGTAGAGCTAATTTACCTTGACAAGTATAGGTCAAAAACCAAGTTTTCCAGAAAATTAATGTTAAAGTTTTATTGAATTTTGGATCCGGTCCTGGCCTTGGATCATTTTGGATTCAAAATTAATTAAACTGTAAAATCCATTTTCTGGAAAACTATTCGTTTTTAACCTATACTTGTCAAAGTAAATTAGTCTACTGCCTTCCCTCTACTTACCATTTCAAGAATTACCTTTATTTCTGAATCACCTTGTATAAGAATCGGTCGAAAAATTACTTTTGTCAAATTCGAAAACCGAGTAGGCGGAGAAATCTTTCTTACGATCCCCACACTTCATATCTAAAATATTATACGCAGGAAATAATTTCTTCCGCTTACATATTGAGCTGGAATTTGATATTTTTTTACAAAAAAAATCGCACTTACATAGCACGTTTCAGAACTTGTTTACTTATTCGTAAATTTTATTGTACAAAGAACAATTATCATAGATTGTATTGCTTAGTTATATAGAACTATAGTACTCAAACATAGATGAAAGAATTTCTGGGGTTTTTACAATGTCCAGAAGTTATTAAAGTTTGAGCAGAAGTTTAAGCGCCTCTAGCTTGCTCCACTGTATATTATAACGCCGACTAAAACCAAGTTAGAACTGTGTAACATCCATTGCTTTATTTTCACTGAGCTACTGTTTACTGAGCAGTGTCACCTAGGACCGATGTGTGTTCAAGGATAAATCTGGAAAAAATTCTTCGGCTCCAGGATCGAACTCATAGGATCGTATAATCACAGATGTTGGCGGATATAACGAACTAAAAAAATAAATTAGTCTTTTAGTTTACAGAAGAGTGAATGAATTGCCCATAGGTAAACCAACTTTCTTGTAAGTAAATCTCGTTACTGAAAATAAATGATTCGAAAATCAGATAAGTGAATTAGCTCTAACTTTTTTACTAACTCTACATTACTAGCAAATATGTATGAGGCGACTGGATTGACAACATTGGAGGCTACTTTTGATTGGTTGATAGATTTGAAATATCAATTCAGGTGCATAAACGTCGCGTCATACATGCTGATGTTTGATATTTATCATTTTTAACAGCAACACAAGTTAAACAAGAAATAAGAAATTGTGAGTTGTGTAAAATCCATCTAATCCAAATTGGGATAAATTATTTGGCATCCGTGCAGTACGTGTTATTTTAGAATTTTTTGTCAGAATGTTTCGGCTACGTTACTGATTTACGAAAACTTGTTGCGGCCAATTTTGGAGGTCACTTCTAATCCTTTTTCTTCGGTGATTTCGTTTGATAGATGGAAGTAGTATGATAGGTTGGTTCTTGTCTGTGCATTTTGTAATGTCATAGTCATATAAGATAGTAGTAGATAATATTAGATGATTAAGATAATATAAGGAAATATATTGCTTATTCCGCGGTTACGTACCATGACGCGTTTCAGCGCATTTCTATGATGAGCAAATCCCCAGAAATTGTTATTACGCAACTAAACTTTTAATTTGATGCATTTTTGCTGTTGATACAAATACATTTGGTTTTTTATAACCGTGTACGAGCAGATCAAGCTAAAACGTGCATTACGTACAAATGACAAAATGGAGACATGAAATATGTATTAAGTAATTATAGTTCTGCGAACTATTCTTAAAAAACTTACAAGTTGATTATTTATATACAATATTTGAAAAAACATCAAAAATGATGCCATACCTATGGTTTTGTTCTAAGATGCTCTTAATGGTCAATTTAGATCTTGAAGTAAATAAGCGTTACGTATAATGTCACATGCGTTACGTTACTGTAAGGCGGCTCTCACACTGAATCAATAAGCAATATTATCGCCATCGATTTGTTTACATTGAATTTACGTGCAGTATTAGTGCCAGTAAACAATGCATAGTGTTAGTCGTTGTGCCGCCAAAGGCTGTAAAAATACCTCCGAAAGAACTACAATTAGTTTTTTTAGGTTTCCGATTTCAGGTTATTTTTTCCTACATACTATTATTTTTTAATAAATACGCTCGTAAAAACAATGCAGTATTTAAGAATTCACTTTTGTATATATTTACCAATTGCTTAAAATTGAATTACTAACACGTAATAGAACAAATAAGCGATTACGAAATCCTACATAATAAATTTTTTTATGCTGATTTATTATTAAAAGAGTTCAACAAAAATAATCTAGGTCAACGCCTTATCAACAGGTGTGAACTACAGCTTCTTTTGTTACTCTCAACTGTTAAAAAAAGTCAAAGCGTGCGTTAGGATTGTACTTTTTAGCATTACGTTTGTCATTGTGTCTTTAATTTAATATGAATGAAAATAAATTTTATTATTATTAATTATTATTATAGTGTAAATTGATTTCATCTCCCCTATTTTGTACGTATGTGATTTCGGTGACCTAGATTCTCCCTTTGTTTGTTGAACAGGTATTCAAATTGTATACAACTATGCATTTGTTCGTAATTATTTCTAAATAAAATGAAATGACTATTGCAGCGCATGAATATGGTTAATGGCTTGAAAGAATAATGTAACTTTAGTTTGTAATTAACGACGTAACAAGAAACAACTCTTATAACTTATTTTAATAAATGTTTTAAATATTTAAATTGATTATCGTTTTATTTATTAGATTCTATAAGTAAAACAACTTCAACTTCAAATGGTTCACTACACATAATTCTACTTCATATTTTACTATACTATTATATAACAAGAGATTTTGTTTACATATTTGTTCGAGACATTTTATTGAATGCGGCTTTGCGTTTTATTTACCGGCGATGCCGGCCGATAAACGTCGGTCCACTACTTCTTTTATGGGCGTGATATTCGAAGGTGGATTAATAAAATGAATGGTGTAGCATGCAAGTGAATCTACTGATTGTTATATATACTGTGGCAATACCTACCTCCATTATTATTATAGAGGGGAATTTATTTTTTAAATTATTTATACAACAGACGATCCCGCATGTGTTAGAAACATAAAAATATATGTATAAAAACTATTATTTATGCTATTAGTATATTAGGAATACTTGTAAATTATTAATTTTTTATTATTTACTGGAATTATTAGTTTTATGATTTTGGTCGAAATATAAGTAAAGGTTATGAGGTCAGTGGGTGATGTAATTCAAGACGGTCTAAATAAGAAATGTGAATATATTTAGTATAAAAAGAAAAAGATTTATTATTGTTATTGGAAGTTGTTAGAAATGTTTGCGTGCAAGGCTGACGCAATTGGAATATTCTTCATTTAGCACTTAATAAGTTCGGGTGGTTGTTACGACTTATGTTGTTTTTAATTAATTTATTAATAAATTCGATAAGTTTTGCTAAATTCTTCGTTGTTATTATTTGTTGCACCATGTTTTATCAGTTCTGCAAATGCCGGATTAGCCTGATGTTTCTTTCTTTTATGCCTTCTGTCCCTTAAATGCCATCAAATTAAAATCGTATAATTAGAGTTGGTAGATGGTGACATAATTGTTTGAGATTTCTTTACAAACTAAAAGGAATCAGTTTATTCAGTGCGAGAGTGGTTAAAATAATATTGTCTGTTGCTTATTGCCAGTTGATAGTTGCGCATTTCTTCGGTGTGAGAGCTTACTAACATGCCAAAAATTGTATATTTCATTCAATATTATTATTGAAGTTCAGACACAATTTCATTTAATTTAATCGATGTTTTAAGTCTTTTTAAGCTTTATTGAAGATTGAATTTTATCTGTGGAAGTTGATCCTTTCACGAAATGCGCGATATGGTAATGTAATAATATAAGGTAATATATGGTAATGTAATAATACAAGATAATGTAATGTGAGTTAATTCAAGGTAATGTAAGGTAATGCAGGGTAATGCAAGGAAATGCAATGCAATGTAATACAAGATAATGCAAGGTAGGTAATGCAAGAAAATGTAAGGTAATGCAATCTCATGTAAGGTGATATAAGGCAATGTAAGATACTGTAAGGTAATGTACAGCGGTATAATGTAATGTAATAATTGCAACTGTTTATGTTTATTAAATTTTGCTTAAATATATTTTTTTACCTAGTTAATTATAAAAATATTCCAGAAAATTCCAAGAATTTATGATTTTGTAAGTAGTATTTTAAAAAATTACATCTTGAGGGCGAAATGTTGGAAACTCCATCACAGTGTCTATTGAAAACCGCCGTTATTATCTGGGTGTATTTATTAAACCTATACAGTGGCTCCAATAACAACTGAAATTCCATAAATTTATTTTATGGTATTTGCCAGCTTAAAAGAAGACAAATATAATGAGCGAAAACACATTTTGATTTTCAATTGTGTGTAACTGGTATTTTAATACTTAAAAGATAAAGTCTACAGACTTGAGACAATACTAAATGTATCATATTAGTTGAAGAAATTTTACAGTAACTCTTTTGAGTGTAATCCATACTTCCCATACACTGAAATATAGGAAGGCTACCCACTTTTACTATTCTCATTCAATACCTGCCCGCAACAGTTTTGTTGTTTATTTTCTTACCTGACTAATAATAAACAATTTACCTACCATTTTGCCTGTTTTAGTAAACGTAGAATCTGCCAAATCTTTAATTCTTCAGTACGAAAGTAAACCTGGAAATACTTTTGAAAACAATTATTAGGAAAAGGAATTAGGTATAATAAAATCCATACCAATAATCCTTGTTTGTTTCGTTGTAATCCGTATGTCCGACCAGAACATTGATCTGATCAGTATCATGTAGTTAGAACTTTTATGCAAACACCAAATCAAATGACGGAAATATTCTTAGAACGAATATTTAAAATTTGTTTCCAAAACTCTCAAGCGTTCAAAATTTCAATTCCGCATGAATTAGTGCCCACAATGTTCCCACAGAGAACAGAATATGTTTAAAAGCTCCTGCGGCTAAGTAACTGTATCTTGAACAAAAGATGCAAGATCCGTTTGCTTTGCACAATTAGCTTCATCTAACTGTACTTTTTATCTTTTTACAACCCGATAACTGAGAATAACAGTATTCAAGTCTAAACTTTTATACCAAAATTACCAAAAAATAAACTGTTAAGGTGTAAATACAAAACATTAAGAGACTTTAGTACCAAAACACAGGGACCACAGTTTTCAAGGAAAACTTCCAACTGGTGTGATTAAAATTAGAAATATTTAAATATGAAACACTTTTTCAAACGTTTGGGCATTGGGAGTCGGTTATATGCGCCTAAATTGGCTTACTAAACATTCATTTTGTTTTCATTCATAATCATACTGTTTGTAGTACTTTCGTTTTTTTATTTACCTGAAAAAATCTGTGAATAACGTTAGTATAGAATTCATGGTAAAGGCACATCCCTTCCAATAAGCATTTGAAAGTAAAAGGGATCAACAGAGAAAAGAAATTAGTTATATGTGGAAGCTGATTGAAACATGAAAACAATAATAGGCAGAGATGTACTTAGCACAACATTATTTAAAGATCTAGAATATACTAGAATATATAGGATGCGATAGTAGAAGTATGTACATACATAAGTACGTATGCGTTGGTGTAGGTTTAGGTTGTATAATACATGCTGTGTGTAGGAGTACAAGATGGTGTGGGAACTTCTGGTAGTGATCTTTTGGTAAAATATATCATGAGAAGTAGATATTAAATATATCTAGGTGCAAGTTCATATTAATAAATTATTCCAAGTCTACAATTACGTCATTCATTAGTTAACAAGAATGATATATTTTTTATAGCTTTTAGCTATTGCTGCTTACAACTTCTTAATAGTAACCAAATTCAAAAATATATTTTTACCTATTATATACACACATTTTGCTACCATCTGGTAAGTTGTAGTCCAAAGTACGTTGAACTAACGTCTACTAGAGTAGACGTTAACTTAAAAGTTAATAAATATACAGTTAGTTGCCCATAGAAGCTTTCAGCAGATCCCGTTATCTTATTATTTTTAGCATTTTGTACTCGTGAAACCAACGTTTTTTTAAAGGGTCTTTTAAGACTGTCTTCATCAGGGGTCACTGTCTGAACAAATATGAACGAATGAAATCATTTGAGAAACATTAGCTGTCGGTTATAATTTATTGTCATTTCCATTTATTCATAGAACTGTTTTAAAGACAGTATCATCTCTAGTTTATAGGCCAAAAGGCAAGTCATAACTTCTGAGTAGGGCGTGTAGGTCAGAACTCTAATGTCGTAAGACATCGGTGGATATTTCGCAATTGCTACAAAAGCAATCGATTTGCGATACCAATAATAATAAATGATAAGGGTTAAAATGCTTGTAGGTACAGTACGAGTGTATAAATATTTCGAACTGTAGTGTCTTTCTTTATAAGCTAGAAGGCTAATTCTAACTTTTGAGTAGAACACAATTAGGCTCGAGGAGTTGAAAATTCTGGCACAATCATACTTTTCTACCCGTAACATTAGTAGCATCAATTGTACATACGTGTTTGCAGGAACTTTATTCTTTTACTATAGTCACCAAGTATCTGTTAAGAATTACTAAAGCGAAGGAAAATATATAGACAGACCCTTAAACCTAAGAACAGAAAACAAAAGACCCCTCAAAACGCTAAGAAGGAAGCATAATTTATTAGAAGAATATAATCATACACAGCATCAATAGTCAAGTATTTTGGTACTGAATTCAGCGTCCTCCATTATCAATAGTTTTTAAACTTTTAAGCATCCAATCATATTTACTTAGTTAATGTCGGATTGTATATTAGAATGTGTAGATGTTAACAGAGTTATTAGAAAAAATGAGCTCGAGCGTTGTTGTGATTCTACAAGCATGTTTCTCTACCACAATGATCAAAATTAATTAATTTATTACAAAATCTTTACAAGATATCAAACACAAAAGAGATTGCCGAAAGCTATCTTATTTTGCTTTCTTCTGTCTTAGCGTGGGATGAGAAAGGGTCGATAATATCGAGGTCTGCACACATTGACAGATAACACAAAAGCGTTACTGATTAAACACTTATCTGTTTCTGTCTAATCACCCGTACTCCATTAGTATCCGAGATTAACCCAGGAGACACAGGTCTGGGCAGTCGTTAGAGGTGTCGGGGAGCACTAGTATCCGAGACTAGCTTGTAGGCAGACAACACGGCGTTCACCCTTAAAACTGGTTGTTGTCTACCCAAATCCCAGGCTTGTCTGGGTAACGGATGACGCAATCAGTATGTAATGTGTGGTCGAGTTACACGCAAGTATTTCTCGATGATGACTCTGAAACGTTGCGGAGGAAGCTCCGTTAACAAGAAGGTCCAGTGTGGGTGGATTGATCCTTACCTGACGTCAGGGTCTGATATGAAGCAAGTATTCCTGTCTGACCTAGACGAATGGAGGAAAATCGAGTGTAGTTCATCTCCCACTCGCTGACCTATGAGAAGCTGCATGCCACCAGGGAGTGTTTTGGAGATGACAGTATGGGGATCCGGTTTTGGCTGTGCAGTTCCAGTCGTCGGATTTCCAGAAATCGTCTGGAAGCAAAGCTCTGTCAGGAGTACACCAGGCCTATAACTGGGGGGATCGGAGTGGCAAAACCTTTTAAAACCAAGTCCCGTCACATCTGAGGTTGGATTCGATCGGGCAGTAGCCCAACTAAGGCTGCCTGAGGGAACTTATGAAGGCATGAAAAAGGGATGGAGAGTTTCGATGTACCTAACCTAGGTTGTGGAAATAGTCCTAATACTGGACTAGGAACTTGTTCCTGTATGAAAGAGGTCGGGAGGGTTCCGGTGGGTGAGCACGTCCATCCCCTGTAATCGCTCCCGAACTAGCCTGATGAGCTAGTAGAGGATGGATAGGCAACCTCGCTCCTGCTAGTGAGTTACTGGAAGCATTTGCCACGCAGATGCGCGCTGATTGGGCGTACCCCAATTACTTCCTCTGGGAAGGAACGTGAGGGTAAGTAATACAGATACCCCAAGTAAAACAATGTTTGGATCTGTCTAATCTAAAGTCATAATACACGTACAACTTTGGGCTGTGTATAGTAATTTAAAAGAAAGTAATTTAACAGTGATCTATAATGATCCTCCAAGGATCGAGGGGTACTTTTTAAACTGAAAAGACTACGTATTACTATCTGTTTTGATCTAACCCAAGTGCGCAAGATTGGACACTGTTAAAAAAAGTAATTTGATAGTGCTGGATGGGTTGTCATGAACAGAGGGATACATCTGAAACGCTGTCAGTATTTAGTAAATGTCAGATAAATTATACAACTGGGAAGCATCCTTTATTTATGATTCCTATATTAACAATTCTAAGGTGGGTAAGATTCTCTAGAAGGCAAGAACAATCAGCTCTTGATATCACTAACTTTCAACGACTGATAATTCTTCTACTGACTATTGTTCCTGACATTAGATCTAAGATTTATAGTGTCACTACTGGTCATGATGATTATAATTCTCACATTATCTTACAGAAAACAGGAATCCATATATAATATCACGAGCTTATTCGGGTTTTATATCCTACAGAGTGGACCCAAGGTCCGTAGATACAAAGCAAGCTTTGAAATATAGGTCATCTCATACACTTCCACTATGCAGTAGCGCGAAAATGGCGGAACATGTTAATTAACATGAAAACAGGAATAATCGACAACTCGACTTGTTTTCAGTTGGGTACTAAGCATTAATTCAACGTTTTAGAACGTCATGCGCCTCATATGACGATCGTGTCGGTTTCGATAGCAGCCGTATTGCAACTCTTACTGAGCGCGAAAATGGCGGCATTGCGATGACCTATATTTCAAAGCTTGCTTTGCATCTACGGACCTTGAAGTGGACCTGATAGCTAGCGCCATTACACGGTGTAAATTGCTAGTTTAAACGAAGAAAAAACTGGTATAAAGGCAGCTTTCTTTTGCCATGAAAACAATTTCAAGGCTTGTACCCACATTATTATTATATTAATTAATTGAATTTAATTTTTAAAGGTTTTTAGAACCGGCGGTCTTTACTAGTTAATAATATTGTTGCATTTAGTGGAGATGGATAGTATTGGGGTCAGCCATGAAAAGCCAATGATGATCTTTAATATCGCCAACTTTGGCAACAATGACGTTCTCGCATTGACCATTTGGAGTCTGTCATAGTTATTACCTAGTTATGTTACCGTCGACCGTGACTTTAATTTGGGCTTACTTACAGGTATTGGAAGCCTTACACAATCTTTAACATTATGCGGTTGAAGGTGATAATAACGCATATACGACAGTGAATAGACAAGAATAGCGCGTAATTTCGCCGACTTTTGCAGAAGCAACAATTCTCGTTTGAATGTTCAGAGTTCAAGAACTAATTTTAGTATCCCAGGATTTGACTATGACCAAGAGAAGATCTAATGGGAATTTCTAATGAGAATTTCTGTAATTGCTATTAAATCATTCAATGCTGAACACATGAACCTTAATTAAGCTGAGCACAAAATATACTTATATTAGCCAATTAACTATTTCCCTATCACCAGTGCCGTCTTTAGGCCAGCGCCCAGGCCCCGCGATAGCAAGAGGCCCCATACCCAAGTAATCATAAACAATTATATACACAGTTTCTTTAGAAAACTTTTTTCGTGATTTCTTTGTAGCAAAATCGGCTATTAGTTCATTAAAATCTATTGTTTTTAATAGATCAGATTCAAGAAACAAAGTAAAGTCAAAAGAAAAATTTTCCATCCCTAATTACATAGGCCCCAGTCAGTCCTGGGCCCAAAGCCTCATCGATCCTAAAGATGGCTCTGCCTATCACTAATCAGAGGGTTGTTTGAGAATCTGCAATATCATTGGCGACTTCTAACATACTAACCATAACCCTACTAGCAGTACTATAGTCTTTGGAAGCTTGTCATTTCACTTTGGTAACGACGGTAAATCTTGCATTAGCAACTACAAGTCAAGGAGTTTTTTTGGGAAAAGGTTTTTGGATTGTTTAATAACTATAATACTGAAGTATATAATATCAAAAATTTTTGGGGGGGAATTTCCCCCATTCCCCCCTCCCTCGTGGATCCACGCCTGTTTGTTTTTATTCTATGTATATTTATTTATAAATGTTATATATTGCACAATATTTAATAAACATTAACTACTTTTACATCCAAAATTTACTTAACTGTAATACTGAAGTATATAATATAGAAAATTTTGCGGAGGAATTTCCTCCATCCCCCCCCCCCCCCGTAGATCCGCGCCTGCACTCTGCACAGGTTTTGGAAATGGCTTTCAGCTATAACTTTTTTCAGTGTTTTTCAAAAGGCCACAGTCATCATGTTTCGGTACTTTTTTTACTAATAATTTATTTATTAGGTGTTAGCCTTGTTCAACACTATCAGAAGATCACTATAGTCTTAGATGTTCCTAAAAAGCAGATTCCCCTAAGAATATCACCTTTCTAGCATTAGAGGAGCTTTTGATACCCCATCTTGCGTCTGTATTTTTACATTTTTATTGTTTTCTGTGATGTTGTAATGGAATTATGTTCAAGACAAGACAAAGTAGTGTTACCCCTATGCAAGTACACATATGAGGTTTCTCATTAGACTCCCCATGACCTATGGAGTTCAAAAACATCATCCAAGCCCCTTTGAAATGTTCATCGATAAGTTCATTAAAATCAAGCAAAAATATCCGTCTGTGTCTACAAGTCGATCGCCTACATGACTCCTTCGGCCTCCAGCCTCCTCAAGTTGGCAACGGCTTGTGCCGAGGTACAAGAAAGCTTATGTTGTTTATTGAATTTTCATGAGGATTTAAATTCGAATGATATCTCACATTAAGGAGGATTTTCAATGAAAATGTAGAAGTTGGGGATGAGAGTGTTTTTTAACTCCTTAGGTTGTGAGGAATCATGGGACTCATGCTCAGTCTAATGACTCTAATGTATACCACATGTGAGGAACGTGGTGATTTTTTCACATGAAGTGGTATTGCGCATGTTTTCATTTGAAATGTAAATAATATTCCATATTTTTCTACTTTAAATTGAAACCATTTAATTGAGAACCATGTTTTCAAAACGCAACAAGCTTGACTGTTCTTTAAAAGTATTTGTTAAAAATCGCAGTGGTTGAGCTATTTAATTTTGAACTGTGACAGTTATTTTTTATTATGTATCAGACAGACATATGTCACCGACTTCATAAAGGGGTAGTTAGAAGCCGTTGCTAATCTTCGAGCGTGCCTAAATCCTAAAGAAGAGGATTCGAGTACTATATTCATGTTTATAATGCCACTAAAACCATAAAGCCGACATCTATAAAATTTTGAAATTGAGTTAGTTGATATACAGAAAGTTCATGTTCAATACAAGATATTATTTCCACCTTGTTCTATTTAAGCGCCCCAAGTGTTGCGTAGGCAACACCCGGATAATTCATATAGAACAATAATTAGTGGAAAGGAAATGTAATTCTATACTCAACAAGTGTATTGAAGATTCATATTTAACAAAACATCTCAAAGCAACTTCCTGTCTGTTAAACTAGAGTATTATAGTAAAGCGATCACGCCTCTGAAACCAGTGCACTAGATTCTTTCCCTCGATAATTTTTATATAATTTTTTCTTCGTGTGAAACATCCATAATACCTGTTTATAGGGGTGACGCTTTTTTCAGCATGGGAGTAACATTTTTGGTGTGCGGGATATTTTTAAAACGTTATTACTTTCAAGTTATTATATTTTCGTTAAAGCAGTTGTAAAAGTTTTGGAATTATCCAGTATAAATATGTCTGCCATAAGTCAACAAATAACTGACGGGCATTAACCTTTACTTTAAAGCTCCAAATGCAACTCGGCACCCTGTGATCTTGTCGGCTTTTACTTTATTGCAGGGGGTGGCAATTGAATTTTACCAATATCTGATAATTGTAGCCGCACGTCTGGCTAGCAAAACGAAATAGTTTTCACGTTTGTTTTATTGCTGCTAATTGAACTGAAATAAACATAAAAATATGTGCTGAACCTATCTTTTTCAGTCACAAATATTTGACCATTAACAATAAAGTTATTTCGAAAACATTCCTTTTGGTAATGTTTAAAGGCATTCAAAAAAATGGTTTGATTTTCCATAGTGCAGATTTTGCAGCAATCTCTATTGTAATTTCTGTTCCAACTGTATTTAGCATATGAAAAGCCTAACTGTATAAGGCAGCTTTCGGGTATCGTTTGTGAAGAGTCTTTTTAAATTGAAAGCCGTCTGTTTACAGTTACTTAAAGTTCACATTAAATATTCCTGTCGTCTTCTAACTAATTACTTTAAGCATTGATTTGTAATTATCAGAAATTCAACTGTGTCTATTGAGCAAAAGCACTATTGCTGAAAAATATTTAAACATTACATTTAAGAAAACTACCTAATCCTACCGCCCGAATATTTTCATATTAGTTTAATCAGTTTTTACTTTTAGTTTAAGCAATAAATACTTGTATATAAATCCTTTTTATTATAAAACTATTGCAGAAAAAACATGAATTATTAACATTAAAATTAATGGCACTAATAACTTTGTTTTGTGCCCTCAGCAACTAGCATTTACCTACTGACTTTGGATACTTTTTAAAATAAGATTTTTACATACAAATTGTTGATTTTCTTTTCAGTATTTTATATATTTTCAGAGCAAACATAAAAAATCTAAAGCAGAAGGATAAGCTTTCTCTTAATTATTTAATTAATCATATGATTTTTTTTAAACCAGTCCGATTGCTTCAGCTAACCTAACCTAAATTTATCTAACCTAAATCCTGAATTGCCTCATGACTTGCTAGTTCGGTGTTGGTTGACGTGTAGGATATTAAATTTACTATCGTACTTGATGTTCAGATATTAGCAGATAAAGTGCAGGTAAATAGTGCACCAAATAAAAGGTCATAAACGCCATCATTTTTATTCTGCACGAAATGAAAAGGATTCATGTAGACTTTCATCTGTAAACAAACGCGACGCACAAAACAAGATATCAACATGGTTTTCAGATTCGATACGATATAATTACAATGCACAAGTTTAAATGTGTTTTCTGTAACATTGAAGAAAGTATATCTCTTATACCCTTTACTCTTATGCTACAGAATTTGATTCCATTAGCCAAATGGCTGTATCACATCACATTTTTGGCTTAGAAATTACAAAAATGCCGTTTTTGAGTATTTTTGATACATTACATATTTATAATACGATATGATAATAGTATATTATATACCAAGGTTGTGAAGAGTTTTTTCTAGAGCCGAGCATTATTAGATCCCGAGATGCGCAGCATCGAGGGATATAAGATGAGAGACTCTAGAAAACACTTCACAACCGTGGTGTATATATTATTTTTTTCACTACTAGTACTTTTATTCCTTTTATTCTTCTCACATAAAAAACGTACTATCGCGATCACGGATTTTTTCCTGGATGCCAGTGTATAATGGGATGAATTTTTGCTCCGTGTTACACTAAAATCTGGATTATTGACTAGTAGTCAATAATAAAAAATTATTTACCACTAGGCAAGAAGGCTAACTTCACAAGGTGACAACAGACTAGATAATAGTATGTTTTAAAGCTAGTAGTGAAAAAAAGCCTTTTATACAGCTCTAAATACAGCTTATTAGCCTATTACATAACCTATAGGTATCACCAAATTACCTTACTTTACCCTACGGCTTTTGTACAAACAAGTTCGAGAGTACGAAAGTACGGAATGGTCAAATAAATAAAATAAAAATAAATATGGCATCACCATTGCATTGCACAGAGGCCCAGCAAAATACTTTCAAATTTCAAAAAAATAATTACACGGGCTTAATTAGCATACTTTAAAACAGTTCTAATATCAATTCACGTGGCACAATTTTATATTTTATGTAAAAAATTACATCTATCCTAAATTATACATCTATACTAATATTTTTAAATCCTAATAAGTTTGCACCACTTTCAATACGTAACTCCCTAAAACTCCTGATTCAATTACTGACATTTATACACTAATATGTTAAGATTTAATATACTCGCGTTTCATCCACTGCGGTTTACCACATGTTCACTTTCTATCTGAAACTAATTAACCGACAGAAGCGCGCGCTCCACTGGCAGTGGGTCAGAAGACCTGGTACCGTGGCTAAAAGTCAGAATTGTATTGGGTATCGAATTCAAAATGTGAAAATACAAAATACAAAATATATTTACATAAAACTTGGCATTTGGAGTTTTTGCGGTTGCCGATTACGAGTTTAATGTCCGAATCAATGTGGACTCAAATACTTTAATTGCGAAAGAAGTCACAAGTGAGAGTCTAGAGGAACTCGCTCAGAAAGCACCCTGAAATGTCAGAGACTAGAGAAATTCAATCTGCAAGCACCGCATAGTGTGAGAGGCTAGGGAAACTCACTCAGAAAGCACTCCGCAATATGAGAAATAAGGGCAACACTCAGAAAGCACCACGACATCTAGCAGGCTAGAGAACTCACCCAGAAACTACCCAAAAAATAGGGTATCCCATAAAATCGTATCACAACTTTTTCGTGGTAGACCCTGGCGACTATGTACTATTTTGTATTTTTTTTTCCTCATACACACTTATGGTGTCTGTCTATTAAAGCTGGTCTATAAGACCAACCATTAATTTTTTTCTGATACTTCTTAAAACTAAACTAATTAAATACCTAAACTAGAGTTCATCCGACGATGTCCTTTAGTTTTTTTAGCCATTATTAAACTCGCACTATGCTCTGCTTTTCACTGCACTACACAAGCTCGAATGGTTTGGTCCTCTTCAGTCTTCGAACAATATGTTGGTTGTCCAATAGCTGAAGAGCTTCTGCGTTTTCGTGTAGGTGGAGCCTGGCTTCGTGTTTGCCAGCAAACCTTTTGATCTCTTCCTTGACCATTTGGATGTTGAGGTCTCGGTGCAAATCAGAGTTACGTATGTACCATTGAGCGTCTACCATGTTGCGTAACACCTTGTTCTGGAATGTTTGTATGGTTTTTATGTTATTATCTTTGGTACAGCCCCAGAGCTGCATGCCATATAACCATACCGGTTTTAGGATCTGATTGTAGAGTAAGATCTTATTATGTACTGACAGTTTGGAGTTTCTTCCAAGAAGCCAATAAAGCTGTTTGTATTTGAGTCCCAGTTCTTTTCTTTTTTACATGCTCTTTCCACCGGAGTTTGGTGTCTAGAGTCATGCCTAAGTCATTTGGCGTTGTTCTCATAGGGCACAATAGTACATTAATCTCTAAGGGCATAGGATTTACCAACCTTTTGTTTGTGAAGCTAACATGGGTAGATTTGACTTCATTTAGCTTAATGTTCCATTGTTTGGTCCAATCAAGTATTGCGTTGCTAGCTGCTTGTAATTTCTCAATGGGTATATCTTGCTCCTTCTCTACTGCAAGGATTGCAGTGTCGTCTGCGAATGTTGCTACTGTGATTCCATCCAATTTTGGTATATCACTCGTGTATAACAGAAATAGGATAGGACCGAGGACACTACCCTGTGGCACACCCGCTTTTATTTCTTTCAGGTCAGAATAATCATCTTCCTGTTTAATTCTGAAAAGTCGGTTTGAGATATAAGATGTTATTATCTCTACATATTGCTTTGGTAGCATTTTGTTTAGTTTGTATATCAGGCCTTCGTGCCATACTTTGTCGAAGGCCAGAGCTACATCTAGAAAAACAGCTGAGCAGATTTGCTTTTCTTCAAGATCGCGCTCTATTACGTCAGTAATGCGATGCACCTGATCTATAGTTGAGTGTTTTTGTCTGAAGCCAAATTGAAAATCCGGAATTAGTTTATTATTTTCAATTAGTGGTTTCATCCTTTTGAGTAGTAGTTTTTCAAATAATTTTGAGATAATTGACAGCAAGGATATGGGCCTGTATGACTTGGCCTCATTAGACGGCTTACCTGGTTTTGGCAGCATTATTACTTCCGCAACTTTCCAGCTGTCTGGAACATATTTCAGTCTAAAGGCTGCATTGAAGAGGTACGTGAGCATACGCACCTCTTCAATTTTGTATTTGTAACTTTTGTCATCAGATTCGAAATCAGCAAACATGAAAGCTACCAAGTTTTATGCAAATAAATCGAATTATAGTCATCATGGCCACTAAATTAGATCCGCCATTTTGAATTTTTAAATATTGACATCAACTTCGAAATCAGCGACTTTAAAAACCCAGATACCAAGTTTTATGCAAAAAGTCGTATTTTAGTCATTTTTGTCAATCAGTAACGTTAAAAACTCCTTTGCAGAAAATTTCGTACAAATCCAAAAAAACTTTAAACCGGAACCGGGTCTCCTGGTATTGGGCCAACCATAGATGTGTATTGTGGTGAATTGTTTGTTGTTTCTGGCCATAGAGTCCATAGCAGTGTACAATAGCTGGGAATAATAGCTGTTTTTAGTCATTGAAAATGATTACATAAAGTACATCAAACGCCGCTTCTCTAAGATAAAGATATATAAGATTTATTATATCTGGTATAAAGATATATAAGAGGTATGAATCAAACACTTACAAAAACGCGATTTCTTAGATTTTCCAATATCTCAAAATTGTGACGTGATTTCGCTAATGCAGTCGAATCAGAAATATACTGTGCTCCATGTTACATAATACAGGTTGAAACGTTTCAATTTAAAAATCTTGCAATTTAGAATTTGTAGCTATGTACTAGCTGAACCTCCAAGAGACCTCTAATCACCAACATCAACCGATATTTTGGCAAGCCATCGCATCGTCGCCGTCGTCACTACCTCAAGAAGAACCATAACCACCCAAGAAATAATGCCTTGACAAGAGACGACATGTTATTTTCAGTCCGATAGAAATGAAGGCTGTCCGGTGATCTATCTCTAACGTATTTATAAACATTTTCAATCTACCATCACAACGCTTGGCTGAAGCATCATCAAAAGCTTTGTAGCATCATCAAAACAACTTGTATATTCATTGAGATGTGCATACTTATTTCTGCATTAGGCAAGGATGTTTTTCCTGTAGTTTTAAATGTAGTTTATCTTTTCATCAACTTTTTATCAACAACACACTGAAATTATCAAAATTTTTGAAAATCTTCTTTCCTCCGTGACCTAAGCAATTAAGCGTCTGACATGTCTGGTGCTGGACATTACCTTGGTAGGTAATTAGGTAATTGTTAGCAATTTTCTAAAATAATAGTTGATGTAGGTGAACCTATGAGGGATTTACCAACATCAATTTCAGTAGAATGAGACTAGGATTCCAAATTACTGATAACAAATTTGAAAAGTTCTACTTCTACTAAATGCAATAGAGAAAGCCAACGTTTTACCTGCAATTGTACTTCAGAACAAGTTAGATAAAACATCTAGAAGAAGGCCTAGGTAGAAACGACAAAAAGGCTGAAACAAATGGGATACAGAATTCTGCAAAATAAAGCAACATAGAAAGAGAATGTAGCAGAAGACAGTAATTCAATAAGTGAACCATGCTTTCTGAGTAAAGACAAAAGGAAGAGGAATATAATATGTAGTAAGGCAACCTAAAATTACGTTGATATGTTTAAAAAGTCAAATGTTGCAAGTAATATGGCTACCTACTGTGAATCTCAATAATTTTGTCACTGGACCCGAAATAAAATACATTAAAACATATACTGTCCCTACTTGTATACCATTACTAGTTATCTCATAAAGGGCTCACTCTTCAAGGTCTAATCAATAACTGATGATTCTGATGCATTTGCCATATACTTCGAACGAAGAGTCCTATATTGGTTCTTGATTTTCATCACCAAGATGTCAACAATTTTGACAGAGTCTTAGCAGACAGTACCAATCCAGCGGCAGCTAGCTGGATTTTTTATTCAAATTAAACTGATTAGTTATAGCCGACTGGAGTTGAATTATATAAAGATATAAAGTCTAGACATCGTGAAAAGTTTTGCTGGGCATCCTTCTTTGTTACTTTGATATTGTTAATTTTGTAATATTCTATCAAAAGCCTGAAATTAAGGAAATGCAAGTCATAAATTACATTATGTCTATACATAACTTTAGTTGAGTTTCGGGTTGGTACTCATTTTCGATATTTGAGAACACTGTAGATCAGTGATAGCACAATTTGTCTTATGCAAGAGTTCTTCTTCTTCCGCACCTTCAGGGTTATGTAATGTTATATTTTAATTTAAGCGATACAATCAGTATGGAGTTTTACATATATGCAATATCATTTCCAACCATTTCTTTCTGTTATTATTATTCGTACTAATCCTTTCTTCTATTATTTCTAAATCTAACTTCCCCAATTGTTTTCTCATTTTTCCTAATTTTATATAGAAAATATTCGATTGTTGAATCAACTGTTGAATATAGAAGCGTACCTTATCTACCCTAACTTCTTAATTATCCTAATGTAATCTCTAGCCCTAGATCGTTAAACCTCACCCTCTAAGTTCTTTATACATTGTTACGTATTGAGAGTAGAACAAATGAAATTATAGGAAATAAACTTCTGATTTCATGACTCCAGATTCTGAATACCGAAACGATAAGGCTAGGGTTTGTTTTTGGCGTTTTTCTATTCTTTTTGCATAATTATACTTTTGTAATTCTTTACGTTCCTAATTCTTCCAGATTCTCATTTTTATGTTATCTCGAAACCTTATTACAGGATATAAGTAGTTAGGAGGTGTACATCAGACCGACAGCATGAACTGTATCTTATCTACCTGTTGAAGATATATACCTTGAAAAATGCAAATGGATTAGGAAAGGATATTCTGAAAAGTAGGACAACATTCTACAAGATGCCAACTGTAAGCTTATCCTGAACATGCTGGACGCTAACCAGCTGTTATTTAAGTTACCGGTATAAATATAAACAGTTCAATAAAAGTGGTCCTGTAGTTACTACCAACAAAAAAAACCTTTAAAGCCCAAAGTTTTACTTTGCTAATTGAATAATATTTAATCGTTTCTTTGAAATCAATTATGTCTATTAATACGAAGCTAAAAGAGTGTTTACTTTTTGTTTTCATTTCGCTTAGATTTCATTAACCTTTGTAGATGAAGATACAATAAAATCTAAGAACTAAAGGTTTAGGAACAAAAATGTACGCCAATTCATAATTGACACAAAAAGGCGAAAGAGACCGCACGAGGAAAGTCTGCGGACAATCAAAAAGTTAATCCATTTTTCCTTCTCATTTATTTGAGAGGTGTAGTCGTTTTGTCAAAAGGGTCAGCACATAAGGGTTACATTTAATGTCCACAATATAACAATTAAGGCAGGTCAGGGAGTGGTCAGTGTTGGGTAGGTCAAGGGTCAGGTGCATTGGAACAGGTCGGACAAACCGGACGTAGCAGTTCTACACCTGTAAGACACTTCCGGCTGTCAAATCAAATGGCGGTGCTTATTGAGAGGATATTATTCAACGGCCCTATAGCGGGTCTTGATGGCGACCGACTGTTTGTCAACCCCTTCGACAAAGGTCCCACGGTGAAGCGTCTTGTGCGGCAGAAACTGCTATATCGTCTGAGATATTGCAAGTCACGCCTTGGGCAGATGTTCTTGTTTACCGAGATGAAACAACTGCATCGCCCTTAACTTCCTATTCAGAGGATTAATGAATTCTTTTTTCAGGACCAACTTAGGTATCTTGCAATTTTCTTTCAGTTCGCGAAAGAGTTTTATTTTCTTTAGAATGTTAAATTTCAAAAGCGCTTTGCGTCTGCAAGCTTAGAAATTCGGTTAGGAAATCAACAATAAATTTGTTTTAAATATGACGTTAACAAGGAAGATAATTAGAAATAAGGCAATTGTTCTCTCCCCTAGATCATATATGGAATTACACGAGCATTGTGAGAGAGACACAACGCTCCAGGTGGGATATCTGTGCGATTCACTGCACTTCTATGCGGAGTAAATAAGAAGACAGAGTGTTCCCATGCCTCTTTTAGACACACAGGTTTAAAGTTGCGCAGATGAATGTTCACATATACATACAACACATATACAAAAACGAGATTGTTTTCAGAGATTATTGTCTTCTAAATGGCATGAATAAAAGCTTTTTTGCCTTTAGAATGTCCTATGCCAGAGTTTAATGCACAGAAGCTGCACGTGCAGTTGTATGAATATCTTAAAAATATTCTAATTTTTTTAAAATTGAAAAATCCTAATTCTACAAACTTTAATAGCAATTATTAGTTATTAGCAAAAAAGCTTTTAAATTGTTTGAAATTAGTAAAAACGATTAATATATAAATTTTGTTTATTGTTTCCAGCCTTACTTTGTGGAACTCCATAATCATGAAATAAATAAAGATTATTAAAAGTTTCACAGTTTTATTAAAATACAACCTGACAATATTGTTTCGACAGCTATGCTGTCATTATCAAAGGTAATATAATTATAAACATACACATTATAAAAAACTAAGGTAGATACAAAAATAGGTAACTAGATAAAATAATAATAATAATCAGAATTAAATATCTAATACTTCCAGTAACGGATAATTACTGAGCTCAAGTTGTTCATTCATTAAAGGTACCCTGAGTTTGTGTTTGTATATCTCAAAGGCTTCTAAAATGTCTAATTTGCGTTTGTTATTACAAAAATGTAGGAATTTAATATTATTTTGAGGAGTCATTGTGTGATTTTGTTCTAAAAGGTGTTTGGCGCAATTCGATTTTTCAGGATGTTTATTTTTATAATGACGTACGTGTTCTTTATATCTTATGTCAAAATTTCGAAGTGTTTGTCCAATATATACCGAACTACAAAAAGAACAATTTAAACGGTAAATGCCCGATTTCATGATGTCATGTGTTCTGTCTTTAGCATTAAATAAAAATGAAAAAGTGTTAGTGTTGGTTTTAAATGTTATTTTATAATTGTTGGTTTTTCTTAGTATATGTGCAATTTTTTTTGATATTTTGCCAAAATATGGTATAGATATGTAATTTGTGTCTTCTGTTTGATTGTCAATGGGATATATTCTTTTGATAGCTAACCTATAATCTTTTTGTTTAATTAAAGTGTCAATCATGTTCGGATTGTAATGATTTGCATGTGCTAGTTGTTTAATGGTTGATATCTCTTTGCTAAAATCTGATTTTGTTAGTGGAATAGTTAAAGCTCTGTGTACTAATGATCTGTAGGCTGCTATTTTATGTGTATTATGGTGACAAGATTCATTTGGTATTGTTATGTCTGTTTGTGTTGGTTTTCTGTATATTTAATTCTGATTATTATTATTATTTTATCTAGTTACCTATTTTTGTATCTACCTTAGCGACGTGTTTGTTTATAATTATATTACCTTTGATAATGACAGCATAGCTGTCGAAACAATATTGTCAGGTTGTATTTTAATAAAACTGTGAAGCTTTTAATAATCTTTATTTATTTCAATATATAAATTTGTCCAATTTTTATAAAATAAGTTTGTACTTAATACTTACCATAGAATACTTACCATTTTCTTCAAATGCTTTCAGGGTGTACCATTTTCTTCAAATACTTTCAGGATGTTTTCATAGCGAAGCACTTCATGAAACGATCTTACAATTTAATTGTTTTATTACATTTCAGAAGTAAATCATTTGGGGTAACTTCTACAACTAGCAAAAACTTTTATCATAAAATTCAAGCATCTCCTAACGAGTACGAGTCTATTACACAAATATCTGAAATGGTGTACAAGAAGTCAAAACAATGACGAAAGAATCTATGTCAAGAATTCTATAAAAACATGTTTGAATCAATCTAAAAAGCACATACAGCTTTACCTTTTATGCTAATTAGATTTAAATGAAATAATGAAAATTAAATTCGTGTCATTTATTGTTTTTATGATCTGAAAATACTAAAAAGTTGTATCTAGAATTTTTGAAACAGGAAATCTTTTGAATTTTACATTAATAGAATTTACCTTATTCTGATAGAACCAGTCCTTGCGAGGGTAATAGGTGAATGGCTAGCTAGCGTTAAGAATAGGGGGCGGTCAAACTGGCCATACCCGAAAAAAAATCAAGAACGAAGCCTGTGAATGGGACATATTTCGAATCATCCGGTTCACAATCAGCCAACTGAAATACAATTACAATACAATGTGTTCACAAGTAAAAATACAAATTTAAGTAAAATATGCTTAGGTCGTCTAAGAGGTATGACTGAATCACCGATTCCAGAAAACCAATCAGCAGAGAATCTGTGAACCTGCTCAAAAGTTTTGTGATGTTTCTTTTCAAAATGCTATTCCCGAAAAAAGTATTTTATTCTTTACTCACCTATTTAGGATAACCAAGCAAATTCTCTCAATTTATAACATTTCTCTGAACTTTTTCATCAGTCTAGGACAACTGGACGCGGCCAACTGAGCACGAGACAAGTGAGCGCATGGACAACCGGACGCAGGAACTACTAAGCGCGGGACAAGGGGACGGCAAAGACAACTGGGCTTGAAAATCTATTAGCTATACATGCTACGTTAAAATGTTTCTAACCAGAAAAAAGAAAGTTATAGAATAGTATTCGTAGAATCAAAATAACAACATTGCAGAAGAATACATTCAAATCGCTTTCAATACATAATAAAATATCTATTAACATAAAGTCAACTCAAAATGTATGTAGAAAGCGACTGCATTTGAAATATAAGCCTTGTCATTATAATATTTATTTACACATTTACATTACGTGAATCAAATATTTATGAGTTCATGTGTACATTTTGAGAAATTCCTGGCAAATATTTCATCAAATTTTCATCAGAGAAAATAAAGGTGATTATTACCTTTATATACATAATAATGCGTAGTTACCATGGTTACTACCACTTTAATAATGATAAAACTTTAAAGGTCAAAAATCGCTGTTAAAAATGTGTCAAAATTGAATCACTTCTGAGTAATTTTAACATCATCATCTTCGGATGCACATGCAGAAAATAGAAACATATTTAAAAATTTTAATTTCTTTATTAACTAACTAATCTGAACACTAATAAATAATTTACAAACGTCTATTCAGGATTATTGTTTCCAGCCTTACTTTGTGGAACTCCATAATCATGAAATAAATAAAGATTATTAAAAGTTTCACAGTTTTATTAAAATGCAGCCTGATAATATTGTTTCGACAGCTATACTGTCATTATCAAAGGTAATATAATTATAAACAAACACGTCGCTAAGGTAGATACAAAAATAGGTAACTAGATAAAATAATAATAATAATCAAAATTAAATATCTAATATTTCCAGTAACGGAGAATTACTGAGCTCAAGTTGTTCATTCATTAAAGGTACCCTGAGTTTGTGTTTGTATATCTCAAAGGCTTCTAAAATGTCTAATTTGCGTTTGTTATTACAAAAATGTAGGAATTTAATATTATTTTGAGGAGTCATTGTGTGATTTTGTTCTAAAAGGTGTTTGGCGTAATTCGATTTTTCAGGATGTTTATTTTTGTAATGACGTACGTGTTCTTTATATCTTATGTCAAAATTTCGAAGTGTTTGTCCAATATATACCGAACTACAAAAAGAACAATTTAAACGGTAAATGCCCGATTTCATGATATACATCAATGCACCTAATCACATTTTATCCAAAAAACTGAACCAGATTATTAACACGATAGGTTACAAATCGAAATACTCTGTTAGAAATTCATTAGAATTAGTAGATAAGCTGCAAAACATACATCTTCCACAACATTCAAAACTTGTTAGTTTTGATATTTGCAACATGTTCTCCAGAATACCCCCACAAGAATGTATTCCTTTATTAGATAGTTTCTTGATCAATAGTAATATAGAATTAGTTAAAAGGTTAGAGTTAATTCAATTATTTGACCTTTGTATAAGTCAAAATTATTTCACTTTTAATAACATAATTTATTTACAAAAGGATGGTTTACCTATGGGTAATTCTCTAAGTCCTCTATTAGCTAACATATTTATGGACAAGTTTGAAGATCGAAGGTTCAAATGAGTATACTTTACATGGTTTTTATTCTATTATTTCACCCAGCATCCTCGCTTCACATTTCTTTTTGGTGGACAGTGCCAAGACAATGGCCAAACAAACCTTTTTCTTTTACTCGATATCCGCACATGATGGTACTTCATTGTCGACAAAGCTGAAATTACCTCATTTTGACTAGCAGTCTAACTGATAGTGTAGAATTCCTCGTGATTGAACTCAGGAATGTCAGTATGATTGATTCAGTCAGAATGTCAATCCGATTGATCGTGTAAGGGACCCAAACAAAGTAATTTAATAGTAGTAGTATTTTTGGGTTTACATTAATACTCCACAGTACTGCAAAAGTGCGTATCGTCGCGCAGTCAAAATCTTTTATCTTAAGTAATTCCAGCCTAATGGCGTTGTTTTATGTATTTACAAGATACGAGGTTTTGATAATTACCGCTAGAAAAGGTTTAATCAAAGATATCATGATACAGCGCGGCTTTTGTCAATTCACGAAGGGCATACTGTTACACTTCACAACTTAACTTAAAATAGGGAAAATACAAGGTTTTCACTTCGGAGCGACGATCTACATATGATATCACAGATTTCTTAATTTGGCTATACATATACATAAATTATGTGAGTTATATAAAATTTGTGTCACTATACAATTATGTATTTTAAGCCATCTGTATTGTTGGTATTTTAATCCTGCAAATATAATTATATACTATTACTTTTTCTAATCCGAAACATTTTAATATAATTTGTATAGTTAACAGATTTTGCGCTTTCATTCGCGCTTGTAGTTTTCTGTGCATCCACTTGTCTCGCGCCAAGTTGTCCCTGCGTCCAGTTGTCTCTACGCCCACTTGTCCCGCGCCCAGCTGGCCGCGTCCAGTTGTCCCCCCATGTTTACAGACATGATGTGACAAAATCGGACGTATTTCCTAAAATATTTTTGTTAGAAAGATTACATACTTAACACACAAGCACCGATTTGAACCATCTCATTTCATAACTTGGTTAAAGAATAAAATACTCGTACTCTAAACAAAACGAATAAATAATTACTGTATACATGGTAATGATTATTTTTAACTGCCGTCAACATTATGTAAAGTTCCCGCTGCGAAGAAAAATTAAATCCAAAATTTTAATAAATGCGTATTTAATAAATACGACCTAATTGTTTTCACAAGACCTGGAAACGCAAAGAAAACTCAAAAAATCACTAGTAATATCTAGCAAAAAATAGATATGCAAGTACTTTTAAATTCCACTTTATTGACGACATTAATTCTAATAATTTTAATTAAATATGTGCTTACTGTAAAACAAATTAATCTAATCTTTGTAACTCAACATTAACTATTCTCCTAAAACCAAAAGGTTAGTTCTGGACTGGTTAGTATTAATTAATGAGTAGTTATTTAATGAAATATTTATTTAATAATCACCGGATGATTGATATCAAAAATAAATTCACTAAACATAGAAAAGTATACGGCAGGTTAGACGAGTTTTCTTTTCTTTTATTCTGTGTATCCGCCCCCATATAAAATTCTAATTTACTTGGCCACGCCCACTAACATGAAACTGAACCCACCATTCCCACCCATTATACCTGTTTCTTGCTTAGTCCAACCATATATTATGTAGACTCATTCTATATACTAAGAAACAATTCTACCACCCAAGCAGCATTTAAGTAGCAGTAACTGAGATCGAAACTTTGATTGAGTAGTTGTTACGTAACTGCAACTAAATTTATGACTTTATAGGTTTAATTTCTTCAATTCGGAATATTTTAGTAATTGTGTAGTTGTTTCTACTATTTATTGGAACTATGTAGTTTCATTACTTCTGAGTAACTATTAAAGTATGTGGAACGGTATTGCCACTTAGTATACTTACTTTAAAGTCGTTGCAACTTCAAAGTGGTATTATGATTGTAGCAGTAACTTGCCCGAAGCTACTTTAAAGTTTTTAAAACCTTACAGTAGTATTGAATGTAAAACTTACGTTTTTGCTACCCAGGAGAATCACATTAAAGTAATTTTTCGTAAACTACTCCATCTCCATATTTACTTGTAAAATGTTGGATTAATCAATAATCATTAATCAATTTGCAATTTGTTATGATTGTTAATAGATGTTTTACTATATAACCTTCAATAAAAATAACAATTTGTGCGAAATTGTGCCTTAGGGATTGTTATGTATGTAGCTTGAAGTTGGCAACATTTATTTGTAGTGATGTAAGTAACCAATCCTGACCCGTCCCCTGGACGAGCGTCAGTAACACTTGAGCCGGCTTGGAGGATACACGTCTTCTACAGTCTATGCATTGTGTATGTAATTCGCCCTGCTCACTCAATATTAATAAAGTTAATTAATGACAATAATTGAGTATCTTTTATTTAAACACATAAAAGTTAACAGGAATAATATAAAAATGGTTTCTATCATATGTATCAACTTATAAGTATTTCGTGTATATTTATCTTTTTTAATTAAAGACATTTTTTTACTAAAAAATATATTTAAAGGCGCGTTGTTATTTTTTGATCTATCATCATCATATTTAACAGAAAAGTTGCAATGGTTTATAATTTTGGTGTACTGGAATGACAAAATAATCAAATATTTCATCGTTCTTTGTATTAAGTACGTATTACAAATAAACTGGTAATTCATTTTGTGACACGATCCAGCATTATATAGTATAGAAAATGATAGAATATTTGTTAAGTTGCAAGAGCAAGAGAGAGCACGCAACCACGCGACACGATGTGTCAAAGAGAAAAGAAGTTCCACGAAAGTAGCAATTACTACGCCGCCACGTACCTGCTACCCAAAAATTGTTCCCCATTTTGGTTCCAGGCACGTAACAAAACCGTAGCAATTACGTGCTTGTGACTAGTGGCTAAAACTTAATAGTTCCACCGGTAGTTGCTGGTACGTAGCGATGACTAAAAATGCTGCTTGGGCAGGTCCAGTGAACCTACCACGAGTGACGCCACAAATCTCCAGTAAAGTCAACGCTCACCAGACACACCTTGCATCACTCTGGTCCTTGCTTAGGTGGATACATGTGGAATTGTAGATTCTATAAAAGCACAAACAAACTGACAAACAAATATGCCACGCCCAACAGAGGCACCCATTGCACCTCTATTTCTTGCTTAGTCTAACCATATACGTGAATGTTATAAGGAGACAAATACATTGACAAAAACCTTTACCACGCCCACACATTCCGTTCGTCTGCTCCATGTTGAGTTCAACCATATAGGGTTTAATGGAAGGGTGGGACTTACACGGACAAAACATACTGACCAACACTTTTTGGATTTTAGTTAGTTTTTCTCAACTTTTAAGTCAAAACTTTTATTATTTTAATAAATAGACACATCTGTAGTAGTGTAGTGGCTACTACTTCAAAAAGTCAAATACTGAAAAATTGCAAATATTTTATCATAATTATCACCATAATTCCATAATTAATTGATGAACCTTTTCCAATTAAAGATATTATTATGTTTAGTATAATAATAATAATCTATTGCCATGAATATTATTTTAATTGTATACTGACTGTGAATAAAAGGTCCTAAAATCCTTTTTATCATGCATGACTCAATAGATATCTTTGATAATATTACATTAGAAAGCGTCCTTGGAAATATTTTTTCTATTGATAACTTTAATAAGCATCTAGATCTGACTATTATTACCTATTGTTAAGATCAAAAAATATATGGTCAACTATTCCTAACGCACCTGGAAGCTAAAGCTTTCTATATGTGTTGACAATACTCCTTGTGATCAGTCTTTCTCTTTCAGTTTTGTTATCTTTGTTCCGCCTTGCCGATAATGCACTTTGATTTGTGTCCTTCTATGACGTATCCATTGTATTCCATCTGTTTGTTCGGGTTTCCTGGTGCATTTTCAGGGAGGGTTTGTTTTTTAATTGATTTTTTTCCAAATTCTAAATTTTCATTCCTGTACATAATGATAATTCATTGGTCATGCTTTTGGCGTTGATGATTTTGGCTATTAAAGCTAAATTGAAAGAAATTGCAGATGGCTGCCAAATTAATTTTTCTTTCTCCTTTTTTGAGAGAATTTGAAGAATACAAAAGTTTTATGATTTTAAAATTATAAGTTATCGTTAAGATAACTAAAAACGCACTAATGCATTTTTAAGCTTTTCGAAGATGAGTTTTGTTGCAATTTTGATGTCATAATAATTACGTAATGGCCTAATGGGTAATCTTTCAATAAAATAGCAATTTTTGTAAGAGGGAACTAAATTTTGGTAATGATCATTCTTCATGTAAATGGTTACTGAATTATAGTTTATTTTTGTATTTTTGACGCCATTCATGATTGTTTAATAAGAGATTAATGAATCCAAGACGGTCAAAAAGGATAAAGGGTTGGTATAAATTAGTCATCCTTATCGTTTGTGCAACAAGTAACCGGTAGTAATTTATATTAAAAACCATAATCTTTTCTTATAAAAAGCAATTTTATAACAGGAAATTAATTTTTTTTACCGATCATTCTTTACCTAAATGGTTGTCAAATTATGACTTATTTTAGTATTTTTGACGCCATTGCTGGTTCTCTTTTATATGAAAGTAATGTTTCATAGACACCTAAAAAGAATAAAGAATTAGCATCAATTGATCATCTTTATCGTTTATGTAAGTAACCGGTAGTAATCTAAATAGCAAACCATAATCCGGATATGTAAAGCAAGGCAGATGCAACAGGAAATAGCGTCATGTTCTCGCATTTATTAACGCAGTCAGTCGATGCATCTTTACGTTTTAGAAATTTTATTTTGACAAATATTTAATTTTTAAGTACATTTTAAGACAGGTTTAAATTTTTTTAAATCAAATTTAGTCACGTATTGGCTTGAAAAATGAAATGTAGTAGTAGTGTAAAGTAAGAAATGTGAGTAGTAGATCATCAGGAGTGAAAAGCTTCAGCTGCTGTTGTTTACGGACATCTGACGATGGCAGACTACCCCTTGCTGTTCCCACGATCAACCCTTGTATCTCCTTTGCACCCTACTTTACCGGAATCTTGCCACAACTATCTGCACTTCACTTCCGCATTAAATGGTTTTCATGGGTCTTTTTTTCTTTCAATTTCTTATATGGTGCAGAGTCTAAATAAAGAATAACGGCGTGATTTAAAAGTCTTTTTTTAAATCAAAAAACGAAAAGCTGTTTCTGTTGTCATTAACCTACAAATGCAACGTTAAAGAAATGACATATTGGACTAGGATTTCTTTATTTACTGCTCTCAAAATTTGCAACAGGTCATACATAAAGCATATCAATAATATCTCTCACAAGTCAGGAAAACTTTTAACAAAAATACAACCCTGCCGCAGGTGTCAAACAGGACAGATTGCTGTCCGGTTCAAGAGTTGTATAGATTGTAAACTTCAGACGTCTAATCCAATAGGGGTTCGCAAACTGTAAGTTAATTGTCTGTACTCATGATAATCATATCATTACTCCCTAAGTTACTGCTACTGTTGATAATAAGATAATAAGTTTCACACAGTTAAGCTTAGCATGTATTTCTACCCCATCATATATGTAAGTCGTAACCAACCTATGTAATTGTGATTTTGATTAGTTGAGAATTAGAATTTATTACCTGCATACATAATATTCGGGTTGTCTTCTAAAATACTTTAAGTAGGTAAATTACATCGATTATCAATTCAATTAGTTTATTATTAAGTAATTAGAAAATCTATAACGCCAAAACACTCCCAACTTTTAACTAAAGCCGTTTTTAAATCAGTTTCGACTTTTAGAAGATCGAGGTATGGCTCAGTTAACTTAACTCCAAATCTGACTATCCTAAGTGAACAGTCTTATACTCTAACCTAACCTAACTAACCTAAATGATACAGTCTAGCGAAACCTAACCTAATTGACCGGAAGCTAATGAGAGTATGGGTCAATCGCTCAATAGTAACTTCTTTTCCGTAAAATTCTTTACTATTTGTACTGTTCAGTTCTATATTAGAAAAAACACTTTTATGATTCAAATTACTCTCCCTTGTGATATAGTTCAGGGTGTAACGATTCGATAGGTAAAATTGGAAAACAAACTGTTATTAGAGTTTTTAACTCAGTTTTTGTCGTAGGATACTACACTGAGGAGTTTTACTTATCGATATCATTACACCCTGTATTTATGAGTTTTTCTCCATTAATATTGATCTATAATTAAATTCAATTAAAACTCAAGACCTAGTCAGTGACGTAACTAGAGACGCCTGCGCTAAGGGCCAATAAATCGTTTGTCGTTTAAAAATCTTTTTTTGTCCTTTAAATTCTTTAAATGTCAAAAATCCAATAACAGGGGGATGAGTATGGAATGATAATTAAAATTTTAAAAGATTACAGGTTACAGATTAAAGTATGTAGTATGTATATACAGGGTGTATTATCGGTTTTGTTAGATAGGTACAATTGTAAAAACACATTTTCTCATGTATTGGCTACCCTAATTATTTTAGAGGCAAGGTCATTTATAGAAGAGTTGTAGATCTTATTGAATGTTATTCAAAACACCCCCACTTTAGCATTCTGTGTTAAATAGTTTCCAAGATAAAAGCGATTTTCTGGCATAGAAAAATAACCTTGTAAATGGGAAATTCGCTAACATTTGCCACGTTGAATTTAGACATTATGTGTAACTGCAAGAATTATTAAGCACAGTTTCTTGAAACAGAACTAATAATATCTTTTTTACATTTTTCGAATTTATAAATTGTTCTTGAAATTGTTTTATTCTTATTGGTTTAATAAAAAGCAACGTGTGCCCTATAACCCTAATAGTTACGCCGTAATAGTTACGCCACTGGACCCAGTTCTTAGTTCAATTTTTTTCGAGCAATTCCTAATAATTCAGAACAACGAATAGAAACGTATATTTATAAAAAATCTATATATCCGTATAAAAAAATTCCAAGTAGCTCAGACTGATTGGGTGAAAATCCCATTTCAAAAAGTACATTCTTCGGAAAACGTTTTCGTTTTAAAAAATACATTTCTTAAAGAGCTTGCTTTAATTTTACATTTGTTTTTAAGCAGTTACCCACTATCAATTAGAAACTTTATTGCAAAAAGATTATAAAAATCGTTTAGGGAAAATCGACATTTACCTGAATTCATGAAAAATGCTTGAAGACCAGAAGACTCAGTTACCATAAGCGTGTGTCAGATTGTGCAACCTATGTACAAAGTCGTTATTTGATAGAACACCTTACGCTTTATTAAACGAAGTTTCTGCAAATTAAAATCAAAACTTGCATTTTGATCAGCTGTCCAAAAACCATTCGAAGAGAATGGCCATTTCTAAGTTCAAAGAGTTTTTTAAGAATAGCTCACTTTAAATCTGCTGAAATTGACCAAATCTAAATTAAATAAATACAAACTCCAGAATTTATATAGACTGTTTGTCTTTAACATAATAAATTAAAATTCCTTTTTCTGCTTTCGTGAATATTCTTTGTTTTATTGTGAATGACGATACCAGAATCGTTGTTTCCTGAAATAGGTACGAACGCTGCTATAATAAATAAAATGAGACAAAATAGTAGACCATTTATTAATTTAACACAAATTTATTCATCAACTTTTATTAAATTCATATCCTCAGAATGTTTCTGGAATCGCAAATATTTAAAAATATATAATTAATAGTTATTTACGTGCCAAGCTTTGTAAATTAATCCTTACGGGTGAGCTGGAAAGTTTGTGGGGCGAGCGACGAAGGAGCGAGCCTCCATAATCCAGTGAGCCCAGTAAAGATGCAAAGATGCAATGCAAAGCGTGTACAAAGTTTTATTTCCGCCTGCACCAGCGTTTTTTTAATAAATTGTGTATTTTTTATAAAAAGACATTTTATAATCAAAGGCGGTAGCACAATTTATAGCTAGAAGTCGTCATGGTGTTGTGGTTAAGCAACAAAGTAGCTACAAAGTCCATAGCTTTTTGTTGATAAGCATTGTAAAATTTTACAGGTCTCTTTTAGGAGCCCATAAAGTTTTACAGGACTGTAGTTGTAACTACTCATTTACTTAGTTACCGTAAATGCCTGTAAAGTGTGATTTACATAGAAAGGAAATAAATAGTATTACAGTTATAAGTTTTTCCTGCCTCCAAACTTTATGTTGGTAGTACAAATACCGCTTGACAATAAAACTAGGGAACAAGCTGATAGTATCTCTGAGTATCTCCAAAATTTATAAATTGATTTATGTGAAATTTTATAAAGTGATATTCTGGATTTACTGACGGTTACAAACAAAATGGCTGACATCTGGTTTTGCCGGTAATATCAATAACTTGGATTTTTAAAATGGATTTTCAAAGTCTTTTATCAAAGTAATATATAAGTCCAAGTTATTGGCATTTCCAGCAAAACGAACAGGCAATTTTTCTACCAGTAAATTCAAAATTTTGTATAATATCTCTACCAAGTTTCACATACATTGTTATTAAATAAAAGAAATGTATGCATGTCGCATGCTGCATCTTATGAGTTTCTTATTTTTAGTTGAATTGTCGTCTGCTCTCTTACCTATTTGCACCATAAGAAAAATAGTGTAGGAAAAGGACAAATATGTTGAATTCTTAGAATAGCAATCAGTAGGTCAGTCTGACTCTCTATACCAAATTAACAAATTCAAGAGCAACAGTTTTCATTGTTTTTAATGGTCTCGGATAGACTTTTACACTTTTAAAAATGTCACTGCGATCAGGCATTCAACACTGATTCATGATCTATGTATGACATTTCTGGTATCTACTGAACGTTTTTATCAAATCTTTATGATCATATGATCAAAAACCTTCAGTATGGATAATCTAGTTTACCTCCTAAAAACTCTCAAGCTATGGCAATTGACACCTATAGAAAGTTCTCGGCTCAACACAACCTCCAGACTGAAATGGTCGTAGAAACAAAATCCAAATGTCTGTGCGATGATTCATTCAGTTATCGTGTGCTCAAAAAATTTTCTCACACACTACTGTATGAAGTTTAAAAATTAATTTTTAATTGCAGACCAAGAACATTAAGGTCGAAGATCAGCGAAGAAGATCTGATTTACTGCTTAAACCACCAGTGATTTGTTTTCAAGCTTTATTTTAGTAGTTGGTTTCGTAGAGTCGGTTTTTAAATCTCTGGTTATCCCCCTGCAACTTTAACTGGAAATTAGTTACTAAGGATATAATTGTCTTAACAAATCCATATACTGATATTACCTGATTTCATGTAAATTCCAAGAAATCTAGATTCGAGAAAAGTTTCCTGTATTCCCTAGTTTTTTCTTTTAATTGGTTTTCTCGGAACTTGTCTTTTCTTGGAGCTAGGTCCTTCTCTGAAATGGTTTTCCTGGACTTCTTTCCAGAACGTCTGGGTTTCTCTGAACTGGTTTTCGGAATTCACTTGACACGATTTAGCCTCTAGTTATACTTAACCAAAGATGACATAAATACACATCACAAAGATGGCATTGGATCATAAATATCCAAATGGATATACGTATATATAGTTGATAACAAAATAAGACGAACACGATGAAGCTCTACGGATATGGATTTAAAGTTCTAACTTCAGTTGCATGACATAACCGACTAGAACTCGCACAAAGTAAAATCTATTTATATAATACTAAAGAGACTTTAAAGGTGATGAGGTTACCTTTGTCCAACACCACTACTTTTAGCCAGTTTTCCTTGGACTACGTATTTTTACAGGGCATTGCAATAAGCATGGGTAGATTTTCATCCGATTTCTTTCCTACTTCTCTCTAATAAGAGGCAATCGGCCCCGTTCAACATCTAGTTTTGGATTTTCTATTACACCAGGATGCATTTCCATTCGTTGTAAAGAAGAATTGTTCCTTCTCATTTAGTATTTTTTTGCGTCAAATAATAGTACATTATAATATAACAAATGACTAAAGTCATAAAGTGCATCGTTTAATTCTCAGAGTAAAAAATTTATAAAAACGTCTACTATTGCATCTTTTTACTCCAGGCTACGTACTTCGGGGCCTTCCAGATTGTTAAAGAATAATAATAATGAAAACAAAAAGGCAAAAATCCTTATAATGGACGTACGGTTTCAGAGGCCCTCACATCTCGAAAACGCCCCGAACCACCCAAATACTTGATCCGGTCCTGGTTACAGTATAAGGTAATTTCAATCCTAGCCATTTTGAGAGTCGTTGGTCTAATATTTTTATTTTAGTCCCTTGATGGGATTTTCAATCATATTTAATGCCTAGAGATTATTTAGAAATTTATAAACTGGCTTAAAGTTAATTGATAAAAATCAGCAAAGTAGCTACTCCAGGGTAGCTGAGATCAAGTCCCAGAATATCACACAACAAAGAAAATACTGCTTCACTTTACACTTTCAAAATCAAATTAATATCTATTTAATATTTTATTTTTAACCATGTACCAATAAACAACAAATAAACTAACAACGAAAGGTAGGAGATTTTTCTGATGAAAATCTATATTGGCTCAACTGACTGCTTTCTTCTTCAACGCACTCTTCTAATCTTCTGATAGACTTAGCCATAACTGTGTCTAATACCTCTATAGCATGTTTTAACGGAAGTATAGTTAGAGATTTTCTGTTAATAGAAAATCCACAGAAAAAAATCAGTGGCAGTTAAGTCTGGAGATCTAGCGGGCCAATTAATAGCCTTGTTTCGAGAAATAACGTAAAAAAAGAATAGGCATGTACACACATTTCTAAATGTTTCCTAATTACGTTAAAAAACTCGTTCATCATCTTGAATCTGAGGAGCAGAAAATGTTTGCAGCATGTTGGAATATCTCTCCGCTTTTGCAAGTTAATGGACGATAGTTTTCTTCAAAAAATATGCAACCACTATTCGCGAAGAGGAGATAACACATCACACTGCGAATTTTTGAGAAAGAAGTGCTTTTCTTGAATTTGTTGTGAATTCTCAGTTGCCCAAGTGCGACAGTTTGCTTTTTAATAAGTCTACCCAAATAAAAATGGGTTTCCTCTGCGATAAACAACTTCTTTATGAAAACTACTTTTTTTATTAGGAATTTAATTTTTAAGCTGTAAGAACCTTTGGCAGAAATCTATTGGAGTCCTCATAAGTTAAATTTTAGGCTTAATAAATCTCGTTCGGATGATCCTTATTTTATTTAAAGCTTTCTGCTCACACTAGTTAGTTGCAAACAGAGTTAGAGCTTGGGAATGGCAATTTAACAATCTTTCTGGCTTAGTCAAGATTGCTCTTCAATGTGCTCTTGATAACTTTCCACAACACATACCGATACTGGCCGTTGGGTGTGCCACTTTTTGACCTAAGATATAATTAGTGGGCGGGAGGTAACATTTCTAACACCAAACTTCATTCTAAACTTGTACTTGCAGTTGTAGTTGAATATTAGTCCTGTACGCTAATTATTGCACTATTATTTTTAATTTTAAATATACTGCTTAACGCAGAACATTCGGTGTCCTATCAGCCAGTGATCCATTTTGAGAATTGTAACTACGGAAAAAAAATTCCAAAAATTGATGCTCAGTAGTATAACTTAGTGTAAATGTAACATGCAACTCCATTAAGTTCAATTACAGAAATTAAACGTGTAATGTGAGTAATAGCAGTCCCTGTAGATAAAACAGAATAGCACTAGACCGTGCGAAACCATAAAATACTTATAATAGCTACAGTTAAACTATATTGAATTATACAACTAAAAGACACTGTTCAAACCCTCAACTGTAGAAGCTATCCCACTCTCGCTAAGGTACTAACATGGTTTTACAACATTGCACAGAGGGCCAGGATAATAGAATATAATTACAATCTTAATTAGCTTATTTTAAAACAATTTTAAATACATTAGTAGAAAAAGTGATTTTTACATTTGTAATGCAAAATTCATGTGGTATAATTACATTTTATATAAAGAAATTCTACCCTAAACTATATATTTTCTAAACTATATATTGCTGTATAAAATCTCGTTTTATACAGCAAATATTATCCAGCATTGTCCAGTTCCACTAGGAATGCTTGCAGAAGAGGTTTCGGAATTCAGAAATAAGAATTATAAGAAATAGTAGTAGAAAACCTTCACGAGTAGCCAATCTTAGTGACATGTCTTATAGAGCTATGGATTCTTCTCATCCGGAAATAACGCAAATGTATCTTTCATTCTGATATAAATATAAAGCAGTGCTCTTCCCAAAGCAGTTCTAGATTTACTCTAGTTGTTGGTTTTAGAAACTCAAGAAGAAACAAATGAAAGTGGCAAGGAAGAACAGAAAGTTGATAAGGAATGGATTGGATTCTGTGGAAGCAGTAATATAATGAATGAGATAGCACTTGCAAACTATGGATTTCGATTCCACATAACAATTAATTTTCACATTCACTTCACCTTCTTTTCGCCACGCCTAGATTACAAGTTCTAATCAAATATTCCTCATCAAATGATCTTTCCATTTTGAATATCGAATTTTTAACATTAGATTTAGTTTTAAAGACCTCAATAACCCCTAGATAACGAATATTATTAAATTCTGAAGAAAACCTGAATTTCAGCAATACAAAAGAGTCTTCTGGCCACTTTCCACTGTTCACTGGTTGTTGAAGGTTCTCCCATGTTTATGTTCGTGATAGAATTTCAGAAGAGCGTAAAGGTTGAAATAAGAAAAAAGCTCAGATGGTAAAACATTGTAAGTTTGATGGTAATGGATACTGCTTACAAGCAATTCCTAACTACAGTTCACTTTCACTACTCTTCGTGAACTGATAAAGTGCATATTATTGAATAATCGGAAAAGGTGTTAGAAAAAAAGAATTGACATTAACAATAAACTAAAACAAGATTGTAAATGAAAATGTTACTGTAAATTATATTTAGAACTCTTCTTCATACTTGTTTGGTTATGTTTTCTTCAATTATTATGAGGTTCTAACTATTCAAGAACTACAACCCAATAAGCACAATTTACCTCAATTAGTTAGATTGTATATATTCTATAGTCTTTATACAGTGCGCGTCTAAAGTCCGTTCCCCCCCTACTAATTTTTGAACCACCTGGTATATCGCAACGAAATTTAGAGGGCTTAAACAGGAGATAAGAACCTAATTTTTTATGAAAAAATGACAGCTAAAAGTTTTAAAATGGCGGCTGAGCGCCCTCTTGAATTTCTTTTTTAAATAGAACACCCTGTATATTATTCCGTTTTCGAAATCTGCTCATAATTCTAACATTTTTCTCTAATACACTTGGCATTCCGGTTTAAAATGAAGTATGGATTTTGCGAGGGATTTTGGTCACTTCCGGTAAAACATTTTTCTAACTAAATTTTATTTGACAGCTAACAGTTAAGTTTGACAGTAAACAAGATGTAAGATACCCCAACAACGATTTTTGTTTTCAATGCAAACTTGATGGATAGCAGAATTCGTGTCTGTAGGATTTGAAATTAATTAAAATGTCACTTTTCAAACGTTAATATCTCGAAATCAATTAAATTTAGGAGTAAAGTGTATCAGAGAAAAATGTTAAGAATTATGAGCAGATTTCGAAAACGGAATAATATACAGGGTGTTCTATTTAAAAAAGGAATTCAAAAGGGCGCTCAGCCGCCATTTTGAAACTTTCAGCTGTCATTTTTCTAGAAAAAATTAGGTTCTTATCTCCTGCTTAAGCCCTCCAAATTTCGTTGCGATATACCAGGTGGTTCAAAAATTAGTAGGGGGGGAACGGACTTTAGACGCGCACTGTATATAATTCAATCAAATTCACAAAAAAGTGTGTTCCTTGTTAAAAATAATAAGGTGGACAAACTTCTGCTACTAACACCTGCTAGATTGTCCTCCAAACAAATTCTTTATCAAGATGAACCCCAGCAAGGTGTGCAAATATATTTCATTTAACAAATCTTGACATTTCTAGGAATTATAATATACAAAAAAAATAACAACCCTTAAGCAATAATAATTTTTAAATTAACTCAAATTTATTTAAAGTAATCTTCGTTGTGCAAGAAAATATTGACAGACATAATAAATAACATCCAAATATTTTCATAAGCCTCCAGTGATGATGATTATTAATTATAAAATTAAAAATGAACAAGAAGAGGAATCGAAGACCAGTTTTTGGTAAATGCATTGTTCTAAATATACTTTCAGGACCGCGCACCACCTGTTTTAGGTCATTACAGCACTTCCGGTGATAAATCAGCCTACCTTTATACAAAATGCAACCCCATACTCTTTTCTTTATTGTTGAAGTTCATCCTACACGGATGATATAAAAATATTTTGATTTTATTAAGATGCTCTTTAGACAATCTTGTTTCATTGTAGTACAGTGTACAGGTTATTATTAATAATATAATAATTGCTGTATCGAAGTTTTGATTACAAAACTAAATGAAAAGTAGGCTTTGGTAAGGTTCCAATTTCCTTTGGTTCCGATTGATTTAATTACATTGTATAATGAGAAAGACCTTTTAAAGTTCTCACTAAACTTGTTATCAACAATGATCTAGGTTATTTCCGTGGTAGGGTCCATGTCCAGAGTATATTAATTTTTGTAAAGTTGGTCAGCACGTTTATACGTTAAAAATTACAAAATCTCTGAAAATGTGTATAATTAATTCAGGTAGTATTTTCAGCACCAGAGATATCGAAGGGGGATGCAGTATTTGCTGATCAAATAGCAGAAAATGTCGAAACTCAAAAAGTCGAGCGCAAAAAGTCCATACTCAAAAAATTGCAGTTTCTTTCAGCCGCCATTTACAGCATTTCATTTATGTAATGCGTCATACGTCTATAACTATTAGTTTAACATTAGGGTTTTTCTATTTTCTATTTTTTAGTTGAACCGAAACTCCTACGCTAGAATCTACAAATTTTGACATAGATTACTTTAAACTTAAATTTGACTTGTAGACGCTGTAGGCAGTAACTATTTATGATGAAAACATTTCTAGTTATATGTATCCGAAGTGTACTTTTCAGTCTAGATACTAGAAGAGGTATTTTTAGAGGCAACCCTTGAAGAGAGATGCTACCAGCTCAAAGATGAATCAAAACGTCAACGAAAATATAAACCAACAGTGCCTCACAGACTGATTCAAATTCGAGCCTCACCATTGGGCTATCTTGAACCGTAAGAGATACAAGGACGGGTAAATTGATGCAAAGTTGTCAAATGCAACGACCAGGTATATGGTACAAAAAATTCAGAAAACCCCATTTTTGAGTTTTTGAGATATATACATAGAAATATGGATATAAGAAATATTAGATATTAGAAATTCTTGATTTTAGATTTTTCTAATTGTTTAGTCTATTAATAAACCTCTTAAAAATAAAGGGTATATTCTATAGCACTTTGTTCTGCTTTATACACCCCTCTTATCAGGTTTTTCATACAACGTTTCGTCACCTCAGAAGCATAATCAATTTGTTTTCTGACGGGAGCTACTAATAATGTCAGAAGCAGTGGCGATTGTTTATTTTTTCATAGCCTCCCTTTCAAGAAACGAATGTTAATAGTTTATGGAAAATCCAAAAATATTGAGACTTGTTACGGTGAGGTAATTTTTTTCGCGTGCATTTGAGAAATAGCAGTAAAAAATACTGAGAAATAAAAAACTAAAGCTGGTTTAATTGAAATGAAACCTCAGAAAATGACTAAATGTAACATACCATAATGTTATATTATAAAATGCTTTCCAAAAATAAAGTAAAAGAGCCAGTTCCGTAGTTTAAAATTTGATATCATTGATTCTACGGTGACGAAACGTCGTATGAATAGTTTGGTAAAATGGTTCTATAGCCTTACATTTTTTAATCGGTTTATTAATAAACCAAATATGTAATTAGAAAAGTTAAAGATCGAAAATTTAAGAGTTTTTCAAATATCGCAGAAACTAAAGGAGATATTTTGGATTTAGTTTTACCGTATTAGTGGTAGTTACATTTGACAACTTACACACACTTACTTTACAATTTAACCGTCCTCGTATCTCTTACAGTTTCCGAGATCCCAATGATGGTGAGCATCGAATTGGATCAGCCTATAAATAAGATATATTTTGTACTAAGGGTAGTGTCAATTAAAGATGAAGTACATATACTTTTCAGACCAAAGACCGCACACAACTCCTTTTGGTATACAGCCGTATATACTAAAACTTTACAGTCATCTTTAAATACTGCCGTAGATCCACAAGATCTTAGAACCAACACACGTAGAAGAAAAAGTAACCCAGACTATTACGAAACTGCTTCCAAACCTGAGTCATCTTGATGAAAAACTTAAAAATATTAACTGCTGCAAAAAGTCTGCTAATGGTTCAAATACTGAAAAAGCTTCTGCAAATAAAAGTCAAACTCGTGGAGTTAGAACTTCTACTGAGGATATAATTGTTTTTGATTCTGATGATGATATTTTGGTGATTGATGAAGATTATATCAGCGAAGAAGATACAAACGACGAGTTACAAATTTAGGTAACAATTACTTACCTTGCTTTTCTTATGAAAGGTTTTCAAAATACAATTACCTAAATGTTAATATATAAATCGTAGTTAACATAACCTACCCTAACGCAATCTCCATTTTAAGTTCTAACCTAATCTAGTATAACATAAGCTAACCTAACCTTCACTCAGTTCTCAAGCGATACCTTACCTTTAGCTTAATCGCTACTAAATCACTAATCTATTATTTAACCTAACCCAGATTAATCTAAGTTTTTACTTGATCTAACCTCTATCGTAACCATTCTCTGTACTTTACTTAATATAAACTCTAACATAATATTTAATTTAGTTTAAAGTAGCCTAAGATTTCTTGCCAGTTGACCTAACTTGGTATAATCATTCATCTAACATAACCTAACCATACTATCCTACCCATCTAGGAGAGTCATTTTTTTAAGTAAGAACCGTTTTATAATAGAGTAAAAGAAACTTTATTTAATAACACAAATTATATCAAAAACTAAAATATGAGCATTTTTTCACTTTTCAACATAGTCGCCATCAACGTTCAAGCATTTGTCAAGCCGTGGCACCAGCTTTTGGATCCTTTCATCAAAGAACTCTTCCGCCTGACTATTAAACAAGTTCGTAACTGTTTCTTTAAGCATGTCATCATTGTCCAAACGCTTCCCACCGAGAAATTCCTTAAGTTTAGGAAAGAGATGAAAGTCTGATGGTGCCAAGTCTAGGCTGTAAGGCGGATGATCCAGTACTTCCCAGTGAAAATTGTCCAGTTGCGTTTTTGTTCTTTCTGCAACGCGAGGCCGAGCGTTGTCGTGAAGCAGAACGACGCCGCCAGACAGTAGTCCCCGCCGGCGATTTTGAACAGCGCGCCTAAGCTTTAACAGTGTTTCACAATACCTCTCGGCATTTATTGTCATTCCTCTTGCCAAAAAGTCTATCAGAAGAATGCCTTTCCGGTCCCAAAACACCGTGGCCATGATTTTTCGTGTTGAAGGTTCTTGTTTGAACTTCCGTGGGCGTGACGGGGAGTTTGAATGATGCCATTCACTGGATTGACGTTTCTGGATTTGACGTTGGATCTCTGGAGTGTAGTACGCAATCCACGTTTCATCTCCAGTCACAATGTGACTCAAAAAATTGTCACCATCCTTGTGGTAGCGCTCCAAAAAGGACAAAGAATGTGCTATTCGCTTTTGTTTGTGTACTTCTGTCAACATTTTTGGCACCCATCTCGCACACATTTTTTTGTAGTGAAGTTTGTCACTAACAATGTGATAAATTAACGACCTTGAAACTTAAGGGGATCACAATTGATGAAGCTCGTCAATTGTGAAGCGCCTGTTTCGGCGGATTTCCTCATCAACGTTTTGTGTCAATTCTTCATTCGTGACAGTTGGCCTTCCAGATCGTTCTTCATCATGAACATTTGTCCTCCCTTCATTGAAACGCCTACACCATTTACGGACATTACCATCATTCATCACACCTTCACCATAAACTTCAACAAGCTGCCGGTGAATTTCAGCAGGACGAACGCTTTTTGCATTCAAAAACTGAATAACGGCACGCACTTCACAATCGGCGGGATTACTGATAGACATGGCGACAAACTACGCAGTATAACCACACAACCAGCACTGGCAGAGACGTGAAACGTAATGGCGGTGTAGTGGAGGACCGGCCAAGAGTTGCTGACCTTGAACTGACGTCACCTGACTGAATGCGCAGACACGATGCGCAATCGGTTCTTACTTAAAAAATGACCCTCGTACTTAGCTAAGCTGTAATTTTAATTTTAACCTACCCTAATATTATCCATAATGTAATCTTAACATGTAACTTTTAACTGTAAACTTTACAGACTAAAACTAAATGAGTAAATGTCAAACTAAACGATTCGCCCCCCCCCATATTTACTCCTCTCCGTAAACAATAGAAAATTAATTTACAATTCTATGTATTCCACCTCGATTCTCGGTATCCGTTTTGAATGATCAGTGATAGTCGTTTTCACTTGAGGTTCAACAATTTAGTCAGGAAATCTAAAGCAAGCCAACAAGAGTATCCGAGTAAAGTGGGGGCAAGCCAAGAGACACGTTATTTAGAAGCGATAGGAAAGCGAATATTCTCGCTGGTCCTTCAGGTCCGGATCTCTCCACGGAGTCCCGAAACGATCTTTCACGGCCGTTGTAACGCCCATAACACAACTGTCAATTCAGAGACCAATTAATTAGGTGCAGAAGTGTTTGGATTATAAAAGATTAAAATATATAGCACAGGTTCGAAAAAGTGACACAAGTCAAAAAGCTACAATTTTCTGGAGGAGCAAAAGAAGATTACTGTTTTGTTAAAATTGATTTGCACAATACATTATTAAAGCAAATAGGACGTGTTTATTAGTACAGATGTATGTGTGTTATTTTTCTAGAAGGAAGTATGGGCCTTTTACAAAAATAACATTTTCGGACTTGTCACTTTTCTCGAACATGTACGATATGGAAATTGGTATAATGGCATTTTTGACTTATTTAGTCAGTAGAATTATGGTTAATTTTATATTACGTTATTTTAAATTAAGTTGAATACGAAAAGTGAAAATGTGTATTTTCGAAAGCGCTAACATTTTTGTATCACAGTTTTAATAATTTCCAGTAATTCAGTAATTCAATTCAGCTTCTTAATGCGGACCAAGGTGGGACTCAAGTAAAAAGTTTTTTTGGGGTGCCATGTTTTCGCTGGAAGGTGTAAGCGTCACAACAGTAATGAAGTGAAAAGGTCACTGTGGTAAGGGCTGAGGGGAAAGGTGAAGATTTTTTACATTTTGTTATTAATACTTTACATTTATACCTTATATCAATTCTATATGTATTACTATTTGAATATACATAAACTTAAAAAAATGATGTAGAAAAGACTGATATTTTTTGCATAGATATGATTGAAAGGGCCTAAGGTATATCTTCCACCATTTTATCATGTCATAATATTCATAGCCAATCATGTACACTCGGCAGTTTTTCTGATATCCTGGGATTGATCCGTCTGTTAGCTAAGGTTTCCATTCTATCCTTAAAAAAATTTGCTCACCTTTAGTCATTCTCAGGAGCTTATCAGGTGTAGTCGGGGGCCGAACCGGTCAGGACATAACTAGAAGGCTTAGTTGGGATTACGTGTAAGATCATCCATTAAAAAACCACACGTTTTTAGTGACTGTGGTAATAATTATCGAAGTAGAAAGATGTCCAAAATTCACATACTATTGATTTCATAATCATCTAGGACAGCAAGACTAATATGATGCTAATTTCTACTTATTCTCTTATCTATAGGATAAAATATTAAAAAATAGCATATACTAGCGTTGATGTCCTAGATCATTGTGAAACTAATAGTACATTTCCATGGGAAACTTCAACTCCAAAAGCAACGAGAAAAATATTTGATTTAAGAACTTCTTTGCTGAAATTCTTTCTCTATTGACAAAATTGAATCATTTGAACTAGGAGACAGAAGATCCCAGAGCTTCACAAACAGTGGCTCCATTCTAATGTACCCTGGGTTGCAAAAAATTGCATACACTTTAAAAATCAAGTAACCGTGTTTATATCTAGTTTTTGCTATGTAAACGCGATTTTTCAAGTTGACAATACATTTTTGTCGAATACGTCTGGTATTAGGAAAAGTCAAGACCGACTTAATACAATCAAAAAAAGCTGAACTGTTTTAGAATATTATAATCCATATTTTATTTATTAATAAATAATTATTTATTAATTATCATTAATTCATAAAATTAATAAAATATGAATATAATATTTTAGAACAGTAGTAATTAGTAAAAATTGAGGTTTTACAAGAAAACGTTGGAGAAGCGCAGCGCAGCGCATCATCTGCGTCATGCGACGAGCTGCCAGTTTTTCTCGACAATCCAACTCGAAAATTTTTAACCAATCAAATTACAGAATTTTTCAAATTGGGACAAATGAAATTAGTTTATAGTGAAAAAACCGCTAATGGTTTTTCTCAGTGAAAAAATTTATGCTGGATAGATTGTCAATCCGAATTCAACTCGTGGTCTAATTTTTTCTTGCAAAATTTGTCGTTTAAAACATTCGTAGCTTTTGCTTTTGGAATATTACACTCGTCTCCTTCGTCGACTCGTGTAATTTTCGTTGCAAAAGCTACTCATTTCTGAAATGACAAATTTTGTCGGAAAAAATTAGACCAATTGTTAAATTATACATGAAAAATACGGTCCCACAGTACCAAATACTATAACACCACACCAAACGGTGACTTTAAGGTCGTGCAATAGTTTTTCCTGTAGCCGCTGTGGGTTTTCCTCATCCCAGTAGCTGTGGTTCTGTTTATTAACAAATCCACTCAAATAAAAGTGTCCGACATTAAAAAAATTGAAAAAGTTCTCTGCATAAAGCCACACGAACAATTTTATCGGCATCTTCTAATCTGTGAACTACTTGGATTTTTATATTGATGGAAGTGTAAATCTGAATGCAGAATTTTTAGTAAGATTATTTGTTTAGAAACCTACATGGCCATTGAATGTCTCAGTGCGGATCGCTGTGTACTTCTTTGCTGGATATTTCCAGATGTTCTTACTGTCCTTACACCACCTCTACATGTTGAGGCAAAATCTCCTCTATTAGCAAAGTCTGTAACCCACTGCATTATTGTTTGCCGAGTTGGAATTCTCCTTTGTCTTGGAACATTAAACTTGCAACGAAACTGCTTTAGAACCTGCACAATTGATTGACATGTTATGAAGCTTTTAACCGCGTAGTTAAATGAGTTGATTAATCGGAAACCATGACGAATTAAATTGCATTATAATTGATGCGCACAAAACTGAGAGTATAACTTACTGTCAACAGCGAAATATTTTTGTCACGGCCGACTCAAAATAGGTGATATCAGTTATTGAACCCTGTACTTTTTGTCTGTTAACTACTCAAAACTGTGAAAGTTTTATGCAAAAAAGAAAGCTGTCAGTAAGTATGATTAATTACTGGACAATATTTATTGCTCTATTTGGGACTCAGAATGAATAGAACAATTGTAGGCTGCTGTTTACTACATTAAAAGACCTATTTACTGAATCTGTACATAATTATGTGATGTGGTACAGCAAAAGTTTTTTATAAACGTTAATTTATTTTTGTTTAATTAATCTTTTACATTAAACTATATTTTGAATTCAAATACACATAGGAAAATTATCGTTGAGACGGGGAATCGAACCCTGTACGAAGTCTGTACCATTGACTTATCGAGGCGACTTTCCATAATTTATTTATCATTACTATATAAAGTTATTATAAAATTGTTGTTGAATTAACATAAAATTATTTAAATTTTTAATATTGTATAATTGTTAATATCTATTAATATTATTGCTAAATTACAATGGGAACTTACATATATAATTTGCACCATTTCCTTCATATAATTCACAACTACAAGCGCGGTGGGTACCCTTAAAGCTGCCTTTCCTTGTCATCCACAACACCTGCAATGCATGCCAGAATATATATTTACATTTCGCAGAAAAGGGGTTAGATAAAAGATAACGCTATGCAGATGTAGACGATAGAAAAAGATGGCTCGTCTTGTTTAACTAGTATATTAGTTATAGCCCTATTTTGTTTTATAATTTAAAACCATAGTTTTAAAAGCTTGCTTGAAAAATAACATTGTCAATTGAATTGTGATCGTTTATAAAAATTACCTTTGAAAACGAGTACCTACGTTAATACGTATGATTCTTTATATTTACTAGATTGACTGAAATTATACAGATTGTAAGTATTTTATTACTGTTACCTTTAAAAATTTAAATATATATTTTTTTTTGTTTTTTTAAATTTTAGATTTATCATGAGTAAATCCGATGATGAGAAAATGGAATGTACACCTCCAAACATCGTGGAAGCTGCTCACATTACATCAGTGCCGGCCTTTGGGGGGGTGCAATGTCGGGCGCCGCCCGAGGGCGCTAGGTTGTTTGGGCGCCGAATTTAGTAAAATCATTAAAATCATTCGATAACAGTAACTTTTTAAAGTTATTAAGGGCGCTCTGAAGGACTCTGCGCGAGGGCACCAACAGGGCTAAGACCGTCACTGCATTACATCTCTTAATTTATTGTCAGAGACTTCACGAGATTTTCGTAAAAAATATGAATGCGAGTATAAATTTTAGATTAAATATTTTTCTTATCTTTTGGTATTTTATTACTTTTTTTGTGGTCGTAAATAAAGTATAGTGAATAAACGTTCACACGAGTGTGAAATTGGCACTTTTCTGCACTTGTAACACAATTACTGTTATTATCACAATTTAGTTATTTACTGTTTGTTTAACAAACCGTATCTAAACACAAATCTTGTTTTGTGTGCACTGTAATAGTTAGCTAACGAGCCTGGAACTGCAATGGGTGACGTCACGATAGTGGATGCAATTTCTGAAGCGGTATATTTCAGTAATTCAGATAAATGTGCAGGTAATCTTCATTACTCTTATGTATACTCCAGAAAATGCACCAAAACAAAATGTTTTTTTTCAGGAACTTGTTGGCTTCAGCTGATTTTTGAAAAAAATAAACAACATTCTAGATATAAATGGGTTATTCTTTCTGAACTCAACCACCGGCTAGGTACAAAAACTGACGCAACTTAAAAAAGCCAGCCAGGGCTCATTTTAAAGCTTGAAACCTCTACTTTCCAATGTCACCTGGCTCCTATACGAAGAAAATTTATTTTTGACCCCTAAAACAGGGTAAACACGTATCCAGTTAAAAAAAAAATTAAAAGTTGAAAAACTAGAAAAAGGAACATTTTTTAAGTTTTTTTAAGAGCATCGCATTCTTCGTCAAAGAATACATAAATTTTGTTTACTGCATTTTTTTCCTAGAGTGCTTCAAGTTCGAGCAAAGTTGAGAACAACAATTTGCCATTTTTGAAAGGTAATCATTTTTTTCATCGAAAATGGTGTCAGATAGAACAAAAAATGATAGATTAAAAAATGCTTATTTTTATTCAATGATTAGATGATTTAAAGCGATTTTGAAAATTAGGGTTGGTGTTGCCTATCTATGGGCATGAACCATATAATTAAAACCTTCTAAAATGATGAAAATTTGCAAAATCGCTTTAAATCGGTCTGTAATATTTTTTCGTATTCATCGAGTAAAAATAAGCATTTTTTACTCTTATCATTTTTTTCCATCTGACGCCATTTTCGATGAAAAAAATGATAAACGTTCAAAAAATGGCAAGTTGTTGTTCTTAATTTTTCTCGAGATTGATGCACTCTAGGAGAAAAACGCAGTGGACAAAATTTATGTATTCTTTGATGAAGAATGCGATGCCGTTAAAAATTTTAAAAATATTTCTTTTTCTAATTTTTCAACAATTTCTTTTGGAACTGAATACGTGTTTACCCTGTTTTAGCGGTCAAATATAATTTTTTTCATATAGGAGACACGAGACATTCGAAAGTAGAGGTTTCAAGCTTTAAAATGAGCCCCCGCTGGCCTTTCTAGTTGCGCTAATTTTTGGACATAGTCGGTGGTTGAGTTCAGAAAGAATGACCCAAATACATAAATAAAAATGAACGTAAAATATATTTATTTTTCTATTAATTGACATGCAAATAGTAACAACCTAATTTTAAAAAGCTTTATCTGTATTTTATAAATAAAATAAAATTAAAAAACAAAATATTAATTTAATTTAAAAACAATATAACAATAAATAACAATGTTGTAAATAAAAAGGCATTCTACAAAAATTATAATTAGGAGTAAACCGCAATGTGAATAATTGAATCTGTTCATCCACTGTGAGTACGTCACAGCACTAGGGATACATACCCTGACGAAGATTATAAATACAACTAATATAACAGAAATATTGGTATATACTAAAATATAGACAGATATTTAATTGACTGAAAGACCTACAAATATTAAAAATCCTACACTTGAAAAGACATACTTAAAATTTGTAAAAAAGATTCAAACAAGTAAGCCTGCTCTGCATTTTGGTTTTACCTATTCTCAAGAATAGTAAATGCAAATTGATATTCAATTATCAATTAGTATTCAGTTTCAACTTCGATTGGGTTTTTTGGTTGTATTGTAAACTCTTCTGACTTATTATGGCACCTTTCTTGAAGCGCATCACATATACCTTATGTTTTTCGCCGGCATCTTATTCCTTTTTGTTCTTATGTCATCTAAAAAAAATCAAAAATCTATCATTTTCAAAATACTGTTAATCACAATTTTATCACAACGACTAGATGTATAGAGTATAGATCATTCTTTTCTTTGTGGTTGGAATATGACCTTAGCTTTAGCAAAAGATTCCAAGAAAATTTCAAATAAAGAACTAATTCATTTCGACTCCTTTCAATGCTATCTGATAATAATACATAATTATGACAAATATGCCAATGAATGGAAATTAACAGTAGGTATTTATTTACTCCATTTGTTATGAATATATAATCCTTAACGGTACTTGCAGATATACATAGTCATAATACTATTATAACTACAGTTCTGCGGAAAAAACAAAAATATTTAAAAACAAGAAAAAATATATTTATTTTATATCCTTCACAAATCTTTCCATTGTTAATTTTATAAAATTCCCAACTTTTTAAACATTTTAAATATGACCCAGTGGTTTATCCCCTTCAAAACCATTAAATTATTCTACAAATTTGTATTGTGTAAGATTTTTAGTGTGTAATGAATTGAAAATATCTGCAATAAACAAATTTAAGAGTAATAGAGAAAACTGATCCTAAGAAAAGCTTTTAAGTTATTAATAGACATATTTTTTGAAGTTTTTCTAATCCCCCTTTTGTGTAAAACTAACAATAAGATAATTTAAAGTGATATTGCCATTTAAGAATTTAAAAAGGAACTTCTGAATATTCAAATAGTGGGTTTAAATAAGTAATTTAATCTTTTTAATCCCAGTAGAGCCCTGTAGAAACTTTAAAATGTGTAATAATATCTACTTTTGCATACGGCTTATACAATCGCTAAAATGTATGTATAAAGCCGGCTAAATAGATTGGAAATCGTTTACTGCAGCTTCTTTAGCGTTTGGGGTCTTTAAACTGTACATTATGTATTTTTTTTTTCAATTTTTAATAGTTTTTGATATAACTAGTAGGTTAACCTGATATTTTACCACTAAATAAATCCCACTAAAAAATGTATTTTCTCAATACTGAGAGTTGAAAAAATAGTGTTAACAGAACTTACTCCAATGTCCGTGCAAAATCTCAAGAAACTGCTGTAAATAGTTTACACAATATTTAACCGGTTTTATAACTCTTAACCAGCCAATAAAAACTCATTCTTTGAAAAAGTTATTTTTGTAATTTTTACCTTTTGTCTTTTTGGTAATCGTTATTTCTTATTTTAATAACAGTAACAAATATAAAATATCTTTAAATTATTTGAAGAGTTCTTAATTTTATTTATTTGAATTGTATAAATGATCCATTATAATCTCTTAGTGAAATACCATGTTCCAGAGAAAGAAAGGTATATTAAAAAAAATCGCTTAAGTCTTCTCCACAAATTTAATAGTTTTTAAAAAATATATTATTCACCGAGTAGTTTTTCACTGTATAAATTATAAGGTTTAAAAAGTAAATCAAAAATTCATTCTTCAGGATAATATTGTAACAAATCTTAATAACCACATCAATAAAAGTATAATTTATGTATGAATCTATGTATTTATAAATTATACTTTTATTGATGTAGTTATTAATTATTAAGATTTGTTACAATTTTTTCCTGAAAGATGCATTTTTGATTTACTTTTTAATCTTATAATTTATAATTTGAAAATGGCGTCATGGCCGAAACTGTAATAGTCAGTGAATAATATATTTCTTTAACAATTATTAAACTTGTGAAGACTTAAATGATTGACTTGAATACACTTTATTTATTTGGTTATATAATTTAAAAAAATATATATTAAAGTCTCTCCAAAAAATATGTCTTCGAGAAGAGATCTTTCAGATTTGAACACTTTTTTTTGTTATAATATGCAATATTTTTTAAAATATTGTTTTTGTAATTATTTCAATTTTCTGATGTTTAATAACGTTTATTAAAAATTAAAAATTCACAGCTTTCAAATTTAAAAAGGAATTTTTTAAATAAAAAAATGCACTTCTATTTTTATTAATAAAACAAGTTATAAAAATTACCATTGAAAGAAATTGGAAGGAAAACCCAAGATTATGATGAACTTAAAAATAGGAAAAAATTTGTTATTACTTTTTTGTTTGCATTCAGATTGTTTACTTGTGATCAACTACTTGTTTTGGTACTATATTTCAAATCATTTAATATTTTTTGTTTACCAGAAATATCTGGATGTCACCACAAAAATAAAAAAAACTGTTGTTTCATTAATATATATTCTTTTGTTTTCGCTTTGCATTTAGAATACGAAATTAATCGAATTTCCAATATCTTAAATTATTATTTTCTAATAATTGACTGGAATCTAAATATATAAATAATGTTCCATAAGATTTTTTCAATTTTTCTGAATTGTAACAGCAAAATATTTGATTGCTGCAACAAATAAGATCACTCTAGGTGCTAGACAAAAATAAATAAAAATTCCAAAACTAAATTAATTAATTTGCAATAATATTTTGCAATTTTTATTTTGAACTATTAAATTTTTACTTGTTTTTTATAGCTCATTTTTTTAGATTTTTCTGATTCTTAACTGCATGTATTTGATTGCTGTAATAAGTGAGATAGATCACTTATAGGCACTGGAAGAGAATAAATAAAAATACAAAAAAACTTTATACATTTAATAATCAATATTTATTTATTTAAAGTGTCCATATTATAGTAATTAACATAAAAATTTATAAAAAACTTAAATCTAACGTCTGTAAATTATTGAAAAATGTACAATGACACAAAATAAGAACTATTATTATCAGTCTTAACAAATAATACACGTTAGTAAAATATATCTTGTCAGCTGTGTGTGTATTTATCTGCAAGTATGTAGGATGTTTGGCTACATAAAATCATAATAATTATTATTAATAATAATCATAGAAATCATGAAATAACGGCCTCTAACTTTACCTCTAATTAATTATAAATCACACCGACAAGAAAATTTGTAAATTTTAACGGAAACAATCATTTATTTTTACAAACAATTTGGTAACTACTTTAGTTAACATAAAACTTAAGAAATTTTAAAGAAATTACGTTTTCTTTCTTTCTTTAAAAGGGTAAAGTGATATAATCATTGCACTAACAACAAATAATCAAACATAACTTGGAGTGCCTTACAATAGACGCAAAAATGCTGATATATTTCATTAACTACCAAAATACACCAATTTTTGCTAATAAAATTTGGCACATCGCACAAATAAATACGTCTTTAACAAATCCTTAAGTAAAATTGGCACTGAATTCATTTAAACTGAGGTAGATTCGTTATGGAAAATTATTACCTAACAACGTAAATATGTACACAACGACTTACAACTCTCACATCTTAGAAACAAATATCAAAAACTTGCGTTGTTAACATTATTGCATATTATTACTTCGATTTCTTTTGCAAACGTGCTAATTTTATTTTGAAATAGTCGAGACGGGACTTTCTCAAAATAAAATTCACTGTTTACTCTATCCTAAGAAATGATTTTTTCTTCTTGTATTTAATATACAGTTATTTGATATAATTCTAATCCATTTGAAAAGTCTACTACAGTTTGTACATCCATTCGATATCTACAGGGTATACCAACTACAAACATCACTTTTTAATTCGCATTTCTTTATTGAATAGTACAAACTTAACAATATTTTAAAAAATCTAATCATTCAGAGATTCTCAAAATTTCTTCAAACTTTTTTTTAATAATTTGGTTCAATTTTAATTAATATAAAAAATTCATTATTAATTTTGTCACATTTTTAGATTTATTTCATTTTTGTTTAATTTGTAAATTTTTAAAATTAAATAAATATAATGAGCAAAATATTTATCTGTAAATATTTGGAATAATTTAAAACATTTTAAATTAACAAATTATTTAAAAAAAAGTATTTCATTATCGCTACAAAAATTTAAAAGTTAGAAAATATTTACATTTTAAAAATTTAAATAAATACTTGAATTTTGTTATTATTAGAATTTTGAGAATCACTGATTTATATATTAGTTCAAATATTTAATTGCAAACAACTTCGCAAAAGAACTACCATAGCAAATAACCTTGGATTACAATTATTATTACAATATATAAAACAATAAATCCTAGTTGTTTTGTTGCACGTTTCGCTTTTGGCATAAAAAAAACAAATAATCACAAAAACAAGTTTTTAAAAAGAACATTTTTTAAAATTTAATTATATTACAATTTCATTCTGTTAATTTTCCAAATTTAAGTAAAATTAAAATTCAAATAATTGTAATTTATAAATTAATTTTAATAAATAATATTAATCAACCAATAAGAAGTTGTGATTTAAATAGTGATTCAAAAAGCTGGTTTATCCTGTACCTATTTATAATCTGATATAAATATTTATTTATACTCTATTTTATTAACTGAGATTCTGAGGTATTGAAGTTTTGCATATTGTATTGTATTGTTCTATTTGATATTAGAAGTAGTGATTTGTAGATATTTGAGCAATTCATAATAAAATATTTTATGGCTGTATATTATTATTATTTGTGTGTCTTTTAAAAAATAATATTTACAACAATAATAAACAGTTTTTATTTCTAAAATAAGTAATAAAGTGCCAAAAAGGTGATTTTTTAGTTAAATACTATACACACAGGTCAATGCAAACGCTAATTTTGGCAAATAACGTAATTAAATGAAGGTACCTATTGTATGAGCACGAAGAGGCTGCAGCCCTCTCAGCGGACGGCGGTCACCTTGGAGACGTGCGGTTTCTTAGCATGGGTCTCGCAGTGCTTTAGCATGTGGTCTTTGCGAATGAATCCCTTTCCGCAGGTGTCGCAAGCATAGGGCTTTTGGCCCGTGTGCAGGCACATGTGGCGACGCAGGTCGGTCTTGTGGTTGAATTGTTTAGGGCACAAGTCGCACTTGTAGGGCTTTTCCCCGGCGTGCTTCGACGAGTGCTCCTGGTATTGCGTCTCGCAAGAAAAGCGCTTTCCGCAACGTCCACATTTGAATGGTTTGTCCCCGCTATGAAAAGTCTTGTTGTGTTGTGTAAGATAACACGCTTTGTTGAACATCTTGTCGCAATCGAAGCATTTGTGTAAACCAGGTTGCTTCGCTTGAACAGTCGATGATATTTGGGGACTACCGGCGCCTTCTTCGTAGTCGCGCTTAATATGCGCTCTTTCAGGCGACATCGGCTCCAATTTAATTTTGAAATCGTCCAGCGAGTTAATCTGAGGTTCTTCATTTTCAGTTAACGTCTGTAATTCAGACAAGCTGTTATTATTATTGTTGTTATGATGCGGGGGTGAATATGGATGGGAGTTTTCTAAATCCATCGGTTGCGCCGTCAACATTGTAGGTTTGAAATCGTCATCCTCTTCTTGCCGAAACATTCGCCGGGATTCGGCGCTCTCATAGACTTCATAAAATGTATAGGGGGCCGTTACCGGACCCGCGCCCCCCACGTTAGCGGTGTCGTAGCTCAGCAGAAGACCTAAGCGGTGCGCTTGGAATTGCGCGAAGCTGGGAAGCGGCTGCTGAGACTCCGTCACGATCAGCTCACCAGTAGTATTGTGGTTGCTGGTAGCCGTAACTTGCGTAACGTGGGGGGCCGACCCGTTTGGGTACATCTGGAATTGACCGTTGTCCATTGGCATCATAGGAGCCATGCTGAATCCCGGGGTAGTAAAAGCTGGATTGGGAGTACTGGGTAGTGATAGCAGGCCCCTCGTGTCGAGATTGGTGGCAGAGGGACCTGCTTCCCCGTTTGGGGGACTCCCACTCGATAAATTAGATAAATTACTATGGCTTGATAATGAATTATGACTATTCATTGTGTTAGGATTGTGACCCATGGGGGAGTGCAGAGGCTGACTGTGCATATTAGGTGTGGGTTGCCTATCGTAAGGTCCATTTGGGGGTTGCTGAAGTAACCCGGGCATACCGCCAGGGCGTTCGAAGTTGGATTGACTGTCTTCCCCTCGAGAATCTTCTACAGGATCGGGTGATGTATCGCCTGCTCGATTGCCGCACGAATCTCTACCGGGGTGGTGATGGGCACTAATAGGTAAGGAAGCCGGGTCGGGTTGCCCGCTGGATTTAACTGCGTTTTTATGCAAAGTGGTGTTATAATGTCGTTTAAGATGACCTGAGCTGGTGAACCACTTGTTGCAAGCTGTACAATTATAAGTCTTCGGACGACGAGCTTCATTCGACTTCCAATTGGTACCTTTTCCGGAAGAAGAAGAATTTGAGGGAGGGGGGTTATTAGGAACTTGAGTGCTAGTTATAACGGGAGTATTAGTTTGGGCAGCCATATGCTCAAAAGGTCGATAGGTATGAGATTGCGGAGGAACTATGCTATTGCTGGCGTTGTCTTGCGTAGTTGTAGTGACCCCATTAGTCATCGCGTACTCCACTGGATGGATCTGGTGCGGCTGGAACAACTTTTGTTCTTGAGAAAAAATCTTTCCTTCCATGCCATTCTGGTACATCTTTTGTTCGGGGCCATTCATAAACATGCGCTGATCTTGTTGGAATTTATTCTGTTGCGAATGCGGCCACGAAGACAGCATGGCGGACACAGAATGCGGATTATGCCCATTTACTTCACCATTTTGGCGTTTCTCTTCTTCTTGATACACCTGGTGCACCTTATGCGAATCGAGATCCAGAATTTCACTTTGAGCATCATCCTCGGTTTTTATCTCGTGCTGACCACCAAACATAAAATGCTGATTTTGCTGATAGGGCATGTGCGGTGCTGGTGTAGGAGGATGTGCTACATTTAAATGTTCTATCAATAAAGTTGCAGATTCACATACATAGCCGCACTTGTCACATTGTTTAGGACTAGGGGATGGGGTAGGTTGAGGAGGATATGCCGGACTAGAAGATGATACTTGCGATTGTGAATTTCGATCGTAGGAATTTTGTTGTTGATAAGGATGATAACGGAATCCAGAATGTTGAGAGCTCATTTTATGAATGGGGTAATCTTGTGGATAAGCAGGTTGACCCTGAGATTGAGAATTGTCTATATTAAAAAATTGGCTTTCGGGAAATGCAGAATAAGGCTGTTGGTGGTAAGCGCTAGGTGAAGCGCGTTCGGTTTTAATTGGTTGGTAACTTTGAAAACTAGGTGAAAAAGTTGAATTATCAGGGTTTTGATAAGGAGATGATGCACTGTGATAGCTTTGAGGAGTAGGTGGATGTCCAAAATTTGCGGACGTTTCGGGGGTAGCTCGGCTAGTATATTCAGGACTTTTCTTCAACATAGAATCCGAGCTGTCGGCCGCGGCAGAAATTGTATTAGGCAAAAACTCACGTTTTATAGTGACGGTCTTCGTATTGTTGTTGTTGGTTTCCTCGGAGTGAGTGGCGGCAGCCTGAGTTTGCCACTTGCTCAGCAGATTTTCTTTATGATAATGTAGATGACATTCTAGGGATTCCGCGGAGTTGAGGTAGATTCCGCACTGTTTACAGTGGTGCGGGTTGTCACCTTGCTGCTGTTGTTGGAAATGTTGCGCTTGTGTTTGTTGAACACCGCTATTATTGTTAGCCATCGCAATACACACTTTTAAAAGTTTGTTTTAAAAAGTTGCAACTTACTTTGTTTATTTTTTGATATTATAAATAAATAAAGTTCCAAAAATAAAAAATACAACCGGCACTACTTTAATATCATAACATGTCCAATGTTCTAAGTCCCGGAGGTATAGAATTCATAATAAAAAACGAAAAAAATACACAAATATTTTTCGAGATCATCACTTTCGTATTTAAATAAAAAATAATGTTAACAAAAAATAAAAACAAAATTCTTTAACACTGTTTAGCCCATTGTTCTTAAATTATAGTCTTTCGAATGGCACATCGTGGGCTTGATTATCGTTCATTGTTAAACGTGCCGATATTTTTTGTGCGTTACTATATACAGAAACGAAACAACTGAACACCACTACCACAATCGGACTCTCACTAAAGCCAGTCAGGCACCGACTGGGCGCTCTCTGTTCCTCTTGAATTTGGTGGTCCACGGTGTGCTGCGTGTTTCGCGAACTCGCATAGGCCAGTTGCCCAAGATACGACCAATCGGACGGCCCGTTTTAATGCGTTAGGGGTTGGTAGGGGGTAAGAAGCTGCATTTTTGAACATACCCGGCTTTGGATTATGATGCTATGCGTGGATTTGGGTAATAGGCGCAGTCTATTTCCATCAGAAACCTGATCCTAATCGAGATTAGATAATAAGGTGTCAATACCTTTAAAACATTAACGTTTCCTCTTTTTCATAATCGCCTTTTTTCGTTTTTATGAAATGATATGGTTATTGCGAATTGCCGCTATTAAAAATGTGTAAAGTAGTCGCGATAATATTCGCGCTTTTAACGTGACAATCACCGCTGCTACAACTTGGAAGCGGAGGTAGAACAAAGACCTAAGATACACGATGATAAAGTGACCTCTAACGTCGCATTAAATATGTGAGAACATATTAAAGATCTTTATCGTTCGAAGATTCCAGTCAATATAAGTTTAATTTGAAAATGCCTTAACAGGAAATAACAAAACGTGCGTGTTTTTAAAATTATTTGAGCGCAAAATCCGAAGTTGCTTCTTATTTTATTGCGAGACATTTATTGAAAATTATTTTTATTAATTACATATAAATAGGTCAATGCAATCCATTTCTATGCTGTAATTATAATTATATTTTCTAAGCTTAATTATAAACGCATACGCGCATATACTTAAAGATAAACAGGAACATCAATTTTTCATCATCCTTTATTAATTTTTATTTTTAATAAAAATATATGTAGCTTATTTATTTAATAAAATAGAATTATAATATTTTTCAAGACAACTTGCCAGCGATCTTTATTTAATTAATTAATTAAATTAATTACTTTTTATAATAACCCTGCATAAAATAAATTGTTTTTAACAATGTCATTGAAGACAAAAGTATTTTAAACAAATGTAATTTTTCCTGATTTTTCCAATGAGATGACATTATTTTCAAAATTATTATTGTTGTGACGAATTGACATTGCAAACAAATCTAATGAGACAATTTGTAAATTAATTTGTAATTTTTTAACTCAACATAAAATTAGTTTAAACTTTAATGATTGAAATTGTTTTCTAAACACATATTTATTATTTTTTGTATTTGTTGGGTCAAATACACAACCGATAAAGTTCTATCTATACAGTGCGAGTAGAAAGTCTGGAAGTAGTGAAATAAATCTTTTATTAAATGTTTTTGAATAAAATCCTCAACACGTCGATTTTTATCTTAAATGAGACTTATTTTGTTATTTGTAGATTGTCTTTTGTTTTTGAGTTATGGAGATAGCGAAATTTTTTTAAACGGAAACCGTAATTTCTTATGATGGATTAGGAAAGATAATGAAATTCTAAGAGCAAATATGTCAAAAAAAAGTATGATACTATATTAAGAAAATTTCGAGATAATTATTTTTAAAGTTTTAAAACAAAAATTAAATAACAATCAAGAGTTCCAAGTTTTAATAAAAAAATTCAAAAATTCTATGAAGAACTGTCATAATTTTACTTGATTTATCATAAGGCTACTTGATTTTTTATCAAAAACTTGGTGAACTGAACTCTTGATTCTTATTCAATCAAAGTTCAAATCAAGACTTCAGATTTTTTGATAAAACAATCAAGTAGTCAAGTTACAATTGAGTTAGCATCATAGACGTAACTAAGTCTAGATTTCTTTCGGGGGGGGGGGGGGGGGGGCTAAAGAAAATTTGTGCATCTACATACCGTATGTTTCATTAGGAAATCGAATATAGGGATTGACCCATGCTTTTAGTACATCATCTGTAAAATCACTCCAAGTACTTAAAATTACTATTTCTTTTTTATCATTATTGTTATGAGAGTTTAAAGAGTACTAGACTCTTGGTTTTCAATCTTGCGATTGGTTTGCTGCAACGCGCCATAATTTTCTTTCTTGTGCTAGTCTCTTCATTTCCACGTAGCTACTACATTTCGTATCTAGCATTATTTGTTTTTTGTAACTTAACATAGTCTCGGTCTTCCTCTTGCGTTTGTGGCCTCTATTATTCCTTCGATTACTGTTTAGGCTCTGGTGTGTTAGAATATGTCCTATAAAATTGTCTCGTCTGTTTGTAATTGTTTTCCAGATGTTGGGTGTTTCTTGTGCTTTATTACAAACTTCCTCGTTTGTTACGTGATCAACCCATGCGACTTTTAGCATTCTTCTGAGACACCATGTTTCGAAAGCGTGTAGTCTTCTTCTTTTCTTGCTTTCCTATTGTCCATGATTCACTTCCATAAAGCGCAATGCTCCAGATGTACGTTTTCAAGAATCTTTTCCTTGTTTTTAATGACACACTGGTGGAGGTTAGTAGGTTTTTCTTTTTATAGAATGCCATTTTTGCCTGTTGTATTCTGCTTACTATTTCTCGTTTACTTCTGCCGTCGCTTGTGATTTTACTCCCTAGGTAGGCAAATTGTTCTATTTGTTGTAAACGTTGTCCGTGTAACTGTATTGTTACGTTATCAATATCGGATTAGCCACATACCATGATTTTTGTCTTTTTAAGGTTGATTTTCATGCCATACTTGTCTTGTAGTATATTGTCCATTGCATTTAATTTCATTTGTAGATTTTCTTCACCTGTATTTAAGAGTGCTGTATCATCGGCATATCATGTCATGTCTACTAGTCTTTCTTATATTGCTATTCCCGTCTGTGTTCTTTCTCTAATTTCGTTTATTGCTTTTTGTATATATATTGTAATGATATTTTGACCAAGTTCAAGTTAATAAAAGTTCATTATTGTTTTAAAATTGCTTGATGAACAGAGAAGAGGTAGTTGTGATGTTGAACATTCATAACATTGACTTTCATATAAAATCATTAATGAAAACAGAGTTCAAGTTTAAATTTATCTATTTAGTTTATTGTTGTTACATAAAAGAAGTATTTGGGCTATATAGATTATCACATCTGAAGCTCAAACCTGAAAAGAAAATTGTTATTAGAATTAAGGAAAAGTTGTAAAATAGCTTTTAGTACATTTAAAAATAGTACAAACATAGCATTCCATTTTAAATATCAATCAAAATTTATCCAGAACAACCATTCTTCGATAATAATGCATGGTTGCAATGGAGATATATAAATAATGAGAAACTAAATAATCATCTAAGAAAAGTTAATTTTGTATTTTAAATTATGAAACAAAGAAAGAAAAATATGAAGGTAATAAGAATGGTGGTTTCTAGGGAGGTTGTTAGAAAAAAACATTTTGAAGAAAAGAGATTTAATAATTCTTTAAAATGGAAGATGTAATAATTTTTGTTAACGAAAAATAAAGATTAAAAACCAGTTTAAAATATAGTAAAGGTGTTATTTATTTAACCAACAAACATAATAAGCAGTCTACAGAAGAAGAAGTTTAAAATAGTGGAAAATACTCACCACAAAAAGATATTCGAAATGAATACAGGCGCAAGATCTTCAAAGTTTCTCTTTGATCCTAGAAGAAGAGAATAGTTATTTCAATCATAAAGGTAACGACAAACAGGTACTCTTGACCTACAACATTTTTAGCTGTTTGAAAATTCTTCGTATCCTGAGTTACGCAAGTTCCTGAATCCAGGGCAGTTCGAGAGAGCAAGCGGCGTACCGGTTCCTGAGAAAGGGCTACAAGAAGGGAGAAGCATTATTAACTACATAAGCAAAAAGGTTTGTGAAAGTGTTATTAAAAAGCAGAGCATTAGTGTACTACAAGAGGTTTGAAGTGCAATTTTATAATTTAATTCGGAGGTTAAATCAACGTACCATTATTATTGTAAAAAGGCTTCAAGCAGATGATGCACATAACCTATAAAGTAATAAAGAATTTAATTAATTTAATTAAAACTAAAATATTGATCAAACTTACCTCATTTTATAAAGTTGTTCAATGTTCACGTTCATATGTGTGGTTATGACGAAACATCAAAATATTAATTTTTCAAGGTTAAGCAAAGTTTCCCATTAAATAAATTTCTCAATAGTTAAAGATTACTTAAAATTCCATTGTTCTATAATATTTTTAGTTAAAGTTTTAAAAATTTTCAAGAAAAGGAACCCATACTTGAAAATTCAATTATAAGTATTTTAGTCTCATTGTGTAGAGAAAATATAGTAAAGGCAAATAAAATTAGTAAAGGCGACCCTGAGAGATAACAATCTAGCGAGTGCAGTTCATAATTAAACTAAAACATAAAGGCATTCTATTTGCATAGCTGCATAACATCGCAATATGTTGAATAACAATGGATACAGTGTATATCCCTGCCTTACTCCTTTTCTTATTTCTGCCTCTTCCTCTATGTTTTCTATTTGTATCATAGCTCTCTGTTCCTTATAAATGTTATATATTATTCTACGGTCTTTGTATGTTAGCCCAATGTTTTCCAATATTTCAAACATCTTTTTCCACTTGACACTGTCAAAAGCTTTCTCGATTACTAATATCCTGAAAATTGCGAAAAAAAAATTAGATTTGGAGCTTTTAAAAAAATTATTTAAATGAATACAACCTTTAACAACTTTTAGAATAAATGTCGCACGCGCGCTAATGTTTCATTGTAGCTCAGCTAGTTCAAGCGGGGCGATACTAAGCCAAAGTCGCTGCCGCTCCAGGTTTGATTCCAGCTGGGAGGTAACTTTATAAAAAAATTTTCAAAATACAAATTTAAAATAATTTTTCTTTTCGAAATTATTTTCCACATAATCTTAAAGTTCTATCCGCAATATTGCACACGACTAAAAATCAGAATGCCATTTAAAAATTAAACAAAAGAATAAGTAAAAATGAGGATCTTGTTGAATTGACGACCTGACTCGGTCGTTAAGTACTTAATTACAAAATTAGTGAAAATTTAATTACATAATTATAGTCCGTCCGCAAAACATGCGAAATAATAAATTAAACTGACAGCCAGGTAAGCGGATTACTACATACAACGGTTTTCTATTGCCATTTACTACTAAAATCTAAGTTCTGCTGTTATTATAAGCAGCCACAAAATGCTAAAATGACAATAACAAAAACCCTTGCAGTAATCCGCTTTTTTAAAAATTTTTTATTAAGATAAACTAGTTAGCAATCAGAATTTTACAACAGAATTCTATAAGATAAATTGCTATCTTAAGAACTAAGTAGGTCCTCCTTGATGTGATGAGGTTTTCTCCGGTGACAAGTCCTCCTTAAGCATTGTTTAGATCGCTAGGCCAGTTCCGTTTAAGCCTTCTCGCATTTTGTATTTCCAAGAGGGGGTTTAGGAGTGCGTTAGTGTGGTTTGCTAGCTTTATGTGGTGAGTAGTGCTTTTTTCAGTTATGACATCTTTGACATATGGTACTTTCAAGTCATGATGAAGTGTTTCATTAGAAACATACCAAGGGGCGTTGGAGATCATACGTAATATCTTTGATTGGTTTCTTTGTATTATTGCCATATTCATCGAATTACTGGTACAACCTCAGAGTTCAATACCGTAAACCCATATTGGTTTGAGGACTGTTTTGTATATTAGTAGTTTGTTTTCAAGTGGTAATTTGGACTTCCTGCCAAGTCACCATTGCAGTTCGTTAACTTTCCGATCTATCTGTTGACGTTTTTTAACCACGTGTTGTTTCCATATTAGTTTGCTATCCAAATGCATCCCTAGGTATTTTGCACTAGACGATGTAGGTATTTGCATGTTATTTAGATAAACAGGGGGGCACTGGTCTTTACGCAAAGTGAAGTTGACTTGTACAGATTTATCTTCGTTGATCTTAATTTTCCATTTGTGTGTCCACGACTGTATCTCATCCAGATGATTTTGTACAGTAGTGGTTGCTAGTTTTGGGTCATCGGTGGTAGAAACGATAACCGTATCGTCAACATTGTAATATTATCATTTACTGGTAGATCTGAAGTGTACAGCACATATTATAAGGGCCCCAGGACACTACCCTGCGGTACGCCAGACTTGATCGGTTTCATACCTAGTGTTAGGGGACAGGAATATTCCCGGTGAGGAATATTCCCCGCCGGGAATTTATTAAAATCACCAATAAATTCCCGAAAAATGGAAATTTGTTTTTTATACTCCAGTAAGTGAAACGCACGTCAAAGCCTACACTGCCTAATACAATTTTGCAAACTAAGACCCGTTAGAAGTCATGGCAGTTGAGTGGGTATGGCACTTGGCTACCAATCTTGATGTCCTGGGTTCGAATCCCAGGAGTAATACATTGGAATTTTTACATATCTAAGACTTCCAGGTCGACTCATTCTGTGAAAATGAGTACCTGGGAAATCATTTCCTGGGGTAATAATAGGCGGGTTAAGCTAGCCATTTTTCCACCCTTGAGTACCGAACGGCTGGAATCCCAATGGACCTCCATGGCCTGTAAAAGGGGACTAATATTATAAGACCTGTTACCAACACGTGGCCGGTTCTAGCGTCAATTTAACGTGTTTAATGTAAATTTATCTGTGATGTATATTGACGTGTAGTGAATTGAACTTTTTTCGAACAATTTTTCTATATTAGACCTTTTTTAAATCAAAATATAAATTCCCAATAAAGTGAGAAGTTCGGGAATATTCCCAGATATATTTTCAGGAATATTCCCCAAAAAATAAATTCCGGGAATTTATCCATCACTATTCATACCTGACACATCTTCATTAACACTTGTTCTAAATTTTCTGTCACTTAAGTAGGATTTTAGGAGATTATAATACGTTATGGGCAAGAAAGTTCTGAGCTTGCATAATAGGCCCGAGTGCCAAACTTTGTCAAACACCTTACTTACATCTAAGAATACCGATGTACAATATTTTTTGTCTTCGAAAGTTTTATTAATTATGTGACAGATTCTATGGGTTTGTTGTATCGTAGTGTGATTTTGTCGAAAGCCAAATTGATGTTGAGGTCAGCTACTATTCTTTGCAATATGTCTTTCCAAGATTTTTAAGGAGGCAGACAACAAGCTTATTGGGCGATATAAGGATACCTTGTTTAAATCTTTGCCCGGTTTAGGAATTAATGTAATTTCCGCAACTTTCAATTGCTTGGGCCAGTAATTTAGCTTAAGGATAGCATTAAATATGTATGTAACACTAAACCTTTTTTTGGCAATTCTTCTAACATCTTGGGTGTCACACCATCTATGCCAGGAGGTTTGCGAAGGTAATCCGCTTACCTTGCTGTCAGTTTAATTTATTACTTCGCATGGTTTGCGAACGGACTATAGTGAATATAGGTAATTAAATTTGTGAAATATGGTTTTCAGTAAAATGGTTGAAAAAATTACTTTTAACCATTAAAAAATAACTAATAGATATTGTTTAATTTTAAAATACATGCAGTAGATTTCTTAAAAAGAAAAAGGTGTCTTCTCAAAATTCATCACGAATCGAAGCTGAGACGACAGCGATTTTGGTTTATTACCCCCATCACATTTATCTTTAAAGTAGGTTATACTTATTTAAATAATTTTTCTTTAAAATAAGATTTGAATATAATGTTTTTCTCGCCATTTTAAGGATATAAATACTGTTTAAACTTATGATCAGAATGACAGTAGGTACTAACTGAATTACTTGGGGAGATTTTACATAGGATTTTTTAAAAGTACGCCTTAATTCGTATATTTATTCAATTTCCTAATATGACATTGTCAATGCATTTCCAAAATTTGGCGATTTTCCAAATTCTTTAAAATTTTATAAACCTATAACTACCTTGGCTTAATTAATGTACCTTTAAAAGCCATAATAAGTCCCAAAATACTCTCTGTGGTGAAACGAGGGGGGTATCGTCATGTTCATAAGAAGGAACATAACAGCAAATCAGGTTTCCGCTAACCTGTTAAATTTTCTGGCATGAACGTGATCATCTAAATTAATAAAATAAAAATAACTAACTTACCTACGTTGTGTAAAAGCTTATGTATAACTAAAGCACTTGCTTGAGCAAGTGGTTCCTCATAAAGCACAAGATTTGACCCTAGGTTCTTTTCAAAGTAGTGCTCAGGACTAGTGTAATTTGAACGAGTTGGAGGGTTAGCCTCAATAAAACAAAACAACTTCTCGAACAGAATTATATACATTTTATTCTCATTATTATATTAAACTCAAATTCATTATTTACAAATTGATAATAATCTCGTGACAACAGAGCCAAGTGATATTTTATTGTCTTACCTAAACTTTGATTGAGAGGAGCAAAAACTTAATTAGATTCCTATGCTAACTCTGGTACCTAATACTTTCTACTAAGCATAACTATACTAATAATACCAGATACTCCCTATCGTAAAGTTTTTCCCTTTTAATATTAAAATTTCATTTATTGATATAAATAACAGCCGCGAAGTAACTTAGTGTCAGTCTCTCCTGCCATTTTTACGAGTTCTTACAATTTTACATTATTTTCATAGAAATGGTATAACATGAAAGTCTCCTTTCTATTTACAATGAATTAAACTGTTGGTTTTATTAAAGCAATGGAATTTGTATTATATTTGTTACCGTTGTAGAGAAATGTTGTGTATACCTTGTGTGCGAAATTCTTTAGCGTCCTTGCCGACAATTATTCTCTTAGTACGTTAAAGAGAGATTTCCAGCCTTGGTATAAAAATAACTGTATTAATCTACCAATAAATATGCTGAATCTTGAAGGTGTCGTTTAGTAACATGAGTTTTTTCATCTATGTCAGGTATATGTATCTTTGAGTCGTTTGTTAATATTGCTAGAATAAACTTGAGACTATCTTTTTTATAATTTAGTTGGTGTTTTTTTAAACTCAAGCTTGGTTGCTACTTACAATCAGGAGAAATGTGTTTAGGTAAAATGATCAAACCATCCGCAGCGTCTTCTTAAAATTTTAAAGCTAAATAAAATATACACTGGTTTAAATGTATTGTCCAGTATTTGAAATGAAGCGGTTCGAAGTTGCTGAAGCGGGATGAGAAAGCTAAGCATTCACCATGGCATATCATACTTTTCCTACAATCATGCAAAAAATATATCTTTACAAACTTTTTTGGATGTCAGTTTTATGCCCTAGTGCAAACAGTAATGACTTTCTATAAAAAAAGCTATGGAAGGTAGGTAGTAGATTTTCGTGTGCTTTGAACGAAGTGTACGTTGCTTTCGCTCCATTACGATGGATTCGATGATGTATGTTTTTAAAGATATAGATTTTTTACAACAAAGATATAAGATGTAGGCATCTCAAGTATCTAAACAGTATTTTCTTATTTTTGGTTATTATCCAAGCAGCATTTTTAGTCGTCGCTACGTACCAGCAACTACTGGTGGAACTATTAAGTTTTTGCCACTAGTCACAAGTACGTAATTGCCACGGTTTTATTATGTGCCTGGAACCAAAATGGGGAACAATTTTTGAGTAGCAGATACGTTGCAGTAACCTCTCTGGAACTGGTCCAGCTACGTTTCGGTTACGTTTAGAGTATGTAGCGTAAACGTGGCGGCGTAGTAATTGCTACTTTCGTGGAATTTCTTTTCTCTTTGACACATCGTGTCGCATAGTTGCTCTCTTTTACTCTTGCAACTTCACAAATATTCTATTATTTTCTATACTAATGCTGCGATCGTGTCACAAAATGGATTACTATTTTATATGTAATATGTAGGTACTTAATAATACAAAAGCTATGAAATGTTTGATTATTTTGTCTTTGCACTATACCAAAGTTGTAAACCATTGCAACTTTGCTGTTAACTGCGATGATAATGGATCGAAAAATAACAACAATTCTTTAAATATATTTTTTAATAAAAAAATGCTTTTAATAAAACATGACAAAAATACTTATAAGTTGATACACATGATAGAAACCATTTTTATATTATTCCTAAGCCACAATTTGTACCAGTTTGTTATTTTTATTGAAGGTTATATAGTAAAACATCTTTTAACAATCATAACAAATTGCAAATTGATAAATGGCCGCCAATATTTTACAAGAAAATGTGGCCTAGTTATTGCTACAATTATAATACCACTTTGAAGTTGCAACTACTTTGAAGTAATTATACTAAATGGCAATACCGTTCCACATACTTTAAAAGTTACTCAGAAGTAATGGAACTACATAGTTCCAATAAGTAGTAGAAACCACTACATAATTACTAAAATATTTTGAACTAAAGTAATTAAACCAACAAAGTCATAAATATAGTTCTAGTTACGTAACAACTACTTAATCAAAGTTCCGATCTCAGTTACTGCTACTTAGATGCTGCTTGGGAAGTATTCGTGTTGCCAACGCAACAATAATTTAACGTGGCGATGAATTCGATCATTTTAGATCACCCTGAATAGTGTATATTCTCCTTTTTTTTGGAGGTTTCCTCTGGAATATTTATTTATTAATTTATTGCCATCTCTTTTCCTATGTAAACTCTTTCTTTAATATATATAGTATGGTACGGATCATTGTAGTGCGCTGGGGCGGTTCGGATTTCAAGGTGTATGGTAACGGTGCGGTGTGCTTTAAATTTGAGTTATGACTGCAGAGACACGGTTGAGACATCAGTTTATGATACAGTCATTTATTAATGTACAATGACGGTATATAAACATAAATATGTAGTTCAGGAGGTATTTCTACTATAGACATGTCTGCAGGTACAGTTCGGCGTTCAAGGAAACTAATACTACATTTTATGATTAGGCCATGAAACTTGGTACACGTATTAGGCAGGTTCTGCTCTTCAAAATAAAAAATGGCGACCGCCTGACATCGCTTCACATCTCTTAAGAGTTATTTACATAATACACAAGATCATAGCTGGCAACATTCAACATTGGTTTACTTTCTGTTAATTCTTTTTGCAACCATATAACATAACGCATGGGTGCATATGTGAGAGCACTTCAACTATACGATAATGTCGTCGAATAATCGATATATTCAGTAAATCAATACAAGACAAGAAGTATTGCTGTACGGTTATTCTCGACGAAATTTGGCAACAAGAACTGCTATATAAAATCGTCGTGGTCGAATGGTAGAGATCCTACTTTTCAAGCAGAGGCACATTAGTTCAAATTTCGGTTGCGACTGAATTTTAAAGATTTAGTATTTGAGCTCATTAGGATAAGGCGTGAAAGTTGTGTAAATGAAAAAGTATGGGGAAGCGTAATGTGCTTTCCACGATAGTATGGTAGTTTGTATGGAACTCCGATTAATATTTTAATACCAATATCTTCTTCTTGTCAAATCGTATTTGACGGATATTCATGTAAGGTTTGTCAGCGAAGTATCGGAAATTAAGCAATAAGCTAGGGTGTTCCCCAAGGTAGTGTTCTTAGACCTATATTTAGTGCACGCCGTAGACTTGTCGTTCTTAACACAACAATCTGTAATATTAACCTTCGCTGATGGCACTGCTGTTTTCTGTACTCACGTTGATCCAAATATTGCAAGCCGGCTGTAAGAACAGACAGAACATGAATAGATATTAAATTCAAAAAACTGTACTTCTATAAAAACTCCTATAAGGAAGCTCAACTTTCTGGCTTGAAAATAAATTACTTGGAAATTATGGGATTGGATTGTTAGGGTGTTCTAGTTCCTCAGATGTAGATAGCCAATCCGAGATTACGTGTCTTAGTAGATATCTCATGGTACGTCTCGTTGAAGATCTTAATGTACCCTGATGCCAAAAAGATCCTCACCCGGTTTAATCATATGATTGCAGAGAGAAAAGGAAAAAGCATCGTCGACTATCTCAGCAGAATGCGTTTTCTGTGAAAGCAGCAAATTCATCTACAATAAAGCTACAAATTGAGTTTATATGATCGATGATGCTGTAGATGCAGTTTCAAATCGGTTTCTTCACAATTCTTCTACTGGAACTTTTCTCTGATTAAAAATTCGAAACCTCACAATATTATCAATTTATACTATTTATCATAGGTTTATGAAAAGGCAAGTTAAACTTCAAACTCTCAACAGTAATAGTTGGAAGTGATTGTAATTCTGAAATTGTAAAAAAGTGTAAATCATCAAGAGTATGGAAAATCTTCTACAATAAAAAGCAAAGCAAATCTTTTCTTCCGGTAAAGATTCTAATTTTCCTTATAGCTTTGTTCTAAAACAATCACTCATTACATGGATATTTAAACACTAAATCGATTAAATAGACATTATAATAAATAATATAATATTAATATATTATTATAATCATTTTTATATTGTTTAATTAAGTTGCAATTGCAGACATTTAAAAAATGAAACAATAATTTTGTAGGTTAATTAGTTCCTTATTTCCCATCAATAGTTTGTTAATAGCTACTGTTTCATTATACTTCCTATTTGCAATTATGTAGTTGCAAATGACTAATTTGCATGCACTCCTAATATGTACGTTATTTACATTAATTCTGTCAATTTATTCAACCTTAATTCAAAATTAAGCCACCTAAAACTAAAATTAAAAGTTATTTTGCATCTTGCACTTTGAAAAAGGTGCACTAACTGTAACGTGTGCCAATGAAACATCGTCAGTTTGGCTAACTAACCAAATGCCTCCGTGATTTCTCTTCCTAGTGAATGATATAAGGTTGGTTTTTGCAGGATTTACCGTAAAGGTTTTCCTCGTTGCACCATACGTCTACCTTATTCAGAACCTTTTGCATTATTTCTGAGATTCTATTGCCGTACCTTCCTTCTATGAGAACATGTGATGGGACATGGATATGGACTCCATACCCTGGTTAATAGGATAGAGCACAGCCTAGAAAACAAGAAAATTGCCTTAGGTGTTTTTCTAGACATACAGGGGGCCTTTGATAACACCTCCTTCGAATCTATGATTCGAGCGGCTAAATGATGACACCACATGTAGATGGATGACAAACATGTTGCAAAGCCGACGAGTACAAGCCACTGTAGGTGGTGAAAAGATGGAAGTGTCGGTAACTAGAGGATGTCCACAAGGAAGGGTATCATCCACCTTACTTTGGGATCTGGTTATCAACGAACTCCTCAGCAATCTGAATAACGAAGGCTTATTTACCCTTGGTTATGGAGATTATATAGTCGTTCTTATAGAAGGAAAGTACGGCAATAGAATCTCAGAAATAATGCAAAAGGTTCTGAATAAGGTAGACGTATGGTGCAACGAGGAAAACCTTTACGGTAAATCCTGCAAAAACCAACCTTATACCATTCACTAGGAAGAGAAATCACGGACGCATAAATCCTCCAAAACTCTTTGGAGAAACTCTACAAATTAAGGGGGAGGTGAAATACCTAGGTGTAATGCTAGATACCAAGTTGACCTGGATCCAACATCAGCTGAGAACTATCAATAAGGCTCAAACATCCTTAATGATGGTAAGAAGAGCCTTTGGAAACAAATGGGGACTTTTAAACCAAAAATGATCTATTGGCTATATACTCAACAGTGATAAGATCAATAATAACATATGGTTCACTAGAAGGTGACCAAAAGCAAATCAAAGACAAACAATAAACCAGCTCCTCAGTGTCCAAACACTGGCTTGTCTCTGCATAACTGGAGCAACAGCAGCACTAGCAGCTCTCTTGCAACTCCCTCCCTTAGATCTAATAATCACGTAGAGGGGAGGCACGTATGGGAGCGCATCGCTTAAGCTGCAGCAACATATTTGGGGACACTCCAAAATAATATCCGTAGTATCCGACCCAATGTTAGACATGGAAGCGGACCACATGTTAACAAAATACTCCTTTCATAAACCCTTCGAAGTACGGATAAACCGCGAAGAATGGCAGCAAGGAGAATCACCAGAACTGCAGAACAGCCTAGTATGGTACACGAACGGATCACGCACAAGTAACGGAACCGGGGCTGGAATATATGGTAGCAAACCAAGATACAGTATCTCTGTATCTCTGGGTGAAACTACCACGATATTCCAAGCAGAAACATATGCAATTTTAGCAGCAATAGAAGAGAACATAAGAAGGGGTTAAAATAACAGAACCATTCTTATAATCTCCGACAGCCAGGCAACTTTGAAAGCACTGAACACTCAGACCACTGCACTGAAGACTCTCACCAAGACAAAGACATAGCAAAGCTATGGTGGGTAACCATCCCCACAAACTGACAAAAGCAGTCTTGCAGCTCAGCAAGATTCAAATCAGAACAGTGACAGGACTCTTAACGGGACACTGGCACTTCAGAAAACATCTTCACAACATAGGGCTATATAATGCAGACCCCATATGCAGATTATGTGGCGAGGAAGAGGAGTCTGCCTCCCACATAATATTAGAATGCGAAGCCCTAGCTCGCAGAAGATTTTTAATCTTTGAAGGCATAAATCCTAAAAATATTAAAAAATTCCTAATATGCAAGATCGGTATCCAGACATACATTTTTAACCGTCAAAACAATATCATTCTCACTGATAACACTGTACAACACTAAAATCTTCCCCAAACTGAAATGTGGCGATTATATGGCTCTGAAAGCGAAAATGATCACCACTTCGACACTACGAATACACCCCTATTCGATACTACGTATCTAGATATCTTATAAGATTATAGTGATTTAATGAACAATTTATTAATGACATAAGTAACTGGAGGAGGGGATAACATGTTCCTAAAATCCATTTTTTTACTGACATTTTCCCTGTTTGCCCATCCGTTAGAAATTTTAGGTGTATCTTTTGGGTGGATGAGAATATGCTATTATTGTTTGACTAATGTTGGGTTAAGTAATTCGTACTTTATTTGAGCCAAGGATATTCCAGCTGTTCATGTTTAACACTAACCTCTGCGTCCTCAACATTAATAATGTTTACTGCCACCGAGATCAACACCAAGACACTGTTTAAAGGAACAGCTTGCTTCTTTAATGGTGATCCTCTGTTTCTCTTGTTGGATATGATATAGGGATATAGGTAATTCACTATATTTTGAGTTCACTAGCATAATTAAGGGTCTACAGTATATAGGAATTTATGATCCCTAAAATGTTTTTCGCTCTATACTTCCCATTCAGTTATTTCTCAAAATTTTCACATTCTACTTGAACCAAAATAAAGAGGAAAGTCCATTCTACCACCGTACTTTTTCGGATTTAAGGAAAAAGTATTTTTCATGGAAAGAAGTATACAAGAAGTAAACAAAAAAATCGAATGATTTTTAAAAATCCTAAAATATTAACTAAGCGTAATTAAGAAAAAAAATAACGTGGGAGTAGCTTATTAAACGTACTTTTATTTTTCTGTTTTATTTTAATAAATGAATTAATAAGATCAGGAGACGAATTATGGAAATCAATTTTCTTTGGATTTTTAGTTATTATTGGTGTCGAAAGAGGCCACTGCGGCGATTACATTTGCTAAATACCAAACTTCTAATACCAGTTCAGGTAATTTTATAAATAAAGAATCTTTTTATAAACCATAATCATAAATATTATAAATATAATATTTATGATTATATATTTTCAAGTTACTACTTAACATAGATATACATAGTTTAAACAATGACTATAAAATTAAGGGATAATTTTATGAAAAAATGTTGGAAAAAATTGTGTATTTATAAAATGTATTAAATATTTATAAAAAGATTTTACCCCAACTGGGATTAGAACACGGGTTTTGGAATTTAAGTCTATTCGGCTATGGTGGCTGTCATACATTTCTTTTTTAATGAATGTCCATTTATTATACGTTTTTGGTTGTTTCCTTGATGAAACAGTGTGCTAACGGTTTTAAAATACGTAGGCAAATTTTATACTTTTCTGATATTTTTAAAATTTCACAATATTTAATTTATTAACATAACATTAAGTTAGGAAAAAATGATAAATTGCAGATAATTTTGATGAAGACAAGATTTATTAGACTCACTGGCTAAATTACCTGTAGTGTTCCATGATATTTATGCTGTTTTAATTAAAAAATTATATCATCAAAAACGGTTATATAAAAATTTTTACCATTTTTGTACATGAGTCACTTGGGTGAAATCACTATTTTGAAGAAATTAGCAGGAACATTTCTGTAATGTAGAATTAGTACATATATAATATGTAAATTGGTGGTTCTTTTTGTTATCATCTGATTTCACTAACCAAATTTTCTGCTAATTCAAAATTCTCGTTTCTTTGTGTCTAAAGTGTCTTTGTTCTAGTCATTAGTTTATTATACTAGATCTTGAATATTCTAAGAAGAAATAGTTATTAATACTTACACAATAGCAATAAATTCAGATTTTCGAAATACCAATCTTTTAAGCCATAATTTAAAACTAGTCAAACCGATAATCTTAATAAACCAAATGAATTTCTGCAGAAAAAATCCAGAACTGACCAGCGCACTATCAAAATAAATAATTGAGTATATTGCGTGTCCGCTTATAAATCACAACGCAATCCTCATAAATCTCTTGGGTTGCCCTAAAACTTAAGTTACTGTATTTATAATAACTTGAACTGTCTGTAATGTTAATATTGTAAGTCGGCGAAATTTTGAGGTAATGGACAATAAAAGTTGAAGGATAAAGATTGAAGAATAAGTTGATGCGGATTTTAGACATTAAGATTAGACGTTTGTTCCAAGGTCTTTAAGATGTGCAGCCGAATTTTAGAATGCCTCAGGATGCAATTAATGCATGCAGACATAGTCTGGCCAAAATAAAAACACCGAAAATCGAGTCATCGGAGTTTATTCAGTCGGTCGAATTCACGAATACATCTCACCTTGACTCTATGTATATGAGATGATAAATTTACTTTGAAATTGTTAACTTGTCGCTAATTTGTATCATATTATTAATGTAATTTTACATGTTGGCATGGCTTACACTTTTAGCAAACAAGATCTCCATTCACTGAAAATCGTTCGTTAATTTTGTTTTTTAAATTTTTTATTTTTTTCCAAGATGACTGACTTATTTATTGTGTATAGGAACCTTTGACCGCACTAGTAATTATACTTACATCTAAATAAAATTCCCAGCAACTTTTTTCTTATACTGGTACTAACAAGTTTTTTTAAATGTACATTTTTATTGACGCTTAGTAAATAATAATAATTAATTTGTAGATGAACAAACTATTGAAGGTAAATGTACTTTTGCCCTTGCAAAAGTTAAAAGTTGCATGTTGCATCTTCGAATTCGTGCTTACGTCATGTTATTGTGATTAAAATTGGTCTAGCCTGAGGTATTGAACCTTTTTATGCAGTCCAAATGTCAGCAAATGCATTTACCGTACTTTTTCAAAAATCTAATACATATTGATAGATTTTGCACCCAAAATGCGCCTGGCAACATTATTTCGTCTTTCAAATAACCAGACAGAATTTCAACTGGTGAATTTATTAACATTTAATTCATGATTTTATTCATTCATACTTTCAAACAAGGTACCCTAGGTCATATAGTCGTTATAAAAAAGAATTTACTTACTTCTTTAGTAAAGTGCCAAAAATTGATTGCCAAAGTTAATATTTTGAACAAATTTTATCATCAACGGAAAAAGCAAATAGTGTGTTATTAATTAATAATAAATGGTTTACTAAAGTAAGTTCATTTGTCAATTTCACATTTTTTTCAGTAGTGTCAGTTATAGAGTTAAGACTATTAATAAAAACTAACGCCTAATAAGTGATGTAACATGTTCGATAGATATCAATGAATTAATTTCTAATATTAGAATTGTTTATTTGCTGTGTATCGCAAAATATTGCGATACCTCTATAAACAGAGAAAAAGAAATTTTGTTAATATTATTGAAAAAAATAAGTTTTGTCAATACTTCAATCAACAAAAATATTTTGTTGGCTTTTTTGAAGATTTTTCGTTTCTGTTATCACGCAGTCTAAATTGTTGCTATAACCAAAAATTTGTCAGAATTACGTAAAATTAAATGCAGTTTTCTATTGTAAAAGAGAACAACTGAATCGTTAAATAGAATAAATTAAATTTCCTATTTGATCATTTTGAAAACAAAATTATTTATCATTTTTCCTCTGATTTATCATTAATGACTTAATCAACGCCTGATTTGTCGTATGGATATAATCTTAGTTGAATTTTTGGTAAATGCTTTTTCAGCTTAACAAATTTCTTGTAGCAAATATGATAAAAGATTTATTAATATACATAGTACATAGATCAAAATTCAATTTGATGAAATTGCTTTGTTAAGAGTCATATAAATAGAATTTCCTCATTTAATCTCATCGTTTAGGAAGTAAGACGAATATAGAATTGATTTAATTAAAAAAAACTATCAGCACTGAATAAATAATAAATAGCAGTCTGAATACAGACAGTACAAAAAATCGTTGGGATAAAAATTGGTGGAAACTTCCTATTTTGTTTCCGTAGTCAAATATTTAAATGAAAATTATTTTCATTTATTAGATTGAAATTGGCCAAATTCTGAAAGTTTAATTAATGAGTTTCCTAAGATTTTATAAAAAAATATTAAAAATCCTGCAAGATCTCCTTTACTTTCGTTTTTAAATGAAATGAAAAATGTATTATCTGAAGTATGTCTCTTAGACATTATTTTTTATCTTTATAGAAAGTCGTTATGCTCCTGGCTTGTACTTATTACATGCTGTAGCAATTCCAACAGGAAAAGAAGTATTATTGCATAACAATCCAAGCAATATTTTTAGTCATCGCAACGTACCAGCAACTACCAGTGGAACTATTAAGTTTTTTTTCAATAGTCACAAGCACGTAATTGCTACGGTTTTATTACGTGCCTGGAACCAAAATGGAGAACAATTTTTGGGTAGTAGATACGTGCCGGCGTAGTAATTGCTACTTTTGTGGAACCCTCTCCTCTCCTCTCCTCTCCTCTCCTCTCCTCTCCTCTCCTCTCCTCTCCTCTCCTCTCCTCTCCTCTCCTCTCCTCTCCTCTCCTCTCCTCTCCTCTCCTCTCCTCTCCTCTCCTCACCTCTCCTCTCCTCTCCTCTCCTCTCCTCTCCTCTCCTCTCCTCTCCTCTCCTCTCTTTTCTCTTCTCTTTTCTCTTCTCTCTTCTCTTCTTCTCTTTTCTCTTTAACACATCGTGTCGCGTGGTTACTCTCTCTTACTCTTGCAACTTAAACAAATACTAGGGAAACCTCGTCAAGACAAGACGGTCAAAATCATTGAAGAATTTCCCTATATACAACCTTCGATGTGTGATTACAATCCTTTGGATTTTGGAGTGATTATTTAAATAAACGCAACCAAACATAACCAGTTGAAAATTCTTAAGCCTAGCAATACTCTCTCCCAGCTTACCCTTCTCTCTTCCGACATATATTCCTCTCTGGCTTACTCCTCCCCGCCAGTGTATTCTACTAACATACATACGGAAATTCTACTTTCGAAATGATAAGAATAAAATCAAAAATCGATCTTGTTTAAAACATTCTTGAAAACGTCTATTAGTACATATTTCAAAAACATGACATAAACATAGTGTTGGCAAATTTCCTGCGTTTTATAAAAACAATATGAAACTGCTCTGAATAAGCAATTGCCATCAGCTATTATTTGCATAAAAACTCGTCTGTTCTCCATAATTTTCAACTATGCGGGTTTTCTCTACGTAACCTAACTATTCTTTAAACATTAACCGCTTATTAATGATTGAAGTGGACTGCTGCATTACCCTTTTATATTTATAAGCGGGAGTACTTACGAAACGCACCACCGTAAAAAGTGAGAGGGCGCTCCAAGTGAATGTCCGATTCGCCCGTCTCAAATTAAACATTTTATATTTATTTAAATAAAAAATATAAACATTAGAAAAATACAAAAATTAAATAGTGTTTACTGATCTACACAGTAAAAGCTTCAATTTAAAAAAAATCGCTTAGATCGGCCCGGTGGAACTTCAAACGAACTGGAACAAAAATAAGCCTTGTGTTTTAAATACAGTAGAAACTGCCTAAAGTGACCACCTTTGGGACTGACCCAAAATGGTCAATTTAAGCAGGTGGTCACTTTGTAAAAGTGTGAATTCTTTATACACTACAATTTTCCCAAAATAGCCCACATTCCTCAGCATTAAAAATACCCTCTGATATAAAGCCCTTTGCAAACTCTATAAAACGAATAAGAAAATAACTTACTGTTGCGGGATCAATTTCATTTGCATCACCAACTAAACTCTTCTGGGAAATGTTGCATTTCTTAAATGATTCGAGCCAACCCGACGATGCTTTAAATTAGGCAAATTTGACTGCTGAGCAAATTTTAATGCTACTTCTTGTAACATTGGTCCAGAAAGTCTTGCATTTACACTGTGCATTTTTAAAAACCAATTTAAAGTTAATCAATTTCTTTCACTGTGGTTTTCTAAAAACTCTAACACCTTTTGTTTTTCTTGCAAATTTAGTTCTTTGTCATCTTGATCGCACTAATTAACACAATGGTTTCAATCAACAGATGAAACAAGACTGATTTTATAAAACAATTTTAAAACTATCCAAGGGTTACTAATGTGAAAGTTTGCAGGTAATGAATTTCTCAGAAGCAAAAATAAAGTCTTAAAACTTGGAAATACCTGAATCCAACTGGTGACTATTAAGGGATTATGATGCATTCTTAGAAATTCTTTGAATGCAATTTACATGTACATGCCTATTTAAACTTCTAGAAGATTAGTTATAACTGTTCTAAGTAATCCCTTAGCTAATGGTCACATTACACAAACATTTTTAAACAAATATTTGAGGTAAATGTGGTCAATGGTCACAAAAGAGAAGTGGGCAGTTTATACAGTATAAATTACATTAAAGTAATGGGATTTTTGCAGGGTCTGAAAAAAAGTGGTCAATATGACCAGAGGGTCAGTTTCAACAGGTGGTCAGATTTACAAGTTCTACTGTATATAGATTCTATCATTTTCTATACTAATGCTGTAATCGCGTCACAAAATGGATTACTATTTTATTTGTAATACGTACCTACTTAAAAATACAAAGAGCAATGGATTGTTTATTTTGTCATGCCAGTAAACCAAAATTATAAACCATTGCAACTTTTCTGTTGAATGTGTTGATGATAGGTCGAAAAATAACAACGCGCCTTCTTTAAATATGTTTTTAATAAAAACAGTCTTTAATAAAATATGACAAAAACACTTATAAGTTGAAACACATGATAGAAACCATTTTTATATTATTCCTGTTATGTTCTTTTGTATTTAAATAAAAGATACTCAATTATTGTTATTAATTAACTTTGTTAATATTGAGCGAGTAGGGAGCATTACATACACAATGCATACACTGTACAAGATGTGTGTCCTCCAAGCCGACTCAAGTGGTTCTGACGGACGGGCCAGGACTGGCTAGCTACAAATAAACGTAACTTCAAGTTACATACATAACAGTTCCTAAGGCACAATTTGGCAACAATTTGTTATTTTTATTGCAGGTTATGTAGCAAAACATCTAATAACAATAATAACATATTGCAAATTGATGAATGGCTAGCAAGAAAGATCTTTTTCAGGTTTTAAACGTGTTTAACATGAAAACGGTTAACGATACAAAAATAAGCTCACAGAGACTTTTTTAAATAATAAGCTAGTTCAGTATTTTAAAAATTGTATAGTATAAATCTAAAAATACAGTGGCATGCCTTTTTCCCTTAAATAAATACATACGTTCCTGATTCTAAGTTACTGGTTGAGACAAAACTGGTTGCAATTAAACTTATAACAACGAGGATGTGGTACAATCTTAAATAACCCTGTATTTATTATTTCCTATGAAATGATCTTAACGTATTTTTTATTGTATTTCACGAAAAACTCCTGTAGTAACGAATAAATTTCTCTTTGTTTACACTACCTTGTGTTACCTAATCGAACAGAGAAAAACACTCGAGAGTAACCGGCAGCGAAGCTGGTGCGTCGGCAGAGAAACAGCCCCCACGTTGGGCGCCATTATTATTTTATACTGCTATTGATGTTCAGATACTGTGATGTTATTGAATTAAATGAGCATTAGATTTTAATTTCTATAATAATCATATAGACTCCAACCTATTGGATTTTTATTTATTTTTTTTGTTAAATCTTATTGTATTTTACGGTTTATTTATGAATTACAATTACATATTATAATAAAAGAAATTTCCCATGAAAGACGGGATTCTTTTCTTTCCTGAGTGATTCCAATTCCAATGTTTCTTAAATTAACTATAACATGAAATTACTAGCTCACTCTCTTAATATTAACAAGCGACATCAAAATATTATAAAATATCAAAATAATAGAACCTGATTTTTTATTTGTGACGGGAAAGGGCTGAAATTCTTTAGATATTATTTTCCTTATAAATTTTGTATTTACTGATTTTTTTCTTTAGGAAAATTTATGAAACAGTTTGCAACTCACCGAACAAAGCTTTTTTACTATTAGTACTACTACCTACGCATCCAAAAGTATTATTAGTAACTGCATTTTTCTTCTTTCTTTACTTTACGTGGTTATAATGCCCTCGAACATTTTTAGTTAATAAATTACACAAGCACTTATATTTTGCTATATATATCACCCACTTTAATTTCACTGAATTGATCGCGTTATATTTGTCATTGCGTATAGTTATTCGCTTTTTTCTTTTAATTTTATTTTAGGGACGGCTGATATTCCATCAATGTTATAGAAGAGTAATTATTATACATTATTTTTACCAGTTCACCACCATAATGCTGCTTCTTCTTCTTTAAATAAAATAACATGCATACATATACTTTATAGCGTAAGTTAATTTTATTTTTTCTTCAATTTATTTATATATTCACAATGTTTGTCATTATATGTACCATAATCTGTTCACAAATGTATTTGTTACAATTTTGTTAATATTTTCTTATCATAATTTTTAGAAAGAGAAAATGTTTGTTAAATTTTGTTATCTCCTATTTTGTTATTATTATTAGTTAAAGGTGACGATCATTACTATTAACTTATCATCATCTGATTGTTTTAAAATATAGTACTGCCGTTAAAAATCGTCAGCCTCCATAGTATCAATTATTATATCAAATTTTACTTTATATATCTACTGACATTTCTATAACCTTACATTTACATGTATGGCATTTTATACTCATCATTTTAAAATACTAAACTAATAGATTTGTTTCCCTTTTTTTAGTTTGCTGCAAACATAAATGGATATGTAGAAGTAACATTCATAAAGAAAGCTTCCTCTATAAGAAAACTCATCAATAATAATTATAATTGAACATTTAACATAATATTTATAATTCCCTGTCTTATAAAATGCAATCATCCTTTTTTATTAAAATTTTGATGTGTATTCTTTAATCTTTGATTATCTTTAAACTCTTTAATATTTATTTTATTTGAAAAATATCATCACAATACAAAGAAACATTAAAATCGGTCCAAGTATGACACTATAAAATATAAGCGACGTTATTATTTTGATGTTATATGTACGATTGTAATACACACACACTCCCACGCGCGGATAGATATAGATATTATATACACGTCAACTGCACATCTAGAATTTGACAAAGATAGTGCGATACCCTACTCACTGAGGAGAACTGAGATGGGCCATGCAACTTTTTATTTTGATTTTATTATTATTGCGGCATTAAACAAAATTTCAGAAAATAAAAATTTGAAAAGTTACGTATACAGGGTGTAACTAATATAAGTACAAACCTCGTAATGGGGGTAGCTGTAATATTTTCCTTATTAATATGTGGTCGCTTCCTGCTAGTTTTTGAGAACACATGTAAATACTGACATACAAAATACCATTATAAAAATATGTACAAAAATGCATTATCAAACAAGTTATATAAGACATTGATAATGAATTAAAAGTAATTGATATTTGAAAAGCAAGAGGCAAACAACTGATTATTTATACATTTATTAGTTCATTTATACAACTGAACTTTTGGTAAGTATTGTTTTTTAAACATTTATGTGTATTATTGTTTTACTTTTAGGGCATCAGTTGGTGCACTATTTCCCTTGGAATTTGGAACACTTGTAATATATGAAATATTCGTAATATCGAATGGTAGAGTATAATCTTGGACTTAGGTACTGATGACATCTTTGACCAATGGATTCGTATGCTCGTGGACAAGCGTATTTTTGATAGCTTCTAATGTCACAATTGTGGAGATGTATATTTAATTGACTTTTATTTTTATATTGTCTTATTTTACAGTTTTTATAGTATAACTGGTGAATATCGATTATTTGAGACTCTTGGTACAACCGATCACTTGAATACCTTAGATTTTGAGAAAGCATACACTTTAATACACGCCTTTGCATGACCTTAAGTAGTGCTAGGTTACTTCGTGATAATCCTTTCCATGCAAGTAATGCATAAGAAAAATGACTTTCTCCACGACCACTATGAAATTTGTATATTCTGAAATTAATTTTGATAATAAAAACTTAATATTCTAACGCTTGTTTTAGAATAAATATAAAACACTACCCTACTTATGTGTTTTGCATGTATTTCATTCCATGACTAGATATGGAATGAATATTCTATAACAGTATAATAAAAAAACGGTTAGCCTTGATTTCATTGTTTACATTAAATGTCATACTTTTTAAGGTTATTGTGCTTGTTTTCAAATTGTAAATACTGCTAAGTTTAAATCTTCTTGTGGTCTTGGAGAAAGCACGGTCTGTTATTCGGTTAGAATCGAAATTCGATGCTCGTGGTTCCTCACACTCGCTTTCAGCTCGCGTTCGGAATCTTCCACTCGCATCGAATTTCTTCTAACCTCGATACAGAATATACTATTCCATGCATACAATTTTCATTTTTTTTTTCGATTTAGGATGTTTTTAAGTTGGCGAAACTTGCTAACGAATACGAAAATGCAAGCATATAAAAAAAATGTTTGTCTATAATTATTCCCAGATACTTAATGTGATCTGCTGATGTAATACTATAGGTAATCATAGCTTAATTTTTGAAAATGATTGCAGTAGGGATTTTGATTTCTTAATTATATATACGTACGTATGTATTAATAAACAAAATTAATAAACTTGTTAATAATTAATAAAATCGTTATTTTAATTATCAATTTAATTTGTGATAAAAAAAGGTAGTAAGTAATTATCATTTTAATCCGCGTACAATTTTAATCAATAAAGAAATTGTTCGGATAAATCTTGCAGTAATGTAATATAGTATATTATGGGACAAGTGGTTGAAATAAAATTTCAACGTTGAGAGTGGTTTTTTTCAACGAGCGACAGCGAGTTGAAAAAAGTAACTCGAGACGTTGAAATTTTATCAGCCACGCGTTCCATATACTATTTTCTCTTCGAATTTTTAGTAAATTAATGCACTTTAGAAAAAAATATTACATTTAAGTGACAAAACATGACATTAAAGTGACATTTCTCTTGTCAGCAATTGAATGTCGAACAGTTTGAAATTCAAAATCGCGGTAGTCCGATAATTTCAACCTCTAGAGGTTGAAATGCGATTTCAACCATTGTTATCGATTGCAAAATGAGTGATTGCAATGTCATGAGTAGAAAAAATCTATTATCAAATTTTATATAAGGCGTCCCGGAAATGAATGGAGAGTGTTCCTTCAGTATATTCCTTATTTTGCAGATAATTGAAGAAGACCATGTGAGAAAAAGGAGAAATGTTACTAAAAGCGGCTTTTGTGTAAAACGACTGTGATCTTGTAATTTTGAAATTCCTCATTTTTCTACATGGTCTTCTATTATGAATTATTAAAAAAAAATGCAACGTTTCTGTGATATATCATTTTTAATATTGATTGTTATAATTCGAGTTTTATCAAAAACATACAGTCGCATGAGGTCGATTCTGAGCCGAAGAGTCTTTTCGCGGATCGAAACGCGATCTCACGTCGGTGCGGATGGCTTTAGTCAGTATGTGTCATTATACTCTATATAGGGATCTGATTTAGATTGAAAAAGAAACAAATTTAATTATTATCATTGCCTGTCAATTTGCCACTTCTAATTTGGTAGTGTAAAATTGGACCCACATCATCATTTCTCTTAAGCAAAAAAAGTTGCCGCAAGCAATAAACTTTAATAAGATATAAAATGCTTAAAAATGTAAGAAATACATGTCACGACAAGTAGGCACTTAACTCTAAAAATAAATAAGTTATCTCTATCGGACATTTTCCCGCAAATTTTAAACATTTCGTGTCAAAGGAACGCAATTATTTTTTTTAAGTTTATTATTCCCAAGGCAAGATTTTTCTGCCATGAACTTGACAAAGAATACTTGAAGAATATTGTGTAAAATTGAGGTTACGAGTGTTGTGAATATTATTACGCGAAAAAGAAAATGTGACAGGTAACTTTTAATTTTTTTCATAAATTGATGATTCGACGGTTTTGGTTGGAAATCTCAAATCAATGCGCGAAATAAAAACACTGCAGCCCTTATATACCAGCCGCCACTGTTCGAACCCCAGAATAATGTTAGGGGTTCATACACAAGAGATACTGTGGCTGCGTGACTGGAGACCGGGTTGTTGGTTGTTGCGCACGTGTAGCAAACACACTCTGGTTTTAAGATATACAATGTGTTATCTGTAAACTAATGATTTGCGTCGTTACTGATTTTGAAAGTATGTATTAGGGTGGCCGTTATTTTGCAAAAGTTAAAATTCTGTAGGTTCCCTCAACTAGATTTCTTTAAAATGTCAAAAAATGTACTGTGTACCGAGAGGTTAAAGTTTAAATGGGATTTAACTTGGGCTTGGAGCACTTCTAGAGACTTTGTGTAATAACTTTTTTATCTTTCTATGCTTTAACGTCAAATATTGTGTACTTATGTGGTTGAAGTTGCTTAACACGAATCTGACGCCAAGAAAACTTTGGCAGTTCCTCGAAAATGCTCATTTTACTGAACATTCTTCTTTCTTCTTGACAGCTGTCAACTGTCAAATGGGTTTCTGACAGTTTGAATTTTATCATATTCGTGTTCAGCAGTTTCAACATAAGTATACAATATAAGTATATAAAGTTAAAACATAGAAAGATAAAACGTTATCCCAGAAAGACTCTAGAAATGCACCAAATCCATGTTAAATCCCATTTAAACTTTAACTTGTGGTCTCTAACGGTGGCACGGGTTAATATTGACCAAATGGGCTGAAATTTTGCAAAGCTCATTTTTTTGACATTTTAAAAAATCTAGGAGGAGGGACCTAAAAAATTTTAACTTTTGCAAAATAACGGCCATCCTAGTATGTATGTATGACCATTTACCTTTTACGTAAGTCCTACATTAATCTCGTTTACATTGAACAATTCACAACTAGGTTAAGTGCAGTGAAAAAGTGTCAATACAATCGACAAGTCTAGATAGGTATTACAAAATCAGAAACCTGAGTAAGTGCACGGAACATCAAATAAAGATACTTGGTTCCTGTTGTCGGCTAAAGAGTCAGACTAAAGAATCACTAAAACAGTCAGGGACCACATTAAACATGCTGACCTACTCTATACGGAAGACAAATAGCCTCGCCATCGTACTAAGCGATTATTTATTATTCTTCTTCTACATCTTTACATACTTCTGTGGATTTTAGTATCCAAAATTGGTAAATCTTTGTAAAATATTAAAATCTTTGTTTTGAAATTAACACTTTTGAAATAATTTATCAACTTTTCCTAATAAAATAAATTTAAGTTATTTAATTGTGTGTCATTATACAACCAATGTGTACTTTTTAATAAGGTTAAATAATCCATGTTTATTTATTATCAAACAGTTTACTCACCAAGTTCTTAAGAATACGTAACATCCAGTTGTGCAGAAGTTATTGTTATTATGTAATTCATTTATGATTAATTTCAAATGAGTAATATCAACGGGTAATGAAATTCTCTTAAGGTTTTTGTTTATGTAAATAGATCATTAATATTGCATAAAGTGTTGTGTAATAAACTATAATAGATATGTGTCACTTTTACAATTGTAAAAAGTGTACAGTCATTGTATTAGATTGTAAGATGACGTAAAATTGAGTAATGTGATGATAATCACATAGTAAATGGTTAGTATTTAAGCTTAGGAAACAATAATTTTAGAACACTTCCTGATATACGCCGAACGTGAACGCATGTAAAGATCAGTCCTGTAAATAAAGCGACAGGGTGAAGTCGTGAAAAATAATATTGTACAAATGTAAATAATTAGTCTTGCAAAAACAGTTAAGTTGGTTAATTGATAATAAACGGCGAAAGAGTCGTTGTAAAATTGTAAAAGTGTTTGGTTATAAAGAACCGCCTGCAATTATAATTCAAAATTACTTACTGAAATAAAGCCAGTGAATAAATCTTCGTTAAAACCATAAATTGGTGTTTTATTTTAAATAAACAGTTAAAATAAATATTCTACGAATAAGGGAAATATTACCCGCTATAAATTAAAACAAAAGTGAGTTATCAAGAGTGTTATTCCTTTGTGGAAAGTGTGGATGGTGAAATATGGAAAGTCCATGCAAAGGCATTTAAACCGGAATTGGAAACCAGCATTGAAACAGCATAAAGTGACATACTGTATAAAAAGGTAGGAAAGTTATTCTTTTTGTAACTGGAACCTGCTAAAAAGAAGACAATCTTTTGAAGTGTAATGACGTGATTTAAACATTTACATTATAATTAAATTTTATTATTAAGATTTCAATTTAAAAGTTATTTCAATTTGTAGTTTTTTAAACCAGAGAATCCACATTCGCCCTGAGATAAGTGTTTCGTAATAATTTATTTCAGTTATTTTAAGTTACTCATGAAATTTTTAATTATCCAATATCACCGCATATATTTATTTTGCTAGTCCCATGAGGAAAAGCTCAAATTTTTCTTTGTATGCGATTTCATCGCAATACATACGGGGTTTTTCTTGAAGCAGTTGGAAATTCTTAATAGTACTGACGAATTTGATTTCTACTCGTCAAGAACTTTCAAATGATACAAATCACATTCCTGTTTTTCTAAGATTATTTAGCTCCAAGAAACGCAGAAATCCTCAATATCACTTAAAAGTTGGGGTAAAGTAAAAAATAAAATTTTCTTCATTGCAAAATACTTTGGCGTTGTTAGTATTTTCCCAAAATATTAGTCTGTCCAAAAATACAAGAAATGAGTCATGCGAGTAATAATCCATTTACATTCACCTGAATAAACAAAACGAATCGAGAACACACTCATCGGGCATCTATCATTACATAGTATCCGTAGTGCATCGCAATGATCATACTCATGTTAAGGATAGTTACTTTTCATATAATTCCGTAAAAGAGTCTGGGACACAACTGATTGTTGCACTTTCTTTGCATATCACGCTTGCGGTGAATGGTATCCGCGTGATCTCGAATACCTTTAACTATCTTCGGCACGTGATTTGTGATGAATCATTTCTTGTATTAACGGCTACACTTATAGTTTACGTTGTTAAACTGTTAATTAATGCAGAATTCCTTTCTAGGCTCTTTCTTGTCTTTAGCTACGCTTTTACCTTATTGCCAAAATACCTTACAAAAAGTTGGGTATTGTTATCTTCATTATTTTTAGGTTATGTAATAAAGTAACTTTATTATTTTTTTGCTGTTTCAAATATATTAGTGGCGCAGTTGCCAGTTGTAATTTAAATTACCTTTTCTGCAGAGATCGTAAGTAAAATGCTAATATTCGTTTCTGTTAAGATCTTTAATAAATTAATTTGTTTCTTTGATTATGTGTAATTATAATATTTTAAGAACTGTTTAAAAAATCATTGATTTTGTCAAATTATTTATATTGCTAGGGATTATTTGCGAATTAATCTTTGTGTGATCTATAAACTATAATTGCTCTTTTGGTTTTATCTTGAATGTTGATTTTGGTATTAGTCTTTACTGTTTAATATTTGTGTTCTTTTGAATAAATCTCGTTCTCTTTCTTTTGTATCATGTGTCTTTTATTTCTATTATTGCTTGTACTGCTTCCCGCTTTGCTTCTGGTATATCGGCAGATGTTTTGTTCCATGCTGCAATTAGGTTGTCGTCGTTGTTAAAACGCCGCCCTATCAACTATTCCTTGGCATAAGGGAACAGTGCGAAATCGCAGGCAGCACGATCTGGGTTGTAGGAAAGATATTTAAAACCTGCACTCCTGAGTTACGCAAAAATTGTTGAGTAACGCCAGCTCAATGTGCCAGAGCATTATCGAGGTGAAGGTACCACTTGTTAACTCGGGAGTCTCGTCTAGGATTTTAAGAACCACAATTAACTTAGGCAAACATGTCGAATATACCACCTAATCGTAAGTGTCTTTTGTTCTTTTAGTGAAGTTCCGGATTAAAAGTTTTAAGCATTTCCCAGCACCAATTAGCCCTAGTTGCGCAGTGGACATGGGTTAGACTATGGGGCACTCAGAGCGTAAAAACTTTAGTTACACGAATCACTTTACAATTTCTCCTATTTGTGGATATGTGATCCGAGGGTTTGAAATTGTTTATACCACCGACAGACAGTGCTACAACTTGGACAATTTTCCTACAACACAGGCTACGCTAGTCACGATGTGATATTTCTGCCATTGTCACCACTGTCACTGGAGGCTGTCAGTGGCGTAACTACAAAAGATTGCGCGCCTCTGCGAGACTTACGTTTGCGCCCCTCATATATACCTTACAATTATATATGTACGTAACTTTTGTAAAAATAAAAAATATACAATAATAATAATTTGTTACTTTTTCATTTGTTTGTATCACTTTAACGAATTTGTTTTATACAATTAATGATACTTAACACTAATTCAAGTTTTCTCCGAGCTTTAACGCAGGCGAATTGGATAATTAAACTGTCAAAATAAATTGCTTTTAGTATTTCCCCTATAAACTCTCTGAATACGTTTGGTAAAACTTTACATTCTGGTTCAACATCCGCACATGCTATATTCGATAAGTCTCATCAAGCTCAATAATAGTGTCCCAACCTAACCTAACCGAATCTAACCCAACCGAACCTAACCTAACCTAGGTTTGTGTTATTCATCAATTCCTACGTGGTTATAATTTAGTTTTTGGTTAGGTTAGATTAGATTAAGTTAGGTTACATTAGGTTAGATTAAGTTAAGTTACATTAGATTAGGTTAGGTTAGATTAGGTTAGGTTAGATTAGGATAGGTTAGGTTAGATTAGGTTAGGTTAGATTAGGTTAGGTTAGGTTAGATTAGGTTAGGTTAGATTAGGTTATGTTAGATTGCACATGATATATTCGATGAGTCTCATCAAGCTCAACAATAGTGTCCCAACCTAACCTAACCTAGGTTTGCGTTATTCATCAATTCATACGTGGTTTAAAATTTAGTTTTTGGTTAGGTTAGATTAGATTAAGTTAGGTTACATTAGGTTAGATTAAGTTAAGTTACATTAGATTAGATTAAGTTGGGTTAGATTAAGTTGGGTTAGATTAGGTTAGGTTAGGTTAGGCTAGGCTAGATTAGGTTAGATTAGGTTAGGTTAGATTAGGTTAGGTTAGGATAGGTTAGATTACTATTAAAAGAAATATTAAATGATGGATTGCCAAAAATTGTTCAAGCGTAAACTAGGGTATGGTCTTCTTAACTTTCGTTAAGTCTATTACTGCAGAGTTTGACTTTTTAGATAAATTATGGACCTTAATAGGTTTTGAATAAATTTTATGTTTCATCAATATTATTTTTTCTTTTTAGAAACCGTTTTCGTTCATTGGATTGTAGTTTTCCTCCTAATATTTCTTCCATCGAACATCCACTCAACCTCCAAAAACAAAAGGTTTGCGTTATTCATCAATTCCTACGTGGTTATAATTTAGTTTTTGGTTAGGTTAGATTAGATTAAGCTAGGTTACATTAGGTTAGATTAAGTTAAGTTACATTAGATTAGGTTAGATTAGGTTAGGTTAGATTAGGATAGGTTAGGTTAGGTTAGATTAGGTTAGGTTAGATTAGGTTAGGTTAGATTAGGTTAGGTTAGATTAGGTTATGTTAGATTGCACATGATATATTCGATGAGTCTCATCAAGCTCAACAATAGTGTCCCAACCTAACCTAACCTAGGTTTGCGTTATTCATCAATTCATACGTGGTTTAAAATTTAGTTTTTGGTTAGGTTAGATAAGATTAAGTTAGGTTACATTAGGTTAGATTAAGTTAAGTTACATTAGATTAGATTAAGTTAGGTTAGATTAAGTTGGGTTAGATTAAGTTGGATTAGATTAGCTTAGGTTAGGCTAGGCTAGATTAGGTTAGATTAGGTTAGGTTAGATTAGGTTAGGTTAGGATAGGTTAGATTAGGTTAGGTAAGATTAGGTTCGATTAGATTAGATTAGGTTAGATTAAGTTAAGTTATGTGAGGTGAGGTTAGGTTAAGTTATATATGCATTAAAACATGCATTTTCAGGTAGATTGGGTGAGTTAACATGGAAGGCTGTAGCTTCTCTTCCAAAACAGCCTTTGGCGATTAGTTCGAAAACTAATGGCCCCCCCCCCATAAATTTAGCACGCACGACGAAATTGTTTTAGTTAGTGTTAGCGTCGTCGTCAAAGCAGATAAATAATCACTACTTAATAATTTAATTATTCTTATTTGAACAGCTAATATTATTGTACCACAATATCCTCTAATTGCTTTGAGCAATGTATATCCATAATTACCTTTTATTGTTTTCATATAATATTTTATACCGCAAGGCTTGTTTTAAAATTTTTATTCCCAACGAAGTAAAACTTCACGCAAGCAGCGCCCTTCCGATAGTTGCGCCCCCCGCGTCGCATGGTCTGCGGGGCAGTAGTTACGCCACTGGAGGCTGTACAATAACAAATGAACCCTATAAAATAATTTCTGCGTTTATGTCGACCGTTCGAAATGCCCTATATAGGGGTTCCAACAATTTCTCGATTAGATTCCTTATTATATCTGCATATCTCAAAACTTTTGTAGTGACATACGTATTTTCAAACTTTTTTCATAACATAAATCTGATTGTCTATATTCTATTTTGGTGAAAGTACCGGGCCTGTTAAGAAATACATATTATTCATTCCAACAACCGAAGATGAATGAATGACTAAGAATAGAGTTAGAATAAATAAATAGAAGAATAAATTTTCATGCCTTGAACTATCAAATTAATCCAATTTTACCTACCATAACTGTTCTTGCATATACCATTTTTTGAAGGATAATTTGTAAACCTTTTATGTAAATATTTCAAAAAAATTATACTTGGTAAATTCGAATGATGACATAATCTATTCGACATTGTATTTTCTATCTTGCAAATGAATCATATAATCACATCTGAATTAATATATAATTCTTCCTTATTCATCAAATTCTTTTTGAAATTCACTCATCTGCCCTAGAAAACAAAAAACAAAGGCCAATCTAAAACAAAAACAATGAAAATTTGAAAAAGAATTTATCAACCATTAGTTTGTACGTAACATTCTTCGGATTTCCTCAAACCTCAACAAAGAACAATTTTAAAAATTTATAAGATGCTTTTGGAATCCACCCCAACTCGTGTTTCGCAACCCCCACACCCGAGCGAAACCAGTTTAGGAAAGTTCATGAGCAGTTTTGAACTTTCAAGGTTACACCCTATTATTCTCTTTAGGTTTTTTTTAATTTTTAATTTTATCAAATCTCTATCATCAAAAAAGAAGATGATAGACGAGACTGGAGATAAATAGATCTGATTAGTTATTGTTGGTATTATTTACGTTGCAACCGTTCAATGTTCAAAATTACGAAGTGGTGGCATTGACTTCGTTTCGAACTTTGCATATCATGTGAGGAACAACAATAAACTTTTTGTTGTTTTTATTAAGAAGTGAATAAACCAAAAGAAAAACTTGTTTAGTAAATAATTCCTCTGTCGTTTTTTTTATATATAAATAATATTATATGAAAGTTAATTAACAATAAGGTATTTTTTCGGGAAAATCATATTCGATCCTAAATAGCCTTCTGCGTGAGATAGCATCTATCTTCACGGCTCGGCGCATCCATGGTCTTTCTTTTGTTAAGGGCCGTTATTCTCTTCTACCCTCTTCCCTCTTCTCTGGCCCTTTAGCTGTTTGAGGTATTAAACACAGTCTCGGTAAAGCGGCAAATCGGTTTCACCCTTCGCTTTGAAAAATTCATAAAATGAAGAAAACGAACGGTGCAAGGGGTAATTTTATGTTGCAATTATTCTTGATTACCTATAATATTGGACTACGTCTCTTTAAAAAGTAATCTATTTTGATCCCTCTTTAACAAAATATTTTCACGGAAAAGATCTTTAATCTAGAATTACGTACAAAAATTTATACCGAATTTGATGTATTTATTTAGTAATAATCACATATGTAAAAAATCTATAATAATCGATTTTTTGCCTAATAAATAGGTATTAAGAAATCGGATTGCATCTGGTAATACATAAACAAAAGAACATCATAGCATTACATTTGAATTGGTGTGTTTGTACATAAAATCATTTCGCATAATACTAATTCGCATTTGCATAAACATTCCAACCTTTAATCTAACTTCTTAATCAACATCTAACCTAATTTCTACCCTGACTAACCTTTAACTTAACGTCTAACCGACGTTGTGTGCGCATTTTATGCAAAATGCAAGCCGGCATTATGCGAAATGGTGTTCTAACCTAGCCTGCCGAATCTACCTTCGTATTCAACATCTAACCTGCTATCTAACTTCTAACCTAAGCCATACTTAGCTTTTGTTCTGATTTATCTTCTAACCATATCTATTACCTATCCGTTAACCTAACCTCTAACCTAACTTTTAACTTAACCCGTTGGTGCGCTTTTTTATGAAAATTTATGCAAACCGGCATTATGCGAAATGGTGTTCTAACCCAACTTCTTATTCAACTTCTAACCTAAGCTCTTACCTATCTTCTAGCTTAAGTTCTTACCTAACTTCTAACCCAATATTTTACCTATCGTTTGACAAAGGAACCGTGAACAAAATTGTCGTTTTTTTTACTATTACTATAGTATCAGATATTAAAATTGTATCTCAATAAGCATTCTGAACATTCATTGCTTTGAAAATGAGATTTTAGCGTGGAATCATAAATCGTATCACAGAACTTTTAGACTTTGCATTTAATTCCAAAACCTTGCAATTATTCTAATTTATTCACATATATTGCATTTTTATGCAAATGTATGCACACCAGCATTATGCGAAATGGTGCTCTAACCTAACCTGCCTAAGTTAACTTCTTATTCAACATCTAACCTCCAAACTAACTAACTTCTAATCTAAGTTCTTACCTATCTTCTAAACTAATCTCTTACCTATCCTTTAACCTAACATCTAAAATCTATGCAAACCGGCATTATGTGAAATGGTGTTCTAACCTAACTTCTTACCCATCTAACCTAACATCTAACATAACCTCTAAACTAGATTCTAACCTAAACTAACCTCTTATCTATTTTCTAATTTAACTTCTTACGTATATAGTTAGGCTTTCTATACTAGTATACAACGCCTAAAAACGACCTTATTATTTATATAAATAATAATACGTCAGAAGTGACACACAAATATCATTTAGCACTTTGGTATGGCACTCCGGTACCTCATAGCTAAAAGTCGATCTTTCTATTCTAAACCAATATAAATGAATAAATGGTGACTCTGTCCACAGAAAGAAGTGTTTTCCACCATACGCGGTGCTGGTTTAGAGAAGTCAGCCAGGAAGAAGTTGAAACATAATTTATTAATTAAATTATTTATTAAGTAGGTAATTCTTCTCTGTACCAAACTCTCAGTACCAAATTATCTCAGAGTATAAATTATCCAACACAACATGGAATATCCAATAAAAATTTTCTTCGTTCAACGGCTTAGCACTTGCTTACGAACAGTTGATTGCAGTGCTCAAGTGTTGCACAGAAATAGACTAGGTAATACAATTCCTCGTGTGACATTACTATGTGATTTCTAATTACAGCAGAACTAACAAACACGAACGCCATGATCACTACTACAAAGCTGACCAATTTTAATGAATCTTATAAATCAATTCATGAAATCTGTTTTTATTTTAGTTTTTATCGAAGTTGCAGCCGGGCATTAAAAGTTGAAGTCTCAAACCTTTACAATCCCAAGCAGCATTTTTAGTCATTGCCACGTACCAGCAACTATCGGTGGAACTATTAAGTTTTTGCCACTAGTCACAAAGCACGTAGTTAATTGCTACTGTTTTATTATGTGCCTGGAACGAAAATGGGGAACAATCTTTGGGTAGTAGATACGTTGCAGTAACCTCTTTGGTACTTGTCCAGCTACGTTTCGGTTCTGGAACTTCTTTTTTCTTTGATACATCGTTGCGCGTGGTTCGACTCTCTTACTATTGCAACGTAGCAAATATTCTATCATTTTCTATACTAATGCTGCGATCGTGTCACAAAATTGATTACTATTGCATTTGTAATACGTACTTAATATGTAATACAAAGAACGATGAAATGCTTGATAATTTTGTCATTCCAGCATACCAAAACTATAAACCATTATTGCAACTTTTCTGTTAAATATGATGAAGATAGATCAAAAATTACAAATAACAACATTCTTTAGATATCTTTTTTTAATAAAAAATGTCAAAAATACTTATAAGTTGGTAGACATGATAGAAACCATTTTTATATTATTCCTAAGGCATAATTTGGCACGAATTTGTTATTTTTATTGAAGGTTATATAGTAAAACATCTATTAACAATCGCGACAAATTACAAATTGATTAATGGCCTCCAATATTTACAAATAAATATGGAGATGGAATAGTTTACGAAAAATCACTTTAATGTGTTTCTCTTGGGTAGCAAAAACGTGAGTTTAAGTTACTTAGTACTAAAGTTACTTAAGTTTTATAAACTTTAAAGTAGCTTTGGACAAGTTACCGCTACAATCATAATACCACTTTGAAGTAGCAACGGCTTTAAAGTAATTATACTAAGTGGCAATACCACCCACATACTTTAACAGTTATTCAGAAGTAATTGAACTACATTGCTCCAATAAATACTAGAAACAACTACATAATTATTAAAATATTCTAAACTGAAGTAATTAATCCTATAAAGTCATAAATTTAGTTGTAGTTATGTAACAACTACTCAATCGAAGTTTCGATCTCAGTTACTGCTACTTAGATACTGCTTGGGATGAAGATTGTAAACTGTAGTTATTTGAAGCTTCTATATTTTAGACTTACTTAAGTTACTAAATAGCTATGTCTGTTAACAGTAACATAACCAGTAATATAACCATAACAGTAAGGTTATAATTTATGTAGTACTGTTTGTTCTGGTGAATAATTTTTTACGATGAATACGAGCATCCCGACTATTAGCTACTAGTAGTTACTTAGTATGACTATGTAATGTGACGAATATACTAGAATTCTATTTTGATATTTATAGAGATTGGAGAAGGTCGGATGGGAATAATTGGACTGAAAAAATGAGAAGAATGTCTTGGTTAGCTGCAACGATGCATACCATTTTAATCGAAAAATGAAGAACCATAAATAATAATAGGAGTGTAATAGAGGTATTTTAGAAGCATTTCATAAAAGTTCGTGAATGTGCTATTTTTTTGGTTTCGTCAAATAATTGTACTTCAGAAACAACATTTATTTCAAGTAGTAGTCATGTAACAACTGTAATAAAATATTGATCTTTGAGAAAGCGTTAGCGATTATGCGATTTTGAGTGTCAGGGTATTGTTACTATTAAAAGAAATATTAAATGATGGATTGCCAAAAATTGTTCAAGCGTAAACTAGGGTATGGTCTTCTTAACTTTCGTTAAGTCTATTACTGCAGAGTTTGACTTTTTAGATAAATTATGGACCTTAATAGGTTTTGAATAAATTTTATGTTTCATCAATATCATTTTTTCTTTTTAGAAACCGTTTTCGTTCATTGGATTGTAGTTTTCCTCCTAATATTTCTTCCATCGAACATCCACTCAACCTCCAAAAACTAATTATTGATATAATTCATTTTGTTCCTCGGTATTAGACGCGAAAATGTCATAATAAAAGGGACATTTATTGCGGCATGTAGTGCGTATCTTTCTATGAAAAACTCTATATTCCGCTCTGTTGAACTGAGACTCCTCAGCATCCAACACTTGGTCGTCATCAAGGGATTCTTTTATCTCGTTTTAACGTATTCTTTCTGTCTCCTTTCACGCAGCGCAACGAAAAACTTGATGCGTAGGTCAGGGCTAAGAATCTGTGTTATTCTTGGTCGATCATTAACTTCACTAGCAGATGGAATACCAAATAAAACATAACCCAATTTATTTTCAAGTGTTGCGCTTAAATAAAGGGAATTTTATCTACGGCGGCAGCACCGTAGTTGGATTAAATGAAGTTTCGCGGATCCTTTTGTCTTTAATTAAACATTATTGTTGTAATAATATTTATCTATATATTTTCGTGATTTTTACTTTACGTTTTCAGTCCTTTGTGCGTACCTTCTCTTTCTTTATTTATTATGCTCGATTCATTAACGACTGATATATACCGAAATAACTACTGTGAAATTTATGGACAGAGAAATGAGAACTTGGAATTTACATCATTCAGACTAATAATAAATTTGGGAGCCTAAATTTAGAGGTTTTGCTCCTGTGAGAGCTATGGATTGTTACATTCAATAATAAGCTGCAAAAAATCAAATATAAAGGAATTTGATAACAGTCCTCCATTCGATTTTTTCTGTCGTGTATCATAAACTTTATTACTAAATTTTATTTTTAACTACCAGGCCCCAACCATAGCGAGAAGTTTAAAATGCGATGAATTTAGTCCAAATCAAAACGTTTTACGCTAATATAAAAAAAAGCTTTGTATAGACTCTTTTTGATACATAGATGGCGCAATTATATACGTTTTATTAGAGTCACTCTATATTACTTATAAGAGTTGAGCCAACGCGAATGTCAATCCGCCATTTTGGATCCAAAAATTTACATTGCAAAAATTATTGGTTATGTTTGCCTGGCAAATGTCAAATGTTTCATAACCTGACATTTACTTCATTATAATTACCATAGCTTATTTGAATTGATTAATATAATAAAATTCCTAAATAGAGTAATATATATTCATATTTTATTTGCAAAATTGAGAAAAGAAGAAACTACTCTCAGCTACAAAAAAAACTGTTAATGTCTCTTGTGCTCTAGTAAGTCAATTTCCATTTGAATTATTTCCGTAATAAAAACACTTGAAAAGCAGTGAAAATATTTTGCTTTATTAAATCGTTTTATTTCAGAAATATTACTCAGTAATATGTTTTGCACATTGTATCAAATGTGCCGACTAAGAAAGATATTTTTAACTTCAAACTGTCGACTGATAACTTTTTGTAAAGAATGCTCGACCACCTATTCCACTAAAGTTTACGCAAATGTATGGCATACATTCAGGCAATAACATTTTTGTGTTAAATAAATTTATATAATAAGTAAGAGATTGCTATTCTGGAACGTGGAGACAATGCATAATTAGATGCAAGACTCCATATTACTAGTGAATTACAACTTGTACCTATCGAGATCAATCATGCAAAGCTAAAAGATCTTTAAACCCTTAAGGGTTTAAAGATCTTTTAGCTATATTATCTAAGTATTATCTAATATAGAACACCGTAGTTTCTATGATATTCTGGACACTAATGAAGACCCAGGTGACATTGTCGAGGGCGACAACAGCAGTGCTTACACATATTTTTTCTTCCATGCTAGAGATATGAATCTTTTGTTTAAAAAGGTATATATTTTAGTTTTTTTAAATCTGCCAGACCGATATATTCTAATTAAAATGTATCTTATGTTTAATAAAAAAGTAACAAATCTGTTTTGCAAATTTTCGTCAAAACCACAGATTTTTGGATTGTGTAAGAATGTTTCATAAACTGCACATAGTTCCAAATAATAAAAATTCTGGCCTTACATTAGTTTTTGGTTCTCCTAAGGGTTATAGTTTTTTGACAAATACCGTGTCTGACATCAACCCTTCAATTGCAATTTATATTTCTTAAAAATTTGAAATAGATAAGAAAAATACATAAAAATTCTTCGATTACTAAACATCATATTATTTGTCAAATTAAGGTCGATCTTTTCACCACCTTGTAACTTTATTTGGCAGTTAATTGTTATGGATACAATTGTAGAAACAGTTGTAACCATAGCAAGTAACTTCCACATAAATTTATGAGGAAGTGAAAAGACCTGTCCTATTATTACCTAATTTTGTCAAACTTCGTGTTTTTAAATTGGCATTAGTGCAAATGGATCCAACCAATCAGCATCAATTCCCGCGTTGGCCCAACTCTTATAAGTAATATAGAGTGACTCTACGTTTTATTGTTAAAATTAAATACGTCACTAATTTCGTGTATAAATTAGTTGATTTTCGTTGCGACAGTTTCAAAAACTTTAAACGACATATTTTCAAAGTAATCCAACAATACGCGAAAAGACTAAGCCCATGTTCTGCTAATTTTATAATAATCTAACTGTGTAATCGGGATGGGTCTGACAGAAAAAACGAAGGTTTACCGTGCAAACCCGGCTGTGGAATATTTGTTCTTATCTGGAACCGAGATTTTGTTTGGATGGAGCTGTTAACAAACAGAACTGTCGTTACTGGGCTTCCCAAAACTCATACTGGATGATAGAGACCCATACCCATTATCCCAGAAATTGAATGTTTGGGCCAGTATTGTTGAAAATACAATTCTAGTCTTTATTTTATAGAAGGAACTTTATCTTCAAAAAAATATTTGGAGCTGCTAAGAAACCATCGTGTTCCATCCTTAATCGTGCTATATCCCGATCATGAGTTATTCGACATTCTTAATATAATACTTTATGGTACCAGCAAGCTGTACCACCTCCTCATTATAGTTGTGCTATTCGGGAATCGAGAGGAATGCCACTTAAGGAAATTTGTACACCTATTTATAAATAGAATTAAATACACAGCTATGTAGGGTATTTAGTATATCTATTTGGGTAATTCCATATCAATTAGGGCAGTCAAATAGAAATCTGATAAACTCATCTCTCAGAATTTAATAAAATCTCAGTATGTTATAGACGGTAATAAACTAAAGACCCCATATTTTTTCTTTTTTTCTGAAAAACTTTCATTTCTGACTTATAAGGGCCCAAAGTTTTTCTGACACTGCTAATTTTTTCCGAAGTCGAATATTTCCTCACACTTAAATAGGAATATCTTGAGAACTACTACAGATATTTGAATACAGTTTTTTTTTGTCTGAAAGAGCACATTTGGTTTCTTTCACAAGAATCATATTAGATAATGATGTGTAAAAAACAACGTCAGCGTTAATGTCAGCGAGGTAAAATATTTTATTAAAATAAATATTTTTTTTTAAACGCCATTAAAGAATTTTCTAATTTTTTCACAGGAGGTGCAAAACATCATCTACTTTGAGTGTGTAAAAGCCCAATTTCCAACTTTGCTTTTTGGATTTTTTATGATAATTTTTTTTATTAAAGTATGATCAAGCTTAAGTTCCTCATCATTAGAAATATAAAACCTTTTTAAGATATCCTTTTTGATTAAATGCAACTGAAAATCCAAAAATGTACTAGAATTTAAATTTTAAAAGCTTTAAGGATTTAATTGATGTAGTGAATGTTTTTGTAGATCAAATACATATTTTTAAAAGGAAGGAAATGAAAAGTCCTCGTCCATTGGGTAATAAACTAATTATAAACCATAAATACTAAAATAACCGACAAAACTGCATATAAACTAATAAAATAATAAAAATAGAATGTGTTTTTTATGATAGCGCTATGCTACAGCTGGCTAAAGACAATGAAGATTTTTTGCAGTTGTCACTTTTTTCGATTGTACACTATTCTGGTTAATGTAATCAAAATCAATATGAAAAGATACAATTACAAATTCAAGTAAAACTTTAAAATGCTCCATTTTAAAATACTAATAGATAACAGTTTTGTATGGAATCTGCTGGTGACATCTAATACACCGCTGATGTTTAATCATGACTACCTACACACTACAGAATATTCTCTCATGATCGAGAATCAAATGTGTGGACTATTTTAAAATACATAAAAACGCTCAGTATCAAACAGACAAACTAATTATGAAAAAAATATGTGATGTTACTGACAAATTCAAATCTATTTTTCCATATGTCTCTTCTGAAGAGTATCCATGTCGTAAATGCCAGAGAGTGAATAACATTCTGAAAACTTTAAAGATGCCAACTCCATGTAGATCTAGTGCAAGATTTTATTCAATTTTGAAAATAGAAACAGAACAAATTGAACAATTGTTTCTAAATCATCAAGTTTAAGTATAATATGAGCAAAAAGTAACTCCATCAAAGGTGCCTTTGGAATTTTGAACTTATGTGTATTATAACACCAGAAAATGTACAAAATAATCAGAGTTCTTTGACAGTGACTCTTGTTATTAATTTGATATAGTTTTCTGGTGTTGCTCATACTTTATATGGTTTAAACATATGAATTTTTATTAATAGTTGTTAGTTTATTAGATTGTATTTGGTCACATGTTAATATACATACACAAAATTAATAACTAGCAAAGTTGGAAATTGTGATTTTACATACTCAAAGTAGATGATGTTTTGCACCTCCTGTGAAAAAATTAGAAAATTCTTTATTGGCATTTTTAAGAAAAAAATATTTATTGTAATAAAATATTTTGCCTCACTGACACGTTGTTTTTTTACACACCTTTGTCTAATATGATTCAAATGAAAGAGAAAACTGTGCTCTTTCAGACAAAAAAACTGCATTCAAATATCTGTAGTCTCAAGATATTCCTATTAAAATGTTCGACCTTGAAAATAACTACAGTTTTTGGGAAAACTTTGGACACTTATAAGTCAAAAATGGATTTTTTTCAGAAAAAAAGAAAAAATATAGGGTCTTTAATTTTTTATCCTGTATAACACACTCAAGTTTAATCAAATTCTGAGAGATGAATTTTGCACTCCTGCCTGTCTTGATATGGAATCCACCATTTATCAAATATTCTCTTCTTCAATAGTATTTAAAAATATTTACGGGTATTTAAATATATTTTATGCACAGATGCATTATAATTAGACTATTATTGCAAGACTCATCTAAACATAATAGTTATTTATGTATTAAGGGCATAAAGAAGCTTTTATGGCCAGAAGCGTTATTTCTAGCCCGAGGCGTCAGCCGAGGGCTAGGAAAAGGCTGTAGGGCCATAAAAGCAAGTTATGCCCGAAATGCATACACTATTTTATGCACAGATTGTTTTTATCTCAAATCTATTATTGTGTAAAAAATATAATTAAATGAGTACGTAGGTTACATCAAGCCGCTGTACGTATACTTATGTGCATATATACGAAGTACGTTACTATAGTTACTATCTAAAATACTTAATTTCAGCTTATTTTCATTGGTGATAAGTTTACAAATTATATTAAGAACCAATCAAGTTCTACAAATACAGCTCTGACATTTAATTGACGTTTCATTATTGCCCGTCGGATCATAAAGAGACCCTTGGGGCATAAAGAGACAGTTATGTTTAGATAAATCTAGCAATAATAGTCTAATTATAATGCATCTGTGCATAAACGTCTTTTTATGGCCCAAGGGCATCTTTATGGCAATAACGAAAAGTCAATTAAATGTCAGAAGTTTTTTTGTAGAACTTGATTGGTTCTTAGTATAATTTGTAAACTTATCACCAATGAAAATAAACTGAAATTAAATATTTTGGAATAGTAACTATAGTAACGAACTTCGTATAATAATATAATAATAATAATAATAATAATAATAATATTTATTATAGATAATAACATACATACATTTTCTTCACTGAAGATTAAATCTACTAAAAATAATAAATATTAAATACTCGATAAGCGAGTTGACGCTTGTTTCGAGGGAAAAGAATGATAAAAGTATTTGTAAACTAACTCTACTGTGTATACATCTAATACTATATTTAGGTATATACTATATGCTTAAACAATATACATATTTTCTTTTTAGTAATTTACTTATAAATCTTATTACTTGTAAAAAAACTACTTAATAATTATATCACTATAAATACTTATTTTTTGCTTTTTTTTCCTTTAAGGTAACATACTTAAATTGATAATAAATAATAATAATAAAAAATAAGGCTTTAAAACGAAGCATGCGCATCATGTTGTCTGGATCTTAGTGAAATGCATTACACACCAATTGCTGTTCAGATACAAATTGCTTTAATGCTGGATTAAATTGATGTATATTAGTGATCACTTTTATGCTTTCAGGAATTATATTGTAAAACTTTGGAGCAAGGTAAATGTACGAGCGTTGACCAATTGATTTCTGCATTTGAGGTACCGTATGAAGTCTTTGTCGGGTGTTGTACATATGTCTCTGTAGATGAAAATGTTTCTTCTTGTGGTATAGAGAAACAACTTTGAAAAAATAAAGTTGTCGTATATTGAATACATTTGCTTCTTTGAAAAGTAAATTAGATGAGTACGTGTAATCTTTTTTCAGGATTGTTTTCAAAAGTCTTTTCTGGATAACCTCTAAAGAATTCAGGTGTGTCTTTAAGGCATCACCCCATCCTATAAGTCCGTATCGGAGGTGACTTTCAACCAGTGCTTGATAAAGGAGTTTTAGCTGCTTGTAAGTCAAAATCGTGGTAAGGAATCGAAATCTTGGCAACATCATTCGTAGTTTATTACAAGTAAATTGAATGTGGATATCCCACCTCATATATTGGTCAAAATATATTCCCAGGTACTTGGTATTGGTGACTGATTTAATTGTATACTTTTGGATATTCGTGGAAAAATGTAATGTGTTGAAAGAAGGTGCTGAAGATGAATTGCAGTGGAAGGGTAGGTAGTGAGTTTTGTCCACATTTAATGTCAATAGTCTATAATTTAGCCAATCTTTGATTTTTGGGAAATCTGATTCTACTGTTTCTTTTAAGGTTTGCCACGTGTCCTCAGAGTAGAAAATGGCAGTATCGTCAGCGAATCCCATTATTTCTCCTTTACTCTCAACAGAGAAAAGGCCGTTTATATACACATTAAACAGTACGGGTCCTAAAACTGATCCTTGTGGAACACCATATTTTATCTCCATTGTTTCACTATCCGTTTTGTTATTTTTTACAAATTGAGCTCTACCTGATAAATAACTTTTAAAAAATTGTCGTACTACTCCTCTTATTTCAATTTGTTCTAGCGTTTCAAGTAGTAAGCTATGGCTGACTGTGTCGAAGGCCTTTGAAAGATCTAAGAATATACATAAACAAGGTTTACTGTTATCCAGAGCACTATAGATCTTTTTTGTAAGTTCCAGTATAGCATCTTCAGTTGATCTTTGTCTTCTGAATCCATATTGTTGTGGTGAAAGCAAGTTGTGTTTACTTAAAAAATTTTGGAGACGGTTTTCGATTAGCTTTTCGAAGACTTTTGACAGAGAAGTTATTAAGGAGATAGGTCGGTAGTTGGTAGGGAGAGTAGTATCACCCTTTTTAAATACAGGTATTACAATATTCTTTTTGAAGGTAGTTGGCCATACTCCGCTGTCTATGCATTTATTGAATGCATATGCTAGTGGTTCTTCAATGTATTTTGAGATTTGCTTTAATACTTCGGGTCGAATGTTATCATTCCCAGGAGATTTCTTACACTTAAGTTGTGAAATTGTGTTTTTGATTTCATTTTTGTCAGTACTGAGCAAAACGAAACTGTTATGTAATGTTTGCGTCAGAGGTTGGTAATTAGGGTCAGATGTTATGTTTCTTGCCAGTGTTTCGCCCATTTTAATGAATGTATAGTTAAAGTAGTCTGCTATGTCTTTTGGATTGGTTATTTCATTATCACTGGTATCCTTGATACAGTCTACTATTTTCTTCTCTTTTTGTGAATTTCCTATTTCATTAATGATCTTCCATAATTGGTTAGAATTTGATTTATTGTTTTCAATTAAATTCTGATAATAGTTAAATTTACATTTTTTTATAAGTTTTGTAGTAAGATTCCTATAAGCATGATAACGGTCTTTTATTAGGCTATCATTAGGATTTTGCTGTAATTTCTTAAAGAGTTCGTTTTTTGTATGAATTGATTTTACTAGACCGTTTGTTATCCATGGTGTGATTTTTGCGTCCCTTCTCTTCATTTTTAATAGTGTAGTGGAGCTTTGGATTGAATTTTGTAGTATATTTGCCAATTCTTCCATTGCAGAGTCGGCACTAGTTGCTGAGTACACTGGATTCCATGTCATCTGATCTAGCAGGGAACACAGTTTCTCATAGTTTGTGTACTCCTTGAATATTGACCGTTGAGTTTGTAGTTGTCCCATTTTCTGTATAATTTGTAAGGCGGTGGAGAAGTGGTCAGTTACTTTTGTTTTAACTATCAATGGCAGTATTTGTTCCGTAAGCGTAGCTATTTTAGTTTTGATAAAAATATGATCTAGGCATGATTTTCTATTTTTTTGTACCCTAGTAGGACTGTTAATTGCAGACACAAAACCGTTCTCGTTCAGTATGTTGACATAATCGTTTACAAAGTCATCGTCGGTTAATAAGTCTATATTTATATCTCCCATGAACAAAGATATTAGATCTTGATTGTTGACATAAGTTTGTAAATATTCCTGTAAATTTTCATTGAATTCTTTTGGGCATAATGAGGGAGATCGATAGTAAGCAGTAATATTAATATTGGAGTTATTCTTTAATTTTACGTTCAGTTGTATACAGTTACTTTGTCCTATTTTTATAATTTTATAGTCGTACATATACGAAGACTTAATGAAGATTACCACCCCATCACTCTGGTTAAAGTTGCCTTCATTGTAAATGGTATTGTACCCATGTATTTTGTATAATTTTATATTATCGATTATTCTAGTTTCGGTAAAGACCACACAGTCAATATCTGCACCTAGATTATTTAAAAAAAATCTTATACTCGTCCAGGTTTTTGTTTAAGCTTCGGATGTTGTTATGTATAATCTTAAAATTACAGTTTTAAATTACTTAAAATTACATAATCACATAAGTATAAGCACAGCTGCTTGATGTACCTACGTACTCATTTAATTATATTTTTACACAATAATAGATTTGACATTAAAAACTTCATCTGTGCATAAACTAGTGTATGTATAGCGGGCATAACTTGCTTTTAGGGCCGTACAGCCTTTTCCTAGCCCTCGGCTGACACCTCGGGCTAGAAATAACGCTTCTGGCCATAAAAGCTTCATTATGCCCTTAACACATAATAGTTATTTATGTATTAAGGGCATAAAGAGACAGTTATGTTTAGATAGATCTATCAATACATATCATATAACAGCCTTGGTAGTGTAATGTCTAGAGTGCTGGACTTTCACCCAAGCGGCCCGCGGTCGATTCCCGGTGCCGGCAGATCTGGTTAAGGTTTTTCTGCAGTTTTCCTTAGCTGCGACACAAATGTGGGATTTGCGCTGTTCCATCTGTAAGTCGGCTGCAGCCGCACTTAGGGCCTACGTAATAATAATAATCGCCCCCTCCCTCCCGCACAGGCTTATAGCTTCTGGGGCCTGGTTTCCAGGCTATGGGTTGTAGCAATTATTATTATTATATTATTATTATTATAATAATAGTCTAATTATAATGCATCTGTGCATAAATAACTATTTCGCCTCCCTTTATGGAAAATGATATTTTGCTCCCTAATTTGAGGGAGCAAAGTATATCTTTGGCTGCCACGGGAGGTAAAATAGGTAAAAACTCCTGAGGGAGGTAAAGTAATTTCTATAGCAACATGCATTTTGGGTATATCTATACACATTATTAAAATTGGTAGTAAACTTCAGAAACATCATTTATTTATTTAAACTAATATTAAAAGTACAATTAGTAGCGGACTGAATTGTCACACCCGAACAATCTAATACCTTCGATGATTTAAGTACGTGATTTAATGATATTTCAGAATTTTGTAGATGTATGGAACTCGATGGTGCCACTTGTGGTTCTTGATAAACACATTTTTCTCCTATAATTCGATTCGACGCTTGCACTTTACTTTCAATAGATTCAGCTACATAACTCTCGGCCATTGAACTAGATTTCCAGCCTCCATGGTGTTTAAGACTTAAAATGTTTGCTCCACCATCTACTAAAAGAGTAACCGATGTTCTCCTTATACAATGACCAGTAAAAGCAGTAGCATTTGGTTTTGCCAAAAATTTTGCAACATTATAAGGAACCTTTGCCAACGTATTTTTTCCAATAACTTGGGTTGAACACTTTCCTTTTTTGTAATTAATAAAAAAGAGCTGATGAGGAGTGTAGGGAGGTCTGAGAGCAACGTATTTCCGGTACAAATCCATTACATTGATTCCGTTGGATGTTTTACCATTAACGACAAATGTACGTTGAATTCTTGTTTTTGAATCTGGGATTTTAATTATTAAAATTGTGTCTTTGTCTTCAATATCACTGACATTCATTTTCGTGAGTTCGTCACACCTACAGGCACCGGAGATACCTATCATCATAACAAGCTGTAACAAATAAAAAATAAAATTTTAAAACTCTTATTTATAAATAATTTAGAATTTAATACCTTCATCAGTAGATACTCATCGTCTAGAGCTTCTAATAAAAATTTGTTGAGCTCTTCTCGAGTGAAAGTTTCTGATTTCTTCGCTCTGTAACCTGCATTCTGACGTTTCAAAGTAGCACTTTTACTCCCTCAGGGAGTAAAAGTGCTACTTTACTCCCTCTTTTGGGCTAAAGTAGAGCCTTATATATAGGACGTGCAAGAAATACGTTTATTAGAAAAATAAGTACGTAAACACAATCTGGCATTTTTAAAACCTCAACTATTTTAATAGCATCATATATTATTTTTTCGATAATTTTAATTTGGAATTTGTTATCGTTGCCCGTCGCCATATAGGTAGTATATTCATTTTAAATTCATTTAGCTGCCCCAGAATTCGGCTGCCCGTGTGACGTGCACACTTTCGCACACCGCTGGGGACGCCCCTGATTTGAAAGGTAGTTTAATTACTTTCCAACGCTATATGACTCATCGGCAGACATTGCCTATGAAAAGGTCAATTGCCAAAGGTATAAGAAAATTAATTCAAAACTTAATAATGGAAATAAATATTTGAAGGCTGAAAATGGGCATAGATGTTGGCGAATACATAATATTTAAGAAAGTGATGTGTCCCGAGTTGAATAAAGTGTGTTCGAGCTGCCATTTTGAAAAAGATGGCGGTTTAAATGAAAAATAACTGAATAAATTAATAGGAATCTAAAATTTGGCATAGATGTTGGCAAGTACGTACTATCTAAGAAACTGATGAGTCTCAAGTTGAATAAGCGAGGCTTGAGCCGCCATCTTGGAAAAGATAATTAATTTTGTCTGTTATTTGCTTAATTTTGATCTAATTATACTATATTTTTGGCCACTGACCTTTTCATAGTTAGTGTCTGTTGATGAGTCATATACAGTTGGAAAGTACTGAAAATTACCTTCTAAATGATATATATAATATGACGCATTTTGAGTGTCTCTCATTGGACATGTTTACAAGAAAGTTTTTGATGTTATTTAAATGTATTAATAGTATATTGTACTACAAGTGCAAAAAAGTGCCAATTTCTCACGACTGTAAAGTTGCGGCATAAGGCGAAGTCGAATGCAGCAATCACACGAGTGTGGAATTAGCGTTGTTGCACGTGTTACACACTATACTTTATCAACGGCAACAAAAAAGTAATAAAACACTAAAAGTTAAGATAAATATCTAACCAAGAATTTATACTCGTATTCATATTTTTTACGCGAAATTTCTGGGAATAAATTAAGAGGTGTAATGTGAGCAGCTTCCATTTTCTTATCATCGGATTCACTCAAAATAAATCTAAAATTTCAAAAAAGTAAATATTAAATTTTTAAAGATAATTTAATTTCAGTCAATCTAGTAAAGCTAAGAAATCATAGGTATGTACTCAAAACTTTCTAAAGTATTTTTTTATAAACAATCACAATTCAATTGCCAATGTTATTTTTCAAAGCAAACCTTTAAAATTATGGTTTTAAAATGTAAAACAAAATAGGGTTATAAACAATATAATAGTTAAACAAGACGTGCCATCTTTTTCTGTCACCTATATCTGCATAGCGCTCTCGTTCATCTAACCTCTTTACCGCGATACGTAAACATATTCTAGCGTGCTTGCAGGTGGAGGGAACAAGGAAAGGGAGTTTTAAGTGTAGCCATCGCGCTTGCACTTGTGAATTGTATGAATGAAATGGTGCAAATTATAAATGTTTTTATTGTAATTTAACAATATTAATATTATTAATAGATATTAATAGGTATAGGATTTCTATGCATTTGCATGTTTTTTCTGCTTATAGCAAACATATGCAGAGTTAAATCTCTACATGTTTAAGCCACATATGAATCACATATGTCAACTTGAAAGTGCATATAAATGCATATTTAGGTGTTTTTTTATAAATGCATGCATATTTTAGCATTTTTGAACGAGTGTGCATATTTTACCACTTTTTGAGCGTTTTACATGCTTTAATTATGAAATTTCTAATATTTTTTAAATAATTTTAGCATTTTAGACAACCAACCAAGGGCGGCGTAGTTGAGTCTAGGGGAAACCCATAATTTAAGCTTATTGTTAAATACTAGGCTTTAAAATATTTTACTGCCTTAACCATCTGTGTACTTGTTAATATTTTCTAAGAAAGAAAACGTTTCAACTAAAATTTAAATACTTACATCCTGCGGTATTGTGATAAATAGGTATTAGGAAATTCCAAAGACCCTTTGACAACTTCCTGTTCATAGAAAAGTTTGCCTGTACTTTTGTTTACTAATCTTGTAATCTTTCAATTAAGACAGTTCAGAAATTGCAAACTGCATTTCAGTTTGAAATTTTAGAGTGTAAAGATGGGTAAAGAAAAACGGTCTGTGTCTGTTACACTTCGAAGTTATGTTAAGGAATTCAGTGTTCTTACAACTGACGATAAGGTGTTGTATTGTACAGTGTGCGACGATAAAGTGACTGCAACGAAACGCTTTCAAATTACACAACATCTGAACACGGTTCGACATCAAAAGTGTGTTGCCCTGAAATCAAAAAACAAACATTGTTACCGGGGTACCTTAATAATTCGCGCGGTGAGTCCAGCAAATCGATCGAATTTAATAAAAAACTATGTAGTGCATTAGTGGCTGCAGATATCCCGTTAAGTAAAATTAATCACTCGTCATTTCGTAATTTTCTGGAAGAAATTTCAAAAATGCCAATACCCGACGAGTCTACACTCAGGAAAAATTATTTACCTCGTTTATACGAAGAGACCATAAAATCAATTAGAAAACATGTAGCGAATAACTACATATGGGTTTCCATTGACGAATCTACTGACACTACTGGAAGGTGCGTAGAAACTTCATTTCCTTCGTTTTGTTAGTAAAATTTAACTAATTAAAGACAGCAGAGCAATTTACGGATGTTTTATTTTCTATTTTGTTATTTACATATTTAATCACAACAATATTTTTGCTCGATTAAAATGTAATTTTTTTTAAATAACTGTTTTGCGCTAATTGTTTGTAACCGACTAATTATGTAGTTCGATAAAATAAAAATCAAATTTTTGTTTTCAGATACGTGGCTAACGTTATAATTAGCGTTTTAAATTCGGAGAACAATCCCAAATCCTATCTATTAGCAATGGACGTTTTCAAGAGCACCAATCATTGTTCTGTGGCAAAATTGTTTAATAATTCGATGGCTATTTTGTGGCCGGACGGCGTACAGTACAACAAAGTACTCCTGTTCGTCACCGACGCGGCACCGTACATGATCAAGGCTGGAGCAGGGTTACAAGTTCTGTACGAGAAAATGATCCACTTAACTTGTCTTGCCCATGCAATGCATAGAGTTGCGGAAAAAGTGTGGGAAATATATCCTAACGTAAACTCTATAATTTCAGATGTAAAAAAAATTGTTTGTAAAGCTCCATATCGCATACAAATATTTAGGGAAACTGCTCAAGAAGTGCCTCTCCCACCTGAGCCTGTAATAACAAGGTGGGGTACTTGGATTTCTGCAGCAGAATATTATGCAACTTATTTTGATATTATTAAAGCATTTGTAAATAAACTTAATAAACACGATGCATTATGCATACAAAGCGCACAGGATGCTTTTAATACTAAGGAGGTGAGGGCAGAATTATTGTTTGTTTTGACAAATTTTTGACACAACGAATGTATTTCCAACAGGATGGGGCTCCACCCCATAATGCCCATGTGGTAAGAAATTATTTGGAGGAGAGATTTAGGGATTGGGTTGACCTGACCTGACCTCACTTGATTTTTTTTATGGCCATATTAAGAACCAAGTTTACATTACACCTCCAGCAACGTTGGAAATTTTAAAGAATTGGATACGGGAAGCTTATGGAAGTATCACCCCGGATATGCTAAGAAATGTAATAGAAGAAATCATTCAACGGGTTAGACTGTGTAGAGATGCCCTAGGTGGATATTTTGAAGACCAAATTGGTCATTAACTTAAGTTTACAAAAATTGTTAATATACGCTATTATTTACTTGTTTCTCATGGCTAACTGGATATAACATTTTTTGATCGTCGTGCTATATGGAATAAAATTTTCTTTAGAACATCCAAGAGAACTTTAATGTTGTGATACACCGTTGGATTCGTCTTAAAAAACTACATCTAATTAAACTATGAAAGTGGTATAGTTGTATTTAATTTTTTTACGTTATTGTCAAAAAAGTGATTTAGTCAACTTTGAACGCTCTGGTAAGACAAACGAAACGTGATAAAATTATGTAAATATTTTTGTCCAGATGTAAACGTCTATTAGAACGATTTAAGGTAGGCTATGGCACTCTAGATTAAAAAATAAAGTTTACTCTAAAAATGTTAAATTGACACAAAAAGTAATAAAAATTCTACAGTTGTATGTAAAATGAATGCTAGATTCCAAAAATCAAAAAATATACAGGGTATTCCATCTAAAAATCCATAGTTGGGGTCACTTCCGGCTGAACCGGAAGTCGTCGAAGTTTGACAGATACCTCAATAAGTGTCTTTGTGATAGCCTATAATTCCTGCTAAGTTTCATCTTGTTTGATTAAAAACTACAGAAATGGCAGCCGGAAAGTGATCTCGTTGACACCCGGTATATGACGCAGTGGCGTATATAGAAATGTTCTTTGGTAGTGGGGGGATACTCTATAAAAATTCCGAATCAAAATACTTAGATTTTGACATAAATGACTTGAACTATTAAAACAATTTCGGTGGCTCCAGTCCCCCCCCCTCCAAATACGCCATTGATATAACGATTTAAGTTTTTTATGTCTCTTACCCAAAATTTGTCGTTCGCAAAAATATAAACTATGGAAGCAGCATTAAAAATCTACAACATCTATGCTAGATTCTAGTTTTAGATCAGACTATTGTTGGCAATTTTTAGACATTGATTATGGAGACCTTCAGCGACTATAAAAAATAAAGTAATAGAAAAAATTAAATCTCTGTAAGTTCATCTTCATCTTTATGCATATTGTTAACTTTTTGTATAAAATTTGATTAAAGTGCTCTCCATCATCTTAATTTCTTTTAACCAAGGGTGCTAGACAAAATCTAATTCCAGATTTAAGTGCTCCATATTCGAGTATATAACGTACACTATAATTCTTTTCAAAAAAAAAATGACGTCAAATTTGTTGTTCAGTGCAATTATATAGTGTTAAAAATTAATTAATTTTACGTTAATTCAACAAGAATTTAATAGTAACCATTACCGTTCAGTTTGGAGATTTTATGCAATTGGTCGTTTTCACGGTTACTAGATTGTGTGGAATGTATAACTTTCTACAGTGGTCGTAGATAAACCTTATTTATTTGTATTTAAAGCTCTTTGAAGGTATTATTTCTATTTAAATCTATTCAAATATATTTACAAGTATTTAAATCTGATTAAATTAATTTAAATGTATTTATTTGTATTTAGTAATATTTAAATCTAATTGTTTATATTTAAAAGTATTTGATTGTATATTTATGTATTTATTTATATTTACGTAAATACTTTTTTGAATTTGTACACCTATTTATGAAGTGACCTTCCCCTCGTCGGGAATATTAAATACAGTATTTCCAGATCGATGTTTATTAAGTTTCAATATTATTTTAATTTGATTAAATCAGCAGAAATGTCTTAAAAATTGCGAATACTGTCATTGCAGAAAAGGAAGGGGGTGGGGGGTAAAAAAGTTTTTAATGTAAAAAAGATGCACCATTAAAAACTAAGATTTACCCGTCCCGTAGAATTATCTTATCTTAATTATTTATCTTAATTATTATCTTAGATAAACCAAAAACATTTTATTTAGAGTATTCCACAGCAGACGTTTGCACTGTAGATAGATAAATATCTGTATATAATACCTTTAAATAGTAATAATAATTAGTGAGATTGAAGTCGCGGTTGTGAAACATTGTATATAATGGTTTTAAGAAAAACTGTTGTATTTAAATGTTCCCAATAATTTAAGTATGTAGAATGCTCCCTACATATGTTGCGGTTTGTTATACCATTTTCAAGAAATACTCGTCAGTTTCTGAACTCACGAGTATGTCTTGAAAATGGTCTAACAAACCGAAACATATGTAGAGAGCATTCTACTTAAGTAGGTGGGAACATTTCAATACAGCAGTTTTTCTTAAAACTATAATAATAATATACACGTATCTTTAGCAAATACTTTAATATTATTATTATTATTTCCAAAATATTTGAAAAATTAATAAAAAAATAAATCGTCTTTGTAAGGATATATTGAATAGTTTCGATAAGATGTAAAGATTGATGTAGACCAGCATACAAATAATAAAAACAGTCAAGTGATTTATGTAGAGCATACATGGTGTCCACGACCACGTCGCCGACGATGTCGGGGACGTGGTCCGGATAATGAGGCAATGAGGCGACGTTGTAACGGAAGACGGTGAGTGGTGCCTATTAGGTTTCTCACCGAAAAACACCGTTTAGTAACACAATAATGAACGAAGATGGCGCGTCAGAAATGTTCGTCCTAGAGTTCCTGTATAATAATAATAAATAATAAGAAGAAGAGTTGGGACATGTACTACACCTGACTATAATTGGCTGGATCCAATGTCAAGGAGTACCTGATCTTAGTAATCCGACACTGTTTTTTTGTATACAAAATTTAGATTACATTACCTACATCCTAATAAAATTTTCTTAATAATAATAACACGTATTTTCTATTAGTGAATAAGTGAATAAATGTTAATACAGTATTATGATAATGTTAAATCAAAGGATTTATTGACATCTATGTACCTATTTTGAAAAGAAACAATTTGTCAAATCAAACAACTGAAAGTTGACAGGTGAAAATTGTTTAGGAAAAATTAAGTCGGTCTGGTCATTGAATGCACATGTTCTCGCTCTTATCTTATATAATCTATTATTATTATTATCATGAACTCTAGTTCGCCTATAGAGTACCTGTATACCGGACGACATCTCGACATAGTCTTCTTTGTTTACATATGGATTTTGACGAAATTTGCTAATAGCTGTTGATTTTACTTCTCTTATCGCTGAAGTTTTGAGAACAGAACAGCTACTCACTTTCGAACGCTCACCACAAGTAGCATGGAAAAAATGCGCCATCATAAATGGCGACCGCTCCTCAACAACTTATGAAACTTGCAGTAATAAAACATGATGTTTTATCACAGCAGCTCCGCAACTGTTGCGTTCGCTGAATGCAACCATGATACATTGTACGCCAAATCCGGCTCGTCAAGAGTGGCAGTGTATCTAGGAAAAAGTGTACAATTTGATTCCGAATCAATTAAACATCGAAAATTACACAACCGATGACGCATCAACATCTGAGTCTGATGATCTTAGCAGCACTTCAGAAAAATGTGATAATAATACAGGTAATATTAATATAGTTAGGAAATTTTGTACTGGTGAAGTTCCTGGTTATGAAAAAGGGCGCATATATTAAAAAAAGAGTTTATGTTGAAAAAGAGATGACAATAAATGAAGATATTCCAGAGCAACCCCAAAAAAAGGAGAATATACATGGTGATCTAAAATGATCGAATTCACCGCGACGTTAAATTATTGTTACGCTGGCAACACCAATACTTTCCAAGCAGCATCTAAGTAGCAGTAACTAATATCGGAACTTTGGTTGAGTAGTTATTACGTAACTACAACTAAATGTATGACTTTACAAGGTTTACAAGGTTATAGTTTATAGGTTATTACAGATTATAGATTTAATTACTTCAGTTCAGATTATTTTAGTAATTATGTAGTTGTTTCTACTATATATTGGAACTATGTAGTTCCATTACTTCTGAGTAACCTTTAAAGTATGTGAAACGGTATTGTCAATTACAAGAGGCCTTTGCAGTTGACGCATCGCCGATTTTAAAATGTAAATTCGCAGGTTTATAGTTTTTGATTAATTTTTCAGGAATAATAAAAAAAAATAAATACTAAACGTTATGTCAATTATTCAAATATATATAAATAAAATATTTTATTAAATTTATGGTAACCCTTAACTATATATTATTCGTAGGTTCTTGTTTCAATTTTCTGCATAATAATTAGAGAGAGTTACAATTACGATCCTGGATCTAGGCAATACACGACTTATAATCGTAATAGTTTTTATAGAATTATTTAAAAGTCTAAGAAAAGCCCAGCTGTAAACAGGGATGCATTTTTACTAAAAAACTAATTAAAAAAAGTAACGGAACTAGTGGAAATCGAACGTTAGGTGGACCATATATAAAGCTACTACGTTATCCACGTCGCTACCCTGTCAGGTTGTAATGTTGCGAGTAACGTTTTTATTCCACATAAATAACGTTGTACATATATTGTTTGTGATAATTTGTTATTTTTTTAAATAAGCCGTATTAGATTAAACGCAGAGACATGTATTTTCTTATTCTTCTACTTTTGATTTACTTTTATTTAAAAAAAGAATTTTTGAAATCAGCGACACGTCAGCTGTAAGGTATCATTGTTAGTATATAATTACATTAAAGTCGTACTAAAAGTTCCTGCCACAAGTCTGAAACCATTGCTTAGCCCTTTAAAGTCGCGGAACCTTACAGTAGTATTGAAAGTAAAACTTACGTTTTTGCTACCCAGGAGAATCACTTTAAAGTCATTTTTCGTAAACTACTCCATCTCCATATTCACTTGTAAAATGTTGTAGGCCATTAATCAATTTGCAATTTGTTAGGATTGTTAATACATGTTTTACTATATAACCTTCAATAAAAATAATAAATTGGTGCCAAATTGTGCCTTAGGAATAATATAAAAATGCTATCAATCATGTGTATCAACTTATAAATATTTCTGTCATATTTTATTAAACACATTTTTTATTAAAAAAATATATTTAAAGAAAACACGTTATTATTTTTCGATTTATCATTATCACATTTAGCAGAAAAGCTGCAATGGTTTATAATTTTGGTAAAGTGGAATGACCAAATAATTAAACATTTCATCGCTCTTTGAATTATTAACTACGTATTACAAATAATAAATAGTAATCCATGTTGTGGCACGATCACAGCATTAGTATAGAAAATGATAGAATATTTACTAAGTTGCAAGAGTAAGAGAGAGCAACCACGCGACACGATGTGTCAAAGATAAAAGAAGTTCCACGAAAGTAGCAATTACTACGCCGCCACGGTCCCGTTACGTAACTGGACAAATTCCAGAAAGGTTACTGCAACGTATCTGTTACCAGAACGTTGTTTCCCATTTTGGTTCCAGGCACGTAATAAAACCGTAGCAATTACGTGCTTGTGACTAGTGGCAAAAACTTAATAGTTCCAGCGGTAGTTGCTGGTACGTAGCGATGACTAAAAATGCTGCTTGGGTTTTCAGACACTTTTATCCTTGTTTTATTTTACAGTAGCGTCTCAAAAATAATATAGCCTTTAAACTTTAACTTAATGTAAAATAAGAAAACAAATGAAATAAAACAAAAATTCAATAAAAACTTCAAGCAACGTGGCAAAGCACAACGATGTAAACGAAAAAGTACGAATTTACGAAAAAGTAACGAGTTGACTAAAACACTTAGACGCCATATTGGGGCGAAACAAGCGCGGAATTGTGTTTATCTGCATTAAATTGATCAAATCTACATTTAGTTTAAAAGGCTTTTCTACATAATTCTTATTCTGAAAGTTCAAAGCTCTAATATGCCAAATAGCTAAAATGTAATTTTTATTTGTCCATTGTTAAAAATCACGCTTTCACTGTCCCAATATGATGATGGCGGTTTGCGGTACTCTGTACCGCACTGATTTGTGTTTGACTGTAAGTATTAAACTACTTGATTTATAATTTTATTTGTAGTGCAAGAGATAGTTCGTTATATTACTAGTAACATAATGATCAAGTAAATTGGACTCGATTTTAACAACAGGGGTGACTAGTAGCAACAGCAAGCACACACTATCTATGAGACATATTAAGTTTTCTCCTCACCCTCTACCAGCTGTTCAGGATAGTGCTGGAGATAACTACGTGCTCACTTGTCGGAGTCCGTCTCCGAGGGAATCCCATCACCTCTAGTCTACCTTGCGGACATTCACTGCCCGGAGTCCAATCTCAAGTGTGGCTGAGATTTGGAAACTGGGTCTGGTTAGGATATCCCAGAATTTAGCCACTCCGCCCTACCATATTAGGACTTGGTGAGTCCCGACAGAGCCCCTCTTTGGATCTCTTTCCTTATTGAGGGAATCTGCATTTTCGGTTTTTCAGTCTTTTGATAGCCTTCTTTGATACACTGATATCATAAGTCAATTACAACTTACACTCCCCGAACTTATACCCATCCCGATTTGTAGGAAATTGATTTCCTACATCTTTTGTAAGTTTTGTAAAAATTCCTTTGTACTATTTCGACATACATAATTGATATGTTGAATTAAAAAGTAGGCGGGTTTTTCTTAATTTTAACATTGAACAAGCATTGGAAATGGCACTGTCAAAGTCAGACTAATGACTTTGACAATTCACGACATCTTCGTTCACGACATAAGTATTTGGAAAAAATACAACCTTCGAGGTCATTTAAACACCACAAGAGCGCAAGCTGAAGATATCAAAATCTAGTCATTTGTCATTTTCCACTATTTTTCCTATAATTACTGCCCTATTATTGATATATAAGTTTTGATGAGAACAGTCACACTAAGACGGTCAATTTTGTTTTAATGTCGAAACTTTTCGTTGATATACAGTGTGAAAAAAAGTATGGTCTACACCTAATAATTTGGTAGTCTTCAGGTTTTATGGAAAACGCTCAAACACTTCAATTTAGTTTTTCAGTTTCCCAAATTCTGATAGAATTCATTTGTTTTTTACTGACATTGTCAAAAATATGACGTCATCGTCATTTTTCTTATATGACAATATATGGCATGTGATACATCATTTCAAAGCTCTTGTTTCACTCAGTATGTTTCTAGATTTTTGTGTGATTCTGTCGTGCCGTTACAAAATGGCGACCGTTGAAAATTATCTTAAATTAATTCCCAGTAAAAGAATAACTTTCTTGTTTTATCATAAAAAAGCAAACTATCAATCACATTAAGACAGTCCTAAGGCTTTATCATTCAATGCCTGCCCTTACATTATTAAGTTTCTTGGCCTGAGCTTGTTTTTAAATCCATGGTGGAAAAAGAAATTCGATATCTCAATGTCGTTGCAATAGTAGTTTTGGTAATAGTAAGCTTAGACAAACCAAACGCAATCAAAAATTGTACCCGTACAAAGTCTGCGTGGTACAAGAATTAAATGAGGATGATTTCGACCGAAGACTGCAATTCTACGAAATCATGCAACCAATTTGTAATCAAGATAAAAACTTTGCCGCAAATATTTTATTCTCAGAAGCATGAAGCAACTTTTTACCTCAACGGTACTGTAAACAGGCAAAATTGTCGATATTGGTCCGAAGAAAATCCACATTGGATTCAAGCTCATTATCAATCACCTCAGAAACTTAATGTATAGGCCGGCATATTGAAAGATAGAGTGTTAGGACCATTTTTCTTTGAAGAAAATCTTACTGGTGAAGCCTACTTGAATTTTTTGCAGTTTGAACTTTTGCCAGCTTTAGTCACTCTTTATCCTAACTACAATAATCCCTATTTGCCCAGTCAAGAGATTTGGCTGCAACAAGATGGAGCTCCGCCCCATTATGCAAGAGAAGTTCGGGAATGTCTCGATTTGATGTTTCTAGGAAAATGGATTGGTCGACGGGGTCCCATTGAATAGCCAGCTAGGTCACCTGATGTGACCCCTTTGGACTTCTTTTTGTGAGGTTATTTGAAATCCAATTCTTTTTAAATAGACCAAGAGATATTGATGATCTAAAGTGCCGCATGAGAACGGAAATACGAAAGATTTCACCAGAAATGATACGAAATGTTCAAGAAGAATTTTTTTCTAAACTTGGGTTCTGTCAAGTTTTCAACGGTCGTCACTTTCAGCATTTACTGAAATAAGTTTTTTCTACTATGTGTTTTATCCTTAACCCATTATTCTTATTTTATTATTATTTTTATGATTATTTGATTGTTCTTTGTTGTGTTCTTGTTTTGTTTTATTTAATTATTACGCGTTGTTCTAATTTGATTGATAATAAAACCATGTTCAATAGTTTGCTTTTTGTCAATAAAACAAGAAAGAGTTACTCTTTTACTAGGAAATAATTTAAGATAATTTTCACAATTCAACGGTCGCCATTTTGAAACGGCACGACAGAATCGCACAAAAATCTAGGCAAATACTGAGTGAAACAAGAGCTTTCAAATGATGTATCACATGCCATATATTGTCATATAAGAAAAATGCCGATGACGTCATATTTTTGATAAATGTCAATAAAAAAACAAATAATTTCTCTCTCTAATCAGAATGTGGGAAACTGAAAAACTAAATTGACGTGTTCGAGCATGTTCCAGAAAACCTGAAGACACCAAATTATTAGGGGTAGTCCATACTTTTTGCCACACTGTATAAACTGAGGAAGGCGAAGGATTCGTTTTTTTATGAAATACCTTGTACATTTTCATTTTAGGTGATCCCCTTTCGCAAATTGATTGCAACCATAGTGTAATTCAATTATTTTTTGAAAACCGCTTTTAAATATGTCAGTGCGGTATATTTACGGTAATGGAACTATGGAGTTATCGTGAAATTGCCTAGCCGGAGCTTGGAACTGCTACTGGAACGGACCTGTCTATTTCAAAATCGTTTGATCTTTTGTAATGATTTATTCCCCTTAATGGCATCTGATCAGTTTAAGATATGCTAGGTTTTACAGGAGAAAATACGGATTCTGCATCATTTCCATGTGTTAAACTGTCAAATACAATACAACGTTGTTTGGCTGACCCTTCAAATTATGAACTAGAAGAAAACTTAAAAGTTTACATAAAAACAAAAATAATAACATTATTTGATTCTTTTGAAATTAAAAAAAATACATGTTTCCGCCCGGGATCGAACCGGGGACCTTGTGCGTGTGAAGCACACGTGATAACCGCTACACTACGGAAACTTCGTGAAGGGAGCTCTCACTACTCTGCATAAGTATTACACTGTACTTTAATATAATTTATTTTCTTTAAATAATTAATTTTAATTTTATATTAAGTATGTAGATCTTATTTTATGTAAGAAATGTAATTTGTTTTAACAAAAATCTATAAATTATAATTTTTTTTGTGTTTGCTTCAGTCTGAATGTTTTATATTTTGCACTGGAAATGTTTTGGAGCTAATTAGACATTTTCTTCCATAAAAAGGTAAATCTAAATTAATTAATACTAAGATTAAATATAAAAACGTGTCCTTGCTGTCTTTTTCTTGTAATTTTGATTGATATTAACAAGGAGTCAACTTGTCATGCCGTCTAAGAATTAAATTATTACAATTAATAAATACAGAGTGTCCCATGAAAGCAGGACACCAAATTAAAAAGATTATCTCAATTTGCCCAAAAAAAGTCCGACAGAAACTAATAAAAATTATTTTAATTAGGATACATAATTATTGTTTACAAAGATTTTAATATCAAAAACTAATTATTATTTACCTTTGGCGTGTTTTTAGAAAAGGAAGTGCATTGACTTTGGGTATTTAATATATATGTATATGTTTGATAAAAACTAGAAAATAACCAAAAAGCACGTCAATAACCGACTAGTTTTGAATTTTTATCTAAACAACATTTAAAAATAAAAACATTAAACACCACTAGCAAAGTAAACAATTTCATTTTTTGTTTACCGCCACTTACTAATAAAATTGATCATCGGCTTTTATAGTTTGAGTGTTTGCGTCGAAATACACTGCATTTAGATGATCAATCTTTAAAGCAATGAAAACGCACAATCACGCACACGCACTAACTTTGTCACACACACACGACTGATCTTCAGTCGGAAAAACTAAGGGAACTAAAAGAAAGAATAGTGACTAGAATATTCGATCAAATCAACTTAGGCCGGGCCTTTATGCTATCAAAGTAGACTGAAAATCCAGAACATGTGACCCCTTTGCCAATCTTAGAGAAAATCCGGATTTCACGATACAAAAACTTCATTTTATTAACTCTACGCTGGGGGTCAACCGTATCTTTAAAAATTCTACTACGATTGGCTTCCAAAAGACTTCTTTTTACAAAAAAAAGAAAAAATTCTAAATGGATTACATCACAAAACAAACTTGTATTTTTTAGAGTTAGATTTGATGGTGTGGGTTCGTGAAATTTATGTAGAAATCATTGATATTTGGTAACAATATATTCACAGTTTAGAGACTCTAACCTTACTTTGTGGAACTCCATAATCATGAAATAAAAAAAATGTTTAATTGAAAGTTTCACAAGATTTCTTAACTTATAACCTGACAATTGTTTCAACGTAAAATATGTCATTATCAAAGGCAGATAAGATTGATAAACAAACACGTTGCTAAAGATAAACACAAAAAATGGATATTTTCAATTAATCTTTTTGTTTTATTTCATAACAATCTATCCACCCTCTATAATTTATAGGTAATGGTGACTACTGTAGAACTTCTACATATTAATATTATGTGGGTGTCTGAACAGAAGCCACCCAGCAGAACATACAGAAATTAAAATGAGAAAGATTTAATAAGATCAAAGCTTGCGGTGGCTTTAACTTGAAATACTGACTATTCTCAAAAACACCAATTCTCAATACTTCAATAAATTGTTTTATAATTGTCAATTATCTTTTCAGATTGTACCGATATAAATTAAATACATACTATTCAAAAGATCAACTAATATGTGTTACCATAATCAATTTTTTTTTTAAATTTTAAAATAATTGTTAAATTACTTTGCTATTGTAAACAACAACTATTGTAATAATAAGGTTTTGGCTCTATAGTACATTTAACCTATTCTTTTGTTTGCATTAAATGTCACTTTGTTAAAATTTGAATAATTATAATAGGTCACAGCAAACTCTGATCTTTTTCATTTTTTCTCATGTTAATTCTTTATGTCCTGATTGTCTTGGGTCATTTCAGACACGATGTACGAGGATAGATCGGAATGTTTCTAGAATGAATCACAAGATGGCGTTATGCGCGCGTGCTGATTAGAGTTCCTATATAATAATAATAGGTTATATAAGATAAGAGTTAGGACATGTGGATCCAATGTCAAGAACCAGTTGATTTCTCATGAAGTATTTTCACCTATCAACTTTCAGTTGTTTGATTTGACAAATTGTTTCTTAACAAAATATGAAGATCGATGTCAATAAATTCTTTGATTCAACATTATTATAATACTCTTAATATTTATTTACTAATAAAAAATACATATTATTATTATTAAGATAATTTAATACTATAAAGAAAAATATGTATTAGGATGAAAAGTAATGTAAATTTTGTTCTACAATCTAAAAAACAAAGTGTCAGACCATTAAGATCATGTACTCCTTGACATTGGATCCAACCAATCAAAATCCGGCATCGTACATGTCCCAACTCTTATTTTTATTATTTAATATTATTATAAAGGAACTCTAGTGCTGATTAGAGTCACTACATCTAGTCCCCTAGCTGGTTGATCAGAGTACCGCAAACGCCGCCATATTGGGGCAAAAGAATAACGGAATTGTTCATTATTTGAGTCTGTATTGCATTTAATTAAATCCACGCTTACTTTAAAAGGTTTTTCTTTTTCTAAAAGATCAAACCGATTAGAGTCACTTCATCTAATCTAAGCCAGCTGGTCTATCAGAATACCGTAAAACGCCGCCATATTGGGGCAGACAAAGGTGATTTTTAATAATGGACAAATTAAAACCATATTTTCAGAATAATATGAACCTTTTTTAAAAACTATACGTGAATTTGATTAATTTCAATACAGATAATAGTAATGAACAATTTTGTGCTTTTTTGCCCCACTATGGCTGCGTTTTGCGGTACTCTGATCGACCAGCTGGCCTAGGTGAATAGATGCAGTGACTCTAGTGCTGGGTGCTGATCACTTATTTTGTCAAATTTTCAAACGGATTGGATATAAATACACGCCCGCCGTTACTATCGATTCAAGTAAACAATTTGTGCATTTTCTTAATCATGAATAAAAACGAGTTCCGTGCAGTGATAAAACATTCCCTTTTTAAAGGCTTAAATACTAAACAAATAAAAATGGAGTTAGATAAAGCTCATGGTGAGTCTTCGCTTTCGTATGCAACAGTTGCAGACTGGGTTGCTGAATTTAAACGCGGTAGAACAAGCATAGAGGATGCACAACGTTCTGGCAGACCAAAAATAGCTACCGATGAAGAAAAAATTGAAACAGTCCATGAAATCGTGATGAAGGATTCGCCGAATAAAGTTGAGAGAGATAGCAGAGAAAGTAGGCATTTCATACGACCGTGTTCATTGCATCTTACTTCAATATTTGGACATGAGAAAGCTTAGAGCTAGATGGGTGCCGCGTCTGCTGACAATCGACCAAAAGCGACTTCGAATGACCATTTCTCAGCAATGTCTAGACATGTTCAAACGTAATTAAAAAGATTTTTTGCGACGTTTTATAACTATTGGCGAAACGTGGATACACCACTACACTCCGGAGACCAAGAAGCAGTCAAAGCAATGGACAAAACGTGGTGAGCCAACTGCAAAGAAGGCAAAGATGATTTCGTCTGCTGGGAAAGTCACGGCTACCGTATTTTGGGATTCCAAGGAATAGCTTTTATTGATTACTTGCAACACGGGAGGACAATTACGCGCGAGTATTATGCGTCGTTATTAGACAGACTGAACAAAGAAATCAAAGCTAAAAGGCCTCATTTCGCAAAGAAAAGGGTCTTGTACCACCAGGATAACGTCCCATCCCACAAGTCGCCAATTGCGTTGGCGAAACTGCACGAACTACGATTCCAGTTAATTGAATATGCACCCTATTCGCCAGACTTGGCTCCGTCGGATTTCTTCTTGTTCCCAAATTTCAAGAAATGGTTGACTGGAAAGAAATTTTCATCGAATACTGAAATCATTGAAACTTTAAATGGATATTTTTAAGGTTTGGATTGTTCTTATTTTTGTGAAGGGTTGAAGGGTTTTGAAAAGCGTTGGACTAAATGTGTAGAGCTGAAAGGAGACTATGTAGAAAAATAAATACTATTTTCCCCAAAAAGTTGTTTTTTCCGTCTTGTTCTAGAAACGTTTCGATCTATCCTCGTATGTATATTGTATGTACATAATGAAAAACCTCATTACAGAACGCTTTAAGGATTTTGTATTCCATATTTCAAAAGCTTTAATTTCGCTTTTTCTGTAAATTTCCAAATATTGATAACTAAGCATCCTTTAATCTTTATAAGTGTCATCAGTTATTTTTCTATAAAATTGTTCAGGACGATATAAGCTACACATCTGTAAAATATTTTAATCAACTATTTCTTGGGATTGTGATGCTAATAAAATAAAAATATATATATTTAGTGTGATTTTCAAAGATAAACTGTAACTAAAAATCTTACTTTCTATTAATGCTGTTTGTTTATTATTTTAATCGTCTTCTACAAGTGTGTACTCTTCAGAGGAATGTTAACGATCATAGTGCAGTTCGAAATAATTTTGTAGACGTTAAATTACACTAACCTCTTAGTACGAAGCCGTTGTTGAACGGTTATGCCACTAGAGGGCGAACAGTTTACATCTGTCTTCGCGACACCTCAACTGTATTAAGCTCAGTCCAACTGTCCTTAGGACATTTCAAGTGTACCGAGTGAAACTATGTTTTCATATCTCGAATTTCTTCCATCATATATTACTGATAGACTTAACTCCCTAAAACTCAACAGCCTCCAGAAGATAAATTTACAGCTATTGCCCTTCGCTCTACTGAAGCACTTTCTATTTCACTGACATCCCAAGAACCAGAAGCACCAGTCTAGCACTTTTAAAAAGAATGTAGCAGCACCTGAACGTTTAGGTGTATTTCCAAAAATAGTCATATAATAACATTGTATGAACATAAAATATGTTAAGGCAAATAAACGTAAAATATACTAATAATTACAAACTTGGTAGAAAAAAAAATAGAAGAAGCCGAAAACCTGACAAAATCGAAAAACATTAACAAACAGTCCAAGATGGCCACTAAGAATCGCTAAAGCAGCTTAAGAAGATATATGAAACTAGTTATAGCAGGCCATATAATTCACTGGATGACAGTAATTCACTCGATGACATATAGGAAAATGAAGCGACAGTTTTATCAGATTATCATCTTGTTATTATCAGATAGCAATTTATCGGCTTTATCGAATTAGACCAAAGGTAGAAAATTACTTATTCAAACGGCAATGGTATCAGTGCTCGCTATGTACTGATTAAGAGGCATGAATATCATCCCCCCATTTACAAAAATGTCAGGAATCACAGTGAAGTGGGTGGCCGCGCGGTAAAGAGTCTTAACTCTTACTCAGGCACTTTACTCAAACATAGAAATGTTCTTTTATATTTACTGAAAACGACTGGCTTTTTCATGCCATCGAAATTACTTTCGGCTAATTTAACACTACATTTAGTCAGCCGGACCACTCTGAATCAGAGTACCGTAAATGACGGCATATTGGTGCGAGAAAAACCCGAAATTGTTCATTATTATTGTCCCCCCATTGTATTGAATTTAATTATATACACGTTTAGTTTAAAAATTCTTCTACATAGTTTTCATTCTGAAAGCCCCAGATTGTAATATGCCAAATAAGTAAAATGCAATTTTAATTTGCCAGTTATTAGATCTCACGCTTCCTTGTTCCAATATGGCATCGTTTGTGGTACTCTGATACGCCTGGTTGACTAGATGTAGTGACTCTATTCCAGTTTAGAGTGACTATATCTAGTCAGCCAGGCCTATCATCAAAGTACCGCAAACGACGCCATAATGGGGCGAAGAAAGCTTGAAGTTGTTCATTATTGCTATCTGTATTGAATTAAATTAAGCCCACGGTTTAAAAAGTTTTTCTACATCATTTTTATTCTGCAAGCTCCAAGCCAAATTGTAAAGCGTAATTTTAATTTTCCATTATTAAATCACATGCTTTTTCCGACTAAAATGGCTTCATTTGCGGTGCCCTGCTCGGCGAAGTTGGCCTGGCTGACTAGATGCAGTGACTCTATTCCAGTTTAGTCTTCCAAATTCGTATTGCAGGTGTGTCACCTGCATTTATTAGTTAAAAAATGGCAGCGCAAGACAATTAAAATATCCTGAAAATTCTCCGGAAAGCAGTTGAACTGTTCCAGAGTCACTTCAAATATACTGGAGTCAGTTGAAGTGTCCCAAGGACAATTAGACTGACCTTCCTACAATTGAAGTGCCACGAAGACACATAGAGCTGTTCACCTCATAAGTGGCAACTGATGTGACCATTCAACGGCTTCATACCATAGGTTTCTCAACTAGGAGATGCGTCTTCGGTCTGGTGGACGGAGTTTTTTAATTTTGTCTTGTAGTGTCAGCTGCAATAAAAGGTATTTGGAGTTTTGCCTAATGTGGTCAAGATATTGTATGTAGTTTGCTTGTTTGGATGATTTCTATATACTCCATTTCTTTTTTGCATTTTTTTTCAGTACTTTTTTGTTATGAATCTATGTATCCAAAAGTGTCTATATCTTCGGACAAGTCCACATGCCTTTTTTGTTAATGTCCATTTTCTTTTCCATAAAATAAGACTGGGTGTATAAGTAGCGCTGCGTAACAGTCCAATTCGTAAATTGATGTAAATTTAGTCAGAGCATAATGTCGCACTCGTGGTGCAATCACACTGGTTCTTAATTTCTTTTTGAATTTTTCTGTGCAAAGCCCAATGAATACAGAGGTGGATTTTCAAAATTTCTTACCTCCATCATGTGAGATAAATATAATCTTTGTCATCTATGATTTTCTTTGTCTTAGGCATTAAAATGATTCATTGCAGATAGACTTGATAGCTGTTCGTTTTGGTTCTGTGCCTGTAGTATATAATAATTAAAATTCGTATTTATACGATGATTAATGACTTCTGTTATTCTTACGTTTACCTTGGCATTTCGGTTATTTTTACTATTAACATCACACTTTTTATTGGGTTTTGTGCTTTTTGAATTGTATCTCGTATATTGGCAACTACCGGATTATAATCCAAGGTGACGCTATGCCCAAATATGGTTTAACTGTTTTACAAGCATTTGCATAATCGTTGATTTACTGTAATGTAGTCTGTGTAATGTAATGTGTAATCTGATTATGTATTTCATATATGATTCAGGGTGTTCGTATATATAGGTGATTTCCATGGTGCAATCGTTGGCTTGAAAGTTTAAATTAGGTATTCGTTACAGCTAAATCTTGCTGTTGAGATTATTGGACCATCCTTTCTCCTCTTTCATTTTTCTTACCAAATACATATTCGCTGACTATATCTGGGCAACGCCGGTTACCAACTTTGGTCTTAAAATCGCCTAAAAGTTTTTGAAGCACCATTGTGATTGCAAGAAATTCCAGAGTATAACAAGTAGAAAATTCTTGTCTTGATATCTTAAAAAGCAATAACATAGTTATTTGAAAATTCGTCTTATACTATGCTTGCTCTATGACTGGGAAAGCTAAGGAGAACAAGAAGGTGCTCTCGCTTCATTTCTGAGCTAGGAATTTTGGATCGGACCTCTGCGAACTCTGGTTTCGACAAACATATATATTTTCTAATACCTTCAGGTAAGCGTTAACTAACTAGGATTGCTAGTTAATATTTTAAAGTTTACCCTCTTCTCCGTGGGGCTGGTGGACAACTATGACAGTTATGAAAAAATGAGAGATACATAGATATACTACAAGAGCCAAAAATCATTTGAAAGTGCTTAACAAGTACTTAAAAATTAGCAATGGAATATGGGATTTATTTTAAGAACTTTATGCAGAACACAATTTCCAGTAATTAAAAACATACTGAGCATATAGCGACGTTTGTCAAGATTTCAACACATTGAAGATATAACCTGAAGAGACAAAATAAATAGCTTATAAAGAAGTTATCATAGTCAATGTGGTTATACCGATTAAAACATATAACTAAAACATACAACTAGCTGCAATATGCTAATTGATTTTCAGGTCAACAATCCGCAAAACTGAGATTATAATAATAAAGCAAATCTTAAACTGACTACCATCATAAGCTAAATTTTAGAATAATAAAAACGTAATACGGATCTGGTTCTTTAATGTACTACAAGCACCTATAGCTGCATATGTTAAATAAAAAAACGACTGAAAGTTATTTGCGATTCTATATTGCGGTGATTTAAATGATAAAATAAAATAAAATAAAATACACCCCAAATATTTTTCCTTTTCCCAATCGACTAACTCAGGTTTTATTCGATAGAGCATAAAATAGTTAAAATAATAATATCTTATTGATTCTTATACCTGGAAGAAAAGAAAAACTTACAATGACGACACTTGGGCTTCCGCAAATGGACAACAGCAAGCTAAACTCTAAATATGAACAGAAAAAGAAATGGATGCTTGTATACACATCAATTAAACACATAGATAAATTAAAAACACAGTCTTTATTTTATTAATGAAATTAAAATGAAAATCAAATTCAAAGAAAACTAAAAAGATAGTTATTCAAAACAAAACAATAAAGTCAAATAGTAAGTTATTTCCTAAGCTTGCTCAAGTGTTAACCTGACATAGGGCTATAACAGTTCTCTACTTGAACAAACTAACACAAATCAATGTAATCAAATAAAAATATTTACAAATGTTCAAATAAATTTACTTTATGATAAATAAATTTTAATAAAGAAATATAATTTATTTTATTTCTGAGAAATGAATTATTTAAAAACCTTTAAAGTTAAAAAATTGGATTCTGAAATTATTCAGATTATCTTTATAAATTTTGTTGACAAAATTGACAAATCAAATCAAAACCTTTTATTTTGACCAAGCTGGTATATAAAGTAACTCAATGTTCACGCCAATATCGATCCATCCATCCATCCATCCATCAGACGATTTTATAAACGTAAATACGTCCATATAATTGTTGATTCACAAATAAATCTTCTTTAACTTTTAAATTGTTCAGGTAATTATTCTTAAAACTTAGTTATATTTCCTTGTGTTGTTGACATGAACCATATGATTAACACATAACCCAACTTAATTTACAGATTTTGGTTCTCGAGCCGAGCGTGGATTTACCAAATGCTTTTGATCGACTGACTTTGTTAATTTTGGCTGGGGTTTATATATGATTTGACAAAACAATTGCCGACTATGTCAATTTTTCAAACAACCGCATCGCGTAAATTTTCTATGACGTCACTATTTCCACACAGCTGATAAATTTTTCCACGGATCTTAATTCTACGAAAATAGGATTATAGCTGGTAAAACAACGATCAAAACAATATAATACACTAATATTCCAAAGTCTATCGTAACGAAGATACTTAACAAAAACGATTGACAAATCTCATTATGACCTAATTATACACAAAACTCATTAAATCCAACTTTATCCTTTACAAAATGGATACATAATTACACAATATAACTAATACATATAAAATTTACATAGGAACATCTTTACAATTTAAGAAAAACATAAATTAAGATTCCATTCTACGATCTGATAAACCCAATGATGCATCTACAAAAATCCATCTTTTACATTAATTCAAATGAAGTCAAATTATAGTCAAATTGTCCAGCATACAGTCCTCCAAGTGTTTGCATTAAAACAACGGTGAGAAAAGTTGTACAAGAATCAATAATTGTGAAACACGAAGCAATAAGCATATCAACAAACCAAAACCTTCAGTAAGATAAATGCTCAGGATTATTAAATGAGAGTTTATAAGTTTATTGTGCTATATTAGTCTTTACAAGATTCACCTAATTTACATATTTTTAGTTAAATATCAGCCCGAAACTGAGTTAATCTCGTGGAAAACAGAATAATTCATCCTACGTTAATAATCGTAGACCCTAAAATTAACCAGGAAGATTAAATGTTCCAGACAAATGGAAAAACCATTCCAATATGTAACTTGGGTTGCATAAACATGTATTATCAAGAAACAACCTAAATGATTGATATCCTTTTTTTAAAAATCAAACTTTTTTATATATAAAAATTGAGGTTATGTTTGCATAAGATTTTATCCTTAATTTCTATTTTAAATATTGATGAATCTATCTGTGGCCCAATGTGTAGCCTTTAGATTATTAGACCTAACATCCTAGCATGTCTATCCTTTATTTTATTTTGTTGCATGAAATAATTATTTTTACGTTTACGATCATATCGTCTAATAAATTTTCAATGAGATATTCATATCATCTCAATATCTTCAGACAAATTTAACTAGTAATGATATCATAAAAACCATAGAATCCGTAGCTGAGAAAATCAGAGTAAACACATTTCTTAAAGATTTTCAATAATAAATCCCTGTATCAGACTTAACTGAAATGAATCAGAAGTTAGTCGACAGCAAGTACATAATTAAACTCAATTTCTATATTTAGACCTCAATAACCATTTACAGATTAATAATTTCAGGGATAGTAAGGAATTCAAAAATTGTCAACATCCAGAAAAGATATTCAGCTTGCTGAATTCAGAACTCTGTATTTGCAAAAATGATGAAAATTGAAATATCACAACACATTTAGTGTTTATTTTAGTGATAAGATGTGATGTCGTACATTCTAGTGCAAGTTCTCATCTGTCTATTTCCACAACGTCAAAGTCACTAGAGTAAGGTGATGGCAAGATGGCATCGTAGGGCGGTAGCACATAGATGGGAATGTACATGGAGCGACATCAGGCAAAGTTGTATAAGTTGGAAGTTGATCGAGGTGTACAGTGGCCTACCTGTCCAACACCAACCAATTTTATCACTTTGTTATTTTTTTTTACTTTCGTTGGATAAAAAAATCTCAAATAATCTGCATTTTTCAATTATAAAATAAACAGCTTATGTGAGATTTTTGGTTTAAATATTCTTGTGCTACTACGAGAAAACCAGTTCAGAGAAAGACAAGTTTTGAAAAAACAGTAAAAGTTTTTTTTCAGAACTGTTTCCTTAGAACTGGTTTTGTCAGAAATGATTTTATCGAATCTGGATTTCCCGAAAATGGTTTTCTCTTCAGGAATTCACATGGAATCATTAAAACGTTGTCTATCTAAATTTCTGATTCATGTACCAATTCACCTAGAATTCATTTTTCATGCATTTCTCGGCTAATGTAAAATGTTGGCGGATACTGGTATTTAAAAAATGTGAGTTTTTGTACTGCATTACATTCATATTTTTAACAAAATAACCTTCTTGGGATATATGTAACAAATTTTACAAATTTCATTATTTAGCGAAACTAACATATTGATGATATTGCTTTCGGAGCTTCTAGATTTTATTGAAACTTGAGATCGTGAACTATTAAGGAAAAAAGTTTATATAAACATATGTCCTAAAATGGTTCGTTACTGAGTTACTGCTACTTGAGATTTTTCAGCTTTTTATTCAAAATGATAACAGAAAACGGAGTTGTGTAATTGAAATCATAATGAATGTTCAAAATGACGTCCACGGGCGGGATCATGGACTGCATCATAGATTTTAGATATCCTCATACGTAAATATCGAGAGGATTAAGATCAGGAGAACGTGCAGGCCACGTTACAGGTCCACCACGACCAATTCATATTCCAGGAAATACTGCGCTTAAACATTCGCGTGCTTTGTGAATGAAGTGGGCCGGTGCACCGTCATGCATGAACCACATGCGTCCTCTAACATCTAGTGGAACAGCTGCCAGCAAACCTGGTAAGTCATTATCTAAAAAATACCGATAATTCTGGCCAGAAAGTCGTCCAGGTGGTACAAAAAGATCAATCAAGACCAACCATAGGTGATGATTCCTTCCCACACCTTTAATGAAAACTGCTGTTGATACCTAGACTGAATAATAACATAAGGGGTTTTCATCTTATTGATGTAAATTGTAAAAATTGACGATACCATTTCTTGTAAAGCTGCTTCATCAATAAAGAGCACAGATGACAAAAAAAAGAAGATTGGCTTAGCATGTTTCTAGCAACCATGCACAATAAGCATCTCGTGGTGGGAAGTCATTCTCACTGTACTCTTTGCACGTCGTACTGATATAGTTGATTGGTTCTTAAAATCCGCCACAGTCATATGATCGACACCTTCCGTCAATGCAATTCTTCGAGTACTCTTACCTGCATTTTCTTTAACAAGATCCAACACACGTTCTTTCAAACCCAAAAAGTTCTTGTAGTTCGTGGTTTGCCGCGATCTCGGACTACCGGTTTGATCCTGTTTCCCTTAATCTAATACATATGTAGCCTTTTGAATGTTTTCTTGATTGGGAAATTGTCTGCGTAAAGTCTTCTTGCTTCTTCCTTCTGCTAGAATACAATTATACTAATGATAAAATAAATAACTTAATCAACTGTCACGACGACGTTTTTTATAAACGTTTTTCCTTATTTTTAGTCGTAGAAGCCTCCTGTGTATAATGAGCCCACCATTTTTGTTACGCCCCGTATCGAATCCGTTTTTAGATAAATAGGTGAAATTGTATTCAGTTATATTATTCAACGTGGTTCAGAATCATTTTTCATTATGGGAAAGTTTTAGAAGAACACCTTCTTTTCGTAAAAAAAAGTAAAATAGAAGGTGCAATGTCAATACTTTCTTTGTACAGAATTTCAGAATTTCTTAAATTTTAACCTGAAGCTATGCTCGGTTCTATTTCCATATCCATTAATTAATGCCATTTGGAGAAGGTACGAAAAGTATTTCATAACGCAATTTATCACACCCATATGTATAAAACTAATCCTTGAGAGAACAGTCTATAACAGGCTTTGGTAACTTTTTTTGGTTGCAGGCCAAAATCAATCAAAATGTGACTCTTAAGACGTTTCGGGTCAATGGGTATTTTCATTTCGGACAATGTTTCTGACCAACTGGACATTTATGCAACTTTGTAGCCAAACGAAAATGTTGATCTTCCCAAGCAGCATTTTTAGTCACCGCTACGTACCAGCAACCACCGGTGGAACTATAAAGTTTTTGCCGTTAGTCACAAGAACGTAATTGCTACGGTATTGTTACGTGCCTGGAACCAAAATGGGGAACAATTCTCGGGTAGCAGATACGTTGCAGTAACCTTTCCGGAACTTGTCCAGCTACCTTTAGGCTACGTCGCGGGAACGCGGCGTCGTAGTAATTGCTACTTTCGTGGAACTTTTTTCTCTTTGACGCATCGTGTCGCGTCGTTGTTCTCTGTTACTCTTGCAACTTAACAAATATTCTTTCACTTTCTCTACTAATGCCGCGGTCGTGTCACAAAATGGATTACTATTTTATTTGTAATACGTACATAATACATAAAGAGATGAAATGTTTCGTTATTTTGTCAATCTAGCATACCAAAATTATAAACCATCGTAACTTTTCTGTTAAATGCGATGATGATAGATCGAAAAATAAAAACGCGCCTTCTTTAAATATATTTTTAAATAAAAAATGTCTTGAATAAAATATGACAAAAATACTTATAAATTGATAAACATGATAGAAACCATTTTTATTTTATTCCCAAGACACAATTTGACATCGATTTGTTATCTTTATTGAGAGTTATAGTAAAAGACTTTTTAACAATTGCAACAAATTGCAAATTGATTAATAGCCTTCAACATTTTACAAGTAAATATGGAGTTGTTTTGAAAATGTCACCTTAAAGTAGTATTAACTGTAAAATGTGTGTCTAAAGTTTGTGTCGCTTTATAAACAGTAACGGGAACTAAACAAATTCTACTTCTAGGTTGTTGTTACCACGAAGTATAAAATACGTTTTCCGTAGCCACTTTCTAGCTCCAAATGTCACTGCAAAATTCCCATTGGAACTTAACCTCAAATTTAAACGTCAATCGTAAACAAACAACCAATATTTTTATACTGATTGCTACTTAATAACAATTATTATTTAATTATGGCTCATTTTAAAGTTGTAGCGACGAAAGAAAAAAGGGGAATATATTTCACCCTTGTTTACTACATGATGGTTTATCAGTGATCTCATCCCTATTTTTTCTATTTTGTATTGTAAACAGTTGATTTTGTTTCCACTGATTTCACCTAACTGCTGTTCTAATTTTCTATAAAAGGTGGACGTATATCTAAAATTCTTTTTTTTTCTTATTGCATTTGCCTTGGACATTTGTATTAAAAACTTGCAAAACTACTACCACTGCGAAAACACAATTAACCTCCAAATTCCAAACTAAAATTACTTTCAAGTGATTCTCCTGGGTAGCATAAACGTAAGTTTTACTTTCAATGCTATTGTATAGTTCAGTTACTTTAAAGGTTAAGCAATGGTTTCAGACCAGTGGCAGGAACTTTCGATGCTACTTTAAAGTTTTAAAAACTTAAAAGTAGCTTCGGGCAAGTTACTGCTACAATCATAATATCACTTGAAGTTGCAACAACATTAAGGTAATTATACTAAGTAGCAATACCGTTCCACATACTTTAAAAAGCTACTTAGAAGTAATGTAACTACATAGTTCTAATAAATAGTAGAAGTAGCTACATAATTACTAAAATATTCCAAATTGAAGTAATTAAACCTATAAAGTCATAAATTTAGTTGTAGTTACGTAACAGCTACTCAATCAAAGTTCCGATCTCAGTTACCGCTACTTAGATGCTGCTTGGGTTATTATTTATATTTTCTCAAAGTGCTCGTTTTATGTTTATATTTTATAATTTATTTTTATATATTATACTTTATTTACACTCAAATGGGTCACTTAAAAGTATCAAAAGGGTCACTTGGTGACCCCGAGTCATAGGTTGCCGACGCCTGATTCTATAAACTGCTGAAATGTGGAGACTTTTCCGAATCAAATGCCACGGTACAAATAGCAGCTATTCAATTGCATTCAATATTGAGAAACAAACGTTATTACTAAACTCGCGTACCTTTGCGCTAACTCATTGAAAAAGTGGCATTAAAAATATATTGTAGTGTTACTATCTTTGTATCTGACGTTTATTATTACTTTAGTAGATTGTACATTGGGAGATAATATATATTATGTAATTAGGAGACCAAGCGATACTTTAAATCCGAGAAGATGTATTATAACGCCGAGGCGCTAGCCGAGGATTTCGAGGATTTAAATCCATCTTCGAGGATTTAAAGAAGCTTGATCTCCGTATTGCATAAGTTGTTTTATTTTATTTCCTATTTCAATTCTAATTTCTCCCTTTTAAGATTCATCCGAATTTATCGTATAAAGAAGCAACTTGTCTTGTCTGTGTCATCATACGCGTAACCAAGGAGATAAAAAGTAGCATGTCACGTGTGGCTGTTATGCAATATCAAATAATTTACGTTGCCAACAACAACGGAGATCAAGAACGTCTTGAACTCCGGTGTCATTGACAACGGAGATAAAGATATAATTTATATTACTAATTGCGGTATATAAACAGTTGTTTGAAATACAAATGAAATAAATATTATTATTATAATTATTATCTTCAAATTTTTCAATATACTCGTATAATCTTTTCTGCAGTTAACATCATTACTGATAAAATAAGACAGACACGTATGAAAGCTTACAGTTCCGTAAATTTCATCTCCCCTCCTACATGTGGGATTTTGTCGCAGTTATGAACATGCATGAAAATAATATTTTTAGTTATTTATGAGTCACGATAGCTCACACGTGCATTCCAATCACAGCTATCTTTCACCTTTGGGTGGAGAAGATTCATGAAACAAAGTGATTGAAGCAAATCACAAAAAGCAAAGTTATGAAAAAAAAATTAGGAAAATCTTCTAATATTTTCATAATCACAATCATATGTATCACAGATCCCATAAAAGAGAGCGTAAGTTAAACCTTTTAACTCAAATAGACACTGAAGTATTGGCATTAATGTAAATCAAGATTGCTCTATTTTACTTTTTTTGGAATTTTCATAATTAATACCAGGAAAAGGGCATGCCCAAAGATCTAAAGTTTTGCAGTTTTCATAGACTCTATAGGTACATTTTATAAATCAAAAATCGTGGTAATCATACGTGATAAAAAATAAACGTTTCAAAATTAATTGCTCATTGGTTCAATTTTAAGCGTTTTCTATTTACAGAATTGTTGGCAATAAGGAAACAGTGGTCGCTAGAGAGCTCAGTATGTACTCATACTCCCAACTCATAGCAGTTGGGTGGTCACCGACCGTTTTGGATGAATATGGTTCACCCTGGTTCAACTTTAAAGCTGTTGTTACTACTAAAGCTGTAAAATGTAGATTATTATACGCATTCCTTTCGAAGTTTACTGATTTTACCAGAAAAACTTAGAATATCACATTTGGCTCCCAGATTTTTAAATACCCTGAAAAATATGACCACACCTATGAATGTATCTTGTGATCCCATTACAGTCCCAAAGTACAATTTTGCAAATGATTATAGGGACCAGCTTATGAGTTCTTCAAGATTTCGAATTTGTCCATTTTTGATCAAATTAAATTTGAAAATCTAGGATTGATTATGAGGAAAGCTACTATCCCTGCCAAGTGGAATCAGTTGAAAGATCATTACAGGGGCTTTAAAAGGAGCCTTATCTAAATAGATCTGAGCTCCCAAGCATCTACCGTTCCAGTTTATTAAGATAACCTTAAAGTTTGACGAGGTCTAGAAATTTGATAATTTGATTTTAGAAATGAATTTTATGTATAATATTATCCTTGAATTTACTCATTTATCCTTCATATTTTAGACCACAGAAAAACTACCGCTACCGGCGGCCGCTCCACATGTTATAAGAGTAGCAGTCATAAAATATGACGTTTTCGCAGCCGCTCCATAACTGCCCGCTGAACGCAACCATTTATTATTAGTTTGTTAATGCGGCATTTAATTAATTTGGTAAGGATAGCTGCGCTGAGGCAAATAGTGAAACTAATATAAATATTGACGCATTCTTGGAAACAACTCAGAATTTGTGATTTTAGCTGTTCGTAGACAATCTGTGTGCTTTTTGTACTCTATGATATCTACCGTCGGTTCTCAATTTCCTTAAAGCACATACTAAGACGTCACAATGACAACCATACGTGACATTAGGTAGAGTCGCCGAATATCGATCTAAATACCCCTCACACTTTATGATCAGCCAGTCTATTATGTAATTTAGCAAATTAATACACCAACTTAAGAATTGTATAATGTGAAGCTCTGAAATGTTTCTTACGAGATGCGTCGATATAAAAACCAAAACGATAATATAATCGCTACTTTAAGCTTGTATATGCTTTAAACTTTATCAAAACAGCTCCGGTACTACAAAAGTGATTAGATGATAACTGGCCCTAGATTACTTTTAAGAAATAACAAAGAATAAGTAGGTATAATATAAAAGAATAGAGAAGAATGCAGTCATCAGGATGAATTTAACCGAAACTTCCTTGTACGGGTTCTTTTGAAAGGATAAGCTGTATGTTCGTAGTAAAGACTTTTTGGATTGAAGTATTTGTGGGGTCATGATGCTCCTGGACAACAGCAATATTTGAATCAAGCACTGCATTAGATTAAATTCAAACACAATTTTATACTTCTGCAAATCTTGCTGAAAAACTACTTTTAGCTGATTCATTTCCCTTTCAAGATAAATTTCCACTCTAGTATTACGGTTAAAAATATACATCTACGAAATAAAAAAGTAATTGCTGTTATCATTGTTTGAATAGAACTACCAAATTTGTAAAACAAAACAGTATTTTTTACAAGTCCTGAATAGAAATTATCAGATTTCCTGAAACGCTTTTAATGCGAGATAATTTCTACATGCAAGATTTAATCTACTTCGAATGAATTTGAAAGCTTGACTGAAATATGTAAATTTTCCAATCAGTTTCTAACTCAGCAGTAACTACTAACATAGTATAATAAAAGTAACTAATCAAGTATCGCATTAGCACTTGTTATTCATGGAGTTTTAGAAAGTTAGTATTTGTAACAGGCGTGGAAGAGATGGAGGATAGTCGTGTGCAGATAGTGTCGGTCGCAGGAGGCTGTTTAGTATGTGAAACGTGTAAGATGCCCAGGGCGCACATTTGCGAGTCTCTCCTGTCTCCTCGCCCGTTTCATCCCCCTCGGACCACAGGGCTTGATAATGGATATATTGTATCATCTCCGCCCGACCGATAGACAGCTTATTTCACATTCAAATGACATTTATATACGGTCTTTACATTTACGCCTAAAATAACCAGAAAAATTCGAAATCCCATTCCAAGGAATGCTAAAGAAATACATAATTACATATTTTTCTTAGCCCAAAAATTGAGCTAACTTCAATCCATAAATGTCATGGGCACAGCGCGATGAATACCGTCACTGACAGTAAGCTTAGTGTAATTTTATTCACCCTGTATAGAGTGGTTGGTGAAGGAATGTGTATGTATAAGTAATAAATTGTCGCTTGAGAGAATGTCCAAGCAGGCGGGGGTGGCTCAGCTAAGGGGGTCGCTTGGGGATGGGGAGCTTGTACAACACGTGCGCTCGGGGTGGACGTCTCCGCATACGCTAGCACTAGATTAACTATGGCAGGACCGTACTCTTGAAAATGCCTTAGCTGATCATTTTTAATTTCTTTTTAAAATATCGAGACATCTTTGTTTTCATCTTGAAACTCTATTTGGTTCAATTTGATCTTTCAGCTTGGAATATTGAAACAAATTATTAACGATGGATACAGCTGCTCATCAGCTGTAACTTTCCAAAACTTCTTCATTGAAACATATTTGTTAGAAAAAAGTTGTTCATAGCCATTGTGTGTAAAAATAGTCGTTTTTCATTTCCATGCCCAAATAATATTAAATAAGTTTCTATCTTTATACCCTACAAGCTCGTTTAGGCCTTTCAGAATTTTTCTTGAATGTTGAGAAGCATTGTTAGGGGAAGACTTGTTCATCACTATTTTGAATGTATATAAAACTAAAGAAAATCAAACTTTTCTTCTATTCTGACGTAGTTGTTGTATATGAGGAATATCTACGCATTTTTAGGATCAAGCTTGTTATTCTTTTGCTTACCTACCGTATTCTCAGGGAACTATCGAAATGGAAACAACATTCACATCGGAGAGCACGTTAAGCCATTGGTCCCGGTCCCTTATTATACCTCAATAGGAAGTCTTTGGGTTCGTTTAACAAATTAATTTAAAAAAGTTAGTTAGGTGTAAATGTTCTCTAAACACAAAGACATTGGTGAACATCCCTAAACCTCTTTTTTCATCCTTCCGTGCAAAATAAAAATAAACTTCAGTAATTTTTAAAAAGGACCGAGGAGGAAAAGTTTTTCTTCTAGTGGTTTACTACCTTGAAAAAGCTGTGATCGTAAAATTTAATTTTTAAGTCGGAAGATTCAAAAGAATACCTATTTTTAGTATTGTAAAGTAATGGTGAATTCGTGTTTGTCCGAGAATACTGTCTGTTACAGAACATCTCATTAAACTTGCTAAGTTAACAGCAATTGACGTATCTGTGCAAGTTGCCGAAAGTTTAGGGTGTAGAATTTAGTGAAGTAATAGAGGGTCTGAAAACGAAAATTAATTACGTAAAATAAAGAAATTGCCAAAATAGCAGTGCATATGTATTTCTAGATTTTTTCTTCTTTTTAGAAAAGTTGAAACTAGACTATTTTAGCTTTTATTATTTTATTCTTTTAAAAAAGATCACAAGATTTAGCAAAGAAATAAAGTCTAGCATTGGATTGGTTCTTTTATCAGGAATGATTTTTAAAACCTATTCATAAATAATCAATTTCAGTTGCTTATGCACTCACTGTGCGAAATTAGTTCACCTATTTCGAAAATGTAAACTTCCAAACTTCATTTGACACCATCAGAAGGAAATTTATTTAAAACATATTTTCATACAATTACATTTTTGTATATATTTCTTGTTTATCCTTAGAGGTCCTGTCCTGTCTCAATTTCATATTTTAAGATCGTCCTCAAACTTGGCAGCATCACTTTCACTGTTTTAAAATTTAATCCTAAACGTTCCATCTTTTTAGTTTATTAAATAAATAAAACCAGTCGGATTTATTTATTCATTTTCAAATTATCTCTGAGATGCAAAAAGAATTTTTGGTTCCATTCTTAAAATTCAACATAGTCATGCTTACCATTTGGGGAAACACGAAAAAAAATGAATCGATAGAAATTGCTTTTTTAAGGTTTGTTTGTACTTGTCAATCAGATCTTAATTAAACTATTTAAAAATAAATTTTAAAATCTCCAAACCATCACCTTAATTGTAGTTTGGTTTAATTATTATTGCATTAATTAAGTTGGTAAGACGATCGGGAATTAAATTAGGGAAAGTAAACGTGGGGTTAGATTCCGCACAGCTATTTGGAGAGAGATGTTCAATTGTTCATTGTTCTAGCCAATATCTGTATTAACTATTAAGTCTTCTAGTCTCAAAATTCTGATTTGATTTCCCTTATCAAAAAAACATCCAAACAGAGAAACTTCTTTTTGCTATAAAAGAGAGAAATTCTTTTGTATTGGACATCTAATAGATAACCGGAACCCTTAGGATTAAAAAGAAGCGAGAGAGGAAAATTTTTGCACCTTTTGCATGTTTGCTGCAGAATCAGAGAATCCGATCCTGCGAGAGTCGAGGACGCATTACTGCTACGCCAAGCAAGCAAGCAAGGAAGGAAGCAAGCAAGAGCAAGCAATGACGGCAGCAGGAGCGAGGCGGGCTGACAACGGCAAGTATAGGGATGGAAGCAGGAACGGAGAATGTAAAATAGGCTGTGCTGCTGGTGGTGGACCTGTGCTGGGTCCAGCGCTGCCCCGAGGTATTGATCTACAGGCCTAGAGGAGGGTGTGTGTGCTGACACGCACTCCCCCGATTACCCCTAAGACCCCCTAGTCTTACCGCGTATGTAACACTATCTTATTGTTACATGCCGCGCATTTTAGGTGCTCCACGTTACCCCTGAACTATGTCATGTAGGCCGAGTGCTGCAACTTTTGAAACGGTTAAAACAACCAACGAACAAGTCACACAGATATCTCAACTAAAAAGTCAAAGAGATTGAAAAGGCAGCTTTTTCTTGGGAAATCCAATTTTTCTTTTTATACATATATATGTATATATGCCAAAGCAGTGGCTCGCACTTCTTATTTTGCCTTCGTATAAAGAGCAACGGCGTTTGAGTAGTCGCGTCACCCCTGCTGCGAAAGACTTCAAGTGGCAAAGGTCACTACCATTTCAGATCAATTTGCTGTTATGCAAAATTCTATTATTATTCTTTTGCCAGAAAGAAAAATGTAGACAAAGTTTTAAGATAACAAGGATAAATGGATGTATTGTAATTCTTTAATACATATTATCTTTTGAAACAACAATTGGAAATGCCAAAAAAAGGTTCATTTGACTAAATAAATAGAACTGACTCAAATCTCCAGTTCTTTGCTATTTCGTCATATTCGTATTAAAAATTAGTTCATTAGGCCGACAACTCTATTTATATTATGAAAAACTTTTATTTTCATGTCTTTTTAAAATTGTGCAAATCTTGTAAGTAGGATATATATCAAATTCCATTAGCTGAATTTGTTTTATTTGTTTTTGTTAAATGTGTATCTAGTATATTCGAATAGGGCATTACAGAAATCTTTTATGAAAACAAAAGTCCTTTGCATATTTCTGAAAACTTATCTACAGCTACTTTTCACTTCATAATGTTGCACATAATGCAAAATACGTGTTTCCAAAAAGTGCAGGCTTTAATTTTAAAATACAAAATTCAATTGCCAATAGTGAATTAAGCTAAAAACAAATACCCCAGGAAACAATAGTTTTGTGAACTTCAGTAAACTATTTTTTATGATAGCCGAAATAAGTTTGGCTATAATTTTCGATACCTTAGAAAGAATCATTATTGGTTTTATAAAGCTCTAATTTCATTTGTTATTTACTACTGATTTATAACCTAAACCTACCTTAAGTAACCGTATTGTTGTTCTCTAATAATAATTATTTGACTCGATGAAAATTTACTAAATACACACTTATGGAACTTTTCTGGGGAAATATCAGTTTAAAATATATTTTCGTTGCCTGCTTTGCGCTTAAAAGATTGATATGTATCTATCTTTATCTTGCGCGAACTTTTTGGAATCCCATCTTTATCGGTTGCTTTTCAAAATTAGACATCTGACATTGTGACATATTTGTTTAATTCGTTTTGTATATAAATAAGTATTCATACTCTCACAATTATTTACCCTAATAGAAAAAATTATTTTAGAAGTATATCTGGAAATGCATATTAAGTCTCAATCAAATATGATTTTCTGTGTATAGAAACTTCATCTACGGGAAAACCAAACAAGATCATCCACAGAAAATAATTAAACTTTCGCCCACTTACAAACTTCAAAAAGGGAAATTATTAAAACTTGTCAAGTAAGTAATGCGCAACTCTACTTGTTTCCAAAAAATCGACAACTAAACTGATCAAAGAGAACAATTATATTTTGCAAAATTTAAAAAAGTGATAAAACAGAATTTACCAATGGAGAATCCCAAGATAAAACATAACCCATTAATGTAGAGCCAATAAAAGTGTCCAAAATAGGAGTAACAAGTTTATAATAGCACAAAAGAAAAAGCCTTTTAAGAAAAAAAATTGGTTCAACACTGAAGTTAAATCGAACCGGGGAAAACCAAAAAAGATTGGTGCCATCGCCCCCCCCCCCCCCCATCAAAGCTCCAAAGGGCGAAGCCTTTATTAGATAAAATAAAAGAAAAGGGAATAAACTGTCTTGCAGATAAACTGCAGAAATGAAAACCACAAAAAAAACCCGCACCACAAAACTAAATAAGCCTACCCAACAGCAACTGATGATTTACAAAACGAAAAAACACTTAATAAGTCTGTCTAGATTGTCAGAGAGTGTTGCTTATGTTAAAGACAATCAGAGAGCGTTGGTTCATTATGTCTCACAATTAGGATTTGCTCTGCGTTCTGCCATGAAATAATCCCAAATTTCATTAACTGTAGTAGAGAATTGTCATTGTAAGGCACCCAGGAAAATTCTAGTCCTTCTGATGCCGACTCTATAGGGAAGTTCAAGAACGCATCAAAAAGGCTACTCAACGTAGTGCTACTCATTTAATTTAAGGGCGTCGGTTTCGTGGTCGCCTGAAAAATTTCAATTAAATTGGAAGCTATGGCGAAAACTGTTCCTTTACGAAATACTTTACCTCGAAGTTAGCTCCTAGATGTATAGAACCGTTTTCATTACTATGCTACTTTCTCCCTAGAGCTACGAGTTGCTAGAAGATTCTGGACATAAATATATTTGTCACATCAAAGACCTAAAAGCAGACCTCCCTGATGACGAACATTAGATTCTGTTGTGCTTATGATGACGTTTTGGCTCCGATTTATATATTTAACAGGGTATCTTTTTAATAGTTTTTCTAGTTTACGCGTTGGGTGGTTGGTTGGGGTGTTTGGTGCCGACACTTAGGGGATATCTATAACTTTTTTCCGGGCATTTTTCCCGACTTTTCCATTAAGATCTTGTGATCCTTCGCTGTCCTTTATCTTCCGATTTGTGCTCGTATTTCTTTTGTGCTTAGCTGTGCAATTGTGTGTGAATGTTTTTTCGCCTAAAAGAAATTCCCCGGTTATTCTATCAATTTTTCTATATTTTTCTTCTTCCTTTCATCAATCAAATCGTCAATTTGTTTAGATGTAATCCAATTTCTTAATAGTATGTGTTTTTTTTGTTTTCTTTTTGTAATAATTATAAAGTTGGCTCCTTGTCGAGAAAGAACAATATTTAAGCTCTTCTTTCAAAGAAAGAGGAGTTATGCTACTGAGCCTTTCTAGTCGAGCTTCCTTTGATACCTGTACGGTGATGTGACGCTGCTACCCTGACATAGTTTGCATTGTCTTTTTCGTGGGGTTTGTGATTTGTGTTCCCGTTTCCTCTGGGATGGGTTGGTTTTCACAAGTTTTTAAGTTTAGTTATAGTGGTCGCGTGGTACCTTATAGACGGTTTGTTTTCTAATGGTTGTGTGTTGGGCCATGGGATCATAACCAACGATGTAACCCTATCATCGGCAGGCGACCGTGGCCAGTATTTAATATACACTGTAATTACTGTTATCTAAGCAACACTCTACTGACAATCTTGGCAGACCCAATATTAGGTGTCTTTTCATCTAGTAAGTCGGTTGTTGTGGGTTGGTTTTGTAGTTTTCGGTTTGCAGGTACCATAATCCTGTTGGGTAGAGATATTTAGCTTTGTGGTGCGGGGTTTTTATAGTTTTTATTTCTAATTTATTTTTAAGACAGTTTATTTCTTATTTTCTTTTATAGGGGCTTGACTCTTTGGAGCTTTGAGCTTTGTTACAATTTATTTTCCGCAGTTCTATTTCACTTCAGTGTTTAACCTAAATTTTTTTTTCTTAAAAGGTTTTTCCCCCATTGTGTTGTTATCAACTTGTCACTCCTAATTTGGCCATGCTTTTGAGCAAACATTCTTATTGGCTATTCCTTATTTGGTTACATTTCAGTTTGGTGTGCCTTATTGGTAAATTCTGCTTATTTTGCAAAAGATAATTATTCACTTTGATCAGTTTCGTTGTACATTCTTCGGAAACCAGTAGTGTTGTGCTTTACTCACTTGAAAAGTTTTAATAATTACCCTCTTTGAAGTTTTTAAATTGGTGAAAGTTAAATTATTTGCTGTGAAAATCGTTTGATTTTCACGTAGGTTAAGTTTCTATGCACAGGAAGTCCAATTTGATTGGGATTTAATCGCTGTATTTGCAGGTATACTTTTAAATAATTTATTCTAATAGGTTGAATACTAACACTTCCTTGTTTTGTTTTTGTTTTGTTTTGTAGGAAGACCTTCTTAAATACAAAAATCAATTCGTATCTCTCTAGAGTCTTTGTTCAAACCGATCTCACCTATTTCGCTATGCTGTAGTTTATGGTGATAACCTGTTAGTTAATGCAAAATTATCTTTTAGGCTTCTTTATTTGCACTATATTTTTACTATACGTTTTACGTAACGTAACGTACAGTCATTAGCAAATGTCTTGTCCCGAGCAGGCAACACATTTAACAATTCTGGTAAAAGAATCGACGTACGTTTCGGAGCATAGTTTCTTTTCTTTACAAACAACACACCAAATGTAAACAGTTTTAAAGGTTGCTACCCTACCTAGAGTGGCTTTGTATAACAATAATAGAGTAATAAAAACTGCTATTTTCAAGTGAGTTTCTTATTTTATTGAAATACAAAACAGCCGTTTCACTTCTACTATCGTTTCTTCTATTTTAAGAAATAAATATCGTATACTTTTTTCTACTTTATTAAAAACTCTATTAATTTATTTACGAGTTTGATTTGTTTATTTACAAAGTTTAATTATTTTGTAGACACTAAAAAAAACTAAATTTTTAGTACTAACTGTAATCAGTTTTCATTATAAAAATTAGTGAAAATAATAAATAATCAAAACTAATAAGCATTCCCCGAGTTTCCAAAGTAGAATCAATTTGGGCATACAAACTAGGCATACTTAAACATTAAGGGTCGGTTTATTCACCTTCAGGTAAAATTCCCAGTAGTTGCCGGTCAAAAAATAATACATGCAAGAGAGAGATGGGTAATTGATAGAATAATGTGTTAGAGAGAAAAATTAAACCCATTGACTAATCTACTTTAAAGGAGGCGGTATTTAAAAAAATCTGTAATCTTTCACAAATATTTTCTAAAAATCTTAGGTAAACAGATATTAATGATATATATGATCTAAGGTTCTATGCTTTGCCAAAGGTGTTTATTAATTTTTGTTTTGTGACTGTTTTGTTTTTAGTAGTTACTATATCTATGTTTCTAGTTATGTTATGTTATGTTCTTAGTTTGTAGTATTTTTATTAAAACAACTGAATATTTAATAACTTTTTTACGATTTTAACGTATTTCCATAAATAAATGCCTATATTATTACTTTATTTTTATTTATCGCTTACATTAATTTCTGCGATTATTTAATTATCTAAAATACTCCTAAGCATCTATTTTTTGATGATTGTTTTCATTATTATTTTCGTTTAGTTATTTTTTATTAAAGGTAAAGAATGAAACATAAACATGCTATATAACTTTGTTTAACTAGTAGATGCTTCCATTTAAAAGAACTATTTTATAAAGTGTGTCAAAGAAATTTTGAATAGAATGAGTAACAAGAGCTTTTACAAGCGTGTTTTCAAAACAAGCTTTAAAGAATTTAAATATCTTGCCCAGGTAGTTGTCCATCTCTGTTTAATTCGGTCTCTATTTCGTACACAGTATAAGGGGTATTTCGATTCTTACAGCAGCAACGTCCTTCCTCGGGGACAAGACATTTGCTAATGACTGTACTACGTCTCTTTCTCTTGATACTCTTGATAAAAGTTTCCTTCTGGAACGTTGATTTTACTTATCGGCTGCCCTTTAGAAAACCAGTAGCATCTAAAGCATGAGTCTAAATTACATACATCAAGAAGGCAAGATACACAACATCCTTCTATACACCAATCTTTGCTCAACTTTCAAACTGTATAGAAAAATTCTTCCCTTTTCTTTTTAGATTATGTATTAAATAAATATAAATTTTCTGTTTAGCTCTCAAATAAATTTGGTTGATACTGTTTGATTTTAGCATTTAAGAACTATTTGCTTATTGTTGTGAAATACTAGTTGACTTGATGCCAATTTAATTTAAATGCTTTAAAAAATTGGTTTTACAAGTATAAGAACTGACTAATATTATCGTTTATATTGAATTATTGCATATATTTATAGGGGTTATTTGTAAAATAAGTAGTTGCTATCTGATTTTTGTGTGATCTATTATAATTTTAATTTGATTAGTTGATTTTGATATTTTCCTTTTTTTACTGTTTATTGTTTTATTTTTAAATAAGTCTTTTTCTGTTTCTCTTGTATCCTGTGTCTTTTATTTCTAGTATTGCTTATGTTGAGTTCAATCGACGGCTGTTATCTTGTAGCAGACATTTGCCGGACCAAAGTTTCAGGTTAATGTTTTGTTTTCTTCTTGGACTTCTTGTAGTAGTAGAACATTGTGTTTTTAATCAAAGAAGTTCCTTCTGCTTCGTTCTTTAAGATTGGGATGTTTTCTGGATGTTTATTGTTTTAAAACTGTTACTGAACGATCACATTTGCCTCGAGATAACATGATTGGTACTGCAACCAATTTACAATTATTGGCAGCGTACCAGTCTTCTAAACCAGAATTGAAATATTTTTCACTTACTCGAAAAAATATTGAATAGTAGGTAATTTTTATTGTTTTGCCAAGGCGACGTAAGTTGATTTTATGATCATGTAGATACAAAATAGATATTTCTTTTATATCCTTACTATAGCTGTAACAGGAAAAATGTGGTGGATAACACATACAGAAAATACTTACTTTTTCAGCTTGAGTATAAAAACTATTAGAGTTGTGACTTGGCTGCGCCTCGTTCAATTAGCACATAAGTTCTATTCTCTACAATAGATACACAATTAGAATCGCGCTGCAGCTTTTGGTCGAAATTAATTTTGGGAAGATATAGATAATAGTAGTACATTAGATCAAACGTGTCTTATTCAAACAAAGATACTACACAGAAGAGTCCAATTTGACAGTATACTACAATAGTATACACAGTATACAATAATCACCAAAGTTTTGATAGTTATGCTTGTCGATTATATGAACTGACTATTCTTCGTTATGGTTTCACTTGCTGGCTACTTGCATCAGAAATCATTTTGTTGGGACTTATCAATCACTTATTTTAAGGTATTGTAACGAATAGTAAACCCACATATGACGTCATCAAACACTCTAGATGTATGAGTCATCAGCTGTATGACTCATCAATCAACACGTGCAAGTATGACTCATCGACACGCCTCATTGACGTCACTTATTGACAGCTGCGAGTATGACTCATTCTTCCGTATGCATAAAATAAAGTAAATGCTTTTACTTGAATTAGTAAAAGAGAAAAGATATGATTTTTACTTAGCAAAGAGTGAGATCGAAGAAATATATTGCTTTAGATTAACAGTAGAAGACTAAGAATTTTAAACCGAAAGTCAACTGTACCTTGGTTTATTGTAAAAAGCTTTTGAGTAATTGTAGAATTTTCTTTAGGCTTTTACTTTTTCCCTAAATTATTTGGGCTTATCTTCTTCCCGTGGCGAATAACGGACCGGAATATATAAAATAAGAAACCTTTCAACCAGTTCAAGCTAACATCAGGAGAAGGACAGGCAATACTTTTTGCTTCTCATTGCTATTACCTTTTGTTTCCTTCAATAAAATGTGTAAGTCATTTTCTCTCATTTTTTAATTATGTATTTAATAAATAAAAATGCTCTACCATTTCACGTTACCGTTATCGTATTTACATAGTTGCAAAATTTAATTTAATGCTACTTCTTCTGCAGTGAAAGTATATGGTAAGTACTATTGATTTTATATTTTTGTTTGTAATAAAATTCAGATACAGCTTTCTTTTTTGGTAATTTATGAACTAATTTATAGTTTATTATTATGGAAAGTAGAAAATGGTCATAAAATTTGATTTCTGATCTGTATAAGAACTGATATATTATTGATTTGATTTATGAATTTAGTTTTATTTTTATTTGACTTACGCCGAGTTGAACTGCGGTTGTTTGTTTTGTACCAGACGTTGTGCCGGACACTAAATAAATACTACTAATTAATTATTTTCAACTTTGTTTTGTTTTGTTTTATATGTTATAAGTTTAAGTATAAAGGACTCCCTATTAACACTGCAAGATTCAGAAAGGTTCCCGAAATAATCAAAGAAATTATTTATTTTGTTCTCCCTTTCTTAGAATGTATTTTTGATTTTTGAACACTTTTGAATTATGTCTGCCAATTTTTTCTTACTATTCTTGTTTTTTTACGACTCTGTACTTGCTGTCTCTCGGCACTAAGCCTTTTGTTTGACAAATGTTCTGATTACTGTTAAACAACTCGATCGGACTAAATTGATCAGTAGTTTAGAATTCCATTATCAAAAGTATTAAACTACAGTAATAATAAACAATGAAAGCCGCATATTAATGAAAAAAAATAAGAATTTATCATGCTTTATGAATGTAAAGCACAAAATGTATTAAGCCATCGTATATTGCCTCATTGGGAATATTGTGACATAGTGGTAGTATTGACAAATAAGATAAGTCCATAAAAACAATATTGCATTACTTAAGTAGTCAGCAAATAGTAATAAATGTCTAAAAACTTACCAATATTCTGAGAGATGGTTCGTATTACTTTTACTTTCTGAAAAGATCGCAGCTTTACTTCTAGGTTAATTGCATCATCTAGTGCATATTCACTAACAGTTTCCGGTCAAGTGTTCATTCCAAGGTTGTCTTAGATATTTCACCATCCTTATGTGTATGCTTCCATTTCAAGCTAACATTTAATAATTATGTACAACTTGAAAGCTTCACATGTAGAAATTATAATAGTGACTTTCTAAGTACTAAAAAATGTTATTACACTACTTGTAAAATAAATAAAATAGATAAATTTAGTACAGGATTGATCGACACTGCGTACATCACCATCATTGATTCTTTTCACAGCCACAAGTTTCTGCTCTAGAACAAAGAAAAGGAGAAAACCTCACATATGCAAACTCGTAGCTTATTATAATGCATAAATCACACCAAACCAAGTATTCGTTATTTAATTTCTAAAGTGTAATAGAAACTAAATTTGTACTACTATAATCAATATTATTCGTAAACAACTTTATGAATCAATTCACTCGATAAAGAGAAACTTTTCAGTATTTATTATAAATCCCGCCATTACTCAGTGTTCGATAATTCGATATGAATATAACAAGTTATAAACTCCACCAGTAAATTACCATTAGTTAACTTACAAACGTACAACCTCCAAAAGTTCTCCTGTTGTACGTACATAATTTCCGGTAATTTTTGTAAAGAGCAAAGTTCTCGTTAGTTAGCACATCGAATGTACTAGAGGCAACGTTCAATTTTCCGTATAAAATCTAATTGGGCACACTCTGTGTGAATTTATCTGTTACTGAAGGCTACTACCACGCACTTTACTCGATTCAATCAGCAAAGTTGCGTAACATAATTTAGCAATTAACCAAGAAATTTCTGATAGTTTGATTAGAATCTGTTACAAGTTCGAACGGACGCCATCCGTTACCTGCGTCGCCTCGGGCTGGGACTCTCAGTAACTGAAAGACCAAGGATAAGCTCTAAGCAGCTTAGGGTCAGGAGCTTTACAACCTGAAATTTAAAAGTTCGGGAAGACGCTTTAAACTAGTTGCGTGTGCTTGCTACTTCTTGTTCCGCGTAAAAATAAAATTAGCTACTAATGGAAAAACTTTTATTTGTAAAAGCTTCGACTATGCACTGAATACAAATAATTTTCACTTGAAGCTTTAGTAATTTATTATCAAAATAATTTGTTACATAATTGCTTAATATGAAAATAGTTGATAGATTTATTTGATAAAAAAATATTTAGTAGTTCCTACATTTAGAGGAAAAAACAAGTTTATCTAGTACAATATAAAAATAAATTGAATATACTGCGTTTCTTATAGTGATCCTTGAAGTTTCTACGGAGATCGCCTTCTCCAGCAGAACGGAACGGACAGGCTGGTAAAATTTATCTTCTTATAGTATTGAGCTTCCCTTTGGTCAATCAGATTTTAAATCGCGGTTATATCCGTCGATCGTCTTGACTTTTTCAGTGTCAGTTTCAAAAATGCATTTAGTCAAAAATGTGTAGAAATATAATAAAATCGAATTACGCTTATTGTGTAGGTACCTACATTTTTTTAACTAACATAAGAACGAAATATAATTTACTTGAAAAATTAGTGACTTACTTTTGTAAAAGAATATAAAACAACAATAATTTCTTGCAGAGCAATTTGTGAATCGTTTATTCAAAATTTTATTTTAGTTATTCTCTCTTTGCAACATACCTTATCTGGCTACATCTGCATAAAACCACTAAATCAATACAGAAATATCTGTACATACATAAACAGAGAGTCACCACAAGAAGTTACACAAATTGTGCATGGCACAAGAATAAATGTTATGTAACTAATAATAAACTAGATTAGTAATGATCTTTTTTGACTTTAGATAAAATTTCTTATTATGTTAAAAATTCCAAATTATGAATAATTAGTTTGATGCATAAACGTTTTCCATTGATCAAATTTTTTTTACCACCAATATAGGTCTAGTAAACTGACAAAAATTAGCACCAATTGAGTACGTGACTTTGACGCTATTAAGAATGTAGGGTTTCACCAAATACAATAGTGTTACATAAATAACTTTATGATAATAATTCAACCAAAGCACGGTAATCAGCGTCGGACTGGCGACATTGGGGCCCATCGGGCAAACAACGGAGGGGGCCCCACTTTTATTTGTTAGTAACTTGAACATATGTCAAATCAAACAATTTGAAAAAAAGGAATAGAAGAGAAATGGGAAAAAAAATAAGAAAATGTGCTAGAGTAGACCCAAGAGTGCCCTGGGATATCAAAAATAGTAAAAACAAATGTAAAAAGAACGGAATCATGGAATAAAGAAGTGAAAAGAATTATAAAATACCTAAGTAAAAAAAATACAAAGAAAAGAGAAAAGAGTCAAAAGTCGCAAGTTCAAAATAAGAAATATAGTAAGAACAATGAAGAATCAAGCAATTTTACAACAGAAAAAGGAGTGGAACAGGGATGTGTCCTCAGCCCCCTATTGTTCACGTTAGTGATGGATGAGTTAATTAAAGAGATAAGAAACAAGATGAAAAAATTAAAAATAGGATACTGAAAGATGAAAGAAGTGAAATTGACAGAATTAATGTTCGCAGATGGCATGATCATTTTAGCTGATTCCAGTAGCGCACGCAGAACATTTTTTTGGGGAAGGTTTTATTTGATTAAATTTGCGTAATATATACTATCTTATTTATTTATGTATATTATTAAGAGAATAAGGAAAATCTCTATGATAAATACAAAGATTTCGGGGGGGGTTTCGACCCCCAAAACCCCCCCATGGGTGCACCATTGGCTGATTCAGAACAAAACCTACAATTTAACTTAAACGTATTAAACTAGAAATTATAAAAGTATAGTATAGAAATAAACAAACAAACAAATAACATGACAATATCAAGTATAAAGAAAACACATAACGTACAAATACGGGGAAGAATAATTGAATAAGTCGAAAGCTATAAGTATTTAGGTAATAGAAGACAATGATAAGATGGGCAAAGAAATAAGTGCAAAACTAGGAAAAGCAGCAAAAGCATACAAGATAATGAAAACAACAGTTTTGGGTAAAAGAGAAGTAGCAAAACATATAAAAATAGAAGTTATCAAGAAAAGAGCAAGATCGACAATACTATATAGGAACGAAACATGAATAATAACAAATAGGAATAAATCAAGAATCTATGCAATCGACATCAGATTTTTAAGGAATATAGAAAACAAAACAAGAAGAGACAGAATTAGGAATGAAATTATCAGAGAAGAATTCAAGATCAAACCAATATTTGAAAAGTTAGTAGAAGGACAATTGAGATGGTTTGGTAACCAAAAGAATATGAGTAAATATGGATAGTGAGAACTGAAAGGGAAGATTGGAAGAGGGAAACAAAGAAGAAACAGACAGAGAAGGATTCGAATGGAAAGAAATCAGACAAATGACATAAGATAGAAAAGGATGGAGGGAAAAGTGCATGAAACAACAGTAAAGTACATATGGCCTTACACTTAACAATAGAAAGGCATAGAATTAAGAAGAAGAAGAACTAATGGTTCAATTCTTTGTAATTTGTATATTCTAGGTCTTGATAAAGAAAACAAATCGTTATCGAAACATTTTAATGAATTTGCAAAAAATTAATTTGAAGACTGAATCCCATAAAGTTTCATTCAATTTCAATTATTACTAATTATTTAACTTTTAATTTAATTTTAATTTTTAACAGACAGTTATATTCTTTATTTACGATGTCTGACTATTAGTCAAAAGTTAATAAAATCTGAATTTTGTAAATTGCTCTCGGTATCTTGGGGGGCCCACTTTTCGGTCTTCAGGGGGGCCCACCGGGCATTTGCCCGCTTGCCCGGCGGCCCAGTCCGACACTGACGGTAATATAAAGGGTTAAACACTTATAGGTTATAGGTTTGGTAGTTCCCAGCGGTCTAAGATGTTGCTGCAAGTGGAATAATAGTTCTTAAACAAAATCCTGATCACAAATATATTTAATTTATATGATGTTTAACTATAAATATGTGAAAAATAAATAATCTCATAGTCACCAATAATGGAATGTAAGAACTGTGGTTTATCACAACACTATATATTGTTATGATTATTGGTGGGGTCCAGTTATTGTTGTTGTTGGTCAGTTTCGTTAGCACTTACAAAGGAAGTCGTTTATTTGTTAATTTTGATAAAAAGATATTATTATCTGTATGTTGCATGATTGTAGTAAATATGAGGGCGGTTTGATAAGTCAGTGACTTTTTGAACTTTAAATGCAAAACTGCTCCCGTCAACTGCCATCTATGAATAGACTAGTGTAAAATTTTTAGAAGGCTGCGCTATTTAGTTTGTGTTTGACAGCCATTAAATGCAAACAACCTCGCAAATTTTAAAGAAAATGGAAAAAAGTGAATTTCGTGTGCTGATTACGCATTATTTTTTGCGTAAAAAAACCATCACCTTGATAAAGGCTTGATAAATACTATGGGGACTTTGCACCATCAATTTCAATGGTTAAGAAGTGGTCTGAGTTCCGTTGTGGTCGTACCAGCACAAGTGACGCCAAACGTTCAGGTAGCCCAAAAGAGGTCGTCACGCCAGATATCGTCGATAAAACCCATGGAATGATATTAGACGATCGGAGAATGAAAGTGCGTGAGGTGGCTGAGGCTGTAGGCATCTCAACTGTGCGGGTACATTACATTTTACATGAATAGTTAGACATGGAAAAGCTATCCGCGCGATGGGTGCCGCGATTGCTCACACTCCACCATAAGCGCAACCGTTTGACCACTTCAAAAGAGTGTTTGGCGATGTTCAGCCGCAATGCGAACGAGTTTTTGCGGCGTTTCGTTACCGTAGACGAAACATGGATCCATCACACTACACCAGAGACCAAGGAACAATCAAGACAGTGGGTTTCTCCGGGTGAATGTGCACCAAAGAAGGCCAAGGTGGGTCTGTCGGCCAACAAGGTCATGGCCACAGTTTTTTGGGATACACGCGGTGTCATTTACATCGATTACCTTGAAAAGGGTAAAACGATCAATGGCGAATATTATTCACAGATTTTGGACAGATTCGATATTGATTTAAAGCAGAAACGACCGCATTTGGTGAAGAAAAAAGAGCTGTTCCATCAAGACAATGCACGGGTGCACACGTGTGTAGTCACCATGACAAAAATCCATAAATTGGGCTACGAACTGCTACCCATCCAGCATATTCTCCAGATTTAGCCCCCTGTGACTATTTCCTGTTTCCAAACCTGAAGAAATGACTGGGCGGTAAGAGATTTGGGTCTAATGAAGAGGTCATCACTGAAACAATCGCCTATTTTGAGGGCCTTGAGAAAACCTATTATTTGGAAGGAATAAAACAATTGGAAAAACGACTAAATATATCGAGCTAAAAGGAGACTATGTTGAGAAATAAAGCGCTTATTTGCCGAAATAATTATCTTTTATTCAAAAAGTCACTGACTTATCAAACCACCCTCGTATATTAAAATCAGTTGACTCAATTGTGGAAAATGATGTTTCTTGTTTATACTCAAAAAGAAAATTTTGCAAAGCACTAATTAAAAAGAAAATGTTGAGAAATGATAAGAATGTGCCCTACATGCACTAAAATGCATTGATAAATAATAACATATTGTTAAGATAGATAATATAATGTAAATAAATATTGCAACTAGATGATTTATGATACAATGAAAAAATCGGGAAAATAATCGTAACTAATATAAACAAATTATTCTTAAAAAAAAGATGTTTTGATAAAGTGATGTCAAAAGCTTATTAAAATCTAATTTACTGGACAACTTATTTATAAATAGTATTCAGAAGAGAATATTGGTTCGTTTTTCTATCCACAAAGGTGGGCGAAGTGATATTTTAGCAAACGTACAAAATGCAGGTTCCATGCTGCTGACTGGTCATGTGTCATATTCTAACAAGGAAAATTGGAGAAATATAAAACAGTCAGTTATAATTATCATAAAGGTTAATATTAATAGAACATGAGCAATAATTACTGGAGGCTTTTCACCAATTGAGAAGACAGGTTCAAATGATTACAAAACTCGCACAACATTATTACAAGAAAGTCCATACTTGTTAGTGGTTTGTGTTTAAGCTATTGACCTGAAAGAAACACATTAAGTTCTTATGGTAAAATAAAAGTGCATCTATTCTAAATTTACTTTACTTACAAAAGCTATTGTAAAGTACTTTGCAAAACGGTGAATACAAATAAATATCACAACAGGTAATTAAAACAAGAAACTTATTTATCAAATCGTACCATTTTAAAATTAATAAAGAGTTTTTTATAACTTAAAAATCATAATCAGTTGTCAACAAGTAAAAAGTGAGGTTATATAAATAATTTGCATTAACTCTGATACCAACAGGATTTTACTTTCATAGATAGGCATTTATGTATTAAATTACTAAGATCAAATTATTAACTACATATAACTGATGAATATTGTCAATTAAAAAATAAACCCTGATATACTTTATTTTATACCCTACAGAATTACAAAGACTACATTTATATTCTATAAATACCAAACCTACCAAAATATAGCTGTGCTGGAACTATCAGCTTGACCTAAATAACACTATTTAATTTTTTGCCGGCTAACCCCAATAAGTCGGAGAGGGGCGGGGTAATACAAGATATACAAGATAAGAAAAACAAGCGCCACTTCGTTTTAAAACGATCCTCACTACTAAAGCTTCAAACTTATTAGATAAACGAAGAAATAGATCTTTTACTAACATATAGACAACTTCCACAATTTTGGTCTTACGGTGCATATACTTACAGGATATAAGCTGGAAAGCAAATATTAAAACCACACAATAAATAAATAGTAATAAATAAAACACAAACATGTAGTGAAATGTAAACTTTCTAAGGGCTTTATTATTTAATGCAAATTGTAAACGATTATTGTAATATATTGTAATTATACTGATTAAGGATTTTAATGCCTAGTAAAATTAACAGAATGATGATTTGTATCACAGCTGGTTGTAAATCTGAAAAACTACCCTATGATAATTTCACTACACGAGATCTCGTGTTAACTAGTATGTTAACTAGTAGCATGTATTGTTGTGTGCGACGATCAAGTGACTGCAACGAAACGCTTTCAAGTTACACAACATCAGAACACGGTTCGACATCAGAAGTGTGTTGCCCTGAAATCAAAAAAACAAATATTGTTACCGGGATACCTTGATAATTCGTGCGGTGAGTCCAGCAAATCGATCGAATTTAATAAAAAACTATGTAGTGCATTAGTGGCTGCAGATATCCCGTTAAGTAAAATTAATCACTCAGCATTTCGTAATTTTCTGGAAGAAATTTCAAAAATGCCAATACCCGACGAGTCTACACTCAGGAAAAATTATTTACCTCGTTTATACGAAGAGACCATAAAATCAATTAGAAAACATGTAGCGAATAACTACATATGGGTTTCCATTGACGAATCCACTGACACTACTGGAAGGTGCGTAGAAACTTCATTTCCTTCGTTTTGTTAGTAAAATTTAACTAATTAAAGACAGCAGAGCAATTTACGGATGTTTTATTTTCTATTTTGTTAGTTACATATTTAATCACAACAATATTTTTGCTTGATTAATTTATATAATTTTTTTTAAAATAACTGTTTTGCGCTAATTGTTTGTAACCGACTAATTATGTAGTTCGATAAAATAAAAATCAAATTTTTGTTTTCAGATACGTGGCTAACGTTATAATTGGCGTTTTAAATTCGGAGAACAATCCCAAATCCTATCTATTAGCAATGGACGTTTTCAAGAGCACCAATCATTGTTCTGTGGCAAAATTGTTTAATGATTCGATGGCTATTTTGTGGCCGGACGGCATACAGTACAACAAAGTACTCCTGTTCGTCACCGACGCGGCACCGTACATGATCAAGGCTGGAACAGGCTTACAAGTTCTGTACGAAAAAATGATCCACTTAACTTGTCTTGCCCATGCAATGCATAGAGTTGCCGAAAAAGTGCGGGAAATATATCCTAACGTAAACTCTATAATTTCAGATGTAAAAAAAATTGTTTGTAAAGCTCCATATCGCATACAAATATTTAGAGAAACTGCTCAAGTAGTGCCTCTCCCACCTGAGCCTGTAATAACAAGGTAGGGTACTTGGCTTTCTGCAGCAGAATATTATGCAACTTATTTTGATATTATTAAAGCATTTGTAAATAAACTTAATAAACACGATGCACTATGCATACAAAGCGCACAGGATGCTTTTAATACTAAGGAGGTGAGGGCAGAATTATTGTTTGTTTTGACAAATTTTGTGCGTTTAGCTAAAGTAATTCAGAAATTAGAAAGTCAGGGAAATTCTTTAGATGAATCTCTTGAGCATGTAAAATTGTTAGGTGTTTCCTTGAATAAAGTAAAAGGGCCAAAGGGTTTGACTATAAAACAAAAATTTAAATCCGTTATAGACAAAAATCCTGATTTTCACTTAATTAAAAGCATAAACGATGCATTATCCGGCCAAGACATTTTAGACGAGCTAAAACGTTATTGGCTTGTAGAATTAAACAATTTTAAGTATGCCCCAATTAAGTCTTGCGATGTGGAATGGAGTTTCTCAAAATATAAAACAATATTTAGGGATAATAGGCATATGTTTACTTTTGAAAATTTAACAAAAGTACGTCATTGTGAACTGTAACGCTCTATGTTTAGAAAATATAATTATTTAAATTATTGCATAGGATGTCTAATTAAAATAATTTCTGTAAATAAAATGTAAATAACGCTAAACAGGAGTTTTTTTAATAATGAAAGTGCATATATTTATTAAAAATTTCTAATAAACGCATATTTCAGCATTTTTAAGTGCATACAAATCCTATACCTAGTCGTGACATTTGATCATACTAGGGAGAATTTCTTCTCACGAAAATATTTTTCAAAATTATTCTCAATTTCCTATAGTAGGAAGAAACGTTAAAAATCTAATTAATAGCTTTGATTGAAGTTGTGTATTAAAAGCCGCAATTTGTCGAACACACCAACATAAAGGATAAAGGTATTTAATTAGTTATCATATACAAATGCATTAATTCCAACTTAAAATAGAAAGATTGTCATTTTCGTAGGGAATTACCTTTAATAGCTCAGCGGTAGAGCATCTGCCCGGCAAGCAGAAATTCCTGGGTTTGATTCCCAGTCGGGGTGATAATTTTTCTATAAATTGATAACATCCTAACATTTAAGTAATTATTATTGTAATATTCAATTACACGAAGTCCCTCAACTGAATTAATTAATAAAGTTTAGTTCATTTCTAATATTAAAGATCATCGGGAATAGACAAAATATGTTGTATTGAAGGCGCATGCAAATGTATAGCAACTTACTTTCTTGATACATAAAATTCATGTTAACTAGATATGCTTAACTTGCAGTCTTATTAAATTTCAAAATTTTAAAGGTGTTTACTAAATTGTTTTAGTGTTTTAGTAGTAGAGTATATTATATTATATTATATTATTATATCCGCAGAATTGATACATTTTTTAATATAAAGGTTGAATCTTGTTGATGAAATCACATAAAAACATATATGACAAGCGGCGCTTTTATAACGTTTATTTGAATTATGTAATTTGGCTTGTAGATAAAAGTTTTTGGCATCTAAAAACACCTCAGATAATATTAGTAATAATTTAATATTTAATGTGGAGAAAGGAATGCGCAAAAAGGTGTTTTTATGAGATTAAGTTAATTTTTGGTATTGAAGATATATTGTGTCGTCGACACTAAAATGTTGTATATCATTCAATTCAGAATTTTATTTTCTATAAGTATATCTAATTAGTTTTTACGCTAATGAAACTTTATAAATAATAATTGGGTTATGTAAATTTTGAAACGTCAAGATTCTTTTGTTTTTTAGAGTTTTCTAAAGAAGTCATTTGTTTTCTAAAGAAGTATAAAAAGAGAATCCAATTTTTTTAACAAATAAGTAGCAATTTAACATCAGAGAAACAAGGTGTGTTTCTAGCTGCTTCTAATATTGAAATTTGCAAGTATAAAGTTTTTCATTAAATTAAATATTGTTTTGATTAAACAATTAAAAATAATAATTGTAATAATAAAAATTCATAAATTTTATTTAGCCTTGTCAATCGCTTATTAAGAATACAACAATAATAAGGTTTTCAATTGGATTGTAGATTATATTTGAATCGGTCAATTTCATCGTGGGTCCATTGATATTTGGAAATGACAGAATACATAATTTTTGACATAGGTTTTGAATAGAGATAAGGAAATAAACAGAGTTTGTCAAGCAACTCGAAACTGATTAGAGATGAAATTCTAGTGGCGCCAAATATGAAAACGAAAAATGAGTTTTTAAATACAAATTTATTTAACTTAATTTGAATACCTACAATTTTGGTTATAATAGAAATTAGTTATATAGCAGAGATAATGGTTTCAAATTTAAATGATTTTCTTAGTTATTACAAAACAATAATAAATTAAAAGATTATCAATTTTTATTTTTTTTTTGTTTTGCATCTAAGTTTAAAATAATCTGCAGTCATTAGTAATTATTAATTACTGTGTTATATTTACTGTTATACTACTTATTTGTTAATAACCTGCTTACATTTAAATATAAGAATATTCTACATCAACAACCCAAACCTTAGAGAGTCTCAATGTAGTAGAATTGTGTTAGCGATTGCTGTGTGCTTTTTCTCATCTTTTTGCATTCATATTTTGTCTTGTAATATGTTATGAATATTTAAACAAATTGAATAGGTAAAAAGTCCGTCTTTAGGTAGTCATGGCAACAAAAATTGACAAATTACCGTAGACTTGAAATATGTAAAAATATACAGGGTGTTCCAAAATAAGTGTTGTTCCGGTAAAACAGGAATATTGTTTCTGAATTTCATTCAATTCAATTCATACATACAAATTCAATAAAGATGAGAACATGGCTGGGACATCCGGTAGTCAGTGGTGCAATTTTTTTCCTGACATTGGATTTGCTTTTTGCCATTTGCTCACACACACAGAATAAATTTATTTAATAAAACTACTAAATTTACTTATATTAGTAAATTAGTAAATCTTAAGTTTGACTATTAATTGACGATTGAGTTAAGACTTCTCAATAAATTTGTCATTTCTATTGATAATGGAGTTATTATTTAGCTTTATTATTTACACTGTACACGAACCACTATTATTATTTCATTTTGGCTAAGTAGATTAAGACGAGTCCCGTGTTTTAGTCATGCTGCATACGCGTTATAGACTGTACAAGTTTTTTGAAGGAGATGTCCAACAGAGGAGGTACTTGTACTGCAGTACTGCATGAGAAGAATTGTTTCATAGTTGAATCATTGAATCCCAGAATATTTGTAGTTCGGGAAATTTCCAACTTAATTTTCCTGTTTCATACTGTATGTTTCCTGTAGTAATTATTATTCTTTCGGATGTCTAGGAACATATGATCAAGTAACTTTTGATTTGTACACGACATCGCAAACTTACTGATACAAATTTTCCTTCTAAGGCAAGGGCAAATAATAATTAAAAGGCTACTTGATCACGTATTTTCTCAAACACCCGATGTGTGTATACTAGTGTCTCGTGGTGACATACACATCTAGGAATGGATACGTCAGGTAAAACTGGATAGATTAAGTTTTTGTAGGATTTCTTAGGGATCTGGGCTATAACACCGGCAAAGACAGTTCTCCAAGCGCCCAAAGACGTCAATCATGCAAACCAAAAACTAGATATGGTTAATAAGATTGTGATACTCGTAGGTTCTGGGTCTGTCAAGATAATAGAAAATGTACAGCAGGAGGACAGATAGACTTTTGAAAGGTTTAAGTTATGGGAGTATATATTTCGTAATTTTCTACGTTAAGGATATTGAAAGCACCTCTGGATCTATGAGCTCAAAAACCAAAGGATTTGGCCATGACATATTTTTCGGATTTACCTGGGGCAATGAAAAAAGCTATATGACAGTGACAGAAGTTTGCTTTTATAACAATCTTTTTATTTAATAAAATGATAGCGACAAACTCACTAATAGAATGAGTGTGTAAAATCCACGAACGACACTTCAAGACTCCAGTCTCGAGCTATTTGGCTCTCATCAGTTGAAGGTTGCTCGCTCGTAGATTTCACACACTCAGAAGAGCTTAAATATTTACCCCGAATTAACATTAGTGTCGATAATCGCGAATGGCGGCAGAAAATGTGAATTATTATTATATTTACACAGCCTTGGTAGTGTAATGTGTGGCGTGCCTGACTTTCACCCAAGCGGCCCGCGATCGACTCCCGGCGCCGGCAGATCTGGTTAAGGTTTTCTGCAGTTTTCCTTAGCTGTGACACAAATGTGGGATTTGCGCTGTTCCATCTGTAAGTCGGCTGCAGCCGCACATTGGGCCTACATAATAATAATAATCACCCCCTCCCTCCCGCACAAGCTATAGCTTCTGGGGCCTTGGTTTAGGTTATGGGTTGTAGTTATTATTATTATTATTATTATTATTATTCATTACTAATTAAATTGTAAAATGCAGGTACTATTTTAATCTAATTTTAGGTACATAATTTCGTGTGCATAGGCTAACATTTTCGCCAAAGCTGCGGAATGCGCAGAATAAACGCAAGCAAAAGTGAAGAAAATCAAAATGAAAGGCAAGAACAAGTAAAGAGGATGCTAAAAAGCTAAAGCCATCGAGCTACCTGTTTTAGGCGACGCGCGCCGATGGGAATCCTATCTTTCCTAAGCTTCAGTTGCGAGTTAAAAGAAATAATGGGCAAAAAGGGGAGCTTGTTATTTTGCAAAGCTTTGAACAACATGACTAAGGACTGCATGGATAATGACGGCATGATTAAATTTCGTGAAGCTGATCCTAACATTTATAGTGACCAGAAGACGCCTTCCACTTATTCGTTACTACCAATGAGTGCGCTCAACATAATGCCGAAGAATACGCCAATCTGGGTACGGCTACGGAAGAATAATTAAGAGGTTAGGTTCGGTCGCGGATGACGATTGGACAAAGGACGGTACCCGATGGCACGTGGATGTGTACCTATCGTTGTCGTAGTCCTGCGCTCCAAACTGACGGCTCAGTCAGAACTGAGCCTACCCGTGTCTTTTTATTGTAAAATTAAATAAATACCTGTAAATATTTATTACATGGATATTATTTTTATGAACTAAACATTAAATAAAATTAATAAATCGTTCTTTTGTAATATGTCTGTTCTTTCTATTTGTTTAATAACAAAAAAAGTTACTACATCTAATCTATTAAATCGCATTTCCCACTAGTGGTTCACTTTTGTACTAATATATATTCTAAAAGTGATCATTTGGAACAGTTGCAGATGAGGGCACTCATGAGACTGAATGGATGGACATAATTAGCAGTAATAGAGTGTTGTTTAGTTAAATGGTGCAAAACAATAACATGCAAATCTTTCAATAAATGCAATTCATTCATGTTGTATTTTATTCTGCACTTTGATTTATATGAGACCTACCAGATGCCATCGTGACTCTTGTTTACCCAACAATTTAAGTTCCTAACTTTCAGCCAAGCCGAGAGTTCTTAGAGTTCAAGTAAATTTTGTTTTAGTGAACAGCAAGTACAAATCTGATCACCTAGGGTTTAAGTTGTATTTGCTTTATTTTCAGGGAGATTTCAAGCAACTTATTGTGAAAATAAGGTAAATCTTCCTGGTAAAGTTTCTAGTTATAAAATGATTGTACCTAAACCTGCATAGCTGTTTTCTGTTAGAAAGGTTTTAGTAGTTCTCACTTGAAGCACATTTGTGTTAACTTTAAAAAGTTCAGGTTCTGGAAAATAAACTAAAACACCAAATTTGATGACGTTTTACTTAAATTCATTTACAAATGACGTTGTAGTGAAAGATTTTTCAGTATTATTCTTTAAATTGAAGAAAGTTTTCTTTCGAACTTAACTGGGTAATATTTTAACCCGACTCCCATCTTTATATTAACTTACTTATCTAAATATGCCTTTATTCATATTTCGTATAAGTTCACCTGAAATTTGACCCTAACAATGCCGTAATACAAATGGGATAATACATACCCCTCGGGAGTTCAAATCCTACGTTGCCAGATTTCTACTCTTAGAAACCACATTCGGTTAGTGTAATTGCAAGGGTTCTAAACAAGACCTTATTTACATCAAGAACTTTAACAGTTTTACCCTGACAGGAGTCTTTAAGTTTAATGCACATTTAAAATACACAAGTGTATTCTCTTAAATCGATTAGGAAGTCAACTTAGGAATTATTATAAAAAGTAAGGGATGCAAATGAATTTATGATAATGTCCTGTTATGGTCAGTGACCGCACCGCGCTATAAGTTTATGTATTTAAAAAATTGCTGCAACAAAAAAGAGGGAAAAGAAGAAGGTGGGCGTTTTGAAAAGGATGTAAGGATGACTAATTGTTAGAATTAGAATTAGCTGCATAAATTGGGGAAAGTAATGTTATAGAATTTAAGATACGATGCGGCTAGCTACAGATCGATAGACGCAGATGAAAATGTAGATGTAAATGCTCGAATTATGTTAGTGATAGCTATACGTGTAGATTTATTATTTTATTGAACTGACCAGCAGGGGATAAAATATACGCAGCTCGGAAGCAGAAGTGCCACGTAGGCTCGTTGTTCCCTTCCATCATTCGTCATTAGCATTTCGGTTGTAGATTATTGCCGATTGCGAGCACCAAGCAGTAACTTCTAGTATCAACCGCTAAACTTGTTAGAACTGATGCAAATCTCAGCACAATATTTTATCCTCCCCTTCTATCTTGGCCATGTAGAGTATCCGCCCTACGCGGCTTGCCAAATGAAGACCAGCGGAGCCCAAAGAAGAATAGTTAGAATTTGCATCGCCCTATCTGCTGATATATAGCGCGGCCTTATCTGCTCTGTCCACCCCTAGCGGCCAGTGTAGCAAGTGCTAAAGTTTAATTTATGTTCCCCAGCACTGCATTGTCACGTCTTACAGATGACTGAGGCTCGTGACCACTGTGAGCGTCCTGGTTGTGTGAGCGTATAACAATCCGGAAGGATTCAACCGGAAATGTAAAAACATCTTCCATTAATCAAAACATAAATGCATGGAAAAGTAAGACTTTACAATTCCTCTTGCCTTTCAGTAACTTTTTCAGGAAGTCAAAGTAACTCATTAAAGTACAAAAATGCATCTATCACATGTCTCAGCTCATTTTGAGCCCAGTATTTTATGTACAAGATTTAAAATGGAAAGTTTAAAGCTACGTTTATTAATTTCCAGTTAATTGGATGAGCAGTAAACTGTATCAGGATAACGGAGCATGTGGTTTGTGTACCCTTTTACACTCACTCACTTGATGTTTATGAAAACCGATAAAAAGAATTAAAAGAGTAATACATGATATGAAAATTCTAAATGTTACGATTAAATTTGTAATATAAACAATCGTGTGAAATCGATTGAGCAATGTAAATTTGATTTGCAAATTATTTTCCCTTTTTATGGAAAGCTTTTATTCGACCCTTTTGCCTTCTAATTTAAGCTTATTCGAAATCGAAGTCATCAAAAAATTTCTTTAAGAAAGGGATACGTCATGATGTGAAGGGAAATTTGCGTCTAGCAAATAATTAATTGACTTGAAACACTAAGAAACAAAAAACGAATTGGCAAATTCGTCGGTCACTTCCGTGGGTCGAATATTTGTGTAAATCTTCGCTCGCACTGTCTGCCACCCCTGGTAAAACAAATAGGCATCATTAGGTAGTGTGTTCTAGGGTTCTAGGCTAGCTAAGCAAACGTAAAGAGTAGGTATTACACCTCGCCCATCCCTTTTTGGAAGGCTAAGCTATCAGCTTATCGCGCGCTAATCACTTCTCATCAATACCCCTATCAACCGCTGTAACACAGTCATGTTGTTATTTCGCTTTTGTGTTCTCTGTTGTTGCCCTCTTTTCTTCGCAACAACGCAACGTGTGTTCATTTTGCGGCTTTCGTTTTTACTCTTCGGATAGAGAGACTAATGAAGTATTGTTTAAGGGCTTGTAAATAAGTTGTCTAATTCAGTTTGAAACTTGAGCGGTAGCATCACTTATGTTTAATTCAAACGACCGGTGGTCAGTTCTTCTTGAGGGAAGTACAACATTGGCAGCAGAGCCATGCATTAACTTATCCAATATTCCACTCTGGTGGGCGAGCGCTGTAGGCATGCAAATGAAGTTAGTGTCGTTGGGGGTGCGGGAGAACAGGGGGGTGCACACACGACTTGCCCGTGCTATTGATTAAAGACGACCGTGGTCCAGCGGGTAATTACCCCCTTATCTCGACTCCCCTACTGTGTGCACTAGCACGCTCTGCCTCACTTGGTACTCACCGGAACATGAGGCTATTTCCACGGCTACGGGTTTATTTATCAAGAAACTCGACCTTAAAAAGATAAATGTCAACGTTTTTACCAAATTTGTTGCGACTATGTTCGCTTGCATTTATCATTTTCAAAATATAGTAGTCAAGTTAAAGCCAAAGCACCTCTTTTCCTAGAGCAAACTTGCGCATAACATCATAATTTATGACTGGAATACGAGGGTAGTAGCGAAAATTTTATAAAATTCACATCACGTTTGTCTTTTGTCAATTTTAAATTTCTTACATCTCACAATAAAACGTTTTAAATTACCATTAGAGCAGTTTACTTATCTGGTTATGAATGAATAACCAGTAGAGTATTGTGAATGTAATACCCAGATTTAGAGTTTCATCGTGATCTGTTCTTTTTGTATTATATGTAATACCGAATAAATAATGGAATTCCTGCATTGATCATGAAACATTTTTACATAAAAGGCATGAAGTATGTCTTCTCTATAATATTGAGAACTTTAAGAAGTAGATTTAAGCAGTTTAAAAACATGCACTAGAAATAAATTTAAAACACTTGAGTAAATTAAAAATACCAATTGCTTCAAACGTTTTCAAAATTATCATAAGCTACCCAACAGTGAATCTAGTCAAACTTTATAACCGGCTAGAACGCAGTATTAATAAGAAGTCCAGCTTTATTAAGATTTATAATTCAAAACATAAACCTGAAACTTACTTAATTTTTAGGTCCGGCAAATGTCAGCTTTAAGATAACAGCTGCCGTTTAAACTCATATCAATGATAGAAATAAAAGGCACAAGATACAAAAGAAACAGAACGAGATTTATTCAAAAAACACAAATATTGAACAGTAAAGGTTAGTATTAAAATCAATATTCAAGATAAAAACAAAAGACCCTATCAATATAAATAATTTGACAAAATCAATGGTTTTTATATAGTTCTTAAAATACTGTAACTAAACATAATCAAAGAAACAAATTAATTAAAAATCTTAACAGACGCGAATATTAGAATATCACTTACCATCTCTGCAGAAAAGATAATTTACATTGCATCTGGCAACTGCGCCACTAATAATATATGCATTTGAAACAACAAAGAGATAATAAAGTTTACTCTATTACATAACCTAAAAAGAAAGAAGAGAGAAAATGTTTATAGATACAGTTCTAGATGGGTGGTAATTCTGTATTAGAAAATGTCATGGCTTTTGTCTTCCTTCTGTGTGTTGACTGTTGGTAATATACGAATCTTTTTAGTTGCAGCTCCAAATGGTAGCTTAGTTGGTGAATAACAATACCCAACGTTTTGTAAGGTATTTCGCCAATAAGGTGAAAACGTAGTTAAGGACAAGAAAGAACCTAGAAGAATTCTGCATTAATTAACAGTTTAACAACGTAAACTATGACTTACCGGAAAAAGATGTTTTCATCGGCTTGAAAACAATAGACGCACAGAGGAAAGATCATTACCTCTTGTAAATATATGTCAAAACTGCTAAAGTGACCATCTTTCTATTGTGACCACCTGCATATATGACCAGTATTCTTCTGCCCCTGCTAAAATAATATCTTTTTAATGAAACTTTTTCTGCATAAAATTGACCACTTGTCTATTGTGATCATTAACCAACCATTTACAAAGTACTTAGAAAAACATTATCTCTTTAAAGTGACCATTCTTCACGAAATTTCTTACGTACCTAAAACAATATCTGGTTTTTATAATGATAAATACAAGCAATATTTCTTAGAAGTATTGAGCTACCTGACAATAATCTCCAACAAAGAGTTTATTGTGCTAAATTCTAAGAACGTACATAAACATCCCAAAGTTTGAAGAAAGGGTTTTCCAGAATCTAAATCTTATATGCATTGCAAATAATAGGAATTACCGGGATTTTATGTGTAACTCCTAAGGGTTATTTCTTTGTTAAATTTAAATCAGTTATAAGAAAGTTTTTGTGAATAAAAGTTGATAAGATATAACGGGAACTTCCTGACCGGCTAGCCCACGGTGTTAAAAGAATTCCCAGCTATATTAAAATTTATTACACAAAACATTAACCTTAAACTGATTGAATCTTTGGGTCCGGCTAACGTCTGCTCTAAGATAGCCGCAATTTGAACTCAGCAAAAGCCTAAAAAGAAATTCTGTATAAATTAACTGTTTATCAACATAACCACATGTGTTTAAAACTAAACATAAAATTTAATTTTTTTTAATTTCTTTCAAAAAATAATGTAACATTAAAAGGTTAATAATTTCTAGGCCAACTCACATTTCAAAATATGAACAAATGCTTTCTTGCAATATAAACACATTTTTTCTAATAATTGCAAGATATGCTTACTAGTTAAAAATAGTAGGTTACTATAAAATGCTATTATGCTAAAATAATCACTTACTTAAAGAGCTAACTAGACAAACCAGAAAATAACAAAATGTTAGAATAAAAATTTCTTGTAATTAATGTAAATGTTTTAGCATCACAGATTTATAAAAATAATTATAATTTGTATATAAACAAAAGGAATTTTCAAATAAATCATTAGTAACGTATACTGATCAATCAATCATTATCTCCTTTAGAATCTGATACCAAGCGGTATTGATTACCTAAGGAGGTAAAAATAACAGTCACCCTTATGAAGAATTACCTACATTTCGGAGTGGTAGGAAGCTGGATCTTGCATTTGGTGTCCGGCAGGATGTTCTACGAACATTGTTAACGTCAACAATTCCTGGTACCACCATCATCCTGAGGACATCTAACCAACCATCTACAAATCAACATTTGGTCTCTTGTGCGGTAACATCACCAAGGGACCGTGAATGAAGATCCAACCAACCAAGATCCAAGCAACCATCAACAACTTTACATCTGGTCCTTCAAACCGAGAAGGATCGTGCACTAGTAAATGTTTTACAAGCATTTACTACATTACCAGTGAAGTCTTCACGCTGGACTTTACATTTGATCCTTCGAACCAAGAAGGATCCTATCAAGTAAATGTCTTACAAACATTTACAATTAGTCTAACCGCCTTGCCGAGTTAGAAATAAAGTCTTCACGCTGGACTTTACATTTGATGCTTCGAACCAAGAAGGATCCTATCAAGTAGATGTCTTACAAACATTTACAATTAGTCTAACCGCCTTGCCGAGTTAGAAATAAAGTCTTCACGCTGGACTTTACATTTGATCCTTCGAACCAAGAAGGATCCTATCAAGTAGATGTCTTACAAACATTTACAATTAGTCTAACCGCCTTGCCGAGTTAGAAATAAAGTCTTCACGCTGGACTTTACATTTGATTCTTCGAACCAAGAAGGATCCTACCAAGTAGATGTCTTACAAACATTTACAATTAGTCTAACCGCCTTGCCGAGTTAGAAATAAAGTCCTCATGCTGGACTTTACATTTGATCCTTCGAACCAAGAAGGATCCTACCAAGTAGATGTCTTACAAACATTTACCATTAGTCTAACCGCACTGCCGCTTTAGAACACACACCACGAAGGACTTTACAATTTGGTCCTTCGAGCCTGTGGGTAGTTCATTTGAAATCTACAGACGTCAAGATGTTCACCACCAACATGGAACAAATGAATCAACTCAGCAGCCAGCAAGAGCAATTGGGTCAAAAATTGCTCAGATTCTAACCAACTCCAAGAAGGATGCTACATCCCGAAAAACAGAAGCCTACATCTCTAACCGCCTTGCCGAGTTAGAAAAACTATGGAAAGAAGTTCAGGAAAAGAACGAGATAATCCTGTCCCTCGATCTTCCTCAACATAGTTACTGTACAACAAAATACGTCAACCAGATCGAAACAATTTATAAGGAAGCCTCAAATCACCTTATGAAATGTCCAAGGGCACCTTCATCACGAATTCCCAGCGAGAAGACACCGACAGGGAATGCCCCTGCAAACAACTTCAGGAAACAACATGGAGAACCATCCGTCATCATTCACTATTATCCAGTGGCATTACCACCATCATCATCATATCGATGTTCCTGCTGCTGTTCTGGGGTACTCGTCGACTTTGGAAAAAATATCGTCATGTCCAATCAACACGAACTCCACCTGCAGAAGAAACGCCACCCAGCCATCCTGAGATGATCGAGCTCCGGCCGTTAAGATCACAATCTCCCCATTCCGAGAGCCGCCAGAATGTTTAAAACTAAACATAAAATTTAATTTTTTTAAATTTCTTTCAAAAAATAATGTAACATTAAAAGGTTAATAATTTCTAGGCCAACTCACATTTCAAAATATGAACAAATGCTTTCTTGCAATATAAACACATTTTTTCTAATAATTGCAAGATATGCTTACTAGTTAAAAATAGTAGGTTACTATAAAATGCTATTATGCTAAAATAATCACTTACTTAAAGAGCTAACTAGACAAACCAGAAAATAACAAAATGTTAGAATAAAAATTTCTTGTAATTAATGTAAATGTTTTAGCATCACAGATTTATAAAAATAATTATAATTTGTATATAAACAAAGGGAATTTTCAAATAAATCATTAGTAACGTATACTGATCAATCAATCATTATCTCCTTTAGAATCTGATACCAAGCGGTATTGATTACCTAAGGAGGTAAAAATAACAGTCACCCTTATGAAGAATTACCTACATTTCGGAGTGGTAGGAAGCTGGATCTTGCATTTGGTGTCCGGCAGGATGTTCTACGAACATTGTTAACGTCAACAATTCCTGGTACCACCATCATCCTGAGGACATCTAACCAACCATCTACAAATCAACATTTGGTCTCTTGTGCGGTAACATCACCAAGGGACCGTGAATGAAGATCCAACCAACCAAGATCCAAGCAACCATCAACAACTTTACATCTGGTCCTTCAAACCGAGAAGGATCGTGCACTAGTAAATGTTTTACAAGCATTTACTACATTACCAGTGAAGTCTTCACGCTGGACTTTACATTTGATCCTTCGAACCAAGAAGGATCCTATCAAGTAAATGTCTTACAAACATTTACAATTAGTCTAACCGCCTTGCCGAGTTAGAAATAAAGTCTTCACGCTGGACTTTACATTTGATGCTTCGAACCAAGAAGGATCCTATCAAGTAGATGTCTTACAAACATTTACAATTAGTCTAACCGCCTTGCCGAGTTAGAAATAAAGTCTTCACGCTGGACTTTACATTTGATCCTTCGAACCAAGAAGGATCCTATCAAGTAGATGTCTTACAAACATTTACAATTAGTCTAACCGCCTTGCCGAGTTAGAAATAAAGTCTTCACGCTGGACTTTACATTTGATTCTTCGAACCAAGAAGGATCCTACCAAGTAGATGTCTTACAAACATTTACAATTAGTCTAACCGCCTTGCCGAGTTAGAAATAAAGTCCTCATGCTGGACTTTACATTTGATCCTTCGAACCAAGAAGGATCCTACCAAGTAGATGTCTTACAAACATTTACCATTAGTCTAACCGCACTGCCGCGTTAGAACACACACCACGAAGGACTTTACAATTTGGTCCTTCGAGCCTGTGGGTAGTTCATTTGAAATCTACAGACGTCAAGATGTTCACCACCAACATGGAACAAATGAATCAACTCAGCAGCCAGCAAGAGCAATTGGGTCAAAAATTGCTCAGATTCTAACCAACTCCAAGAAGGATGCTACATCCCGAAAAACAGAAGCCTACATCTCTAACCGCCTTGCCGAGTTAGAAAAACTATGGAAAGAAGTTCAGGAAAAGAACGAGATAATCCTGTCCCTCGATCTTCCTCAACATAGTTACTGTACAACAAAATACGTCAACCAGATCGAAACAATTTATAAGGAAGCCTCAAATCACCTTATGAAATGTCCAAGGGCACCTTCATCACGAATTCCCAGCGAGAAGACACCGACAGGGAATGCCCCTGCAAACAACTTCAGGAAACAACATGGAGAACCATCCGTCATCATTCACTATTATCCAGTGGCATTACCACCATCATCATCATATCGATGTTCCTGCTGCTGTTCTGGGGTACTCGTCGACTTTGGAAAAAATATCGTCATGTCCAATCAACACGAACTCCACCTGCAGAAGAAACGCCACCCAGCCATCCTGAGATGATCGAGCTCCGGCCGTTAAGATCACAATCTCCCCATTCCGAGAGCCGCCAGAATGTTTAAAACTAAACATAAAATTTAATTTTTTTTAATTTCTTTCAAAAAATAATGTAACATTAAAAGGTTAATAATTTCTAGGCCAACTCACATTTCAAAATATGAACAAATGCTTTCTTGCAATATAAACACATTTTTTCTAATAATTGCAAGATATGCTTACTAGTTAAAAATAGTAGGTTACTATAAAATGCTATTATGCTAAAATAATCACTTACTTAAAGAGCTAACTAGACAAACCAGAAAATAACAAAATGTTAGAATAAAAATTTCTTGTAATTAATGTAAATGTTTTAGCATCACAGATTTATAAAAATAATTATAATTTGTATATAAACAAAGGGAATTTTCAAATAAATCATTAGTAACGTATACTGATCAATCAATCATTATCTCCTTTAGAATCTGATACCAAGCGGTATTGATTACCTAAGGAGGTAAAAATAACAGTCACCCTTATGAAGAAGTGGTGACCACAGAAAGGTCGTAGTACCAATCTGCTATAACGTAAAATCTACCAAGAGATTTTACAACATGCCTACCGGAAAAGATGTTTTCATCGGCTTTAAACGATTGATACGGGTGGGTTATCACCTCTTGTTGTATTTGTTTAGAAAAGTATTCCTACAAAACAAGGAGCTGTTAGAGATAATCATAAAGATAGAGTAATAAAAAAAGGTGTACCTTGCAGCAGAGCTTAAAAGACCAATAAATTGGATTCCTGTGACCCAAAAAATCACCACCGTAAAAAACTGATCACCAGGACTAAACTACATTCCGCAATAAACTCATAAAGAGAGAAATTATCAAAATTTCCTAAAATTGGAATGAAGTAAACACTCTATTTGCAAGTCAAATTACAACTGCCTTTTTAAAAGCATAAAAGTGATTATCTTATCAAAGAGTTTCAAGAAAACCGAGATAAAGCTGAATTCACCAATGAGGTAGCCTAAACAGAAATATTACCAAATATGGCAAAGCCAATAGAACAGTGTGCCCATAAACACTACCATATATGGAATGACAGAAATGCGATAAACACACTAGACAAAAGACTTTTAAGAAAGAAAAATTTTAGGTTAAACATTAAGTGAAATTGAACTGGGGAAAAGCGAAATAAGAATTGTAACAACTTCAGTAAAGTACCTAAACGAAACTACTGTAACAAAGATTGGGAGTGATTTGTTTAAGGGAAGTTAGTGATTGTTTATTATTCTTATAAAAAATATAAAGAACTTAATTTAAAAGAAAAATATGAACTTATTAAATTTTTGGAAAGTCACAGTGAAAGACAAGCTGCTGAGCATTTTAAAGTCAGCAAAGCAACAGTTAATAACGTTAGAAAAAGGAAGGTCGACTATCTACTGCGTTTCGAAGAAAATCAATTGAATTCTCACCGACAAAGAAGAATTACAGAATTTGAAGCAATTAATAATTTGACTCTTAGTTAGCTTTTGAAAATGCGCACTATAAATGCCCAAATTTCGGGTCCAATGCTTCAAGAGATCTCATTAAAGATTGCTGAACGGTTAAACATACCACAATTTAAAGCATCCTCAGGTTGGCTAGAATCGTTTAAAAAGCGAAATAACATTTCTCAAAAGAATTTATATGGTGATTCGAATGAAGTCGATGCTGCAGTTATTGATGATAGTCGCATTCGATCTGCACTTACTGTTTTACTTGCAGCCAATGCCATTGGTGAGAAACTGAAACCTCTGGTTGTAGGTAAATCACAAAAGTCAAGGTGCTTTAAAGGTGTAAACATAGAAAAACTACCAGTAGTATGGCATGCAAACAAAGAAGCTTGGATGACTGCAGAGTTATTCTCAGAATGGCTTCAAAGTGTTCCAACAGAACAGATCCATATTGATAATTGTAGTTAACTGTCCTGCACATCCAAAGATGGAAAGTTATCTCATGTTACATTAAGATTTTTTATCTGCCAAAACGACCTCCACGTTACAAGCAATTGGCCAAGGCATAATAAAAAATTATACCGGAAACTGTTACTCTTCTGTATAATAGCAATGTGCGAATCAACTACTTACAATCCGTTTCAGAAGGTGCCTCAAAAACCAATGTTTTAGAAAGTGCTCTGTGGATTTCAAGAGCATGGAATGTATAGTCAAAACTGAAACCATAACAAACTGTTTCGAGAAGGCAGGTTTTCAGTTTGTGAATATGACAGAAGAAGAAAACATTGACAAGCCTGTGGAAGAAATTTTATTAGCACCAATAGGAAACTGCAATAGGAAAATGTAATAAACTTTTTAGAATGTGATAAGGACACCACAATCTGTCAAACATATACTGATCAGGAAACTTTTGAAATGGTTATTGAAGGATCAAAAAAATAAAAATTAAGTTGATGGAGAAGGCGAGTCAAGTGATGAAGAATTACCATTAAATAATTTGGCACAGCAAACACTAACATATAGAGCAGCTGCTGATATGTTGAGACAATTAACGACATTTGCTCTTAAAAAGTGTCCTGAAGTACTGGTTCCATTGAGTCATGTCAAAAGCCAAGTAAACGGAATAATATGTAAAAAACAGTTAAACAATAAACAAACAACTTTGGACAAGTTTCACAACTTTTTCAAGAGTTAAGCTATGTTATATTACTATAAATTGTTGTTTTATGTTTAAAATTTATTTAATTCACGTAATAAAACATTACTTTGATAATGATTATCTTTTATATTATTGGGAGAATCTTATAGAATTGGGAGAATTATTCAATAGAAATTTAATTCTGTAAAGTGACCACCTGCTCAAGAGGACCACTTTCTACTAGTCCCGCCAGTGGTCAATTTAGACTGTTTTGACTGTAGTTGAAAGGTATTTCTACAAAACAAGGAATTGTTATAGATAACCATAATGAATAAATTAGTTAAGAAGTGTACCTTGATAGCGATTAAAGACCAACAAGTTGAGTTCCTGTGACATTAAACTATCACCTTCGTGAAACTAACTAATCACCAGAAATTCTGTACTTCATCCACAGAGAAACTCTTAAGAGGGAATTCCTAATACAGAAATAAAGCACACACACACACACACACACACTACTTGCAAGATATCTTACAACTAACTTCACAAAAGGAGAAAAATGGTTGTCTTATCATAAGATTAGGGTAAACACTAAAGTCAAATTGAACTGGGGAAAAGCCAAATAAAAATTGTAACAACTTCAGTAAAGTACTTAAACGAAAAGAAATTCACAAAGACAAAAAACTCGTCGAGATATACCGGGCGTCACATTCTTATAACACTTTATTTCTGAATGAATTTGAATGAAATTTACAGAATTCATATACAACATGAAAATGAATTTTTGTATGCATACATGAACGTTGACGCACTTCCGGTTTTAGCAGAAGTGACATCAACTTTTTCTGTTTTAAATAACTCACGCTGTATATTTTTACATATTTCAATTCTACTAATCATTTTAAGTATGAATGCGTGTGAATTTGCCAATTTTGTTGCCACGGTTACCTAAAGATGGACTTTTTACTATCGAATCTAGAAAGTTATGAATGAGTTTAATTGCTGCTAGACTAATCGATTAAGATTTGCTCCTATTTTGCTTTTTTGAAATTATACAGCATTTTAACTTTTCAATGCAGTGTAACTCCTATTTTTCAAATGGGTTCCCATTTCCTCACTGCTTAAACGGAGAATCTTACTATAAATCCAACGATACCAAACATTTCATAGTCGTTTTTGAATATTGATCTAAACTTATCTATACTCATTGGCAAAATCTCAAAACTTGATAAAATGTATGCATTTTTAGTTAGCGAACTAAGATAAAATTCATTTTTATGCCATATTTCAACCTTTCAAATTTAAAACCTTTAATTTCAAACTTTTAAATGATCTGATGCACTCAGTATATTTACCTCTACTAGAATAGTTAATGTCAAACCCTGAAACATGCAATTAGCAACAATTCAGATAAGTTTTAGTTAAACTCAATAGTCGGAAGATCTCGTACGTAAAATGCTTTATGCATTTTAACACTAAAACCTAATATTGTTTAATCTTCATGGTTTTGTACCCATTCGTCTTTAAGTGAGTATTTTAATTTTAACCAACTACAGCGCATCCCAACAAAGCTGGAAGAAGGAATAAATTTAAATTAATTTATAAATTAAAGAAATAGCTATCCCCAGTTGTAATCTAGGTAACCAGAGCCTCGTTTATTCAGGTACAACTTCTCGAACCAAGAAAAGAAATAAAACGTTCGTTTTGTAAGTAAAATATTAAGACTATTGTGTACACCACTGAAATGTTTACTAACAACAAACAATTCAGCTGATCTTAAATAGAATTCATTTAATAAATAAGTTAAATATTATCGGTTATTTACCAACTATGCTAATTATATTAGATTATACGAGCTCACATATTGAAAGAACATCTTGCAGGTACAAACAGCCCTAAATGATAATTTTCGGTAATAACCTTTACGTAACGAGTTAGAGTGTGAAACAATTGTGGTACAAAATTGTCTAACATTAGTAAATTGACAGAAAGTGATTGATTCCAGTAATTAATTTAGCGTAATTTTCAATTCATAAAACAGTTACACCTTATTTGCTTACTAAAACCTACTTACAGAAGATTTTAAAGGTTTTCGTTTTTTAATTCTGTGTACGTTTATAACTATGATCGTATAAATAGATATCGAATTACTGGCTTTACAAATAAAAGACAGCTCTACAAAGGAGAAAAGAATACGTAATATAAAAAATTATATATATCTAAATATTTATTTTTAATTAATTTATTTATTTCATACAGATTGAGTTACGTATGTACCGTCATAATTATCATTGCTATTATTATCATGTCTAATCGCTGCTAAAGATTATTTTCTGTGCTGTTCCTGTAGACATCTGCTGGTCAGAAGTGATTCGATTTTTAATTATAAGTTAACGAATAGATTGTGTATATTAATTGGCCATCCGGTGCACGTGGAATAAGTTCCACTTAATACTTAAAAAGATAATAATTCACGAATTGAAAGTAATGCAATAGTGATTACCAAAACAGGTGATTTCTTTGAATATGCAACTAAACTGCACATTTCGATTCTGTCCAGACTTCAATGCCACTTGAATATTGTTGATTATTTAAAAAACAGATTATTTAAAGAACAGGGAATTAAAGAACTGTAACCAGTAGTGCAAAAGAATAAAAAGTAGAAACAAACAATAAAAGCGAACATAACATAAAGTAATAACTAATATAGAACGATCTTGATGTATATCGATCAAACAGATGAATGAACTAGAGCTATGCAAGATCAAGTAGTAATAACAGATTTCCAACGGTTCTGTAGAAGGAAACGAGGTTGCGATCATGGCGAAAAGAAAATGATATAGATCAGGGTGTGCTGGGAAACTTATCGTATCATTTGATAAATAGCTCAACGATAGTGACCTACTATTTTAGTGTACTTTGGCCTGGTTGTATTCTACGATTACTATTTAAGGGTGTGATGGAGTTATGACAAATTTTTACTTTATCCCAATAGCACAAAGACCAACTCAGGAGATCTGAATCGGTTTGCTGAATGATGCTAATTAGTAATCATAAAACTTTGAAGTTGGATCCTCTATTGCTTCTAATACTTTGCAAAATGATGAACTATATGTCTCGTGTAACCAGAGAACAACCACTGATGGCTCCCTTACCTTCAACACCAACACCGACCATTTTTTTCTGGATATTGCCGGTACCTACTTCCGAAGTAATGGGGTTGTGGATTTTATGGTATTCACCTCTGGGACCCAAATATGTGTAAGGATTTTGTACAAACTGTAAGAAAAACAAAATATGAGTTTCTTGGTTAGAACGAAGGAACAAGCGCAGCGAAGTATTTTGATTCTTTTTACGTCGGAATGGAGCCTTTGTGCGCGGTGGGATAGAGAGTTTGAGGGATAAGATACCAATAATGATAATAATCGAAGCAATGATAATGACGACACGAGACAAGGCGAGGCCTAAAGACGATGCAGAATCTTTTAGATCCTATGTGCTGCTACTCCTTTCCACTTTCACTTCTTTGAGTATTTATTTTTTCTCAGGATAGTATTGAGGAGTTTTTCTGTTCCAGTTGTTTCTAGTGTTATAAAATGTCTAGTGTTGATATTTTTATTGTATTTGTTTTCTTTGTGTCGATTTTCAAGTTCATTTTCTTTAATTGGTATTAAATACTTATATTTAAGCCGTGAGGCTTTTATTGAACTACCCATGATTACGATTTCATCGGCAAGCATCGGTTTTGTTATGTCTGTCTGATATAGCTGCAACTTTTCAACTTTTGTTAAAGACTTAAAATTTCCTTGTTTGGAACTATATTTTCGTTTCTTTAATTCTAAACAACCACCATTGTGATTTTTTTACAAGGATCTCTCTGTACTCAAGGATTTAACAGTGAAGCAAAAATCAACTGATTAGTTAATGCATTTTACGAATCAAAATAGACGAGCACACTCGCAGGAATAAATTCTAACAAAGTTTATACGTACAGATAGATTTATGTTACTCAAGCGCGGTCCTAGAGGGGGGGTCACAGGGGTCATGACCCCCCCAAAATAAATCATTTACACATATTTCTTCTTAAACCTCAGCAATTAAAAGCCAAAACATTCGTAATAACTAACAACTCACTCTACTTCAAATATTTTAGAAACTGAAAACTGCGGGAAATGTGGCACGGCTTCCACTGTCGTAACAGAGTATCAGTTATGGGTTTTGAAGTGGAAGCGGATGCTCTCAGAAACTAGTTCGAAGGTGCCCAGTTGTTTGCCTTCTGCAATTGAAGCCTGTGACAGTGACCTCTATCCAAATATAAATATTTTACATAAAATTTTGGTAACTCTCCCCATAAGCACCGCTACTGCAGAAAGGACATTTTCCATTTTACGTCGCCTAAAAACTTGGGTAAGAGCGAATATGTCAGAAGAGAGATTGACGGGCTTAGCCCTTTTAGATATACATGCCGAGATAACCCCCGATGTCTCGCAAATAATCGATCGATTTTCTAAAACCAGTAGAAGGCTTCCTTTTAGTTTGTGGTTAAGATTGAGGTTTCTGTTAACTAATCTTGTTTTACTAAAAAATATTTCTATAAGCGTTACTCGTTTTATTGACAAAGTCGGCCCTTAAAAATGTATTTAAACCCCCCCCCCCCCCCGATATCTTGGGCTGGGACCGCGCCTGATGTTACTCACACTGGGAAAAAACTATTTAAATTAGAAACACTATATAATATTTCTATTAATTAATACTTGTTTGCAAGATGTTATAATTAGACGTAAACATGAGCTTATAGACATACAACTCACGCTACCTCTACGTTCTTCAATTATTGTGGATTGTAGAAATCTTCAAAGTGATGAATCGATAGGAATGCCGCCATCTTGGCATAACGTTGCTTAAAGGCGTCAGTAACAGTAATTTTTATAGACTTTCACTCCAAGAAACAAATTAAAATACACCACTCAGAATCACATTAAATCCTCAAAATGAGTTTCCAATTAATACATTGAAAAGAAAACGTAATCCACTAAGGCGATGCTACTAAAAAAATTCACGAAGTTAAACACCAATGTACTACGAGGGTGGTCCCAGAAGTACCCGACCCAACAAAGAAAACACAAAAATTTTGGAAAAAGATTTATTTATTTTTCAACGTAATATCCTTTCAGCTCTATACACTTTTCCCAGCGGTGTTCAAAATGTTCGATACCCTTAAGTATTGTATCACATAACGATGACCAATTTTCTCCATTTTCACAAATTCACTGACAACGTTCACTATTGATGGCTGCCAAACAAATACTGAACAACGTGGCGCTTTCAAACTTGAAACATATGCTTTATAGACTGCGTACTTTCCAATACAGTGATATTTTCAAACAACTACCGCCACCTCTTGGTCAGGTCGGGGACTTCAGGGACCACCCTCGTATATCGAAATAGTAGTACCGAATTATCAAAACAGTAAATTGACTTTCGTGAAATGTTTCGAAAACGGAAACTAAAGTAGGCAAAATGTAAAAATTCGAAAATAAACTAACAACCCTTAATAAAAACATTACTCAAAGCTATAAAATTAATATGAATAACACACCCATCGATGTAAATTTACATACATGTTCTTCAGTGTGGTTACTAATGACATTGGTTGTAAATTTACATAAAAGTTTCCTTCAGTATAAACAGTTTTTTGAAAACAACATACTGATGCTTAATAAAACTGTTATCTCTAACTATTCTTTTTTATTATTTTCATGTAAAAGTATTGGTATCTTTGTAATACATTTACAGATTTATATTACTTGCAAAACTCTTATTATTTATTATAAGTTACAGAATCAAGGTAATTTTGTGTAAAATTATCTGAAAAGTTATGTGAATTGTAGTTACAAATAGATGTTACCTTTGCAAATGGAAAAATTGTAATTATCATTTTCTTATTCCTAAAATTGTTAACCAAGGCCTCACCTACATATACGAAAACATTGTTAACATCCTTATTATTCAGCGCTGCTAGTATAAGGTCAGTAAAGTTGTTAGAAGTTGTTCTTAGTATGATGGATCACTTAAACTTGACTAACCTCAGAAAATGACCAACAAATTTTCTTGATAACACGTGTAATGTGAGGGATGTTAAAATAATAGCCGCAAAATGATTTTTTCTTTAAACAAAATTCTTTCTTACCAACTTTTTGATAGTAGAAATATCATAAAAAAATAATATATGTACGTAAAAATACTTTTCTCCTGAAAACGTCCTATAAAAATTTAATAAACATACAGAGCTTGAAAGTCCTATAAATTTTCTTAAAAGCTTTAATTGTCTCAAATTTAGGAAATGAAGTAAACGTGGAAAAGCTTGAAAAATGCCATGAACCGTTTTAATTCGTAATTTCTTAAATTTTTTAAATTCGCACATTAAAATCTAACATTTTAAATAAATTATTAATCTAGGTCTTAGATGACGTTGGGGTGTAGTATAAGGTACCTTTTAAAACGTAAAAGATCGCTTCTTGCAAAAAAAGTAATCTGACTTTTTAAAATTTCTAAGTAATAATTAATGTTAATTCCATGCATATCTGCCTAGGGTTTATATTGGCAACTTTTAAATGTCGATGCGGGCGCCCCCTCATTTAATTCCGAATCGCAAAAAAATCATTGTTTCAAAGTTTCAGCTTGATATTTCAATAACACGTGCTCCAAGCGAATAAAATTTTAAATGTAAAATATATATACTTTTTCATGTAGTTTGTTTAAACATTTATAACATAATTACGTAAAACTTGGTGAAACTGTTTTGCAACTTTGTGTTTTCAAAAGCATATTTAAGTTTCTTAAAATTTCATGGTGCATTTTAGACGAAAAATAGCTAGGATAGCATGAAAAAATAGGTACATTATATGTGTAAGCGCCATAAATTCTTGGTCTGATATAGAAAAATTAAACTTGGTAAAATATAATAATTTTCATTTTTCAATATAATCTCCCCTAATGTCAATACACTTATTACAACGTGGAATTAATAATTCAATGCCCTTGTAAAAATAATCTGAAGTTTTTTCTTCAAAATGATCAATTACAGCTGCTTGCAACTCGTTCCCTTCTTAAAACGACGTCCCCTAAGGTGTTTCTTTAAATTGGAAAATAAATAATAGTCACTAGGAGCCATATCCGGACTGTACGATGGATGATCCAATGCTTCAAAGCCGCATTCGCGAATGGCAGCTTGTAAAATTGTGGCAGTATGAACAGATGCATTGTCGTGTAATAATCGGACACCTCTTATCAATTTTCCTCGGCGTTTTTCACGAATATTGTTTGCCAATTTATGCAATAAAGACGCTTAATATGTACTGTTAACAGTTGTGTTGCGTACTTTAAAATCAAACAGTAAAATGCCGTCACAATCCTAGAATATTGTTGCCATAACATTCTTTGCCGATTGAACGACTTTTGTCAGACATCACTGCTAACTCCTTAACTTTCAAACGGCGATCTTCTAATACCATTTCTTCAACGATTGCAACTTTTTGAGGCGTTACCGCTTTAATTGGCAGACCGGTGCACTCATCATCTTCAGGAGATTCTTGCCGCAAACGGAAACATTTTGACCACTTTTTTACAGTGGAATATGAAGGAGATAAGTCACCATAAACGCCGTCTAAACGTCGTTTGATTTGATTAAAAATCTAATCTTTTGTTAAAAATCTAATGACCGCGCGGTACTCAATTTTCGTTAGCTGCGACATTTTCATACACTCGTCACGATGCTTGAGTGGCTACTAAATCTATTACGCTTCTAGCCGTACGATAACGATAACGACAACGACAACGACAACGACGACAACGACAACGACAACGACAACGACAACGACAACGACAACGACAATAATGATAATCATAATGATAATCATAATAATAATCATAATGTTAATCATAATGATAATCATAATGATAATAATTATTAATATTATTAATAATATTAATAATATTATTAATATTATTAATAATATTAATAATATTATTAATATTATTAATAATATTAATAATAATAATAATAATAGGTCCCATTATTCCTTTAAGGGACATAGGGTTTTATTTGATGAAAACAGTACATTAAATAAAACTCAACGGGTGGTACAGGCTTACCTTGCAACTTAATCTGCTATTTTAGTTTTTTAATCCTAAATTTTAATCAGTTCATAATTTTTTATTCGTTGAGAGCACTGAAGATGGTTGTTAGTCCACTATGCCATATGTTTACACTCATGTTTACATAAAATTTTATTTTTTACATGTTTACAGCAAACTCATGTTTACACTGTTTCAGTTAAGACGAATTTTTCATTTGTGCAGTTATGATGGCATCTTTAGATAGTAGAGATGCGATAGGGAACTCATATTCGTATCCGAGTCCGATTTGGATCGAATCGAATACAGATTTTGTCGGGTACGAATCGGATCTAGTATATTCGAATATCCGAAGAGGATCCGAGTATCTGAAAGTTATTCGTTTATCCAACAGTTATGCGATTATCCGAAAGTCTTCCGATTATCCGAAAGTTATATGATGGTTATACAAAAAAAACAAAATATCAAGAAATTGAACTACTTCTCCAAAGTTATCGATACCATACAGTGAGAAAACTGGACTCTTATTTACTTATTCCGTGCCAACTTCGATATTTTACTTTACTTTAGTCTAAAATTATTTTGTTGATGTAGTATATTAAACTGAGTTTAGGTGATACGTGCATCATGAAGATGAATCTAGTACTTAGTACATAATATGAATATGTATTAACCCTCATGCGCACAGTCGACTTTTATACCTATTGTGCACAGTAACGGTACCCGGGTACCTACATAGGTTTTAAATGGGAATAGCAGTATTTGCTTGATTTTTTTGCAAAGTTGTGTTTACATATGTATTTAGCATTCATATTTACTCTAAGTTTCTTTATAAAATGCATTTCCAAATTGATATTTGACTATGTAATTACCCATTATCCTGGAGAATGCCTATAATGCAGCTAATATCATCCAAATATATGCCAACCGATTGTGTGACGATAGATAAGCAGCTTTTCCCTTTCAGAGGCAGGACAAGGCTTACTCAGTACATTCCGTCCAAACCTGCGAAGTACGGTATAAAAGTTTGGTGGGTTTGTGATGCACAAACATCGTATCCAATTACTGGACAAATATATACTGGTAAAGGACCAAACGGTCCAGAAAAGGATCAGGGACAGCGAGTTGTGAGGGACTTGAGCTACCAGTTCAAAGGATCTGGAAGAAATGTCGCCATGGACAACTTTTTCAAGGCATTACCATTGGCTCGTCTGTTGCTCAGTTGGAACCTTTCAATTGTTGGAACACTAAAGCAAAATAAGCCCTACATACCACAGAAGATGAAGAAGAGTAAAGATAAAAAGGAAGGGTCGCCTATATTCGGATTCAGCGAAGATGGTAAAGTTACCATTTGCTCTTATGTTCCAAAGAAGGAACGCATTGTTACTTTACTATCAACAATGCACAACAATGTAAACATCACTGGACCTAAACAAAAACCGGAAGTTATTATGTATTACAATGCAACTAAAGGAGGTGTTGACAATGTGGACAAAATGGTTACTCATTATTCAATAAAAAGAAAGACGCTTCGTTGGCCACAAGCAATGTTTTTCAATATGTTAGACGTAGCTGCCCTAGCAGCTTATATAATTTATTTCGAAAACAACCCTACAACATGCAAGTTATCGCACAGCCGGCGAAATTTTCTTGAGGATCTGGGAAAACAATTATCTGGAACAATCTGGAATAGAGGGTATGCTAGGCCATCCTGTTATGCTTCCTCCACAGTCCTCGACAGAGCCACCACCAAAGGATGCTTCTGGACGCAGCAAACATGCTGGCAGCTGTTTTGTTTGTAGATCAACATCGTCATTTCAAAGGAAGAGTCGAAAATGTTGCGAAATATGTAAACGACCGATTTGTAACGAATATTGTGTAACAATAACGAAATGTTGTCATTGTAATTTGTAAATCGTGCTTATATGTAATAAACTATTTTTTTAGAGCAATAAATTTTTGTATATTACTTTTTTCCTTGTTTTGCGACTAGTTACCTTATTTACAGATAATACTGTTCTATGCATGCATAAAAATAGGATAAACCTATAGAAAATGTTTATTGGTACCACGGTACCTAGACTGTGCAAAAACTCATTTTTTTATTGAGTTGTATGATTGTATCATTGTGTAATCAACATGAGAGGCATTGATTTAGGCTAAACAGAAGTTTAAACAACGTAGCTCGTCGAAAAGTTATAAAAAATAGGACTTGAAAATGCGAAAGGTACCCGGGTATCTTACTGTGCACATGAAGGTTAAGGTATAATATTAAAAATAGTGTATTCCCAAATAATTTTAATTTTTTGTATTAGATATATAGATTTTTCTCAACTTTTGTGAACTAATACCAATGCCAAGTTTGCTATTTTCCATAAATGGCGGTTTCTACATACATTTATATGTACTTCTAAGTCCTTCTATATTAAATCTAACCACTTTTTGCAACACAGAATATTTCTTCATAAGACTAATGGGGGTTCATCATAATCACGGTACACGCTCGTATCGATTGGCAGGGTATAAAAAAGGCTACCCAGAACCATTTGTTGTCTAAGTACAATTAGAAAAAGCATTGTAACACAGAAAAGTTGTGAGAAGCAGAGGTGTTTGCTCAAGTATCTAAGAATAATTTCACTCTTCTATAGCTCCTGTTCCCTAAAAGGGAATCAATTAAGAATAACAATTGTTGTTTCGAAAAATTCAGTTGATGTCTTTAACTAGGCTATAAATGACAAGTACGTACGTAGTATAGTTGACGTTGCACGCATTGCTATATAGTATTATAAATAGATTAGGAAAAACTGTCTTATCATGATTTTAAATCAATCTCCCTTGGGACCCTGGAGATAGTTCTGGAAATGCCATCCACAAACTTTATTAGTTCCCCCAATGCAATAAAATAAGTCATTTATAAGTAAAATAACAAAGGGTTCAAAACAGATCTCTAAGGAACACTCGGCCACAGTCATGTGAATTAGATAAGCGATGGTTTATTTCGCTATTAATGTTTTCTTTGATATAATATTTATATTAATAAAAATAATTTAGATTTTCAACAATAATAATATAAAATACAGAAAGCAGTTATAGAGCATTATTAAATTAATAGTCACTGTTTTCGGAACTTTTTCGATTAAAATATGTCAATAATATTAGATCTTAGATCTCTTAGAACAAATAGTCTAAAATAATATAATGCTTACAAATTTCATTGAAACTTTTCAACCTGCCTTAGCAGATGCTTTAAAGCTCATAATATTCCCGTTTACATCAGTTTGCGTAAATAGTAATAATAATAAGCTGCAGACACACTTAAACTTTCGCACTGTTTTTTTAATAAACAAAACAATTTTAGTATATTACACGTGGGCTGAAATACGTCGCAGCTTACGACCCTAACAACAGCCTAAAATAGCACGCTACTACCAAATTTACCCCATTTAATACATATTTTATTCACGTTATCATGTGCTGAAGGCCCCTTTGTATCAGTGGTGCACAAAATTTTTATACGGCATTTCCCAGCATTCGAATCTGATTTGGCTTTCCCTAATGCCTCGTGTCAACCCTTAGTTCCTCAGTTGATTTGAGAAAGGGCTCTTGCGGTAGTCTGTCAAATTCGCTGTTACTAAACAATGACTGTTTTCTGCATAAAAATAGATTTTACATTTTTCAAGGGCTTTAAAGCGATGCAACTAGCACAGATTTTATCTGTAGTTAAATTTTAATTTATTAGTGTTGGTTTACGAAATTTAATTGAATGCAAATATTTTGTTTACGTGTCGTAAATTGGCCGATGAAGAAAATTTAAAGTTTGTTATGTATGTTATAGCTCGCCCTTTTCAGCATTTATTATACATACATGTAAAGGGGTTTAGCATCTTTACTCGCCATGATATAGCATGAAAAAATACATATAACATGCGTTACGACGTCATAAAAACTATTTTATAGCGGTCAGCTGTCGCTCAACAAGGCATTAATCAGAAAAGGTCAGCCTCTGACAATTTATTGACGAGTGTGCCTTTAAATATAAAGGGGTTGTCCGTTTATGGCTAAGCTACCACTTTCGTCCACTTAGCCATGGGTTTACATGTGGATAAACAAAATTAATAACACAAAGCATCGGTATTTCATGCAGAAAAATTCGAAGGATACTAATTTGCTAAATTTATCACGTTGTGCGCTTTAGTAATTTTATTTTCATTCAGTTTCTAAACGACGACCCTCACTTATAAAACCATTTTTATTGAATTCAATTGAATTGATAATCAATAAACAAAAAGCAGTATTATTTTAAACGTATTTCCTTCAAAAGTATTTCCTTACAACTTCCAAAAATTACTGAAATTGATTGTTGGAAAATGCAGAGCTTTCAGAATTCAGAAGACGTCAGTCATTTTATCCCTTTTATTGATTTCAGGATAGATGTATAAATTATTTCTTAACAATCTGGTTATTTAATCATAGTAGTCAGAGAAGGTGCTAAACGTCAAGACATAAACATTCCTTAAATTTAGGTAATATAATAAATTGGAATGGAAAGCTCTCTATATTTATTTGCAACATGTTGCCAGTAGTAAAATGTGTAATCTCTATAAATCAATAAAACTAAAGAATCTGTAAATTTTAACCAGAATTTGATACTTTTTTGCAATTTGTTCATTGATTGGCGCAGTGTTCAAGATGGAAATTGAAAACGAAAGGTTAAAGTTAAAAATAGTAGATAGACAATGCGGCTTGCTGTTCGGATTCTTCACTATATAGTTCGATAGATAATAAAAGCAAAAAGGTATCCCGTAGAGTAGTTATCGTCAAGTAACGCAACTTTTGGATGTCTGTTTCTAACTTCCAATCTTTGAGTAATTTTTGTTCTCTATTTTAGCTTAAAAAGGGTAGCTTTATATGAAGTTATAATTAATTATAACAACCCGCTCTTAAATTTTGATAAAATGAACTAATTAACGCTTTCACATAAAAAATAAGATATAAAGAACCTACCTGGCTATTTCTATAAACTTAATTTTATTTTCAAACGTTACTTCAAGTGGCTCGTTGGCGATGCTCACCAGCTTACTAAGGAAGACTTCCAGTTGTCACGAGTCGGGATTCAAAATACTGCAGCTTACACTACCAATAGTAGGATCTCACATCCAAATCCAGCTTTCGAATTTCCAGATCAATGCAATTAACGAATCTTCTTTAAAATTTAACAGCAACGAAAGGGAAAATTCGCAGTTTAACTATGGACGTCAAGCTAGCAACTAATTTTCTTAAAACGCCAACTTAGATTGAGTCTGGATCAATATTATCGAACTAGAGCCCATATCGACTTTCTCTATAAATAATACTGATTTTGTAAAAAGAAGTTTATTTGATTGCATCAATAAAAGAAGAAGAAACTTTAATTAAATAAAAAGATGATAAGTACCTTTTTAAAACGAATTGTTCCAAAATGGACGACGAAACGTGACAAAGAAAACTCTAATTCTGATATCTTCCAAACTTTCAAATAACGATTTAGAACTTTAAGTCACAAAACCATTTATGCACTAATTGGCCCATCAAACGAGAATTTAAAAAGAAATTTGTAAAGTTTCTATTTGTATTGTAAATACAGTACATCATAATTACGTGTTCACTTTGCTAAGGTTTTCACAAGAAGAGAGGGAAACAGCAGCTTCTTTACAACAAACAACAAGCGTGGGTCTCGTGACCAACAAGCTGCCTTTTAATTGACTGAATTCAGGCGTCAATCTGATTCTATCTTGGCTCGAAAATGCGAAACCAGAGATTTATTATTGATTAGCGAAAATGAACAATCAAGTGAACTGAAAAATCGATAATTCGTAAATAAAATGTTAAATTTAATTAACAGATAAAAAGAGAAAAAAATACAATAAAAACTAAGTTATCACAAAGAAAAAAAATCGATAAATCTGCAGTCAATGATACTAAACCTAGATGGTGTTGCAAATAAACATTGAAAGTCGGATTTTATAAAGTATACATGGTGACTTCTCAAAGATAACCCAATAGCATTTTTATCAATATACAAGGTGCTCTTGACATAAAAAATAGGCAGAAAAGCTGTCCGTTACAAGTGCTGACAGCATTGGAATTTATATATTTTTGCTGTTTATAATTCCATGTCTAAAGTAAATATTAAAAGAAATAATTTGTACTGCGTGATCTGGAATTTCTATAGAGCATAGTATTACAGGAGGAGTTAGTAAATCTTCATCTGTCAATAATATATTCGGCATCGATGACGCGGCGCGTGTAACCTGATGTAACCACCGAAAACGTGTGGGTTCTGTTACCAGTTGACTTACTCCAGCACTTGAAATAAAATCATTAAATTTGAAGGAAGGCCGATCATTAATAGGGTCATTTATGTTTTGGAAAATTGAAATGATTCTTAATTTTTCAAAAATTTAGTAAGCTTATTAAACAAAAAATATTACTCTTCTCAGAATAAAGAATAATATGTTTAAGCAAATATTGTCAATTAGATCATAATAATAAAAGAATGTTACATTTCTTCTTAGTGTAGATCTTCTGGAGGTTGTTGAACTTGAACTTCAAGTGACGAGTGTTAATTACTCGATTGTACCATCGACTACTCCTTGCTGATAGTAGGCTTGGTATGGATTAGAGAACAGTTTCCAGCTTCGAAAGGCCATGATTTCTTAAATCATTGAGTGAGATTTAATAAAATTCAGCTTTTATTTTAACAAAGAATCTACAAGAATATAGTTGAAAAGTGAAACAAACAGTTATTGTAATTTCATGAATGCATTGGTATTATGAATGTAGTGGAATGTAGTAGTTCACCAGGTAGTCTAACAGGTAACCAATGTCTTCAGATGCCTTATATGTCTTCACAAGATAGGATCACAGTTATAAAGAAATCTTCAATTAATCATCAAAAGAAATATTTTTGACGCGTATAATACCCGAAGAAATCTCATATTATAAAGTGTTATATTATTTTGTTAGCTAGTAAACATTATTATTTTTCAAAACTTACCATTCACAATTCTTTTCGGCAGTGCATTTTATTTTAACTTAGTAAGTAAGTAGGTAAGAAAGACAAAATAAGATAAGCTTAGATAAGAACTTATATATCATAAAACATCTTATTTCACCGATCTTTCTCATTGCTATACTCCTTCAATGTAAGGCAAGTCTTAGCTTTATTCATCTATATTCTATATATTTAAAACACAAGGCTTATTTTTCTTCCAGTTCGTTTGAGAGTTCTACTAGGCCGATTTACGTGATTCTTTTTTTATATTGAAGCTTTTGCTATGTAGATTAGTCAACACTACTTAATTTCTGTATTTCTTTAAGTTTAATATTTTTAAATATAACACATTTATTTGGATACGCATGAGACACTTGCATCCTCTTGCAGAGCCATCTCACTTTCTACAGTGGCAACTTTTGGAACTATTCACGATTATAAAAGTTTGCACTTACATTATTAAAGTGTTTAACGTTTGATTTGTTATTATGTTCGTAGATATGTATTAATAACAAGATGTAATAATAATAATAACCTATATTATTATAATATTTTTATAATTAATGAAAATTTACTACTTAAATGTTTCTCTCACTTAGCCTTTGTTAGTTACATGTACTGTGTGTTCATAAATAAGTACTTGTTCTTGGGATTTGTTCCCGTAAATACTTAAATAAATAAATAAAACCATGGAAAGAAAACAAATTGTACAAGTAAGGGTATTAATATCAAAGGCGATATTTTCCAATTTTAGGTAAAATGAGATATATATCACAAATTGTTCGTATTTTCAAGCTCTATTAAACTACATTATAAGGTGGCGCCAAAAACGGAAATATTCCATGTAAAGGTATATTTAAAGTTGCGTATTAGAAAAAATCTCCATAGGAGCCAATCACAGTTGCTATACATAACAACGAAAAACTGTTGTGTCTATTTCAAGACATCTGGATTTATGAATCCAGAGCAAATTGAAAAAGGGCAAGATGCGAAGGAATTAAAATTAAACGATGTAAATAAAGTATTGACCGAACATTTTGGGAAATACTGGAGGGCAATAGAAAACCTCACATTTTATAATAATAATATTCCTGCCATAATTAAAGAAGAGGAAGGATACACTGAAATTGTTGAAGACGAAAGTACGGTTGATTGTGAATATATTCCGGAATTAAAATCGATGTTGGTGTAATATAATCATATTATCTTAAGCATAGTTTTGAGTTTAATGTTTCTTTTTGTAAAATAAGCGTTTTTATGTTGATTTTTGAAAACAGATTAAATCGATTGCATCGTCTCATTAATAAAAAAGGTTAATAACAAAGGTGGCAATCTCCACCTTTTAGAATCTTTAGAAAATCGGCATTCTCCATTCATTTATATAATTTCTATCAGATACTATTAACTTTTGAAGTAAAGTTGTTAATGTTTCTTGATATTATCAATTTAAACAACAATACTGCATTTAAAGTTCTAATATATTCGTCTTGAGATAGCCACAGCAGCTTCTCACTAATAATATCTCAAAAATACCTCGAAATCTGGAGATTGCCACCTTTGATATTAGTACCCTCAAATATTAAGTGATGGCAATTGCTTATTTATAGCTGTTTCATGTTGTTTGGCGTAAATCACGGCGAGATACATTTGCAAATTGTTGTAAATGCCTGGAACGGTTATTATAATGACGATCGTGTTCCCATTAAGACTGCTTATGTCCTTCGATAGTAAATACACCAGCCATATTGAACTTTATTTTATAGGTCAATTATTATTTAATAATTATATATTTAAAACACGATTCATTTTTGTTCCACTTCGTATATGAGTTCTACAAGACCGATTTGCTTTATTCTTTTTTATATTAATAAAGTTTTGACTTTGTAGATTAGTCAACAGTACTTACTTTTCTATTTTTAAAACCTTTCTATTTTTAGTTTGTGGAGTTTTAGTTTTGTGATTTTTTAATTATTTATATTTTTAATTTAAAAGTATTATTTATAATCGATGCATTTTAATATACCCAAGGACGACTGTCTACTTACAGCGCCTGCTTCGTCACGTTTTGGAACTAAACATCTTCCCTATACCTGATTACTATGCCACCAACAGTTCTCAGTCGAGTTTCATGGTATTTTCTGTGGAGCATTGTCACGAAATTCGATATCTCTGTCTGACTCTGTGAGTGTGAATTTTTGCAGATTGGGATATTTTATGAAAAAGCAGAATAGGAGTGTCTACGAACTAAGGTTTTATCTCTTAAGGAACATAGACAAAATGACCGACAAAGTTTAGAAAGTTGGTATATTAAGCATATGATATATGAATCCAATGTAGCATTTTATGGTAAGAATGGGAGGAGTCCGAGAGGGAGTTAGCCGGAGGGGATAAGTCAGAGTGGGTGATAAGTCTTGGCGAGGGGTATGCCAGGGTAGGAGAAGTAAATCTGAGAAAGAGATAAGTTGGAGGGGTAAATCGGTAAAAGGAGTAAGACGGGAGTAACTAAGGGAGGAAGATGGAATAAGTCGGGATTGGCGGTGAAGTGGGATAAGTCGGGGGTGTTTGTAAAATAACGCGTTTAAAAGTTCGTCTGAAAATGGTAAGCTTAGTATTTTCAACTTTTTTGTTCGATTGAGTTTAGTTAATAAATATTAATATTAAATAATCAAACTTGGAATCCCGAAGGATTGTAATCACACAACGAACGTTGTTAAGGAAATCTTTCAATAAATTAGCTTTTTGAGCGTCATGTCTTGAAGAGGTTTCTCTTATAATAGTTAATACAAAAAGGGCTGTTTTTAATTCAAACACCCCAAACTTAGTATAAGTTGAAGTTATTGTATTATTCAGAACTTTGCTTTAACTAATAACACAAATCTAACATCAAATCACTAATACTGATGAAAACGAAAAACTTTTAACAGTGAAAGAGTCTAGTCTTATAACTAAAATTTAATGTCTATTCTCCTAAGTACACTCAATCCTTAACTTAGAAATATCCAAATTTTTCGAAATACGTAAGTTATATTGCAATCCTGTTACAAGGGTTATGTTTAATAACCGTGAAAGGAAGGCCGGGTTCAATTGTTTATGCAGTCCGTTGTATATAGACATTAAAGTAGACAATGTAAAGGTTAACAAAATTAAACGCAATTAAAGATGTAATGAAACATAGGTGTAGTTAAAAGATAGAATCTTGCTTGAATGGGGTGGTGTTCTATGAGACATTGTTGTGCTGAATGGGCTTCTTAATATATTATATTGAATAGAAACATAATATGAAGCAATTAGTATATAAAAATTAAATACAATCAATGATCTTTAGGTTAATTCCTACATAACATTAAAACAGTTTTAATTTTACAGTAAGGGAATAACTACAGGATCCAGGGTCTTGTAAAGCAGCACATTACGATGATAATGATAATGATGATGATGAATACAGTCGTAACTCCGTAACTCTATGCGTATCCTGGGAGCTAACATAAATTAAAACACCTACTGTAATGGCTGTTTATTTTCCCATATGGGGAATCAGGGGGTAGACATTTCGTATTTAGAAAATATTATGCAGCACTTCCAGGTTTATTAAATTACGGAATCATTAAGTATACTTAGTTTTTGAATAGTAGAGAAACTAATGTTCCTTCCTATTTACTGAGAGACTCAAAATTATTTTTTCTTCGGTTTTAGAAACATGGACTAGAGAATTTCAAAATTAGGACGATTACATCTGAGAGAATTAAAACGTCATATTTGTAATAATTCTTACAATTATAATTCTCTGTTGGTCTTATTACTTATTACAAAGAACGTAAATAAACAGAACTTAGTCAGTGATCGTGCAAACACGTTTATGTGATTACACCCATTCATATTGTCAGTTTTTCTTGTTATATATCTCCAGTAAATCCGACTGCGCTTGGCTGAAATATTTGCTTTCTTGTCACTAACGTTCGGACTTTTTTTAACTGAGATGAAAATTGATTTTTTTTCTTTAGTTTTACTTATGTGAATAATATTTAAGTTAATCAAGTGTTATCGATTTCTATATTAAAGGATGCTCTTTTGATGCTATTGTTTTGTTATTTTAGCGAAAGCGCCTTTTAACATATCCTATGTAACATTATATATAAATTAAATATTTAATTCTCAATATTTATCAAACATAGAAGACGACATTTGATTTTTTAATATTATATACATAAATATTGAACTTATAATGTTGTTCGATACATTTTATTATATATACTTTTAATATGATGGGTGTATTTGATATAATATGAATGTATCCCATAAATATTGAGTAATGGCTGATTGTCTACCTAAAATAACCATGGGAGAAATAAAACAAAAAATTCATTTTTCTTTGGTTTATTGTCTGGAGAAAACCTAAAAAAACAAATTAGACTTTGTTGCATAATACATTTAATAAAAATTTATACAATTAAAATAAAAATCACCACCAATTCATTAAATACACTATTTTTATTTAATTCTGCACCACCCAAACGTTTATTATTATTAGCAAACGAACACCTTCATAAGGTGTATGACTACACTTTATTGCGAGTGGTGGAATTTATTCCAACGGATTAATATCGACTGGGACTAGGGAAACAACATTTCCACTTATGAGCCTCAAGTTTAAAAATATAATTATTATGTTTTCACAATAAACCGTTTAAAAACAGTTTTCAGAGATTTTCGCGCTTCAACACATGTTTTACATATTTTAATTGTAAAGTTAAAAATTAATGAACTATGTAATATTTATATAATTTATAATATATACTAAATGGAAAATACTTTTTTGAAAATGTTCGTTAAATATTTATAAAATATGAAGATCTAAATATAAATTGTTTGCTTAAAACGAAACATTTAGTGAATATTTCTAATCATATAAAAGTTCATGTTAAATTTTATTTGTGTATGAATGTTTATCTTTTATATATTTTTAAATATTAATTTTCTAATATCACAGAAACATTTAATATATATATATATATATATATAATAATACAAGTAAAATAGAAATTTACAAAATATTTCTTATATTAAAACATTTAATATTTAAAACACATTTAACAAATATTTATTAAATATAGTATGCTACTAGGGACTATTTGGCATTTGATCACATACTAAGAACTATGTTAGAGAACTAAATAAAGATTAATAAAATGCTTTACAATATTCACTAAAATGTCATTATCAAAGATAATATGAATATAAACAAACACGCCGCACGCTGATAGAAATTACCGATCTAGGCATTCAAAGATAGTGTTACTTGTAGTGACCCAAATTGTAATAACTCAGTTTTTAGAAAATCAAATAGCTGGATACGACTCTTTTTATTTTTTAGAAACGTCAGTGCTCATGCACGAATGAGGTTAAACAGGTATATAAACCGTCAACATAATTACACCTTTCTCACTCTATTTTTAATTGCAATAACCAACAGTGCCTTTCTGTCTATCAGTAAAGATTTTCATCATATTAAACATAATATTTAAATAAAAGCTCCCTATTTTTTAAATTAGTGTTATTGTTAGCCATTAAAAATAATATTACTATTTGTAATGTGGAAGTTTTGACTAAGCTTACATTGTTTGGCAATAACTTGCAATACTTTTTTCTATTTTTATCCGATAATATATTTATCTGACTCTTCGATGGAGTATAAGCACTTGTTATAATATGTCATAATTATTTTGTATGACTTCTTTTAGCTTGGACCAGTGGAATCGCGCAGTGGAAGTTGGTGGATGTGCAGCGAGATGAAGCCAACAAGGAAAATAGAATCGACGCGATTTATTCATACAAAGAAGCTTCACATGGACACTTTAGCGGAAATATTCGAAGACATTTTAAGAAAACAATGAGCATCTGCAAGCAATCAGGCCAGAAGTGACAGAAATGCCATTCAAGTCTAAGTAATCCTTAACACAACTATACGCATTGGCTTGAAGGTTATTTCATGTTTGAAAACTTAATTCAGCAGATTTCGAATACGCCAACATCAAGAAAAGCAATCGGAAGACTACTCAGGTTAAAAAAAGTCAAAGAATACAACCGTTACTGGGGGTAAGCACAGAAGAGCTAAATTTTGCTACAAAAGTCAGTTTACTTGCCAAACGTGGACTGTAGCAGTCATGGTGAAGAAGATTTCATTCTCCATTTTTTTCTCCAGAGGAAGCTCATCAGTTAAGAAAATCATTTTCGCAAACTGTTAGGATCTCAACCAAACTTTCGCCAGAACAGGCTTTAGCTTCATTTATCCAAAAAGACTTACGAAGCACCAATATATACCAATACATAATGAAACAAAAAACAGAATGCAGACATATAATCCCATCTACGATGACTTACGAGTATTATTAGCTAAAAAGTGTTGTTATCCTGAAAATGTAGTGACTAATATTTCAGCCGCGGTAAAATTCAAGACACGTGCAAGAGCAATCTACGTAAAAGTCGCAGGTTCTGCAATGACACGTTTTTTAAGTTTTATTGTTAAATAAGTTACTTCACCAAACTACTTTACTTTACCCTACTAGGTCCTTCTTATAAGTAATAATTGCTTTACAAGTATTTGTAAAGTATTTTATGGTATACTGACTCGTAAACATCTATTTACTGAGCTCTGTCTCTATGGGTAAAGATTATTTTTACGGCCTAGCCAGTTATGAAGTCCGCAATAGTTATTTACATTGCAAGACTGTTACTTAGAACTTTACGTGCGAGCATGGTACCTAACAAGCGAGCGATTAGCGAGCTTGTTATCCGTGCAAGCATGTAGGGTTCGTGTAACGGTCGAGCATTGTACAACGTTTTATGGTATATTGAATCGTAAATGTTTAATAAATAATTCTTTCATTTACTGAAGCAGTACAGCACACTACGTAAGATATATATATAAATATTTTAAATAAATATGCATGTTGCTATGGTATTGATGATAAAGGAGCCCGTAGTAAGTTTTACGGGCTTCATAACGGGCTAGCCCATAAAAAGAATCTTTACCCATGGAGACAGAGTTCAATAAACAGATGTTTACGAGTCAGCATACCATAAAAATAATTACGGGATCGTTATTTTCAATACCTTAGCAGCATACGTACATATTTATTTAAAACATTCATATATATTATACATATTGTGCCATACTGCTTCAGTAAATGAAAGAATTATTTATTAAAAATTTACGAGTCAGTAAACCATAAAACATTGTACAGTGCTCGACCGCTACACGAACCCTACGTGCTTTAATGGATCTCGCTGATCGCTCGCTTGTTAGATACCGTGCTCGCACGTAAAGTTCTAAGTAACGGTCTTGCAATGTAAATAACTATTACACGAAATAATATTTTTAGTTACTAAATAACTTACTAATAAATTAGAGATGACAAGCAAAGGTAGATATTATTTATTTTTCAGTATCATGTCTCATGATAATGAGACCCAATAACGTTTTATTGTGAAAATACCCGACACTTTTAAACCGCTAGATTGGCGATTTCTACCAATGTGCGTTGCTAAGGTAAGTACAAAACATATATAACTAGATAAAAGGATAAAAATAAACGTCAACATGTGCCAACAAGTGCGGCAAATGAAGGTCAAAATTGTGATTTTACTGCGACTGCTCAGAAAAACTACATGCGTACACTTACTACGAATACGATCTATTGAGCACGACTATGAGTATCAAGTCTTTACTGAATTCTGGAAATTCATTATCAGGGCTTTATCTGTTGAAACAAAGACGTACAATGAAAACTAAACAAAAAACCAAGAAGCGAACCTTTTTGTTTGCTGATGAAATTTGATCCATTGGTTAGGTTAGGTTAGGTTAGTATTAACGCTCATTAAAAAGTTTCTGATTTCCACACGCAATTGAATTACTTTGGTCGTATATGGAATCGATTTTGACACGGGCAAGTATTTTTGAAATATATTTATAATTTGTATTTCTCTGTTTTCAAAGTTTAGAAAGGCACGCCAAAGGTACTCCACTTTCAGCAAGCATCGCAACGCTTTTCCTCTCTTGCTGGAGACTCTTTCTGAATTATCCTAAAGTTTACAAATAAATTCTAGTTCTAGAGCAGTATAAATATTTAAATGAGTGACTTCAATTAAGTACTTATAAAACAATTAAAGTTGAGAGTTTAGAAATTGGTACATAACCCGCTTAAACAGATATTAAACTGAATGTAATGTAGTATAGCAAATATTGAGTTCCTGGTCACAATTCTTTTGCAATTTCGTGGTCCCTGCTACCTGCAATACCTCATATTGCAATCTTTTCTACATTTATAGTTTCAAGATTATTTCGAGTCGAGTTCAACCAGATTATTTCGAGTCGACTCTAGCTCCTTAGAAAAGCACGGGTCAAGTCAATCACTTTTATTAACCAATCTATTGGTATGTTTTTCAGCAGAGGTTGAAAAATCTGAAAATTTTTGCACCTACATATTAAATATACTATGAATCGATTATTCTCGACAATACTGAGAATAAAATCTATCATATGAAATAATGAACGGTATGAAAGAATCAGTAGGTGTGAAAATTCTCATCTCCTTTTGGGTCCTCAAATCTCACTTATTAACATTTCATTTCGTTACAACTGATTCTCAATAACCCAATGACCCAGTGACTCGTCTAATAAAAGAACAGCTATTAATTGATAACAGAAATATTTATCCCGTACCTCAGTTAACTGTTTATGGATGATGTGACCTTTACAGCAGTATTTTCAAGACGGGAAGGCCTAGAACAAAAGAAAGTCTTAATTATATTGAGCAACCTATCAATAACATTGCTATGTGTTGGATTTACATCTCATTCTCATTTACTCGTTAGCAAATTCTTTCGTTTTCAGCATAGTAAATAGATATAAGATGAGTAAAGACTATGCCATAGTCGTAGTACATATTCCATAAATGCCTTTTTAGGCGTACTCATTGACAATCTAAAGTAGGTTTTGGTAGGAAAAATATTACAACATTTATGCAAATGTATCATAGAATGGACGCTAACCGGAACACTGTTCAAGCATCTGTCTATGAGACCGTGACCTCATACCATATCATCAAGGCTGAAACTGCTATTATTTTGTAAATTTATCCTTTTTGCACCATTAAAAAATCATTTTCAGACAAATCATGGGGATCAAACCAAGCAGACATTCGTACTATTTTAGGGATTGTTCTAAATTAATAATGAGGTCATTATTAAAGGAAAATCCAAACAGTTTTTGCAATGATAATAATAATTTATATAACTACAACACGGATTTATTTATTTTTTACAACCAGCAGCAAATAATAACGCTACTGGCAATCTCATGGGTTTCACTTTACATACCCAATATTTAACACTTCCAGTAATGGAGAATTACTGAGCTCAATCTGTTTATTCATTAAAGGCACCCTGAGTTTGTGTTTGTATATTTCGAAAGCTTCTAAAATGTCTAAGTTGCGTTTGTTACAAAAATGTAGGAATATGACATTATTTTGGGAAGTCATTGTGTGATGCTGTTCTAAAAGGTGTTTGGCGTAATTAGATTTTTCGAGATGTTTATTTCTGTAACAACGCACGCGCTCTTTATATATTATGTCAAAATTTCGAAGTGTTTGTCAAATATATACCGAACTACAAAAAGAACACTTTAAACGGTAAATGGCCGATTTCGTGAGGTCGTGTGTTCTATCTTTAGCAATCAATAATAATAAAAAAGTATTCATGTTGGTTTTAAAGGCTATTTTGTAATTGTTTGTTTTTTCGTAACACGTGCAACTTTTTCGGATATTTTGCCAAAACATGGTATATGGTATAGGTATATAATTTGTGTCTTTTGTTTGATGTCTGTTGTCAGTGGTAGATATTCTTTTGATAGCTAACCTATAATATTTTTGTTTACCTAAAATTGCGGCGATTCTCTGTAAAAACGCTCTCACACTAAAAACATCTAATCTAAATTTAGTGATCTTGAAGCAAATTTTCTGTGTCCGGAATATAACTGTTTTTTCGAAAACCGTAATAAGAACATTTATGAACTTACTTTTGCAAGTTCTTCGATTATTTTCTACTAATTACTGATTAGTTATTAGTTTTTGTGTGAAGACTCTGGCATTTTACGCCCTTTCTTTTAATTTCTTTGTCAGAAGCTTGTGCGAAAGATGTAGAGCGTGTAGAACGTTAAACGGGACACCCTGTGTATTTAGAATTGTATCGTCTTTTAATAATAAAACGGTTTAAATATTACAATAATTTTGATTATGAATTTTATTTTTATTTGGGGTTGTTGGTAAGGTTTCCACATGTCCGAGGTTTGGTGGGACAATTCTGTTTTTTGAATGTGAAAAACCGAACAAGTCATAATCGGACTTTTCGCCAAAATAAATCTACCTTGGGTATAATCACGATCACTACTTGGACACATATCCAACAATCTCTAACAACATTGTTAGGAGAGTCTTATAGTATACTATGTTATACACAAGTAAACCAATTCAGGTTTTATTTTTGCGATCACTAATTTTTTTTCGAACACTTCTCAGATTGATTTTCCTTTTTAGGCAGTATTGTAGAAGGTAAAATATTTCGAAGGTAATCTGACAGCATGTGTTTTTCGACAATTAACCAATTACTCGGTCCTCCTACTTACCGGTATACTATATCTTGAATAAGATGTCCAGAATCTTTGAGGACTCCACAATAAGAAACTGCAGTTTTATAACAACGTCTCCATCTGTGAAAACTTGTGCAGTTTGAACGCTATTTAATTTTAGATGTGCATAGCAAGTGTTGCTATTGCTGCGATATGTTCATGTCTAAAAGAGCGCCCAGGACTAGAATTTAATTGATGGATTCTTAGATATAATTATCAACTGAATCAAGAGAAATTAGCTGTTAAATGTTTTCAAAATGATGTTTACCTACCTCAATAAATACAATTTAGAGTGTTCCGAAACACATCCATCAGGAAGTAATTTCTTTATTACTGATTTGTGAATCGTGTTAGCTGAAAGAAAAAAATTAAATATGTCCTTTTATATGAATCCATATTGGATACCGAGGATATTCACAACACGGCGTCTAATGGGCACATCTTTATTGTAAGAAAATGAAAATTAGTAATGGAGAGAAAGCACCTACCTATGAAGCTAAGTTTCAGAGACTTTTCAAAAATGCTTAGAAGCTTTCCGTCCAATGTAATATTATTCTAGATTATTTTTAGAGAAGCTACGAATATTTTATTAGAGTCAGACGAAAAAGCAATTTATTTGCCCTTCTTCATATCATATGAAACAAATCCAATTCTTTAGTAAATCTGCGTAAACACTTAAAGCTTAATTCTAGTTTCAAACGATATAGTATACCAAAGTAGATTACAAGATAAAATCTAGAACAAATTAAAAGGTCCTAAGAGTTAGCGCCAAAAGCAAGTAACGTTCTTTACCTTTTTTATGTAAATTTCCAACGAACTACTGAGAGTGGACACAATGAAAATAAAATTTATAAGCTATTTTGTTACAATCCTTCCGACTGGAATACTACCTGGATATGTCCTAACTTTTTTGCCTCAATCGGAAATGTCCAGTTCTTGATTTAGGTCACATTAGAATACGAAAACTATTACATTTCAATTCACCTATTATTCAAAGAAACTTACCAAATTACTATTTTTTAAATCTTTGTGCTGCACTTGCATTTTTATTTTTAAATACCTGTCTTTCGAAACAGTTGCGTCTGCTTAATAGAAAAATTAAAACAACTAAAGGGGAAGTTTTTCCTGCTTCTAACATTTCATGTTAATATACCTAACTGGTTTGGATTTGAACATTATACTATAGCTGTAAGGATCAATAAAATAGAATTTTATTTTACTGGATATTAAATGGAAAATTGCTGAATCGCACCAGCTGAAAGTAATAAAATTTCTATGAATATGCGAATTTGTGAAAAGGCTTTTATTCATATACGCCCACGAATTGAGGAAGTTTACTTTAGATGGTTCATGAAGGGTATAGTGTAAAGCATAGTGAGCTGTTTTAGACTTATGATTTTGTCAACTTCCATTTTCATTAAAGGTTTGTAGTTTATACACTGCTTTAGGTAGATGGAAAATATATTTGAGACTGGGTAGAAAAAGGTATTTTTTAGATGTGCTGATTTTCAATAAATCTCAAGTCTCATTCTATAAAGTAAGTACGCAGATTTTATACATCCGGGTAAATTTTATATTGGTGGCAACGTAAACAAATAACGGGCGAGCCATGAGTTAAAAAAATTTAAATTTGATTTATTTCAATAATAATTTACAACAAAGAAACACCGTCCGTTTTTATATAACAAGCTTTGAATGCATTTTAGATACATCTCATTTGATTCGCTCTTTTCGAGAAGTTGCTAGATTGTGTCCTAAATTATGACTCACCCCTTATGACAAACAGCAATTTGTTCTATGCAGTCTGTACAATTTTCCTATTACCGAGACCCAAGAAATTTTTTTAATGTCCCAGGGTTTCTTCTATCATAAGATTATTTCTTTTGTTCTCTCTTTTATCTCAAAACATTTTCTGTTTAGTGTCTAGCTGAGTAAGATATTATTTCAAAAAATCATTTGAAGTTCAAAATAAAGTTATAAATATATTCATTCCTGTAAACCACTTTGCTACTTCCTAGAAGACGTACCTGCTATTGCATCCACAAGCTTTGAATATTTCTGGCTTATAAAGTGGTCATAATATTTGTCGACGTATTTATCAGCTTTTTAATTTTAACGCTTTTAATACGGTTTTGTATACATCTGGATTATTTCTATCTTTATTAAGTCATGGGGATTCTCTGGTACAATAAGTTTTTTAAGTAATCAATAATATTAAGTTAAATGAATCATATTTAGAAATATAGTGAAAATACAACCCAATCAGCATCTAAATAGCGGTAACTGAGATCGGAACTTTGATTGAGTAGCTGTTACGTAACTACAACTAAATTTATGACTTTATAGGTTTAATTACTTCAATTTGGAATATTTTAGTAATTATGTAGTTACTTTTAATATTTATTAGAACTATGTAGTTCCATTACTTCTAAGTAGCTTTTTAAAGTATGTGGAACGGTATTGCTACTTAGTATAATTACTTTAATGTTGTTGCAACTTCAATTGATATTATGATTGTAGCAGTAACTTGCCCGAAGCTACTTTAAAGTTTTTAAAACTTTAAAGTAGCACCGAAAGTTCCTGCCACCGGTCTGAAACCATTGCTTAACCTTTAAAGTAACTGAACTATACAGTAGTATTGAAAGTAAAACTTACGTTTATGCTACCCAGGAGAATCAATTGAAAGTAATTTTCACTACTTATTTTGCATCAGAATTACTAGAAAGTTCCAGTTACTATTAAAAAATTACAAAGAAGCGACAGTAACTTCTAAAGAGGCATATCGCCTACAGGTTAGTTTGGAATTTGGAGGTTAATTATGTTTTTGCGGTGGTAGTAGTTTTGCAAGTTTTTAATAAAAATGTCAAAGGCACATGCAATATGAAAAAAGAAGAATTTTAGATATACGTCCACCTTTTATAGAAAATTAAAACAGCAGTTAGGTGAAATCAGTGGAAACAAAATCAACTGTTTACAATACAAAATAGAAAAAAATAGGCATGAGATCACTGGTAAACCATCATATAGTAAACAAGGGTGAAATATATTCCCCTTTTTTTTTCGTCGCTACATTGACGTTTAAATTTGAGGTTAAGTTCCAATGGAAATTTTGCAGTGACATTAGGAGCTAGAAAGTGGCTACGGAAACCGTATTTTATACTTCGTGGTAACAACAACCTAGAAGTAGAATTTGTTTAGTTCCCGTTACCGTTTATAAAGCGACACAAACTTTAGACACACATTTTACAGTTGACATTTTCAAAACAACTCCATATTTACTTGTAAAATGTTGAAGGCTATTAATTAATTTGCAATTTGTTGCAATTGTTAAAAAGTCTTTTATTATAACTCTCAATAAAGATAACAAATCGATGTCAAATTGTGCCTTGAGAATAAAATAAAAATGGTTTCTATCATGTTTATCAATTTATAAGTATTTTTGTCATATTTTATTCAAGACATTTTTTATTAAAAAATATATTTAAAGAAGGCGCGTTGTTATTTTACGATCTATCATCATCGCATTTAACAGAAAAGTTGCGATGGTTTCTAATTTTGGTATGCTAGATTGGCAAAATAACGAAACATTTCATCCCTTTATGTATTAAGTACGTATTACAAATAAAATAGTAATCCATTTTGTGACACGACGGCAGCATTAAGTGAAAGAATATTTGTTAAGTTGCAAGGGTAAGAGAGAGCAACTACGTGACACGATGTATCAAAGACAAAAAATTTCCATGAAAGTAGCAATTAAATGTAGCTGGACAAGTTCCGGAGAGGTTACTGCAACGTATCTGCTATCCGAGAATGGTTCCCCATTTTGGTTCCAGGCACGTAACAATACCGTAGCAATTACGTTCTTGTGACTAACGGCAAAAACTTAATAGTTGGGAATGTAAACAATTGTAAAGCACACTGGCGTCACAGCATAAAATGTATCATAGTCACTCGATTGTCAGCACTTTGAAGTTGTTAAGTTATCTTCGAATATCGCACACACAGTGATACACACGATCAGTTCGCCGAAGATTACCGATCGTTATCGTCATTGCATGGTGGTAATAACGAGCAGCCGATATCACAGCACAACTGTTGTTCGAAGAGCCAGACAATACTACAAGGTTGCACGCGGCCGGCTAAGAATATTTGCGAGAGTGTCTCTACTGTTTGTTACTATACTGTGCTGTCGGCTTAACAGTAAGTTTGTAATACAGTGGAATGAAATAATATAATAATAATAATAATAACTACTACAACCCATAACCTAAACCAAGGCCCCAGAAGCTATAAGCTTGTGCGGGAGGGAGGGGGCTATTATTATTATTATGTAGGCCCAATGTGCGGCTGTAGCCGACTTACAGATGGAACAGCGCAAATCCCACATTTGCGTCACAGCTAAGGAAAACTGCAGAAAACCTTAACCAGATCTGCCGGTGCCGGGAGTCGATCGCGGGCCGCTTGGGTGAAAGTCCGGCACGCCAGACATTACACTACCAAGGCTGTTTTAATTAAATCATGAAGTAGACCACCTCAACAATATATTATTTACAAAAACTATCAAAACTTTGTTGGAATGGAAACCTTTACCTTTTGAAAATGACTACCTTTTAACGTGATCAAGATCATACTTTAAGATCATGTTTAAATAGAGACATAATGGGCCGTATTCTCATGCCACTATTAAGGTAATAGCATGTTTAAGTACCATGGCGACCAATTATAACCTTTTCCCACCTATTAGAATTAGATAAAGCTATCTCTTTTTTTTTGTTGATCTTAATTTAACTTTAGTTAAATACACCTTTAAAAAACTACGGTTACTTCAATTAATTCTAGTCAATTTATAACAGGGTAAATTTAAATTAATACTTAGCCTTTTGTTGAATAGATACTGATATGTGAGCGATACAACAAACTTAGTTATAATAATAATAATAATAATAGGTTTATTAACCAAAAAGCAAACGACATAAATGTCTTTTACATGCAATTGGTGATAAATTAACAATTCAATTACAAGTATAAATTACAAATTAAACATACAGGTAAATAACTTAACTTATGCAAAAGATTAAAAAAAATATACATATAAAAATTGAAGAGTACAAATAATACAATAATGCATACTAGTTATATGGTGTGGAAAAATATTGTCAGTTTTGAAAATTTTTTTAAACAACGTATTTTTCGAATCAAAAATAAATCAATCTCTCGTGACAGTAGGATCCTATTAGTAGTTGTTAATGCAAAAGAAAAAGGAGTTGCAGTTAGTGAAACTTTAAATAAACAGTTTTTTCTACATCTTAAGTGTATAACCTTAACATTATGTTGAAAAATGAATAGTTTAATCGTTAAAATGTCGCAATTTATACAACATGATAAGAACCTAAGCAGAAATACTAAGAAAAGTACTTCTGCAAATACAACTTCAGATGAAAAGCGATTAGGAAAAGGAAACGGTCAGTGTTAATGTTCGGTGTAGCGGTGTTTGGTTCCATTATCAGCGTGCATTTACTTATGTCGAACTACAGCATACCTTTCTAGGTAGTATGACACTCTGCTAGTGGCACTTTGACTTTTATAATGTTCACTGTCAGCACTCAAGCGCCGCCTTTTGGAGTTAGCTACGTTCATGTATCTGCCTTTAACGAACGTTTCCAAATTGTAATGCTAGTTGCTTAGGTGCCCCTTATAATAACAACCATAGTGACCACTATAATTCATTTTAATTTGTTTGAAAAAAGTGTTTGTATTTTTCTATTCAGTATAAACAATACTAGAGACAGTTGGATTTGATCGATTTTAACTTCATTACTTACAGTTGTTACTTGTAATAACTAAGTTTTTTAGTAAAAGAATTTTTAAACGGAGTTTTTATTTAGACTGTTATATAACAATAAACTTAAATCTACAAAGAAAATGAAAAACTTTTACAAATTAAAATGTACGAAAGGTGTTCATAAATCAAATTACTAAAAATTAACAATTAATAAGTAACAACTAAGAAACTTGGTTTATACAATAATTATAAATTAATAATTAAGGATGCGCCTACTATTTTATTTTCACAATACTGCCATAAATTCTAAACTTTATATGAGGGCTACATATGACACCGGAATACCCATCGCACTGCTAGTGCGTTTTCTACATGACAGTTATTGCTGTCTTTTGCTGGGTCATGAACGCATTTATTATTATTCTGTTATATTATATTTTCAATAAGTTAAAAGTCAGTTTTTACAAATAAAAGATTAGAAAAAGAGAAAAATTCAATACTCGGTTAACAAAAATTAATTTATAAAATTAAATGAATTAAAATTAACTGAGATAAATAAAAGGATGATCTTTTAGAAAATTTCTTCTACTATGCGATTATTATTTTAGTATGCACATATTTCGGACAAGCCGGTTTTCTGTGAGCTGTTTTATAATAATAATTATTCCTACCGATTGTCTGGAGAACCAGGTCCCAGAAGCTATAAAGCTTGTGCGGGAGGAGGAGTGATTATTATTGTTATGCAGGTCCATCGTGCGGTTGTAGCCGACTTACAGATAGTAGAGCATAAATCCCACATTTGTGTTACAGCTAAGGAAAACTGCAGAAAACAGACTAGTGAGACCAGCAAGCTAGCCGCTACACTACCAAGGCTATTTAAATTTCATTAATTGAAAGTATATTATTATGTTCGCACATTTCTAGCAATGCAATTGCCACGAGCAGAAAATATGATGAGACGACTGATAGTATCAGTTTTGTTATTAGACATGTGTTTTTCTGGAATACATTTCTTTTGTCTTTTAATTTTTGCATTTTTGTATTATCCTTTATTTAGAAATAGTCGTATATAAAATGAGTTAGCGGTGCGATATGCACTTTAGTGTCATAAAGCATCAACTGTCACGAAATCATGATATAGAGGTAAGCGCGTCTTTATGTACCTAAAACGTTCTTAATATCTCTCATTCCCGCACATGCAATCGCTGATGGTGACCATTCGAATTTTGACAAACTGTAGTAAGTCATGTAAATGCGAAATGTACCATAGTTTATTTCGTTACTGTGAACATATTTATATCTTTGATTAATACGTGATAATCAATTTAGTCATCAACTAATTAGTTTTCACCTGTTGAAGTAGAACCTTGATGACTTCCGGAAGTATTAAAAGAAGAAATTGCATCAGTTTGCTTCCTGAATTTTATTCAAATGCTCAGTTCAAGACAGTTTTTTCAATTTTGCTATTTTTTTGTACTATATCAACCATTGCTTATTGTTTCTAGCCTTATTTGGTAAAACTCCATAATCATGAATAATAATAATATAATCTGTAAAACTTTTTACCCATTTGATCAATTTGATTTATTTCATTATATCAATCGACTCTCCTTTAAATATGACATTTTTTGGCTATTAAAGTGTGGTCTAAACGCTCTTATAATATAAAAATAAACTAACAATAAATTATCAAGACTCATTATAGTTATACAGGAAAAAAATACAGGAATATTATAGTTTGTATTTATTTACAATTACTTAAGATCTGGTAATCGCTTACGATTTTATTACTTTTGAATTTAACAGTTTAACATTGTTTATTTAATCCGTGTTTATCTGATCATTTGTTTGATTTGATATTGGAATACCTGGTTGATATAATTATTCTCTCGAGTTTAATTATTTATTATCAATAACTTATGTCTATTGACAATAAAAAAGGAGTCATGAGGAAAACTTGCCATTGCCTATAAATGTTTCGTTATAAAGAGAATATTATACTTAGTACATTATGGCTTTAGACACTATAAAGATAATCTTTAATGATTACATATACCTATAATAAAGATATTAATTGCAATTTTAATTTTTATAAAAAACTGGAAGATCTTGAATTCACTGAGTAATCCATCCATCCAAGTGAGTAAGTAAATTAAAAATAAATTTTCACAAGCAAAATTTAGAAATTCTATTGGTTTGTATAATTATTGCGTACAACTATTCTTAATGAAATTTATTAAATGTAGGCAAAGGCCTTAATATAGCTATGAATTATATAGCAATCATTTGAAAAGGTAGTAAACTTAATACCCATATTGTCAGCCATTTCTTAAATAAGAGTACCTTGCTGACGTTTCGGTTAGAAGCGGAAAAGTTATTTTTCACATAATCAGAAAATTAATAAATATTTTCATGGTTTGGAGATAACTCAAAGCAGTTCTCTTTAGCATTTCAGCTCCCCGCATCATAAATAAATTAACTGTAGTGGTAATTTTTCAGAGAATATTTCTCGAAAAAAAACCAGTACCTACCCCAAGCAAATAAAATAACAGAACTTCAAATATGTAAATCTGGAAGAATTTAATTAGATTTTGATTGGTTGAACTGGTTGGGGTAGTTTGACCCTGGGCCTGCCCATCTTCTGCCCTGACCCTCGGTACAAACTGCACAGTATACCACACGCACTTCGTTGACGAACAGCTAGCGGACACGTGTGTCTGTAGACCGAGGATTAACGTGCAATCCCTCCTTTTAATTGGATTTTAATTGATACAGGGTTTTAATTTGGATTCGAGATTACTTCAACACTCACTTGATTATTGGTTAGAGCAATCCCGAAAATAACTTGGGTAAATAATTTTTTTTTCAGCAAATGTACACACCCATAATTTCTGTTAAAGGGGATTTACAGCGGATGGTTGATTCTGTTACGTATTAGTTTTCTAAATACAAAGGTTCGATTTTCTAACTGTATGCTATTGAATTTTTACATGTTTTTGAATAAGTGAATAAATATTAAACGACAAAGTCGTTAAATCTAGAAGAAATAATTTAAAAGTCAAGATTTCCTCATGTTCGTTATTTGAAGAACTAATAACAATATGACGTCAGAACAATCAACACAATTCTTTAATGGTAAGTAGTTGATAACTATATAGACATCTATTTTTGGATTCTGAAACCTAAAACCTAACTAAACATAAGTTCCCAGTCTTTATCTTAAGAACTAGTCAAAAACTATTTCAGGTTGAGTTTCAACGTTATTATGATGCATCAATCAAACGCAAAAACCATCACCGATCTATCCTTCCTATTATACAGTATGGCATCATTGTGCAAAGCCATTCTGAGTCGGCATGGACTTGAACCTGGATGCGGAGAAATATTTTTCGATTCTAAGATCGAACTTATAAACCGTCTGATCCAAATACTATTAGTCCAGTCAATTTAGAACAAATTTTCATGAATAGCAGAAAGTTGAGGTAAGTCCGTGGATTTTTGCATAGGGCTTCCTTGTGGGTTGTTAAATAATCCCCTAATAGTCAACACCTGTAGGTGGAGAGCTCGAAGTGATAATGAAGGTAAACAACGCCCCTTAAGGTTTTTGTCGTTTTTCTCGGAAATTATTAGGTTTATTGAGATGAAGGAGGTTAGGTAAAATAACGCTTATTTAAGTCCCTACCAAAAAACCGTTAGGGGGCGTGGTTTACCCTCATTATCTCTGCGAGCTCACTACCTACAGGTGTTGACATTTAGGGTGTTATTTAACAACCCACAAGGAAGCCGTATACAAAAATCCACGGACCTACCTCAATTTTTCGCTATTGTTTTTATAATTTGACTGAATTATATTGCCTGTAATAAAATAAAAACATTGAACGAACAGATTTTGTACCCTTAATGCTTCAATAACGCAAGTAATTAACGTGGTATTATCATGTAAACATCAGTAATGGAGTGAGGAGCTTTCGGAATGTAATAGATGCATACTTGTAGTGGTTATAAGGAAATTGTACTTGCCTGGTAGCAAAATGTATAATACAATGAATTTATCAGAATCTTTTGTACTAAAACTCTACAATATCCTCAACGTTTAACCAGAAAATCTAAACATACAATACCCTTGATGGAGAAGGACTAGGAGGATAAAATTATGTCATGTCAATGTAGAGATTTCCGTACAAGCGTTATAATTAGCAAATTATAGTTCTTCGGCAAATAGTTTTGGGTTAGATTAGTCGGTTTAGTGCCAGTCGGCTGTCAGCAATTAAAACCACAAGAAGAGTTTCAGTACGGTTCGGCACAACAATAAATGGAATTCGAAACGATATCAAAAAACCTGTTTTCTACACTTTTTAAGAAGTGCTTGATGCGTATTGTGGCGATCCTCGAAGTCTTAGGGTATAGACGTACTTGTTCTACGTAAATTCATGTACGGTTTGCCACTTAAGTGTAGTTGTAACTCAACCAGGACTAGTTGTATCTTCAAGCAACTGCCGCAACGAATTGATGTAAGCATTATTAGAAAGTTTCTACAAAAGCTTCTACACCTTTACCAATTTCGAAGGTGGAAGGAAGTAGTACAATAATTTCGTTGATAGTTATGTTCAGTTACAGCTTTGTTAATGTTGTAAGACGGCATATAGTTCTTCCTAACCTTACTTCTCGTGGCTGCTGCAAGATGTGTTTGAAAAAAGTATGCTGACAGGATGATATTCGGGGTTGAGATAGCTTATCTCAACAGATTACATATTGTACTGGATTCTAAGATATAAACTGAAGAAAAGAAAGATAGTTTTTTATCATAAGAGATTTTCTCGTTGAGTCAAGAAACGCTTTCAAGTGCTTGAACCGCTGGAAACCCTAACAAGTACTTGACAAAAAATACAAATAAACTCTCAAAATCAATTGAATTTAAAATTTATCGATGCTATAAGCTTGATACAACACGAGATCGCAGCCAAACGTAAAATCAGAGGAAGATGAAATTGATAACGTGTTACAAATTATAACGGGAACTTCCTGACCGGCTAGCCCACGGTGTTAAAAGAAGTCCCAGCTATATTAAAATTAATTACACAAAACATTAACCTTAATCTGACTGAATCTTTGGCTCAGGCTAATGTCTGCTCTAAGATAGCAGCCGCCGTTTGAACTCAGCATAAGCGTTGATAGAAATAAAAAGCACATATACAAAAGAAACAGAAGGTTATTTATTCTAAAACATAAAAAAGAAATTGTGTGGTTCACACCACACACCAAATGCATTGATTATACAGAACACAAAGTTATTCGTGAATAAATAATAATAATAAAAAAATAATATTATGAAATCAGAAATCTTAAACAATCGGGTACTTGCATGCTATCAAAATTATTAAAAAGAGTTTACAGCCTCGATTCACAATAAATATCTCTGTAAATAGTTGTTTCTAAAAAAACTTTATAAAAAGAAAAACAACAATGAAAATACCCCAGAGATTTAAGTATCGCGCTATATTTTAACGGAAGCATATACAGCAACATTGCCAAGCGTATTTGTGTACATTCCACCAGCTGACCTAATAACACGCTAACACTAGACCTAATAACACTAATATAATAAACAACAGTTAAAAATCTATAAAAAAGTCTCTATTCTAAATTTACCACACTAATATAAAAAGCAAATACTAAAAATAACGAAATTAAATAACGCGTCTGTAACGTAACCTCAAATCTACCACGTGCATGCTAAATAAGTAAATAACGATATTGGCAACAACGAACAGTACACTTAGACGGGGTGAAGAAGGATGCTAGAATCTCATTGGCTTTGCTTTGCCGCCACAGTTGGGCTTATGACGTCAGTGCCCTAAAGAATTTAAACTTTAAAATTAATTTTCAATGGGTTAACGAGATCGTTTTACGCGGTAATTGAATTCTAGACACTTAATGTGATGTATATTTTCATATAAAAATCTTAAAAAATACATGCAAGTACCCCATTCTACAATCAATAAATTTACAAAATCAAAATAACAATAATTTAATTACATATCTTAACTAAATTGAAAATCTGAATCAGACTTACGCTTTCTGCAGAAAAGTAATACGGTAAAAGTGGCAACTGCGCTTTTAATATAAAATGTTAAAATGAATTTATGAATTACTTTGTTTACATAACCTAAAAGTTAAGAAGAGAAGATGTTTATCTTGTTTAGGTGCATAGTTCTGTGTCGGTATTGGTCTGTCTTCTTTTTACTCTTGTTGGTAGCTGGTAAAAATACTTTGATTATAGGTAGCACTCAGCTATAACCAGGTCGTGAAAAGGGAAGTAAAGTCGATGCCGGAAAAGAAAAGAACCGGAAAAAAAAGCCGGAAAAGATGTTTTCATCGTTTTAAAAACGATAGATACGGGTGGATTATCACCTCTTGTTATATTTGGTTGAAAAGGTATTCCTACAAAACAAGGAGCTGTTAGAGATAACCATAATGATTAGAGTAAATAAAAGGTGTACCTTGCAGCAGAGCTTAAAAGACCAATAAATTGGATTCCTGTGAACCAAACAATCACCACTGTGAAAAACTGATCACCAGGAAGTTACTAAATTCCACATTAAACTCATAAAGAGAGAAATCATCAAAAATTTCCTAAAACTGGAATGAAGTAAACACTCTATTTGCAAGTCAGATTACAACTGCCTTTTTAAATGGGCAAAAAGTGATTATCTTATCAACAAGTTCAAGAAAACCGAGATAAAGCTGAATTCACCAATGAGGTAGCCTGAACAGAAATATTACCAAATAAGGGAAAGCCAATAGAACGGTGTGTCCATAAACACTACCATATTTGGAATGACAGAAATATAATAAACACACTGGAGAAAGAAAATTTTAGGTTAAACATTAAGTGAAATTGAACTGGGGAAAAGCCTTTAAAGAAAAATTGTAACAAAATCTGACGGGAAGCTATCTGAAATTACTACACGTAAATCAATCAAAAAAAAAACATGAAGTTTAAACCATATTTCTCCCTTTTCTGCTAATTGAACATTTATTTTGAGGCAACTTTTTTTGACAATTACTTACTAATTTAGTTATGATTGATTTCTGCTATAAAAACAAAAAGGAACTCATTAAGGTTATTACTAGCAGAACTTATTTGATGTCATAGTTTGGATGATATTGCTCGTGAGTATGTGTACAACAATGGATGTACCAATTTATGTCATGGCCTACTGCATTACTAATGTACTAGGATTAAACAAATATTTCGAATTATTAGAAACAGTAAATATTTTATTTTACATCACACATTATATTACAGATTTAAATCTGAAGTCCGCAGTAGGATTTTTGCATTTATAAATAGCATTTATAGTCTTAAGACGATTTATAATATTAAGAATTTAATAAGCTAAAAAGCAGATAAAGATTTATATAATAGTATTACTAATATTATTTTGCATGTTAAATATAATATTATTAATTTGCTTTTAGGAATCTGTTCACGTAGGGCCTACTTAATAATAATAATAATCGCCCCCTCCCTCTCGCACAAGCTTATAGCTTCTGGGGCCTGGTTTCCAGGTTATGTGTTGTAGCAATTATTATTATTATTATTATTCAATTAAATAATTTATTCAGAATACCATAGAAGTTTTTAACTCTCGCTTAAAGCGTTAAAATAGCGTAAATAAATAGCTAAAATTTAAATAATTTAATATAGAGTACATAATATTGATATAGTTGATCATATAATTTTCATTTATTTACAACTAATTACTGTGCATTCAATTTTGGTGTATATACCTATTATAATTCTTGAGTTATATGCTGTTATGTACAGTGCAGGTTAGTTAGGTAATTCTACATTTAGGGTTCTAGATCTAATCTAGAAATTATTGATGTGTACTTTAACAAGTAGCAAAATATAATGAATATAACAGAAAGTGCAGTAAGTCTTTTTATATATCTGAATATATAAATACAACATTTAATAGTAATAATAATAATAATAATAATAGGGCCGGCGGTGGACGAGTGGTGACAGTGCATCACTCGTGTTCCAAGGGTCGTGGGTTCGAATTCCGCCACCTCAACTATGGATGTGTGTATTCGTGTTGCATGTTAGATGGGGAACAGATGACCTTAGATGTTGGTTCCCCCGTAGTGTAGGCGTGAAATAAAAAAATAAAAAATAATAATAATAAAAAATGCTACTTCCAATTACCTGACGAGCCAGTCTGCAGTCGACTTACAGATGGCAGAGCACAAATCCCACATTTGTGTTACAGCTAAAGAAAGCTGTAAAAAACCTTAACCATATCTGCCGGTACCGGGAGTCGATTCCGGGCCACGTTGGTGAGAGACGAGCACGCTAGTCCCTAAACTACCAAGGCTATAATGAAATATATGATATGCTAATGCTATTATTAGTAATATTAATATGTAGGGAAAATTTATCTGAAGCAATGAATCTAAAAACTGTAAATATAAAGAGAACTTTTTTTATCCATTTATGACTGGGATTTCTTCAAAGAAGAAAATGGTTGTTAATATGCAAGTTTCTATACCGATCAGAGAAACTAAACAGAGCTCAAGCTCAGAATACAGCCCTATTAATTGTAATAAATATACAAGGGACAATCATAAATCTAGGGAATAAGTAATATTAGATAAAATTGAATGTTACAAGTTTAATAATAATTAAGCAAAAGCCATTTCCTCCAATGTTACTAGTACGAGTTTGAAGTACTAATCCGCATAGATGAAGGTATAAATGTAATAATTCTAGGAAAACGGAAATTTCGAAAATTACTATCTTGTACCTCAGTCATTGTGCTTTTCAAATAATTACTCTTGCGTAAGGGATAACATAAGATTCTTGCGTACCTTAACTGAGAAAAATATTTTTAGTAAGAGTACGCCATCAATGACATATTAAAGAAAATTAGAAGTTCATTCGCCTGGTCATATCGAGCTAAAAACCGTATTAAAGGGTCTTTTGCATAATTCCTTTATGCCATTTCACCTGTTACCACGACCTACTAAAACTAACTACGTACAATTTACTACACAATTTAATTATTTCGGTAAAGATGTTTTGTATTTTACTAGCGCAACCACTTAATTCTCTAAACGCAAAATTTACTCTGTAGTTACCGAGCTTTAGATAAAACGTTACAAGATGTTTAATGAAGTAAATTCTGGTTGTGTGATAAATTAAACTGTAACTATAGTATGCACTTGTGTGCACCTTCCAAGCTGCATGTTAACTAAGCAACGAGCTGCCACTGCGGTTTCTCACCCATACCATGTTGACACACCGGTGCATCTCTTGCGTTGTGAAGCAAGATGCAGCGAATCCGGGAGCTCCGGAACTCCAGGCGTGCGTCGTTTTATTTGTTAAACAAATGACCATTACAGAACTACTGTAATACTGGCGGAATTTAATTTCACTGTTGTCCGAATAGGTTAAGTTCTGTACATGCAAATCCGCTCCGCTCCATAAATTAATTATGAAAGCTTGGGACAATTCCTGTTAACGAACTTCTATGATTGTAGATTTATTGTTAGATTATCGTGCCTGCCTCGCTTGTGGGAGCTCAAAACTGCTTTACTAACCTCGTTGGGTTTTTGCCCTTTATCTCCCTTTCCTTGTTTCATAAAATCATTTATAGAGTAATAACAATAATAAATAGGTTTACTTCTTAAATAACCTGTTATATGTTCCTTTAATTATTAATAATAGTGTAGTTGCATGTACAAATGACTCGTTAAGTAGAAACATTTAGTCGTTTTAACGATTTAAAAAACGTTATATAAAAGTTTATTCTGCTTCTCGATCAGAGGGACACGGGTTCAAATCTCGTTTGTAATTGCATTTTATACAGTTGTATTTGAACTCATTAGGATAAGGTATGAAAGTTGTGTGAATGATAAAGTATGGCTGGAGAGTAATGTAGTTGCTACAATAGCTCCATTACCTCCGTTGGACTCCCATTAGAGTTTGTGTGGAGCCTGGAATTGCAAAGCGATAAAAGGAGAATAGATTATGTATGTATATAACAGTTTTGTTAATAGCAAAGACTAAATAAATAAGTAATATGAAATAAATTAACTAAACACGAAAAACGATGGATCTCTGCCAGGGCCGTTCCTGGGTTGCTTTCCGCCCAGGTGCATAATTAAAGCGGCCGCCCTACAAGAATTTTTTGTTGTTTCCGTCTAAAAACCGATTAAGGTTGTATAAGTTAAACATTAAACATATTTTAAAAAAATCTTAGCATTATTTTTTAAATATCTCAAAATCATTTTACACTGATCTAAAGTTTAGTCGCGTGGGCTATTCGGAAAGCGTAGACAAACCAAATGCAAAGCGATTAGCGGGCGCGCTTAATGACTGTTGACGTTTACTTAACCGCGGAAATGCGGATAAACGTCCAGTACTAATGTTCATGTTACACGCGCAAATTAAAGATTACATTGCAGCAAATAACAAAATCTTTATGTTAAAGGACGTAAAAGATTTGCTAATGAAAGTAAATGCCACTTTACTGCAGAAACTGGAAAAAAAAGTGTCGAGCAATCTCAACAAATGTGGGATCTGGATCACAAAGTCTATATTTTAGTGAAAAAAATAATTCTTCCCGTGAACATTGGGGTAGTCGGATTTAGACAGATTATATATCAGAAGGATTGAAAGTGATGAATAGTAAGTTGAATTACTTTGAAATTTGATTTATATATTCATTTTTCTAATCTGTTCACAGATTGAAACTATAATTATTTTATAGTGGGCGTCTACGTTGTAGAAAATGTCATTTTTAAGACAAACATCTCTTTTAAAATCGGCTTTGTTATTGGTAATGATACATCTAACTTAATTGTGGTGTTAAAATTCTTCATCGTCGTTTTGGTTTTAGCGCGCTAGAACGTTTACTCTAAGCGGTCATGGATCATTATGTGAACGTAGCTTTGAGCGGTTAACCACTGTTTGCGCTTTCCGAATAGCTAACGCGAACATTACTTGTCTTGTCTAAAATTGTCCTGTAATTGGTGTAATGATCTTGCTATATAAATGATGACCAAGTATCATTACATTCATAACTATCATCAGAAAGGCATTGAATTTTTGAATCAGGGATTACCATAACAACCAAAATAAATAAGAAGTAAAAATAAACAAAGATTCTATATGTCTTTTACCGAGTTATTCTTACAAGAATTCTTTTAAAATAATGTATAAAATGGTAATCCGACACCCATACGCATACTCATGTATATCTACGTGTGTGGGGCGTGTGCTTGGTTAAAATTTGTTACTGGGGAAGTCCCGATAAATATTGTTGCAGTGTTGTCGGTTCTATTTACAAAAGCGGATTTTTTCTTTAAGTTTTTTTAATTGTAGGTTTTTTCTTCAACGATAGTAGTCAATTTCTGGTGCAGGTGCATCACCAGCACCCTGTGCAGGAACGGCCCTGATCTTTGCTTTACTCTTACTGTATCAAAGCTTCAAACAGTAAGGCAGCTCAATGACTATAAATAGTACATATATAATATACAGTTTCTATACAATATTTATACAATAATAGATAGAAATTGGAATTAGAATTTTGTTCAAAAATAAATATATAAACTTTGTTAACAATTGTCTGAAAGGTTGATATTCTTTTGAGGTTAAAGGACTGGTATTCTAAACTTTATTAAAATATCACATTCGTAATCTTAAAAAATTAAGTTACCGTTTTTGTTCCATAAAACTTGTTTGTTCACCTGGATTGGGTTATTTTTCTCACCCTTATGATAATATCACTCCTAATAGTCTAATCGTCTAATGCATCTATGCTATTATTGCGTTGCGAAATCAGTTGTTTGGCGAACTCGTAAAGATACTTAAAGTATAAACGAAAATCTCTTACTGATCGTATTTGATCATAAGTGAACAAAAATACAAATAATTGGGTCGCTTTTGTAAGTAAAAGCTTCAATACACAACCAGGTAATCTGATAAAGAGATGGGGGCTTATTGTTTTCAGTATTATTTCATGAAGAATACTTTTTATCTTAAATTATTCACACTGACTTTATTGTAACAATTTAATATGTTTTATTTTTCAATTTACTGCCATGAACGAATAAACAACATTCGAAAACCATGCTGCAAACCGCTGAGGACTTTTTTTATAAAATGAAGTATAATAATAATAATAATTACTACAACCCATAACCTTAACCAGGGCCCCAGAAGCTATAAGCTTGTGCGGGAGGGAGGGGGCGATTATTATTATTATGTAGGCCCAATGTGCGGCTGCAGCCGACTTATAGATGGAACAGCGCAAATCCCACATTTGTGTTACAGCTAAGGGAAACTGCAGAAAACCTTAACCAGATCTGCCAGCGCCGGGAGTCGAACCCGGGCCGCTTGGGTGAAAGTCCGGCACGCCAGGCATTACACTACCAAGGCTGTTAATATATGTATAGGTTACAAAAGTAACTGATGGTAAGTACACAGAATACAGTTATACAATTTCCACGATAATTTGACTTAAGTCGAACAGATATTCTCAAAATAAAATTTTGTGTAAGACTAAAGTTACCAAACTTTACTAAATTCTGGCTTCAAACGTTAAACAGCGTTTTCTGGCAAGCTAAAAGTGGTCTCCATCCTATTTGAATATTTTAAAATGTGAAAATTATAATTTTTTGCATACTTATTTAGCTAGTTCAGCAATGATAACATAAATTTCATTTAAATAAATAAAACTATCCATTTTGGCTATTTTTTTAAGCAATTATTCAAAACTACATACTTAATGATTAAGAACAATCAAATTATAATAAACGAAATTTAAAAAACCCAAATCCAATATTTAAATTCGGTAGTAATAATAAATGTATTAAATAAATTCAGTAATTGGTGAACTTCGTACGTACGATGGTTTCCGGAGAAGAGCAAACAGACTCCCATCCCATACAGTTTGTTCGTGGCCTGTGTGGTAGATTACATATTGCGATGTAAATTTAGCACCACGGTTTTTTGCTTTAGTTCATTTTTCTTTGATTAATCGTTACAAAGATTGTTACTTTTGAAATGTTAATTCATGAACGTTGTTATATGTAAATAGATGAGTTCACGGATATTTTTCCCTGTTTCAAGTTTATGAGAAAACTCATTGTTTAAACATAAAATAAATTATCACAAAAGGATTCAGGATAAGTAAAGGTTTATTGATTTTGTTATTTATACAAGATTACAAATTCAAATAAAAGAACTGATTAGAGAGAAGTTCACTTGCAGTTTAATTCTGAAAAAGAAATTGTAATTAGCATAAATAGGAAAATGACAATGAACATTTAAAATTTATGTATCCAGAAAATTCTGTTAAATAATTTAAAATATAAATAGTGAATCATTAATTTAAACAGACCACTAGTTTCAGTTATAAATATTATGAGAAGAAATTAAAATCAAAGGGAAAACTTACCTAATATTTCTAAACGCAAAAATATTTCCGGGGTGTGCAAGACAAGACACTGAGGCAAGAAGAGTAAAGGCGTCCTTGTGAAGCATATACCAGTATACCGAAAAGAAGAAAAATCTTGGCGATGAAATAACTTACACGCTTCAGCAACTCCCAGAGAACGAGTCCAGAGGCTGAGTGCAGTGTATTCAGCAGCAACAGCAGAAGGGGGGCCCAACTGCAATGAGTCATCAGCGACAGCATCTGACAAAAAACCAAAAGAAGAAAACTACATAACTTCATCAGGTTTGTGTTATAAAAGTGCTTTAAATAAATAAAGAATAAAACGGTTTAGTGCTTTTGTTCTACTGTATGAAAGTTAATGACAATATTGTTACAAAGAAGGTTATCATAAGAGTGAATACTTACCATAAGGTTCTGAACACTATAAGAACCGCAAGTAAATTTCTATCTGCTTTGAAATAATAAATAACATAAATAAAAGATATATGCAAAAGAAATAAATCTAATACTCACCTGATTTAATAATATTCATTCAGAATTATCTGAGGTTATGTCGGATCTAGCTAACAATATTGATAAATATTCTAGAACTGTCACTTTCTAAGTTTTCACAAGTTAAAATCTCAACAACTCAAAACTACTGGCGATCCTATCGTGTAAAATATTGTCACAAACGGAATTATTTCAAATTGAATACTTTTATAATTTCTCAACTTACGTTCCGTTTACTACAAATGTTATCAAGGTTACATTTCGTATCCGCAACAGTTGCCTACGCTATCAGGCCATCTGTGAGCCGCTTCGCCTACGACTCGTCATTTATATGATAATATAAGCCGCACGTTGCATTCCAGCTAATGCAATTATCATCCAAGGCTAATGAATCCGTTGTAAGATTATATAGGCGTTGGCTTAATGCTTATCGCACATGCAAGACAGCTGCTGTTATTCAAAGAACTCCCAACTTCTGCTCAGCCCACTTGCGACCAATCCACATCACACACGCGAGCCAGCGGCTCTCTCTCCAAGAAACGTTACTAAGCACAACATGCGAGCGCGAGCACAGCTGCAAGCCACACAAGGAAATAACGGATACGCGGATCACCAACCTACAGATTCCCACTACTATGCAAATATCTTCCGCGTTGAACAGTATATATAAATCCGCTTGCCCTGAATTAAAGGCAGTCAGTGCCATGACTCGAAGAAGCCACATCCAGAAGCAAGCGGGTGAGTACCTTTTTATTATTTATTGAAGACTAGAATCTGATGCCCAGGGGCGTTGATTACCTGTGTCCCCTCTGCTTAGTTATTAGGGGGTTGTACCAGGTTCCCTATGATTAGTTGTAGATTATTAGGAGCTCGGATAACCGCTGATTACCGGGTCTCCTACGCTTAGTTTGCAGACCTAGTGCTAGTACGGGAGTTCCCGATCGCCATTATGTTTATTGTTAGATTATGGAGGACCTGCACGTCCTCATACTGTGTAGTGTGTAACCATTATGTGTGTTAGTATATAGTTGTTTTTATGACTTGTGTTTACTTTCTAACTCCACCTCTGACTACACCTCCAGTCACAAAAACCCCACGTAACAATATTATTGCATAAAATTTGAGTTCTTAATCGATGAACCCAGTTGAAGGCTCAATCAAATTTATCAGTCCCATAATAAATAAACTTACAAGACCCTGAGATAAATAAACTAATTAAGAGAAATAATTTAACATTAATTATATTTATTGTCATATATTTGTATCCGAACATCACAATATGTAACTGCTATTCCGTAAGTAAAGTACTATTCAATTATATTCAAAAAGGGATTAATGACATCTGGAATTCCCCATCATTTTTATACGTAAAACAGTAAAAACGAGTTCGGAGAATTATGATTGATTCAATATGTTTTTTCTTAATAATTAATTATTCAGTTCATTAACTGTATGAATCTTAAAAAATAATAATATGAAATTTTGTGGCAAAAGCACCCCCCTAAATATGCTACTGCTGAGTAGCCTTGATTTAAACGATTTGTAGTTACAAAATTGAGCTTGTTATTAAAGACACTACAACAACATTTACGTGATAAGTAAAGTAACTATCAATCAAGAAATCAACCTCTTATGCTAATTTTACTTCAGTATGATATAATAAGGGATCGTTGTAATCATATACTAAAAAGTTTATTAATTGCTGTTTCTCATATTTTTAATGATTATATTAACCAACAATAAAAAGTAGCTTGTGTATATGCTAATACAGTAGAGATCAACTATTCCGAACTAACTGGGACCGAACACTGTTCGGTTTATCGGGAATTCGGAATAGGCGGGTTTCATGAATAATATCAACGTATATTGACTTGTTAAGGCGTAAATTAAGTGCGGGGACATCTGCTAGTGTCTGCTCTATACAGCGTTGATCGCTCGTGGTGAACGAGCGTACGAATGTACGTTTCTTCACGAACGTCTTTTTAATTTCTCCTGTTTTTAAGTTAAAAAAATCGGTATTTTTCTGAACTCTGTTGTTCGGAATAGGCGGATTTTCGGAATAGCGGGGTTCGGAATAGCGGGGCTTTACTGTATACTTTAATATAACCTTTTATGGAAGAAGCGAAAGATTATCATAATTTAATTTAAATAATCTAAAAGTTAGAATTCCCTGAATTTTGTCGATTAATCTAAAAATTGTTATTTACCTGCGATTAACATATTAAGATGAATTCAAATTAATGTGCATTTATTTAAATCAGGTGCATCTGAACTTCAGGTTGAATAGTTTTTATTTAAAATGTGCATACATTTCACTGACGTCAAAAAAATGTACATAAATAAATAAGTTATTTTAAAATATTTATTAGCATGAAATTTAACAATCATTTCAGATTTACTAAATTTAGAAAATGAATGAGAGCATTAACATGTAATACTTACAGTATCACATCCTCCCGGAGAAGAAAATCCAAAAAACAACAAAAAAGAGGCTATCAACAAAAAATACCTTTTTTTTCAACCATGATGTTCAAATAGAATAAAACTTCAACAAGGCTGGTTAACGAATTTGAGATTAAGGTAGTATATTCGATATATCTGGCAATCCAAGAATAGAGTGTATAGATAATAATAATCTAAAAGTATGAAAAACTAATCATTGTAATTACATATTATATAATACAAGTGGGACATCACAACAGGAAAAGCTATAACTACTCCAATAAATTCAGCCAAATGCATCAAGGATTAAGGATTTTTGCACTTTATAGAATTTTTTGCATATTTCTTGCTGATTCAAAATAAATTTTTGCTCATAGCATATTAGATATGCTATTGTAATGAACTAGATTAACCCCTGTATGCCGCCTGTGAACATTAGTGTATTAGCAATCTCATATGGGATATATAAACCACGACTGCGCAAGAGGATGGATTATTACTCAACCAGCCAAACACGTTTGCGCGTCGTGGGTAGTATAAATGTCAGTGTAATATAAAGCATTGTTTGAAATAAATATTTCTGTAAATTAGTCTAAGTTGTTAATAGTTTATAGTTGTTTATAATTAGTGTTAGTGTAAACATTTTCCTTTGTTAATAGACGATTAAAACAGCTCCTTTAGTATTATTTAAAAAGAACGTTACAATATTGCGTTACTCTTTAGTCAACGTGCATGTTGTATTCTGCAGAATTCTGTATAACTAGAACTCTGCACATTTTATTATACATAAAACTGGTTCAATTCTCTGAACGAAATTTGAGCAGAACCCCGCCGAGTCCGTTTTATTTATTTTTATTCTAAAATCGATCCGGTTGGTGTAAATGTTGAAGATACCCGTCGCTGTACTCTTCGCCGTGAAGTAAAATTACGTTTTACCATTTCGGAAAGACATGAGTTTGAGCCTGGATTAGAGAGTTGAGTCAGGCGCGTGCTGGCCCACCGAGATACCGGGAGTTTCCCAGTGCGCCTTTATAAAGTTGCATCGAAGGGCTCTAATACGCCACAGCTGAATTTACATTACCAACAATTCAATTGTGTGCTTGAAGTTTGAGAGCCGTCTTGGACATCTTCAGAGTTGAGCCAGTCTCCTTGAGGCAAGCGACTAATCGCCGCAGTGTTTGCCCAGTTGGTGTGACATTCCAAGGAATCGACGACGAAATTCACGTTGATCCAAAACCACCGACCGATTATTTGTCAAAAACATTGACATAATTATTCCGCGTTCTTGAGGAGTATAGCGATTCATGGTTTGTCTACGCCACCTAGTATTTAGTACCTAACAAACTTTATTAAAACCCTTGGTTAGTTTAAAATGTCTAATAATAATTAATCTAAATAAATAAGTTATCCAATTAACCAACGAGAGGTGGTGGGGCCCTCTAAGCACATTTTCCCGGCCCCAAAATTGACCCAGCACGCGCCTGAGTTGAGTTATAATTTAAATTCGTCAATGAATATGCATCAATAACATCTGAAATGAATATTAGACTTATCTTAAGGAAGATTTAATAGAGAGCCAGAAAAATGACGTTGATAAAGTTTTAATTTACGTATAAGTTAAGTTTTATTTTATATACAGGAAATTAAATTAAATCGAAAGTAAATGTTAGTTATTTTTACTTATTACGATATGTTTATTTAGTTTTAGGCTGTTTGTGATTTTCTGATGAAAATTGTGTTTCTCATCGAACAAGATATCTTGTGATGGAGTACTCCTCGTAACCCTTGGAAGAGACTACTTTCTTCATATGACTTACTAGGATTTTGTCAAGTAGACCTCACTGACACTGGAGCTACAGTTTCACTTCGTAATATCTGTTACATTACCTTGAAATTAAATTATAACAATTACTTTGTTGAAATTAGAACTTCAATAAATGACCTCTGAAAGTCTTGCCTGAATACACCTAGACTACACGTGCCATTGTTGACTTCGATCTTCCTCTTGGAATATACTGTTCTAACTACTGAACAAGTAATTAATCTGCTCTACGTTCTAGAAGACAACTTCTTGTGAAAATCTATTGTCACAGCACTTTTACTTGCCTGTATGCCAAATTACTTGTCATTCTCCTACAAAACGTAATCCAAATACTATTCTAGCTCTTCTTTTTGACTGACGTGTTTACAATTCCAACTGTTGTTCATGCAATGCTCACAATAATGAAATTTCTGAAATAATTCATACTAAACTTTCAAAACCACTGTTAAGAATTGATATTGCTAGACATTGAGAGATTCATAGCGTTTAAAAATAGCTATTTTAAGTTACTCGAGTTTTTCTATTACGTTAGAAGACATGGAAAACTATAACATATTTTTATTCAAATTATGCTTTATTATAAAAGATACCTAATTTCACATTAACAGAAATATTATTTATACAAGGTTCCTATGTTTTTATTTTTCCATTACTACACGGTCTACTTTCTTCAACTTTCTACAAAGCATTTGCTACTAATAAAGCTATTTAAAAATAAGAGTAGTCTAATAAGCAAACCACTATTGATACGTAATTGAAAAGCTGTACTAATGTAATCCACTTGTAGATGATTTCAATTTTTAACCGATATTTGAGGTTTAATGTCCCGTGAGGCAAAACTTTATACTTCTCAAATTCCGCGTTATCAATGTTTATTCCGAATGATCTTTATCGGCTTCAAATTAATTTTGTATAACAAGTTTTGCTAATTAGCCTTGATGTCTGATAGAATTATTATTTCGCTTTATGTATCTTTTTCCTAAGTAATTTAGCTAAATTACTTAGGAAAAAGATACATAAAGCGAAATAATAATTCTACCCATACGCAACATAATAAGCTTATTATGTTGCGTATGGGTAATAAATACTCCATCTTCCTTAAATATGCTTGCAAAACATTTTAGGTTGTTTAATAAAAGTGTTTGTGCCCCCTGCGCTTATGACTTGATTATTGCAGTTCCTTCTATTTTTACTTTCGTGGTAAACTTTGCTAAATTTGGTATTTTTTTTAAAACGATAGGAGGTAAATCCTTTCTGTGTCCGGCTTTTTTTTTGTTTTTGGAAGAGATTTTGCACGTTTTACGAGTAGTTTTGTGAATGTAAAAAATCCTTCCGTGTTTTGGAAAAGTTAAAGGCATATTTCGCGGCATTAATGGGTTTTGTATATGTTTTCTTATTTATGACTGTTTTTGGCATTATTCTGGTGTTTTGAAAATTTTAGGTCAAGAATTCCATCGTATCAAACTTCGCACGCCAGACTACAAAGAATTCAAGTAAGCCGTTTAAGATCTTGAAGCTTTTTCTACTTTTTTCCGTATTCTGTTTGTCTTTGTTACACCTTTTCTATTGTATTATTAGTCCTACTGCGCTGCGGATTTAGCAGGGATTCTTTGCTTTTTGCAAGGCCTGTTAAGGCCGGATTTCTACTTTATTTTGGCGGTGCACAATGCTAGTGAGTTACATTCCGTTAGAGTCAGTTGCTGTAAAGAAACAAAACCTATGCAATACTAGAAGCGAGGTGGAATAAATTATTTATATAGTCACGTTAAAAATTTTAACATAAAGCTAATACAATGTTTTATATTTGCGAAACTAATGGATATTCAAAGGTCATTTTACAGTTATTTTATTTGTACTTTGATTAGATTAACTATAAAAACTTTACCTTTATCTGGTTTAAACCAATTATTTACTCATCTATTTAGTCTGGATTATTTAAGTACCTTAGAGCATGAGTTGGTCATTAATAACTGTGGCATGTAGAAAATAATATTTATGAGCATTCCTACCTTATTTCTATGAAATCTATAGCAGATATTTACGGTAAGTTTATCCGGGATTTGGAGTTTTACTTGGTATTTATCGACTACCTGGCTCCGGTGGTGTGACGCCATAGAAGTATGGGAGACAGACCGAAACAACATCTTGGATTTCTCATGTTGCATATGTTTTATAAAATAACATAAAACATTTGATGCAAAACGCGACTGCCATATTTGAATTTACCGAACAACTGACTGATGTTTCATAAGAAACGTTACCAAGTCAGTCTTTATGCTTATAGACTAACAATCATCAATATCAACTGTAGATTGTTCACACTGTAAAAAATGAGGTGAAATTTACCTTGGGAAAGAGTTAACTTTCCTCTCTTATTTGTGGTAGTTTTACTCTAAAATTTTACTTTACCTGTACGTTAATAATTGTTTTACTATTTGTGGTAAAATGTTCTTTAATTCTGTAAAATTACACAAATATAAGTAATTCTACTACATTTAACTGGTTAAAATCACGATCCATAATGTAAATTTACATAACTCAGAAAATCTTTCCTTGGAAATGTTTTATTACTCAATAACTTGATTCATTTTTAGCATAACATTAAAGATAAGATGAACTTTAACAAGTACAGTGTAATTTTGTCCTTAATATGTTTTTAGCCGATGAGATATTATTTCGCTGATTTCACTTGTTTGCTGGTGAGTGATGACTCTCGTTTCGTGAAAGAATCCAGGAACCCACTATGAACAGTCAAAATTGGGCTTTCGGGGAATGGTCAGAATGGCGTGTACAAATTCTTTTATGATTTCTTCTTACAGGTTGCGCAATCGGCGAGGCGTACCCCATCGATATCGAACGAGGTGTTCATTGCTCATTAATATTTTGTTTTCCGTTGTAGTGTAGTGCAGATTTATTAAAGGAAAATATTTAGATGTATGACCTAAGGTGGGAAGAATTTTATTTTATAGTAGAAGTTAAAAAACAATAATCGGTAGGTATATGTTAAGATTACAAATAAATCAATAAAATAAAAATATTTTATTTAATGCTTTTTTAGGATGAATCAAACATTGAAAAATTCAAAATAAACTAGCATAACTGTAATTAAGAAAGGTACTCGTGTAGAATTGTTTATATAATTTATAATTCTTAAATTTTCTAGGTGGAGTCGAAACATTATCTGTTGTCTTCGAGAGAAATTTCTGAAAGTCTCTTAAAAGAAGCTTTGTTAATGTCTTATATTTTATATAAAAGTACATACGCTCAATAAAAATGAGTTTGATTTTATTTTATATTTCATACAATCCATTTAGCAATGCAAGTACTAATCAGTACGGTACGACGGAATTTGCAAGTACTTTCGCAAGTCATCATTACATTCAAGAAGTATTTCCACATTTGTATCTTAGCCCTGAAAAGTACTATTGCCATGAAATATTAACTTTGTCATGTAACTTTGCACGGGTGTTTTTATGTTAAAATATAAAATTACATTGAGATTGTAATTTTTATTTGTTAATTTATTTAAAAAGGAAACATTACAATGCAAATTTAACCTAATATTGAAATTTCCCACTTCCTATAAAAATTACACTTTGAAGTAAATTTACCCCAAAAAATGGAGGTAACATAGTTGCCTGCATTTTTTAGGGTAAATTTACCGGTAATTTTTTTATAAAATAATTTATAATTCTTAAATTTTCTAGGTGGAGTCGAAACATTATCTGTTGTCTTCGAGAGACATTTCTGAAAGTCTCTTAAAAGAAGCTTTGTTAATGTCTTATATTTTATATAAAAGTACATACGCTCAATAAAAATGAGTTTGATTTTATTTTATATTTCATACAATCCATTTAGCAATGCAAGTACTAATCAGTACGGTACGACGGAATTTGCAAGTACTTTCGCAAGTCATCATTACATTCAAGAAGTAGTTTCACATTTGTATTTTAGCCCTGAAAAGTACTATTGCCATGAAATATTAACTTTCTCATGTAACTTTGCACGGGTGTTTTAATGTTAAAATATAAAATTACATTGAGATTGTAATTTTAATTTGTTAATTTATTTAAAAAGGAAACATTACAATGCAAATTTAACCTAATATTGAAATTTCCCACTTCCTATAAAAATTACACTTTGAAGTAAATTTACCCCAAAAAATGGAGGTAACATAGTTGCCTGCATTTTTTAGGGTAAATTTACCGGTAATTTTTTAGAGTGCACAATAGTGATGGGTATGGTGTTTGATGTTTCATACAGAAGGCAGATATTCATTTATGGATGCAGTACAACGAAGTTACAATAAAAGGCCAGATGTACTGATCAATACTTAGCTTGAAGAAATTATATTTAAAACATAGAACATTTAACGGTAAGTAGTTTATTTATCAAATATATTACTCGTAACCCGAATATCTGAATAATTCCAAAGCAATAAAACTAACTAGCAAGCGCAAATCCCAATGGATATCAAAAATCAACGAAATCGCTTTTGCAGGTGGCGTAATGATACAAAGCTAACTAAAACACCCAAAGCTGTGCATTAACTGAACGCTTAATTATTAACGCAAGCGAAAAGCTGTGACACCGGAAAGTTTCCTCTTAAATAATGGATTATAAATGCGACAACTCGTGGCGAGCGTAGATATAAATACAAAGATTTGCGGATAAACAGGATTTGCCAAAAAATCACTTAAACGCCTGGCCCTATTACGTTAGCCCTTTAATGGCACACGTAATTGTTTTTAGGTTTAAATATTTGAATGAAGTTAAAACTGTTTAATATATTCCCGGTATCTCGACTAAACATTCCTATAATTTTTCGGATTATTGTGTTTTGATGAAGCTCGATTATGAAAATAACAAGTTACATGCATAGTTCACAATTAATTTGTCTTCACAAAACCAAAGTGATAAAATTCCATTGGTAAATGTGAAAACGGTCGCTTGTATTTTCATTTTCATTTAAGATTATCAAATAGGATTTCATTTTATTTTGCTTTTTTCTGTTAATACTGATATCATTAACGAAGGAAAACTAGAGCAATTAAAGTCAAAGAAGTTAAATTAGACGGGTTCGTACGAGGTCCAAAAAGATAATGATGTTTACAACCGTACCAAAGTTTGCCTATTGTAGTCGTAACGTTCTTTCCTGAATGTCTAGATGATTCTTATAGGAACGGGGGACAACCCTCCAAAGATTCACAATTAGTTGAGCCTCAGTGCTCGGGACCAATCAAGAACTGAAAATATCAAAAGGGGTTAAAGGAAGATGAAAAGGTGAAGATACGTTATACTTTTGTGCACACCTTTGTTCCTCATAATTAGACTTAAAATTAATCTTTTAGTCTTTTTATTAAAAGTCCCACGGACCGTTAGTGCGGTGTCCCTTTCTACACCGTCATGCATTTGTAGTTGTAAGAGGAGCTACCGGATTAGCCAACTCTTTTTGTCAGTTTTCATTTGTTTAATTGTATTTACGAACACATAAAATTAAAATTTTAGAAATATTTTTGTTAATTTAAAATAACATTGACTAAAACATGAATTTCCCATTCAAAGAAAATGAGTGTTGAATACTACAAAACCCAACCCAAGTTCAAAGTTTAAAGAGGTTAAAGTTCATCTGACCACTGCCCGGTATAAATGTATTTGTAGGTCAAGAAGGATAAAAAGGGTAAAAGTGTGCACAAGTTACCTATATTTCTATGTTATTGTCAGATTTGTCATCCTTTGATACTTTTTGAAAAAAATTATTGATTTTACTTAGACTAATACACGTTTCTGTTTGTCTAGTCTTAAACGCTTTAAAGTGACTTTATAGTACCTTTCATGTTTGACTTTACGTTAATTCTGTAAATAACCTACATAATACGGCAGAAACTTAATATAAGAACATTCACATTTTCATCCGACTTTTAATAAATGTGTTATAATAATATCAAATAAATAATTCTATTATTACATTATGAATTACTTTAAAAGACAGAAGGTCGAATTTACGACTTATATAGAAGTTTTTGCATAAAAGGAGTAATAAAATATGAAACACAGCGGTATATTTTCAGTCATTTATGATATACACAGCAAACTATAAACAAGCTATATTTACATTTTCTAGAAATGTTCTTATGAAAGGATTTACATAATATTAATTTGTAATATATATTTTAGCACCACTCCATTTTGTTCTGTTTTATTTAACACACAATAATAACTGTATAAAATGTCTTAATAAAATTTAGGAATATGTATATCAAAAATACCTCTTAAAATATTCCTCTAATAGAGTTACTAATATAAATAATATAGAAAGTACTTTCCTCGTATTTTGTTAGGCGTTAAATCATAAATCTGTACTAGAGTAAGAGCTGAAAGTTATACTTTACCTCAAAAAATAAATTCGCTACTTTAGTCTTGGGTGCAGCTCAAGTTGTTATCATAAAATATTTACAAGTATTGAAATAATATTTGATTAAAGGAACTATTAATTTCATTCCTGAAAAATCGTACAATTATATATACGCCACTTGCTGAAAAGTGGAACATTCTGTGTCCCACTAGCAAAGTAACTTTATAATTCTTAGGTAGTAGAAAAATTATACTATATTGTTGTTGAATTGCTGCTTATCAAAAGCATATTTGCGGCATTACCATTGCGCAAACAAGTATTTTGTTTTTTGAAATCAAAATGTGATTTAAACTAGTGTTAAGAACGTTTTCAAAGCAAAATTATAAAACTTATAGGGCATATTTTAAATTGTTTTATAAACGTTTATAAAACTATTCTTATATGAGATTGTAGCTTACAGAAGCAAATTGATTAATTCAGGTTTATAATAACATTTTCAGCCATTTCTTGCCGTTTCGCAAACACTTATAAAACTCATTTTTAAAATATCTTTTACAATTTATAAAATAGATATATAAATGTTTTTTGTTGCACAATTCTATCTCAAATAGCAGAATGCACTTGTCGAAAACTGCAAAAAAGCTATTATATAGGAATAGAAAGTATTGTACTGCTAAATAGTTAATAAAACAGCTATAGAACAAAACAAATACTATAACACTAAATGAACCTCATAAGCATTTCTATAAAACAAAAACTTTATCTACGCCATATTGCGTTTAGTGTTAGTAATAAAAAAAAGCAAAATAAGTTTTAGAATAATAGTTTTAGAATCAACAGACCAGGTCAATCATAGAAAAACCTGAGAACATGACCTGGGTTAAGCAACAATTTTTGTAATACGTCTCGGTAAAAACAAATAACGCTTTACTTTGCGGCTATTTTATAAGAATCACCAACACAGCTTAAATGTCATGTACTCTTTGTTCTCGTGATAAAAGTGTTTTGTAAGCAAGATGCCATATTATTTTTAATTTCTTTTAGCACATTATATGAAACATTAATATATTTACTGACATAATATGCATTTGTTTGTCACATACAATCATCCCATGACTTAAAAAAAAACAACTGTTGAAAGTAGTTTCTGTGGATGCGTTTAAAAGATTATTCGATCTTATTGATGTTGCTGTATGCAAAGTTGGATAAGACATAATAAAAAAGCACATATAAAAATGTTGTACGTAATAAAACTCTTTTATGATTTTATAAATGATGTATAAAACACTGCAATTTTTTATTAGAATCCATTTATAATGGCCTTATAAAACTATTTTGTAGCGATTGTATATTATTCCTTAAAGTATCCGCTAATAATCGTGACAGGCCTAATAAAATTTACTATAAAACCAAATTTTTTTAATACAATTGTGCCCATTTCGTGTTTATAAGCGTTGTAATAACGATGTGGAAGTGTTTCTGAGACAAAAATTGGTTTATAAAATATGCTTTCTAAACGTCCTTGCCGCTTTTATAAAATGCCTAATTGTTAGTTGGATGGAACCAAAGTTAGTAAATGGGAAGTTGCCTCACTGCCCTATACAACGCATGTTAAACGCGGGCACGGGAAAGAGTAATAGAAGGGGAACAGCGAGACGGGCTACGTGTCGGCGCTGGTGGACCTTTACTGCCGAATATAATCTGCATTAGTTGCATTAAAATGGCAAATAATACCTTTTCTGATTGAACTATTTAACTCGAAGAAATTTAAGTGCGCTATCATTTTTGTGCCTTAAAACTTTCAGGTAAGTACCAAACAAAAATATAGCTGAGTTTCACATTCTAATCGTTTTAAAAATAAAGATAAAAATACTGTTACTTCTATTAAAGTGACGAGTTCTTTAAAATGATAGAGAAATATACATAAGAAATGAATAATAAATAAATACAAAATTTTATTAGAGAAAGGAATGATTTCATAAGAACAGCATTATATTACAAAAATACCAAGTAAAAATGAATTGAAGCCAGCTTATTTATTTATATTTTTTAGGTCGCTGTTCTAAGAGTTATTTTCCGGTTATCAGATAACATTAGTTTATAGTTTCGTTCTTTATTTACTTAAAGGTAATTTTGTTACTTATAATAAACTGATTTTGTATTGAAATCCCGTGTGTTGTAAAGCCCGTTTTCTAAATTATTAAATTATACTTAAGTTATAATTCATTTTTTATTAGTAAGAACTAAATTTAAAATAATATTACAACGTGTTTTACTTATGATGTTAGATGCTTTATTGAAAATAGTGTAGTACCTATATCACCAAATTATTATAGGTACATATAAGTGGTTATACATGTCCCCAGTGACGTCACGCATTTACTAACTTTGGGGTGGAACATCATTGTATATTGGGATAACAATTGTATGTAACTGATTTATTTTTAAATTTCCTTTCGCTTTTCTTCCTCAATAATTACACAACGTAGTGTAGTATGGATGATTCACACCTGACGGTACAGTTTAAAGCAAAAAGTTACAAATGTTATGATAAGACGTCCTGATATTTCACTTCGATATTTGTAGCTCACGCGTATACATCGTTTTAATTTAAGTGCACCTTTTGTGATTGTGATACAATAAAGGTTTAAAAATATGCCAAAAAAAACTGCCAGAAAATGAGAGAAAGTTGTAAGGACTGTAAGAGAAGCAAGTAGGACTACATTTTGATGGAGTTAAAACGTCTTAAAGATAAAATAGCTTTATTTTCGTCCAGTTATCTCGGAATCTGAGACGAAAATCTATTCGGAATCCGACAAGCGTATGTTTTATTTTACATTAATTTGGATTTATATTAAATATAAGTACGATAGCACCATTTCATTTTAAAATTACATATCATAGTATGTTATCCATTTTATTGGAAACCTCTTTTTAATACTTTACTGATTAAATTTATACTAATAGCATCTACATGATAGTCGTTATACTATTAATCAGCATAAAATACAGGGTGTACCGCCATTTTGGCAGTCGAGTAGTCGTTATACATATACATACATTAAAATTCAATATTTACTCGTTATATAAACATTAGATATTTATATTTATTACACTTCCACCGTTATCTAGAACAGAAAACCTATTATCCACATAATAGTCGTTATACTATTAAGCAGTCTCAAATGCAGAGTGTACCGCATTTTGGCAGTCGAGTAGTGTTGTTACTATTCAGATATTTACCTATAACACTAAAATTCAATATTTGGTTGTTATAATAAATACTATCATAACCCTGTAGAAAAATTAACACGTTTCTGGTCGCTCCAGCTATCAATACAGTAAGAAAATAGATCGATTTACAAAAGTTGAGCTGTTAGTAACTCCGCTGCCGGCAATCTGCATGCGTACCACATATCCCGCATGATTCGTAGGTGCACGCGCACTCAAATAATTACAATTAAGTTATGTCTCCGTAAAAGCTGTTGAATTTCGAAAATCACTGAATAGATTTTAATACTGTTTTCACCATTCGATATCTTGTTTCTGGGAGAATGTTTAGTTATATAAAGATTGGCCAAGAAGTATTTCCAGAGTCGTATAATGAGCACAATGTAAAAGAAATAATCAATAAAATTTGCAAAACAAACACAAAATACCTTACAGTGCGAAAACGGTAACAGATAAAGGCAAACTGTAAGCGAACGAACTGTAGGTCTCTAAAAGATCTACAAAGAAGTTCCTGGTAGCATATATGTATCTCTTACAGATTACTCACAATCAAGGTTTCTTTAATAATTATTTTCTCGGAAAATACTTGTCTTACTCCCCCCCTAGCTGAAACGCTGGTATTTATTTACCTTTAGAATTGTTTCAAGTATAATCTGCGAAAATCTGAAGATTGTAGCTTAAGTCATTCAAGAGAAATATAGCCATAATGATTTCTGAAGAAATACCTCCCACTGAGACACCTTAGGGTTTTTAGGATTAAAAATATACTCATGCATCTCTTTGGGACAAGGCCCACCTGCCTGTAAAATTCCAGCTTACTAAGTCTCCTAGTTTTCAAGATATTTTTCGATGAACATCGGACATCGGAACTGGCTATTATTATATGTTTGATATTATGTACTTTAAATATAGCATAATATTCGTTGGAAAATCAACGGCGCGCGTGTGGAGGCACCGCAGTGCAAACGCGCCAGTCGCTGTCAATCAGTGCGTGCCCCCCATTAATTTTGTAGTTTTTGTAAGCCCAGTTTTTTGTAAAAACCGGTGAATTTCGAGAACCATTGAATAGTTTTTGATGCCGTTTTCACCATTTGATAGCTTAGTTCTTAGAAAAGGTTTCTATATACACAATTATTTAGAGGATCAAGTGTGAAATAAATAATAAAGAAAATTGGGTCAAACAGAGGCAAAACGCATTACGCTGCGAAAGTATTAACAGATAAACGCAAACTGTAAGCGAACGAATTGTCGCTCTCAAAAAGATTGACAAAAAAGTCCGCGATGGCATATACGTATCTCTTACAGATTACTCACAATCAAGATTTTTATCCTTCTTAATATTAAGTACATGCATTGTGTTTTCATTCATGTGTCTCGGTATAGCGCTACCTAGCGCTGGATGACCCAAACCCTATTGAACTACGCGATGTAAGAGAGAGAGGTGAGGATCCGAGCTTGAATTCTTTTTTCGTATTTTAACAAAAGCAACAAGTTACTAAAGCTTACCCATTAGGGTAAGCAGTTGGCACCTAGTATTAGTTATTTTTGCGGAAAACTCTTCTCTCCCTGGTATGTTGCCTTACTCCGCCCCTGGATGAAATTCCGTAATCTCTGTATCTTTTTATCTCTATTATTTTAATTATAATAGTTCAAACTATAATATGATGGAGAGTATAATATTTTTATCGTGGTTTCACATTCTTGAGAATATGGCTGATAATAAGAAACAATTGTTCACTTTTAAGGAAGAAAGGGTTACTAGGGGTGAAAGGAAATTAAGTTTTTTTTAAGTTAATAAATTGAGAATTTGAGACAATTTATATATAACTGATTAAAACAGATTATAAAGTAATAAATATAGAAATAATGTCCATGAAAAATGTAAATAACATTTGTTGGTGTTGATGGTTGGTAAATAAAAATATTGAAAGTATAAACATGAAAAGAATTTACTTGCTTATGTTTTCTTCAATACAAATGCATTGGCTATGAGGAGATGCTCTTGGTACTATAGAGAGGTAAATCGACATGCTCGAGGTATGGCTGGGAAAGAGAGTAGGTATTGATTTACCTACTGAAAGCAATCTGAATGAAAATACAGTAAATCAAAGTCATCAAGAAGAGGTACTAATCACCATCAGGCAGGTAGTGTTCTGGGAGTGTGTCAATAGATAGTGTGTGAAAATAAAGTTATTTTTGCAAAGTTTAAAAAGTTAAAATAAAAACAAAGAGAGAGAACAAGCATTCCTTCTATAAGGTAAAATACCTTAACAAGTACAAAAAATTTGAAAATTTATCAAAAGTTATATAACTAAGTTATAAAACTAGATGAATAATTATTTTTGTCAACAAAATTCATTCTTTGCTGAAAATACTGTTGCATTTATACCTCATTAATTTCTTTAACAAATAAGGTATTTATTATATGAAATGAAATATAATTATTCTTATTTCATCCAATTTTTTAATTCATTAAGTAGCAATTATTTATGTAACAAATATATTGGTATACATTCTACTTTGAATTTGTAATAATTTTCAACAGTACATATAATACACCTGGCAAGTTTCAACGAGGTCCTGCTGCGTAGCAGAGGGCTTTGTGTGTATTTGTACAATTTGTGAAAGTTTTAGGGACAGGTGAAGTGATCCAGACTGGGCCGACCTCAGCAACTCTAGCAGTTCCCTGGATTATCCATTCTCCACTTTACTAGCATTTGCCCGGATCCGTGGAGCATACCACGTTAAAATAACTGGCGCCCGAGAGTACCGTCGAGCACCGAAAACCACAGTGCGCCACTTCGTAAGCAAGCCCCGTACAAGTTTGGCGCCCGAGCAGAGACGACTAACGAGACAACCCGAGGGCACCCCAAACCGCCTTACAACTGCATGACTATTCTTTTCATGCTCTATGGTAGAGCTTTCAGCGATTAATTCGACCTTTTGTGAGTAGGGGAGAGTGCTGTACCTTGGATTAATTGTACCTTAGACCAGTCGCGATTTTTCCTATATTATAAAGGAATTACATATTTTTACTATTCTTGCTTGACAATGTTTAGAATAGATGTTACTATGACCAATTTAAGATCAAATTATAGTTCAAACCGTTTTCAATCCGAAGCTTTTTTTAGAGTTTTCAAGCAGAAGAGTCAATATGTTTTGTTTATTCTTTTAAGTGTTCAACGTTTATTTTTCATGATAAATTAATGCCACTTTGTCTGATAAGTTGGTCTTTTTTCCTCTTTAAAACGACATCATTTATAATCCTAAGACTGTTCTCTAACATGTACGTTGGACCAATAAAATGTTTGTACCTTGGATCGGTCGAAGGTACATGCAAACTACACTTATCATAGGAAGTCTTAATTAAGAGTTGTCATATTTTTATTTCTAGAACATGCCACGAAGTAAGATTGGCAAAACTCGTCCACCAATCGATAAAGATAATTTGAAAAAAGCCGTAGATGTTCTTTTGCGATAATATTTTATATCAGACTCTTCAATATTTGATGTCAGACTGCGGAGAATAATCAAATTCCAAAAACAACCTTGATTAGACATTTCAAGATCCATAGAGGTACAGAAGAAAACGCGTTTACTTACAAATCTAACACAGCGTATAAAAGATATTTTCAGATGAAGAAGAAAATCTTTTAATTGATTACATAAAAACAGCCGCGAAATTGCATTATGGTCTTCCAAAACTTCAAGGTTTTGGTAGGGACCCTAACTAGGGTAGTAGGGACCGCCCTCCAAAAAGAAGGGTGGTAGGGACTGGATTTGTTAGTTTCTTTCGACGCGTTTCATGTGCAACTGCCTTTAAAAAAATTGTGGGCGATTTCTTTAAAGATTTGAAAAGTGTTTATGATCGCTACCACTTTGATCCCAAAAAACATATTTAATCTGGATGAAACCGGAAATACTACCGTCCACGTTCCGCACTAAGTTCTAGCTCCAAGGGGCCAAAAACCAAATTGGTAGCGTTAATTTAGGAGAACGGGGAATGAAAAACGCAACAACGATGGTGGACATAAATGCCGTTGGTACTCCGATGAGGATCTCTCCAGGAGTTCACCTTAAAGCGCACATATTGAAATGGAACATAGTGGGTTGCACATAGATCGGGGTGGATAAATGAAAGTTTATTCGTAGAATATTTTAAGCACTTTATATGTCATATTAAACCAATTGTCGATGAAAAAGTGCAGTTTCAATTGGATAACCACCAATCACACATCTCGATTGCCGCAATCAGTGGTAAAGGCGAGTAGGCTACTGCTGCTAACCATACCTCCCCATACATCATACGAACTCATGGGTTAAAGTTACAACTATATCTACATAAATTACTTTTGTCTATTTCGCGTATACAAAGATTACTTTGTGACACTGTTTTTGCGAAAAACAGTTACACAAAGTGCTACTTTGTGCAACTGAAAGTAGTGATTTTTTTATTTGTAAGGCTGGCAGTAGTAAGTAAATTTTGCTGCCAGCCTACTCTGTCATGTCATTCTGTCAACGAAGTCCAGTGTCAGACGTAAATGCGTAATAAGCAATAACACAGCTATATTCTGATTTCAAGATCAAAATTAGATTAAAAAGCCAAAACGTATATCGCTTGTCGATATTGAGGTAAGTTTAATTGAGTTGAATGATGTACACCTCCATTTCATCAAATATTTTTTTCAGTTTTTACCTACTAATGGGAACATAACCAAGGTGTTAGGAAGAATATAAAAAGGAAAGGAATAATGCTCTACAACCAACCCGCGGAAGTATTTTGGGGGCACATTATCCAAAAGAAAAGCACTTTCCCGTGATAGGTACTAATAAGTATTCATTAACTGGCGCCGTTTTGAAAATTTGAATGTTATGATGCTCAGAAATAACAGCGAGAATAATGAAACATATTTCATTTTAAGAAGCTTTGAATTAAAACAAAGCGCGGTTGGCTTGTTGGTTTTCCGGATCAAGTTGATGGTCGTGAATTCCGTGTCCGTCCCTACTCAAATTTCATTTTCATTGTTTAGATTTAGAGGTTAGGTTAGTTATTTTCTATTGTTGTATGTTAAGCAGTTTTGATGTATTAAAATGTTTATTGTAATAGAAACAGTAAAACCTTGATTGAGTACATGATTGTCTTATCAAAATAATTATTGATAATAAAAATACATTTTTATCTTATATCAGAAGAAACAACTAAGCTGTCACCTTTTTTTAAACTTGAATTTTTCCCTGCCTACGTGATTTTTTCAAAATGACAGTGGATGTCATTGTATGCGTTATCAGTTATTACCAACATTACCACATCAAAATACCCGCGTGTACATTTTCCCATTTCTTTAAAGTAAATTGTAAATTAAGGCGAAATAGACAAAGTAGTATGTAAAACACGTGTTACAATTCCTTTTTGTAATACTCGTATATAGCTTAACTCGCCGCTTCGCGGCTCGTTAAGCAAACTTATACTCGTATTACAAACATCGTCATTGTATCACTAGTTGTACAATATACTATTGTCTCTTTATTTTTTTTTTCGGCATTTAAGTAAGAAAATTTAAATACACTAAATGCAAATATTAAAAGAAAAGACTGCCAAGAAAATAATTTTCATGAAAATAGTTCCTGCATAATTTTATCATATAGATGTAACTACTTTGCAAATATTAAATTAAAAAACAAATGGTCCAAGGTACAACACTCTCTCCAACTGAGTTTAGTAATTTAATTTGTTAAAATAAAATTATTGTTTGATTTGAAAAATATTTGGATAATTCCTACTTTATTTTCAACTGCTTTACACGTCTTTCCTAGGTTTTTACATACTATCATGATATTTGACATGCTTAAGGAAAATCCAACACCAAGTACGAATTTTAATAAGATTTTGGTTGGGTTGCATAACTTCAAGGAGAAAAATAATGTTTTAATAATTTTTTTATGAAGCCAAGGAAGAGGTTTTAATTTAATAAATATGCACTCTAGAACACATTAGGCAGTAAAAGGATACATTTTAAAGTTGATTTTCATTTTCAGCTAACGATGGGTTTTCTTTACCTATTTATTTATGCAAGAAAAAATGAATTAGAAGACAGTTCAAGGCATGTTTTGACCTAAAACAGGCAAGGTGCATGGTTGTGATGATGTATGCAAGTATTTGCTAGTTGCTACCTTACCTGCGGTTTTAATATGAAAAAAGTATATTACAAGTTAACGACTTGGTGTAATCGTTAAAATTTACTTGGATTATGCAGCTGTGCTAATGACTAGCAATTTCTAGGGCACACAATTTTGAAATAAATGTAAATGTTGGCTTTGTCTTTTGTAGAAGATATAGAAATAAAATACAAAATCTGCGTTTTGACATAGCAATCTTAAATAAGGTAATTTAGGTATTATTTCATACTTTGCACATCTAAAAATAAGTGAATAATGTTCAATAGGATGTAAGGTCGGATTTCGCTAACATAGGAAGATGTAACTAGGCAGTTTTGACCAATTAAATTAATTTTTGTTATTTGATACTTGTATATGAAAGTTGATTTGGTTGACATGGTCTAGTGAACTTGTAATTTTATTTTAGTTCAAGTGTAATATATCATTAAAAAGGGAATTTTCTTAGCTATCTATTTATTGAATTTGTTTAAACTATAACTAATAGTTATAAACAATTCTCGCTTATGTAATATTTAGTTCCTTATGCTCATCTGTTTTTCACTAAAAAATCACCATAGCTGTCTTTTATTTTGAAAAGGAAAAGACTGACCTTTTTTTTAGATCTTTCATACAGTGCACAATATGCTGACAGCAGCAAAATTTAAAAAATTTAGTTATTTAGTGTGTTCGGATAATTTTTGTAAACAAATGTAAACGTCAAAATGTTAGGTTATATTATTTTTAAAATGTCAAAGTGAAAAAAAAAATTATAAATCTTTGAACTTAAGTTCTACTTTTAATAAGAATTACATTTAATCAATTTAATATGCAGTGCTATAAACTTATTTGTGGAATAATTTTTTTATTTACGAGAAGAAGTTTTTTTATGGATAATGAAATTATCAAACTTTGTTACAATTTGAATGCAAGAAAGAAACTGTTAAAAAAATTTAATCATTAATGTACTTACAGTATTTCAAGCAAGCAGGTGGATTTCAATTTTAATTATTAATGCCATTTATTTGAACAAGAGGTAAATGTTTGTCATTCCGCCATTTTAATTTCAAATCATATGAATGCAGAGAATTGTTGTGTTGTTACAATTTCAGTTGGCAAACTGTTGGCGCCAAAAATTTATTTGATCTTTAATAATATTCTCAGATGTTTATTTAGTTTTAAATAACTTTTAGTAGTTAAGATTAAGGGCGCCAGAAATATTACTCTTCGGATAAAAGGCATTAAGCTTTCTTAGGGTAGATTTTTTCTATATCAAAATTTTTAGTTTCTTTTAATATTTAATTTTTTTGTTGTGTAATTTGTGTTCAATGTTTAATAAATTTTTTGTCATTTCAATTTAAAGAAAATCCTGGGGTTCATATAGTTTTTTGTGAGTACTTTGCTTGTGTTTCCTAGATCTATATTTATTTAGTACCATATATTAGCGACCCTCCTGAAAGTCTCATGGTGGTAGAGTTTGTTATTAGCCGGAGCAGTTTTATTTAAGAAGTATAAAGGTAGGTGGTTTATATTTCGTATATATCATCACAGTGTCATCGTTGCAGTTTGTTAATTCATCATGTGTGCATCGTATATACCCCAACATATTATAGCATTATAGTTGCCTGAACGTGGGGCTTTCCTTATTATACATATACATCTGCATATTATAGCAATGCATATATGCAGATAAGTTTTCCAGAATTCTTAACATTATTAAATCTCAGTTTAATATAACTAGTATGTTTTATTGATTTTTCTTAAACGATATTTCATATTCTACAAACTATTTGGCATAATTGTTTACGCAATGTTGATGCTGCTTTTGTAGTTGCAAACTGAAAAGCTTCCATAAACAATAATGTTTCTGTAGACAAAACAGTTTAGCAAATTCTGCATCTTCTGTCGTAGTTTTTGATCAAAGTTATGTTATAATTATCGGTGAATACGCTTCGCATCAAAACGGTACAAATAACTGCCTTGTAAACTTCAAGGGTTCTATAATAAAAGTGTCCTTCCTATAAAAGAAATCTGAACTATACTTACCGGCACGCTTTTTTTATCCATATAATATTTATATGTAAATTAAATAATAAAATTAGAGGGTAATTGTTCCCCTGTTACGTGTGTAACCACTTGTTACGGCAGTAAAATATCGGAGATGGGCGGTGGTCAAGTTGTGTAATCCTTTTATAAAGGTCCGAGTGGCTCGTGGCGAGTTCAGAGGTCAGATGACCACTGGTCAGCTTCACCCTTCATCCTTTCCCATTGCCTTTTGTCACTTCCATAAATCATCCACTCTGATATCATTACATACTACTACGTAACTTCCTAGTTCTAATATCCTTAATTTTGAATAAATGTTACTTAGTTTATTATAGTGTGAAAGTGATGATAGATGATGGTATACCTACAGGGCGTTACTCATGCGATCACTTAGATTACATTAATTCCTTAATATAATCTGGTAGAGACAAATATGAATACCAACAAAAAATAAAAAGCTTAGTTTATTTCAAAAGGCTCAAAGATTAAATATTATTCTGTTTATTTGAATTATTGAGTTTTTTCATAATAACTATAACACAAGTTATAAATAATTATCTACTTTCTCTTTTGTTTTCTTGCAAAATAGTCCTGATTCACGATTAAATAGTTTCTCCAACTGGTCTAATTGTCAGCTCGTGTATCTGCAGAAAAAGATATCTTTTATATTTATATCACTGTCAATGTAGCAAATTATGCATAAATAGTTAAGTATAGTTATTAAAACAGAAGCTCAATATATGGTGATAAATAAATAAACTGGTTTTAACAAAATTGCACCTTTAACCAATAATTGAATACTTAGTAGTCAAGATTCTTTGACAGAATATCAGCTTTAACATCCAAATACGTATTAGTTAGTGTTTTACTATACGAGGTCTGGTTATTAAATAACGAGACTGCGAGCACAGAAGACGTCCTAGAGGGGTAGGGGAGAAGACGTCCTAGAGGGATAGGGGGGAAAACGAATGCAGCGTTGGATAGCTGGAAGTGTCTACTATGCCAGTACGAAAACACGTTTTTGTCGCTGTAGTAGTATTTTTTCTATATAGGTTAGAAACGAACGTGTTTTTTTCTCGTGCCAATAAAAATGTGTGACGAAAAACACGAGCAACGAATCAATGTGAAATTTCTCGTTAAATAAAAAAAACTCCGACTGAGTGCTATAAGTTGTTGAAAGAGGACTATGGTGAGAATTCTCTATCTCGTGCGCGTGTTTTCGAATGGTATAAACGGTTTTCTGAAGGCCGAGAGAGCACCGAAGATGACAAACGTCCACGTCGACCTGTCTTTGTTTCAATTCCGCAAACAGTAACCAAAATCAATGCAATTATGCGCGAAGATCGTCGTATGAGCATTCGGATGATTGCTGAGACTGTAAACGCCGATAAAGAAACTGCCAGAAAAATTTTACATGACGAGTAGAACATGAAGAAAGTTTGTGCGAAGTTGGTCCCAAAAAATTTGACCCCTGAACAAAAGCTCGTCCGTCAACAGATCTGCTCAGATTTTCTTGAGAGGTTAGATGAAGAGACTGAATTGATGGAAAACATCATCACTTGCAATGAAACATGGATATTCCAATAGGATGTTGAAACTAAGCGGCAATCCATGCACTGGAAAACTCCTGCATCGCCAAGAATGAAAAAAGCAAGGATGTCGAAATCAAAATTTAAAGCCTTGCTAATCATTTTTTTCGACATCAACGGCATCGTGATGACTGAATGGGTGCCACAGGGTCAAACTGTAAACCAAACTTACTATTTGAAAGTTTTGGCAACACTGCGAGAGCGAGTTCATAAGAAACGGCCGGAGTTGTGGAAAAACAAGTCGTGGATCTTGCACCAGGACAACGCACCTGCCCATAACACGCTGTCTGGGAAACGTTATTTAGCCGCTAGAGGCACTCCAGTGCTCGAACACGCGCCGTACTCGCCTGATTTAGGACCCTGTGATTTTTTCCTGTTTTCGAAAATCAAGTTTGCCTTAAAAGGAACCCGGTTCGAGTCGATCGAAGTGGTGAAGCGAAAATCGGCGGAGCTCCTAAATGCTCTTACAAAAGAAGACTTCCAGCATTGCTTTGACCAATGGAAAAACGAATGGAACGGTGTGTGGCGAGGGGGAGGTGTTTTCGGAGTTTTGACGTAAAGCGTGCCTTTATCAATTAATATTTCAATAACTACTGCACAGAATTGAATGTAATTTTATATGAAAGTAGCTAATAGTATTTTATGTAAGTGAAAATCTTTGTAATTTGATATCTGTATTATTTCTCAAGTTATTCTATGAAATAGAGGGTAATGCATTCTGGTCTTTTGGTGCCTTAATCAAGAGCTTTTTTTGCAAAAGAAAGTATTTTTTAATAAAAGAACAACAAGAGAAGAACAGCGTATCATTATTTGGATTTATTAGCCCAATTTATTAGGTAATCCAATAGTCTTTTTCCAATGGTGATGTTGTGGTGGTGACGAAAACATTTGACCACGGCAACCATATTGGTTTGAATTGCCTAATAGAAGTTACTATCACTTCGTTGTGATTTTAACAGTAACTGGAACTTTGTTGTAGGTCTAATCCAAAACAAGTAGTAAAAATCACTTTAAAGCGATTCTCCTGGATAGAAAAAATGTAAGCTTTACTTTCAAAACTACTGTAAGGTTCCGTTACTTTAAAGAGTTAAGCAATGGTTTCAGACAGGTGCAGGTGGCGGGAAATTTCAGTACTACTTTAAAGTAGCTTTGGGCAAATTACTGCTGCAATCATAATACCACTTTGAAGTTGCAACTACTTTAAAGTAATTATACTAAGTGACAATACCGTTCCACATACTTTAAAAGTTACTCAGAAGAAATCGAACTACATAGTTCCAATAAATACTAGGCACAACTACATATAAAATATTCCGAACTGAAGTTACGTAACAACTACTCAATCAAAGTTCCGATCTCAGTTACTGCTACTTAGATGCTGCTTGAGTTTCTAAATGACTTGGTTAGTTCTTTTTTGTCTACCAATTAGAACATTCCACTGAATGAAAGATTGGAAATAAAAGTATTAATCTTGCAATAACTATCAACACAAAGATTTCCGATAATATTTCAGAGCCAATAATATAATAATTAAAGATTTTTCAAACGACAGTTTGGAACTGTTCTAGTTTAGTGTATAAATCCTCGGTTTACAACTTTGAATAAATAACTCCCGTAAGAAACACTGAACGACTCCTAATACCAATTAAAATAGAACATAGAGAAACGTTATATTTTACCCATAGCGTTTTGTTTTCCCATTGGGACATCCGTTTATAATTCATGAATTAGTTTATAGTAAAATTCATGTAATAAACTCCCGCTTTATAAACTTTCCAGAAAGTGTAAGAGGAGACCATAACTTCACCCAAAAAGATGTGGAAATTGCTGTATCATAAATTACATAGATTAAATCTTAGATCTTATTCTGCTGGGAAGAGCCAAAAGAATAGAAACTATTTATAGTGTATGGTCACACCTACAGTCAAAACGAGTATGTAGAAAGCTCTAGTTCATCAAAGTTCTAACTAGATTTTGTTGATATTATAGTATGCGGGTATTTTAAGGTCGTCGACGAGCACTAAGGCAATCTTCATTTTTACAAGAACCATACTTGGTTGCTTGGGTATTTCATTTTTATTTATGTATGGGTGAATTATTGCGCTAATTGGGCTTGAATAATTTTGAAAAAGTTAAATTGGAACATAAAATACATCTGTCTTGACAGAAAAACTATGACAAGAAACATTGGCCGAGCTTTAAGACTCAAATTAATAGAAACTCTTTATTGTATTAAATTGAATTGTTGGAGTCTATGTCCCTATGGTGGACTAGATTGAGTTACTTCGGAATGTCACATCTTTCATCTATATAATTCGAATTGGATTCAAATAAAGATGCTCGTTAACTTCCGATTGGAGTGAGTCGATTGGTCCTTAAAATAACGAATGTATTCCTTATCGACTAAGTTAAAGCATATCCGTAATAGAATAAGCTTTTCCAAATTTTTGACATCAGTATGTAAATCCTATTTTTAAAACAAAGCTAGATCTGTCCAGAAAGATATTCCAAAAAAAAGCAATCACATAGAATACCATTACAGTAAGTCTTCTGATCGACGTGTATCAAAATAGAGTATGATGCAATTTAGGTTTACCACAGCTCAGAAAATATTTTGTAACTGAAATATGGAAAGAATTTACCAAATACGAGAAAACTGGAAAACTAAAAAAACTAATGGATCATGTTAACCTGGAAGTAAAGTAAACCCATATGGAAGTTTACGATTTTGTCATAATTGTTAGAAACTGAAATTTAAAGGTTAGTATTCTAAATCCGAAAAATCCTCATATTGCCAAAAATCTGTTAGGGGTCAGTAAGAATGGAAACTCTGTTGTCACTATGAATTTTGGCATTGCGTTTAACTTTTTCAATATTCTAGTATCATCAGACTTTTATTGTCAAAGATTCTAATACTTGTATATAAAAAAAACAAAACAAACCTGTACATGTGGCGGGGTAGCTAAAACGTATACTACAGCGTCTACTACATCATCCACATGTAATGCTGGATTTGTGTTATATACTTCGGTGAAACGCTTGGCAGTTGCTGGGAGACCGCTTCCTAAAAAACCATTGTCAACAATATCTGTATCAACCAGACCAGGACTGATGCTCTAAAATCAAACTAAAATACATGTGTATATAGAAAAACCAGAGCTACAAATAGTGTGGTCAACATGTTTAAGGAAAATACTAACAAGACAAACATATCGTAATAAAAATCATTTTAAATTAAATATTTTTGTTCCAAAATAGTTGTCAAGGCTAACATTATAGAATCTTCAGACATAATTAAAATATACAGGGTTTATTATCGGTTTCGTAATATAGGGGAATAGCATGTAAAAACACAATTTCTGATATATATTGGCTCCCCTAATTATTTTAGTTGTAGATCTTATTGAATACTCTTCAAAATGCCCCCCTTTACCATTCTGTGTTAGTTTCCAAGATATATGTAAGTGAGTTTCTGGTATAGCAAATTAACATTGTAAATGAGAAATTCGCTAATAGCAATTGTCACGTTAGGTTTAGACATTAGGTGTACATGCAAGAATTATTAAGCACAGTTTTATGGAGCAAAATCAGTCATCAGAATGTTACAATGTGAAGTGTTACATGTTGTGTGGCAGGAATAGATGAGAATTCTCCAAAGAATTTATTTTTATAAAATATTATTAGCCATGACAACAGTTGTCAAATTATTCTTAAGGAAATGCTAATCTACGACAAATTAGAGATTTAATTCCGCCTATATTGATTAATTAATCAATAAAACTAATAAATAAATAGTTTAAATGACAAACCTTTAGAATAATTTGGCAAAACTTTTATAAAAATAAATTCCTTGGAGAATTCTCATCTATTTCTTCCACACCCGTAGCAATTGTAACATTCTGATGAGTGATTTTGTTCCATGAAACTGTGCTTAATAATTCTTGCATTTACACCTAATGTCTAAATCAAACGTAGCAATTGCTATTAGTAAATTCTCGATTTACAATGTTAATTTCCTATACCAGAACATCATGTATATCTTGGAAACTATTTAACACAGATGCTAAAGTGGGGGTGTTTTGAACAGTATTCAATAAGGTCTACAATTTTGATATGGTAACTTTCTTCTAAAATAATTAGAGGAGCCAATATTTGAGAAATTGTGTTTTTACATGCTATTTCCCTATGCTACAAAATCGATAATACACCCTATATAGTGAATGCATATTGCTGTTGCAGATGACCAATTTTTGAGATACCCTTATGGGAATAACACCAACTTGCATCTTGTTATGTAATACTTAGTACTTAGCTGATTTAATTTCTTTTGAAGCGTTTGTACAAGTCAAGGGATTTATAAATAATTATGACAATGAAATGCAACCTTAGGATAATATACACTGCTGCTTACCGTAACTTTAATTTTGCTACCTATGGAGTTCAATTCTTGTCTAAGAGTTTCCGTCAAAGCAGTAACGGCAAACTTAGAAGGAGCATAAAGATTCAAATTAACAGCCTTATGCCCAGCAATGCTGTTCATGTGAATTATATGCCCATTGACATTGTTAGCCTTCATATCTCTGACTGCCTCTCTTGTAGCAATACACAAACCAAGAACATTTGTATCAAGTACTTCTTTCCACAACTTGGTACTTCCATTAGTCAACCCTGAAAATCTCATAATACCAGCGTTGTTTATTAAAATGTGAACAGGGCCTACATTTTCTTTTATCCATTTGAATGATTTTAAAATATCTTCCTCAATGGTGACGTCAGCAGTTAAGGCATAGAGTTCACCTTGCTTATCATTTAGAGTATTTGCTAACTCTTCGATTTTCTTTACGTTACGCGCTAAACCAACTACCTACAAAATAAGATATTTTTATTAAATATAATAGCTGTTATTCGATTTCTTACCTTAAGACCTGCTTCTGCTAGATTTTTGACTATTGCAAGACCAATACCTTGACTTGCTCCTGTAACTACGGCAACTTTGCCATACCATTTGTCCATAGAAACCATTATAATAAGTACGCACAGATTCTCCAATTAACAAAGCACGCTATCTTGTGTATCTATGTATTTATAATCTACTATCGAAGGTGAAGAAGCTTATCTGTTTCAGATAAGAATTTAGGTAAGAATTTTGTATACACAAACAACTAAAATCGACAGTCGTCATCTGTTAAACTATTGATAAAGCAAGTTAATAATTAATAATAATGAGTGGCTTATATCAAGACTTTATAAAAAATATCGCCTCAAGTAATACTAAGTTCACTTAGTAACTATATATTTTATATATCACAGCAAATGATAATTGATCGCTTTCACAAACGGGTCGATGACTTCGCTCAAATTTCTCTTCAACGTGTTCGTGACTTTGCTCTCTATGGACAAGATTCTCAAGTCCACCAGTCTATCTTGGCCCACTGAATTTCGCAAATAATTTTTTATAATTTTCAATTTTGAAAACGAACGTTCTGCTGTTGCAACCGTCACGGGCATAGTTATGTATAAAAAAAAAGTAAAATTATGGAGCAGACATCCGGAAATCTAGCGGAAAGAGTAACATACTCAATCAGCACCAAATTAACCAACTCTTTGACAGAACGCAACTTCGAAATGTGATCCTTCAAACAACTACGCAAGTACAATTGATGTTCTCATTGAATTTTGAACGAACTAAACGAATGAATGAACGATTCCAATTTCATTAAATAAAAATGTTTTCAAACCCTCTTACTATGTTGTTAAAAACATATTTTCAATTGTAAAATTTGAATTAAGCATCAAATTATGGGGGGGGGGGCAAGATATAATTTCCGTACTGTTTAAACTAACAATTATCGTCGGATGCACAATTGCATCACGTAATGGTAATTACGTCACTGTTAACAAAAATTAGTGCCGGCGCCTTAAGTACACCATCCTCTAAAGGTACCAGTGACTTGATACATGTATCAGGTATCCCCGGAATAAAACTATCAAGTCTCATCTTCCTCACAAACTAGAAACAAAACGAATTTTAGGAAACTTAGCCTATAATAGGACAACAATTCTTTACATTAACTTCTAGTTGAAACTACAGAAAATTTTATGGTAAAAAAATTAGAAGAGTAAATTCTACTGGTTTTTATTAAAATACCGTGAGATCATTTAAATTTAAAATTAAAGTAGGCGGGAATTTTTTTATACGTTTGGCGATCCTGCCAAATGACTCGCTGTGTAAATTAGAGGTTATGCAATTTTATGTTCTAGATTAAACATTTTGGAGCGTCACTTTGACAATTCAAATCAAACTGTGAAGTGAACAGTTAGTGTTGCCAATCTAATTTAAAAATCACAGCCAACTTTAATTATAAATTCAAATGATCTCGTGGTAGTTACATTTACCAAACGGTAAATGTAACTTAAAAATAAAGTTTTTTGAAAAGCAAAAAGTTTGTAGATTTTTAAGCAAAATGTACAAACTTTTTGCTAAAAAACATTTTTAAAAATTGATTTGGTAAATACACAGATAAATAAGAAAGATAAATAGAATACTTTGTATTGCACTGCTGCCAGTCTTAGAAATGGATGTCAAGAATAAGCGTAAGGTAAATTTAAAAAGTATCAAGCCACTCATAGTATCAAACCTTCCCTCCTAGAACTCACCGCTTCTAACAAATAAATTTGGTATATCAATGTTACTTAATCTTTTTTTAATTGCGGAATGGAATATTTAGCGGAATAGCAAATTACAAATAGAATTTTGTGTGTACATGTTCCTCATTCCTTTTTAAACAACTCTTATGTTTGCCTTATCAGAAGCATCCCGCGCATATAAAAAGTTAAGCTCACTAAATTGCTGCTTGTTGCTATTATTTACTATTAATGTAATAATTGTTGTATTGATGCGTAGTATAGAAACAGAATATGTAATTTTTCACAACGACTTCATGTCAAGAAGTGAAACTTATTTACTCGTATCTTTTAACAACACCCGGAACTCCGAAATTGTTTTCAACCTTTTGGTCCAAATTTCAGATGAGTTTCCAGATCTGAGTTTTTGAGGTGTTGACAACGCTCTTGTTGATCATTTTAATGAACATACTGAACATTTGCGTTAGCAAGGTTTGACGGAGATTATTCTCCTTCAAGGAGAGTCTACATTGTGTACACTTTAGGTCGTAGGTCATAAAGCGTAAACTAATATAGAGCGCAGGCGATAGACCGGGTGGGGCAATAGTGTGGGGAAGTCCGATAGCTTCTAAACGGTAACAGCAAGAAAAGTGTGGCACGCTTAAGGTAATTTTTTTTTAAATAGAATGCCCCAAATATTTTTGCATATTCAACACCTCTCCTGGCAGGTTTATTAATATCTAAAATTTTAACGTCATCTAATGACCGGTTTAGAAGTTATAAATTTTTTTTCAAAAAAATTGAGTTTTGCATTATCCCACTTAACAGTATACCGCTTTCACGGCCGCAAGTGTGAAGACGAATTTAAGTACGGATTTTGTTGCAGGGACTTGTGGGGTGCTCTTCTTTAAAAGAAAATGGACCCACCATGTACAGGGTGTTCAAAATTTGTTTTTAAATTTAGATAACTTCTAAGCTAAAATTCACAAGTTGTTCAAATGGAACACTCTGTATATTTTGTACCTTTGTGATGCAGAATTCAATAACGAAAATTTTTTGTATGTACGTCATAGCTATCTGTAACCACTTTTCATTTATTGAGAAAAAACTGCAAGAAGTACACAATTAAAAACAATTATTTATTTAGTTGTCAAGTGTGTTGGTTGTTTTTGTTCAACAAAACATTAAAGCATCTAGCAATTGTTGTGCACGTATGCAAAACGTACATTTCTCGCAGTTATCGACCATCAGTGTTTAGTTCTAGTAGGTTTTTAGTTTTTCAAAATGAATTTTAGTAATGAAGAACTTGTAGACATGACTTTTGTTTTGGGCGAGTAGGAAAGAAATTGTTTGCTTGCCCACAGAATTTACCACCAACGGTATCCTGAACGGAGGCTCCCTAAAGTTCACAGCTTTCAAAACCTGCTCGATAGATTTGTGAAGACCGGCAATGTACAGTATGAAAAAAGTGAACGAATATAATGAGTTATCTGTTGTGCTGGCAACGATTGAGAATCCTCATGTTAGTCAGAGAGAAGTGAGTTCATCTGTAGGAATAAGTAGACGTTCTGTTGGTCGAATCTTAAAGAAAAATAAGTTTCATGCATATCACATTCAAATGCACCAGGAATTAACTGATTCGATTTTCTAAAACGTTTACAGTTTTGTAATTGGGCCATAGGTAAAATGCAAGACGATGCTACATTCTTCAACAATGTTTTGTTCACTGACGAGGCAACGTTTCATAAAAATGGATTTGTTAACAGGCACAATTTTCATTATTATGCTACAGAAAATCTAACTGGAGCTATTTATCTCCATTTTTTGGAGAACTATCTGCCACAATTATTGGCGAACCTTCCTCAAAGGATCCGAAATGGGATGTGGCTTCAGCAAGACGGTGCTCCACCGCATTATTTACATGCAGTAAGAGATCACCTAAATAATATCTACCCACATCAATGGATTGGAAGGAATGGACCCACTAAATGGCCTGCGAGATCTCCTGATCTTACAAAAATGGATTTCTTTTTATGGGGATATGTGAAAGAAATTGTTTAGACAGAGACACCAACCACAATCCAAAATATGAAGGATAGAATAATACATGCTTTTAGAAGTATCACGCCGGCAATGTTAAGAAACGTACAAAGATCGTTCCAAAGGCACATCGAAATGTGTGTCCATGCAAATGGGCAACATATGGGGAGCATTTGTTATAGTTTTTTCTTTTGTTTTATTTGAAAAACCTTGATTTTTCAAATAAATAATTTTTTAATTGTGTACTTCTTGCAGTTTTTTTCTCAATAATTCAAAAGTGGTTACAGATAGCTATAGGGACGTACATACAAAAAATGTTCGTTATTTAATTCTGCATCACAAAGGTACAAAATATACAGGGTGTTCCATTTGAAAAAGTAGTGAATTTTAGCTTTGAAGTTCTCTAAATTCAAAAATTAATTTTGAACACCCTGTACATGGTGGGTCTATTTTCTTTTAAAGAAGAGCACCCTACAAGCCCCTGCAACAAAATCCCTACTTAAATTCGTCATCACAGATGCGGCTGTGAAAGCGGTAAATTGTTAAGTGGGATAATGTAAAACTCAATTTTTTTGAAAAAAAATTTATAACTTTTAAACCGGTCATTAGATGGCGCTAAAGTTTTAGATAGGAATAAACCAGCCAAGAGAGGTGTTAAATATGCAAAAATGTCTGGGACATTCTATTTAAACAAAAATTACCTTAAGCGTACCACACGTTTATGAAACACCCTGTATATTTGAAAATAATTTCTCTAAATGCGCTTCTATCCACTGTTTACATCCGTATTAGAACGATTTTTCTAGCTGTTACCGTTTAGGAGCTATCGGACTTCCCCACACTATTGCCCCACCCGGTAGCTCAGAGACATATGGACCCCTAAAACTACAAACCATAGAGTGTAGATTATTATAAACTACAGACCATGACTATAGTCCAGTGGATCCCAAAGTGTGTTCCGTGGGACCCCGGGGTCCCGTGAAAATATTCTGGGGTTCCGCGGGACGAGTTGCTATCATATTAGGAAGATAATAGTAATTATAATAGTTACAATAGTTTCATGAAACGTAGTAGGTATTATGAAATAAATTTTTATATTAATTTAAGGTTGAAATATGAAACTATAAGTCCCGTAATGTAACAAAAGGATACCAGTCACAAAGTGACTAAGTGGCAAAACTTTAGACTCTCCTCAAATAACGGTCTAATTACTATTTTATTTGTTGTTGCCTTTTGCTACCACATGTTTATGTGAATCTGGATTTTCGAAATAAATATGTAAATATAAAAACGAAATATTTCAATAAATTGAATGTTGCACCAGATAATATACAAATGTAACTATCAACTATTAAACCAAATTTTCAGAGAATATTGAACTCTAAAAAACAACTACATTCTTTTCATTAATCATTTACTTTTATTTTATAAATTTTATATAAGTTTTTCTATATTTTATTTATTTTGTGCAATGCGCATTTATGTATTGTATTTTATTGTATCTATATATTTAAAACACAAGGCTGATTTTTATTCCAGTTCGTTAGAGAGTTCTAATGGGCCGATTTACGTGTTCTTTTTTATATTGGAGCTTTCGCTGTGTAGATTAATCAACACTACTTAATTGTTATATATTGTTAAATTTTATATTTTTAAATGCAAAAATAAGAAAATCAGTCTCAGACGCGTGAGAAAAGCCATTCACCTATAGCGCCATCGGAAATTCCAGCGTGTTAACTTTTTGAATTACGCTTATAGACAAGCTACGTCCATCACTATCACTAGCGTCTAGGGGTTTAAGCCGTATCTATTTTGTTTTCTATTTTTAGCAGTTATAGCTTTATATTTCAGTGGTTATAATACTTAAAAAACATATAAATCTTAAGATAGAGAAAGAACAATTCAAAATAGGAAAAATGGTTATTGTTTCTGTATTAGCACTGACTTTTTATCACGAACGTGCATTTAATCTAAAATTTTAATAATATTACCACATAAATGATAAAAGAAGAAGACTAATTTCTTTCTGTAATTGTGAAGTTATAGAAAATTGAAAACCATAATATCTAATGGTTAGGTTAGTGTACTACATTAAATAATTACAATAAACGTATTTATAAAAAATATTTGCAACAAAATTTATTAATTTTGTATTATAAATTATTTATTAATAATTTTCGTAATTAAACAATTTTGGTTTGAAATCATGGTTTCAACTAGCATTAATGTATTATCAACGTACATTAATGGATTATTTGATTGTCGATTTAAAAAATATATATTTTATGTCAGATGTTTTTAAAATACTAATAGACGTAAGCTCCACTTTTTTAAACAAGATGGATTCTAGATTTTATTCTCATAATTTCTTAATATATACGCGTGCAGTATTTAAAAGTGCTACAATAAATTAATTCTAAATTCTAGAAACATTGCCATTGGACTTGTCGACGGCTGCTACCCCTAGAGTCTAGGCTTCCATTATCTATTATTGAGTGTTTAATATCAGAATTGTTCTGATGTACAGACAAACACTTGCATGTCGACATAGTTCTCCTTTACCGTATCTACAAGAGCGATTTGCTAATACCTTTTGACTTTGGCTTTGACATTATATTTTATTTACCCTTTAGATTTTTAAAGCCATTAATTTAGGATACTTTACACCTATTTAAAGCACAAGGCTTATTTTTGTTACGCTTCGTTTGAAGGTTCTACTGACCTCGATTTACACAATTCCAAGTTAAAGGTTTTATGCTGTAGATTTGCCAGGTCTCTTTAATTTTGCAATTTTTAATTTGCATTTTTAAAAGCATTATTTGTAATAGATGCATTCTATACGCTTGAGACCAATTGTTCAATTACAGCGCACGGTTCGTCTCGGAACTAAACATCTTTCCTCTACTTGCTACTACGTCACCCCAATCGTTTGCTTACAAATCATATTACAAACAATTCTCAGCTAAATGCCATAGTATTTTCACGAAATTCGATATGTGTACATGCCTCTGCTGTCCGTTTTTTTGAATTTTTCTTAAGTAGAATAGGAATGTCTGAAGAGCTCATGTCCTATTTCTTATGGATCATGTACAAAATGACGGATAAAGTTTACAAAGTTGCTATATTAAGCATATGATATATGAATTCAATGTAGAATTTCGGATGGGAAAGAATAAGCCGAACGTGAGGGTAAGTCAGAGAGGGAGATATGTCGGGAGAAAAAAGGGTAAGCTGTGAAAGGGGAGTACTAGGCAATACTAGCCTTATTATTTTCAACTGGTTATGTTTGATTGCGTTTGTTCAAATAATAATTCATGAAAATCCGAAGAATTCTAATTACACAACAAACGTTCTATATAAGGAAATCCTTCAATAAATTAGTCTTCTGGCCGGCATGTCAATTCCCTACAGTAATTATATTCCATGTCTTGTATGTATTGTGTATCTTATACGTGTATGTTTGAATAAACTTTTTGTAGGTAATTTTTATGTTTTTCATGCCCAGTTAAGATTAGGATGTTTGTAGATATGGCAAGGGTTTCGCGATATGCAAAGTTTTCTATAAGGGTTCTGCGGAAAAATAAGTTTGGGAACCACAAACTGCTAAAGGCCATATATCATAGACCGTGGCCTATTTTATATAGACCCCGGAATAAGACAGGCCATAACTAAAGTAAAAAACAATAAATGTAAAAAAGAAAATCTTTATTCTTTATTGTAAAGTTTTCTTGTGATAACTAATTTGTTTATTAATAGCCAAATAGTCATGATATCGAAACGTTAATAATGACAGGCCTTTAGTTATGGGATACCGCCTTACATCCATACTGTAGACTATTCAATCAAGCCTAGAGAAAGGTATAGGGTTGGGTGACGATAAATAATAAAGAATTTTATTTTTTTCTAAAAACTCACTTTATTTAAAGATTTTTATATATTCTTATTAAGGTAAAGAACTAAGCTTTTTGGCCAACTGGTATAATCATTAGTTCGTGTACCTGTAAAAGAAATTTGTGTTATTTAAGCCTGCTTATAACAATTACAGCTAAAGAAAGTATCTCATTTAAACATTGCTCAAAATAATGAGTTATAACTGTATGCAAAATTACAATTTAATCGTTAACATGGATACAATTAATCTGTAATTTTATATACATATAGCTAAAAGATGTTGATTTCGGGCTACTGATTCTGTAAGATTTTTTGCTTGTTATTATAGAGCAATTCACTAGTAGTAAGATATTTTTAATATCACTTTCAGTTTTACCGGAAATTACTTTAAATTCAGAAAGTTGAATGGAACAATAAAATTATTTAACAATTCTGTTAAGGCTTTAAATACATGTGGCTTTAGCAAAACGGTGCACCACCTAACAACAATGATTTTGTTGATAATTAACTTGAATTTTCTATATCCGTCATAAACTTTACTTTTCAAATACTCACACAAAATGGTCCAGTATTGCCAGGGAAATGTCCAGGTCGCCCATTTACCGACCGATAAGTGTTATTTAGACCAGGTATGCAATATAACGACGTCCGATTGGTCCACTGTCTACCAGCCAATAACAAATTTTATTCTGTAGTAGTTCCAACGCTTTATTACCTTTCTAGTAAAGAAAATTATTTTACTGCCAAATCTTTATTTGGAAATTTAACAAGAAAAACATTTTAACTTTTGAATAGGTGAAATTAAAAGTTTAGTCAATTGACAATAATATCTGTATATTAAACATTAAAGAAAATAAGAGAATAGCCAGGGCCGGCGCAAAGCGGGTTCAGCGCGTTCCCAGGAACCCGGCCCCGCGTTTGGAACGGCCCCGCGCATTATAAGGGCCCCGCGCGTTAGAACTTACAAATACGCGCACTTTCTCTGCTACTGTAGTCCCACCAATGTTTCCATGTCAAAAAAGGAAACTTATACCATTCAACCTCGTAAATCTTGATGACGTAATAACAACTTTGCAACGAAAAAGATCAGAGAAATAATTTTTTAAACTCACCACTTTCAAAATTACATTTTGCGAAGGTAGCAGTTAAACGCAAACGTAATGTTTGCGCACTCGGGCTTCAGAAAGATGCAAAAAGCACTAGCCCTTATAGGCTCTTTAAAAATAATTTGACTTAATCATAAAATTTAACAATTGAAGAATTCGCCCGCCAAACATTTTTTGACCAAATTGGTGTCATTTTAAGGGAAATCTTATGCTGATTCCGTATATGTAAATCATTTTTGGGGAAACGCCCCTAGGCCTCCAAAATTGATTGCTACCAACCTAACCTTCATAAAAACGCCACCACCTAATCAAAATGCTATGCAAAAGCAAATTCTGATGTTTTTCAACTTAACCTAACCTAAACCTAGACGAACCATATCTAACCTAACTAAATTGCGTAATTGTAAATGGCACAATCTAGCAATCATAGAAACTAAATACAATTAATATTAATTGCCATGGAAATTAAGCATTTTTTTACTTTTGATTCCCTAAATTGGGGCGTTTAGGGCGCTCGCTGCAAAATTGATTTAAATATTTGGAATTAGCATTTTTTGGAGCAAACGCTCCTAGGCCTAACCTAACCGAACCGAAACCTAACCTAACCTAACTAAATTGTGTAATTGTAATTACACAATTTGGCAATCATAAAAACTTAATATGATTATTATTCAATTCCATGGAAATGAAGCATTTTTTACCTTTGATCCCCAAATTTGGAGCGTTCGCCCCAAAAATGATCTATATATACAGAATCAGCATAAAATCTCTGTTAAAATGATACCAGTTTGGTAAAAAAAAATCTTGGTGGGGGGGGGGATTCTTTAATTATACCTAAGATTTAATTTAGAAACTATTTGGGTATTAGAAATGACAAAAGAAAGATTAGTAATCGATAATAATTCCACCGACATAGAAACCCTTAGATTAGAGTCTGGCCAAGGCAGCCATTTTATATCACAACACGTGGCGCCAAATTTGAAAAGTAAAGAAATGGTTACACTGTCAAATATTGCACGCATGTGAACGGTATTTGACTAAATTAAAAAACATGAAATGGTGGGTTTTATGTATATAAAACATTTTTTAGCATCAAAATTAGGATGTCAAAATCAAAATATTATATCAAAAACATTGTGATATAAAATGGCGGGCACTGTGCCAACGCATTGGCCAGACTCCAATTGAAGGGTCTGTACACTGACAAATGTGCGAGCGCCATCTATTTACAAAAAGAGAATGCTATTGCCTACTTGATTTCATGTTTACTTTGAATTTGAAACAATATTACAGGTTTTGGTTAATTATGTTTTTTCATTGTACAAGTTCGTTTCAAACAATTTTCTACAAAAGTGGATGCGCAAAGTCATCTTCAACGCATTCGCGCAAATTAATTACTTGCTCCTTTGTCGCTCGTTAGTAATGTATTTAGAAGTTGTTTTAGGCCAAGTGCATTTTTGAACCCGGCCCCGCAAAAGCTTACGCCGGCCCTGAGAATAGCTAAACAACACAAACTTAAAAAATAAAATTTGTGCCTCCTTGTAAACCACTTGTGGGGTTAACATACAATGAAGAATGAAGTAAGAAATAGTATGAAAACTCAAAAATGATGATAATAAAAAAAATAAACTGATAATAAATGATCGTGGGTCCGAGTCCCACTTGGGGCGGTGGGATTATTTTAATTGGAAAATTCCGCTACCTTAACTGTGTGTGTGTGTGTGTGTGTGTGTGTGTGTGTGTGTGTGTGTGTGTCATTGTGTTTCATGTTAGATGGGAGTTATATGACCTTAGCTGTTCATTCACGCATAAAGTAGGCGAAAAATAAAAACAAAAATTAAACAATAATATCATCCGATTACTTTAAATTGTTTAAGTAGCAAATTATAATGTCACAACATGACCCACTGTGCGCCATAAAATTCGACCCATAATGGACCACTTGACCATTTTTTAACAAACCAATTGAACATAGTTTTCCACAACATAATTGAAATGAAAACAAAATAAACTGTGGCAATATCAAAAATAAACTTACCGGATCATAAGATTTTACTTTGTAGGCGGCATAACACGTTTTCCTTATTTTTCTTGCAACTGCCTAATAAACTCAATAAAAACCTTTAAAATGTCTATTAGTACTTCTAAAAATGACTAGTAAAAGGGCACAGCTTTACTACATTATAAGAGTATGATGATAAATACGATAACCCATTGTGTCTCACTCTCCCCTATGTTTTTGTACATTTTAGAAAAATTCTTGTAGTTTTATTTCTTGTAATGGCATAACTTTGTTTTAAAAGTAACACCAACCTTTCTGGAGATACCACATTGTACTTAGTGTATAATCCAGTTTACTTTAGTTACTCCACTAAAGAAGTTGAGGAACTCTTGGGCAGCATCTGCTGTATTGTAACGTTCTTTTTAAAATAATAACAAAAATGCTGTTTAATCGTCTATTCACAAGAGAAATATTATTTACATACACTAATTAACACACTATAATTATAAACTGTTTAACGAACTTAATGCTAGAAATTTACAAACTTAAAGTAGGCTATTTATTTTTAATATAACATTCATTTATAACATTTATTTATTCACTAATATTTGACTACAAAGCACATTTCAATTCACCGGTTGAACACTAATTGATTCTCTTCTACCCGCGACGTCAGTAGATAGGCTATGTTCGTTCTGGCGCAAAATCCCATGTATTTTCTTATGAAGGTTCGTTTCGCATTTCAAGGTCATCCGCGAAATTCGAGGTTCATTTGCATATCATTCGCGGGGTCATTAGCGGATCATTTGCATATCATTCGCGGTGTTATGTATGTATCATTAACGGTATTATTTGCATATCTAATTAATTTAATTCGCGGGGTCATTAGCGGATCATTTTTTATATCTCGCGGGGTCATCTGCATATCTCATCTCTCTCTCCTCATTTCCAACTTGTCATCATTTCCCGCTGAAAGATTTGAATTCCTAGCGCTGCTAATGCCATCTATCGGTGACGTCATATGATCGGTATAGTAGATTTCTATACGCCTGTAGATAGGCAACCCGCTATACTTTTTTTACAAAACCAATGGAGCCAACAGGGTTTGAACCGGGGACCGCTCGAATGGTAGCCAGCCAATGCATCCACTACACCAACGAGGTAATCTATTAAAGCACTGTAAACTGGTTATAAAAAAAAAATTGTTGACTAGCGACTACGTACTCATAACATAATACATGTTAGTAATTTGTAGTATTATATCATACGGCTCCCTCTTCCTCCTGCATGTGTCATGATTGATTGATTAAGTAGATGATTATTCCTGTGCTGTGATTGATTAAAGGGTCAACATATAAAATAGGTATAAATTATCATATCTAGAAAAAACAAGTTAAAAATTCAATTAAAGAATCATTTAAAAAAAAACATATTAATGGATAAATAATTAAAAGCAATTTAAAACATTCGATTACACAATAAACAGAATTTGTTTGCTAAAGAATCAATTACAATAAGATTAATTAGTTTTTATATGACTACATTGTTTAGTTATAAAATATTAAAAATTGTTATATTTAGGAATAATAATTTAAAAATTCGATAAAAGAATCATTAGGGTTTTTCTGAACAAGATAATTAAAAAGTTTGTTATTTCTAATAATCAACTAGATTGATTTTATTATTTTTAAACTTTCAACATATAAGCTTATACCTAAAATATTTAGATCTGTTCAGTTCAACTGAAGCTCTCATCATCGATTAATATATGTTTCTTGTTTTATTCTGAAATCCAATTTGGTAAGTTACTTTTCCGATTTTAATGATATTATGAAAACTAATGACTTTGAACTTTGTTTTAGATTGCACCGTACCATCTGGAGTTCACAGCTGATTATTATAGTGATTTAATGTTGTTGGCGCCTTTGATAGTTACTGTTTTATTATATCCCTTCGCTGTTAATATTAAGGTAGGTCTTATGTTAATAATTATTTTGTTTAAAACTTAAATATATTCGGAATGGTTTCTGATCTAATTTTTTAACAATGTATTAAGCTTATTACATAAGTCTTTTTTGTCTAAAACTTCAATATATCAGTTAGATTTAATAATCCGATAGAACATGTAGGTGTAAGTACAGTCAGAGGGATTGACTTTAACACATCTCGTACATTTTAATTCCCATAATTTAGTTTTCAATGTTGTACGCACTTTTATTATTACATTATAATTGTTATAACATTTCTCTCATATATGAATTTGTATATATCGAGTTAAAGTTAACGAAAGAATACTACATAAATCATTACTCTACGTATTCCGTGATTAAGACTTCAATAGTTGAACGAGTTATTCGTACAATTAAAATTTCATGCGGTTTCAGATGATTCCAATTTTCAGTTTAAAATATTGAGAAGTAATGATTGATTGGCGTAGACATCTAATCTAATTCTTTTAATTGTAATTTTTTTCAGAACTACTGTAGCCCTTGTACTGTTGCTTAGTTTTTTCAACTAGCGGTTGCTTGATATTAAAATTCTTTTCTGATAATATATGTCAATTTAAAATATATTTAAAAGCAAATTTGCATTGCTACCGCAGTAAATGTAAATGTAAATAATACCCGTTTTAACTTCTATTCTATTCTATTATGGGCTATTTATAATAATATCTGTTTTGCATGTGTTAGTATATCTTCGTTTTCATACTTTGCATCCGTTTACATGATTGCATGCGGTTAAATATATTATTTTATAGTATGTGTACTTACGTGTTTATATGTATGTATTTATATGTATTCATATGGATTACTATGTCTATGTTTGTATCTGTTTATATGGTTTCATAGTCCTGCTCCTCATGTTTATAGTATGTATGAGTAGTTTGAATATATTTATAGTAGGCAAACGTATAACCCCGAGACCACAGAGCTTGTCTTTTAAATTACTACATACGAGTTATTTATAAAAATGCTTTCACGTATATTTGATTAAATCCAATTTATTTAAAAATAATTCCCGGAAAATATTTATAAATATTGTACATTAATAATATTAAATCTTTAGGATTCCAAAATTATAAGCCAATTATGATTATTATCATGAGTCATTGAGATGAGACAATTATTAACCTTATATGAGCCAATCGTGAAGAAACTCGAGAAATTTTTCTTGATACATCTTAAATATAACAATTTGAAAACTATATACAGATATTATTACTACATGAGGCCCGTAACATCAGTCGATCCGCGGCTTTTTATATCAGTACAAAATAATTAGATATAGTTATATTTACTATCTATTCTTTTAAACAGCTGTTATACTTTCCATGATTACTTTATAGTCGGGTATGTAGTACCATTATTATCCTACATTAACTTATATGAAAAATGAGATCGGTAAGGTAAAAACATGACGTCTTGATTGTAAAATTTATTTTCTGTAACGATGATTTCACCATTGCTAATGAATTTCCAATTAGCGGGTGTAGAAAGTTAAAATTCAAACATGAAAGACTATTGGTTTAATCGAAATATTTTAAAAGTTGCCGACGGCTAATTATTATTTAATAACAACCGTAAATTCTGAGTAAATCTGTTTGGATATTTCCTGAAGCCTAAATCAATTTTGTTTGTATTAAAATCTAGAAATTTCAGAAAAACGGTTTTAAAATAAATTGTATATAGTTATACATTGTGAAATAAAAAATGCAAGAATAAAATACATACACGGATTAAACTAAACTATATATTAAGAAATATTAATTACGGCTTTTATAGCATCTTACAGGAAAAAGATTACAGTCAATCAAGATCACAACACATATCATTAACTAGATATCAAAAATAAATATATTATATATTGAAGGTAAAGACGAGGATATCGATCGTTTGACTAATGTCTATTTATTAAAACAAATAAGTTATGAAATGAAGCAGGGAGTCTATTCAATGAACATTGCCTAATACTTTTATGATTTTTCTAGCCTATAGATCAGCAGTTAGAAACACGGGCCTGCTAAATGCCTGCAATTCACCTACCCTATCAATATGTTGTACAATTTTAGATATGTAATGTATACGTTTTGTTTCTTACTTAAGTCTATTTTGTTTGTATGTTTGTAATATTTAGACATTTACGAAAATTAAATCAAGCTGAACAGCAGATTACTATTTTAAATTTAATAGATCATACGAATTATCTTACCCTGTTCTGAATGACTGCTTTGTATAAATTGTGCCTTGTTTGTAAATGCTCTCTGAACTAAAATATTCATATATGAGAGAAACGTTATATAAGTCAATACAGGCCCTATAACTATCATTTATTGAGCTATACAAAGAGATTTATATCTACGCTAAACTAAAGATTAATAGAAGTATTGCATTCCTGATATCATAAGATAACGATAAAACACATGATTATTCTTAGACTAAGGTCTAATTTAGGTAGTCAAAATGTAGGTAATCGAATTGTAGGTACATATCATGATGTGATATCATACAATTATATTCTAGTAAGAATTGTAATAAAGTCACTGCTATAAATAACAACATTCTTTATCACGATCATCTATCATTATCATAATCATCTAATGTCATGCAGAGTCAGCAGCTAGCTCCTAAGTTCGTATATGCGAGAATCGGTATTATATAACACACACATCAGTCTACATTCATTGCTCTAATATTGATAGGAACTTTCTAGAATCTATAAAGTTGTACTACATATATTCAACTAATTTGAATATACGATAACTGATACTCATTATACTTCTATGCACACAATCGAGGTATCAGTACACTCCAACCGCGTGATCAAGATTGTAGTATTCAAATCAAGCTTCCTAGCCCCTATACAAGTATTCTAGAACACAGATTATTCATCACTAAACGTATTCTTCATATATGAAATCATAAAATTCGAGTCTAACTACTGACGAGGTGAAAGAATAAGTACAATCGGTTTATGCCCATACCAGGGTCCCTATGATTATTATAAATGTCTTAACAGAATAAAAAGGGTGAAATGAATATAACTTATAGGATTTAATCAAACTAGAAGAATATCGATATATCCTACGTTGAGAAAATAATTATACTATGTAAGCATCGATACGCTACATATGATTGCGAGCCTGAGTATAAGCATAAACCCTATACTACAGACGAGGTGAATGAATAGGTACATTTAACATGCGTATGCTACAATTATCTAATTTCTAGTTTTCTAGACGTAATGTAATTTTTAACAGATTTTAACCCTTTTCGTTATATCTACTACCCCTGTAAGCGATTTCTACATATACGTTCTTATTGTTTATACACCATATAGATATTCGTAGCATCTAAAGTAAACTCTTATTTAAACGTTATTTTACAATATATCATACATTTCAGCAACTCCGAAATATGAAGATATGTAATAATTTACTATATACTTTTGTAGGATATTAACTCGTATAATTAATACTAATTTGTAATTATTTTCGATACCTTCGAAATATAAGTCTATAACATATCTACCCAAAAGATTCACCGACAAACTTACTGAAGATAAAGTGGTCGATCTCAACCAAAAGATAGCGAATACAACTCTGTCTCTAGGATTGGTCTACCTAGGTAAAGTAAAGACAGAAAGATATCAACTGTAGGCTGACTGTATGTTCATCGAGACGAATAAGGTGTGAAATATAACAGGTAGTCTATTCAATTTGCATACTAATATATGAAAATAATATAATGTATATCGCCTGATAAATAAAATTGAAATTATTCTTATTCTTTTACAATGAAATGTGTTTTGAAAAAACACGATGAAACGTTATGTATATTAATGCAGGAGTTCTGTTAACGCATTCGTTATTTAGAGATTCACTTATAAGTACACTATCTATTTAGCTGATTCAATAAAAATTTCATTATTTTTAAAATTCCTAACGAGGGACCTACTGATAAGCGTTATATTATACCAGGTACGTATGATACTCTACTGCTGATTGCATACCTGATGAACGCAGTTGTACAAAGTAATATAGGATATACGTTACAGAGAAGTTTAATTTTCCGTGCAACAAATGACCTATATATATATATTTTATGTACAAGGCTGACATTAACATATTTAGCGCATACCTGTTGAACATAGCTCTACAAAGTAATATTTAAAAGACTTAAAAGGCTTATATTTTAGAGATCGGATACAGGCGCATATATTTAAACGTTATTTTACAATACATCATACATTTTCAATAGCTTCGAAATACGCAGATATGTAATAATATACTATATACTCTTGTAGGTTATTCAACGTATCTATAGTAAACTCTTATGATTAATAATAATCTGTAACCTTATTGTTTTTTATTACATCACAGGTTAGAGCATACGAATATAATTTAGGTTAGAGCCTACGAATACATTTTTAGGGCAGAACGTAGGGAGCAGAGTAAGTACAAAACAACATACTTTCATACAAGAACGTTTATTGATACGAGTAGTTTCGACGCTACTTAAAACATAATACATAACTTATATATATATATATATAACATCTATTAAAATAGTACATTTCGTATACACTAATAATGGTACTACATACCCGACTATAAAGTAAACATGGTAAGTATAACAGCAGTTTAAAAGAATAGATAGTAAATATAACTATATCTAATTATTTTATAAAATACTATGTTAACTAAGAGGTTATATACAGAATATATACGCCTGTATTAGACCTCTAGAGGGTTCATAAGACTAGACTAGACCAGACCAGACCAGACCAGACTAGACCAGACCAGACCAGACCAGACTAGACCAGACCAGACCAGACCAGACCAGACCAGACCAGACCAGACCAAACCAGACCAGATCAGACCAAACCAGACCAGACCAGACCATACCATACCAGACCAGACCAGACCAGACCAGACCAGACCAGACCAGACCAGACCAGACCAGACCAGACCAGACCAGACCAGATCAGACCAGACCAGACCATACCATACCATACCAGACCAGACTAGACTAGACTATAGATGATAGACAGTAAAATCATGAACAATTATACCACCTGTAATATAATAGAGCTTACTTGATATTTTAAAATTAGTGGCTGAATCTAATTATTACAGAAATTCAATTGTAGAAACTGAAGATGTAATCTTTAAAACATCTAAAGTTAGGAACAATTATACCACCTGTAATATAATAGAGCTTACTTGATATTTTAAAATTAGTGGCTGAATCTAATTATTACAGAAATTCAATTGTAGAAACTGAAGATGTAATCTTTAAAACATCTAAAGTTAGAAGTTTTTAGTAGTCAGGTTAGATTAATAGAGGGTGTTATAATCAAATCGTTTTTAGAAACTATTTGTTTTGTAAGATTGGCGCCGTAAGGAAAAACAACATAGCTGTAGTCTTGATTTTGAAATTGAGATAGCTCGGAACAAAACGATGAATACAAAGTTTAGAAGTTTATTTCAAAATTCTGTGATAAAAAACATTAATTCTTCTTTACTTTAAAACCCAAAATTGCATGATAAATCAATATAATATTAATATAAATGATTAAATTAAATGAAGCAATCTAGGTTAGACCCCCAAAAATTATATTAAGGTTATAGATTTTAGACTCCGGTTGTTGCAAAGATTCAAGAATCTCTATTAAGGTTAGTTCATAAAACATTTATTAGGTTAGAGCATGTAGCTACTTACAAAAAATCTCTATTAAGATTAGTTCATAAAATATTTATTAGGTTAGACCATTGTAGCTACTTACAAAATCGTCATTAACATTCGAAAAACAAAAAAAAACTTAAATTATTTTAGGTTAGATTTAGGTCGCGCGCGACCTAAATCTAACCTAAAATAATTTAAGTTTTTAACAAGACTACAGCTATGTTGTTTTTCCTTACGGCGCCAATCTTACAAAACAAATAGTTTCTAAAAACGATTTGATTATAACACCCTCTATTAATCTAACCTGACTACTAAAAACTTCTAACTTTAGATGTTTTAAAGATTACATCTTCAGTTTCTACAATTGAATTTCTGTAATAATTAGATTCAGCCACTAATTTTAAAATATCAAGTAACCTCTATTATATTACAGGTGGTATAATTGTTCATGATTTTACTGTCTATCATCTATAGTCTAGTCTAGTCTGGTCTGGTATGGTCTGGTCTGGTCTGGTCTGGTTTGGTCTGATCTGGTCTGGTTTGGTCTGGTCTGGTCTGGTCTGGTCTGGTCTGGTCTGGTCTGGTCTAGTCTGGTCTGGTCTGGTCTGGTCTGGTCTGGTCTGGTCTGGTCTGGTATGGTATGGTCTGGTCTGGTCTGGTTTGGTCTGATCTGGTCTGGTTTGGTCTGGTCTGGTCTGGTCTGGTCTGGTCTGGTCTGGTCTAGTCTGGTCTGGTCTGGTCTGGTCTGGTCTAGTCTGGTCTGGTCTGGTCTGGTCTAGTCTAGTCTTATGAACCCTCTAGAGGTCGAATACAGGCGTATATATTCTGTATATAACCTCTTAACTCTGCTCCCTACGTTCTGCCCTAAAAATGTATTCGTAGGCTCTAACCTAATCTAACCTAAATTATATTCGTATGCTCTAACCTGTGATGTAATAAAAAACAATAAGGTTACAGATTATTATTAATCATAAGAGTTTACTATAGATACGTTGAATAACCTACAAGAGTATATAGTATATTATTACATATCTGCGTATTTCGAAGCTATTGAAAATGTATGATGTATTGTAAAATAACGTTTAAATATATGCGCCTGTATCCGATCTCTAAAATATAAGCCTTTTAAGTCTTTTAAATATTACTTTGTAGAGCTATGTTCAACAGGTATGCGCTAAATATGTTAATGTCAGCCTTGTACATAAAATATATATATATAGGTCATTTGTTGCACGGAAAATTAAACTTCTCTGTAACGTATATCCTATATTACTTTGTACAACTGCGTTCATCAGGTATGCAATCAGCAGTAGAGTATCATACGTACCTGGTATAATATAACGCTTATCAGTAGGTCCCTCGTTAGGAATTTTAAAAATAATGAAATTTTTATTGAATCAGCTAAATAGATAGTGTACTTATAAGTGAATCTCTAAATAACGAATGCGTTAACAGAACTCCTGCATTAATATACATAACGTTTCATCGTGTTTTTTCAAAACACATTTCATTGTAAAAGAATAAGAATAATTTCAATTTTATTTATCAGGCGATATACATTATATTATTTTCATATATTAGTATGCAAATTGAATAGACTACCTGTTATATTTCACACCTTATTCGTCTCGATGAACATACAGTCAGCCTACAGTTGATATCTTTCTGTCTTTACTTTACCTAGGTAGACCAATCCTAGAGACAGAGTTGTATTCGCTATCTTTTGGTTGAGATCGACCACTTTATCTTCAGTAAGTTTGTCGGTGAATCTTTTGGGTAGATATGTTATAGACTTATATTTCGAAGGTATCGAAAATAATTACAAATTAGTATTAATTATACGAGTTAATATCCTACAAAAGTATATAGTAAATTATTACATATCTTCATATTTCGGAGTTGCTGAAATGTATGATATATTGTAAAATAACGTTTAAATAAGAGTTTACTTTAGATGCTACGAATATCTATATGGTGTATAAACAATAAGAACGTATATGTAGAAATCGCTTACAGGGGTAGTAGATATAACTAAAAGGGTTAAAATCTGTTAAAAACTACATTACGTCTAGAAAACTAGAAATTAGATAATTGTAGCATACGCATGTTAAATGTACCTATTCATTCACCTCGTCTGTAGTATAGGGTTTATGCTTATACTCAGGCTCGCAATCATATGTAGCGTATCGATGCTTACATAGTATAATTATTTTCTCAACGTAGGATATATCGATATTCTTCTAGTTTGATTAAATCCTATAAGTTATATTCATTTCACCCTTTTTATTCTGTTAAGACATTTATAATAATCATAGGGACCCTGGTATGGGCATAAACCGATTGTACTTATTCTTTCACCTCGTCAGTAGTTAGACTCGAATTTTATGATTTCATATATGAAGAATACGTTTAGTGATGAATAATCTGTGTTCTAGAATACTTGTATAGGGGCTAGGAAGCTTGATTTGAATACTACAATCTTGATCACGCGGTTGGAGTGTACTGATACCTCGATTGTGTGCATAGAAGTATAATGAGTATCAGTTATCGTATATTCAAATTAGTTGAATATATGTAGTACAACTTTATAGATTCTAGAAAGTTCCTATCAATATTAGATCAATGAATGTAGACTGATGTGTGTGTTATATAATACCGATTCTCGCATATACGAACTTAGGAGCTAGCTGCTGACTCTGCATGACATTAGATGATTATGATAATGATAGATGATCGTGATAAAGAATGTTGTTATTTATAGCAGTGACTTTATTACAATTCTTACTAGAATATAATTGTATGATATCACATCATGATATGTACCTACAATTCGATTACCTACATTTTGACTACCTAAATTAGACCTTAGTCTAAGAATAATCATGTGTTTTATCGTTATCTTATGATATCAGGAATGCAATACTTCTATTAATCTTTAGTTTAGCGTAGATATAAATCTCTTTGTATAGCTCAATAAATGATAGTTATAGGGCCTGTATTGACTTATATAACGTTTCTCTCATATATGAATATTTTAGTTCAGAGAGCATTTACAAACAAGGCACAATTTATACAAAGCAGTCATTCAGAACAGGGTAAGATAATTCGTATGATCTATTAAATTTAAAATAGTAATCTGCTGTTCAGCTTGATTTAATTTTCGTAAATGTCTAAATATTACAAACATACAAACAAAATAGACTTAAGTAAGAAACAAAACGTATACATTACATATCTAAAATTGTACAACATATTGATAGGGTAGGTGAATTGCAGGCATTTAGCAGGCCCGTGTTTCTAACTGCTGATCTATAGGCTAGAAAAATCATAAAAGTATTAGGCAATGTTCATTGAATAGACTCCCTGCTTCATTTCATAACTTATTTGTTTTAATAAATAGACATTAGTCAAACGATCGATATCCTCGTCTTTACCTTCAATATATAATATATTTATTTTTGATATCTAGTTAATGATATGTGTTGTGATCTTGATTGACTGTAATCTTTTTCCTGTAAGATGCTATAAAAGCCGTAATTAATATTTCTTAATATATAGTTTAGTTTAATCCGTGTATGTATTTTATTCTTGCATTTTTTATTTCACAATGTATAACTATATACAATTTATTTTAAAACCGTTTTTCTGAAATTTCTAGATTTTAATACAAACAAAATTGATTTAGGCTTCAGGAAATATCCAAACAGATTTACTCAAAATTTACGGTTGTTATTAAATAATAATTAGCCGTCGGCAACTTTTAAAATATTTCGATTAAACCAATAGTCTTTCATGTTTGAATTTTAACTTTCTACACCCGCTAATTGGAAATTCATTAGCAATGGTGAAATCATCGTTACAGAAAATAAATTTTACAATCAAGACGTCATGTTTTTACCTTACCGATCTCATTTTTCATATAAGTTAATGTAGGATAATAATGGTACTACATACCCGACTATAAAGTAATCATGGAAAGTATAACAGCTGTTTAAAAGAATAGATAGTAAATATAACTATATCTAATTATTTTGTACTGATATAAAAAGCCGCGGATCGACTGATGTTACGGGCCTCATGTAGTAATAATATCTGTATATAGTTTTCAAATTGTTATATTTAAGATGTATCAAGAAAAATTTCTCGAGTTTCTTCACGATTGGCTCATATAAGGTTAATAATTGTCTCATCTCAATGACTCATGATAATAATCATAATTGGCTTATAATTTTGGAATCCTAAAGATTTAATATTATTAATGTACAATATTTATAAATATTTTCCGGGAATTATTTTTAAATAAATTGGATTTAATCAAATATACGTGAAAGCATTTTTATAAATAACTCGTATGTAGTAATTTAAAAGACAAGCTCTGTGGTCTCGGGGTTATACGTTTGCCTACTATAAATATATTCAAACTACTCATACATACTATAAACATGAGGAGCAGGACTATGAAACCATATAAACAGATACAAACATAGACATAGTAATCCATATGAATACATATAAATACATACATATAAACACGTAAGTACACATACTATAAAATAATATATTTAACCGCATGCAATCATGTAAACGGATGCAAAGTATGAAAACGAAGATATACTAACACATGCAAAACAGATATTATTATAAATAGCCCATAATAGAATAGAATAGAAGTTAAAACGGGTATTATTTACATTTACATTTACTGCGGTAGCAATGCAAATTTGCTTTTAAATATATTTTAAATTGACATATATTATCAGAAAAGAATTTTAATATCAAGCAACCGCTAGTTGAAAAAACTAAGCAACAGTACAAGGGCTACAGTAGTTCTGAAAAAAATTACAATTAAAAGAATTAGATTAGATGTCTAGGTCAATCAATCATTACTTCTCAATATTTTAAACTGAAAATTGGAATCATCTGAAACCGCATGAAATTTTAATTGTACGAATAACTCGTTCAACTATTGAAGTTTTAATCACGGAATACGTAGAGTAATGATTTATGTAGTATTCTTTCGTTAACTTTAACTCGATATATACAAATTCATATATGAGAGAAATGTTATAACAATTATAATGTAATAATAAAAGTGCGTACAACATTGAAAACTAAATTATGGGAATTAAAATGTACGAGATGTGTTAAAGTCAATCCCTCTGACTGTACTTACACCTACATGTTCTATCGGATTATTAAATCTAACTGATATATTGAAGTTTTAGACAAAAAAGACTTATGTAATAAGCTTAATACATTGTTAAAAAATTAGATCAGAAACCATTCCGAATATATTTAAGTTTTAAACAAAATAATTATTAACATAAGACCTACCTTAATATTAACAGCGAAGGGATATAATAAAACAGTAACTATCAAAGGCGCCAACAACATTAAATCACTATAATAATCAGCTGTGAACTCCAGATGGTACGGTGCAATCTAAAACAAAGTTCAAAGTCATTAGTTTTCATAATATCATTAAAATCGGAAAAGTAACTTACCAAATTGGATTTCAGAATAAAACAAGAAACATATATTAATCGATGATGAGAGCTTCAGTTGAACTGAACAGATCTAAATATTTTAGGTATAAGCTTATATGTTGAAAGTTTAAAAATAATAAAATCAATCTAGTTGATTATTAGAAATAACAAACTTTTTAATTATCTTGTTCAGAAAAACCCTAATGATTCTTTTATCGAATTTTTAAATTATTATTCCTAAATATAACAATTTTTAATATTTTATAACTAAACAATGTAGTCATATAAAAACTAATTAATCTTATTGTAATTGATTCTTTAGCAAACAAATTCTGTTTATTGTGTAATCGAATGTTTTAAATTGCTTTTAATTATTTATCCATTAATATGTTTTTTTTAAATGATTCTTTAATTGAATTTTTAACTTGTTTTTTCTAGATATGATAATTTATACCTATTTTATATGTTGACCCTTTAATCAATCACAGCACAGGAATAATCATCTACTTAATCAATCAATCATGACACATGCAGGAGGAAGAGGGAGCCGTATGATATAATACTACAAATTACTAACATGTATTATGTTATGAGTACGTAGTCGCTAGTCAACAATTTTTTTTTTATAACCAGTTTACAGTGCTTTAATAGATTACCTCGTTGGTGTAGTGGATGCATTGGCTGGATACCATTCGAGCGGTCCCCGGTTCAAACCCTGTTGGCTCCATTGGTTTTGTAAAAAAAGTATAGCGGGTTGCCTATCTACAGGCGTATAGAAATCTACTATACCGATCATATGACGTCACCGATAGATGGCATTAGCAGCGCTAGGAATTCAAATCTTTCAGCGGGAAATGATGACAAGTTGGAAATGAGGAGAGAGAGATGAGATATGCAGATGACCCCGCGAGATATAAAAAATGATCCGCTAATGACCCCGCGAATTAAATTAATTAGATATGCAAATAATACCGTTAATGATACATACATAACACCGCGAATGATATGCAAATGATCCGCTAATGACCCCGCGAATGATATGCAAATGAACCTCGAATTTCGCGGATGACCTTGAAATGCGAAACGAACCTTCATAAGAAAATAGATGGGATTTTGCGCCAGAACGAACATAGCCTATCTACTGACGTCAATTTATATCTCGCATATAAACGTTCTAGAATGTACTGGATTAGACTAGTTGGTGTATTGTTTTGTGCAGCCGTCGATGACTCACGCCAATGAATCATACATGCAGGTGTTGATGAATCATACATGCAGGTGTCGATGAATCATACATCTTGCCGCCAGAATCTAGAATGTTCGCTGACGGCGTATAGGGGTTTTCCATTCGTTACAGTATTAATCTTAAAATGACATGTCTTTTCATTGTCTTTGATTTCATGCAGAACAACAGCAACTTTTTCACTTAATGATGTGATAATGTCGTTTATATAAGTACATTTTAACAAAACTGTAAAAATTGCAGTATAAGAATACTTGTAATGTTGATGAAATGTTACGATTTTTAAAACTCAACCATTGTTTATAAATTAAAAATAACAATAATTACTACACTGAAATTTGTATTTAAAAGGAATACTTATACCCTCTCAATAAATCTAGTATTATTTAAAATTTAAAACGAATATTAATTGCAAAATATTACTTTTAATAGAAAATATTCGTACTTTTCGATTGAAAACAGCATATTATTAAATTAAAAACAAGCTGATATTCATAAAAAACACTACATTTAAAAATAAATATTGGTACTTCCTGTTTGAAAGCAGCAGATTTTTTAAATTATTTACAATATACTCTCCAAAGAACGTTTATTTTAATTTTAATTTAACAATAAAACTATTTAAATCAACTCCCGAAATAAGTTTTTGATTTAAATGCACATTACATTGAATTAAAACTCAACATGAATTAAAAACACTCTCAATAGTAGAGCTACTATTGAATCTAAAAAATACTTTGTTGGTGCATTTTTGAAAGTAAAAAATGTTGATGTTACCTGCAATTTTTTTAATTTAAAAGCAATTTTTTCAGTGTATAAACAGAACTGTTTTCCATTAGTGTGATTTTTCCTTCGCACCAGCCGTTATTCAATTCAGAAAGCCAGGGGGTGTGTTTGATTTGCTTAATAAGTAAGAATAATAAGTTGTAATTGGTACAACTAAATTTTTCTAATCCCAAAAAAAATAGATGGTAAAATAAAAATTCAACTTCTTTTGTTAGTGTACATGCATATGGAAAAATAGGTAACTAAATTTGTTATTGGCGAGTAGAAATTTGACCAATTAAGCGTCGTTATATCGCATACCGGTCGGTCGGTGACTACGCGTCCGAGTCACCTAACTGGTACCAATACATGGTACACTACAGCGCATTGGAAATGTGTTTTTAAAATAATTAACAACAATATCATTGTTGTTAAGTGGTACCAATCTTGCTGAAAGCACCTAAGCTCTATTTAAATTTTTAACAAGCAAGTCGAGCAACTGGTCAGTGCTATTCTCTGACGAGTTGCTCGAAGGAGGATGGGCGGCCTTATTTAAAAAAGTTTTGTTTAATAATATAGATTGCCCCACTTTTTGTACAACTATTTGTCAATTTAAAGTAATTTCCAGTAAAGCCAAAGGTGATATTAAAAATGTTTTACTAACGGTAAATTCATCTATAATAACAAGTAAACAGATTTTACAGAACCAATAGCCTGAAACCTTCGTTTCTTCCAACATCAGAAAGTCAATATAAAAGAATGGAAACATTTCAAAAACTACTACAGACTACTAATTTTATAAATTAGAACAATTTTATTCAAAATTTAGTGCTTAATCGAATGACAACAATATCGCAGCTTTCTTGGTTGAAAATATCTTTAAACCCATCTCTAACGATAGAGATAATAAAAATACTTCATGCTGATGTTATTTTCCATAGAAATCAAATGCCGCTTACAGAATTAAATTGTCTGTCATTACTTTCCAAATTATCCACTGTGGGAATGTTAACTGAAACACGCTGTATACTGCCGCTCAGCATTAGTTTGTACCCCCGAAGGGTGTAAGTTTGTACCGGTCGTTATAGGCTTTTGCCTCTTCAACCAATAGGATGACTGTTTATTATTAAAATAATTTAATATTAAACAGCCGAATTGATAGGAAGACTATTATGGTTATTATTAGCAACATTAAGAATAATGTTGGTGATGCTAACCACAATCATTCTGCACTTGTTCTCTTCGATAATGCAGCAATCATGACTTCATTATTGTTTGTTATCGGCCATACCAGCATGCAGAACATGTTAGTATGGGCGATAACCGTTGGAATGTGGCGTAGATAATTCTTGGCAGAAGCTTTGTTGAAGAATTGGTTGAAGTTGAAGTAGCAGTTGGCCTAACTGATGTTGAATGTAGGACAGGGTGCCGTTACTAGTAACCCACACGATGTTCCTCAATCGCCGCAGGAGTTACCACCGGGCCTAACGACAGCCTGGAAAGAAGGAGGGGTGACTGTTCGCATTTGAGGACGGGGCCTTATTCTACACCCCAAGCAGGACAAGAGACACCGTTGTGGATCGCACTAAGGCTGAACTAGAGGGCGGCTTCCTGGACCTAGGCTTTATCGACTTAACGGTTAACACCACACAAACTGACCTAGCACTCTTGGCGGCTGTGCAATGACCGCATAGATATCACCTCTACTCGGGTTCGCTGCACCTTTCGAGGTGCTAACCACACGTTTGTTCACTACACAGACAGCAAGCAAAGCACTGCTGTATACTGCACGAATTGGCTCTTTGCGGATGACGAATTTTATTAGGTTGTTTTTTGGAAAACACCCTGTATACTAAATAAATTCAATTTTCAATGTTTATTTGTGAAGCCATCTAGGTTTAGTATTATTGATTGCAAAATTATCGATCTTTTCTTTGTGATGTTTTAAGTCTTATTTATTTTTCTTTTCTGTTAATTAAATTTAAAATTTTGTTTACGAATTATCGATTTTTAAAATCACTTGGTTGTCCTCGCCACTGGAGTAAAAGCATCAGAACGATGTTGGCGACAGTAAAAGTTACCAGATTTGCACATCTCCACCATGCACAAAATATTTACTATTTAACACTAATTTGATAATGGACAATCATGTTCTGTAAAAACGATCCTATTTATATAATATGAAATTGTAATCTTTAAACAACGTTTTATTAAATTGAGGTAACAATATGCATGTAGTAACTTTATCTTTATTAAAGTTTGTGTCAGGTTTGCTCCACGATGTCGCTACTATTTTAGATAGCGTGGCTATATTAATAATTATTTATAGCCCCTCTATTTCAAATAGTAGCGACATCGTGGAGCAAACCTGACACAAAGTTTAATAAAGAAAAAATTACTACAACCACGGCGGGGAGGAAATTTAATAAAAAGTTGTTAAAAAATACAATTACGGAGGTACATATCATATTAATATGGTCGTTTTTACAGAACATGAATGTCCATTATCAAATTAATATTAAATGTGAATATTTTTGTGCCAGATTATTATTAAATCTAAGATTTCTTGTAAGACAGAATGTCAAATTTGGTAACATTCAATGTCGCCAACATCTTTCTGGTACTTTTGCTCCAGCAGCGAGATTAATTGTTGTCGCTACTATTTGAAAATAAAGGGGCTATATTAATAATATTTTTATGGTGCCATATAGGTTTGGCATTTGGCATTGAAATACAAAATATCAATTGTTTTCTGTCGTTCTAATTCGTTAACAAGTAATAAAATAAGAGAGCCTTCTTGTAGCGGGAAACAGTTCCTCTTTGCAACCCGTTGGTATTAGTTTTGGTGGTTGATTATACTTTTGCTTTTAATGGTGAAATTCCCTTTTGTTGGGCCAATTATAGTTTGATTGGTGCATATAATGGTTATGTGATATTTTGAAACTATTAACTCCATTGTTTGGAATGTATGCAATAATAAAATTAAACATTTCTTATTGCCGTGAAGTCATGCTTTCCATCCATTTTCAAATCTCTCGGAATTCGGAAGGTAATCTTCTCTTTATTTTAATTAAAGTTTCTTCTTGTTTTATTGATGTAATCAACAAACTTTTCTTTGCAATATCAATCATTATTTATAGGGAAAGTCGATGGGGATTTCAGCTCGAGAAAGTCGATACGGACTTTAGTTTAAGAAAATAGATCCAGATTTTAGTTGAAGAAAGTCGATATAGACTTTAGTTCGAGAATATCGATCCAGACTTACAATCAAGTTGGTGTTTTAAGTCTCGTGTTTGGATGATAATTTAACTAAGAGTTAATCTTCGTGGTGGAAACTCCGATCTTCGCCTTTGTGTGTTTATGTTAATGGCGAATATGGTTTTCAGTCCTTAGTATTTTGAATCCGCACAAGTGAATCACTGGAAGCCTTCTCCAAAAAGGTGTCCATCTCCAACGAGTCATTTAAAGTAACGTTTATAGAAACAACTAGGTATGTTCTTTATCTCCTACTTTTTTGTGAAAGCGTTAATTAGTTCATTCTATAAAAATTTAAGAGTGGATTGTTATAATCATGTGACAGAATTTTTAAAGTTGCAATTTAAAGAAAACTTTTCATGTGGCAATAATTAAATTTTTGAGATTCGGAATTTAATTTTTCAAGTAACAGGGTAACGGAGTATTATAACACCACTCTTTTATATTTTGTTGAATATTATTAATAATAAACCGATTCATTCAAAAAAGCTTCATATGTCAGAATAGCCTGACACTTAAGGTTTACAAACATGCTATATTTTTCACTGGTAACTATTATAGGTTTTGAAATACATAACGTTTTAAAAAAGTAGAAATGGCGTTATAGGCCTACGATGCGGCTTATAACACCACTTACTGCTTCTCGTCATCTTTGTAAGCTAAAAACAGGTTTAAATAAAAAAATCATGTACAGATTAGTTAAATCAAGTAAATTCACTATTAAAATATTAAAAGTATTAACTTGTATTCGAAATTAAGAACAATCAAGTTAATTAATTTTGATATCAAAAGAGAGGGAGAGAGTTCTCATTTTATGGTACTTAAGCTAAGCCGAGGTATAAATAAGTTGTAAATATAGCGTACTTACTTCTGTTTTTTTGTAAAATAACTTGTTACAATTATTGATTTCTCGTATTACTTGAATTTTAGATATTACATTTAACTTCTGCAATATTCTAGTAACTTTAAATTTTTATTGCAAATGGTTTTAATATATTAATATAAAACAAACCTGCACATGTGGAGGAGTAGCCAAAACGTACACCACAGCGTCTACTACATCATCCACCTGTAATACTGGTAATGCGTTGGCTGCTTCGGCTATATGCTTGGGTGTTTCTGGAAAACCGCTTGCTAAAAAACCGCTATCTATAATATCTGTATCAAGCAGACCCGGACTGATGCTCTAAAATCGAAATAAAATAAATTTACATAACTACATATATGTGCAATGGTTGTCAACACGTACAACGAAAATACTGACAAGAAAGACGTATCGCAATAAAAAACATTTTAAATTAAATATTTTTGTTCCAAGATAATTATGAACACTCACATTATACTTTCATGAGATTCAGACAAAATAATTAAGAATTCTACTGAATCGATGTTGATCATGACATGATCAATTTTTGAGATACCCTTATGGAATAACTCCAACTACCTTGCGCCTTATTACATAATATATTTGTTATCTGATTTATTTAATGTTTGCAAGAGTTGGAAGTCAAGAGATTTATAAATAATTATGATAAAGAAATACAACATTAGTATAATACTATACTGCTACTTACCGTAACTTTAATTTTACTACCTATGGAGTTTAATTCTTGTCTAAGAGTTTCCGTCAAAGCAGTAACGGCAAACTTAGAAGGAGAATAAAGATTCAAATTGACAATCTTATGTCCAGCAACGCTGTTCATGTGAATTATATGTCCATTAACATTATTAGCTTTCATATCTCTCACTGCCTCTCTTGTAGCAATACACAAACCAAGAACATTTGTATCAAGTACTTCTTTCCACGACTTGGTACTTCCATCAGTCAACCCTGAAATTCTTATAATACCAGCGTTGTTTATTAAAATGTGAACGGGGCCTACATTTTCTTTTATCCATTTGAATGCTTTTAAAATATCTTCCTCAATGGTTACGTCAGCAGTTAAGGCATAGAGTTGACCTTGTTTATCATTCAGAGTTTTTGCTAAGTCTTCGATTTTCTTTACGTTACGCGCTAAACCAACTACCTACAAAATAAGATATTTTTATTAAATATAATGTTATTCGACTTCTTACCTTAAGACCTGCTTCTGCTAGATTTTTGACTATTGCAAGACCAATACCTTGACTTGCTCCTGTAACTACGGCAACTTTACCATACCATTTGTCCATAGAAACCATTGTAATAAGTACGCACAGTTTCTCCAATTAACAAAGCACACTATCTTGTGTATCTATGTATTTATAAGCTACTATCGAAGGTGAAGAACCTTATCTGTTTTAGATAAGAATTCGGGTAAGAATTTTGTATACACAAACAATTAAAGTCGCCAGTCGTCATCTGCTAAACTATGATAAAGCAATTTGCACTAATGAGTGGCTTATAACAAGACTTTATACAAAATACCGCCTCAAGTAATATTAAGTTCACTTAGTATATGTTTTATATATCACAGCAAATGATAATTCATTTCTTGTTTTTAATATAATTTTTACCATGAAGACTAATTTTTGCCACATTCAAAATTGAACTTTAGGGTTTAGGTGTATTTTTGTGCATGAAAACAAGAATTAGAGTAGGGTAGACTAAGAAAGTTTGAAGCACCTAATACTTAAACTCAAAATTCGAATTAAGTATCATTTTCACAAGTTCTTCTTGGAGAGTCCTAGAAAAAGCATTTAAATATAGAACAATTTTCAATAGTTATGATATGCTGAATTTAAGTATACTTCGAGATGAGTCTCTCTTTTAAAAATTAAAAACTGTATCAATCCCCCCACATAAAAGGAGGTGTGATACAGTGCATGAGAGCTTTGATACACAAAAAAATAACGATCTAGAGTTGAAAATAAAGGATACAAATATTGTTAACGTTATCATATTTTTGAAAATTCACGGAAAATGTTAGTTTCCTAACAGCTCTAGAGGTTCCGTCTCATTGGCGAAGCTATCCTTTCGGAGCCCCGGGTCCTGTACATATAGGGGGCCTCCTCGTTCAAAATCTTTGACGAACGAGAAACAGTTAACCTTACCTTTAACAAATGAATTAATCATTAACAAGGTTAAATAAATTAATGTATTTTATATTTGCAATCGGTTTACATTAAACAAACGCAGTCAAACTCTAACACAGTGAACTTTCGCTTTCACAAACGTGTTGATGACTTCGCCCAAATTTCCCTGCAAAGTGTTCGTGACTTTGCTCTCTATGGACAAGATGCTCAAGTCCGCCAGTCTATCTTGGCCCATTGAATTTCGCAAATAATTTTTTATAATTTTCAATTTTGAAAACGAACGTTCTGCTGTTGCAACCGTCACGGGCAAATAGTTAATAAAAGTAAAATTATGGAACAGACATCCGGAAAACTAGCGGAAAGAGTAAAATACTCAATCAACCCAAGCGGCGACCGCAATATTTTGACCGTCATCGAACATACGAATAATTTATGGAAAATGTGCACTTATGCCAGGATAGGGTAAGGCTGACAAAGATATTCTTGAAGTACGGGTATTTCTCTACAAATCCTGTAAATTTCACCTGGATGTTATTTAACGGACGCGAAATACTGATGAGTTGATCTTAATAAGGCCATTAACACCAGTCGTTCCAGGATTTGCTTATAGGCCTATAAGAGGTTTTGTGTTACCTATACTGTCTACTTCCATATTTTCCATAAATTATCCCTATGTTCGATGACGGTCAAAATCTTGCGGTCGCCGCTTGGACTAAAATTAGCCAACTCTTTGACAGAACGCAACTTTGAAATGTGATCCTTCAAACAACTACGCAGGTACAACTGAATTTTCTCGTTGAATTTTGAACGAATTAAACCAATGAAAACGATTCCAATTTCATTAAATAAAAATGTTTTCAAACTCTCTGACTATGTTGTTAAAAACATTTTTTCAATTTGAAATAAAATTTGAATTAAACATCAAACAATGGGGCACTCAAGATATCAAATGTAATTTCCGTACTGTTTAAACTAACGAAACTAACAATTATCGTCGAAATTTCAAATTTTAGAGTAACTGATGTTTCGAGGAAACTTCTTAAATGGCATAAAATGGCACCTCAAAGGGTGGGCCCCTTTCAGGAAATGACTTCAACTTTGGAAAACAAAAATTGTTTATACCCTCGGTTTATGTTGTACAAAAAAATATTATTAATTTGTATAGTATGAAGTGAACATTTTGCAATGGGAGGGGGACTCCATGATTATATATAAAGGAAAAAAAGATTAAACAATTAAAATTTTGAAAAATAAATATCAACAAAAGGACACCACTCCACTGTTAAATACAACATCTTCTAGAAGTACCAGCGACTTGATGCATGTATCAGGTATCCCCGGAATAAAAGTATCAAGTCTCCCCTTCCTCACAAACTAGAAACAAAACGAATTTTAGGAAACTCTACATTAACTTCTAGTTGAAACTACACAAAATTTTATTAGAAGGGTAAATAAAACCAGTAGATTTTTATTAAAATAGTTACATTTACCAAACGGTAAATGTAACTTAAAGTTTTTTGAAAAGCAAAAAATTTGTATATTTTTAAACAAAATGTACAAACTTTTTGCTAAAAAAGATTTTTAAAAGTTGATTTGATAAATACACAGATAAATAGGAAAGATAAATAGCATAGTTTGTAGTGCACTGCTGCCAGTCTTAGAAATGGCTGTCACAAATAAGCGTAAGGTGAATTTAAAAAGTATCAAGCCTCCCCTCCTAGAGCTCACTGTTTCTAACAAAGAAATTTGGTATGTCAATGGTACTTAATCTTTTTTTAATTGCGGAATGGAATAGTTAGCGGAATAGCAAATTACAAATAGAATTCTGTGAGCATATTCCTCATTCCTTTTTAAACATTTATGTTTGCTTTATCAGAAGCATTCCACGCATATAAAAAGTTAGACTCACTAAATTGCTGCTTGTTGCTACTATTTACAATAATCTAATAATTTTTGTATTGATATAAAAACAGAACATGTAGTTTTTCTCAACGACTTCTTGTCACGAAGTGAAACTTATTTACTCATCTTATCTTCTAACAACACCCGGAACTCCGAAATTGTTTTCACATTGAAGCTTCAGGTCCAGATTTCAGACGAGTTTCCAGATCTGAGTTTTTGATGTGTTGACGACGCTCTTGTTGATCGTTTTAACGAACATACCGAACATTTGCGTTAACAAGGTTTGACGGAGATTATTCTCCTTCAAGGAGAGTCTACATACAAGTGTACACGTTAGGTCGTAGGTCATAAAATGTAAACTAAGCCTATAGAGCGCAGACGATATAGATCAGGGACATATGGACCCCTAAAACTACAAACCATAGAGTGTAGATTATAAACTACATACCATGACTATAGTCCAGTGTATCCCAAAGTGTGTTCCGTGGGACCCCGGGGTTCCGTGAAAATATTTTGGGGTTCCGCGGGACAAGTTGCTATCATATTAGGAAGATAATTTACAATAGTTTCATGAAACATAGTATTAGGAAATAAATTTTTATATTAATTTAAGGTTGAAATATGAAATTATAATGGCCGGTTTCACAAAGCTTGATTAAGTTCTGATTAGCTTAATCGTGATTAAATTTGAAACCCAGAAATTTCATTGGTTGAGATTTAAGAGACCTGAGATTTTATCCAATTATATTTCTGGATTTCAAATTTAATCATGATTAAGTTAATTAGAACTTAATCAGGCTTTGAGAAACCAGCCATTAGTCTCGTAATATAACAAAAGGATGCCAGTCACAAAGTGACTAAGTGGCAAAACTTTAGACTCTCCTCAAATAACGGTCTAATTACTATTTTATTTGTTGTTGCCTTTTGCTACCACATGTTTATGTGAATCTAGATTTTCGAAATAAATATGTAAATATAAAAACGAAATATTGCAATAAATTGAATGCACCCGATAATATACAACTGTGACTATCAAATATTAAACCAAATTTCCAGAGAATATTGAACTCTAAAAAACAACTACATTCTTTTCATTATTCATTTACTTTTATTTTATAAGTTTTATATAAGTTTTTCTATATTTTATTTATTTTGTACAATGCGCATTTATGTATTGTATTTTATTGTATCTTATATATTTAAAACACAAGGCTGATTTTTAATCCAGTTCGTTAGAGAGTTCTATTGGGCCGATTTACGTGTTCTTTTTTATATTGAAGCTTTCGCTGTGAAGATTAATCAACACTACTTAATTGTTATATATTGTTAAATTTTATATTTCTAAATGTAAAAATAAAAAAAATCAGTCTCAGACGCTTGAGAAAAGCCATTCACCTAAAGCGCCATCTGAAATTCCAGCGTGTTAACTTTTTGAATTACGCTTATAGACAAGCTACGTCCATCTCTATCACTAGCGTCTAGGGGTTTAAGCCGTATCTATTTTGTTTTCTATTTTTAGCAGTTATAGTTTTATATTTCAGTGGTTATAATACTTAAAAAACATATAAATCTTAAGATAGAGAAAGAACAATTCAAAATAGGAAAAATGGTTATTGTTTCTGTATTAGCACTGACTTTTTATTACGAATGTGCATTTAATTTAAAATTTTAATAAGATTACCACATAAATGATAAAAGAAGAAGACTAATTTTTTTCTGTAATTGTGAAGTTATAAAAAATTGAAAACAACAATATCTAATTGTTAGGTTAGTGCACTACATGTAAATAATTACAATAAACGTATTTATAAAATAATATTTGCAACAAAATTTATTAATTTTGTATTATAAACATACTATTTATTAATAAATTTTGTAATTAAACAATTTTCGTTTGAAATCATGTTTTCAACGAGCATAAAAACGTACATTAATGGATTATTTGACTGTCGATTTAAAAAATATATATTTTATAAGTCAGATATTTTTAATATCAGAATTGTTCTGTTGTACAGACAAACCCTTGCATGTCGACATAGTTCTCCTTTACGAGTTCTACAAGAGCAATTTGCTAATCCCTTTTGACTTTGGCTTTGACTTTATATTTTATTTGCCCTTTAGAGTTTTAAAACCATTAATTTAGGATACTTTATACCTATTTAAAACACAAGGCTTATTTTTGTTACGCTTCGTTTGAAGGTTCTACTGACTTCGATTTACACAATTTCAAGTTAAAGGTTTTATGCTGTAGATTTGCTAGGTCTCTTTAATTTTGCAATTTTTAATTTGCATTTTTAAAATCAATATTTGTAATAAATGCATTCTATACGCTTGAGACCAATTGTTTACTTACAGCGCACGGTTCGTCACGTCCCGGAACTAAACATCCTTCCTCTACTTGCTTACTACGTCACCCATAGTATTTTCGCGAAATTCGATATGTGTACCTGCCTCTGCTGTCCGTTTTTTTAAAAGTAGAATAGGAATTCTGAAGAATTCATGCCCTATTTCTTATGGATCATGTACAAAATGACGGATAAAGTTTACAAAGTTGGTATATTAAGCATATGATATATGAATTCAATGTAGAATTTCGGATGGGAAAGAATAAGCCGAACGTGAGGGGTAAGTCAGAAAGGGAGATACGTCGGGAGAAAATAGGTTAGCTGTGAGAGGGGAGTACTATGCAATGCTAGGCTTATGATTTTCAACAGGTTATGTTTGATTGCGTTTATTTAAATAATCATTCATGACAACCCGAATAATTTTAATTACACAACATACGTTGTATATAAGGAAATCCTTCAATAAATTAGTCTTCTGGCCGTCATGTCTTGACAGGGATTCCCTAGTAATTATATTGCATGTCTTTTATGTATTGTATATCTTATACGTGTATGTTTGAATAAATTGTTTGTAGGTAATTTTTATGTTTTTCATGTCCAGTTAAGATTAGGATGTTTGTAGATATGGCAAGGGTTTCGCGACATGCAAAGTTTTCTATAAGGGTTCCGCGGAAAAATAAGTTTGGAAACTACAAACTGCTAAAGGCCATAGATCATAGACCTTGGCCTATTTTATACTTTTAGTCTGTAAACGTAAACTATACCCAATAAAATATATACCACAGACTAAAGATAATGGACTATAAACTATATAGAGCATATGCTATACACCACAGAGCGGAAATAATAGACCCCGGAATAAGACAGAACATAACTAAAGTGAAAAACAATAAATGTAAATGTAAGTATCTTTATTGTAAAATTTTCTTGTGATAACTAATTTGTTTATTAATAGCTAAATAGTTAGTCATGATATCGAAACGTTAATAATGACATAGATCATATGCTATACTATGGACTATCCAATCAAGCCTAGCATTAAACAGAGAGAAAGAAAGGTTGAGTGACAATATAAATAATAGAGAATCTTATTTTTTGTAAAAACTTACTTTATTTAAAGATTTCTATATATTCTTATTAAGGTAAAGAACTAATTTCGGCCAACTGGTTTAATGGTTAGTTCGTGTACCTGTAAAAGAAACTAGTGTTATTTAAGCACGTTTATAACAATTATAGCTAAATAAAGTTTCTCATCTAAACATTGCTCAACATAATCAGTTAAAACACAATTATAAACTAACTATTAACAAACTATTTATATTTAATCACAATATTTATTTCGTGCTATTTACACACCACACATTTATATTCTACTTAGATATTTATCTATTACCACTTGCGTCTACTAACACGTCTAATTGCTCGCAGTTGACTAATAATCCCCTCTCCAGTGTAAGACCGCGTTTATATACAGCATACAATCTTCTAGAAAATGCACTAGATTCTTCTAGATGGTCTATTGTTTGTGGAGCCGTCAATGACGCACGTGGATGAGTCACGTCGAATCATGCAGTCTCGAACATTCGACGGCGGCGTTTAGAGGGCTGATTACGTTCATTACAATACATATAGCTAAAAGCTGTTGATTTCAGGCTACTGGTTCTGTAAGATTTTTTGCTTATTTTTATAGAGCAATTTACTAGTAGTAAGATATTTTTAATATCACTTCCAGTTTTATCGGAAATTACTTTAAATTAAGAAAGTTAAATAGAACAACAAAAATTACAACAATTCTGTTAAGGTTTTAAATACATGAAGCGTTGCAAAATGGGGCACCACCTACCAACAATCATTATAATTATTTGTTGATAATTATTTAAATCTCCTATATCCGTCATAAACTTTACTTTTTAAATACTCTCACAAAAAGATCCAGTGGTGCCAGGAAGATGTCTCGATCGCGCATTCACCGACCGACAAGTGTTATTTAGACCCTATATATGCAATATAATAGCCAGCCTCGGTGGATTAGTGATTTGCATGTTTGCTTCATAATCCAAAGATTGCAGGTTCGATCCCCGACCGAGCTGGTAATTTTTCATAGCGGAGAAAAATTAAAAACATGCCTTCCTCTCGGATAGGAAGTAAAACTGTAGGTCCCGTGTCAATGCGACGTTTGGCACGATAAAAATCCCTACTGGGGGTGGAATTCCCCCAGATTCGGCAAAATTCTAGTAGGGTCGGCCAAATGATCATAGCAATCGGTGCCATGAGGTACGAATGATGCTCCGCCATCTTGATTCCTCGCCCAAAAACAAACAAACAAACAATATGCAATATAACGACGTCCAATTGGTCCAATATTTACCAGCAAATAACAAATATTATTCCCTAGTAGTTCCAATGCTCCATTACCTTTCCAGTAAGAAATGTCTAATTTTTATTTTACCACCAACTCTTTATGTGCATATGAATGGGTGAAATTAAAAGTTTAGTCAATTGACAATAAAATCTGTATATTAAACATTAAAAAAAAGTAACAGAATTGCTAAAAAACGCAAAATTAAAAAAATAAAATTTTTGACCTTGAACTACTTGTGGGGTAAACATACAATGAAGCATGAAGTTAGAAATGATTTGAAAGAATGAATGATTTCAAAAATGGTAAATTTTATTTCAAAATATAAACATAACTGATAATAATAAATGATCCTGGGTCCGACTCGGGGCGGTGGGATTTATCTAATTGAAAAATCAGTCACCTTAACTATGGGTGTCTGTGTCTTGTAGTTTTATTTCTTGTAATGACATAACTTTATTTTAAAAGTAACACCAACCTTTGTATAGATATCAGATTATACTTAGTGCACAATCCAGTTTGTTTTAATTACTTCACTAAAGAAGTTTAGGAACTCTTGGGCAGCATTTTCTGTATTAATCTTTAATTAATCTTAAAATGGCATGTTCGTCTTTCATTTCATGCAGAACAATAATAAACTTTTCACTTAATGATGTATAATGTCGTTTGTATAAGTACATTTTAACAAAACTGTAAAAATTGCAATAGAAAAATACTTGTAATGTTCATGAACTGTTACAATTTATAAAACGCAATCTTTATTTATAAATTAAAAATAACAATAGTTACTATACTGAAAGATTTCAGTTTTTATAAATAAACTCCTTACTTTCGACGTTCAAATAAATGAATAATTTACTTTAGAGTTGAAAAAATGCAGGTAGATTTAAACGAATTGGCTAGATTCTGCTTTTGTTTACTACTTTCAACTGATTGTTTGAAATCCATTTTACTTTTATGTCAATTATAAATTCCTTGTTTGAACTGCAAATGCCTTCTTTTAAATGCTGAATCTTTTAAATGCAGGTATATTCAAATTCAAGAGGGGTGGTATTTAAAATAAAAATGTTTTATTTCTGAAACAAAATATGTTTTTAAAACAAGACATGTATTATTTGATTTTGCTTTGAAATCAAGACTTATTAGACATATTTCTCAATTATAAGTTGCATTTCTTTTGATTTATTTATAAAATCTTTGAATTGAAGTGTACGTGCTCTTGTTATAAATTAGTATATTATAATACAAGTGTATAAGCAAGCCTTTAAAGCACGCACGACGAGTTTAAAAGCACGAGGCGAAGCCGAGTGCCTTTTAACGGAGTAGTGCTTTAAAGGCGCTTATACACGTGTATTATACGCTATTTTTTATTATACCTGCACCACAGTCTGAAAATTATAAAAATGAAATTGAAATCCCAATCGTTGCTGTTAAGAATTGTTTTGTTTCGTTGCTATTTATATTTACTATTTTGTTGATTTGTGAAATGTGTGATCGTGAATCATAAAATGACTGAAAACGAGGATAATTCATCTGTAATTAGATTGTTAGCTGAACAAGCCGAATAGAGGTTAATTCCTGATAAGTCTAAAGCAGCGTATGTCAAGGAATACGAAAATTTTTCCAAGTGGATGGTCACGACAAACCAGACGGTGATTGATGAAACATTAATGCTTGCATATATGAATAAAATGGTAGGTAGCAATTAATTATTAAAAACAGCAATCACTTAACGAAGTTTCATTATAGTCAAGCCTTTACAAGTCGTCATCAATGTGGTGCATCCACTCCAAACTGCAAACGATGCTGCGAATCAAACACGGGGTGAACATTGCTGCATTTCATAAACTGCATGCGTTTATGAAAAGCACAAACAAAGAACATGAGGCTAAAAAGTCTTGGGTGTTTACAGAAGAGGAACTACGCAAATTTTTCGTTACAGCACCTGACGATACCTTTTTATTTTTGAAGGTTTGTACTGATTCGGCAGCTTTCACAAAATGTTGACAGTAATATTTCTAATTTCAGGTTGTAGCTATTTGTGGGATATTTGGCTCGTGCAGAAGGCAAGAAATGTGTGACCTACGCATGTCTGATATTAAAGAAGAAGGGTCTATTTTTCTAATTACTATTCGACCATGTAAGACTGAAAAAGGTAGAAAATTTGCTGTAACTGATGATTCTGAGATACCATACGTTCAAATTTTCAAGAAGTATCTTTCATTGCGCCCAGATCTGGTGCCCACGGATAGAGTGTTCTTAAAATACAGCAAAGGCAGGTGTATCAGGCAGGTTGTCGGAGTGAATACTTTTGGTCAAGGTCCGTTTCTTGTTGCGACCTAACTAAAGCTTCCAGACGCTAGAAAATACACAGGCCACGCGTTTCGACGGACTTCTGCAACAATCATGGCAAATACTGGAATGAGTGTGGATGAAGCGACAAGTTGGGTGGAAGTCTTCATCGGTAGCAAGTTCCTATGTTGAAGAGTCTACTGCTAATAAACTTAGTGTGTCAAAGCGCATTATTGGGGCAGTAAATGGAAGTAATACTATTACATCTGTGGCTTCAGAAAGAGCAATGGATCAGGAGTCTTCTGCTAGTTTAAATAATAGTGACGTAATTAAACGTTCCGGTTTACGATTTTCAAACAATAACAATTGTAAGATTAATCTGTATTTAGATAAATAAAAAATTGGTTCGTGTTATCATTATCCAAATTTCTAACTACATTTATTGTTACCAAGGCAACTTTAAAGGCCCGTTTATGCACGCTTTTGCGTGTTTTAATCAGCAATTATGATGCAGGTATAATAAAAAAAAATTAAAACTACGTTTGAATCAAATATGGGGTTTATAATTCAAATGATTGTAGTTGTAAAATAAAAGTGTAAGCTGTTACATGTACAAATAAATGTTTTTGAAATAATAGCTATTTATGTAACAAGTACATAATGTAGGGCTTTATAGACAAGCCCAGTTTATGGCCGAGCGAGCGAAGCGAGCAAGGCCTATAAAAATGGCGAGTCTATAAGGTCCGATTATGTAAGAGTTGCATACAAAGCTTTATGTTCGATTCCTAAAATTGGGTAATTATCAAAAAAAAATCAGTTTATAAATTTGACATCTATTCTTGACAGAAGAAAATTTTACATGTAATATACAGTTGTCATACTTTATTTTACTACTATATACTTTATTTTACTACTACCACTTTATTTTACGAGTACAATAATAAGCCAGTTCACTGCCGCAAAACAATACAATAAACAGTACTTTATAATGCAATCGGACATAAAATATTTGACTTTGTTTTGACAGCAATTCTCTTAATTTGAGTTAATTCGGCGTTTTCATTTATATCACTAAAACGTACACATGGTTAAATTAGTTAGTAGAAAATAAATTAGTATAAAATATTATTATAAAATTATATGAAATAAATAAAGATTAGTAAAAGTTTCACAGTTTTATTCAAATATAACCTGACAATATTGTTTCGACAGCTACGCTGTCATTATCAAAGGTAATATAATTATAAACAAACACGTCGCTAAGGTAGACACAAAAATAGGTAACTAGATAAAATAAAAATAATAATCAGAATTAAATATCTAATACTTCCAGTAACGGAGAATTACTAAGCTCAAGTTGTTCATTCATTAAAGGTACCCTGAATTTGTGTTTGTATATCTCAAAGGCTTCTAAAATGCCTAATTTGCGTTTGTTATTACAAAAATGTAGGAATTTAATATTATTTTGAGGAGTCATTGTGTGATTTTGTTCTAAAAGGTGTTTGGCGTAATTAGATTTTTCAGGATGTTTATTTTTGTAATGACGTACGCGTTCTTTATATCTTATGTCAAAATTTCGAAGTGTTTGTCCAATATATACCGAACTACAAAAAGAACAATTTAAACGCTAAATGCCCGATTTTATGATATCATGTGTTCTGTCTTTAGCATTAAATAAAAATGAAAAAGTGTTAGTGTTGGTTTTAAATGTTATTTTATAATTGTTGGTTTTTCTTAGTATATGTGCAATTTTTTCTGATATTTTGCCAAAATATGGTATAGATATGTAATTTGTGTTTTCTGTTTGATTGTCAATGGGATATATTATTTTGATAGGTAACCTATAATCTTTTTGTTTAATTAAAGTGTCAATCATGTTCGGATTGTAATGATTGTAATGAATGAACAACTTGAGCTCAGTAATTCGCCGTTACTGGAAGTATTAGATATTTAATTCTGATTATTATTTTTATTTTATCTAGTTACTTATTTTTGTGTTTACCTTAGCGACGTGTTTGTTTATAATTATATTACCTTTGATAATGACAGCATAGCTGTCGAAACAATATTGTCAGGTTATATTTGAATAAAACTGTGAAACTTTTACTAATCTTTATTTATTTCATGATTATGGAGTTCTACAAAGTAAGGCTGGAAACAATAAACAACAATAAAATTATATTATTATATTAGTATGAAATAATTCCCAACAAGAGTTTTAAGCTACTAACAGCTTAGTGCAAGTGTTATCTAGTTCTCAACAAAAAAGTTTTGAGCAAATCTCAAATGCTCCCATTGAAATTATTGCATATGAGGAGCCTCAACAAAGATGAACTAGATGGATTTTAGAAAAACCTGAATGTTGAGGAAGCGTATTATATAAAATAATAGATATTTTATCTTAAACAATTATAATACAATTTTGTAATAGCTACTGAAATTAGTATTAAATGTTTTAATGAACATTATCTATCCTAAGAAGTAGGATCATCCATCAAATAATACGAGGGTTGCGCTGAAAATTGTTAGTTACAAAAAGACCGTTGCATTTTTTAACAAAAAATCTTTATTGTTTTTCAAAATAATCTACATTCAGACTAATGAACTTGTGTGTTCTTTGAAACCACTTTTTAAAAAATTCGGAAAATTCATTTTCTGAAAGGTCCTCAAAAATTCTTTGAAATTCTGTAACTGGTGCATCTGCGCTGGAAAATCTTTTACCTCGCATCATTTTTTTAACGGTTGGAAACAAAAAAATGTCGCTCGGCGCCAGATCTGGGCTATACGGAGGGTGAGTTACCAATTGAACTCCCGTATCTTTCAAAAAATCCAATGTTCTGGCAGCAGTGTGGGAGGATGCGTTGTCATGATGGACTAAGATGTTACGCAAACCGGTCCTTTGGCGACCTGTTTGTAATTTTGCAAACATCTGTGGTAAAGCCACTTCGCAGTACCACTCAGAATTAACAGTTCTGCGATCTTCAAGTGGAATAACAGCAACAGGACCACATCGGCGGAAAAAACAGCAATCATTTTCTTATTGACGCTTCTACCACGAATTACTTTTGTGGGCAAGTCTTCATCTTCGAATACCCAAACACTAGACTGCTGTTTAGTTTCAGGGTCGTAACTGTATACCCAAGATTCGTCACCAGTTACAATGTATGCCACTTGCTTGGATGCTTCTCCGTCAGATTTTTGCAACATAAATTTACACCAGTCTACTCGAGCCTGTTTTTGACTTTCTGAGAGCAAATGCGGTATCCAATGGCTTGCTAGCTTTCTTACCCCAAGATGTTTATGCAAAATGGTATGGTATTCGCCGCCGAGGATCCAATCTTCACTTCCTCCTGAATCTCCCTATAAGTAATATTTCGATTGGACTGAATTAAGCTTGCCACACGATCAACGTTTTTTGAACAGGCAGCTTCCGCAGGTCTTCCAGATCTTGCTTCGTCTTCTAGCAGCTCTCGCCCTCGTCGAAATTCTCGGAACCAATGACTAACAGCTGATAATGAAGGGGAAGCATCGCCAAAAGCTGCTATCAAATTTTCATGGCTTTGCTGGTATCCTAACTGTCTTTTATAGTCGTAGAAAATCATAGCTCTAAAGGCAGTTCGCGGAATGCTCATCTTAACTTAATTAAAAATGCACAACTACTTATCTTACAAAATTAACTACGTTTCACAAGGAAATCGGAACATTTGAAATTGTGGGTAACGAATTTCAACTAATGCGACATTCAATTGTTGCAATTGTTTCTAGCCAATTGAGCTTCCATGGCCTGCTACTAACTATTAACAGAGCATCCCCGTATATTATCAGAACCATTATCCTTTTTTACAAGTCCTCCGATACTTATCTATAACGTTACTGTCAGAAAATGTTTTTTAAGAAATAAGTGTTTAAAAGCTAACTGTATTTTTATAGGTTATTGTTTTATTTGTAAATAATAAAAGATTTATACCTTTTATTTTTGTACTAGGTATGATGTAATGTCAATAAAGTATGAATTACACTTAGTACTTTTTTTACTGAAAGAATATAATACATTCAATTTAACAGTGTTCTGCACTTAAGGCCATTAACTTAAAGAAGGTTGCATTTAAAAGGAAATACTTACACCCTCTAAATAAATGCAGTATTATTTAAAATTTAAAAAGAATATTAATTGCAAAATATTACTTTTAATAGAAAATATTCCTACTTTTCGATAGAAAACAGCATATTATTCAATTAAAAACAACCTGAAATTCATATAAAAAAAATTAATTTAAAAGTAAACATTGGTACTTGTTTGAAAGTAGCAAATTTGTTAAATTAATTAAAACATACTTTTCAAATCAACTCCCGAAATAAGTTTTTGATTTAAATGTACATTACATTGAATTAAACATTCGAAGCAAGCTTATTATTGTAATCAATAAACTTTTCTTTACAATATCGATCATTATTTATAGGGAAAGACGATACGGATCTTAGTTCGAGAAAGTCGATACGGAGTTTAGTTTAGTTTTAGAAAATAGATCCAGATTTTAGTTAAAGAAAGTCGATATAGACTTTAGTTCGAAAATATTGATCCAGACTTGCAATCAACTTGGCATTTTAGGTCTCTTGTCCATCTTGGATGATAATTTAACTTGGTGTTCATCTTCATGGTAGAAACTGCGATCTTCGCTTTTGTTTGTTTGATGTTAATAACGAATATGGTTTTGTAGTCCTTAGTATTTTGAATCCCCACAAATGAATCACTGAAGCCTTCTCCAAAAAGGCACGTAATAACCTGGTGACCATCACCAACGAGTTATTTAAAGTAACGTTTGTAAACCAAATTAAGTTTATAGAAATAACTAGGTGGGTAGTTTATCTCTTATTTTTTCTGGAAACTTTAATTAGTTTATTTTATCAGAAATTAAGAGTGGATTGTTATTATTATGTGATAGAAATTTTCAAGTTGCAATTTAAAAAACGCTTGATATGGTAACAATTAGATTTTTATGAAATATGGAATTTAATTTTTCAAGTAATATTCATAAACTTCAAACCTAATAACGATCATAGTACGAATATTTAAAGAATTTTTTAATTTAGTTGTATTAGTATAATCCATGTTAAGATATTCAGGTGTATTATGTAAGCAAATTGTTGAGATTGTTACGCTTGTTATGCTTGATATGCAACAAGCATAACAATTCATGTGTCAAAAACGGTAATCTGTAAGGATTTATTTTGTTCAAGTAATTGATATGGCTTAACAATTTATTGAAATCTATATCAATTGTTGGGTAACAATTGTTATGAATAACAATTCACCACTTCGAGATTTTGATGTTAGTTTTTACTTTTAAAACGTATCGTATATGAACGAAAATACTTGGAAATTATTTAAAATATAAGTAATTTTAAAATAAACGCCCTAGCAAATGTTGTCGAAGAAATAATTTTCCTCTTCTAAAAACGTTCAGTGCATTTCGACTTCGTAGGTTGCGGTCAGCGGAACTGTTTGTTGTTATTAGTAGTATTGCTACTAAACGTAAGTAAATTTTTTAATGATTGCCGTTGATTCTTATTACAATAATAATGGATTTGGAAGGAAACGTGCTCCTAGGTAGAGTAGAAGAAGTGGAAGCAGCAAATGAACGGTAAAAATAAATAAATAGTATAGTATAAAAACTTAACCTAACATTCTAAACAGAAATCGTATTTGTATATCGCAAGGCAAGTATGGGATAGTAATGACCCTTTCTCTTTGCCTGAACTTTGTCAGATGCATCCTAGGTAGCAAGGAATGATTTATCAAGCGATGTTGATTGTAGAAGACAAATAAGAAACAACATATAAATCACTTCTTATAGAACGACGTAATATTTATTTTATGCACAGATGCATTATAATTAGACTATTATTGATAGATCTATCTAAACATAACTGTCTCTTTATGCCCCAAGGGCCTCTTTATGATCCGACGGGCAATAATGAAACGTCAATTAAATGTCAGAACTGTATTTGTAGAACTTGATTGGTTCTTAATATAATTTGTAAACTTATCACCAATGAAAATAAGCTGAAATTAAGTATTTTAGATAGTAACTATAGTAACGTACTTCGTATATATGCACATAAGTATACGTACAGCGGCTTGATGTAACCTACGTACTCATTTAATTATATTTTTTACACAATAATAGATTCTTTATGCCCTTAATACATAAATAACTATTTATGTGATAAAGTATCGAAACTGTTAGTACATTATTTCCTATTATTATTCTTTAGAAATTGTAGCAAATTGGCTACAGCATCAATAACAGCAGCCCTTTAATCTCTTTATGGCAGTAGTATTCTTGCATATGCAGTTGTAGTCCTCTTTGCAGCAGAGAGTAGTGCAGCAACACGACGAATGGTTCTTCGTCGTTTGGAAAGTGCTTCAGTGCCATCGTTTGCACCCCTGGATCTTTTAGTAACCTAAAAAGTCTAACTGGTTACTTGAACATCCTCTACTTTGACTTTCATCGTGGGAGATTGTATAAGTATGATTTCATTACCTTCCAAAACATCTTGTAAATTGTAACGTCTGTTGCAGTAATAACTTCTGCTGATATGTTGACGGAATTGGTGGTTCTAAGAAAAATGGCAAGTTCCACCCTTAAGGTTCGAGCTCTGTTTCTAGTGTTGCATTTAGTATATACATTTTGTAAACTATTATAAATAAACTGTGAAAATGTTGATGTAGTTTTTTTTAAATGAAGTGTTGAAGTATTATTTATCTTTAAGTTTAATTTTAATATCTTGGAAGTATTATTTGCTGTCGTCGCTTGATATGTGTATTTTTAGAAATTGTTGCTAAGCAATATTTTCTCTAGATTATAAATTTGGTAAATGAGTTTTTGAACTCACTAACTAGGAAGTAGCGTTCGACGCACTCTGTAGTCAACCGGGAACACGCATTTCCCGGTTTACTAAACCGGGAAATACATGGCCTACTTTTCACGAGTTGGCCACTTGTCTGTGAAACATGTACTAAAAATTTAGTACATGTTTCAATTTCAAATTGAAAATTTCAGTTAACTAAAAATTATTAGCTGGTGGTCTCCCATCGAACCAGCTTCGAACTGCGAATTATTTGAGGTTAGGAATTTTGCAAGGTTGACAAACAGTGGGCGAACACATCAAGCAAGTAAATAAATTAAGTATTAATCATTATTCCTTAATAATACTAATAAGAATATTTGTAAACATGTTTAAATAAACCTTTATTGTTTATTATTCCACACTGAACTAGTAAATATGATTCAACTAAACTATATTTTTTTAGGTTAACCTGTGTTACTAGCGTTATTATTGTACACACTAATCGTACAATTTGTACAATTGAAAATTGAATTTGCGGAACTTTCTGCAGGATATGGGTTGAAGTTTGAAAAGGTAGACTGTGTTAAATTTACAGTTTTAGGTACTGAAGATGATGGTCCTGCTATTGGTTGCATCAATTTTTCGGCAACGTTGATTTTATTTTGCACGGAATCATCCACGTATCCTTCCGCTACACTTGAAGATTTCCAGCCTCCAAATTTTTTTAATGTTAACAAATCACCACCATTGTTAGCTAGCAGGGTGGCAGCACTTCTTCGGAAACAATGACCACTATAATCTTTCGGAGCCTCTAATTTCAGATATTCTGCCACCTGGGATGGAATTTTGCCAATTGTATTAATCCCAACAGACGAATTTATACACCTCCCATTTCTGTAAGTACAAAAAAATCGTTGGGTGGCTCCTGGTCTTAATTCTTTGTATTTTAGCAATAAATTTATCCATTCTGGATTTGTGATAGCAAAACGTCGTGGAACATTATTTTTTGTTTCTGGCACACTAACCAAGATAACATCACCTTTAAATTCAATGTCATTAATTGACATTTTACATAATTCTTCACGCCTGCAGGCGCCAGAGATACCCATTATTACCACCGCCTGTAGAATGTTACGTTGATTGTAATGTTAATAATAAATATTGTGTACATACCTTCATTAACAAGAATGAGTCATCTGGGGCTTCATGAATGAATTTAGTAATTTCGCAATTCTGTAGAGTTTTTGATTTTTTTGGTTGTAAATTTTGTGTTGCTTTTTTTAAAAATGCTATTAATTTGTTATATTTTGATATGTCTATATTATTTTTTATCAATAAACATGATCTTAACATAGAGTATGTCGGCCACAACGATTTTTTACTTTGAAAAGTTTGAAAATATGCCAATAAACAATTTTCTGTATAATTATGAACTTTGTTGGACTTGCACCATGTTATAAATTTAGTGTACGTCAATTCATATCTATGCTTAGATTTGTCGGGAAGCAAATTTTTACAGCTGCATTAGCAGCGTCCCGGATTTCGGGTGGTGTACAATTTATTTCGGAATCGGACATTTTATAATTTTTGGGCACAGACTTAACACAAAAAAATTAACTGACCACCACAATATTAATAACTGTCAAAGTAGCAATTGTTACGGCCATGGCCTGCCTGTTTCAAATGTTTGAAGCAAAAGTAAAATCCAAGAGATATAATTTTTGTTCGATATTTTTAAGAAAGATTTTGTTCGTTTCAAAAAATATTGTACAATACTCGTGCGTGAACAATTTTCCCGCGTTCACGCAGATGAAACACTCGCTCCCTGCGGTCGCTCGTGCTTCAAACTTGCGTTCACGCGGGAAAATTGTTTTCCCGCACTTGTATCGTAAATAACTATTTTGCCCCCAATTTATTAATGCATAGTAATACTTAGGCATGTATATTTCAAAGTCAATGTTTTAGATAAAAACAAATCACTTATTCAACTTACGACCTAAAGCACTGATTGTGACCTCAGATCCCCATGAAATTGCATTATATTTTTATATCCATTGGGGTTCTTTCACACCATTTTGCAAAATTTAAGTATGGATAATAATAGGATTTCTTTCTTACTATTATTTACATTATAAAACTGTAGGTAATATTGTTTATTACTTTAGAAAGAAAACACTGTTGCGACTTGCGACACACACAGTAATTTTTTAACGTTCACCCAGTCATCAGCAGTTGTTGCTCTTGCTGGTCCATTTGCGACAATTTAGTATACTAGTAAGCTCTTTCCACAGTTTTTGTAAACATTCAGGACCTTTTCCCGGGCACAATCTTTCCGTAAGCAATATTTCTTTGGTGGACATAAACTCCAACATTACATAAAATTTCTTTTCGGTGTGTCGGGTATTCTTCTCCATGTTTCAAATTGGCGCGTCTAACTATTCGAAACTGTCAAATGCAAATGTCACTGCTCGAACGCGCATGCACAGTCGGTAATATAGTTCATAATTAGTTTGCATTTCAGTTGTTGTGATTCATTTCAATTGGATCATAACAAGTGCAGTTACAGAATACCAAATATTGCAGGAATTGTTAAGATTTCGTAGCAATCGGGTTCATAACAATTATTGTTATACTTAACAATTGATATGAACCAGTGCTTACAGAATACATGTAATTATTTAAATAACAACTGAAGGCCTTCCAATTCTTTTTTACTATCTAATGATTTTTTTAGTGAAGTGAATAAATAAATAAATGGTATTATTTGTGTTATTTCTCGTTGTTCTTGTAACAGACTGCCGGAATTCGGTTCTTGCATAATTGAGACGGATTCATTCTAAGATGTAAGAGTTCCGCATTGTGGAGCATTAACGCTACTCTTTTATTAATTTAAATCAATTACTGTCACAAACCTGTACATGTGGAGGAGTAGACAAAACGTATATCACAGCGTCTACTACATCATCCACATGTAATGCGGGTGCTGCGTTGACTGCTTCGACCATAGGCTTGGGTGTTTCTGAAAAACCGCTTGCTAAAGAACCGCTGTCCAGAATACCTGTATCAACCCAACCTGGACTGATGCTCTAAAAACGAAATAAAATAAATGTACACAACTACATATGCATAAAATACAGAATTACAAATAGTGTTGTCAATAAGTTCAACGACAAGAAAGACTTATCGCAATAAAAACATTTTCAAATTAAATATTTTTGTTCCAAGATAATTGTGAACACTCACATAATAGAAGTTTCGGACAAAATAATTGAAAAATCTACTGAATTGATATTCAGATGATCAATTTTTGAGATACCCTTATGGAATAATTCCAAGTATCTTGCGCCTTATTACGTAATATAGTATTTATTATCTGAACTATTTACTGTTTTGAAGTGTTTGTAAGTGTTTGAAGTCAAGAGATTTGTAAATCATAATGATAAGGAAATACAACATTAGGATAATACTATACTGCTGCTTACCGTAACTTTAATTTTGCTACCTATGGAGTTTAATTCTTGTCTAAGAGTTTCCGTCAAAGCAGTGACGGCAAACTTAGAAGGAGAATAAAGATTCAAATTGACAACCGTATGCCCAGCAATGCTGTTCATGTGAATTATATGCCCATTAACATTATTAGCTTTCATATCTCTGACAGCCTCTCTTGTAGCAATGCATAAACCAAGAACATTTGTATCAAGTATTTCTTTCCACAACTTGGTACTTCCATTAGTAAGCCCTGAAAGTCTTACAATACCAGCGTTGTTTATTAGAATGTGAACAGGACCTACATTTTCCTTTATCCACTTGAATGCTTTTAAAATATCTTCTTCAATGGTGACATCAGCAGTTAAGGCATAGAGTTTACCTTGTTTATCATTCAGAGTTTTTGCTAAGTCTTCGATTTTCTTTACGTTACGTGCTAAACCAACTACCTACAAAATAAGTTCTTTTTATTAAATGCAATACCTTTTATTCGATTTCTTACCTTAAGACCTGTTTCTACTAGTTTTTTTACTATTGCAAGGCCAATTCCTTGACTTGCTCCTGTTACTACTGCAACTTTACCGTGCCATTTGTCCATAGAAACCATTATAAGTACGCACAGTTTCTCCAATTAACAAAGCAGAGTAAACGCACACTAGCTTGATCGTATTTATAAACTAATTATTTTTTATAATTATTATCGAAGGTGAAGAAATTTATCTGTATCAGATAAGGTAGGTATTTTAGACAAACAATTGAGGGTCATCTTTTATAAAATTATTTTCTTGGCATTATAAAAACACTGATATTTATTTGCCTAGAAACAAGAATGATTTAAAGAAGTGGAATTTTCAATTTTAGAAATTATTTATTAAAGAAGGGAGGGTTTTTAAATTTAAATGATGCATACCGTTGACATAAACATTAAAAGGTATCATATTCAAAAAAATTAGACAACAATTGATAACAGATCAGTGAATACCTACGGCCATAGCAGAAGAATGGATGATTAGTTAAAAGCGCCATGGCGTTGCTGTACCGTTTGTATGCCGGTTTACAGTTGAATTTTATCAAGATGCAGAATCGAATCAAGTGAATCGCGTTTAGAAAACAGTTTCAAATGGAAATAGTCTCATGTAGTAAAGTTTCATTTAGCCAGAACATACCTTACTTTTTATTTTCGTTAGGTAAAAATTACTTGTAAAAACTGTAAATTGGTAAAAATTACCAACTTAGCTCATGTTGTAGTCTATCCCTAAGTTAAGCAAAATTAAGTTATCGTCAAAAACAATAATACTGTGCGGAGGCTGGATTTTGTTTACCGGGTCTGAGAAGTAGCTTCAAGTAGCCTTATTAGCGTGCTAAAATCCCATTCCCGTTACCGACAATCACAACAAGATGCCAGAAACTTAACGTTTGTTCCAGTTATTTTTCAAAATATGTACTAGATTTGAATATATTAAGCAGTAAATGTAATTTGGTCAAACGCTAAAAGGGTTGTTTGGAAAAAATCGACTTTAAAGGTAGACGTTCCCCGTAAGAAACAATGTAAATTCATGTCTTAAATGTCTTTTTAAACAGCTTAAATATCGATGTATCTATTCACAGACTTGCAACAACTTAGCGAGTGACGTCGTGCAACAAATAACATAAAAATTCAATTTCACCCTTTTTTTTACGAAAATCTCTTCTCCCGACGCCAGCACAGTTATTTTTTTTATGACGACTAAATTCCGCTTAACTTAGGTATAGACTACAAGATATGCTAGGTTGGAAATCTTTACAAGCTGTACCCAACGGAATGAACGATTTCAGTCTAATATAACTTTACGGTTTAGAAGTTAAGAAATTCCATATCTTTCGTTCTTGAAAATGCCAAGAAGAGAATATAGATATTTAGAAGACACCGATAGCACACAAAACTGCTCTGATGTAGTCTTCGAGTCTTTGAAGTTTTAGAACTTACTCCTATTCATAATTTAAAAATCAACAGGAAGATTTTATTGATAATTAGTATAAAAGCAGAAGAGATATATATGTTCCCAATAACGTCCTGTCACGAAGTGAATCTTACTCTTATCTTTTAACAGTTCCAGGAATCTACGAAATCACGATAGCATAGTTTGAAGAAAATTATTCTTATTCAAGGCCAGTCTTCATAGTGCACACATGACGTCGAAGATCGTAAAGCATAGATTAAGGCCATAGATTTCTTGTTTCTATTATCGCTAAAAGAATACTTTTTATATGTAGGCATTAGTTTCCTCAAAGAAATGTTCCTAATTTAAACAATAAAAGTGCAATAACAAAAAAACAATCTTTTGTCCAAACCGCTTTTCACTAAAATATTTAATATTTAATTTGGTTCAATAGTTTACGAGCAATACGCTTTCAAAGTTAGAGGACATACATACTTGCATATGAGGTGGTGTTCACAAAATATACCAGCGTCAGCAATATCTTCTGGTTACAACTCTGCTGAAGCTTTCAAATTTGCCAATTTATCTACTCGTAAATCAGTTTTTGGTAGCCATTCATTACTTTCAAGAAAAGCAACGTTTCAGTCAGAGATAGTAATGCATGCTTACTAGCTGCATAAAAACTCACTTCTGGTGCGTTCAATTCTTTATGCCCATAGATGTTATTCATAATATGAATGACATGGCCGTCTACATGTTCGCTTGCATGTCTTTAATTGCTTCTCTTGTTGCTATACATAATCCAAGGACGTTTGTATCTAATAACACATTTTCCCAAAATTTTGTACTTCCATCTGTTAGTGTTACTTATTCTTGCAATGTCACCATTTTTAACTAAGATGTGTACTGAACCGAGATTTTGTGTCATTAACGGAAATACTTTGAGGAGATCTTCTTCTTTAGTGATATCGGTAACAAGTGAGTAGGGCCTTCCAGCTTTACCTCTTAGTCTCTCTGATAATTCTTTGAGTTTATCTTGACGACGGGCTAATCCCACTACCTTTGCTTGTATTTGCAACGGAGATTTGAACATATCTCCTTTTTTGGTACAAATTATTCTTTAATTAGTACTTAATTATAGGCTAGAAATTCTTGAATTTAATTGAAGTGGGGTGCTATCTTCAAATATTGCCAGCACCCCCACTTTTGAAACATTATAATTCCGGCCAAACGGGGATAGGTACAATTTTTTGTTGGTACAAATTAGTCTTTAACGAGTACTTAATTATAGGCTAGAACCTTTTGAATTTAATTGAAGTGGGGGTGATAGCTTCAGCTTCTGCCAGCACCCGTACCTATTTTTAAAACTTAAATTACTCTGAACGAGGATAGGTACAATTTCTTTGTTGATAAATTAGTTTTTAATTAGTACTTAATTATAGGCTAAACATTTTTGAATTTAATTAAAGTGCGGTGCTGGAGATTACGGACCTCTGAAAAGCAACGTCAAGTGATAAAAACCAAAGTTCCGAAGCTCGGGCATTACTGGCGAGTATGTACCTTACCGTGTTAATAGTATAAAAGTGCGATTACCTAATACCTACACGTTCCATAAACGCCTGTTTTACGCCCTGGATATATGCATAACTACACTAGTACACAACCTTCGATTTTTTGTTTTTTATAAAATATGAATATGTTGAAGACTCCTAGTTTTCAGGTATTCAATAATCAGAGATTGAGTGTTCAGTTTATAGGGACCTATCGATCTATCAATTAAAACTTTCAGTTAATCTGACTGTTAAAAGTAAAAGTTAAAAAATTTGTTAGATTCAAATACCAAAATTTCACACTTTCATTTCTTCAAAACTTTAGGAAGCTTTCAATTGAAATTTGAAGATTTGGCTTTGAGTTTTCAATTGATGTTGATGCTATTTAGCACCCTTCTGGTATCGTGAATTGCTTCTCTTGTCAATGCTAGGCTTGCTCTTATCAAGATGTTCCTCGTTTGGTTGTTCTTTTTATGGAACGTCAGCTTCATGGAATTTGGTATTATATTCTCGTCCCGGCAGCGTTCCAGGAATGCGAGGTTGCACAGCTGCTTGTTTCTTTTGGATCGTAGCTTCTCCAACTTCTTGACGTCTCGTAGAATCTCCGCTCCTAAAACCCTCCCGTAAAGGTTATTAATGTTACATTTTAAGTTGCCGCAGATATTATATGATACTTCACTACTTTTCCGGGTTTCACTCCGCGTATTCACTATTCAGCTCCTAGAGGAACCAGACAATGGTTGACGACGTTTCGGCAAGATCACACTTGCCATCTTCAGGTCACTTCTAACTTCCTTCTGCTTCGCGTGGTTACACGATGTAGACTGACGTCCTGCTGCACCGGTGGGTCTTTATATACGGTTACGGTGTTGCGCATGATTGCGGTCGGCTGGTTTTTGGCGCGGCTGCGTGTCATTGGTCTCGCTTAATCCGGTGGCTTTCTCTCGCTTTCCCTTTTATCGTTCTGCTGTGCGGGTTTTCGCTTCTTGACGGTGATGCTGGTTATAGCTGGTTTCCAAGCTGATGGTAGTCGCTGTGTATCATCCCTGGTATTAAGATTGTTAGGACATTTCTCGATCTCAATGGTTCGTCGGGTCTTATGTTGTATATTCGCTATAACTTTTGTATTTTCGAAATCTATGTTATGAAATGTACCACTTACATGTTGTGCTAGTGAAGACGTTCTCTCATTTTTGTTGAATGCATTTCGGTGTTCTTCTCTTACTTGAATTCTTCTGTTGGTCTGCCCTATGTAGGATTCTCCGCAGTCTTTACATGGGATTTCGTATACTCCGTATGTACCGGAATCGTGGTTTCCAGTAAAATCTAGGAAATTTAGTAGTAGTAACACCTCACCCCGAAAAAATTCCTAAATACTTTACTGTATTACGTATGTAAGCGCGGTTCGGGGTACCCCGGGGTTGTCTCGGTATTTGTAAGGAGCCCGCTTACGTAGTGGCGCTGGTGTGGTTTTCGGTGATTTCGGTATCGGCGGTAACTCTCGGGCGCCAGTTATTTTAACGTGGCATGCTCCACGGAACCGGGTAACTGCTAGTGGAAAAAGGATAATCCAAGGAACTGTTGGGGTTGCTGAGGTCGGCCAAGTCTGGATCACTCCACCTGTCCCTAAAGCTCTCACTAAGAGGGTATTAATACTAACAAATAAAACACACAATATTAACTAAATGGTTTTTATTAATAATACTAGTAAAGCAAACCATTCAACTCAACCCCTAACTATTACTCTACGCTACTCTGTCGTAGTCACAGCAAGCGGATGCAAAACAGCAAATACATACGTTACTCTACGGTAAGATGCAGCAAGCGGGTGCAAAGCGTAAGCAGCAAAATCAACGTGCGGGTGAGGTAAAGTATGTTAACGGGAGGGTACAAGAGTCTAGGGATTGCGGTAAGAGTGAAAGTTCGAGTGGGGCCCCAGGCATACGGACGTAAGGTACGGACAAGAGAGCGGATTTGGGAAATTTTCTGCCTTTTATACAAACAATATGAAACTACTCTGAATAAGCAATTGCCATCAGCTATTATTTGTATAATTCGTCTGTTCATAATTTTCAACTATGCGAATTTTATCTACGCTTATTAATGATGAAAGTGGACGGCTGCATCAAGCTTTAAATTTATAAGCGAAAAGTACTTACGAAACTGACCACCGAGGAAGGTGAGAGGGCGCCCCTAGTGAATGTCCGATTCGCCCGTCTCAAATTAAACATTTTAGAGTTTTTTAAATTAAAAATATAAACATTAAAAAATATATAAATTAAGTAGTGTTGACTAATCTACACAGCGAAATCTTTAATTTAAAAAAAGAAACGCGTAAATCGGCCTGGTGGATCTCTCAAACGAACTGGAACAAAAATAAGCCTTGTGTTTTAAATATATAGATTTATACCAACAAAATTATCGCGATATAAACGTTATTAAAATCAATTGTTTCAAACTTGCCTCCTGGCAACTGAAAAAACGTAGGTAAAAAGTTCGATTAAAAAAATTAAAACCTAACTAACGCAATGCCCAAAGTCACCAAAAAGCAGGTCCATACACGCTAGTAACACCCGAGCTTTCGAGATATGGTATTTATCTTTTATCTCTTGACGTTGCTTTCTGAGTTCCATAACCCCAGCACCGGCACTTTAATTAAATTCTAACATTTTTAGCCATTAATTAAGTACTAATTAAAGACTAACTTTTACTAACAAAAACACCTCTCTCGTTTAACCGTAATTTAAACTCTCTTAAATTACAAATATCACAATTTTTTATTAGCATTATTATTTTAATCGGGTTTGTACATAACAATGGCTCCATAAACTATTTCGTATAATGCGCATGGCAAGTATGTAACTGACCCTAACATCAACTTGAAATCAACGTTGAATCCACGTTGAGTCAATATCGAAGTAAGGGTGATTCAACGTTGACTGTCAACATTAATTAAACGTTCATTCAAGGTTGACAGTTACGTTATACGACTATGCATCAACGTCGAATCAACTTTACTTCAACGGGCATTTACTATTTTCGGACTATTGACTATCATCAACTCGCTGTCAACGTTGAATCAACGTTGATGTCAGATTGATATTGTATTAGGGCGATTATAGTCTTCGTGCCATATAGCTTTGAGAACCCTAGTTTTTGTTAATTCGTCATGAACATTTTTAACATCATAAGCATTTCGTTGGTACCAATTAGTCTTTAATTAGTACTTAATTATAAACTAGAAATTTTTTAATTTAATTGAAGTTGGGCTGCTAGAATTAGCTTCTATTTTGGTACCTCCAACTTCTAAAATTCGTACTTAATTATAAGCTATAAAACTGCATCTCCTAATATAATAATAGCCAGTTTCGATGTCCGATGTCCAATGTCCGATATTCGATGTCCGATTCCACCGAAAATATCTCGAAAACTAGAAGACATAGGAAGCTGGAATTTTACAGGCAGGTGGGCCTTGCCCCAAAGGGTTGCATGAGTATATTTTTAATCCTAAAACACCCGAGGGGGTCGCAGGGGGGCATTTCTTAAAAAATCATTATTGCTATATAGCTCTTGAATGGCGTAAGCTGCAAACTTCAGATTTTTACAGATTCTACTTGAAGCAATTCTGAAACTAGAAAAATACATAAATTACCGGTATTTCATCCAGAGGCGGGGTAAGGACACATTTCAGGGGGAGAAGAATTTTCCGCAAAAATAACTATTATAAAAATCGTGATTGTGAGTAATGTGTAAGAGATACGTACATGTCATCGGACTTTTTTGTAGATCTTTTTGAGAGCTACAATTCGTTCGCTTATAGTTTGGCTGTATCTGTTACCAGTTTCGCAGCGTAATGCGTTTTGTCTCTGTCAGAGCCAATTTTCTTAAGTATGTATTTCATGCTTTGCTCATTACTGGACTTTCGAGAAATCCTCTAAATAATATATAGAAACCTTTGCTATGAAATAAGCTATCAAATGGTGAAAACGGCATCAAAATTTATTCAGTGGTTCTCGAGATTCACCGGTTTTGACAAGAATTGGTGAACCCACAAAATGGGGACTGCTTATTGGGAAACGGTAACAACCTTTAACCGCAGTTAAATCTGTCGGCTGCCAGCTAACTAGTGTGAGGTCGTGGGTCTCACTAAAGGTCTTCTGTAATGGGCGCCAAGAATCGTATAAAATAGATACAGTATTGGCCGACAAAATTTGAAAAGAACAACACATTTGCGACTACTACCAATGTGGTCGACTTTTCCCAATAATGGCTCCTTGATAGCTGAAAATATATACCCCAAATACCAAACATGTAAATAATACGTCGTCAAGTAAGGGATGTACAGTGCTTTATTAACAAATAAACAAATTATCAATTAAAACAAATTAATCCGGTAGATCAATTTAAAGTAAATCAGGCAAGTATGGTTATATCTTAATCAAGGGCATAAAGCCTTGGCAGAAATTAAATCCAAGTTATTGATTTCTATTTACAAATTTGATCTGGGTGAAGATTAATGCGAGCGGTCTATTTACTTTAAATTTTACTTGACTTCAAGTCTGAAAGACGCAATAATCAAAAGAGCACGGTAAAATTTATCGCGACTACAGGTACCAATCAGATTGCGCAACCTTCAACTCCAGTAGTGAGCTATTCAACTATTACGAACCAAAGCTTATACGTATTCACTCGCAAATGTTCCTAACAAAGTAATAAAGTAAATAATATGTGACAAAATTATATATATATATGAAACAGATACCTAGATGTAAGTGCTACACGCACACTGTGGAAATACCATTTAACACATAAAATTATAATATACAAATATACAATAAGGGTTGTCAAACGTTATTGTTGTTGCAAATAGTTGCTACAATATAACTAACTCACGATATAGATGTGTGTTCTTCGAACTGAAGAGGAACGTCACCAACCAGGTCGAATGTAGCGTGATCCAACAAGACAACAGCAACCAAGTCTGCGTAATGGTCTTTTAACAACCCAAATATACAACGTATACTTGTTATACACAAGTTTTAAAATGAGTAAAGGTAAACTTAAAACAAAAAATGGTCTGTAACAAATAGAATCAAATTACCAGAACACACTACACAAACACTTTATAAATACCTTCGGTGTAATGTGACCTTAAGACATAATTATATCGCTTCCATATAACGACGATTATGCATCGAAACCTATCAAAAGAATTAAGTATAAGAGACTGAATGATAGAAAAGTTAATAAACTTACGAGAACGTGCTCCTAAATAACCTCTCATAAAGAACTGTGGAAAAATCCCTTACTTTGTTCCAATCAACTTGGAAATTACGCCACAAACTAATCATAGATCTGCACCAATGCAATTTCCATAACACAACATAAAGGAAAAGATTAATTAAACGGCGATGTCCACGAAATATTCTTTAAAGAATGTTCATCACACGAGCGATCAAAACGAAGTGAAAGTCTCTTATCAACACAGTAAATTAGTTCCACACAAAATGACAACTACAAGTAGAGAGAATGCAAAAATTCCTAAACACTATACAACTTAATACAAAAGCATAGCTATACTGGTGCTACGAAATTAGCACGTAACACTGGGCTTACAAAAACTACAAAATTAATGGGGGCACGCACTGATTGCCAGCGACTGGCGTGTTTTCTCTGCGGTGCCTCCATACGCCGTTCATTTTCAAACTAATATTATGCTATATAAAGTACATAAAATATTAATAATAAACTACATAGGTATATAATTAAAATAACTATATTATGTATTCTCTTTGAACACGCCTACCATTCGTTTAAAGTTATTTTGAAAAAAGGTCAACTTATGTGTTTTTATAGTATTTATTTGAGCAAAAAGACTGTGGGATTTATTAGTAATTACGAAGAAAGGCATTACCAATTATGAATCAAACGTGATTATATTAAATTATAGTTACATGTTATGATCCGATTGACATTATTATTAAGGAAAATAGAAACTCCACTGCAGTAGCACATCCAACGGGGATTCGGGATCCCAAAACATTAACTTTTATAAGTAGAGCTGTTTTCTTAGTTCGTGGATAGCTGACATGATCAGAAGGCGACCGTTGATTTTTCAACGGGTATTATGCTACTTACCTAATACCTGCACGTTTCATAAAAGTATGTTTTACGCCCTTGTTATATACATAACTACGCTAATACGAAATTTTAAATTTTTCGTTTTGTATAAGGTATGAATATGTTGAAGATATGTTCAAATATTTGATAGTCAGAAATTTATAGAGACCTATCAGCCGATCAATTAAAACCTTCAGTTAATCTGACTATTAAATATGAAAGTTTAAAAAAATTTTATATTCAAATACCAAGATTTCAAACTTTCATATCTTCAAAACTTTAGGAAGCTTTCAAATGGAGTTTGAAGGTTTGATTTTGAATTTTCAAAATCTAGATACTTATACCTTCAAAAATCTATACTTCTGGAATTTTGAGATTTAGATGTTTCAGAACTTCACACTCTTACAATTTTGTCGGTTCCAACACCTTTCAAGAATTTCTACAGTACTTGGCATGCTGCTAGTTTGCGTTACGTGGCCGCATTAACAGAATTCCTTTAACAGAGCTTGGATCGTTAAAAAGAAAAGGTAAATCGAATTGCAGTATGCGATTCTTTTTGCAGAAGTTTAGGAAAACTAGGCTGAGCAGATCCTAGGTCCTGCAAGATCCCAGGTTTTAGGTTCAAGTAATATCGAGATTTATTATCGTGCTGGTTAATGGACGATTTATTAGTATAGGTAACTTGTGAGAATCTTCATTACTTGAACCTACAACCTAGGATCATTAAAAAGAAAAGTTAGATCGAATTTCAGTATGCGATTCTTTTTGCAGCAGTTTAGGAAAACTAGGCTGAGCAGATCCTAGATCCTGCAAGATCCTAGTTTGTAGGTTCAAGTAATGAAGATCCTGACAAGTTACCTATACTAATAAATCGTCCATTAACCAGCACGATAATAAATCTCGATATTTTACAATAGAGCAGAACAAGATGCATGACATTAAATACACTAACATATAAAGGAACAAAGTTCTTACACTGATGAAGATATTGTATCTAACAATTATCGTTAGATAAGCAAAAAAACTAGGTTTCACTTATGATTCATCGAACGAGATACCTTCCAAATAAGCACGTCATTGTGAAAATGTCATTTTATAAGTCTCGCTTGGTAATTCAATTTAATGACTATTTATTGGAAGATAAGATCACAGTATATCAAGACAATCAAGAAATAACTTTATTTATGATTATTTACAATGTGATAAAAAGTATGACATCAAAATATCCTTTTCATGCAGAATAACAGTTAACATATCTGTTAGTATTATATACTTATGACAGTGAGTTCATGAACCTGTAAAATACGTAATGCGATTATTTCTTCGCCACTAATTGGTTCTATTCTCAATTTTACATTACCTGTACGTGAGGTGGTGTCCCTATAACATAAAGTACTGCATCTGCAACATCTTCTGATTTAAGTTTAGGTGTTTTTCCAAGTACCGCCATTTTTTCTGGGCTTATAACACCAAAACCACTATCTTTAGCGGTGGTTTCGAAGATATCAGTGTCTACAAACCCTGGACTAATACTCTAGAAGCAAATCAGAATTAATAAGTTCATAGCGATAGAAGGGTCTAACTGATGTGTTTACATACTGAGACTTTAATCTTGCTGTCAACGCTGTTTAATTCCTGTCTAAGTGTTTCAGTTAGTGCAGTTACAGCAAATTTGGAAGCTGGATACATGTTGACATTTGAACCAGGAACAACGATATGACCTAACACGCTGTTGATATGTACTATATGTCCAGCAACATTATTTGCTCTCATATCCCTTATAGCTTCTCTAGTTGCAATACATAGACCCATTACATTCGTGTCCAGAATATCTTTCCAAAACTTTGTATTTCCATCCAACAAACTAGTCATTCTGCTAATTCCAGCATTATTAACTAAAATGTGGACTGGCCCAACATTTTCTTTTGTCCATTCGAAGGCTTTTAAGATTTCATCTTCTTTGGTCATATCAGATTTTACGGGGTAAAGTCTTCCTTTTTTACCATCTAGTTTTTTGGCTAAATCTTCTACTTTTTCTATACGACGAGCTAATCCCACTACCTTTGCAAATACAAGCAGCAATAGTTTTCAGTTGTAAGCAATTATTATATATCTAAGTTTCTTCCCAAATATAAAATATGAATATAAACAAAATAGTGTTGTTTCTATAACCCATGCATGTGATTATTGGGGAGATTGCGGAAGAAAAAACAGGATGTTAAAGTGTGGTTGTTATGTTTTGGGTAAATTTTTTGAGCATGGGCACTAACACTTTGTTAGAAATTGGCAAATTTGACAGATTAGCTGATGATTACATCAAAAAATCTAAACTGTCCACCAAGCAGTAATCTATTTCTGTAGGCGTAGTAAGATAAAAGATAAGGGAAAAGATATTGCTATTCTTTCGCCGTTGATGCCTCTGTGTATTGGAGATTATATAGGACTGATGCATAAATATTGGAGGAATCAAAATTTTAAAGAGAATTTCCACGTGATTGAAGCACATGAGCAATTGATTCATTTGGGCAAGATGTAGATAGATACTTAAAAATGGACACTATATGTTTGCAATGTGATCCATAAGAGAAAGTAGAAAACAAACAATAAGAATAGAAAAATCTAGAAGAAAATAAATGGAAATCTATACGATTTCATCTATAGTTTTTACTACACTCCAGGATACTCCAGATCTATCTAGACTAAAAAGCTATTACTTACACATACAAAGATATTTGCAAGTGGAATAATATTTCTTCTTCGTAAGATTATAACTTTTTTTTAAATAGTTAGGAAATTAGTTCTCTTGTTACCTTAAGTCCTGCTTGCACTAAGTATTCTGCAATTGCAGCTCCAATACCAGCGCTAGCTCCAGTGACAACTGCCACTTTACCGTTCCATCGTTCCATTTTAAATAGAAAAAGCGTTTCTTACCAGCAACTTCCTGCAGTAAAAGATTAGTTTTATTAATTAGTATATAACAATTGTGCATAAATGATATGTTAAACCTACAACACTTATAAATTATTTTTAACAGCAGTATATATAGGTTTTTGTGAAAACTGCTATAATTGAAGGCAATTAAAAGTTTAAAAACATTTGTATTTTCCTATTATTTTAATCTAAGTTATTATAGTACTTATTTCTGTATTATCATAGTTATAATACTACTTCGTCAGTGGCGTATTTAGGGAGAGGGGACTATCGGGCTGAAGTCTCCCCCCCCACCAGAAATGTGTTTAATAGTCTAGGTCATTTATGTACCGGAATCGTGGTTTCCCGTAAAATCTAGGAAATTTAGTAGTAGTAACCCCTCACTGCGAAAAAAATCCCAAATACTCTACTGTATTACGTAGACCTCGATCATTAAGGACTGCCTCGCTCTGGAATATAATCTAGAAAAATCTAAGTGTCGGTTGCATAAAGCAGTGTTAACTATACGTGTTGTTAATTCATGCGATGGTTAATTTAAGCCATGCGCAATAGTGTGATTGGTTGTATTAAACTCTTGAAGTTCTATCCAATCAGGTTGCTTAACCACGTGATCAATTTAACAACATGGTTAACTATGCTTTATGCATCCGTTCTTTAGTGTCGTAAGTCTTTGTTTTATTTACTTGTTTATTCATTTGTTGCTAATGTTCAATAAATTAAACATTCAAAAACATAACCTTGTGTAAATAGTGTCAATCTGATAATTCTATCAGTTGCGAAAAAATAAATGAAAAAGACCGTTGAGATGAGATTACTGACAAGTGTCGAAAATCCATAACTATCCAGGCATTTTATAGCAACAGAGCTAAACATTGCTAGCTATTCGAAGCATAACACATAGACAATGTATTAAAATGATACTTTGAAACATTATCTACCTGCTACCTGTATATCATGTCGATAAGAGATTTTGTAACAAAATGCCGAAATAGTGTGATAAGTATTACCTTCAAATGCAGCGGAAACAAGATATTTTTAAAGAAACTATTTTTGCAGTCATTTTCCAAGATTTCTCGTATGTACAAATTTCAGAATCTCATTAGGGCACCAGAATAAATAAAATTGCCAAGTATAAACTTTCCCCGACCTTTTGCAAGACAAAACTACCTATTGACTGGATTATAATGAAAGTTTTTATTAATAAGAAAGCGCTTAAAAATCAATAAATTAAAGATATATATAAATCGCTGAGTACGAACTCCTCTTTTATCTATTTCCGAATTCTGAGCGTGGGGCTAGGTGTATTGTTTTAGTATCATAATCTTTACTAGAGACTGTTTGTGTACAATATTGATACCTATGATCTGTTACGTACTTGTAAGGATGCGGTTTTGTTGATTAATTGAATTGTGCAAAAATTAGGACATTAGTAACTACTAATAATATTAGGTAGCAGTAGAAGAATAAATTTTTAGATTTTATTTGTTTATAAGAAAAATATGTTCTAAATAATTGCAGCTAGCCCCCCTCCATTGCAAGGTTTCTAGTTATATTAGTTACACCCTGTACAAATTCCATCCTTTTTAACAAAGTGTACCAGGCAGATCTGGTTAAGGTTTTCTGCAGTTTCCCTTAGCTATAACACAAATCTGGGTTTAGTGCTAATACCATTTAGCAAGTCAGCCGCAGCCGCTAGTCGGGCTTGCGTAATAGTAATAATCGCCCCTCGCTACCGCACAAGCTTTATAGCTTCTGGGGCCTGTTTCTCCAGGAAATGGGTAGCAGCAATACTAATTATTAATATTAACGAAAAAATATTGTTTATAATAGTTCTTTATTTAACTAGGCACAAAGTAGCAGATAGTAGGCCCACGGTGTACAAAGATCATTCCTGCTTACTTCGAAGAAATTTCTAACCTGTTTAATAAACCTTGCACCTCATTGCTACAGTAAAATATTTACAATGCGTAAAAATGAATTACTTTTGATTATTTACAGCATAAAGATTTACAGAAATTATTTTCGTAAAGGTTAACTCAAGTAAATACCTGATAAGGTTTTTATATAACACAATGATCTTATCACTAAAAATATAGGTAGGTACTTGAAATTATCATGGCTATGAAAGTATAATAATTCATTCAGAACAATCTTAGTTTTGTGTTGAAACAATCTAGGCTAACTAATATCCGAAATGGAACGTTGGAATGGCAAGGTAGCTGTAGTAACAGGGGCAAGTTCAGGAATTGGTGCTGCTATTGCAGAAAAATTAGTAGAAACTGGCCTTAAGGTAAAATACTAATAAAGTTGTTATGTGTACAATTATTTTAATAATAATCTTTATAACTATTCAAATTTTGGTTCATTACGATATGATGATTATATTTTCTTTAGGTAGTCGGACTAGCTCGGCGTATAGAAAAAGTAGAAGATTTAGCCAAAAACCTAGATGGTAAAAAAGGAAAACTTTACCCCGTAAAATCTGATATGACCAAAGAAGATGAAATCTTGAAAGCCTTCCAATGGACAAAAGAAAATGTTGGGCCAATCCACATTTTAGTTAATAATGCTGGAATTGGCAGAATAACTAGTTTGTTGGATGGAAATACAAAATTTTGGAAAGATGTTCTGGACACGAATGTAATGGGTCTGTGTATTGCAACTAGAGAAGCTATCAAGGATATGAAAGCAAATGATGTTGCTGGACATATAGTACATATTAACAGCGTATTAGGTCACATCGTTGTTCCTTATCCAAATGCCAACATGTATCCAGCTTCCAAATTTGCTGTAACTGCACTAACTGAAACACTTCGACAGGAATTAAACAGCGTTGGCAGCAAGATTAAAGTCTCAGTATGTAAACACATCAGTTAGACCCTCTATCGCTATGAACTTATTAATTCTGATTTGCTTCTAGAGTATTAGTCCAGGAGTTGTAGACACTGATATCTTCCAAGCCACCGCTAAAGATAGTGGTTTTGGTGTTATAAGCCCAGAAAAAATGGGGGTACTTGGAAAAACACCTAAACTTAAATCAGAAGATGTTGCAGATGCAGTACTTTATGTTATAGGGACACCACCTCACGTACAGGTAATGTAAAATTGAGAATAGAACCAATTAGTGGCGAAGAAATAATCGCATTACGTATTTTACAGGTTCATGAACTCACTGTCATAAGTATATAATACTAACAGATATGTTAACTGTTATTCTGCATGAAAAGGATATTTTGATGTCATACTTTTTATCACATTGTAAATAATCTTAAATAAAGTTATTTCTTGATTGTCTTGATATAGTGTGATCTTATCTTCCAATAAATGGTCATTAAATTGAATTACCAAGCAAGACTTATAAAATGACATTTTCACAATGACGTGCTTATTTGGAAGGTATCTCGTTCGATGAATCATAAGTGAAACCTAGTTTTTTTGCTTATCTAACGATAATTGTTAGATACAATATCTTCATCAGTGTAAGAACTTTGTTCCTTTATATGTTAGTGTATTTAATGTCATGCATCTTGTTCTGCTCTATTGTAAAATATCAAGATTTATTATCGTGCTGGTTAATGGACGATTTATTAGTATAGGTAACTTGTGAGGATCTTCATTACTTGAACCTACAAACTAGGATCTTGCAGGATCTAGGATCTGCTCAGCCTAGTTTTCCTAAACTACTGCAAAAAGAATCGCATACTGCAATTCGATCTAACTTTTCTTTTTAATGATCCTAGGTTGTAAGTTCAAGTAATGAAGATTCTCACAAGTTACCTATACTAATAAATCGTCCATTAACCAGCACGATAATAAATCTCGATATTACTTGAACCTATAACCTGGGATCTTGCAGGACCTAGGATCTGCTCAGCCTAGTTTTCCTAAACTTCTGCAAAAAGAATCGCATACTGCAATTCGATCTACATTTTCTTTTTAACGATCCAAGCTCTGTTAAAGGAAATCTGTTAATGCGGCCACGTAACGCAAACTAGCAGCATGCCAAGTACTGTATAAATTCTTGAAAGGTGTTGGAACCGACAAAATTGTAAGAGTGTGAAGTTCTGAAACATCTAAATCTCAAAATTCCAGAAGTATAGATTTTTGAAGGTATAAGTATCTAGATTTTGAAAATTCAAAATCAAACCTTCAAACTCCATTTGAAAGCTTCCTAAAGTTTTGAAGATATGAAAGTTTGAAATCTTGGTATTTGAATATAAAATTTTTTTAAACTTTCATATTTAACAGTCAGATTAACTGAAGGTTTTCAAATATCAAATATCAAATATTTGAACATATCTTCAACATATTCATACCTTATACAAAACGAAAAATTTAAAATTTCGTATTATCGTAGTTATGTATATAACAAGGGCGTAAAACAGACTTTTATGAAACGTGCAGGTATTAGGTAAGTAGCATAATACCCGTTGAAAAATCAACGGTCGCCTTCTGATCATGTCAGCTATCCACGAAGTAAGAAAACAGCTCTACTTATAAAAGTTAATGTTTTGGGATCCCGGACCCCCGTTGGATGTGCTACTGCAGTGGAGTTTCTATTTTCCTTAATAATAATGTCAATCGGATCATAACATGTAACTATAATTTAATATAATCACGTTTGATTCATAATTGGTAATGCCTTTCTTCGTAATTACTAATAAATCCCACTTTCTGTCTTTTTGCCCAAATAAATACTATAAAAACACATAAGTTGACCTTTTTTCAAAATAACTTTAAACGAATGGTAGGCGTGTTCAAAGAGAATACATAATATAGTTATTTTAATTATATGCCTATGTAGTTTATTATTAATATTTTATGTACTTTATATAGCATAATATTCGTTTGAAAATGAACGGCGTATGGAGGCACCGCAGAGAAAACACGCCAGTCGCTGGCAATCAGTGCGTGCCCCCATTAATTTTGTAGTTTTTGTAAGCCCAGTGTTACGTGCTAATTTCGTAGCACCAGTATAGCTATGCTTTTGTATTAAGTTGTATAGCGTTTAGGAATTTTTGCATTCTCTCTACTTGTAGTTGTCATTTTGTGTGAAACTAATTTACTGTGTTTATAAGAGACTTTCACTTCGTTTTGATCGCTCGTGTGAAGAACATTCTTTAAAGAATATTTCGTGGACATCGCCGTTTAATTAATCTTTTCCTTTATGTTGTGTTATGGAAATTGCATTGGTGCAGATCTATGATTAGTTTGTGGCGTAATTTCCAAGTTGATTGGAACAAAGTAAGGAATTTTTCCACAGTTCTTTATGAGAGGTTATTTAGGAGCACGTTCTCGTAAGTTTATTAACTTTTCTATCATTCAGTCTCTTATACTTAATTCTTTTGATAGGTTTCGATGCATAATCGTCGTTATATGGAAGCGATATAATTATGTCTTAAGGTCACATTACACCGAAGGTATTTATAAAGTGTTTGTGTAGTGTGTTCTGGTAATTTGATTCTATTTGTTACAGACCATTTTTTATTTTAAGTTTACCTTTACTCATTTTAAAACTTGTGTATAACAAGTATACGTTGTATATTTGCGTTGTTAAAAGACCATTACGCAGACTTGGTTGCTGTTGTCTCGTTGGATCACGCTACATTCGACCTGGTTGCTGACGTTCCTCTTCAGTTCGAAGAACACACATCTATATCGTGAGTTAGTTATATTGTAGCAATTATTTGCAACAACAATAACGTTTGACAACCCTTATTGTATATAAAACATTACTGTATATTTGTATATTATAATTTTATGTGTTAAATGGTATTTCCACAGTGTGCGTGTAGCACTTACATCTAGGTATCTGTTTCATATATATATATATATAATAATCTTAAATAAAGTTATTTCTTGATTGTCTTGATATAGTGTGATCTTATCTTCCAATAAATGGTCATTAAATTGAATTACCAAGCGAGATTTGTAAAATGACATTTTCACAATGACATGCTTATTTGGAAGGTATCTCGTTCAATGAATCATAAGTGAAACTACTGTAAACTACTTACTCTACTGTAAGATATCGAGATTTATTATCGTGTTGGTTAATGGACGATTTATTAATATAACTTGTGTGGATCTTCATTACTTGAACCTACAACTTAGGATCTTGCAGAGTTTTCTTAGCAAACTGCTGCAAAAAGAATCGCATACTGCAATTCGATCTACCTTTTCTTTTTAACGCTCTAAAGCTCCGTTAAAAGAATTCTGTTAATGGGGTCACGTAACGCAAACTAGCAGCATTCCAAGTACTGTATAAATTCTTGAAAGGTGTTGAAACCGACAAAATTGAAGAGTGTGAAGTTCTGAAACATCTAAATTCCAGAAGTATAGATTTTTGAAGGTAGAAGTATCTAGATTTTAAAAATTCAAAACCAAATTTTCAAACTCCATTTAAAAGTTTCCTAAAGTTTTGAAGATATGAAAGTTTGAAATTTTGGTATTTGAATATAATTTTTTTGAAATTTTCATATTTAACATTCAGATTAACTGAAGGTTTTAATTAATCGACCGATAGGTCCCTATAAATTTCTGACTATCAAATATTTGAACATATCTTCAACATATTCATACTTTATACAAAACGAAAAATTTAAAATTTCGTATTAGTGTAGTTATGTATATAACAAGGGCGTAAAACAACGTTTATGGAACGTGTGGGTATTAGGTAATGCACTTTTATAGCCTATAATTAAGTACTAATTTCAGACTAATTTCAGACTAATTTGTACCAACAAAAAAATTTGTACCTATCCCTGTTTAGCTGCAATTTAAGTTTTAAAAATGGAGGTGCCGGCAGAAGCTAATTCTAGCAGCCCAACTTCAATTAAATTCAAAAATTTCTAGTTTATAATTAAGTAGGGGAGGGTGGTACACAATGAATCACTTTTTTGTTTTTATTTTTTTTGAAAAATATTTTACTTAACATCTACTGTAAATATTTTAAATTGTTTTTAAGGGTCTTCTAAACGGGAAAATATTTTATGTAGGGCCATAAATTGAAAAACAAAACAAACTATTTGTCTATTTCGTGATGTAGACATTTGGTTCATTGTGCACCATGTGTGGTACACAATGGAACACCTAGTGGAACACAATGAAACGCAAGTGGTTTAAGAATAAAAATTTTATTTAGTTACTTTTAAGAAAACTAAATAAGAATATTGTAACTTTAAATAACTCAAACTTAAAATATAACACTTATAATTTCATGTATTGAAAAAAAACTAAGTAAAATCAATCTCCAGAAGATAAATATCTGTTAAGTGTCTCGTTGGTCTTAGTTTAACGCATATTCATATTTTGGAAATTGATTCCAAACTTGTAATATGCAGACATTCTTTTTTTTGCCGTACAGGTAGGTTCCGGTAAAACCATCACAAAATCTGATTTTAACGCAATGGCAATATCTGCTGCGTCAGGAAAATGGAAGCTGCCTATTACCTTGCTGCTCTTTCTGAGATAGGAGACTCTATATTCGTCTGAATCTTCAAACACATCTAGAACTTTTGCAACGAAATGTACATTTTCAGGAAACTTTACCAACACAAATGAGTCTTTTTAGATACGGGTCATCTTGTTAAATACTATTTGGTCTTGGTCAAAGAATGTAGCTCACTTAGATAGTTCTCGTCATCTGAATAATCCTGGAATTCGATTTAGTCTGATTCTAATTCGGTATCGTCACTGTTATGTTCAGTATTTTGTTTCTTCATTTTCGTTACTTTTTTCTTGTCCTTATCATTTGATAATTCAGATAAGTTTTGTTTTGTTTTTTCGGAGATTTTCACTTTGCGGTTTTTTCTTTCTTCTGTTTTATACGTCAGCTCTTTCAATTCAGGGGTGCTTGTAAGAATTATGCTTTTTCTTGTTTTTCTAGCTTTTCTGTTAGATTTTCTTGGAGCAGCCTTTGGAAAGCCCATTAAGTCTTCTTCGGAAAGAAATGGAACTGGGGAACAATTTGCAATGTTACAGTCTTGCTTTGGATTTGAAACATCGTCATTTGCTTATGTCCGGTTAGCTGTAGAACCATTCACAACTTGTTCTTCTAACTTCGAAGCATCATTTTCATCACTGGTCTCTACGTCGATATGTTCGTGTGATTTGGACTTTTTTGTTTGATTCTGAATTCCTGAGGGTCCTGCCCTAGGTTCGTTTAGATCTGAAGCATCATCTTCAGTGAAATAAATGACTTGTGCGTTCTGAACTGTCTCCCTATTAATGATTTCTTCTGGTCTATCCGTTACTGACGAAAACAGAAAATCTACATCAGAAAAAACGTTCTTGTTGAGCGGATATATCCCAGTAGATTTGAATCCAGATATAATGTTGTCAGGATTCATTGCTTTAGAATGGACATATCCCACACATTCGGCAATCTGATACAAAGTCATAGGAACCCCAGGATGACTTACAAGCCATGAATCTATAGCGTTGTTATAAGAAGTTCTGAAAGAAGAAAAAACGATCTTGTCCAGCGGCTGGAGTTTATTACTGGAGTGAGATGGCAGAGTCAGAATTACTACACCAGCTGCTAAACATTTTGATCTTTTGATAAACGCTCGCAGCCAATCTTTGCTGGCACACTTGTTGATGTTCCAACTTCTTGGTACACGCAGATTATTTCTAATTGCCATTTCATAAGCCAATTTCCTGACTTTCCTGGTATTGATTCCATAAGCCATTTCACTGCAGGTCCTAATGTAATTACAAAATAACTCCCCTTGCACTTTTGTAAAAACAGATCTGACAGCATAGTTTGGTTCCATCCGAGCATTTGGGTTCTCTTTCTGCTTAAGAACGTATCTTCTCAAGGTAGCAAATTTGACATTAAACATGTCTGCAGTTTGCCTCAACGAAGTGCCTTTGCCTCGCACCTCAGCTACAGCAGCTGCCATGGTTTCTGGTGTAAATTTGGCTCTCGTTCTATCTTTTTTTACTCGAACCATAGTGCTCCTACAAATAATATAAAATGGTATTGATATGCCCATGTTCCTAGGTACCTAGGTGTTAAGAAAACTTTCAGACAAATTTATAAGTGGAAGACAAGTTGATCTCAATAATGGTACACAATGACACGTGTATCATTGTGTACCACTGTCCATGGATCATTGTGTACCACCTTGCAAGATTTTAAAAACAGATACAAAAATCACCAACTCCAAACTTTGAATGAAGTGATATTTATAGGTTAAGTTACGAAAACATGCATAATATTAAATGTGACAAAGAGAAACTCCTAAAGGATAATAAAGAATCAAACTTATCTTGTTGAATGGTGAACAAGAGGAAAAGTTTTCACTATACAAAACAGTAATTTTCGTATAAATCGCGTTGTAGTAGAGATACACTTTCCGTAACACATGAGGTACACGTTGGCATATATGAGAGCTTGTGGTAGCGTTCACAACGTTTAGGCGCGTAATTTGAACAAATGCAATGCAATGTTTCATTGTGTACCATGATTCATTGTGTACTATCCTCCCCTACTAATTAAAGACTAATTGGTACCAACAAAATGCTTATGATGTTCAAAATGTTCATGACGAACTAAGAAAAACTAGGGTTCTCAAAGCTAAATGGCACGGAGACTATAATCGCCCTAATACAACATCAATCTGAAATCAATGTTGATTCAACGTGTAAAGCGAGTTGACGATAGTCAATAGTCCGACAATAGTAAATGCCCGTTGAAGTAAAGTGATGCATGGTTGTTCAACGTAACTGTCAACCTTGAATGAACGTTTAATTAACGGTGACAGTCAACGTTGAATCAACCGTACTTCGACTGATTGACTGAACGTAGAATTAATGTTGATTTCAGGTTGATGTTAGGGTCAGTTACATACTTGCCATGCGCATTATACGCATTAGTTTATGGAGTCGTTGTTATGTACAAACCCGATTAAAATTATAATTCTAATAAAAAATTGTGATATTTAAATTACGGTTAAACGGGAGAGGTACAAATGTTTTTGTTAGTAAAATTTAGTCTTTAATTAGTACTTAATTATTAAGCTCGGACGTTAATGGCATGTATGGACCTGCTTTTCGGTGATTTTGGGCATTGCGTTAGTTAGATTTTAATTTTTTTAATCGAACTTTTTACCTGAGGTTTTTCAGTTGCCAAGCGGCAACTTTTAAACAATTGATTTTAATAACGTTTATATTGCGATAATTCTGTTGGTACAAATTAGTCTTTAATTAGTGCTTCAGTGTAGGCTAAAACTTTTTGAATTCAATTGAAGTGGGGATGCTAGTTTCAGCTCTGTCAGCACTCCTATTTTTAAAGCTTAAATTACGGCTAAGCGGGGATAGGTATAATTTTCTTTTGGTACAAGTTAATCTTTAATTAGTACGTAAAAACCTTTGAATTAATTGAAGTATGGGTTCTGTCGTTACGGATCTGTTTCCGGTGACTTTGGGTATTTTTTGTTGCTTATGAGTTATCACTAATAATACTTATTTACAAAGTTGTAGAGAATAGAATTTCCTACAACTTTTGTATAAAACAAATTTTCTCACATCAATTATTTACAAGTTGTCACAGAGAAAATCGGAGCGCTTTCCTCTGTATGTGTATGTATTATGTATGTGCGTGTATGCATGTACTATACATAATATAATGCATTAATGACATATATGTAGTATACAAATATAATGATATAATAACATAAAAATCACAATAACAATCAATAATTTTGAAACTTTATAGAAAGAATTGCAAAAAAGCGCTCCGCTTTTTACTTACTCCGCTTACTCTCAACTGCAGCGGAAACTAGATTTTCTCAAAAAACAAATTTTGGTCGCCATGTTCCAAGATGACACCGGCGGCGACTTCTCTCGTTTACAAATTTCAGGATTTCATTAGGGCCCCAGAATTATCAAAATTGCCCGGTATAAACTTTCCCCGACCTTTTGCCGAAGGTTTTTTTGAGAGACAAACCCTTTTTTGTCTCTATTGACTTGACTATTAGATAAAGGATAAACAAATTAGTGTTTATTAACTTTTATTAATCTCTCCCACTATTCGTTCGTGGGTCTAAATTCGTCATTTAATGGAACCGCATAGGTAATATGGAACACAGTTTCAGTAATTTGATTAATATATAAAATTCAATATGTTTCATGGTAGAGGTAAAACTCAGATACCGGAAGGCAATGTAAGAAACAGTTGCTTGATAAGTTTTGCCATATAACATTCGGCTATCCGACTTAAAAACCAATATTATCACTCAGGATGCAGTTACAGCCATACACTGTGCATACAGATGTCATTGTCTAAATTTAGTATGAAAATCAATATTATTTATTACAAGATTAAGCAGAACTACTGAGCCGCTGAAAATTGCTGTTTTGCTCATTCCAATTTTAAATTCTTTATTATCTTAGCTTATAACATAACAGTATATAGATACCTAGGTAGGTACATAAAATTTGAAGCTATGGCCTTTTTTCATTTAAATAAGATAGTCATATTTTTTGCAAACAACAAATTATAAATATATTTAATATAATAATTACTGAAAACAAGAAAGACAATGAAATATTCAGTATAGAAATTATGAAGTAGGAAATAGGCGAATACATCACAAGGTCTTTTGTTTTGTAAGTGTATTTATTTTTAAACTCGTTCTTTCTTTGCTAATTAGGTCCAAAGGTAATGTTTTGACAGACAGCATTATTCACGATAATTAATAATTAATGATAGCACGCTAATCTATGCCATTAAAAGAAACTAATTGAGGCTTTATTTAAATATACATTTAAAGTGCATAATTTTGTATATGAAGACAAGTCACATCGTACAGTATTTTGAAAATATTGTAACGTACTTTTTAAAATGATAACAAAAATACTGTTTAATCGTCTATTCACAAGAGAGATATTATTTAAATACACTAATTAAAACACTATAATTATAAACTATTTAATGAACTTAAATGCTAGATATTTAAACTTAATTTAATTTATTTATTTTTAATACAAAATTCATTTATAACATTTATTTATTCACTAATATTCGACTATTAACTAATTACACAAAGCACATTTCAATTCACCGGTTGAATAATAACTGAACTCCCTTCTGTGCGCGAAGGTCAATTTATATCCCATATAAATGTTCCAGAACGTACCGGGTTAGACTAGTTGGTGTATTGTTTTGTGCAGCCGTCGATGACTCACACCGATGAATCATACATGTAGGTGTTGATGAATCACACATCTTGTCGCCAGAATCTAGAATGTTCGATGATGGGGTATGGACTGCTGGATGGCTCGATGACCCCTTGTTCTTCCATATCGGTAATAATCTTCTCGGCTTCTGCTCACCTTGCTAGAGGTAGACGTCTCGGTTGCTGTCGGACTGGCCTGGAGTTCCCTGTATTGATTTTATGTCGCACAATATTGGTTCGTCCCTTCTGGCTATCGTCAAGAGCGAAGATATCTTGGTATCGTTGAACTAACCCGTGTACCTATTTCACTTCCATTTTGTTAAGGTCTTCACACGAACTAGTAACCATACCCACTAATTTTCCGCCGTGGTCTTTGGGTACTGGTTTTGGAACATCAACCATACACCTGACTACTCGGAATACTGGCACACACTATCCCACAAGGGTGCTCTTCTTTAATGTCACCAGATTCACATTAACGTTCATAAACATCACCGGTACTGTCTTTCCAACCTTGATCAGCGCTTTTCCAACCAGTATGCCACTATGGATCTTCTTATCACAGACAGGCTCCATCATTCGCATACATCATACCTGAAGATCTCCATCCAAACCTGCCTCAACAATTATCTCGCTGCGACCTGGCAATATCACATCTTCTGTCAACAACACCCTTACGACAGGGTCTTCTCGTGGGTGCAAAGGAAGTTCTTCGTTGCCGACCTTAAGAACACCCTCCTTCAAGTCCACTGTAACACGAAATTTTTGCAGGAGGTCCATTCCCAGGATGATGTCGTCAGTAATATCCGCTATCAGCACCTCGTGATCACGTTCTTCACCTTCCACTGCCAATCTTTATCTTCACCACTCCGCATGTAGGTATTACTTCACCTATCGCCGTACGCGCTTGAGTAGTTGTCTGTAACAGCTTCATACTTGTTCGTAAAACGTCAGAGCGTATGATGGATTTTGTCGCCCCAGTATCAATAAGTAGTGGAACAATTCGGTTAACAATCTTCCCATCTACAAACAAACTGCCGGTCTATTCTTTGATGTTACGGCATGGATGGTGATCTCCGTGGCATCTCCACTCAAGGTCAACGTTTGCCCCCTCTCATCGACCCCCTTTAGTTTTCCGGCGGCTGAACTTGTTTTGGTTTTAGGGCAACGCCGTCGTATGTGCCCTTGTTCGCCGCAGTTCCAGCAACGGGGCCCTCGAACTTCTTGAAGATTATTTTTACGGCTTCCTTCCGTCTGTAGGACTCACAGTACTAACTCCTCTAGGTGATCTTTAGAACTTTCTTCTTTTTCCACAACGGTTCGAACACGCTCGTGGCCTCGGGACGCTTGTTTTACGGCTTCAAATTCTAAGGCGTGGGTGAGCGCATCATCAGTTGTTCTTGGTCGTGCCAGTCTCAATGATTGTTGTGTTTCCCCGTCTCTTAGTCCATCAATGAAGGTCTGCACAGCGAGTTGTCCCAGAAATAAATCGGGTGCCGTAGGGTACGTCAATCAGACCAGCCGCGCAATATCGGCTTCAAACTCCTGAAGACTTTCTCCATTCTTCTGCACACGATTCTTCACCTGCGGCGCATGGTACACTTGTTGAAAATGCGCGTCTCCGTATCCCATTTCCAACTCTAACAACTGGTAATCGCTTTCCTGCCCTGCTGGAATTGCCTGTACATCCGTTGGCCCAAGCGGCTGCCTCAGATTGTTTGTAGTAGGTGGACCAAAGTATCTTTTCATCGAACGTGGGTGGTTTTACTTTTATCCCTACGGCAGAACCCTTTTCTTCTTTAAATTATTTCTTCACTTCATCAAACGGCCACTCAGACGTTGGGGAAAACCGTAGTTGAGTCATTCTATCTTCGAGCAAGTGCTCGAGCATAACTTATGCAGAGCATAACTAAAGTTAGTTATGCTATCTTTGTCAGTTGTTGGTGGTAATAGCATCTGGGTTACTTTCTCTTCTACCAACTTTATTACCCTATCCTGTTTCGTCAATTTAATTTCTAATAATCCTAACGCGCTGGAGTTTTCCAACAATTCTTCGAAAACTTTATCTTCCAACACTTTGACATTTTCCAGCAGTTCTCCTTTAAGCCTTCTAGAACTTTCTTCGGAGTTTTCTAGTAATTCTTCCTTGGGCAATTTTGCGTTTTCTAGTAAATCTTCTTTAAGCATTCTAGAATTTTCAAAAACTTTTTCTTCCAGTGCCTTAGTATTATCCATTAACTTTCTAGAATTCTCTTCGGACTGTGTAGAACTTTCCAGTAACTCTCCCTTTAACATTCTAGAACTTTCTTCAGACTTTCTAGAACTTTTCAGTAACTCTTCCTTTAACATTCTAGAATTTTCTTCGTACTTTCTACACATTACACCTACATTAAGTTATTTAAAGAATTGTAAAATGTTGAAATTCACACCAATTTTAGTAACTTTTGAAATTGCAAAGTTTCCAGAGTTATAACTAGTCGAAGTCAAATACAGCAGACAGCTGATTGTCGCAATCTTTTTAGTGTGGTTATTTTTAATTTTTTTACTTTGGAAACCATGTTCATTAAGCCAGTACATAGTGTCGTTATTGCGCACACGCTTTTCTTGTCAAATACACTGTCAAGTGTATATTGGCTCCAATTAGTTTTATTTTCTCTAACTACAAACATCTTTTCCCGCTCCCGATATTGTAAGTTAGTGATGCAATCCTAGCAACAATACGTGTAAGTTGACGATTATATTTGTTTATTTTTTACCCTTGACAACGTAACTTAATAATTTACAAAAGTTCTTAGGAAAATAATTCACATAAGATACACGTTCAAAATGTATCAAAAATCTGAAAGCTTCTCTTTATTCAAAAGAAGAAAAATACATAACATTTTATAATAAATGAATTGAACACATGTTTTTGCTGTTATTACTATTGTTTGTGAACATTGATCAAAAACGTACAATTGGAAAACTCTGAATTTCTAAACATAAAGGTTTCATTTTTCAGTGAAAGTTCTTCGTGTTTTGAAGACACTTCAACTACTGGCATTGAATTCTTAAGTTCAGACATATTTTCGTGTGAATTATCCGAAGATGAAGGAGCTGCTGCTTCAGTCTCATACGACGAGGAGGTAGAAGGCATCTCCAGTATAGTTGTAGTATGGTCAGGTGTCGAAATTCTTGAATTGCAACAATTTTCACTTTTGCTGTTCAATATTTTGTTAGCAACATCAAGTTTAGTCTTCACAGAATCGACTACGTAGCTTTCAGCTATACTTGAACTTTTCCAGGTTCCATGTCTCTTTAAATCCAGAATATTCCCACCAGCATTGACTAAAAGCGTAGCGGAGGACCGCCTAAATGAGTGCCCTGTATATAAATTTGCATCAGGTAAATTCAAAAATTTAGCAATGATCGCTGGCATTTTGGCAAAGGTGTGTTTGCCAACCGCACTCTAAAAAATTCCCCTTGAAGTTGCCTCCATTTCTTGGGGTAAATTTACTTCAAAGTGTAATTTTCATAGGAAGTGGGAAATTTCAATATTATATATGCATGGCATATAATACCGAATTTGTTGAACATATGCATTCTATACGCAATTAAACAATGATTCAATAATAATTACATAGAATGTACCCTATTTTTAAATATTTATATTTATTGGACTTGTCCTTATAGTGAAATTGTGCTCTAGAACAAGCACAAGCTTTTATAAAGTATACTTTGTTACCTCCATTTTTTGGGGTAAATTTACTTCCAATGTAATTTTCATAGGAAGTGGAAATTTCAATATTAGGTCAATATTATTAGGTAAAGTTATAACTTTACGCAGGTGTTTTAATGTTAAAATGAAATGTAAGATTGCATTGAGATCGTAATTTTAATCTGTAAATTTATTTAAAAAGGAAACATGACAATGCAAATTTAACCTAATATTGAAATTTCCCACTTCCTATGAAAATTACACTTTGAAGTAAATTTACCCCAAGAAATGGAGGCAACTTCAAGGGGAATTTTTTAGAGTGCGGTTGATTACAACATTTGATATTTTGATAACGCATGAAGAAACGATTGTTCGTGGCTACTCCCAACTTTTTACGCACTTCATAATACTTTTTAAAAATTCGTAAATGATCAATTTCTCCATCAGGATTTTCTGCAATCGTAAAACTTCTTGGTATGTCATTTTTTGTTTGTGGAATCTTTATTATGACATATTGACCATGATCAGTAATATCAGCTAGATTCATTTTACAAAATTCATCCGTCCTGCAGGCTCCCGCAATGCCCACTATCATAACTGTCTGAAACAGATTGAAACTAAATAAATTTTTTCATAATTAAAGAAAAACTTACTTTAATTAGAAGATACATTTCATCATCCGCCTCCTCCAGAAATTTCCAAATCTCTTCTCTTTCTAAAACAGCCGACTTTTTTGGTCGATATCCTTTATTTTTGCTCTTCAGGAAACCAATTAGCTTGGGAAATTTTGATATATCAATATTTTTGTTACAATTAATGGTTGCCTTTAGCATGGAATATTCGCACCATAGGCTTGCTGGTGACTTTAGTTGTTCACATCGTTCCAACATGTACGCCTTAATACACTTAAACCAGCAATCTTTGCAGCTTTTTCAATGGTATCGACCTCCATTTCGACTGAATTTCGGACTGGGAAAACGCACACAAATCTTAACGTCACTATTTCTCAATTTGCAAAAATTTGTTTACAATCTCACCTGTTCAATGCATGGTAAAACTTTCTGACTACTGGATTCAAGAAATATAAAAAATCCTTGATTGAAATTAATTTCCGGCAGGTTTCAAAATTAACAAAATGTAAATAAATTATAATCGGAAGCGGGAAAAATATAATAAGCCATGCGGAACGTAAGAACTAACATTCCTCGGAAGAATTACGGGCCTCGGTTCCCTCGGCCCGTTCAATTCTTCCTCGAACGTTATACTGTCCTTACGTTCCTTATGACTTAAATAACTATTTTTACCAATTTATTTCAGCTTTAACTAGCTAGCTAGCTACTTAACTGATGGAGCAATGGAAGACTTACTATGAGATATATATTTATTAAATTAATCGCATTGGTTAGCAGCAATAATGTGTACAGTATTCTAGTTGATAAGCTTAATTCAATTTAGTGTTGAAGTGAAAGGGTTTGTATGATTGCTTTGTTCCTGTAGTGCCATAATGAGAAAACATGATATTTTTATTAGTAAGTTATACCTGCATATATTTTCTAGATTCCCTTTTTTTATCTTTTACATTAGTATTCAAGATTAAGGTTCGCCTGGTGTCCAAAGACCTAATGTTTTTAACAACCTTAGATTTTTCTTGAACAATTGGAGAAGTAACATCACTATATGCAAACATTTCATCAATAATTCCATTATAGCTCAGATACTTATCTGGTGGCGCGTGGCGTTTGAGATTACAGTAGGGAAATATGTTTAAAACATCTAACTCTGTTGCTTCAGACTACTGGGTGCGATATGGTAGAGATAAGAATGTTTCATAACTACATGTTTTATATGTTATATCATTTCAACTACCTATTCAAGTTCTATCTTTAGTCATTTGAAGAATTTGCGTTTAACCCACCCATTTATCCTGATAATCTATGCTTTCATTTACGCATAACTAAAAAACCTCCCGTTCCACTCCACAAATCTAAAGATGTCTTTCAGAAAATACACAAGTTTCCTGTAAAAGTCTTTTTGCATGCACTTCTTGTCTCAACCTGTACTTTTAGAATCTGATCTATTTGGTTACCAACCAATTTGTGGAACCTATTATCTTAAGCCCGTAGACTGTTCTCTTGAAGTAAGCTTTTTGTATACCATGAGTATCTCTTGAAAGGTTACACCACCTGTTACACAGACACCTCACATGCAGGCATTTATTTCATTGTGTTGCTAGGACACTGTTGTAGTTGCCAACATGTTTATTGTTGAAGTGTATACTTCCTAAAAATATTTACAGCATACCAGAATGCGCTTTCTTTACCACTTTAAATATGTTCAATTTCCAAAAACAGATTATTTTGTGGTATGTACTAGGAAATAGGGAAGGTAGAGTAATAAAGAAAATTGAAAGAGTAGATTTATCATAAATGATTATTTGCAGTTACCAATCATGAACATATATAGTAATGATGAAGATAACATAATCCCAAACAGAACCCTAGAAAGGTTCTCCGACTGGCTTTATCATTAATTCGTGAATCTAGAATTAAGTTTATAATTAGACAGTGTTTCCAACAAACAAATCTGTACTACTTATACCTGCACATGAGGAGGGGTCGATAATACATAAATAACTCCATCTGCAATGTCTTTTGCTTCTAAAACAGGAATCTTTGCGATAATTGCTTTCTTTTCCGCTGGTATATCAGTTAAACCACTAGCTTTAGCACTAGCTTCGTACACTTCAGTTCGAGTATATCCAGGACTAACACTCTAGAAACAATACAAATCTTAGATCAGTGATTAGGCAACAAAATGTGCACTTACCGAGATTTTTATTTTGCTACCTATTGAATTTAATTCTTGCCTTAAAGTTTCTGTTAATGCAGTGACAGCATGCTTAGATGCCGGATAAACATTCATGGTAGGAACATTCGGGATTTTGTGGCCCGCTACACTGTTTATGTGCACTATATGTCCATTCACATTATTTGCTCGCATATCTTTTATTGCTTCTCTGGTCGCAATACACAAACCCAGCACGTTAGTGTCAAGAACATCTTTCCAAAATTGTGTTTTTCCTTCCATTAGATTGGTCATACGTCCAACACCAGCGTTGTTAATGAGGATATGAACTGGCCCTACGTTTTCTTTCGTCCATTGGAATGCATCAAGGATGTCTTCTTCTTTAGTCATATCTGCTTTAAAGGCATACAGTTCGCCACTTTTACCTTTTAATTTATTTGCTAACTCGTCAACTTTTTCCTTTCGCCGAGCTAGCCCTACAACCTGCAAAAACGAAATAATAGTTTATTGAAGTAGTTTAAGACTGGATAAAGCTGTTTACTTACTTTCACTCCAGCTTCTACAAGCTGTACAGTTATAGCAAATCCAATTCCTGCACTTGCACCTGTAACTACAGCCACTTTGCCTTTCCATCTATCCATTGATATGACCATTTTAAAAACTTATTGTCGAAGATTGAATGCAACTAACAATAATTTCAAGAAACTAAAAACTTCTTTTTTAATACTATTTTAACTTTTTATATCAACCTGGTTTATCTAATCTAATTGATTAACTGAACCCGAAAAGTTGCTATTATAATAAATTGCACTACTTAAACGAAGTAAACAACAGTGACAAACTGAGAAAGATAAAACCTGTACAAAGTGTAACTATCTCTATTTAGTTCATTACTTTTAGATAATTTGGCTGTTTTGTATGACCTACGTATAAATCATATAAAAAGAGATAAGATAAAAGCATAATTTTAATAAAATATGCATACGTGCAGCTGATACGTTCTTAACAAAAACTAAGCCGATGCATCTCAAGGTGTCTGTCGGAGCCGTCCGTCTGTGTTGTTGCTAATTCAGTGGCGCATATTACACTGTAGAGTCGCTTGGACACAGGGTCGGCGCGAGGCGGGTTCAGCGCCTTCCCCGGAACCCGGCCTGCGCTGTAGACGGCCCCCCCGCTTTCTAAGGCGTCGAGTTACAACTTAAAAGTACGAGCGCTTTCTCTATTGCTGTAGTCACACCAGTGGCGTAACTACGAAAGATTGCGCGCCCCTGCGAGACTTACGTTTGCGCCCCTCATATATAGGTAAGTAACTTTTGTACAAATAAAATCTGCAATAACTAAAAATAATTCGTTACCTTTTCATTTGTTTGTGTCTCTTTAACGAATTTGTTTTATATGATTAATGAGATTTAACACCAATTGGGCTTTAACACAGGCGAATTGGGCAATTAAACTGTCAAAATTCATTGTTTTTACTGTTTCCCCTATAAACTCTCTTAATACATTTGGAAAAACTTTACATTCTGGATCGCCATCCGCACATTCTATATTCGATGCGTCTCATCGAGCTCAAGAAAAGGGTTCCACCTAACCTAACCGAATCTAATCCAACCCAATACAAATCAAACCTAACCTAGGCTTGCGTTATTCATCAATTCATACGTGATTTAATTTAGTTTTTGCTTAGGTTAGATTAGGTTAGGTTAGATTAGGTTAGCTTAGATTAGGTTAGGTTATGTGAGGTTAGGTCCCATGTGCATTAAAACATGCATTTTTCGATAGGGTGGGGGAATTAATATGGGAATTAACATTAACATTAACAGCTTTGGCGATTATTTCAAAAACTACTGCCCCCCCCCCAATTTAGCACGCACGACGAAATTGTTTCAGTTACTGTTAGCGTCGCGTCGTCATAAAAGCAGATAAATAATCACCACTTAATAATTTAATTATTCTTATTTGAATACCTAATATTATTGTACCATAATATCCTCTAATTGTTTTGATCAATGTATATCCATAATTACCTTTTATTGTTTTCATATAATGTTTTTACCCCAAGGCTTGTTTTAAAATTTCTATTGCGAACGAAATAAAATTTCACGCAAGCAGCGCCCTTTGGATGGTTGCGCCCCCCCGCGTCGCAGGGTCTGCGGGGGCGGTAGTTACGCCACTGAGTCACACATATGTTTCCGTGTCGCTTAACGACTGACAAAGTAAACTCCTGCCATTCAATCTACATAAATCTTGATGACGTAATTAAAAACCTAACCCCCATAAAAACGCCACTACCTAAACAAAACGCTATGCAAAAGGAAATTCAAATTTTCTCAGCCTAACCAAAACCTAACTTAAGCAATCATAAGAACTTAATATAATTATTATTCATTTCCATTCTTTTTACTTTTGATCTCCAAATTTGGAAGTTTACTAATCTAAACCTAACCTAAACCTAACATAACCTAACCTAACTAAATTGTGTAATTGTATTTAAAAAAATGAAGGTAAATTACATAATTTGGCAATCATAGAAACCTAATATAATTACTGTTCATTTCTATGCAGATTAAGTATTTTTTTACTTTTGATCTCTAAATTAGCAAATTCGATCCAAAAATGATTTACATATTCAGAATCAACATAAAATCTTCGTTAAAATGACACCAGTTTGGTAAAAAAATGTTTGGTGGAGGAATTCTGTAATTATAGCTAAAATTTAATTTAGAAAATGCTATTTTTCCCATTTGAGTATTAGAAATCAAAAAAGAAAGATTAGTAATCGATAATTATTCCACTAACCTATAGTCCCTTTATTTTCAAATAATTATAGCCCTTTTATTTTCAAAAAGTAGCGACAACGATTGATCTCGCCGTTGGAGCAAAAGCACCAGAACGATGTTGGCGACTTGTAACATGAATGTTACCAGATTTGACATTCTGTCTTACGTACAATAAATCTTAGGTTTAAAATAATCATGCACAAAGATAATCAAAATTCAAAATTAATTTGACAGTGGTACATTCATGTTCTATAAAAACAGATCATATTAATATAATAGATGACTACGCAATTGTAATTTTTAAACCACTTTTTATTAAATTTTCGTAACTGGAATGTAGTAATTTTTTCTTTATTAAAGTTTGTGCCAGGTTTGCTCCACGATGTCGCTACTATTTGAAATGGGTTATTGCCATTTCGCCCCCGCAAACTCGCCCCCGGACAACTCGCCCCCGCAAACTCGCCCCCGGACAACTCGCCCCCGCGTAAACTGGCCCCCGGGTAACTCGCCCCCGAGGAAACTGGCCCCCGGACAACTCGCCCCCACGGTCGATTCACGTCGTCCCTAAAGCGAAAATAATATAATAATTGTTAAAAGCACGCACGATACGTTTAAGAGCACGGCGCCCAACGGAATGCTTTTAAATGGAGCAAGTGCTTTAGAGGCTCTTATACACGCATATTATACGGTAGTTTTTTATTATACTTGTATTACCTATATAATGTGGAAATTGAAGAAAAAAAATTGGAAAAATGACTCATTTGACAAGAGTTGTATGTCATTTTTGATCATTAATATGAAGACAGTAAGCGTTTGTTTATTATTGTCTACTATTGACTACGTATTTTGTGGTCAGTAGCCTCAAATATTTATGTATGGATAAGGGTTAATTTTACGCCATCATTTTCGACCTACTACAAAGAGGTTTTTCAGACTCTTTGGATCTTTCTGATGACCCAGATTTTTTTTGCAGGGTTATATCGGGACCACCCTGTATTTACCTTTATGTTGTATAAAATAAAAATCCAAACTTACAGATACTATTTATTTTACAAGTAAATATTTACATATACATATATACAATCATGGTATCTTAAAATTCAAAATTATGCGCAATACCTTTTAAATAATCGATAACATTCCTATCATTAAACTCGGACGCTATTTGCTGTAACCGGTTAGATATGAGCCTATATTTTTTATTTATCTTTGGTTGTACCCCAGTAAGCATTTGGGCTATATCATAATTATGTATATACTGTTGTTTTTTAATGCTTTTTAAGACATGCGAAATATTTCCATACTTCTCTAATTTGAAAATAGTTTTGATCACGCTTTATACGAATAATTCGTATAATTATCTTATTAACTTCGAAGATTGAATCATTGTGTAAAAAAATGAACCTACAAAATCGATTGAGAACTTAATTGCTTGTGGACAAATTTTACTGAGGGCGAAAAGGTCAGGGGCCAGTTTGCTCGGGGGCGAAATTTACAGGGGCCAGTTTGTTCGGGGGCGAGTTGCCCGGGGGCGAGATTGCGGGGGCGAGTTGTCCGGGGGCGAGTTTGCGGGGGCGAATTGACCTAGAACCATTTGAAATAGAGGGGCTATACACTAACAAATGTGCGAACGCCATCTATTGGAAATAAGAGCATCCTATTGCCAACTTGGTTTTATGTTTACTTTGAATTCAAAACAGTATTCCAGGATTTTGGTTAATTATGTTTTTTTATTGTTAAAGTTCGTTTCAAAAAATCTTGTGCAAAAGTCGATGCGAAGTCAACTTCGTGCATTCGCGCAAATGAATCACTCGCCCCTTCGTCGCTCGTGCTTCCAAAAATGCTCTCATGCGCGGTTTCGCGTACTTTGTAAATAACTATAATGATACTCCATGATCCTACTGTAATATGTAATAATGTGTTTATAATAGGTAATTTATTTAGAAGTTGTTTTGGGCCAAGTGCATGTTGGAGTGGATTGTTAAAAAACTTTTGTATAATTTGTTTTCTATTTAGATAAAAATCTAGAGTGAAAGTTGTGTACTTTTCCACGGTCAAGGTGAATAATAAATAAGGTGATTTAATTATTTCTTGCAACGCAAACATACATGAAAAGTATATACATACAATTAAAACATAAGAACATATTGAGAAAATATACGAGCCTAGTTGAGACCTTCTATTTTGGCCAAAGGTCACCCGGAACCTTTACTTCGAAACCGTTTTTCTTGGTCCATGGTATGGTTGTTAATTGTTGCTAGAGTGAACTACTGCTCGTGCTCCATGCCAACTCTCATGAAATTTCTATAGGATATTTCCTTGCAGCACTCCGAGTACCCCGCCAAAGTTCATGATTATTACAATTATGATATAATTACTGTTTTGTTCTGTGAATTAAATATAATTAGTGCTTTTAATTACCTAATTTTTTAATATCTTTGTTTATTGTTTGGAAATAAAACACTGAATAGGAATTATGGAAAAAAGTACTCCGTTGGATATCAATATTAAATAGTTTACTGTTGAACATGTCTTATAAGTTTTCAAATGCTCCTGTCTTACTCATAGTAAGTAACACTAATAACTAAAATAAATACATGTATTAATCAAATGTTTAAAATATAAAATTGTTTTATGTAACCTTATATTAATTATTAAAACAAATTGCAAAGAAACTTTTTAAATTGCAAGGTTTCCACAGTTATAACTATTCGAAGTTAAATACAGCAGACAACTGATTGTCGTCATTTTTTGTGAGCGTCGTAATTAATAAGAAGCACACACGCTTCTCTTGTCAAATACACTTTCAAGTGTATATTGGTGCCAATTCGTTTTATTTACTCTAACAAGAGTAACATGAACACTAATAAAAAAATGTTTACCAATTTACATGTCTTTTTAACGGCTTTTCTTCTCTTAGGAAAAATTAGAATTCGAGTGGATTTTGTTATACTTTTAAAGTAGAATACTATTAGATTGTAAATTCAATCTATACAGAGTTAATTAATAATATAGAGAGAAAATATACTTTAGTAGTGAAGAATTATTTTTCTTATAAGAATAGAGTGAAAAAAATGTTTTTCTACTCTAAATTATAACTTTAAAATCTTTACCCCAGTACTGTATACCTGTATACCAATTGTTTACGGGGCTGATTCTTTACTGTGTACCTAAGTATTTTAAATCATTTTCGATACCACTGGGCATAATTAGTAAAATAGCTTCAATAGTTACTAAATAACTTGGGTCAGAATTTGGACGAGTAACCATATCTGTATGAAAATCGCAAAGTTTATTTATTTTTATCATGGTGTGCTGGACTGCAACTACCTAGATTTCAGGCAACTACACAATTACCCAATAAAAGTCTACCAACAAAATAATTCTTTCTAGTAATCAGTTTGATATTCACCATTGAGTATAATTTGAGATTTTAAAAAACAATGTCTGCTGGGCAATTAAATAGTAACATTACAGTGGCTTCTCAAAACATTGTTTTAAACGTGTAGGCCAACATGTTTATATTTGACTCTGTATAAAATCCAAGAGAAAAAATTCAATGTGACTTGTTTATAGGGGCTACACGTTTTATTAAACGAATATTAGGATTACTGACTGGTAAAGCTTTTTGCCTGGTGTCTATTAGATTCGCGATATTTACTACAATTGCAGCTCGCAGTTTTCTTCTCTGTATAATTACTAATTTCCCTGCTAAGTGAAAGAAAAATGCAAATGTTCATTTGTTTTTCTTAGCTATATCAAGGAAAATCAATGAATGGTAAGACATTACATGAATGTTGCATTTAAAATGTTGGTAGCTGAAATGAACTTATAAGTTTCACTAAAGAGAGCTTCCAGTTTGCATTTTACTGTTTGAAAGTACTTCTACACTGTGAAAAATGTGTCATCATTATAAAAGAGATTTTTTGTACAGAGTTTTTTTTTAATATTTAAAAATATTAATACCTATTATTTTCGAAAAAAGGTAAACATCATTTGCAATAGTGTAATATCATTTTACCATACTATTAATAACTTTTATTTGTAATTACAGTTATTGCCTCTTTATATTTATTTGTATTTTCTATATTTACAGTCATATTTATTTTTAATTGCCCTCTAAGTAGATTCCTCTGCTGGGCATATTAAAATAAATTATATTATACGCATTTGAGTGTTTGTTTGAGCAAGTCCATTTTTGGTTGTACAGCTTTCTGTAAAAACTACAAAAGTTGCAAATACATACATACATAATCTTTAACCTTTTTATACCTTTCGGTGTCGAGGTACCGGGCACACCGAGCCGCAGAGTGGATATGTGGGTGTGAGACGAGGCAGCTGAGCTATGTAGACAAGTACACTGCGCTCGTAGTTTACCCATCCGAGTACTTTCCGAGGCAAACTCGACTTAACTCTGTTAAGCGATATAATCCATTATAACTACCCTGCCGTGATGCCGGCTAAGTTGCAATTATAACTTCTAAATTGTTTTTTGAGATTTTGAACATTAATATCGTGTGTTACCAGTGGATGGCATCACTAAAACTGAAATTCGGCGCCGTGCCAATTCGGCGCCAGAAAAATCTAACCAAACTAAAATGACTTTTGTAATTTCTAATTTAAATTTTTAGTAAAGTTAGTATTTCTGTTAAATTTTACTTTATAGCTTAATTGCTTTTTTCAAATTCCATTTACATCAGGTTGAGTTTTTCTTGGTAGTCATTACCTGAATATTAATCCTGTATGTTAATTATTCGCCCTCTCTAATCTTTTACTATGCATAAGATAATCATCATATTAAGACGGTTGGTAAAATTTTCTAGGAAGAACTTATGCTCTGGGTTTTACCAATAGGGTAGGTTTTTCGTATTAGTTATTTTTGTTTGTTGATAATTTTGTAGTAAGTGCAATATTTAATATTAATAGTAATGGTTAGCGCGGAATTGGCTCGGCGCCGAATCGGCCGCGCCGAGTTGTCTTAGACCTCCACTTTATTACTTAAATTATGTAATTATTAATTACTGCCTAAATTCTTGTTTTATGGAATGACGAATGAATGTTAAGTTCGAACATGAGTTCCATAAAACAACTTTAGGTACGAATTGCATACAATACTTCTTGGCTTGGAAAGTTCATTTTTCCAGTCTGTTTTGCGACTGGAAAATGGTTATTTCTCCGTGCGACGGATGTAATTTTTTCTAAGATTTTTGCATGTAAAAAATTGAGTAAAATAAACACGCAAGTCAGTTCTAAAGTGCCATAGGGGTCTCCTGCTTTTAGACCTACGGTTACCGCATCTTCTACTTATAAAATGATGCGAACATGATTATTTTTAAAAAGAAACTTAATTACGTGTTTTTGATTATGTATTGCGGTTGCAGAAAAAACGTTGTAGTATAGGTATAAGGTGCGTCACGTTTTGTCCACCGACAGAAATCTACTTGAACTCTTCTCGTTTCGTGCGGAATAGAAAGTATTAACAAAGTAAAGTATTATACATTAATCACTTCTTATTTCGTGCGTTAGTTACCTGCTTATCTTTCCATGATCTTATCTGAATATCAAGAACGGCAGTAACTTTAATATTCTACACTTCCGCCAACACAGAGCTAGCTAAAAAGAAAGCACTCTCTGTCTCTCACTCCCGCGCTCTTTAAAAATAATTTACGATTCCCACAATTTTACATATCTTAGCGATGGCTCTTTAAGTTCTTTTTAGAAATCACTTTATGTATGAAGTTTGAGTATTTTTGTAAATACAGAAAAAGTCACGGGCAATTATTTTGGAATTACATCTGTTGTTTTTTGAAATACTTTTTATTTTTGTTTTGTTAACCGCAAAGAAGTCACCTACAAGAGGTTATTTAAACTGTTGTAAGAACGGACGCCAAGTTTTTTTTTTCCGGAAAAAGTACACATCGATTTCGAGAGAACTGCCAGAAATGCACTCAGTCGGTTTTCCTGGTATTATTGTGAAGGGGTGTAATTTTCATTTTAATCAGGCCTTATGGCGAGAAGTTCAGGAATTGGGACTTGTTACATTGTGCAAACAAAATAAAGATGTAAGAGATCACATCCGCATGTGTGCAGCTCTAGCACATTTGCCAGAAGAAGTGATGTTATAACCAATGAATGGATACTTATTATGGAGAATGCGTCGAATGAAGAGCTGTAGTACAATTTAATAACTACTTCATAGAACAATGGCTGGAGAAGGAATACATATGGGTATGTTACAACGTCACCGTACCACAAATTCAGTGGAAGGCTGGCACAATAGATTGAATAAACGAGTTGAAAAGGTATATCCCAATATTTTTGAACTAATGAAAGTACTCGTGGAAGAACTAAATTGCTACGATAGCGTACAACAAAGATGTAATCTCCATTTGAAAACACCAAAACGTGTAAAAAGGTACAGTGACTTGGAAAAGTGCTTGAATAATATGCTAAGTGATTTCTTACAAAATAAAATAAATTTGCATGAAACGTTAAGACACTTAGGGCCGATTTATTCACCTCCTTGTAACTTTATCTGCTAGTTAATTGTCATGGATACAATTGTAGAAATAATTGTAACTATAGCAATTAACTTCCAGATAAATTTAAAAGGAGGTGAATAGATCGGCCCTTAATCTATGTTATAAAATTTGATTAGAACATGTTTTTCTCTTCGTTATATAATTTTGTGAGTCGTATGTATACATACAGGGTGTTTTGAAAAATGTGCCTTTCCTGTTAAAGGGCAATAGAGAAACATGTGTAGAGTAAAATCTTACTAACAATTTCCTGAAATGCCCCTTTGAAATGACAACCCCCCCTTATAAAAATAATAGGAACGCCACTGCGAAATAGTAGATAAAACAGTATGAAAAGAAAATTGTGTCTACTAGTACATACTTTTAAAGGTCATGAACAAAAGAACCATAAAATAAACGTAAGCACGTAGCCGGATAAATAAATTCTTCGAAAATTGTAATCAACACCAAATAGCAGTGCATGCTTTTAAAACGTTTTTAACTAAATAATAACACTCATTCTGAACATCTGTAATAACTGTTAATGACTCAGAACTTTGAGATTTGTAATCTGCAGTATGCAGTTTGTCGTCAACTTTCTTTGTGTTAGGTGGTGGTAAACTTGAGTTTCGATTAATACACGTTTTAGAATTAATAACTTGCATTAGATAGTGTTAAGTGTTTGTTTTAGTGTTAAGTAGTTTATTTAAGTGTATTTAGTTACTGTTTAAATTATGGCAGAACCATATACACCTGCTGAATGGACGGAACTTATTTTATACGGCTAATGTCATCGCAATGCTGCTGCCACCGCCAGAGAGTATGCCCTTCGTTTTCCCACCCGCCGTCATCCAAATGCATGTACGATCGTACAAGCTATACAGAGAATGTTCGATACAGGATCGGTTATGCCAAGAGCTGGTGGGAGAGGACGCATTCCACACCACGGAGATGTCGCGGAGGAAGAAAACATCCTAGAGTTAGTTGAAGAGGATCCCACTCTTAGCGTGCGTACCTTAGCAGCACAAACTGGTGTACCTTCTACTCGCGTTTGGCGTATTTTAAAAGAAAATTCCCTACACCCATATCATTTTCAAAAAGTACACTCATTATAACCTGCAGATCGTATTCCGCGAGTGCAGTTTTGCCCAATGGCTATTGGAACGCAACCATGAAAATCCTTAATTTGCACAAAATGTACTGTGGACAGACGAATGCTGTTGTACTCGCGCGGGGATTTTCAATTCACACAACAGCCACATTTGGGCTGACGAAAATCCTCATGCTGTCCGAAGACATTATTTCTAGAGGCGTTTCTCGGTAAATGTGTGGGCGGGTATTTATCAGAACCGTTTAATAGAACCTTTTATTTTGACTCCCCTCGATTTTTGTATTTTTGGATATTTTAAAACATTAGTGTACAGGACAGAAGTGGATACCGAGGAAGAGCTACGCGCACGCATTGAAATCGCCGCAGAACAAATTCGTGTAAATGCCGATATGTTTGCTATCATAAACGAATCTATCATACCTTGTGCGCGAGTGTGTGTACAGACAAACGGCGACTTATTTGATCACATGTTATAAAGATTGTTTGCATCTAAACGGTAAGTTTGACCCATTTTGTTAAAATCAGAGTTGTAAAATAAAAAACAGGCAATGGAATTTACATCACAATTAGGTCAATGAACCTATGTTAGATTTTATTTACTGACCTTAATAAATGATCAAGTCATCAAGATAGTGAGTCACCCGGCAACTGCTGCTGAAATTCAATTATGTTGTTTCTATAAATTGATACGTACGTAGCGGAGGTCAGTTTTTAATTTAGTAGTGCAGATGTGAGATCATTGTTTGCTTTATCAGTAATTCCTGGTTAAAATCTTACAAACAATCCATAGTCGACTCGTGTCTTGCAAAAAATACGGAAAAATCCGAAATTTCTTTTTTATTTTTTAGTTTTATTTTATGAGTTTTGGGGTCTTTATATGGTCACCTTTCACCCTCTTAAAGCATTGCATATTTTTCCGGAACACTCTGTAAATGTATCTTTGTAACAGTATAATAGTATATTAAACATTTTTTTCTTTATATCTAATAAATTTCTTATTTATATACTTTTCCATTATTATTTTCCCTTTATTAATTTGGATCTAAAAGTAACTAAAATACTTGATTTAAAAAATTTATATAATTGATGAAGCAATCGAACTGGTTTAAAAAATCACGATTATTTAAAAAATTATGAGGACAATTATTTACTCGTATCTGGTCTAAGTTAATATTTTTTTTAATACTTAATACTGTATTTGGTACGAAAAAATACATGAATAAAATACTCAAAAAAAATCAACAATTTGTAGGTAGAAATCTTATTTTAAAAAGTATCCAAAGTCAGCAGGTAGGTTTTGGACGAGCCCCGAAACGAGAAGTCATTAGTACTGAACTTGATTGTCCATCTGGTTGACGCACGAAACAAGAAGATTTTACAGTTCCGCACGAAACGCTACGCACGAAACGCTCACAAATCGTAGTATATACATTTCGCAGCCTAGGTCGACAAATAACTACGTGTTGGACAGCAATAATATAAATGGAAAACTTAATAACATTTTATTAAATCTGACATTAAACAATAACTCATCAAATCAAAAACTGTATCTAGTGGGTAAAATTTTACGCACTATTTTGAGTGCTTGAAATGCAACTTTATGCACTTGTATGCAAAAACAATGTTTTATTGATTTTCTTCGGATTTATTATCCTGAATTACATTATTTTATTCTTGTTTGCTATTATTATTTTTAAAACATCACCAGTCAGTTATGAACCACGTTTATGAGATTATATGTACATTTAAAAAATGACAGACTGATAAATTATAATTTTGGCATTTGTTCAAAATTATTGTGATAACAACCATGAACCAGATCATCGTAAAGTTTAAATACGCCTAGCATTTTGTTAATCAATACACTATAATACTAGAATATTGTCGATATATACGAAATCATTCTGCAAATATGATTAATACGATTTTCGTAAAATACCTTGAAATGACAACTGAATAACTATAGCGTAAGTGCACGTAAGAATCCTATGCGGACAGCACCCGTTTTTCTTCCATTTTTGTTACTGTGCATTTTGTTATTATATTATTTATTATTATTATAATTATTATAGTACTTTAATATATTTTTGTCAGCCAGTGACTTGTTTACGACACAGTGGTTTTGCCGATTTCATTCACAAAAAAAAATTAAAAACATCGTTTCTGGTTCGACCGGACGGGACGTTCTAAAAATTGTTCTAATATCCAAGTGCGAAACGCACGACCCGTACATAAGAGCTTGTTGTTATTCGTCATTAAAAAAAGGAAGGGATAATGGTCATAATGTACTAGTTAACATTAATATAATTATAAGATATAATTAACAATCAGAATCAGAAGGATGGTAAATTAAATCTTTTACGTCATACACAGTATCCGTAACGGACGTCCGATACTACCTGAAGTCTGATACAATAGTCGGACACTATCCGAAAAGGACATGTGTCTGATGCAGATATGGATATGCTTCTATGATTTCAATAATTAATGCTTCGCCTAGCAATGAAATTATGTTTTTTCGAATTAACAAGTTTGATTTAAGTGATCTTTAATCTCTATTATATGCATGGAAAGTTATATTATTCTTTAAAATGTATCCCCCCCCCCCACCGTTCTATTAGCTAAATTTAATTAGTTTGTGCGTTTTTCTTCTATTCAATTTAAGATTTCAAGCACGCTTCTGCTATTCCTTTATTATATTTTATTGAAATGCTATAAATTTGTAGTAGTCCAACGGAAGATATAATAAATTTGTCAGAAAAGGTAAGAGTTTAGTAACATTTCGAATTGATTTTGTTTTGTATTTTAACCTTGAAATTCTCACAGTACGAGGGGTGAACGATCCCTTAGCAATAAAATTGATCTATCACGCAAATCGAAGGGGTGACAAATCTGAATAAATCACATATCCAAATCCGAATACAATAAGAAATTTTCATACTCCATTTTTAAAAGCGACCCCAGCGCTGCTTATAAATCTTAAGTAGTGAAGGGTCACATATGTAATCTTCATCGGTAACCCTTCTTCTACGGGCTATTGTTAAAGAAATACGTTATCCTTGCCGGACTTTGTCTATTGGAATCAAATTTAGCGTATGTTGTAACGAATTTACAACCCTTTCGGGGAAACTGTTATATATGTCCAGGTAGTCAGAAAATTTTTTTCCCGACCATGACCACCACTTACGTTATCTGTCATCCATCAGTTGAAATGTTATATTTTCGGATTGTTGCATTAACTGCCTGTCCGACACTAATTTGAAATTGTAATTTTGGTGCAACTTGAATGATATAAGCTATGGCAGTAGGGTATAAGTTACAGGGTGTAACTGCACCATCAGATTTATTTGATATCCTTGAGAAGTTGTCCTCTGTAGATCGGTCACTACTATTATTGTAATTCTGCTTTCCTAACAAATTCCTATATTATAGTGCTAATGTTGACGCAACGAGGTTATGAAATTAATGATGGGGTGCATCCGGGGATGCCACGACGCGTGGTCACGTGATAGATGACCACTGGCCGTGGATTAGAGATGACAGTTTAATTACGGCCAGTTGACTTAAGACTCGCCAGTACACGCTTCGAAATAATGAGTTTCTCATAAAATACATAAAGTAAAGAGCTTAATGTGAAATTGCCGTTTTAGGACAAATATTAACTATGACGTAGGAATAATGCGCTTATGTTAGTTTTATAATAAAACTCTTCGGTGCCTTTCGGTTAATGTGGTAATTAAACTGTTATCCACGCAATAAATTTTCAAAAGTTGCAACAACCATTATTAATATATGGAAATTTTTATGATCTAATTTATAAGCGACCGCTAAATATGTAAATTTCCCAATAAGAAGAATTTTGTTTGTTTGTTCTACATGATCTACCTAAAGCTTGTTGCAATTTGGATTAAATTTTGTATAGGTTTAACTAATAACGTATCTGCTTTTGAATATACTAGACTCAGAGGAGATGCGTTTAAATTACAAATTGCAGATATTCAAATGACATTTCGATATAATCTGTCCTAAAATCAATTAGGGATCTACCAAAAGGGTGGACGATGGTCAGTAGGGCTGACCGGTTAGTTAATATTCCCTTGTTTCCGATCATATCTTAATATTAGCATGACATTATAGTGCTGTTTGCATAGTAATCAAGTTGTTCCCCCTTTTTTATGAAGTAAAGACCTGTTTGTATAAGCAAATTAGCACTAATTTGGTTTTAATTTACCAAATTTCCCAAATGCCCCCAGTTTGTTATATTGATAGCAATATCAACGTTCACTGTAATTATTTTAAATATTTCTAATATAGATATAACAAATTGGCAGAAACAGAAGGCAAATAATGGTTTAACTAATCTACATTAATATTTCAATTACACAGAAACAGTATGACTTGGGAGTACCACAAGCATCAGTTTTAGGTCCATTACAATTTATACTTTATATCAATGTTTATGGTTACTTTAAACTTTATAGTTATTTTATTACTTAAATCATCGAAGATTATAAACCTCAATCATACAATGCTCCTCAATCACCAATGCCTCCGGTTCCTTTGACCAAGTACGTATAATTTGTATTAAGAAAAATGTTAAATAAACTTCTACTGATTGTGCTACTGTAGGCGATAATAATATTGATCTTATATTAAAGCTATCATTATTTCCATTAAAAAATGTATAAAACAGATGGTGTTTTCTACTATACAGGTACAGGGTGTTCACGAAGATGACTTTACCTTGGAAACTATAGAAGTTACGAAAAAAAGTTAAATACCAAAGTTGGTTGGTATAAAACAACTTTCGAATGAAGTATAAATCGTATAAAGCAATTTTCAATTCTATACTTAATGTAAGTACCATTATTTAACACAGTTTTTGAATAAATTTAATTTCTATAACTCTTTTTTAGGAATGCAACATTTAAAAAAAAATTATTTACTGCAACTTATATTCAACAAATTGTTATTATACACGATGCTTATAAATACCTAAGTCAATAACTTTTCATAAATTTATTGTTGAATAATATATAATAGGGCATTCAATCTATTATACCAAAGATAAAACTTTTGGACATGAAAATCTCAATCTCAATGGGACACCCTATATATTTATATTTTATAAGATTTAGTTCTTTAGTCTCTTCCAATTCATCTAATAAATATATTTTTTATTTCAAAACTACACAGTTTCAAAGTGGTTACGTTTTCCATACTGTCATTCGAATTATTTTATCATTATTTATAATTCATTTTTTATCAGTATACGATTTTGTAAGGTGGGAAGTGTAGTTGTAGATGACACAGAATTTTATTGCTGAGGGATTTATGTTTAATTGATTTTAGAGAAGTAGCGAAATAGTATAAAAACGCCGGTAGCATTGTCCCATTTGAAAAAAATGCGATTTTTATGTTCAAAAGTTTGCAATTTTGGTATAATGGATTAAAACCTTTACTGATAAAAAACGTTTACTTAGGTATTTATGAACATCATGTATTATAATAATTAGTTAAATATAAGTTGCAGTAGATAAATTTATTTTTTTTAAATGTTGCATTCTTAGAAAGAAATTAAAGAATTTAGATTTATTCAAAAACTGTGCGGACTTCCAGTATATATGTTATCCAAAAATACTTACAATAAAGTGTAAAATCAAACATCGCAGAAATATACAGAGTGTTCCATTTAAAATAAAAAAAGGTCGATAGTAACCATAGCAAAGCGACTCGAGGAGATTATTTAGGAGCCCAGATCATACATGTTTTAATCCACGCCTGTATAATTACTAAATCGTGTTTGAAGGATTGTGCTTAAACACCACGTGTGCTCAAATACCATATACACATCCCAAAAAACCATGTCGTGCAACTATTTGGAAAACCAAATGGAATGGAATTGTGGGATTAAAATATATATCTTTTGCAGGCAGTTCGATTTAATGCAAGAAATGTTAGTTTAAGTGGGAGAAAATATTTTCCATAAATTATGTAACAATTCTAGAAAGGGTGTTTACTATTAACCTTTAAACTTGCAAACTTGGCGTTCATGATGATTAAATAGTGAAGTGGGTAGCTGCACATTAAAGAGTCCGACTCCTGCTCAGGTGACCCGGGTTCGATCCCCGGAACCGGCAAAAAGATTTTTCTCGTTGATAAAGCCTCATTACACTTCGCCGTACTATCAGATGAGCACCTTAAGCAGTCGGTCTCGACAACTACCTAAAATCTTTCTATGGTTGTCGTTAAAAATAACACCGTCCTATACCACGCAGAAGTATTTTTTTACTTTAGTGGTTTGGCAATGTTAACTGCAATTAACATTTGTATAATACAACAACAATAACCCCTAACTTTTTTATGCTTATAAAATAGACGTTTCACTATCTACTATTATGGGTTCATATAATCTCTTGTTTTCTCGACTTTGTTTTAAGTTCTAGGCGACGCATGACAGGCGGTACCACTGCTAAATCGTATTCGGTCTCAGCAATTACTACAATACAATTAGGATATATGTAACTTTCTTGGTAACTCAGACAATGAAGACAAAACATAATCTTAAGCTTAAGGTGTTGTACCTAAAGCTTCAGTAACCCCTAAATCACCTTTAGGATTTCCGCTGTCGTCCTTTACTAGTTACTACAATACTATAGCTGCTATTAGATATTTCACGCCTTAACATGTGCTTCAGATTTACCTAACATACCCGCCCTTTGTTTGGGCAATGAATTGAGATACACTCAATTAACACGTTACTCTCTTATGTGAGTACTGTATTATCTTGTGTGACGTAAGTAGAGAAAAATACAAATTTTTATAGGTAAAAGAAATGAGGTCAACTTACATACAGAATATATAATTCTAAATAAACTACGTAATATAATGGCACAAGAAGACTATGAGGAATTAGCCTTATTATTATTGGACATGACTGGAAAAGATCTGTCACATTTAAGAAAAGTGACAGAATAACTATGTATACAAAGGAAGCAATAAAGCAATGCTGTATGTACCAAAAAAATTAATTAAAGAAAGACCACGGCCAAAATTCAGAAAGCAAAAAAATGCCAAAACTAATGAGAAGAGGGACGGAAAAGGGCACAATCCTAGGCCTAGTGGAGGCACATACGCTGAGTACTTTGAAACCAGTCAAAGATAATGTCGAAATTGAAAACAAGGCACTAGAAGTTAAAAAAAGTCAGAAAAATACGCGACGGGCAGATACTAATGACAATAACAAGGGGTAGGAATATAGTCAATGATTTGCGACTTGAAGTAGAGACAACAATACAAAATGCGAAAACGAAGACGACTAATAATAACATAGAGATAGCATTATTTACTTGTAATAGATGAAGTTATGACTACTAAAGAAATAAAAAAGGTTATGTAAAGTTCGGTCGACCTCAATGAAAGACTCGGAAAAAGACCAAGGGAAACCCAAATTGCAGTCGTAATGGCACCTGCAGAAGTTGCCAAATGGCTCATTAGGAATAAACGAACCAATATAGGTTAGATGAGTTATCACATGAAGTTGAGATTCGATATACTAGTCATGTGCTATAAATGTTTGTTATAGAGACATCTGGCCAATCAATGTAAAGGATTAAACAGAGATTGGTCACAAGGCCAAATACAAAAAATGTTTTGTGTGCAACTGTCAAAAAAAGTCACCTTTTTTGCTTGATTTTGAGTCGTGAAATAGCACATTTGTTTGTTTGTTTGTGTTTGGGCGAGGAATCAGGATGGCGGAGCATCCGTCGTACCTCATGGCACCGATTGCTATGATCATTTGGCCGACCCTACTAGAATATAGCCGAATCTGGGGGAATTCCACCCCCAGTAGGGATCTTTATCGTGCCAAACATCGCATTGACACGGGACCTACAGTTTTACTTCCTATCCGAAAAGGCGTTTTAAATTTTTCTCCGCTATGAAAAATTACCAGTTCGGCCGGGGATCGAACCTGCGATCTTTGGATTATGAAGCAAACATGCAAACCACTAATCCACCGATTTGTTTATAGTAAAACCTTGACTAAAACAAAGCCTTGACAACGTAAAAAAAGACTTTTTTTACCGGCCGACAAAGACTTTTTTTTTACGGGTCATGATCTTGAATGAAATTAGCTTTTATTAGATAATTCGAACGTTATTTATTAATATGTGATTACAAACATTGTTAATTATACATATAATAATACTGAACAAAAGATTCTTAATTATTAAAATAAAAATTGAATGTGCTACCGCTAGCATTATTTACATTGATACCAGAGGAAGATGCAGTAGCATTAGTAGAGGCGCAATTTGTTTCATTTAACATTTTAAATGATGTTGGCAAGCTAGTTGGAGCAAGAGAAGTACTGTCTTTTTTTTCTTTATGGAAATTAAATATTTTATTACATGTTTTGTTTTTTTGCTCAATTGAATTTTCAATATAGTTTTCAGCAACTGTGCTACTCTTCCAATTACTATGACGTTTAATTTCTGTAATATCTGCTCCAGAATCTGCTAAAAGAGTAGCAGATGATCTTCTGAAACAGTGGCCGGTATACATTCTCACATCTGACAGCTTCAGAAATTTAGCAATAATACTTGGAATTTCTCCAATTTTATGTATACCGACAACCTGATTAGCACATTTTCCTCTGGTATACCCAAAAAAAAGTTGACTAGTCGCGTTAGCAGGACGTAGAGCATAATATTTTCGGTAGAGTTGAATATAATCCTGATGAGTTATTGTGAATGTTCGTTCTTGATGTGTCTTGGAGTCAGGTATGTGTACGACAAGTACGCATCCTCGATCTTCTATATTATTAACAGTCAGCTTTGTCATTTCTTCTCTTCTCATAGCTCCTGAGATTCCAAAAATTAAAACTACCTAAAATAAAAAAAAATTATACATACGTTCAGCGGCATTTTGCTTTAATTACCTTCATTAGCAAATGATTGTCATCATCGGCTTCCTCCAAAAACTTAATCTGCTTTCCTGACAATGTACGTGACTTTTTGGTCGGTAACCTACTGTTTTTTCTTCAAAAAGGGCAGTAGTTTAGGGAATTTACTTATGTCGATATTGTCGTTTATGTTTATCGTAGATTTCAACATGGAATATGCAGACCATGTCGTTGATGGTTTACAATTCTTGTATTTATCGTCGAAATATGCCAAACGCATACTTTCAGAAATGCTTCTAACCTTTTTCTCGCCACACCAGTCCTAGAATAGTCGATACGTAGCTTCGTAAATTTCTTTCGATTTTTCAGGTAATAAATTCGAAACTACCTCCTTTGCGGCGATTTGTAACTCCGGTGGAGTATTAGGAAAGCAATCGTCTTCACTTTCACTGCTCATTTTCCTTAAAAAGCGCAAAAACCAGCACCACTTTCAATTAAATAGGAATGACAATAATAAACAGCAACTACACAAGCCCTAGTTACCATACCAAAGCACACTGCTAAATTTAATTTTATGTAAACATTCGATCGAAACTTTAATTTTGGTAATTTTTGACAGTTGCACACAAAATTTTGTATGCCACATGGCCGTGAACTATATTTTTTTTTATTCGGATGATTATTTGGCGAGGCTGCGCCTCGCCAAATAATATTCATTCTCATAAAAAAAGTCCTAGTTCACGGCCTTGTAACATAAATAACTATTGTGTTTTATGTGCAAATAAAAAGAGCACAGGACAGATGAAATAGAATGCCCTAAGTATAAGAACATGCTCAAAGAAACTGACGGAAGAAGATAGCACTCCTCAAATATGATTAGAGCGCTTTAATTAAATTTAGATAGAAAGAGAGACGCAACCGGCATGTTATTTACAGTAGTGACAAGAAGGAAGATGGATCTAATCTACGCAACAACAGCCAACATATCTAATTGGTACGTAGACGACAAAACGGCGCAGCTATTGTTGTTATAAACCAATAAATTAAAGTACGAAACTATGGAAAAGACAAAGGTATCGTATGGATCGAATTAGTTGAGATGATCTTTTATAATTAGTTGTTACATCTCACGTAATGCACCTACAGAAGACTATGAAAACTTGCTAAGGGAATAGGGACTAACGTAAGCAACCGCAGAAAATCAGTTTTAAGGATCTGCCCGATACGACAAAAAAGAGCGGACACTTACAGAATCGATGGCACAATACACATTACAATTAACCCTACTGAACGTTGGAACTGTCATAAGGAGGCAAAGTCGCATCTAGATCTGACAACGGTATCAGAACGCCTAGCGGAAAAAATTAAAAAATAATATGATGTAGAACTAAACAACACCAAAGAAGTAACGTGTACGGAAACAGTATGCGTACGTAATCCCGAAAAAGAACCTCTGATAATTGAAACATTGGAGGAATCCATAGTAAATAGTGAACCAAATGGCCCTGAGCAATTGCATAGCATAGCAAACTACAGCACTCAGAGAAGAATAACGCAAAGAGAAGAGCGTTAAAGCGTATAAATAAAAGGATAATAGATGAAATGGAGATAAGAAGCATACAAAAAGAATATAATACTAACGGAAAAACTTTAAGAGCTACTATAAATAATTTTATAAGAGAAAAATGACAACAGCTATGCCGAGAAGTGGAACAAGACATTTGCGCAAACCGATATAATATTATAATAAAATAAAATATAAAAAAAGCACAAGGCCCAAATGGACTAATCACAGAAACCTTAAAAATGGTAACTGAAGCACTCCCCCACGTGATACTGAAAATAATTAATTTCTCCAGAAAGGCGAAAAATAAAATTAGTGTTACTCAGCAAGGGAGATGGGCCAATCCTTGAAGCAAATAAATACAGAACACTGTGCCTTCTTAACTTACTATTTAAGCTATTTAAGTAATAGAAACATATGGATAGGAGATGACCTAAACGAAAAAATGAAAGTAACTACCAGACTTCCTCCTTGACCCTACTCTAGTTATATTATAAGACATTTTCCAAATCGACTAAGGAGAAAACTCAGAGCTAATTATTTAATTTATTTAATTAAAACAAACTGTTATTCTGAATACTGTACAGAGTTTTAGCCTTGTCACCCAAGCCTAAGAAGTTAGATATAATGTTCTGGATCGATGTATTTGAAAGTGAAAACATAACAGAGTCGTAATATTTAACATAAATCCTACACAGTTCGGAATGAAGACTATAATCTCATCTTAAAGCCTAAAACTTTAAACTCTGATGTTTTGAATAAATAAAACTTCAAATAGTCTAGACAAAAGATTCTACACTGCTATTTCTTTTTATTAGTTTTATGTATCTTATATCGTTATTCATAATTGTTATTTCGTGTGTCCTTAGTTTTGAACATACGAGTTCAAAAGCGATACGGTAAGATGATCGTAGATATTTGAAATATTTGGTAAACATGAAAGATCTCAAACTAGGCATCTCTCAAAAGCTTTAAAACTTCATGTTTCTGGAATTTCCATATTTTCGACTTTGAAATCCAAGTTAAATAACTAAATAATAAAGGAAGAAATGCTGTTGGAATTCTCGTATCACACAAAATGTTTAGGAGAGGGGTATCGGGCCACGAATCACCGCCCGCGAGGCGGTTTGTAAAATTGTTTCTCTTTCGAGAAGTTTCAAGAGAATTTTACTCCAGTACTTGTCAGGCAGGTCATAGTAAAATAACTGTTCTTTTCTAATGTGATAATAAATAAAATTTTAAATCTTTAATGATAATATACGATAAAAATGTTAGTATGACGTTTGCATGTACGAATTGTTTAATATCAAATCATAGTAAATATAAAAAGGTCAATCGTGTTGATGCTTTTTATTTAAGTTGTCTGAGAATTACGTTACTGTAATATAATTACCATTAAACCACACATTCCATCGAAAATGTTATATGTCTCTCATATTTAACATAACCATATTTAATCCCGTGTGTATCAATCAAAGTATAAATACTAGCTGATTACGTAGAGCCTGAAATGTACGTGCATAACTTGATCGTAGCGTGTAGCCCTTACTTAGAATTCGAGCAGTATACGATTGTGGTCTAGGACATTTCGGCGCGAGTCGAGTATACATATTGTTTAAGTTTTGGAGTACTCTTCATAATACATGTATTTTAGCGGTCTAGACTAACAGCGGATAATTTAACTTCTACATAAAATGAAGTTACTAGAAAACTTTAGCTTGTACATCAGAACACAACGCTACAATTTGGAGTATTTTATCTTGTAAACAACAATTTTAATACAACTAAAAATATCGAATTCGTATTCTTAAATATCATAATCCGGATTACAGTGTTGTTTGGGATGTATTCATGCATACATTAAAAATTGCACTCTCGTTCGAAGAGAAAAAATCCATAAAATTTAATAGTTACATTTTTTCCAAGGGGGGGTATGTTAAGATAACGTCAAACTTCTCGTTGAGTATTTCGCTCCAAAACGTCCTCACGTCGAACCGACTTGCGCCGAATCGTCTTCGCACCGAAACGTCCAGCGCCGAAACGTCCTTGCGCCGACAAGGCCTAAGTATGTGTGTAGAAATAAGTATTTCTTTTCATTATGTACCTTGTTGAAATCCTAATTCTGAATTATTGATACTTATTCCAAAGTTATTTTTTGGAAAAGTAAACTTTAAGCTTTGAGACTCTGCATTTGATTTTCTGGTCCTTTTGAAATGGAAATTAATTTAAGAAAACTTATATTCTAGAACTTTGAACCTTTACAACTACGAATATTCAAAACTTTTAAACTTTAAAACCTTGATATCAAATGGATAGATAATTAAACCAATGAGTGTTGATACTTCAAACTTCTCAAGCATAGACTAGTAGCCTGAAACTTGAATTTTTACTGGAAACCATAAAATCTTTCTTTGAAGTGAAAGTTATGAAACTTTTGCAACTGTTTAATCCTAGAAACTTTAATGAGATACAATATGAAAATCTGAAATACTCAAACTGTAATTATTCCACTTGAAAATTTAAAATAATAAGTTTTTTAAATCGATTCGATTCTTTGATACATTTAAATTGTCTAACTTTAAAGGTTAAAATGGTTTAAACTTAATTAGGATCTCCAACCTCTGAAACATTTAAATTTTAAATTTCTGAAGCCTACTTTAAAAGTAAAACGTGTATTCATTGAAAATAAACCATTCTTAATTTTTGAAAGTTTATTTTGATACGTTTGAGATGCTGGATTCTTAAAAACTTGAAACCATTAAAGTCGAAACGCAACTGCAGCCCAAAACCTTGACACTTTAAAAGCGGCAGTCATTCACAATATCGCATTCTTATAAGTAACTATACATTATAATCTTTAATTTCATTAACTCTGCATATTGGTTTACATGCTAGAATCAGAAGAAATTAACAATATTCGAAATGTGGTATAATAATGGCTCCGTAGCTGTTTATTTGCTCCAACAACTCAATTATGTTAGTCGCAGGGTTTGCAATTTCGAAGGTACAAAGCTGAATAGCTAAAGTTGTAAAATTTAGAAATTTCATTAGTTTAACGGATTTAGAAATTTCAAGTTTTGATAACTCTAACTTTGATAAGTTGCTGAACTAAAGACTGAAAATCTCGAACTCTGAAGGTCGAATTATTGGATTTAATTTTAGAACTTTAATACTTGCATTTTTATCAATATTGGGATATTAGATGAGATATCGAAGTATTGAGATATAAAACATTGATATGCAATGCTAGTAAGATAAAATTTTAGTGGTAAAGGTTTGCTATATATTAAATCTGTTCACATAAACAGACAGGTGCCTGGCAACAATAAATACAGAAAGTGAAGTTTATGACCTTAGAATTAATATTTTGCTCAAGTATTGATTTATAACTCAAGATTTATAGTCATCAAACCAAACAGCAATAAAAAATGTTAGGATGCATATAAATAATATAAGAATTAGAATTATCTGGTGCCAATAAAGATTGATTGTTTTATAAATTTCAAGTTTCAAGTTATCGTTATATAGGATATCCAGATATCCATATGTACAAATTCCCACAGAACTATCGTATAAATTACACAATGAATGTTCGACTCTAGCATATTGTATTAATAAAGCATGGGAAGAACCCGGTAGTGGTGGACACAATACTAGAATTAAATAAAAATAAAGCTGCGGATATCTTGAGAAGGGTTACAGTGTAGCTATAGCCTCTGGCCACTCGCTAACAATTGCTCCCACTTTTCCCTTTAATTCGACCCTAATCAAGCACTGGACACTTCCGATTGTGTCCAGGTACACATTTTTGTTCTATTTTTTATTCAGGCAAAATTCCAATACGTTACATCAAACGGTTTCGATGGAAAACTTTTTTTTATTTATTGACAGCTTGGAATTATTCAATTATTTTAATAATAAATAAAGCTAATAAATTTCTTTATAAAAATCGAAGATTTTATTAAAAATATCTATTAAAAGTATCAATGAAAATTGCTTTAGGTCTACCAAAAAAGGTTGATTTTTCATTATATGACGATTTTTTAATTACAAACCTAAACGCACCCTAATAAAACCCATACAAAAGTTATATTGTCAACTCCTGCAATGTATCGAATTTAATGAATTAACCAGGTTTGTCGAGGTCTGTTTATTGATAGATATAATATGACAAAATGCCAATAAGAAAGATTATTTGAAATTACACTTTGGTTATGCAAATATATTTAGATTCATGAATGATTTAATTATCTTTTAATCGATTTAATTAAAAAATAATTAGCTTATTTTTCATTTAAAGATTTCTGTTAAAACTATAATCAGATATTTTCAACAACCTTAAAAAAGTTTGTTTATAAAATCTTTTGTGTGTGTTTATGGTCGTATCAGTGATGATATTTCCAATATTTCTCTATATATTCGACTTTAAATGTAAGAGATTTCAATGATAAGTATTACTTACTTATACACATAATATATTATACACATTGCATATGAAAAGAGACAATTCTACGATTCTACTTTATGAGAAAAATGCTGTTTTGTGAATAAAAGTTCGAAAATTCAATTTTTAGGTAATTATGTACAATCTTTTTAATTAAAACTTTAAAGGCAGTTATCTCAAAATTCCCTCAAATATCTTTACCAACTTTAAAGTCGTTTAATAAAAAAATATTCTTTTTGTTCTATGTTGGTCTTTGTATATCCTAGATTACAAATTCACTAGTCCCTTTTCATAAACAATGACACATATAAAAATCATTTATAATTGAAAGGCGAGTTGAAACGTTTTGCCACATACCATATCGAGTTTTGTCGAAAAGGACAAGTAAAATCTGTAATATGGTAAGAAGGACTGTTCTTCGAGACAGTATTAAAATTACTCTCGAGGAGTTCGATAAATTGTTTGCTAACCTTCATAGATCTTCAACGATCAAGTACAGTAAAATCTGGGATTTAGTAGAATTAGTTTTAGTTTTGCACACATATGTAAAACTTGTTTGTTAACTTGTTGACTTGTTAACTGTTAACTTGAAGCTGTAGACCAAGCACCATAAATTTTGATATTTAGGAAAATGTATTCGATATTTCATTACCTCTGGAGTTCAAAGGACTCATCGGATTGCTTTGATGGTAATTTAAATACTTTTTAGGAGGTTAAGTTCTATGAGTCTGCAAAGTTTTAAGCAATTCGATGAATTTTATATTTTAATGTACTTGGCCTTTGATGGATGTCTAACAATCTATCAGATCGCTTTTAGGGTAATTTAGACATTGTACATATACAAAGTTTGTACGAAATCCTACAGAGCACTTTTTAGTATGTTAAATGTTGTGTTGTATCCTGAAATTTATGGTCATACGCACTAGGGTGGCCGTTATTTTGCAAAAGTTAAAATATCGTAGGTCCCCCACACTAGATCCTTTTAAAATGTGCTGTGCAAAATTTCAGCCCATTTGGTCAATATTAACCCGTGCCACCGAGAGGTTAAAGTTTAAATGGGATTTAACATGGATTTGGTGCATTTCTAGAGAGTTTTTGGCATAACTTTTTATCTTTCTATGTTTTAACTTGAAAATTTATATACTTATGTTTTGAAACTGCTGAACACGAATCTGATAAAATTCAAACTGCCAGAAACACATTTGGCAGTTGACAGCTGTCAAAATAGCGGCCAATTTTACTAAAATGAACATTTTCGAAAAACTACCAAAGTTTTTTTTTGGCAAACTCATGCTAAATCCCATTTAAACTTTAACCTCTCGGTGGCACGGTTAATATTGACCAAATGGACTGAAATTTTGCACAGCACATTTTTTTGACATTTTAAAGAGATCTAGTGGGGGGGACTTACAAAATTTTAACTTTTGCAAAATAACGGCCACCCTAATACGCACACGTGTTTGCGAAGCAGCTGGGTGTTCATTGTAAACAAAGAATGACGTCGTATAAAAATAGTTGGTATATTCAGAAAAACTCTGTTGACTATATCTTGTAATAGATATAAGATATTGTTGATAAATATGCGTGATATTTTCATGCCATTTGTTTTAAGAGTTTTAAATATATTTTATATACAATTATAATTAGTTAATTATTTTAGGATACAGTACAATTTCATATTAACTTGTAACACAAAACAAATTTAAAGAATTCTACTTCACTTCAATAAATAAAATAAAACTAAAGACATGTTTGCGAACCTAGCGATTAAATGTTACTTGGTTTTTAGCTTTATTATCATTTCATAGTTGTTTTAATAATATTCTACACTGCAAATAACCATTTTTAAAAACAAAATAAACCGATGTGTTGCATGTCAACTACGAGCGTTTTGTATGCACTTTTCCGCGTCGATTACTCGCAAATTTCTAAAATTTTTTCTAAAGTTTTATTGTGAAGTTATTCATCATAAATCTCGAAATAAAAATACTATATTTCACGTCAAAGAATCTTTACCAAAACTTTGTTAAAAAATTTCGGCAAAAAATTTGCTTAAGAATTTCACATAAATTCTCGTATGTGTAAAACAGCTCTTACGAACTTATCAGAATTTGTTTAGTGATAATAGCATTCGAACGAATTAAGTCAAATTGAAGTTTGTTATTTTATAAATTTTTAATATTTTTAAGAAACAAAATATCACAAACGTATAAATACTATATCTAAAGAAAAGGTTAGATGTGGCCGCCCATGAACTGGATGCTAAGAGTTTAGTTAATCCTTATTGCGCTAAGTATACCAGTGAAGAGTGCCCCATGAATTGGACGATAGAAATCCTTATCACGAATTGGACACTACCCACTGCTGTGAGTGAAACTGTTGTCTGGGTGTTCACCCAGAACAAAAACTCTTAATATATTATTGATGTTTTATATTTTTGATATCTTATACAAGCGAGTACAATATCTAACTACAAATCTAATTAATTTTATTATTTACATTCGAATACATGTCATTATGAAATACAAATTTTACAAAATGAAATCTCGAAATTTCGGCTAAACTATACCGTTTTATATTGGTACTAATAGTTCTGTACGCTTACGGTCTGCGGGGTCCCGAATTCGAACTTTTTTGTTTAAACTTTGAAGTTTCACATACGTATCCGTTTGAAATTGCTTCCAATAAATGCAAATATCTTAGATTGGTAAGAATAAAAATTGTAAATAAATCTAGAGTGGAAAGACTCGCATGCATTTGTGGTTCTTTCTATGCTGTCGCTGTACTCTGCTTATAATTTTGTGGCCTTCTCAAATCTAAAAACAATTTCTTGGAATTCAGTAACCGGCAATAAATAGATGTTAGTCCTCAGCGTCCAGTTCAAGGGTTGGATTAAAAGGAACCAGGTACTTGGGGTCCAATTCATGGCCGCCGTAGATATCACCTTGGAACTTTATTGTTAACAACTTTTTTAATTGGAATATATTGAGGGTTGTAGAAGAGAGGGGCTTATGAACCAAAAAGGGCTTTTTTAATTCAATTGGAATTATTTTTCTCTAAACGAAGTTGGAACTAATTATTATAGGTAACAGAAATCATTTAGAATTTATTTTTTTCTGCTGGTTATTTATTGCTTTACTTTGTAATACTCCATCATGAAATAAATTTTTAAAAAACTTTTAAACTATAAAACTTTCTGTGATTCACATTAAACTAGATGACGATATTTTAATAAAAATAAATTACAACAATCAGAGAGACTTACATAATTAGGGCTAATTGACCATGTGGCTGTAAATGCAATTTCAAGAGAAAGAACGAGACGAAACTTACCTAAAGAAAAATAATAGCAGATTCTGCTTAAAAACCATTAAATACAAAACTAAAGTTCTGCTACATCAAGTAACGCCAATACAACAAGAAACATTGTGCAGATACCTAAAGATGCATTTTCCATAGAATAAAACTTAAGACCAAGGCAAATCTAAATGTACAAGAAAGATCAATATCCGAAAAAAACCGTTAAGAAAAGTAAACTTGGAATTAAAATCAACATTTAATTATAACACTTACCATTGCGCCATGACAAGCGCTGAACAGAAATAGATCACAATAAGAAAGAAGAATGAAAATAAATAAAAGGATTTATAGAATGCAGGAAAATGCTTATTTCGAATGTTGATTACAAAAGAGTATATTTTCACATGTAAACAACATGCGTGGGTGATAATAATTTTGGTCTGTTTTTATTGACGTTAATATTATTTCATATTTAAAAAATCTAAGGATTATTACAATAACTATTTTCTTTTTTAAAATTGATGTATAAAATAAAAAAATGGATAAAAGTATCTCTTGAATTTCTTGGGCTCAGTTTAATTATTAAAACATTCAAAACTCCTAGTGTTATTATAATAAAAGAGAACGAATCATGACCACTCTTTTATCCAAATACTGCAAACTTATTTACTTATTCCACTATCCATTACCCACCTGCTGAAAAGGGTTCTGTTAGTCTTGGAGCCATCTAGGATGTATGTAGTTTTAAGTAATCAACACATAGTAGAGGGAAATTATCTTTTACAATTCATTCTGTCACTATATTCTAACGGTGTCTCCTAACTACACATTGTATTTGACTAATTTCCAATACGTATTTCGGTAGCGATGTTACATTTTTCTCGGCATAAAACCGTCTAATACTACACGTTGTTATAATAACCCTTTACCTCTTTTGGCGAATTTTAAAGTGCCAATCATGCAACTAAAAATATAGGATATATTTTTTAAACCTAAAGGAAAGAGAAAAGAAAGCCTGACAGATGTTATTGCTACCACATGCTCACAAACCGAAGGTGACTTGACTTGACTGAAATCTTCCTTCCTATTCATAAAATTTATTAGAATAATTCCTTTTCTCACAGATGAAAATGTATGTAATAACAAAAACGAATCATGATTTATCCTAGTTTGTATTCCTCTGGTAACAACATTTCTAATATTTTATCCCCATTATTAATCATCTTATAAATTATTTGGATTAAACCAACAAACCAAACACGTAATCTGTCTTTTGACTTTTATCCTTTACTATAATCCCATTTTATTGCCTACCCAGGAAAATTTTATTATGTTTTAAACTGTTTTTGTCAACTTCCCCATTTTTTTGTCATTATTCTGTGCACCAGCAATACCAGCATTAATAGCACCGAGCTGTCTATATTTCCCGGCTTCTTGTTTAATAAATTCTCGTTGTTTTTACATAATAAAGATCCTATCATAGATATCAAGTTCTTCAGCTAAATGAACACTTTTCAATAATTTTAATTTATCTACTTTAATCGCGTGCGTTGTGTCATATATATGTCTAGCGACACTTGATTTTTCTATGTGGTTGTATTTAAAATCCGCTATATGATCTTTGAATCTAGTCAAAATTGATCTCTTTGTCTTTCCAATATAACTCTTATGACAATCATTGCATTCAATAAATTATTCGATGTATAGCACACTTTCATGCCCACTTTTCAAATACGCTTTCCAAACCTTTGGTGATTGGGTGAAAAGGTAGCAATTAGTCAAATAGAATGTGTGGTTAGGAGACCCGTTAAAATATAGTGTTGTGATAAACACAAGTCCTTACAATCCATTATAGTTTAGTATTTAATTCTGTTCAAGATTATATACTTCAGCTCCCGATAGTGTCAATTAGAGTGTATTTAGACCCACATTTTTTACTGTGCAACTTTGTAGTGTAAATATTTTACGAATCCTTTTTGTGTTCTTTCTATTTCTTTAATGTAACATACTGCAGAACAGTATTTTAAATTACAGTGTACGAAATAATTGTTCAGTATACCTTAACCCGGAAACTAGAAATTTGTAAAAACAATTTTTATATAAAAATTGTTTCTATTAAGGTAATCTAGTTCATTTTTCTAAATAGGCAGCCTTTATATTAATGCATTTTCGGATATAGCACTTTTTAAGAAAATTATAATTATATATAGGAACATGGGTCTGTGACCCACCATTTGGACTAATTGACATGAGACCTTTGGTATGGTGTTACTGGTGGTCTGCAGATGTATAGAAAACAAAAACAACCTTCGTGGTCGTCTTTTGGACTAGTTGTAACTAAAAGAGAAACCGAAACAATTCGTAGAAACCAATTAAACAATAACTTACTGCAGACCCATATTGATATTATGTCGTTGATTCATCTTCTACAGTACTTTTCACATACAGGATCTTCTAATTAAAAAGTTAAGAATTCTTTGTAACAATGTTTAGTTTTTAATATGGGACACCTAAATCACAAAATATATAGAACTAGAATTATCTTTTAGGTACAAATAAGGGCTCAAAACATTGATTAACAACTTTGCTAGCTTAATTTAAAGACAATAGCCAATAAGTCCAAAAAGGTGGATCAAAAAGTTTATTCCATCACCCTGTATAGCCATCCAAAAAATATAGCATTACTAAAAAATTGTAATTATTTTAATAATGATAACTGATATAAGGATTCCTTTCACAAAAGGTACAATTTCCGAGGTAAGGTGTAGACCGATAATCCGTTACTGTTATAGAGCATAACATAGATAGAGCATACTGTGGTAATTTTTCCAATCCAATATTTTTTCCAAGAATTTGGTGATAATTACCCTGGGTTAATCTTTTTATTTTTTTGCCTATAGATATAGCATCCATCAATTAAAATCAAATCCTATTACATTACCTACTTATAAGCTGGTATGCTAAAACACTTTCTTGAGGAGGTTCGAGTACACCCTTTATCTTGATACAATTGATCCTGGACAATTGTTCACTATTGTTAATTATGTTTTTTAGATGACCGAAATTTTCTCAACTTGTGTTTATGATTCCTAATACTACCATCTCCTCACCTTGCGTATCATGTTTTTTTATACAGACTTAATTTGATGAATTTTATTATTATATCAACTTTCAATGGATTGGTACATATTGTTCTACTCATATCAAAATTGCTTTATTTTAACTAAAATTCTATCAAAGATTTTATATAGTAAACAGGGCGAGCTCTTTACGCATGTTATACATGGTGTTTCACAGAAGATTCGTATCCTCTGAACAGGTTATAGTACACATAAAATACAACAAAAAAACTTATATGATTAGTGCGTATCTTTTATAATAACTGAAAAAAAAAATGTTTTTGAAAAGTGGGTTGATGGTCACTGGTTTAAGAATCACAGTTGGAGCTGCATGTACCTAACTGCATTTTCAACCTGATATCTGATATTCATGCAGCTGATGTCACAGTTTGTTTTGACTGTTATTTCCAGCAGTTGCCAAAAGTTGACTTTTTGTTCCTATTGACGACTACTAACACGCATTAAATCTATACGAAAGTTTAGTGAAACACCCTGTATACTGATGACTTCAAGCTTCTCGTTTTATCCTGTCCAGAAGATCTTGTGATATGTTAAGGTAGAACAGATGGCAGATGGCGTTAGTTTAGAAAAATTTTGGACATATAGTAAGGCTTTTCAATTTCCATTTTAGAGTCATGATGGTAAGGTGAGAATGTTAGAAAATATGAGGACAGAAGGACCAGATGGCATTCAATTGTTGAACCGCAAAAGTCGTTATGGATTACTTATCAACTACGTGTATAAGAAATATAAAGAACTATAAGAACAGATCAGGCAAGATCACGATAACTTTTTGAAAAATCGTAACTGAAACAGCAAATTCGTTTCCATGCATACCTTATTGAAGTTCGAAATACTTTCAGCTTAGCTCCTAATGGGCTAATCTAGCTTTTCGCTATACTAATTAGAGTAAGTTCCATCATGAAGTAAAAGAGGAAACGTAATTTTCTCTCAACATCTAAGAATGAGCAAAACATTTAAGACAAAGAAACTATCAACAAAGGAGAGGAGAAAATCCAAAATTGCTTTGAAGGACACATGACATCAACGAAGTCATGCTTGAGGCTTTGCTTTTTCTAGGTAAACTCCATCCAGGTTTATTATCCTTTGTTGTATGTATTTTCCTTTATTGTCGGCAACTTAAAACAAACCAATATGTAAATTAAAGTATCATCAAACACAAAACCAAAATAAACATATAAAAACAACAAAAATTTGATACTGTTAATTTAGGTATACCGAAAATAAAATGTCAAAATTAATCTTCCTAAAATAAAACAGTTAAAAAGCGAAGACGAATCTCCATCTTCTCTGCATGCAAACATAATCGAATAATTAATCATGCTTATTCTTCATTCTTTTTCTTATTTTCTACTATAAAAGAGTGAACAACCCTTAATTTTCAATATCAGTCGGTCAAGCTATTTACAGAATACATCAAAAGGTGAACGTAAGAAAAAAATAAATCACAAAGTATAAAACTCGTTAAAATACCATACAAAATTTGAACTCGTCCTCCAAATTTCAAAATAATAAAACACAATACTTAACCTTGAGACAGCGAAGGCGTCTCGCGCCAAAATAGTAACGAACTGTTTTATTATATACATATTATTATACGTTAGCATACCATTAAAAACATACCGGACATCACAATACTCGTACTATTCTAGTAAGATAGTAACACACATCCACATATACAATATGGGCACAAAAAAAGCTCAGGTACACGTCCTGAAAGTGTGTCCGAAATCTAAATCATACAGCACGTGGTCCCCCATAAGGTATAGTAAACCCAAACGACCATCAGTAGTAGGTTAAGGTAAACAGAATAAATAAAAAGTATTCTGTTACCCATAAAGGAATAGTCTAATTTATTCCAAAAATCGAACCTTTTTGAAATTTTATTACCGAGATTTATTTATTGATTTTATGTTTCTACATAATGTTATACAAATTGGTTCTCTGTCATCATTTTTTTTTATTATTTAGTTCCTTATTGTTTTATCCTTGATATAAAAAGAATAACGTTTTTCGACTTTTCTTATTACAGCTTAGAAATCAACAACTATCAGATTTTGAATTAGTTGCGATATGTTTCTGGTATATGTTTATAGAACTAGAAAATCAGTACCTCCCAGGAACCTTTTCAATAAAAACAGTCAATCGCGAGATAACTACTTACATTGAGTTCTGAGTTGAGGTAACAACAGTACGCTTTGGCGAAATTTTTTTTATAGGAAATTTCTACATAAATAATAAGTCCATCAAGGCCAGTTTCGAGGCGCAGAAGCTGAAAACTAAACCGTTATGAAAAACTTCGCTTGAGACACCCATAACTTTTAATCGATCCTGCTTTTTCTGAAAACACTTGATGAGTGGAGTCTAACGATATCAGTCTTGCGGCAAGGAATACTTTTTTTAAACCTACCGTTAACCTAATATAACTTCTCTTTGAGCTTACTCGTATTGTTTTGGTATTAAATAATCGGAACTCATCTTCGACTCCATGGCAGAAAAGTATAGAAAGAAGAACGTTACCTGAGTTTAATGAAAATTAAAACAAATCAATTATTTTACAGATTACGTGACCAATTTGAGCATTTCATGCCTTAGTGAACGAGAATTTTCCAAAAATAACTGCCTATTGTGTCATTTTTAGACTACTTGAATTTTCCTGAACCTATAATTTAATTAATTAAATATCGCGCATTCCGCGGTTACGTACCGTGACGCGTTCCTACGCATTTTTTGATTAGCGAATTCCCAGAAATTATTTTTAAGCAACTAAACTTTTAATTTGATGCATTCTTTTGCACTTAATAAAAATACAATTTGGTTTTTTTATATCTGGTTCCGATTACGAGCATATCAAGTGAAAACGTGCGTTACGTATATGTGACAAAATGGAGACATACTAGGTAATTATAAGTTTTGCAAATGTTCTGCGAACTATTTATAAAAACTTACAAGTTGATTAATTATACAATTTTAGAGAAAACACCAAAAATAATGCCATGCATACGGTTTTGTTTTAAGATGTCCTTAATGGCCAATTTAGATCTTGAAGGCGTTACGCATAATGTCACATGTGTTACGTACTGTGACATTCCAAAAACTGCAGATTTCATTCAATATTTTTATTGAAGTTAAGACACAATTTCTTTTAATTTAATCGATGTTTAATTGTCTTACAATTTTTTTTATTATTCAATAACATGGAACTGCAATTTAAAACTAAACTCACTGAAATTATTGCTTTTAACCACCACCGTAATTACATGCACCGAATGACGGTTTTCATCTTATTTTTTGTATAAAAGAATAACAAATAAGCCAGTATCATCGCAGTTTGGCTGCGGCAATTGTAATTTGTGTTATACGAGGGTAAATCAAATATAAACGATAATTCATTTATTGAACAACGTTATACACAAATCATTGTTTTAACATTTTTCAATATAGTCTCTTGCGTGATCTACACACCACCGATTTGGAAGTTTCAGTATTCCCTGGTTATAGAAAGTTTGAGGGCGAGTTGTAAGCCAATTGCGCACGTGCTCTTCGACTTCTTCATTGCTTCCAAATCCTTTTCCTTCATAGGCGCGAACAAAAAATAATCACAGGGGGACAAGTCAGGGCTATAAGGAGGGTGCTCGAGGGTTTCCCAGCCCATTTCTTGCAGTGTATTCCTTGCCAAGACCGCGGTGTGAGGCCTGGCGTTGTCATGGAGGAGAATGACGTCTCTGATGGGCATGCCTCGTCTTTTGTTTCGATAGGCGGCTTTTGCCGACCGTAACAACTGGCATTGGGTGTTCGGGAGATCACACGACGTTCACCCATAAAACTGGCTGTCTTCTACCCTACCCCTATAAAGGGCAATGGATGAAGCTGTCAGATAAAGTGTGTGGTAGAGAAATTCGTGAGAATTCTCGACGGTAACTCATACCGATCAGGGGGAGCCCTGGTAGATGAGACCGGTGAGGGCGGATTCGAATCTCGCCTGGGATAAGGTCATTTATGGTCACCAAGGAACCCGCTGCTTGACCGAAGTCATTTATGGTCACCAGTGGAACCCACTACTTGACCGAGGTCATTTATGGTCACCAATGGAACCCGCTGCTTGACCAAGGTCATTCATGGTCATCAAAGGAACCCGCTGTTTGACTGAATCTCAAGTGTGGAGAATCGAAGTGAGGTTTACCCTGCTTTTGGGCTAATGGTAAACTGCAGGCCGCCAGGTAAATGTGCTTATAAGCTACCCCGACCACCCTATAATCCGGACTGCAGCCGGGTACAGTGATTGGGAGAAGCTCTGAAAGCCATTACACTTAAGGAGAGTTGAAGCGAATACATAGCCTCTCACAATCAAGACAACTTCACCAAATACGGGTACACACCGGGAGCCTGTAACGTGTAGACTTAAAAGAAGCTCTGTCGAGGGCCCACCAAGCCTAAAATTGGTAGATCGGGGTAGCAAAACCATTAAGAAAAACCAAGTCCCGCCACAATTGAGGTTGGATTCGATCGGGCAGTGGTCCCACTTTGCAATAGCGCATAGCTGGGGAATAGTCCTATTGCTGGACAAGGTACTTCGGTACCGGCGGGTGAGCAACGTCAATTGCTCCGGCACTAGTTCTGAGTTAGCTAGTAGAGGGTGGATAGGCAACCTCGCTCCGACCAGTGAGCTGATCTGGTAGCAAGTGCGGTACTGTCGGTTAAGCAACTTGTGCGCTGATTGGGCGTATCCCAATCACTTCCTTCTGAAAGGGAACGTGGGGGCAAGTTCACACAGGTACCCCACGTAAAACAACCATGACATTCGTAACAACTGGCAGTAGTAAGCCGCATTCACTGTACGTTGATCGTGTAGAAAATTGATCAGTAAAATTTCCCTAGAGTAAAAAAGCCACTCCTTACTTGCTATTTTAGATTCGGGGGTGTAGTGATGTACCCACGTCTCATAACATGTCATGATGCGCTGCAAAAAGGCCTCCCCTTCTCGCTGAAATTGATTCAGAAGCCTTACAGCGATCTCCGACCTAACCTGTTTTTGGTTTCCAGTCAACAACCTCGGAACCCATCGAGCACTAATTTTTCGAAAACCAAGTTGATCAGTTATAATGGATTGAACTTCTGATGAAATTTCTTCTACGGTTAACCGGCGATCACGTTCAATAAGCTCTCGAACGGTACGGGTATTGTCATCTGTAAGGCTTGTCCTTGGGCGTCGATCATGACGCGTTTTCAACACGTTCTCGTCCGCCCTGAGATTCTCTCGCCCACGTATACACACGATTCTGAGACAGTGTACTGTCCCCAAAGTGTGCCTTCAAACGAGTTAAAATTTCTGACGGTTTAACGCCTTCATTGGTTAAAAACTTTATGATAATCCGTTGCACATCAGACGAATGTACCTCTTGCTCGGTCATGGCTGTACCGACGACAAAGCCAAGGATGTGCGCGAACCCGGCCGGCTCCCCACTCCTCATAAACCAAACATCTACTCCACACAACATCAGCTACCTCGGAACTGCATTCTAAGCGGAATAGCCAAATTACCGTTTATATTTGATTTACCCTCGTAACATGAATTTGACATTTGACAATGCTAAGGTGCATTGATTTAGCCCTCTTTAAGCATTATTGGGCATTTAATTTTATCTGTGGAGGTGGAGGTTGACCTTTTTGCGGAATGCGCGATATCTGTGTGTTAAAAGCAAGTTTTTTATTATTAATTAGGTCTAACAAATAGTAATGCAATTATAGCAAAGGTTCAGCAGGTCATAAACTCATTATTTATTTCATAATAATGGTTACTTTTCTGGTAAATGTCACATAAGTTACCTGTATCTATCCATATGTTAGTAGCATTAACCTAAAATTTGTATAACGCGGATTTAATTTAAAAATGTTCTGATTTTATTTTACTAAGCATTTTGAAATCATCATCAAATAATAGTTGTTACTTTTTATTAAAAGTTCACTAAAGTCTTGAAATTTAAAATTAAATGTGTATCAGAAATAGGTATCACATAAGTTACTCGGCGGTTTTTAAGAAAATAAATATTCATAGCAACATTATAAAAGAAATTTGTTGTAGCTTATTAAATGTGCATGTTGAGAGTGCTACTGCCCAGTGATTTTCTTTTCGATAATATAGAATTTATTAAAAATATCTGCATTAACGTTGCTTAAACCTGTATGTTTATTATCTGTCACAGACGTTACCGGTATTTTGTTTTTATATAATAAGAAATCAATTGATTTCATTGTTAGAATCAAAAGTTGGATAGTCCAATTAAAAATTTCAACCAAATGTGCATAATGGTCACATAAGTTACCGTCACATATGATACCATACATGATGACTTCAGCAGCGGTAGATAAAGTACTTTTATTTCCACTTTCTATGTAAATGACACTTTATAGGCATTTATGGTAACTAAGTAAGTGAGTAGTTACAACTACAGCCCTGTAGAACTTTATGGGCTCCTAACCATAAATTTTTTTCAGAAAAAGTTTCAGAAAAAAAACAATACACAACAAAATAGCATTTAGAGTTTTCCGTCTCCAACCTTCCTTTGTGGACTCCATAATAATAATCATGACGATAATAATAAATCCATAATCATGAAATAAAATTATAAATAGTATTTGTTAAAAAGAGGCGTGTGTTTTATGGTACGCCGAACCTAAGTAAATAATAGTTGTATAGATCGTACTAAACAAAAAAATAATACACAACAAAATGGCATCTCTTGAACAAAAGGCTCAATGTGTTTTATTGTTCGTTGAAACTAAGTCAATAATACACTTATAGTTGATATAATAACAGTTACTTTATTTGTTACGTACTTTACTTTATGTTTGTACCGTATTAAATGTTTAATTAAACTTTTTGTTGCTTCACTGCCATCTACATTAGTTCCCGTGTAACTCCCGTATTCTAACAATAAACACATCTAACATAGGTGCATCGGCATGGGAACACACTGTATACGTAATAACATACGGTGATATAATACTACTGAATAAAGCAATCCTATCAGATTTATTTATCACATATTGTCGAACTGCGTTGGCAATATTGTCAATAAATTGTCAATATTCCGAGATATATTAGCCATCCAATTAGCACACTAAAATAAACTGTAAAAATGCTGATGTGCTTTGTAATTGCAAGAAATTTTATTTGTAAACTCTGTAGAACGCTGATGTTAGCAATTCATACAGTGAGAACACTTCACACCACCAATTCATTAAATACACTTATTTTATTTTACACTACCCAAACGTTTATTAGGAAATAAACACCATCATACACTTTATTACGCGTGATACAATTTCAACGGATTAACGTCGACTGCTGTAACTAACATTGTTTTACATATTTTAATTGTAAAGTTAAATATTGCTGAGCTATGTAATACTTATATAATCTGTAATATATCCTAAATTGGAAATATTTGTTTGAAAATCAGTTTTGACATTTTCTTTATCGTGTTTCACTTACAAGAACTTTGAGTTCTTGATTTTTCAATTCTTCCAATTGTTTTAAGGATTTTTCATGATTTTCTTGTACCGTTTTTAACTGATCCTCCATAATTGAAGTGACTTTAGCTGCTTTGTCCTGAATATTTTTAATGTCGAATTCATGCTTTCTTTTTAAATTCCCTGTACTTTATTGATGTTTAATTAAACTATCAACTTGTTTTTGTAGATTTTCTACAATTTCGTCTTTCATCACTAATTGCTTATTTTTTCATATATTATATATTAGTTGCTTATATATTATTAAATATTTGAATGCCCTATTAATCTTTCAATTTGCCCCTAATTCTCTATAATAGTCTATAAATTTTTCTACTGCGCCCCACGTTGGGTGCCAAAACATTACTATCCTGATATATAGTCGTATAATAAAATAATGCTCCGGCTAAATGTACTGCAGTAGTGAAAAACTTGACTTTTCACAGAACTGAGGCTCTCCCAGACGGATTGCTTTTAAGGTTTTCTAAATTCTTAATTATGGATAAAATAACAGAAAAATACATACACAAATAAATCTCTAAGCAATAACAACACAATTTTATATTTTTATTAACACAAAAACGAAAAACAAAACAAATATATAACTGTTGCCAGAAGAATGTTTTTCTTCTGTGTGCGTTAAAAAGATTGAAATTTATCTTATGTATGAACTTTTTAAATTAAATTTGCAAAGGAAAACTCTTAATACTTAACTCTATCTTTTTAAGTCTCTAGTAAAAATTAATTAATCCTAAAATAGTTAAGTTTCCTTTATTTATAGAATAATAATTTTAAAAAACATTTAATTTCAAATATAATAAACTACAAAAACAATTTTAGTATTATAAATTGTTTATAATTTTTATTTATTTTAGTATCATATATTTCTTAAACTAATAAAAAAATTAACTAATATGAAAAACTCAGGTTTTTATTTTAATTATTAAGTTTGTAATGCATAATTTATTATTATGTATGATTATTATGATTGCCAACTTTATTTTCCAAATTCCCTTGTACCAGTTGTTTGCTTTCAGTACTGTTTGACGTTAATTCATATAAAAAAAGGTTTTACCAAACGGAATTCCAAATCCACACAATTTTTTAAAAATCAATGTTAAGTAAAATACTTTTATCAAAATCCAATTACATTTATGTATTAAATAAAATTCATAAATTTTACTTGTTAAAACAAATCAATCGAAGATCCAATTAAAAACTCGTTTAAATTTTGTCACTTGTTTAATTAAACACTTTCGTTTATGAACTTCAGATTAATTCACTTTGAGGTTTCTCAAAAATAATTCTAACCTCCAATATTTGACACTTGTTTACATTTCTAAACATAGCCTTTTTATTTAAGCTCAACAAGATGTGTACTCCCTTTGAATCATGGAAAAAGAAGAGAATTTATTTTTAAAATGGTCGTCCTATTAGTATATGATTTGACCAAAACAAATAAATTCTTTCAAACAAATTTTCAAAACAAAAAAATCTTGACATATCAAAAATTTCTTAACGGTATTATTATTTATACTTTTTCATTAATACAAAAGCTAACTATATAAATTTATAGAAAATAAAATTCTGAATTTAATGATATATTTTCTGTGTGTGTTTAAGTTTCAACTAAAATCTCACAAGGTAATTTGCTCCATACATTCCTAATACAATACATTTTGTCTGTTCCAGATGAATTCTTTCTTTGAAATAGAACTTAAATAAGTTTTAAAAAAATGTCAAAACAACAACTAAATCGTCAAGTTATAAGAAATACCATCTAAATACTATGAAAAACTAGATTTTCTAATATCCTTTATTTACAATATTTTTGCAAAATATTGTAAAATTTAAATTTTTTTATGCCAACTTTGGTATGTAAATTTCTTCGTAACTCTGACAGCTTTAAAGATAAGGCACAAGATCATCTTACGTGAGCCGCCCTGTACATATCGCTGATTGAGAATTATAATGTTCTTCCATTATAGATTGTCACTTAGAACATTACAATTCTCAGCCTTGAGCTCAGCCTAATTTTAAAATTGAGATATTAATAGAATTGTCGTCGTGTAAGTAGGTGATAACATTTAGTATGCAACAATTATAAAACATAGCATTTGCTATTATTATTAATGTTATTACAGATTATGGTTAATAAATAATAAATTATAATAATGTCATAAATTAATATGATGAAATGACCATGTGACCATGCAAAATTAAAACCGACAGAATTATTTATATTTTTATTCATCGCGAGGACGGCAAAACCAAGGATATCCTATTACACCCTTAATATTAACAACAGTTTCTGTTTCCATTTCTACTTTTTATTTGCACTTCATAAAATGTCATACATAAATATAGTATGTAGTATGAAATACTGAAAAATAATAGTTTGAAAAATTATATCTCAAACTTAAATTTCAATTCAAAAAATTTGCCTGTAATGTTTGATAAAAAAATTAATATCAGCAAAATTGTATTAAATTTTCATGTAATGGAAAAGTCAATTGTTTTGATTTTGCTTGAATGACTGACTACCTTGCATTTCTTGAGTTGCTTTTCAGTTGTCACTTAAACCTTTCCTGCAGTCCCGAACAAAGATGTAGTACCAAGAAACGTTTATTTTGGGTAGAAAATAAACCCCTAACCTTGAATTTTACAAAAATTCAAATATTTAAATCTAAACAAGATTTAATGTAAATTATTTGCTCAAAATGAAACATTAATAAATATTTTTAATCATGCTAAATTTTATGTAGTTTTATTTGTATATTAAATGTATTAACTATACAGGGTGTCCTGAGTTAGAACGCATTAATTTTAAGGGGTGATAGAAGACATCAAAAGGAACAAAAAAGTCGAATAAATTTTTTTCTATGTTAATAGGCTTTCGAGTAATTTAGAAAAAACCATCGCCATATCTGGCAACCTTGCTTAAGTATAATCGCAGCTGTGTCTTGACCTTGTTTTAGAAAATCAAACAAACAAACTGATGATGACAGTCGTCGTTTAAAAATAATAAACATCCAAAGCAGATTAGTCGGGGACTAGTCCTATGAAAATTGTAATCCGAACTGTTTCCGTAAACAAAATTTGTACGTTGTAGGACGTTAAAAACACGCTGATTCATAACAAACCAACTGTAAAAATAAAACAATAACTGACCTACATTTTATATTTATTAATTTCCGGAATATTTTCAAAATGTCTTGACGTATTTGTTTTTTTATTAAAAAATACTATCATATGTAAAAAAATTTGATTAAGGCACCTAATTACCATAAAATTAAAGATTTTTTAATGTAGCCAAAACAAGGTGTCAACAAAATCCCTTAACCTAATTACCTAATTTAAATTAGATAAATCTTCTCTTTAAAAGATATTCTCTTATAAAATCATTAAAAACTGTTATTAAATAAACAGCAAGTTGCGAATTGCGTTATTGACAAATTATTATTTCAAAGTTCAACGAACTACAAACGCAGTATTTTTTCAAGGGTACGTATTATTTTCAATTTTATTATTTTAACATAGCTGTGATCAGGCATTGACCCAAATATTGTTAAATTGCAAAGTTGTATAAGCAAGACGTGCTTTATTTTCAATGTCAAGATGTCCAGATCAGCATTTTGTTGCGGATGTCTACAGATTTGATTACAAGCTTTACAGGGTTGTCACGTTTCTAAATTGAGTAAAATGAATTTTTAATTGTGAAAAGAATTCAATTTTACGCCGAAACGGTATACGATGCGATAAAATGTCATTAAGGTTTGTTGTTGTGATAGATGAGATGGATCTGCCGACAAAGCCCCATACTTAAAGTACTACTATTAACGCGGCAAAATGATGTTAAAGTTTCCAACTTTCTTATTTTTTTCTGAAAAAGTGGTACGTTCTAGAACAAAGTTGTATAATACTTTTTTGTTCCTTTTGGTGTCTTCTATCACCCCTTAAAATTAATGCGTTCTATCTCCGGACACGCTGTATATAGGTATGCACCTTCAAATTATTTTTTAACTATTCTCTTTTCGGCAAATTAAATAATTATTCTCTTCGTTTTATTTCGTGTTTCTTTTTGTTTTTAAGAAATATAACCGAATGTTTTTAATTATTGTCGGGCACGCTATTTTGGCACAATGTCTTACAGTACGTTTTAGTCTAGGCGAAGCAAAATATTTCCTCTGCCTGGGGGCGCCAAATAGCTAAATTCGGAAAACCCCGTGTGCTGACAGACAATAAAATATTTTAATAGTTTAAATTTTTTGGATTCAATTAAACATTCGGTATGAAAACATTAATGAAATCGGAAGTAAAAAATTCCCAAGCCCAAGAAGCATTCTTGGAACACATGAGTAATAAATACAACCACCGCAAGATACATTCAATCTTTTTGTTTCAGTAGATATTTGCAAATTAATTTAAAATCCCATTTATAATATGATGACCATGACCGGTCCATTCGTTGATGAGAAAGAATTTCGTTCCAGACAAAAGATGAATCTTTTGCAAGTGAGATCATCTCTCTTGATGCATTCTTTCTAATATTTTCCAGCATTATGGAGCATCGCTTGCGGTGTCAGTTTTAATCTACCCTTAATTGCACCTTCTCGATTGCGTCAAGTCGACGTGAGAAAACACGCGAATTAAATATCAGTCGGAATTTTTAAGGTGATTTAGCGGAGTTAAAATATAGGGCGCGAGTAACGAACCCGCGATTTTTTCGCGGCCGACCTTGGCACTGAGACTAGTGCATCGCTGATGGCCTTGGCCTTCACCGAGATGCACGTCTGCTCTTTCTTTTGCAGTCTTTTTATTTTTTGAGATTTTTAAAGGTTTTTTTATGTGTATGATATTCAGAATTCGCGTCGCCCACCATATTCAAAAAAACAAGTTATCTTAATTACATTTTTGCATGTTAAAGAATTGGTTTAAGATTTTAATTTAGAAAATGTAAAATTTATTTTGTGTTTTTCGATAAAAACCCGAATGACTAAAACAAAAACTTAATTTGTTATTACTGTTAAATCAAGTTAAGTAAGTATCAGATTGCAAAAGAAAGTTTTGAACAACTTTCAGTAATATTTTTTAGTGCTAATCCGTCCCCATCTACTACCAGTTTCCTTAAAAATTTATTGCTTCATTCTAGACTTAACATCCCGAAAAGTTCAATTACATTATCTACATTTTCTATTAACTATAGTTTTATAGATGTGCTTGCAAAATCTCAGAAAATGTAATGAAATTTATGGATCCTAGTAGATCTGGACCAAAGGTTCTTAACCTTTATCTATCTATGCACCCCTTGTAAAGTTTAACGTTAATTACGTACTACCTTTATTAAAAAATCTTTAAATACTAATTTTTTCACTTTAAGAACCCTAAAACGGGTTTTAGGTTATTTTACGTTATGTTAAGTTCCCTAAGTTTAAGTTAAATTAGGTTAGGTTAGGTCAGGTTAGTTTAAGTTAAGTTAAGTTAAATCAAGTTAGTTTAAGTTAGGTTAGAGTAGTTAGGTTAAATCGGGTTACATTGAGCTAGATTAGGCTAGGAGAAAGGCGAGCTTAAGTTATTAAGATAAAGGTTTTGATGTAAATGTAGAGTTCATTACGTGCATCCATTCGTATTATTATAAAGAGAAAATGACTATCATATTACCCTAAATACAAGATCTCCATCCAGTGGCGTGCAGAATGAACTCAGTCCAGATGGAACTGAATTGTACATGCATGGATCACCCTGTACGAACCGGTGGTACTAGAATTGAACCGAAAACATATTTGGACAATACTCGGTGTCGTCTATCGTTAAATTTTAAAATCCGATCTATCTGCCACCCACCTCTCCCAATACTTTTTCTAACCTAAAAGTTTTTCAAAACACCCTGTATGTATAAAACCCCTCATTTAATGTAGCCGATGTCATGGAATCTTTGGTATGCGAAACATGTTTAACTACGTGTTTAATACTGTGTTAATAACTATGTCTGTGTCACAAAGAATCAAAACCAAAACTTTTCACCTCCAGAACAAGCGTTTCGCCAAGTCGAACATTTTTTTACAAAATCGAATGCCATAGCATAGACAGTTAATTAGTAATAATTCTTGCACCTGCAAATTGAGCGATCACAAGTGAACTGTAAATCGCGTATAGGTAAGTTATAATAACATTACCTATCACTGCAAGTAGATATAAATAGCAGTGGCGGCTCGTCCTTAAACGGTGCAGCGCTATAGAACAACTAAAGTTACCCAAAAGAATATCCATTATTAATTATTATAATAAGTATTCTGTTGTATAGTAATAATAATTATGAATAATATCCAATTTTCTAAACAGCGTATTAAATTAAAATAAATGCAGAATTAATAAACGAAGAATAATGCAGAATTGAATGGTAATATCATAATTATATACATAGACATTGTGATTTCAAATCTAGCTTCTTATTATAGATAATAAAACCAGCTAGCCGATACCGGGATTCAAGCTGTTTAATTTCGAGAATTGTTTCTTGGAGAATGTTTAGTTATATAAAGATTATTCAAAAGCCATTTCGAGAGTTGAATAATGAGCAAAATGTAAAAGAAATAATCAATAAAATTGGCAAAACAAAAACAAAATGCCTTACGCTGCGAAACTAAAACAGAAGACTGTAAGCGAACGAATTGTAGGTCTCAAAAAGATCTATTAATCCCTTACAGATTACTCACAATCAAGGTTTCTTTAATATTTATTTTTTTGAAAAGTTCTTTTCTCCCTAGTATGTTATTTTATTCCCCCCCTGGATGAAATGCCGGTAATTTACGTATTGCATTACCTTTAAAATTGCTTCAAGTATAATGTGTGAAAATTTGAAGATTGTAGCTTACGCCATTCAAGAGATATATAGCCATAATGATTTCTTTATAAAATACCTTCCCCTGGGACCCCCATTGGGTTTTTAGGATATACTCATGCACCCCTTTGAGATAAGGAGTCACCCGCCTATAAAATCTCAGCCTACTAAGTCTTCTAGTTTTCGAGATGTTCTTCGGTGGACATCGGACATCGGAACTGGCTATTATTATATGTTTGATTATATCCACATTCGTGATAAAAAAAAGTCGAACTTTAGAGCCTTAATGCAGAAATAATTATGTTTCCCCCATTTTGGCCTGATTCTTGCTTCTACTATTTTAGGATTTTTATTTTTTTCAAGTATTATAACGACTGAAATATAAAATTTTAATTGCTAGAAATAGCCACAGCGCATGTCGACTGCGGCAGAGCCTAGACTCTAGTAGTTTTTCAACTAGAACGGTTTTGTCGCGTATAATCTTTGTGCTACGCGTTTCGCGTGTTATTTTTAAATACACATATTTCGAATTTTGGGGTTGCAGCACACCCAGAAGTACTTGGTACGAGTCGCCACTGATCAGCAGTCTTGTACAAACAGATTACAAGTGACTCAGGTAAAGCAGGTCACACAAATAAAAAAAGAACTGTTAATGAGACTATAAGGAAAATTATAATTAAATTTATACTATGTTGATAAAACTGGTTTAAGCTTGAATTTTTCACGTGCGAGAAATAGGAAACAGCGAATAGTAATACATCTGCAAAGTGTTGTGTTTAGCCATGTGTTATGTTTATAACATACTAGCCATACCTTTTTGCTAGATAAAATTTGTTACTCTAACTAATTAGCGATTTTCACGATGACAGGTAACGTTTGGCACGTATACCATGATACCTATCTTTGTCAGATGTATTGATATTCGCTATTTTTCCTTTGCTCACGCATGGACGCTCAAACAAAAAGCAAGGTTTTACCAACATTGTATGTTAATACAGTAGTTGTTTGAGGTTAGGTTAGAGGTAGATATATTAACGGTTACATTAGAAGTTAGGTTAAGGGCTAGATTACGGATGAAGTTAAGGGTCCGATTATGGGTTAAGTTACCAACTAGGTATTATTAGGTTAGATCAAAGGTTAAATTAAAAGTTAAATGTTAAGCATCAGGTTAGATTTAAAGGTTAGGTTATTAGTTATGATTAGACTAGAAGTTTGGTTAGAGGTGAGATTAAGGGTTAGGTTAGTTAAGGATTATGTTAAAGGCTAGGGGAAATTAGAGATTATGTTAAGTGTTAAATAATTGTTAGATGTGGTCAGAAGTTAGGTTAGGGGTTAGATTAAGATTAAGCTAAAAGTAAAATTAGAGATTATATATGAGACGTTAAGTTAGCCGTTAAGGATTAGAGGTTTAAGGATATTAGAGGTTAGATTGGGTTAAAGGTTTTTTAGATATTAGGTCAGATTAGATGTTAATTTAAAAATTAGGTTAAGAGTAAGACTAGATGTTTCATTAGAGATGAGATTAAGTGTTAGGTTAGAAATTTTCTTGAGTTATAATACGTTAGCTTACAAGTATATTTAGATATTAGATTAGAGGTTAGGTAAGACTTGAAATTAGAGATTAGGTTAGATGCTAGATTAAGGATTAGGTTAGAGGTTATGTTAGAGATTAGATTGTGTTAACGGGTGTAGTCGATATTAGGTTAAGCTAAAGATTAAGTTAAAAGTTAGATTAAGGGTTAGATTAGATGTTTTGTTACACGTGAGATTGAAGATTAGGTTATAGGTAATGTTAAGGATTAAGTTAGGTTAAGAGTCCGATTAGAGAGTAGAATAAGGGTTAGGTTAGAAGTTAGATCAGAGGTTGTTACTAGCTAACCTAACTTCTAAACTAACCTCAAACCTAACCTCTAATCTTATTTCTAAGTTCTAACATTTAATCTTACCTCTAAGCTAGCATCTAACTTAAGCTTTACGCTAGCCTCTAACCTTAGGTGTAACCTAACCTCTAATCTAATCTCTAACATAATCTCTAACCTTATTTCTAATCTAACCTTATCTCTAATCTCACCTTAACTCTACCCAAGGGGTATGTCCATGGGGGGGTAGCAAGGGCTCCTGATCCTGCTACAAAGAAAACATGGAAACAACGCCTATTTGAAAAAAAAATGAAATACCTATCAAAGACGTATACCAACAAAAAATCAATGTAACCAAATCCTATTTTATTTTTTAATTTGCGGCACTGTCGCACTTGGCAACCTTTCGTTAGCGTCCCCACTCCCCACCGCACTCTACTTTCGGTCTCGATTGCGTCAAACTATTATTACGCTTCCAAATAAATAGCCGCGCTGTTTAGTAGTTTACAACCTTTTTACACCACGGAATACAAGGCGGTGACATAAGCGAGATCTTACTGTTTATTATTTCTAACGAACTTGATAATATACAAGGCAATGTAAATGATTGATACAAAATGAAAGCATTCCTGTGACCACTGTAATGAGTTTATTTCACAAATACAAATATAGCATGAAAGGATAACTCTCCAAGTTCCGGTTGGCAACAATGAAAGTAGAGTAGTAGTAGTTATGGAGAGACCGAAGTCTAGCAAGTAGGCCTTCATAGGCCCTTTTTTCCAACCCCTTGACATCCCCCTAGCCACCTCCGCTATCACCCACTTCAAAAACCTCTTCTCTCTCTGCAAACCTGCCCGATTTCCCAATAAAGGTTAGGATATCGGTCCACGCTAGGGAGTGCAACTCTTACCTTCGAAGCGTAGCTATGCCAAACGTTTTAAAGCGTAGACGCTGGTAAGCCACATATTCTCCCAGGTAGTGATAGGATGTTTTTTCAACTCTCCCACATCCAGAGCAGATGGGATCTTGCTCTACTCCTATCAAAGATAGGTGTCTTCTTAGTTTGCAGTGGCCTGTCAAGATCCCTATCAGAAGATTTACGGATCTTCGGCTCCTTCCCATTAGCCAGATGGACTTCTTTGAGTCGAATCCCACTATATGGTCCTTTGCCTGCCGACAGCCTCTGCACCTTTTCCACCTCTCTTTACTACTCTCGTAGGCCCACTCCATTAGGGCTGTCGAGATCTGCTGGCAACATTGGAAACTCGTTGTTACTCAATAGAGGCGCTGTTAATGAAAGCGGTAGCTTCAGCTACTGAAAAAGATTACTGTGTCCTAAAATACACAAAAACGTCATCGATAATCGTTGTTCAGAGACACTTCCGGAGCAAGTTTGCTAAAGAAGCACCTCACCGTCACATCATCATAAAGTGGGCGTCACACTTGGACGGCCATCCGTCAACAACAAAATGATTGAAAACATTCGTATAACCTTCGTACGAAGCCCCAGAATATCAAGATATCTTGTCAGCAGAGAACTTTGGGCCCCATAAACAGTGTAGCGTGTGTTACGCAAGCGTCAGCAGTCTGCGTCTGCAAAACCAACCGACAAACCAAAACGGAGAGAATCCTGCATGGCTTTGCAAGCACGGCTGGAGATAAATGGTTTCGCTGACAGACTTGTGTTCACTGACGAAGTCAGATTTCACTTATGCGGCAAAGTGGACAGAAATAATTTGAGATTGTAGGGCACGGAAAACCAGCATGCCACACTGGAACATGTCCGTGATTCTACGAAGATAAACGTTTTCTACGCCATATCAACAGCAGTGTGTTTGAGTCTTTCTTCGTCGCGGAGTCTACTGTTGCAGGATTCAACCTACATAGACATGCTGTCCAGATGGATGTTGCCTCGGTTGGAACAAGAGGTACCCGATTTCATTTTGCAGAAGACGGAGCACCACTACATTGGCATAACCTTGTACGCAATCACCGCAACCACCAGTTTTCAGAATGCTGGTTTAGCTGTGCTGGGATGAACGATGTTATGTCCCCTAACCTAAAGCCTTGTGATTTTTTCTTTTGGGAGTATGTTAACGCCATGGTGTTCGTACCCTCATTTCTACAAGAGTTACATTAGTTAAAAGGCAATGCCATGAGTAACCGCAGTGTGTTTGGGCCTTTCTTTTTCTACTGTTACAGGCAGGGGCGTATTATCTTACAAGCCCAGGAAGTCCGAGAGCCTTTTAGGGGCACGAATCAAGAATTGAATACGTAAAAAGAAAACGTATTAAAGCAAATGGAAATAAGCTTAAGAGAGTTAAAAATTACTTAAGGACGGAATTATTCAAATTTAAATTAAGCAGTTTAGCCATAATGAACATAGAAATAGGATTGATGACAAATTAGGATTTTACAGAAATTATTAAAACTTTTGCTGCCAATACTCGAACAAAGACCTTCACTTAACACATAGCTAAGTAATAGTCAATAAGAGTATTGATAATAACTATTACTACGTTCCTAAGTAACCACTTTCTTCAATGAAAAAAAAGTTAGTAATACACATATATTTGTGTTTAATGATGTATAAAAATTTTATATTAATAATATATGTTTGTATTCTAATAAAATGTGCGTCTTGTACGCCTATGTGTACAATGTACATAAAAACAAAAAATTCATATATTTCAGTAAGAATTGACATAAACCCAAAATCTCCAATTAACTGGGAAGAAGCTGACGTTTAGTGGAAATCTTTATTTTATCATTTTAAACATATTCTGAAAAGTCCTGATGATTTCGCCCGGTGCTACTCCTGTTACACCCCTTGAAATAGGAGGATTATTGCTATTATTGGTTTTTGGCAGACATCTCCGTTTCTATTGATCATACGACAACGGAAAAAAATATTTTACAATTTAAATGACCGATTTCTTGATTTTCTGCATATTCTGTCGTTGTCACAGGATCAATAAGAACGGAATTGTTTGTCAAAAACCAATAATAATAACCCACCCCCCCTCCAGCCTCGGTGGATTAGTGGTTTGCATATTTGCTTTATAGTCCAAGGGTCGCAGGTTCGATCCCCGACCGCGCTGGTAATTTTTCATAGCGGAGAAAAATTATAACATGCCTTCTTTTCGGATAGGAAGTAAAACTGTAGGTCCTGGGGGTGGAATTCCCCCAGATTCGGCTAAATTCTAGTAGGGTCGGCCAAATGATCATAGCAATCGGTGCCATGAGGTACGAAGGTACGAAGATACGCCCTTTCAAGGGGTGTAACAAGGGTAGCACTAGATGAAATCATCAAGACTTTCAGAATATGTCTAAAATGATAACATAAAGCTCTCCACCAAAAATCAACCTATTCACATCATTATTATTCTAATCTGAAATTAAAATGCTTTCTTACTGAACTAATAACCGAAAGGAGCCCGATATGTTGAGGGCTTTATGGTTAACCTACCTCGACATGCTGTCCGGTGGTTGTTGCCCCGATTGGAACAAGATATACCCGACTTCATCTTGCAGCAAGACGGTGCCCCATCACATTGTCATAACTTAGTACACATTCACCTCAACCAGCATCTTCCAGAACGCTGGATTGGCCGTGCTGGGTTGAATGATGTGCTATTGATGTTGTGGACCTCAGATCTCCCGACCTAACGCCTTGTAATTTTTTCTTTTAGGGGTATGTGAAGGACAAAGTTTTCGTACCACCATTTCCACGGGAGTTAATTAACAGCAGGTAAGGTAACCGGTGGGCGACGAGGTTGACTCAATGGGCCAGGCTATGCCTGGCACGGGTGTGACAAGAAATGAAGTATCGTGTAGATCCATGGAAACTTATATTTGTATTTGTGAAATAAATTAATTACGGCAGTCACATGAATCTGTTCTTTTTGTACCAGTCATTTAGAATTACCCTGTATATCCTAATTTTACACTACTTTATAAAAACTTTATTACTTTACCAATATCTTCAGCAACTACTAAACGTAGCTTCCGTAAACTGTCGACCATTAAAAACCGTTTTTGAGCCACTATAGGAGAGGAAAAGTTAGCTGCACTAACAATATTACATTAATATAGACGAAATTAGTGATTTTAAAAAGGTAAAACCAAGACATATAACAATAAACAAAATTTTAGTTTAGTTTTCTTTGTTGTAATAACTACATTACTTACGTAGAGGCGCCTTGTTTCTACGCCTAAAACCTGCCTATCAAAATTCACTGAACACGCCACTGCTCTAACCTCGAACTTAATCCATAACCATAGTTCTAAACCTTAATCATATCTTACTAAACTTGCTTCAAATCTAACCTAACATATAACCTAACATGTGAGCTAACCTTTGGTCTAACCTAACTTTACCGCTAAACTAACCAATCTATAACCTTACCTCCCATTTAACCTAAACTCTAAAATCTACTTCAAACTTGCATCCTTACCCAATTTCGAAACTGTGTTCGGTCACCAACCGTTGTAGGGTCTGAACATTGCTTTTGGTATTTAAACCCGTTTGCGATATTTTGTCCTTTGTGATGTTTTTTCTGCGATGTTTCGATATCCTTCTAGTAACGTTTTGTCTTGCATTGTTTTGGTCAGATATCTGTTTTTAGTTATATACAGACGTACAAAAGACAGACAAAGCAGGGTGCTCTGGCAGTAGGGTGTATGGTCATTTTAGGTTATAATGGATGCCTGTTCTAACCATAACTTATCTATTAATTCAGTTGTACATGTTTTAGCAGATAATAATTAGGTATTTGTGCAGATATATATCATGATGCAGAACTCTAGTCTCTAGTCCAAATTCAGAAGTCGTTCCTTGTATATTGACTCAGACCGTGAAAGTCTTTGCGTTCAAATTTGTTTAAACTACTGCGAATGATAGCGAACGCTTCATGGTTCGTCTCAAATAAAACTCTGCAAAGAGATCTAAATGTACGCTACGTCCGGAATGTCGTCCACGAACGCGGTGCTATACACTACTATGCCAAATTAGAGGTGCATACTAACTCCTTAATGGATTCGTTATTAATTCACCCAGTAACAGAAAACTAAACCGGGGATAGCCAATTGAACTAAAATAAACTAACAAGTTCCATCGCTGGAAGCTATCCGCTTCACGATATATTTTGTAAGTACTAAATTATACTACTGTACTAAATATTCACAAAACATAAGATAAATTAATGTAAAATTATTTCGTTTTATGTCATGTGACATACAATCATCCACTGTAATTTATTTTGTTTATTTTAGATCGAAGCTTTTTATATACATAAAGAATATTTCTCTTTCAATCCAATTCGTTTTTTCTTACCCTATTTTAAAATTGTATCAGGTGCATATAACACCGTGAACCGTACAGGTCTAAATCGGGGTGCATAACGTTCCTGCATCCCTTCATGACGCTTTATAGGGGCGAATGATAGATAACCGTACCTGACATTCGATAGGGGATGCGTTCTACTTTTGGATAGATGCCGGCAGAGAATCCGTGAGATTCTCACTGATTTGAGATATGATTGAAATAGGGGATGATTTTACCTATTGTGCGATTACAAATCCATTGTTGTACTTCAAGTGTTCTCGCAACACAATTTATGTAGCTTTAAAGCTTAATTTTGAGAAATATTTCTTTTGGTTCCTGTAGGTATGTAACTATACGTTACATAGGATAGTTTTAATTTTAACTGAAATCAGAGTTTTAACATCTTTGTTTCTTTTGTGAGTATTGTTATGCTACCAACTGTTTGTACAAGTTTGCCATGTTATATTTTAACGTTATAGTATTTGAAGGTACCTATAAGCACTTGAAAAGAAATTTAAGCTGGTAGGATAGTAATCTAACAAGTTATTTACAGCTCTTTAACTAGTTATAAACCGCCTTATATAGGCAGGCATAAAAAATATATATTCCTGGTTTGGCACAAGCCATATTCCCTACAAGTCAAGTTTATGTCTAAAATGAAAATCCTGAATTTCAGGAACCTAAACCAGAAATGAACAGGAAATAACATATACCTCCCAACAGAAAGGTAAAGCTAGTGGAATGTGTGTGCATAATAAATAAAGCAGGTTAGGTGAAATAGCCACTCGAATTCGTTTCATGTTTATTAAATTGTCATATACTACTTTAATCCGCTGGGCATAGGTCATTTATCAAGACGACACCCAGTTTTGTGTTGTAAACCATACTAATCCTTACTGAATGGCGTTACTGAAGAGGATATATGCATATTATATTATTTCGTTATATACCTGTTAAATTAGTTATTTTTATGCGGTCCGCTTGACATTCATGAAAATTTACTAAAATTAACGTGTTTGCTCATTATTAAATACGTACGCACGTGCGCACACATGTGGATACTCCTTGTTCGTAGATTCGTTAATTAAAATTTTAGGAAATCAGTAAAATTTCCCAGGCGTAATCCTAATTAAAATTTTACTGGTCTATGCAGTTTTTAAAAATTAAAGGGTCTATTTTAATCTTACATAGTAATTATAGTGTACTTCCTCTGTTTGTTACTTTAATACACAGGGTGTTATGTAGGTCGATGAGGGTTGCCAACTTTTGAAAGTAGGAAGTAAGGACAGTCAAGAATTTCCAGAAACATTATTTATTATATTCATTTACAATAATAAAGATTTTCCAATGCTATTTAAATGAAATCGATACGTTAATGTAGTAAAGGGCTGTCTTAAATGCTCGCGAAGGGGTTCTTCCTACATATTGCTATGGTATTCTATTGCTAATAATAAAAAAGAAGAAAGCACCACGTTCGGGCACCATAAATTGCTATGGTATATATTAATGTTTAAATAAACATCACATTCGTGCGACAATAAAATTTTATGGTGATAAGCGCCTTCCTGTTATACACTTCACAATACTTGATCATCAATTTATTTAATTTAAAGACCACTATCACTTATGTTTAGTGTAGCAAGGCAAACTGAAAAGTTGTACAAAAACAAACACCACTTACCTTTGTGATGAAAAGAAAATTTGCTCCGGCTATGATTTTAAAATCCAAAGACAAGCTCAAGAAAATTACATGAGAAAATTTCAGGCGGGTCGCTCTTTGACAAAATAATAATAAAATATTGTTCAACTTATACCTGCGAAATTCTATTAATGGACACAAAACAAGAAAAATACACAAATGGATCTGCTTTTAAAACCTAAAATATTTTATTAATAAACACATGAAAAGAAAGAAACGAAAACAAAAAATCCTTATTCTCTAAAATGGATTCAATTGAATTATTGGTGCCAATTCGATTCACCAAAATAAGAATCAAGAGACAGTCTTAATGTTCTTTGTCTTGTTCAATTTTTATTTGATCAATCCCACAATCTTAAATCATAATTAAAAAAAAGAAACGAAATAAAAACAAAGTTAAACTTTCAAAATAAATTTTTAAATTCAAGAATTTTGCGCCATTCTTGGATTTTTGCACACACTATTATTATTTGGCAGTTCTCTGTAATAGTTATTAAATTTACCAGCTTATTTGTAGCGTAGGAACACGCATTTCCATATAATTCTTCTTTGGGTCTTCTTTTGTAATTTATTACAACTATTAAATATTAAACAATTTACCTCCAATACGTGAGTACATACATCAATTGTCTATTTTCCAAAATTCTTATTACATCCAGTTATAATTAGCTTTCATCCAGAAATAAAGTTACAATACGTTTTCAAAAAAATTTTCTTCTGATAAGTAAATAGTCCAAACACCAAATTAAAAGTTCACTTTACTTTTTATTTAAATCACTTTAATTGTTCAATGTTATTTTCATTATTAAACACTTAAAAAAAATTCAATTTGTATGACATTTGTCATAACCTCACTTTTTGACATCTCATTGACGTAAGATCTGTCACACATAACCTCAAGATTTTAACAATCCAACATGGCTTCTGCTTTATATGAAAATCAACAAGCAAGTAACCAGATTTTCGATCTGCTTTTATGTTTTTTTTTTAACAAATTACGAACGTCATTTCTCTACCAACAAAATTTGGTAAGTAACTAGAAACAATTGAACATCTAACCTAACAAGAACTACAAAACCAAAGTATGGTTGAAAATTTAAATTAAATGTTTAAATAAATTACATAGTCAGAAAGAGGATAATTTTTCCTACATTTTGGTATATTGCATGTCTAACAAGAAGCAAATTTAACTCCAGGATTCAATGGCAACATTTTTGAATTTCCTGACAATAGATGGTTTTATAAAATTACAGATAATAACATTTTCACACCTTATTACTTACTTTTCTTTTATTAACTGAATCCACATATTCCATCGCACAATATTTACAACAATTTTGGCACCAAAACTATAACTATTAACAAAATTTTACCATATTACCAGGTAAGGTTGAAACGATACAAATTATAAACTTCAACAGGCTAAACCTTCTCTATATAGAGCTGCCCACTTGAAAATCCTATTGCTAAAGGTGCTTTAGAATCTAATTAAGAATATTGCAGCAAAACATTTTGGCTGCAAATGCATAGATTAATGAAAATTATACATTTATCATGGATTTAGATGAATCATTAAACCAGCATGAGATTTGCTTGAAATTTAACAACAAAAACTGTGAGTATTGAGGTGATTGCTTGCATACACTTTTCCATCTACGCCTTTTATAATTTCCAGGTGAAACTACACCTTACAATGGCTTCAATTATGAAAAACCAAGTCCAACGACCCAACGATATGCAAATCGTAACTTCTCAAAATAATTTGTCAATTTTAAGTGAAAAATCCTTTTAAGATCTACTTTTTATTATTATCAAGTGATGTATAGTGCTTTGCCTATTAAGTAACAAATTAAATTATTTTAAATAATATTTGGGCAAGTTCAATCTAAACTCCTAAACTTATAGGCCACCCAAATGACATATTCAATTATGAGTGCTGAAAATCACAGCAATATGTATACACGAGTTTACCTTTAGTATAAATTCAAGGGATAGTTATTACAGAAACCAAAGTTTTCCGAATTATTGTTATTTACAGAATGGCGCTACATCGAGTTTTGTTTGTTATTATAAATAATATTATCAAAATAATTTAAAAGCCGATACTCGGAATTACAAATTTTCGAAAATCTGAATTAGCAGATTTTTCAGGCAACTTACTTTGTGGCGTCATTGTAAATATACTTAGTAAGTACTGTAAGCAATTAATAAATAAGTGAACGTATTGTCATTAGCAATTATAAAAAATCACCACAAAGTAATCAATAATAAAAAATGAATCAACAAAAAAGGATGATAAATAACATTCATTAAAGAAGCAAAGGGCACGAACAGACAGTATGACCAACTTGAAAGCGCGCTAGATATACGATTTCAAAACCTCCATTCTATTCCCGGTTCGGGTAATTTCTTTTTAATGGACTATTGAATATATTTCATAAATAAACAATTTTATATAATGTTAAAAGAACTTACAATTAAATACTAATATATAGTTTATTTAACATAAATATACACAGTTTAAACAATCACTACAAAATTAAGGGATAACTTTATGTCATTATCTTTTTATAAATATTATATTTATTAAAAAAATGTTTATAAAATAAACAATTCATTAAAGAAGCAAACGAAAAAAGATGATAAATGACATTAATTAAAAAAGAAAACACATGAACAGACTACAAAACCCCGGGTCTATTCCAGGTTCGGAATATTCCACGTCTTTTAAATAATTTTTTTAATAATTTTTTATAATTGTAGTATTTATAAAAAAGAGTAATTACATAAAATTATCCCTTAGTGTTAGTCGTTTAAACTATAAAAATAAAACTAAATGATTAAAACTACTAATTATAGAGTACGTTCACTTATTAATTGATTAATATTAACTAATCAAAAATTAATATTAATTCATTTACGCATGCTATTTCTGGTAGCGCTGCCCAAAAATCTCAGTTTCTCTGAATTTATCCCTCTCCAAAAATAATTTGTAGTGGGTGACTAGTTCGAGAGGTTGTCATTACCCCACCACATAGTTCAGGACTGTTTGAATATAGCCTTAATAATATAGTCTTATAATGTAAAACTTCAACTGCAGCTTGATAATTAACGTTGCTCAATTAATAAGCCGTAGATTAGTTGTTATAATTAAATATGCTTCTATGCAATTTTCGAGATTGGCTGGTCATTAACGACATTGTCCGGTTAGTACATTATGCTATACACACATATGTTTTCTTTTTTTTTGAGCTTTTTACCGCATTTTCTTCATCGTCAGGTAAGTTACAATCTGTAGCTTCACTCATTTTAATGGCTTTTAACAACAACAACGCACATGTTCATTTGCTATGAGCTAAAATCAAAAATGAAAGCAAAATGAATCAAATTGTTTTAAAGAAGGACAAAACCCGTCCTTTCTTGTTATAGGAAAGGACGAAGGACACTCTTAGAAAAAAGGACTGTCCTTCCGAGAAAAGGTCAGTTGGCAACCCTAGTCGATGCAACCCTTTTAAGAGCTTCTTGGAAAACGTCGTTTAGAACCTATTTAGCCAAATATGCCTCAGTACAAAATATTACGGTTTTCGAGATATTCGTCATTTTGTGTTTTTTGAAAAATCGTTACGAAAATTACGCAACAATGGGAGATGCTATCTTTGTTCTATCATTTTATTTTTTAGTCTAATGTGTATTCCTTTTGCACAATATGTTAATGTTAATGCAACAAGGTTGCGAAATAGAATGTGTAAAAACTTTCCCTACCGAATCATATACAGGGAGATCAAGATTGAATGTCCTGATCCTACACTACTTTCCACGAGCTTGATATCAATATTACCATCCATCACCTGAGAGTCAGGACAAAAGCAGTGGCGTGCGGATGACATTCAAGAAAACTAACCTCCAAAGTAATGTACAAAAACTTAGAAACACTTTCGTTTGTATGAAATTAAAAACATGAAAAACAAGTTCGTTTTTAATTAAAAAATATATTGAAATGGTTATAAGGATTGTTTATTTTCTCTCATTTGAACTATGCAAAAGTTTATCATTTTCATACAAAATCAACATCAGGAATTTAAAAGAATTACTGAATGCTAATTGAAATATTTTACTGTTTTATGTGTTACCATTGATAACAGAAATAACAAGACGTGTCAATTTCACTTGCCACAGTATTGGTAACCAATACTATTATTATCAATTATTATCATTAAGATCAATTACAATCAAAAATAAGAAGTAAATACAAAATATTTCATTTAATAAACAATTAAAATTACACAAATTAACACAATTAAACAATTTACAATTAAAATTATTACAATAGATTTATAGTACGTGTTCAAAATGACCTCCATGTACAGCCAGACAAGCATCTACTCGTTTTTTCATATTTTCGAATATGTTTACCAATTGCTCAGGTGTAATGCTTCGTACTGCCACAGTAATAGCGTCTTTCAACTCATCTAATGTATGCAAGCGAGTCTGGTAAATTGTATTTTTTAAGATGCCAAACAAACAATAATCTGGTGGCGTGAGGTCAGGTGACCTCGCAGGCCAACGTCCTGCACCGATTATTCTCTCACCATAAAATTGTTCTAAATACCGAACCGTTCTTCCAGCTGTATGAGCAGTAGCATTATCGTGCTGAGAATATCCACGTTGCAGTTCCTCATCATTAAAATGGTTTATAAACGTTTCTAAGATTTGTTGGTAACGTGCTGCTGTTACTGTATCTTCAAAGAAAACAGGGCCAATTATCCGCCTCCTGGATATTGCTATCCACATCCCAATTTTTAATGGATGAAGCTGCGTTTCTTGAAAAACGTGTGGTTTTTCTGCAGACCATACTCGATAATTTTGTGAATTAATGTATCCGGACAAATGAAACCACGATTCAGCGGAAAAGAATGTGAGATCCAATAAATCATCATTGCGAAGATTTGCATTAAACCAGTTACAATATTGAATTCGTCTTTCATAATCAGGGGGAAGTAACTCTTGCACGACAGTAACTTTATATGGATGGAAGTTTAGTATTTTCTTTACTGCCTTGTGAGCTGTACCATATGATAAACCTACAATAATTTTCATTTAATATTTCAAAGTAATTTTCATATAACTGTTACGATTACCTGTTTGTTGAGCAAGTTGGCGTAATGGTTTGTTTGGACTACGTTCTACACGAGTACGCACATCTGCAACAACATCTTCCGTAAGTACAGTACCACGACCACTTGACTTCCCCTTACTAACACTCCCTGTTTCACGAAAACGGTGCACAATCCGGTGTATATGTCCAATTAAAGTTTCTTCATTAATTTCCATATCAGGGAAGCGATTTATCCATTCTTCTGCACAAAGCGTTGGAGAATATTTCCATTCTGCATTACCATCTCGTTCACCGTTGCGAAAATAAGTTTCTATAATAAATTTCTCTTGTTCAAGAGAAAAGAGCATTTTGATAGAGGTTATTGACCTGTAATTTCACAATTTCTACATGAAATGACTTTATAACAACAATAAAAATATTTTTATTTACCTTGCACTCAATCTAATCCTTCAGTAGTAGTCTTGAAAAAGACTTTTATGTATAGAAATAATTAAACAACGAAAAGAATAATAAAATAAACGGAATTAACAACGCACGGCAATGAGTTAACACCAAAAACAATTTTGGCAGATTGACATCTAGGGACATCTAATAAATTCCCCAGAATTCTTTATATCACTAGTTTTATTTATAAATTGGATGTAAATATTGATATCAAGGTGATGGAAAGTAGTGTAGGATCAGGACAATCAATCTTGGTCTCACTGTATCAATCGACACGCATTTTTGTGAGTAGACGAAAATCGGAACATCTTAAAAAGCTCTGATGAAAAAAGTTCTAGAACTTGGTTCTAAGATTTTTAGAACTTTTTGAAAAATCTTAGAACCAAGTTCTAGACAAAATGGAACTGATAAATGCTATTCATCTAATGTTTTGTGCTTCGTGTATTACAAATATGAAAGATCATATGAACTCAAATAAATCCAAGTCGTTAAAGTATTCATCACCTGCAATTTGAAGTCAAACAAATTTTTCATTTAGTAATCATGAAGATGCTTGTTTTGTGTATTTATCAGAAAAAGTTTGTTATCAATGCCTGTTACTCAACCTATTCTAAATTTGTTTTCAATCATCGAATCATGTTCTGCTCCAAAACAAGCTCGTTATGAAAATCGTATGGGGATAGGAGGAGGCCTCAAAGTGAAGTATGCAATTTATTGAATCAAGTCTAATTATCTCAACTAATTAAAAAATTTCGTGAGACTAGCGGTGTTAAAGATATGCCAAAATTTTGGAGGCCCAAATCCGCAACAAGTACATATAAGATGTTGGATGTGTTATTAACAATCGAAGAAGCGCAAAAGGTTTCTACCAGTAGCAGAAAATTTAGAAATTAGCCTTACACCTGTTCATAGAATTTTAAAGGAAACAGAATTTCGTCTCTACAAATTGTAGTTAATCCACGAACTTAAATGAAGACGATTTTGACAGAAGGGTAGAATTTTGTGAGCAGATGATGGAAAGCTGTAATTTTATTTAACATTGTGTTCTCCGATAAAGCAACATTGATGCTGAACGTGATGATAAATCTGAAATGATAAATCGACATAATTGTCGATATTGATCGAACGCAATATCCTCACTGAGCGAAAGAAGGGCACACACAATATCTGCAAGAAGTCAATGTATGGATCGAAAAACTTACGAATTTCTAAAGTTACTTTATGCTAATACAAATATTTTTAAGTTTTTACTCAAAACAATATATTAGAAATATGTCAGAATCCCTTGTTCTATCGCACTCTAATTATTGCAATTGCAATTTATAGTCCTTGTCTCGATGCAGGTAGTAAATATCGTTTATTCACAATCGATACATAATGTGTTCATTACTGACGTTTAAAAAGTTAGAAAGTAGTTTATTATACATCAGAGTCAATAATAAGTTCTCTTGGTTAGTAATGAGTTCTCTTGGTTAGTAATATCCATTACTTACCTTTTGATCGTTCTAAATATTCTCAACAGATGGCAGAAGTTTTCGTATCTATCTTTACTTTTAGCAGGTAACAAACAGTCAGTCACTGTTTTAGCAACTTCTCGCTATTCCGGTGCTGTGCAACTTACATCAGTTTCACTATCAGACATTTTAAATCGTGTAAATTGCAATTAGGAGCAATGTAATTAAATTTGGTTTAGTAGTGACACGAATTTACTTTGACAATTGTTGCAGCAATTGTCATTTTATCGCCACCTGAATAAAAACGCTGGTGTTGTATCCTACATATATCAAATATAAGGTATCAATGTAAGAACATAATTATGTACGATTTTGAATAAAATAGTATACATACCTCGGCGGGAAGACATTACATGTCGAGCAATTGCTGCCCTTGGCGCTTCGCGCCTCGGGCAGCAGCATTACTCTCCGCGTAATGTTCTACTTCCCGCCTCGGTAAGTAATCTACTATTACCAAAAGTGCAAAAATTTGGTGATGTCGATTTATTTGTAACTTATTTAGAGCTGGGCAAAGTACACTCTAAATGTACTTGAAGTACAAGTATCATGTGCTTATTGAGTGCTACTGTTAGAGAGTGTATTTTTAAAAAATGCATCTTATCCTGAAATAACAAGTAGAAGACTCTTATATTTAACAAAAAGCAACTGTAGAAAAAAAGAGAATTAATAATAATTTGATTGGGTTCATTAGTACAAAAATATTTCCTGTTATGTCAGTTTATTACCGATTTCTTATCACCTCAGTTTATTACCTGGTTTATATCATGCAAGATGTGGTTGAAAACTCCCAGAATCACATTAACTATTATTTCAAACAAAAAAGAAGTGTGGCCTAGACGTACCTATAAGATCTATGTTACACATGCCACAATCTAAGATTGAAAATATCTTTGTGGTTTGTCTTAAATGAAATATTGGTAGGTGTCAACCAAAAGGTTATTAATTTGTATTTGTTAATAATAAACTTTACTAAATATAATACAATAACGAATTTTAAATGATTTTTTCACTGAGAATAATTTCTTCTTTCGTTGCCCATTTTAAAGATAAAACATAAATATTTATCTTTATCTTATTTATATATTTAATCAATACAAATAAACTCACCTGCTGTTTGTACAGATAAAGGCTGTGATGAAAGTAATGTTGTTTTGGAAACTTAGCACATTTAATATACAGGGCAATTCTAAATGACTGGTACAAAAAGAAAGCATTCCGGTGACTGCAGTAACGAATTGATTTTACAAATACAAATATAATATGAAAAGTTAACTCTTCAAGTTCTGGTTAGCCACAATGAAAACTAGCCGTTGATCAATAGAGGCGATATTAATCAAAATAGCGGCATCAGCTACAGAGAAAGGTTCTTGTGTCTTAGAATACGCAAAAATGTCATTGATAACACAGCCCCACAAAATAAAAAAAAGTCTTGTAGATGAAAGGTGAGGTTCCATACCGTATGCTTTTTGTTGTGCTGAAAACGAATCAAAATCGGGGCAATCATTTAAAATTGCCCTGTATTTGAATAAAAATTCATATATTGAAATAAAAATTCTCTAAAGTAAACTTGCGTAGTATTTTAATTAACTGAAGTACTTTTTGCGTAATTTAAAGTACTTGAAGTAATACTTTAAGGACTTGATGAAATAGTTTATAGGTTCTTTAAGGAGGATACAGCGAAATGTAAAAATGTGTAGAGAATGACGCGAAATTTAAACCTCGAGTTTTTTGACACTTATTCTATTCGGTAGCTTTTTTTTATAATTTTCTTGTGTACCATTACCGAGAAAAATGGAAAATAAAATCCAGAATTTAACATGGGCTCTTATGGAGACCGTACCTTTAGCAGTTTTCACTAAAAATTCTGATGAAGAAATGTAGAGAATCTGATAAAAAACTAAAATGACATACTTTCATATTCGAAAAACAATGCTGCCCAATATTTTTGAAATCTTGTGTCTAGTTAATGCACAATAATAATTTAAAGTAAACAAAACAAGAATTTTTCACTACATATGTGGAAAGACAGTAGAGATGTGACAACTCATAGCGCACAAATTCAAATAACAGAACAGCAAGATGACATATAATGACTGTTACAATAATCTATATTTTATTGTATTAACTAATAATCATATATTTTATTAATCAAATTATGTTGAACAATTCAGTCTTCTGCGTTAATAATCGGAATACAAATGTTAATTCGACGGAAATATTGCAAAATGTTAAATTACATTTTGCAATGTGATGAATACAATTTATCATCACAATACGAATCTTCACGAAATCAGTAATACATACTAATTTTAAAAATATATGTATTAAACTTTAACAACTTTTTATATATTTCTTGTATCTGCTTAGCAGATTGTACTCTTTAGACTATACAAAAGTTAAAAAATAGAATATTTCCATCTGCAATTGCATACAAAATTACAAAACATTCAAAATGTTTCCACTTATATTTTGGGATTGACTTTTGGAGGTTAGGATGTCAACTCAATCGAAAGCTGAAACCTAACATTGCTACCAACAAAATCGATTGATTTCTTTGAGGTGTTGCCACGATTCTTAACCTGTTTACATTTATTTTTACACTTTCAACAGTTAAACAAATGCCCTCCAATCGACTTAAATTATTTTAATATATACAAATAATTAATAAATGCATTATAGGCATTCATAATAAAATGATTTTGTTCAGTTTTAAGAATGTTAATTTATTTTTTCATCGATTGGTATTTCTTGTTAGAGCCTATGTAAAAGCATAGGAGATATCCCCTTGCCCTTCACCCCGCAAAGATCCGCTGTAACCTCCTTAAGTAGTCAAACTAGTACCAAATAATTATTTTGTCAAGTAGCAAGTACAAAGCATTGATTTTTGAAATACCAAGAAATGCTTTAGTAGTTCAAGCATCAATTTTACTTGAAGTATATTTCACATCAAATAATCAGCTCGGCTTGTTGAAAGTGGAAAATCATTGAAAGCATCAGTTGAAATTGTTCAGTTAAACTTTGCTTTTATTGCATGATCCTAGATAGCTTAAATCTGGATTGATACCTAGGTGATGTGTGCACTTCGTAAATACTCGATTTAAAGCCATGTTAGACATGGCTGGTCATAGATCTACTTTATTTCAAAGAATTTTTTTAAAATTTACGCTTGATACTAGAAAATTCTATTTTTTAAATGATCGATAAATACACTATAATATAGCAATTATGTTATGGATTTGTCATTTTTGATATCTACCTACTTAGTATAGAATTAATTTTTATTTTTAATTTTTGATTCTTATTCCGTGCATTCATCTGATTAAACAGAGTAGCCCTAGGTTAGATTTCGCCAGGAGACTATTTTGTTATTAATACTTAGTATACTACATGTACCTACTTATTTGTGTTCACATTAAAGGCGATTTATTATAGTATCACATTAAATATGATAATTAGGTATAGGATTTGTATGCACTTAAAAATGCTGAAATATGCATGCACTTATGCACTATAAAAACGTGAAATATGCACTTAAATATGCACTTAAAAATCATGAAATATACGTTTATTAGAAATTTTTAATAAATATCTGCACTTTCATTATTAAAAAAACACCTGTTTAGCGTTATTTACATTTTATTTACAGAAATTATTTTAATTAGACATCCTATGCAATAATTTAATTAATTATATTTTCTAAACATAGAGCGTTACAGTTCACAATGACGTACATTTTTAAATTTTCAAAAGTAAACATATGTCTGTTATCACTAAATATTGTTTTATATTTTGAGAAACTCCGTTCCACATCGCAAGTCGTAATTGGGGCATACTTAAAATTGTTTAATTCTACAAGCGAATAATGTTTTAGCTCGTCTAAAATGTCTTGGCCAGATAATGCATCGTTTATGCTTTTAATTAAGTGAAAACCAGGATTTTTGTCTATAACGGATTTAAATTTTTGTTTTGTAGTCAAACCCTTTGGCCCTTTTACTTTATTCAAAGAAACACCTAACAATTTTACATGCTCAAGAGATTCATCTAATGAATTTCCCTGACTTTCTAATTTCTGAATTACTTTAGCTAAACGCACAAAATTTGTCTAAACAAACAATAATTCTGCCCTCACCTCCTTAGTATTAAACGCATCCTGTGCGATTCGTATGCATAGTGCATCGTGTTTATTAAGTTTATTTACGTTTATTAGATTTCTTGTTGTCTTAACCTCATTGGGGTGAGCGGAGTAGACCACACGGCGCTTGCCCATAGAACTGGCCCGAGCTCTCCTATCCCAGGCTTGTCTGGGTAACGGTTATTCAGTACAATACGCTTAGGTTCCCCGCCTAAGCTTTCCAGGATTAAATGTGTGGGAGAGATACACGTAAGTGTTCTCGACGATTACTCATTAACGTTGCGGAGGAAGCTCTGCTAACATGAGGGCCGGTGTGGGTGGATTCGATTTGGACCTGGAATGAGGTCAAATATAGTCAGCGTAAGGAACCCGCTGTTTGACTAAATTTTAAGGAGGAAAATCGAAGTGAAGTTTATCCCGGCTCGGGGGAGTATACCAGGGCCAAATGGGAAACTGCATGCCACCAGGTACTGTGTTTCCGGAAGCTATTCGGTTCACCTTATGACTCGCTAGTCGAGTACTGTGATCTGAAGAAGCTCTAGAACCTTTGCTTTAAAGAGAGTTGATGCGAAAAGTATCATAGCCTCTCACTCTCAAGACAACTTCACCCGAATAGGATACATACCGGGGGTCTATAACGTGTAGACTAGTAAACGAATCACTGTGAGTGCACACCAAGCCTATAATCTGGAAGATCGGAGTGGGAAACCACAATGATCAAACAATGATCCCCAACTAACATTGGGGACTAAATACTCACAAACACCAGGGTGGGTGGAGCAGACCACACTGCACCTGCCCAATGAAGTGGTCCGAGTTCTCCTATCCCAAGCTTGTCTGGGTAACGGTTATTTAGTACAATAGGTTTAGGTTCCCCGCCTAAATCTCCCAGGATTAAATGCGTGGGAGAGATACACGCAAGTGTTCTTGACGATTACTCATAAGCGTTACAGAGGAAGCTCTGCTAACAGGAGAACCGGTATGGGGTGAATTTGATTCTTGCCTAGGACGAGGTCTTGCAACGAGCAATGCAACTCCCGCTGCTTGACTGAATCCGATGGAGGAGAATCGAAGTGAGGTTTATCCCGGCTCAGAGGGGTAAATCTGGACCAATGAGAATCTGCATGCCACTACTGTGCTCTGGTAGCCATTGAGTTACCATATGGCCTGATACTAGTATTGGGTACTGTGGCCCGAAGGAGCTCCAAAACCTTTACTGTTAAAGGGAGTTGATGCGAAAAAGTGTATTATAGCCTCTTACTCTCAAGACAACTTCACCTGAAGAGGGTACATACTGGGGGTCTATGACGAATAGACCTGCAAACGAAGCTCTGTCGAGGGCCCACCAAGCCTATAATGTGGTAGATCGGGGTGGCAAAACCATTAAAAAACCAAGTCCTGCTACAATTGAGGTTTGGTTGATTGGGTAGTGGTCCCCAAGTTAGAAAAGTTGGGGGAAAGTCCGAAGCTGGACAAGTTACCATCTCCTAGGAGTGGTGCCGACGGGTGAGCACGTTTATAGTCCGGTACTAGCCTGGAGAGCTAGTAGAGGATGGATAGTAACCTCGCTCCAACTAGTGAGTTACTGGTAGCATTGTGAATGGAATGCGAGCTAATTCAGCGTATCTCAATTCGAGTCCTCCTTGGACTCGTATTGCAGTAGTAGTGGGTACTCGGTCTGGTTTGATCGGATATCCAACAAAATATAAAGAAACAATTACTCAACATGTTCAACTACGGCCTAGTTTAGTAACCCAGGTACTAGGTTATAAGAAAGGAGAATGCTACAGCGAAGATTCTCGAGTTGATATGTCTTAACCTCAATTTTAATTTCATGACCTCTACTTTTCGTAGATTTGTGAGAATTCCTGTATTTAAAGTTAATTACTTAAACAGTTCTATAATAACCTTTCATAATTTAAATGATAATGATAGATCTCAAGTAATTCAACACTTCTTGCATCAGTGTTGCTCAAGATGGCAGCTATACTAATTCAAGAAATGGAGCCAAAGTAAAAATTTCGATCAATCAATTCAATACTAAAATGACAAATAGCTTTTAATTATTCCCATAATAATAGTTATCCACAGTTTAATATTGCGCGTAATCATTACCATGAAAATATCGCTACAAAAAGTTGCAGTTGTTATAGTTCGTGTTGATCTCTTATTTATATTTTAATATAGCAATCAAATCTAATCAGTAGGTACCTACTAATGAAATTTTAAATTACTCAACTAGCCTTTATGTTTGCCTATTTATTATTTTTAAAGAAGTAAATCAAAGAACAACTAATAACAAAGCAAGTACAAACCTTCTGCTACTTCAGACTTAACGATTGTGCACAGGACAATTCTCGGGCTCAAAAATAGCATATCCAAACATTTATCGATTGAGAGATTTTTGGAGATTTAGGAAATGAACTAAATGAGCCTATGGAACAATAATTATGTCAACTCAACTCACTCCCTGAGTGATACTTAGTCTGTTTAATTACTTCTAGGTAGAATCTCTTATAACCAAGTGCATGCACAAACATGGTTTGTACTAATCATAGGTATTTGTGGAAAATTAAAAAGATGAAATCAAGGCCCTTTAAGTAGGGCGGATTGAACAACGACAGTTTCATTAATATGAAACTAGGTTTAATTGTCTAATAGTAGCAATTGTGACTATGTAACAATTGTGCCGAATAATACAAGTTAAATTGTACAATTGATTGGTCATAGATGACGAAGCTGGTTCAGAGAAAGGCAACTTTCTTGTTTTTTGACTGAGTAATCTTGATTGCACTTTCATTATTTATATTCTAGTTAAATAACCTTAAACCTCTTTCAACAATTTATTCGGTAGAACTGAACTATGGATCAAGCGATTTAGCAGTTGCTTCAAAATTCTTGAATTAGGTAAATAAGGGCTAGGTATTACTGGGTTGGCTCAAGTTTTACGTGTTCTCCTTAGTTTCGAGTTCACACGTTCAACTCTTAAGTCATGCTAACCTCCAAAATCAAAAAGTCCAATTTTTTTGTAAGCACGTTAGTTTGGCATCAATGGTCACACAAACCAGGTCGAAATAGTAAGTCAAGCCAAAAGCCTTCAAATTAATAATTAATAATACGTCAATTTTACGATTATTTTTTTTAAATCTAAGATTTGCGATTATTTATTCATGCCATGCCCATTTGTGTACAGCTTTATTTCATTCATAAATTTAGTCCCGCCACCTATGTGCAAATAGTGATTTCATAAAACAGAAATCTGTAGCAAGGTTTCATACATTTTTGTTGTTAGAGTACAGGGTTCTGTTTGAAATTTTATTGTCGGATTGACAGTTGGAATATTTACTGTGAATTTTTTTTTTCTAGAAGTTAAAAGTGTCGACTTTACGTTGTTGTTATCAGTTACTGTTTTTCAAAGAGTTTTTTTTCAAATTTTTGTCTTCAAAGTTCGGTACACAAGCGTGTAAAGTGTGAGACAGTTCTTGCATTACATAGGTAAATTTAATCTTACTTTTTATCCATTTTTTTATTAATTTTTTATATTTGCTAATTATTAGACAATATAATGCCGCGAAGAAAGCCGCTCACAGAGCAAGAACTGCTGGAATTAATAGAGGCAGGCTTGTCAGATATTGATGCTTCTTCGGGTGATGAAGAAGGGGATGAAGATGACGGCTGGGAGAAGGACTCTATTGGGGGTGAAGACAATATAGAAGTCGAGGAAGACTCACAGGACGAGGAAATTGTTGAAGCTGAAGCAGTAGATGAGGAATTACCTGGACCTTCAACAGTGTCCAATACCCAAAAACGGTTCACGCAACGATCATCCACCAAAGGCAAGTCGAATTATTTTTTTGAGAACAATGGCTTGACGAGAAAAGAAAATATAAAATGGAAAAAAAATGTTACATATATTACACCCCGTGTTATTTTCTGCGTTATTTCACTGAAGAGCTTTTTCATGATATGAGTGAATTCGCTAATTTATATGCTGTGCAGAATAATGTCACGTTTTTTCCCACAAATACCTCAGAGATGAAGCAATTTGTGGGTATAAATATCATCATGGGTAATACACATTACCCCCGAATCAAAAATTATTGGGAGCCAAAACTTAGCATTCCCCGTGTGGCAAATACGATGCCACAAAATAGATTCTATAAATTACTGCAAAATCTACATTTTGTAGATACAACTCAAAAACCGAATAACTCAGATAGATCTTGGAAAATCCGCCCTCTCTATGACAGGATTAGAGCAAAGTGTCACTTCCAATTAAGACGTGTCTGTCAATTGACGAACAAATGGTGCCTTTCAAAGGCAGATTGAACGTGAAGCAATATGTGCGTGGTAAGCCCAACCCATGGGGGATTAAAATTTTTGCATTGTGTGGCAGCAGCGGGCTTCTTTATGATTTTATCATCTATCAGGGGTCTACAACTGAATTAGATGTGCAACAACTGGAAGTGTTTGGTTTGGCTGCTTCGGTAATTTTGAAATTGTCAGAAAGAATAACTGAACAAAATGTGCAATTGTTTTTTGATAATTATTTTTCAAATTACAACTTATTACAATTTTTGCGAAATAAGTATATATGGGCCACAAGTACTGTACGATTAGCCAGATTTAAAAACCCACCTTTCACGTCGGATAAAGAAATTAAAAAAAAAGGTAGGGGTACCTCAGAACAAATTATAAGTCAATCTGGAGAAGTTATCTTTACAAAGTGGATGGACAATAATCCTGTAGTTATGGCATCAAACTACATGGGTATTGGTGAGACAGACAACTGTAGGAGATGGAATAAAGGTTCAAAAGAGTATGTTCAGGTCACACGTCCTGAAGTTATAAAACAATATAATGCTCACATGGGAGGAGTTGATAAATTAGATTTTTTGGTAAACATCTACCGAACGTTTATAAGGTCCAGAAAATGGACATTGCGATTATTTACGCATGCAATAGATCTGACATGCGTAAATAGTTGGTTAGAATACAAAGCCAAAGCGAAAGCATTGGGCTTACCAACGAAGTCCAGGATGGACTTATTGCATTTTCATACCTACGTTGGAGAAGCTCTCATAATGTGCAATAAAACTCCTACTTTCTTGAAAAAGAGAGGACGACCTTCATCGTCACCAACCCCAACCCCTCCACAGTCACCAGTGCCGACAACCCCCACAACATCTAGAACCCGACCTGAAGTCCGCCCCCTAGAAGATGTTCGCTTGGATAGAATCGATCATTTGCCAATGATTGACGATAAAAGCTTCGCCTCAAGATGTAAGGTCTCTGAATGTAAAGGACGAAGCCGCACTAAATGTATAAAATGTAATGTTCATTTATGTCTGACTAAAAAGCTAGGAAAAGTAATTAACCTAGAATATGATTTGAGATTGAGATGCTGGATTGTCAAAAGTAGAACAAAATAATTGTTTTTTGAAGTACCACACAAAATAAATATTTTTTTCTACGACCGTGCAAAAAATGACCAGTTAATTAACTATTTTTAGTGCAAAAAGTATGCCTTTGTTGCAGAGTGCAATAAAATATTGTTGCAGAGTGCAATAAAATTTTATTGCACCGTGCAATAAAATTTTATTGCACTCCATTTATTCCTCGTTTGCATGGTTACCGATTAACTTTAAACCGAGGTTTAGCGCCACGGAAATAATCGCTGTCACAATTATGTCCAAAGAAATTAAACTCCGATTAACGCTAATCGGGAGCGGTACAAACGCCCACGCACAACTACGTTTACAATGAAGATCAAACTTTAACTCATAATTTATTATATATTATGATACATTATAACTTATTATTGCAATTTATAACAGGAGTGCACTGTAGTAACACAACAATTAAGTTTAAATTACGCATTATTATAAATGTTAACATTAACTGTTGTGTCACTACAGTGGTGAATGTGGATTCCCGGTAAAGTAGTAAGACTCGTTGTATCAGTTGCCGTATATTCATCTTCTTCATCATTCATTTCGTTTTTACTGTCAGTTGTAACAGCAGCTTTTTCTCCTTGTAGAATTTTCTCTGCAGTACTTATCTTATTGGACAAAGACTCCTCTACGTAACCTTCTGCTACGGTGGCCGATTTCCAACCACCGTGGCGTTTGAGGCTTAATACATCTGCCCCTGTATCTGCAAGGAGCGTTGCAGATGATCTTCTAAAACTATGTCCCGTATACAGTTCTGGTTTCTCTAGACCTAAATATCTAGCAATTTCGCATGGAACTTTAGCAAAAGTGTTTACTCCAACGGGCTGGACCGTACATTTTCCGGTGTTATAATGTACAAAAAAGCGGTTATGAGCAGTATAAGCTGGACGAAGTTTAGCATATTTATGGTATATGTATAGCAAATTTAATCCTTCTTCTACTTCACCTTTAACAACAAAACTTCTTTCTTTGTCAGTTTTTGACCGTGGTACCTTAACAATTAAAATGGGACCAACTTTTTATATGTCGTCAGTTGTCATTTTTTGAAGTTCATCTCTTCGGCATGCCCCTGCGATACCAAAAATTGCAATAACCTACAATGCATTATACAAGGTTAGTGGAATCTAATATAAAATTTAAACTCAACGTGTACTGGCTTTATTTTGCTTGCTCTATCAGAGAAATAGGCAAGCAGGGCGTTTTCCGTAAAATTTACCACTTTTTTATCTGCACACCATTCTTGAAAACGATTGTATGCTATTTGATATTGTTTTCTGGATTTTTCGGGTAACAAATTTAATGTGGCTGTTTTTGCAATATCTGCTACTTCAGGTGGTGTACAAGATTCCTCTTCACAATCACTTTTTTCAGACATTTTCACAATATTTCTAGGATTTCTAGTAGATAAACCCGGAAAGAAATGTGGCGTCTGAATTTTTTACTTTGTTTGTAATTTTTCACTTGTTGTTATAGTAATCATGACAAGACCATTTGCTTTAAGATACATTGTGGAAACTATCATGGGGTGGGGTCAAGAAAGACTTTGGTGACGATAAGTTCACTGATGTAGAAACTAACATTTTAGCAAATTTTTATAATATGTAAGAAGATACGTTTATCTCGACATTTATATATGTATTTCAAAAATGTTTAATTTCTGGTCTATTTCTAGTGTCAACTGACAGGAATTTTACTTATTTTTTGCACGATCGTAGAAAAAATGTTGTGTGCAACGCGTGCAAAAGTGTTATTGCACTTAACGTGTTGTCCCACTCGGCCTACGGCCTTGTGGGACAATTTTTACGTTGCGTGCAATAAAAATACACTTTTTGCACTTGTTGCACAAATAACTATTTTCGTTCCATTTCTTTCTACAAATTGTGTTTCGCTTGACTCCCTTTACTCATTGAGTACACAAAAGTGAAGCTGTAATTTCAAAAGGGCACTATAAAAAATAATCGCGTTTTCACCAAAAATTTAAAAAAAATTGAACTTGTATGCCAAAAATTAAAATTTTCCATTGAAAGACAAAAATGAGTGAACGAAAGGGTTAAACAAGTATTGTGATGATAATAAATTTTGTAGTTACCCCAAACAATATTTAATAGTATAGATCAAGATATTTGATTCTATCGAGTTATAGGTCAGATTATTTTGATTTATAAAATGAGAAACTTTAGAAAGAAAATTTTAGATTTAAGAAACTCTTCCGAAAAAATCTTTTAAGTTTAGGACTTTTTAATTTTAAAAGCATTGGATAAAATTGGGATAAAACTAATTATCTAATTCTAATAAAGAGAAAAAGCTTTTCAGCAACTTCTAATAAAGAATATCTTAGCTTTTGTAAGAAATTTCATATTTTATTTGTTCATAACAAATTTTATTTTAATAAGTCGGAATATTTATTATATTTTTAAAATATTATTTTTACATTATTTTGTGTGTTTTAATAGACAAAACTGAAACAAAAATAAATAAATACAAAATAAAGTCCAATGTGAAATCAGAAAATAGAAATGTCCAATCCCTCATTTGCTTAATTTCCCAGCCAATGATATAACGTTTAAATTGTACAACACGAAAAAAAATCCCAGTCAGGAACAAGGAAATAAATAACAATGAGGAAGCCCGAAGAATTGGACACTTAGTGTGATCAAATTGAAAAAGGGTGCCCTTATAAGGTAGGTCAAGTTCAGAGGTGAAACCCTTGTAGTACCTGCGACCAGTGGTCAGTCCTCAGGGTGGTCCGGTAACCCTTCCTTCCTTGCTGGTCAGTAGACACTTTACATGATTTAAAGGTCGCTAAAAAGTGTTACATACGTTTTAAATTACAATTTGAATGCTTGTCGGCCTGCCTACCGTTAAATTTGTAAGGTACCTCTAAGTGATTTTTTTTCTTTTCCAAAATGTTGCTGTACGAGTGACCGTAATTTTAGGCCGACCCCCTTCGTTTAAAGAGCACATCATAAATTTAAATATATGCGTATTATTATGTTAAAGTAAATTTATTTTAATTTAACGTAAAGGGATAGAGTAGTATATCGAAATAATTCGTTTGGAAAAAGGAAATATACTGCTTCAATTTATACGTTGTACTGTACGTGTAATTTAACGATCTTATTTTGGAGTAATGCATTATGTACGGAGTTAGCAATGAAAACGTACATAAGTATACAGTTGATCACTAAAAAAGATTTTTATAAGAAATAAATATTTCCATGTGCGGTATCTGAATTAATAAGAGGTATGGCAGAATCACTGCTCAAACAAAATTCTACTATTTTATAATCAGTGCTACGATACTTTAAC